>CM075764.1:111650324-112877824 GCA_037974665.1 Ehretia macrophylla
AGTTATGGGCACTAGAGTGATGAAGACCTGGTCACAGATCCCAAGCCCTCAGTTTGCGGGCCCACCCTTCACGCGAAATGAAGTTCTCTTGCCCAAGATGTTGTGGGACTCGATAATAGAAATGTGATGGATTAAGCATCTTGGTAAGCCTGAACGATAGAAAAAAACAAAACGAAAAGGTGGGTGCAACACAAGGACTTCCCAGAGGGTCACCCATCCTAGTACTACTCTTGCCTAAGCATGCTTAACTTCGGAGTTCTAATGAGATCTGGTGCATTAGAATTGGTATGATAGTACCAGTCATGTTGAGGGGGCAAAGCCCTTACGTGTCGTCCTTTTTATGGCTCACGATTAACGATTCGGGATGAAGAAACAGCGGAAAGAGAAGAAAAGTGGCCCAAAACTGATTAAAATATTTGCTTTTGGGCATCAAAAACAGACATAACAGAATCTTTATGTGTCGTCCTTTTCTCGATGCATGACGAACGATGTGGGACGAAGAAACAGAGCAAAAAGAAGAAAAGTGGCCCGTAATGGATGAAAACATTTGCTTTTGGACATAGAAAACAGGCACAGCAGAGCAGGATTACTGTCCCTATCGTAGAACTCTTGGAGAGCTTTCCAACGGTATGTTGTACACTGCATAACTCCTTACGGATCAAAAGTTATGGGCAATAGAGCGACGGAGACCTGGTCACTGGCCCCACGCCCTCGGTTTGCAAGCCCAGCCTCTACACAGAGCGAAGTTGTCTTGCCCAATTTTCCGTGGGACTCGATAATAGAAATGTGACGGATAAAGCATTTTGGCAATGCTGAACGGGGCAAAAAAAACAAAATAAAAAGGAGGGTGCAACACGAGGACATCCTAAGGAATCACCTATCCTAGTACTAATCTCGCCCAAGAACGCTTAACTTCAGAGTTCCAATGGGATCCGGTGCATTAATGCTGGTATGATCGCACCTGTCATGTTGAGGGCGCAAAAGCCCTTATGTGTCGTCCTTTTCAAGGCTCATGATGAACGATCCGGGATGAAGAAAAAATGCAAGAAGAAGAAAAGGGGCCCAAAACTGATGAAAACATTTGCTTTTGGTCTCTGAAAATAGGCACAGCCGGGCAGGCTTGTTGCCCCCATCGAAAAGCTCTCGGAGAGCTTCCAACGGTATGATGTGCGCCACCTAACTCCTTATGGGTCAAAAGTTATGGGCACTGGGGTGACGGAGACCTGGTCACAGGCCCCACGCCCCACGCCTTTGATTTGCCAGCCCATCCTCTACGCGAAGTGAAGTTGTCTTGCCCAAGATGCCGTGAAAATCGATAATAGAAATGTGACAGATAAAGCATCTTGGCAAGCCTGAACGGGGCAAAAAAACAAAAAAAAAGGAGGGTGCAACACGAGGACTTCCTAGGGGTCACCCATCCTAGTACTACTTTTGCCCAAGCACGGTTAACGTCGGAGTTCTTATAGTATCCGGTGCATGAGTGCTGGTATGATCGCACCCGTCATGTTGAGGGCTCAAAGGCCTTATGTGTCACCTTTTTCGCAGCTCATGATGAATGATCTGGGATGAAGAAGCAACAAAAAAAAGGTGGCCTAAACTTGATAAAAACGTTTGCTTTTTAGCCCAAAAAATAGGTGCAGCAGAACAGGATTACTGCCCCCGTCGTAGAGCTCTCGGATTGTTTTCTAACGGTATGTTGTGCACCACATAACTCCTTACGGTTCAAAAGTTATGGGCACTAGAGCGACGAGGACCTGGTCACCAGCCCTACGCCCTCGGTTTGCGTGCCCAGCCTCTACATGATATGAAGTTGTCTTGCCCAAGATGCCGTGGGACTCAATAATAGAAATGTGATGGATAAAGCATCTGGGCAAGCCTGAATGGGGCAAAAAAATAAATTTGAAAATGGGGGTACAACATGAGGATTTCCAAGGGGGTCACCCATCCTAGTACTACTCTCGCCCAAGCACACTTAACTTTGGAGTTTTGAGGGGATCCGGTGCATTAGTGCTGGTATGATCGCACTTGTCATGTTGAGAGTGCAAAGCCCTTATGGGTCATCCTTTTCGAGGCTCATGACGAACGATTCGGGAAGAAGAAACAGCAGAAAAAGAAGAAAAATGGCCCAAAACTGATAAAAATGTTTGCTTTTGGGCTCAGAAAATAGGCACAACAGAGCAGGATTGCTTTCCCCGTCGTAGAGCTCTAGGAATGCTTACCAACGATATGCTGTACTTCGTATAACTCCTTACGGATCAAAAGTTATGGGCACTAGAGCGACGAAGACCTGGTCACAGGCCCCATGCCCTCGGTTTGCGAGCCTAGCCTCTACACGAAGTGAAGTTGTCTTGCCCAAGATGCCGTGGGACTCGATAATAGAAATGTGATGGATAAAGCATCTTGGCAAGCATGAACTGGGCAATAAAACAAAACTAAAAGGGGGGTACAACACGAGAACTTCCTAGGGGGTCACCTATCCCAGTACTACTCTCACCAAACCATGCTTAACTATAGAGTTCTGATGGGATCCAGTGCATTAGTGCTGGTTTGATCGCACCCGACATGTTTAAGGCGCAAAGCCCTTATGTGTCGTCCTTTTCGCAGCTCACGACGAACGATCCGGGACAAAGAAACAGCAGAAAAAGAAGAAAATAGCCCAAAATTGATAAAAATGTTTGCTTTTGGGCTCCAAAAACAGGCACAGCAAAGCAGGATTATAGCCCCCATCATAGAGCTCTCGGAGGGCTTTCCAATAGTATGTTGTACGTCGCATAACTCCTTATGGATCAAAAGTTATGGGCACTAGAGCGACGAAGACCTGGTCATAGGCCACACACCCTCGGTTTGTAGGCCCAGCCTCTTTGTGAAGTGAAATTGTCTTGCCCAAGATGCCGTGGGACTCGATAATAGAAATGTGACGGATAAAGCATCTTGGCAAGCTTGAACGGGGCCAAAAAAAATGAAAAGGGGGGTGCAACACGAAGTCTTCCCAGGTGGTCACCCATCCTAGTACTACTCTCGCCCAAGCTCGCTTAACTTCGTAATTCTTAGGGGATCCGGTGCATTAGTGCTGGTATGATCGCACTCCCCATGTTGAGGGCGCAAAGCCCTTATGTGTCGTCCTTTTCGCAGCTCATGATGAATGATCCGGGAAGAAGAAACAGCGCAAATAGAAGAAATGTGGCCCAAAACTGATGAAAACGTTTGCTTTTGGGCTCCGAAAACAGGCGCAGCTGAGCAAGATTGCTGCCCCCATCGTATAGCTCTCGGAGAGCTTTCCAATGGTATGTTGTACGCCACATAACTCCTTACGGATCAAAAGTTATGGGCACTAGAGCGACGAAGACCTGGTCACAGGCCCCACGCCCTCGGTTTATGGGCCCCGCCTCTACGCAAAGTGAAGTTGTCTTGCCCAAGATGCCGTGGGACTCGATAATAGAAATGTCATGGAAATAGCATATTGGCAAGCCAGAACTGGACAAAAAAACAAAACGAAAAGGGGGTGCAACACAAGAACTTCCCAGGGGGTCACCCATCGTAGTACTACTCTCGCCGAAGCATGCTTAACTTCGGAGTTCTGATGGGATGCGGTGTATTAGAGTTGTTACGATCGCACCCGTCATGTGCAGAACGCAAAGCCCTTATGCATCGTCCTTTTCGCGACTCACGACGAATGATCTGGGACGAAGAAACAGTGTAAAAAAGAAGAAAAGTGGCTCGAAACTGATGAAAACATTTGCTTTTGGGCTCTGAAAACAGGCACAGCCAAGCAGGCTTGCTGCCCCTGTCGTGGAGCTCTCGTAGAGCTTTCCAACGGTATGCTGTGCACCGCATAACTCCTTACGGATCAAAAGTTTTTGGCACTAAAGCGACGAAGACCTGGTCACAAGCCCCACGCCCTCAGTTTGCAGGCCCAGCCTATACGCGAAGTGAAGTTGTCTTGCCCAAGATGCCATGGGCCTCGATAATAGAAATGTGACAAAAAAACAAAACGAAAAGGGGGGTGCAACACAAGGACTTCCTAGGGCGTCACCCATCCTAGTACTACACCCGCCCAAGCACGCTTAACTTCACAGTTCATATGGGATCTGGTGCATTAGTGCTGGTATGATTGCACCCATCATGTTGAGGGCGCAAATCCTTTATGTGTCGTCCTTTTCGCTGTTCATGACAAACGATCCGGGACGAAGAAATAGCGAAAAAGAAGAAAAGTGGCCCGTACCTAATGAAACCATTTGCTTTTGGGCTCAGAAAACAGCCACAGCAAAGAAGGATTTTTCCCCCATCGTAGAGCTCTCGGAGAGTTTTTCAACGATATGTCGTGCGCCGTACAACTCCTTATAGATCAAAAGTTATGGGCATTAGAACGATGGATACCTGGCCACAGGACCCACATCCCACGCCCTCGGTTTGTCGGCCCATCCTCTATGCGAAGTGAAGTTGTCTTGCCCAAGATAACGTGAGACTCGATAATACAAATGTGACAGATAAAGCATCTGGGCAAGCCTAAACAGGGCAAAAAAACAAAATGAAAAGGAAGGTGCAACACGAGGACTTCCTAGGGGGTCACCCATCCTACTACTACTCTCGCCCAAGCACGCTTAACTTTGGAGTTCTGATGGGATCCGATGCATTTATGTTGGTATGATCACACCCGTCATGTTAAGGGTGCAAAGCCCTTATGTGTCGTCATTTTCGCGCGCATGACGAACGATCCGGGACAAAGAAATAGAGCAAAAAGAATAAAAATGGCCCGAAACTGATGAAAACATTTGCTTTTGGGCTTAGAAAATAGGCGCAACAGAGAAGGATTGTTGCCCCCATCGTAGAGCTCTCGGAGAGCTTTCCAACTGTATGTTATGCGCCGCATAACTCCATACAAATCAAAAGTTATGGGCACTAGAGCGATGAAGACCTGGTCACAAGTCCCATGCACTCAATTTGCGGGCCCAGCCTTCACGCGAAATGATGTTCTCTTGCCCAAGATGTCATGGGACTCGGTAATATAAATGTGACGGATAAAGCATCTTGGTAAGCCTGAACGAGACAAAAAAATAAAACGAAAAGGTGGGTGCAACACGAGGACTTCCCAGAGGGTCACCCATCCTAGTACTACTCTTGCCCAAGCATGTTTAACTTCGGAGTTCTGATGGGATCTGGTGCATTAGAACTAGTATGATCGCACCTGTCATGTTGAGGGGGCAAAGCCCTTAAATGTCGTCCTTTTTTCGGCTCATGATGAACGATCCATGATGAAGAAACAGCGCAAAGAGAAGAAAAGTGGCCCAAAACTGATAAAAATGTTTGCTTTTAGGCTTCGAAAATTGGCGCAGCAGAGCCCTTATGTGTCGTCCTTTTCTCAGCGCATGACGAACGATCTGGGATGAAGAAACAGAGCAAAAAGAAGAAAAGTGGCTCGAAACTTATGAAAACGTTTGCTTTTGGAGTTAGAAAACAGGCGCAGCAGAGCAGGATTGCTGTCCCTGTCGTAGAGCTCTAGGAGAGCTTTCCAATGGTATGTTGTGCACCACATATCTCCTTACGGATAAAAAAGTTATGGTAATAGAGCGATGGAGACCTGGTCACAGGCCCCACGCCCTCGGTTTGCGAGCCCAGCCTCTACACGAAGTGAAGTTGTCTTGCCCAATTTTTTGTGGGACTCGATAATAGAAATGTGACGGATAACGCATTTTGGCAATGCTGAACGGGGCAAAAAAAACAAAACAAAAAGGAGGGTGCAACACGAGGACGTCCGAGGGGGTCACCCATCCTAGTACTATTCTCGCCCAAGCAAGCTTAACTTCGGAGTTCTGATGGGATCTGGTGCATTAGTGTTGGTATGATCGCACCCGTCATGTTGTGGGAGCAAAGCCCTTATGTGTCGTCCTTTTTGCGCCTCACGATGAACGATCCGAGACAAAGAAACAGTGTAAAAAGAAGAAAAATGAGGGTGTAACACGAGGACATCCTAGGGAATCACCCATCCTAGTACTAATCGTGCCCAAGCACGCTTAACTTCAGAGTTCTGATGGGATCCGGTGCATTAGTGCTGCTATGATCGCACCCGTCTGTTGAGGGCACAAAAGCCATTATGTGTCGTCCTTTTCGCGGCTCACGACGAACGATCTGGGATGAAGACACAGCGTAAAAAGAAAAAAAGGGGCCCAAACCTGATGAAAACATTTGCTTTTGGTCTCTAAAAATAGGCGCAGCCAGGTGAGCTTGTTGCTCCAATCGTAGAGCTCTCGGAGACCTTTCCAACGGTATACTGTGTGCCACCTAACTCCTTAAGGATCAAAAGTTATGGGCACTAGAGCAACGGAGACCTGGTCACTGGCCCCAAGGCCAACGCCTTCTATTTGCCGGCCTATCTTCAACGCGAAGCGCAGTTGTCTTGCCCAAGTTGCCGTGAGACTTGATATTAGAAATGTGACAGATAAACCATCTTGGCAAGCCTGAACGGGGCTAAAAGGAAAACAAAAAGAAGGGTGCAACACGAGGACTTCCTAGGGGGTCACCCATCCTAGTACTACTCTCACCCAACCACGCTTAACTTCGGAGTTCTGATAGGATCCGGTGCATTAGTGCTGGTATGATCGTACCCGTCATGTTGAGGGCGCAAATCCCTTATGTGTTGTCCTATTCGCGGCTCACGACGAACGATCTGGGACAAAGAAATAACGAAAAAGAAGAAAAGTGGCATAAGACTGATGAGCCGCATAACTCCTTATGTGTCGTCCTTCTCGCAGCAGAGCAGGATTACTGCCCTCGTCGTAGAGCTCTCGGAGTGCTTTCCAACAGTATGGTGTGAGCCGTATAAGTCCTTACGGATCAAAAGTTATGGGCACTAGAGCGACGAAGACCTGGTCACAGGCTCCACGCCCTTGATTTGCGGGCCCAGCCTCTACACGAAGTGAAGTTATCTTGCCCAAGATGTCGTGGGACTCAATAATAGAAATGTGACGGATAAAGCATCTTGGCAAGCCTGAACGGGGCCAAAAAAAAATGAAAAGGGGGATGCAACACGAGAACTTCCCAAGGGGTAACCCATCGTAGTACTACTCTCGCCCAAGCATGCTTAACTTCGGAGTTCTGAGGGGATCCTATACATTAGTGCTGGTATGATCGCACCCGTCATGTTGAGGTCGCAAAGCCCTTTTGTGTAGTTCTTTTCGCGGCTCATGACGAACGATCCAGGACTAAGAAACAGTGGAAAAAGAAGAAAAGTGGACCAAAACTTATAAAAAAGATTGCTTTTTGGCTCAGAAAATAGGCGCAGCAGAGCAGGATTGTTTTCCCCATAGTAGAGCTCTAGGAGTGCTTACCAACGGTATGCTGTGCATCGCATAACTCCTTACGGATCAAAAGTTATGGGCACTAGTGCGACGAAGACCTGGTCACAGGCCCCATGCCCATGGTTTGCAGTTCCAGCCTCTACACAAACTGAAGTTGTCTTGCCCAAGATGCCGTGGGACTCGATAATAGAAATGTGATGGATAATGCATCTTTGCAAGCATGAACGGGGCAAAAAAAAAAACGAAAAGGGTGTACAACATGAGAACTTCCTATGGGGTCACCAATCCTGGTACTACTCTCGCCAAAGCACGCTTAACTTCGGAGTTCTAATGGGATCGAGTGCATTATTGCTGGTATGATCGTACCCATCATGTTGAGGGCTTAAAGCCTTTATGCGACGTCCTTTTCGTGGCTCATGATGAACGATCCGGGATAAAAAAATAGCGAAAAAGTAGTAAAGTGTCCCAAAATTGATGAAAACATTTGCTTTTATGACCAAAAAATAGGAGCAGTAGAGCAGGATTGCTGCCCCCGTTGTAGAGCTCTCGGAGAGCTTTCCAATGGTATGTTGTGCGCCGTATAACTCCTTACAGATCAAAAGTTATAGGCACTAGAGCGACGAAGACCTGGTCACAAACCCCAAGCCCTCGGTATGCGGGCCCAGCATCCGCACAAATTGAAATTGTCTTGCCCAAGATGCCGTGGGACTCGATAATAGAAATGTGACGGATAAAGCATCTTGGCAAGCTTGAACGGGACAAAAAAAAAACTAAAAGGGGGGTGCAACACGAAAACTTCCCAGGGGATCACCCATGCTAGTACTACTCTCGCCCAAGCACGCTTAACTTCAGAGTACTTAAGGGATCCAGAACATTAGTGTTGGTATGATCACACCAGCCATGTTGAGGGCGCAAAGCCCTTATGTGTCGTCCTTTTCACAACTCATGATGAATGATCTGTGAAGAAGAAACAGTGCAAAAAGAAGAAATATGGCCCGAAACTGATGAAAACATTTGCTTTTGGGCTCCGAAAATAGGCGCAGCAGACCAGGATTGATGCCCCTGCCTTAGAGCTCATGGAGTGCTTTCCAATGGTATGTTGTACGCTGCATAACTCCTTACGGATCAAAAGTTATGGGTACTAGAGCGACGAAGACCTGGTCACAAGCCCCACGCCCTCGGTTTGCGGGCCCAGCCTCTACGCGAAGTGATGTTGTCTTGCCCAAGATGCTGTGGGACTCGATAATAGAAATATGACGGATAAAGAATCTTGGCAATCCTAAACGGGGAAAAAAAAACCAAATGAAAAGGGGGAGTGCAACACGAGGACTTCCCAGAGGGTCCCCTATCCTTGTACTACACTCGCCTAAGCACGTATAACTTCGAAGTTCTGATGGGATTCAGTGCATTAGTGTTGGTATGATCGCGTCCGTCCTATTGAGGGCACAAAGCCCTTACGTGTCATCATCTTCGCAGCTCACGACGAACGATCCAGGACAAAGAAACAGCGCAAAAAGAAGAAAAGTGGCCCGAAACAGATGAAAACATTTTCTTTTGGGCTCCGAAAACAGGCGCATTAGAGCAGGATTGCTGCCCCCGTCGTAGAGCTCTCGGAGAGCTTTCCATTGGTAGTTGTACGCCGCATAACTCCTTACGGATCAAAAGTTATGGGCACTAGAGCGACGAAGACCTGGTGACAAGCCCCATGCCCTCGGTTTGTGGGCCCAGCCTCTACACGAATTGAAGTTGTCTTGCCCAAGATGCCGTGGGACTTGTTAATAGAAAAGTGACGGATAAAGCAGATTGGCAAGCATGAACGGAGCAAAAAAAAATGAAAAAGGGGGGTGCAACACGAGGACTTCCCAAGGGGTCACCCATCCTAGTACTACTCTCGCCCAAGCAAACGTAACTTTTGATTTCTTAAGGATCCAGTACATTGGTGCAGGTATGATCGTACCCACCAAGTTGAAGTAGCAAAGCCTTTATGTGTCGTCCTTTTCGCAGCTCATGATGAACGATCTGGGAAGAAGAAACTGTGCAAAAACAAGAAAAGTGGGCCGAAACTGATGAAAACATTTTCTTTTGGGCTCCAAAAACAGGCGTAGCAGAGAATGATTGATGCCCCCATCGTAGAGCTCTCGATGAGATTTCCAATGGTATGTTGTACGCCGCATAACTCCTTACAAATCAAAAGTTATAGGCACTAGAGCGACGAAGACCTAGTCACAGGCTCCACGCCCTCAGTTTGCGGGCCCAGCCTCTATACTAAGTGAAGTTGTCTTGCCCAAGATGTCGTGGGACTCAATAATAGAAATGTGATGGATAAAGCATCTTGGCAAGCCTGAACGGGGCAAAAAAAATGAAAAGGGGGATGCAACACGAGGACTTCCCAAGGGGTCACCCATCATAGTACTACTCTCGCCCAAGCATGCTCAACTTCGAAGTTCTCAGGGGATCCGATGCATTAGTGCTGGTATGATCGTACCCATCATATTGAGGTCGCAAAGCCCTTATGTGTAGTTCTTTTCGCGGCTCATGACGAAGGATCCATGACAAAGAAACAGCAGAAAAAGAATAAAAGTAGACCAAAACTGATAAAAACATTTGCTTTTGGGCTTAGAAAATAGGCGCAGCAGAGCAGGATTGCTTTCTCCGTGGAAGAGCTCTAGGAGTGCTTACCAATGGTATGCTGTACGTCGCATAACTCCTTACGGATCGAAAGTTATGGGCACTAGAGCGACGAAGACCTGATCACAGGCCCTATGCCCTTGGTTTGTAGGTCCAGCCTCTACGCAAAGTGAAGTTGTCTTGCCCAAGATGCGGTGGGACTCGATAATAGAAATGTGACGGATTAAGCATCTTGGGAAGAATGAACGGGGCAAAAAATCAAAACGAAAAGGGGGGTACAACATGAGAACTTCCTAGGGGGTCACTAATCCTGGTACTACTCTCGCCAAAGCACGCTTAACTTCGGAGTTCTGATGGGATCCAGCGCATTATTGCTTGTATGATCGCACTCGTCATGTTGAGGGGGCAAAGCCTTTATGTGACGTCCTTTTCGTGGCTCATGACGAACAATCCGGGACAAAAAATATAGCAAAAAAAGTAGAAAAGTAGCCCAAAATTGATGAAAACATCTATTTTTTTAATCAGAAAATAGGAGCAGCAGAGAAGGATTGCTACCCCCGTCGTAGAGCTCTCGAAGAGCTTTCCAATGGTATGTTGTGCGCCGTATAACTCCTTACAGATCAAAAGTTATAGGCACTAGAGCGACGAAGACCTAGTCATAGGCCCCAAGCCCTCGCTTTGCTGGCCCAGCATCTACACAAATTGAAGTTGTCTTGCCCAAGATGCCGTGGGACTCGATAATAGAAATGTGACGGATAAAGCATCTTGGCAAGCTTGAACGGGGCAAAAAAAAATGAAAAGAGGGGTGCAACACGAAGACTTCCCAGGGGGTCACCTACGCTAGTACTACTCTCGCCCCAAGCACGCTTAACTTCAGAGTACTTAGGGGATCCAGAACATTTGTGCTGGTATGATCGTACCTGCCATGTTGAGGATGCAATGCCCTTATGTGTTGTCCTTTTCGCAACTCATGATGAATGATCTGGGAAGAAGAAACAGCGCAAAAAGAAGAAATGTGGCCCGAAACTAATGAAAACATTTGCTTTTGGGCTCCAAAAATAGGCACATCAAAGCAGGATTGATGCCCCTGTCTTAGTGCTCCCAAAGTGCTTTCCAATGGTATGTTGGACGCTGTATAACTCCTTACGGATCAAAAGTTATGGGCACCAGACCGACGAAGACGTGGTCACAGGCCCCACGCCCTCAGTTTGCGGGCCCAGTCTCTACGCGAAAGTGATGTTGTCTTGCCAAAGATGCCGTAGGACTCGATAATAGAAATGTGACGGATAAAGAATCTTGGCAAGCCTGAACGGGGCAAAAAAACCAAACGAAAAGGGGGGTACAACATGAGGACTTCCCAGGAGGTCCCCCATCGTAGTACTACACTTGCCCAAGCACGCTTAACTTCGGAGTTCTAATGGGATTCGGTGCATTAGTGTTGGTATGATTGGACCCGTCCTGTTGAGGGCGCTAAGCCCTTATGTGTCGTCCTCTTCGCAGCTCACGACAAACGTTCCAGGACAAAGAAACAGCACAAAAAGAAGAAAAGTGGCGCGAAACAAATGAAAACATTTGTTTTTAGGCTCTAAAAATAGGCGCATTTGAGTAGGATTGCTATCCACGTCGTAGAGCTCTCAGAGAGCTTTCCAATGGTATGTTGTACACTGCATAACTCCTTACGGATCAAAAGTTATGGGCACTAGAGTGACGAAGAGTTGGTCACAGGCCCCACGCCATCGGTTTGTGGGCCCAGCCTCTACACAAATTGAAGTTGTCTTGCCCAAGATGCCGTGGGACTCGATAATAGAAATGTGACCGATTAAGCATCTTGGCAAGCTTGAACGGGGCAAAAAAAAATTGAAAAGAGGGGTGCAACACGAAGACTTCCCAGGGGGTCACCTATGCTAGTACTACTCTCGCCCAAGCACTCTTAACTTCAGAGTACTTAGGGGATTCAGAACATTTATGCTGGTATAATCGCACCTACCATGTTGAGGGAGCAATGCCCTTATGTGTTGTCCTTTTCACAACTCATGATGAATGATCTGGGAAGAAGAAATAGTGCAAAAAGAAGAAATGTGGCCCAAAACTAATGAAAACATTTGATTTTGGGCTCCAAAAATAGGCGCATCAGAGCAGGATTGATGCCCCTGTCTTAGTGCTCCCGAAGAGCTTTCCAATGGTATGTTGTACGCTATATAACTCCTTACAGATCAAAAGTTATGGGCACCAGAGCGACGAAGACGTGGTCACAGGCCCCACGCCCTCAGTTTGCGGGCCCAGTCTCTACGCGAAGTGATGTTGTCTTGCCAAAGATGCCATGGGACTCAATAATAGAAATGTGACGGATAAAGAATCTTGGCAAGGCTGAACGGGGCAAAAAAACCAAACGAAAAGGGCGGTACAACACGAGGACTTCCCAAGGGGTCCCCCATCCTAGTACTACACTTGCCCAAGCAGGATTAACTTCGGAGGTCTAATGGGATTCGGTGCATTAGTGTTGGTATGATTGGACCCGTCCTGTTGAGGGCGCTAAGCCCTTATGTGTCGTCCTCTTCGCAGCTCACGACGAACGATCCGGGACAAAGAAACAGCGCAAAAAGAAGAAAAGTATCGCGAAACAAATGAAAACATTTGTTTTTAGGCTCTAAAAATAGGTGCATTTGAGTAGGATTGCTACCCACGTCGTAGAGCTCTCAGAGAGCTTTCCAATGGTATGTTGTACACCGCATAACTCCTTACGGATCAAAAGTTATGGGCACTAGAGCGACGAAGAGCTGGTCACAAGCCCCACACACTCAGTTTTTGGGCCCAGCCTCTACACAAATTGAAGTTGTCTTGCCCAAGATGCCGTGGGACTCGATAATAGAAATGTGACGGATAAAGCATCTTGGCAAGCTTGAACGGGGCAAAAAAAATGAAAAGAGGGGTACAACACGAAGACTTCCCAAGGGGTCACCTATGCTAGTACTACTCTCGCCCAAGCACGCTTAACTTCAGAGTACTTAAGGGATTCGGAACATTTGTGCTAGTATGATCGCATCTGACATGTTGAGGGCGCAATGCCCTTATGTGTTGCCCTTTTCGCAACTCACGATGAAGGATCTCGGAAGAAGAAACAGTGCAAAAAGAAGAAATGTGGCCCAAAACTAATGAAAACATTTGCTTTTGGGCTCCAAAAATAGGCGCATCAGAGCAGGATTGATGCCCCTGTCTTAGTGCTCCCGAAGAGCTTTCCAATGGTATGTTGTACGCTGTATAACTTCTTACGGATCAAAAGTTATGGGCAACAGAGCGACGAAGACGTGGTCACAGGCCCCACGCCCTCAGTTTGCGGTCCCAGTCTCTACGCGAAGTGATGTTGTCTTGCCAAAGATGCCGTGGGACTCGATAATAGAAATGTGACGGATAAAGAATCTTGGCAAGCCTGAACGGGGCAAAAAAACCAAATGAAAATGGGGGTACAACACGAGGATTTCGCAGGGGGTCCCCCATCCTAGTACTACACTTGCCCAAGCACGCTTAGCTTCGGAGTTCTATTAAGATTCGGTGCATTAGTGTTGGTATGATCGGACCCGTCCTGTTGAGGGCGCTAAGCCCTTATGTGTCGTCCTCTTCGCAGCTCACGACGAACGTTTCGGGACAAAGAAACAGCGCAAAAAAAAAAGAAAAGTGGCGCGAAACAGATGAAAACATTTGTTTTTAGGCTCTGAAAATAGGCGCATTTGAGCAGGATTGCTACCCCCGTCGTAGAGCTCTCGGAGAGCTTTCCAATGGTATGTTGTACACCGCATAACTCCTTACGGATCAAAAGTTATGGGCACTAGAGCGACGAAGAGCTGGTCACAGGCCCCACGCGCTCGGTTTGTGGGCCCAGCCTCTACACGAATTGAAGTTGTCTTGCCCAAGATGCCATGGGACTCGATAATAGAAATGTGACGGATAAAGCATCTTGGCAAGCATGAACGGAGCAAAAAAAAATGAAAAAAGGGGGTGCAACACAAGGACTTCCTAGGGGGTCATCCATCATCGTACTACTCTCGCCCAAGCAAGCGTAACTTCAGAGTTCTTAGGGATCCAGTGCATTGGTTCTAGTATGATCACACCCGCCATGTAAAAGGAGCAAAGCCCTTATGTGTCGTCCTTTTCGCAACTCATGATGAATGATCCGGGAAGAAGAAACAGCGCAAAAACAAGAAAAGTGGGCCAAAACTGATGAAAACGTTTTCTTTTAGGCTCCAAAAATAGGCGCAGCAGAGTAATATTGTTGCCCCCGTCGTAGAGCTCTCGAAGAGATTTCCAATGGTATGTTATACGCAGCATAACTCCTTACAGATCAAAAGTTATGGGCACTAGAGCGACGATGACCTGGTCACAGGCCCCACGCCCTCGATTTGCAGGTCCAGCCTCTACGCGAAGTGAAGTTGTCTTGCCCAAGATGCCGTGGGACTCGATAATAGAAATTAGATGGATAAAGCATCTTGGCAAGCATGAACGGGGCAAAAAAACAAAACGAAAAGGGGGGTACTACATGACAACTTCCTAGGGGTCACCAATCCTGGTACTACTCCCGCCAAAGCACGCTTAACTTCGGAGTTCTGTTGGAATCCAGTGCATTATTTCTTGTATGATCGCACCCGTCATGTTGGGGGCGCAAAGCCCTTATGTGTCGTCCTTTTCGCGGCTCACGACAAACAATCCGGGACAAAGAAAAAATAGTGGAAAAAGTAGAAAGTGGCCTAAAACTAATGAAAAGGTTTGCATTTTTTCTTAGAAAACAGGTGCAGCAGAGTAGAATTGCTGCCCTCGTCGTAGAGCTTTCGGATAGGTTTCCAACGGTATGCTGTGCGTGGCATAACTAATTACGGATCAAAAGTTATGGGCACTGGGGCGATGGAGACCTGGTCACAGGCCCGACACTCTCGGTTTGCAAGCCCAGCCTCTATGCGAAGCGAAGTTGTCTTACCCAAGATGCCATGGGACTCGATAATAGAAATGTGACGGATAAAGCATCTTGGATAGCCTGAACGGGGCAAAAAAAAAAATGAAAAGGGGGGGTGCAACACAAGGACTTCCCATGGGGTCACCCATCCTTTTACTACTCTCGCCCAAGCACGCTTAACTTCAGAGTTCTGATGGGATCCGGTGCATTAGTCCTGGTACGATCGTACCTGTCAAGTTGAGGGCGCAAATCCCTTATGTGTCTTCTTTTTCGTGACTCACGACGAACGATCCGAGACGAAGAAACAACGCAAAAAGAAGAAATGTGGCCCAAAGCAAATGAAAACGTTCGATTTTGAGATCCAAAAATATACGCAGCCAAGCAGGCTGGCTGCTCTCGTCGTAAATCTTTGAGAGTGTTTTCCAACGGTATGTTGTGCGCCGCATAACTCCTTACGAATCAAAAGTTATGGGTACTGGAGCGGTGGAGACCAGATCACTAGACCCACTCCCTCGGTTTGCGGGCCCTGCCTAAACACAAAGTGAAGTTGTCTTGCCGAAGATGCCGTGGGACTCAATAATAGAAATGGGACAGATAATGCATATTGGCAAGCCTGAACAGGGCAATAAAACAAAATGAAAAGGGGGGTGCAACGCGAGGACTTCCTAGGGGGTCACCTATCCTAGTACTACTCTCGCCCAAGCATGCTTAACTTTAGAGTTCTGAGGGGATCCGGTGCATTAGTGCTAGTATGATCGAACCCGTCATGTTGAGGGCGCAAAGCCTTTATGTGTCGTCCTTGTCGTGGCTCGTGAAGAACAATCTGGGAAGAAGAAACAGCACAAAAGCAAGAAAAGTGGCCCGAAACTCATGAAAATATTTTCTATTGGGCTCCGAAAATAGGCATAGCAGAGCAGGATTGCTGCCCCCGTAGTTGAGCTCTTGGATACCTTTCCAATGGTATGTTGTACGCCGCATAACTCCTTACGGAATAAAAGTTATGGGCACTAGAGCGATGAATACCTTGTCACATACCCCATGCCCTCGGTTTACGGGCCCAGCCTCTACACGAAGTGAAGTTGTCTTGCCCAACATGCCGTGGGACTCGATAATAGAAATATGACAAATAAAGCAAATTGGCAAGCCTGAACGGGGCAAAAAAAACCAAACGAAAAGGGGGGTGCAACACGAGGACTTCCTAGGGGGTCACCCATCCTAGTACATCTCTCGCGAAAGCACGCTTAACTTCAGAGTTCTGATGGGATCTGGTGTATTAGGGATGGTATGATCACACCCGTCCTGTTGAGGGTGCAAAGCCTTTATGTGTCGTCCTTTTCGTGGCTCATGACGAATGATCCGGGAAGAAGAAACAGCGCAAAAAGAAGAAAAGTGGCCCAAAACTCTTGAAAATGTTTGTTTTTGGGCTCCGAAAATAGGCGCAGCAGAGCAGGATTGCTGCCCCCGTCGTAGAACTCTCAGAGAGCTTTCCAACAGTATGTTGTACGCTACATAACTCCTTACGGATCAAAAGTTATGGGCACGAGAGTGACGAAGACATGGTCACAGGCCACACGCCATCGGTTTGCGGGCCCAGCCTCTACGCGAAGGGAAATTGTCTTGCCCAAGATGCCGTGGGACTCGATAATAGAAATGTGATGGATAAAGCATCTTGGCAAGCTTGAACGGGGCAAAAAAACAAAACGAAAGGGGGGGTGCAACACGAGGACATCCATGGGGTCACCCATCCTAGTACTACTATTTCCCAAGCACACTTAACTTCGGAGTTCTGATGGGATCTAGTGCTTTAGTGCTAGTATGATCGCACCCGTCATGCTTAGGGCACAAAGCCTTATGTGTCATCCTTTTCGTGGCTGACGACGAACGATCCGAGATGAATAAACAGAGGAAAAATAAGAAAAGTGTCCCAAAATTGATGAAAATGTTTGGTTTTGGGCTCAGAAAATAAGTGCAACTGAGCAGGATTGTTTTCACCATCGTAGAGCTCTAGGAGTACTTTATAACGGTATGTTGTATGCCGCATAAATCTTTACGGATCAAAAGTTATGAGCACTAGAGCGATGAAGACCAGGTCACAGGCCCCATGCCCTCGGTTTGCAGGCCCAACCTTTTCGCGAAGTGAAGTTGTCTTTCCCAAGATGCCGTGGGACTAGATAATAGAAATGTGACAGATAAAGCATCTTGACAAGCATGAATGGGGCAAAAAAAACAAATCGAAAAGTGGGGTGCAACATGAGAACTTCCTAGGGGGTTACCCATCCTCGTACTACTCTTATCAAAGCACGCTTAACTTCAAAGTTCTGATGGGATCCAGTGCATTATTGCTGGTATGAACGAACCCGTCAGGTTGAGGACGCAAATACCTTATGTGTCGTCCTTTTTGCGGCACACGACGAATGATCCGGGATAAAAAAATAGCAGATAAAGTAGAAAATTGGCCCAAAACTGATCAAAACATTTGTTTTTGGTCTCAGAAAATAGGCGCAGTAGAGCAGGATTGCTGCCCCGTCGTAGAGCTGTCAGAGAGCTTTCCAATGGCATGTTGTGCGCCGCATAACTCCTTACGGATCAAAAGTTATGGGCACTAGCTGGACAAAGACATGGTCACAGGCCGCACACCCTCGGTTTACGGGCCCAGCCTCTACACTAATTGGAGTTGTCTTCCCCAAGATGCCGCGGGACTCGATAATAGAAATATGACAGATAAAGCATCTTGGCAAGCTTGAACGGGACAAAAAAAATGAAAAGGGGAGGGTGCAACATGAGGACTTGCCAGGGGGTCACCCATCCTAGTACTACTCTCGTCCAAGCACGCTTAACTTCAGAGTTCTTAGGGGATCCGGTGCATTACTGTTGGTATGATAACACCGGCCATGTTGAGGGTGCAAAGCCCATACGTGTCGTCCTTTTCGCGGCTCATGATGAATGATTCGGGAAGAAGAAACAGCGAAAAAAGAAGAAAAGTCACCTGAAACTGATGAAAACGTTTGCTTTTGGGCTCTTACGCCCTCGGTTTGGGGGTGCAGGCTCTACGCGAAGTGAAATTGTCTTGCCCAAGATGCCGTGGGACTCGATAATAGAAATGTGGCTGATAAAGCATCTTGACAAGCCTGAACGGGGCAAAAAAAACAAAACAAAAAGGGGGTGCAACACGAGGACTTCCTAGGGGGTCACCTATCCTAGTACTACTCTTGCCCAAGCACGCTTAACATCGGAGTTCTGATGGGATCCGGTGCATTATTGTTGGTATGATCGCACCCGTCCTGTTAAGGGTGCAAAGCCCTTATGTGTCGTCCTTTTCGCGGCTCACGACAAACAATCTGGGATGAAGGAACAGCGCAAAAAGAAGAAAAGTGGCCAGAAACATATGAAAACATTTGCTTTTGGGCTTTGAAAATAGGCACAGCAGAGAAGGATTGCTGCCCACGTCATAAAGCTCTCAGAGAGCTTTCCAACGGTATGCTGTGCGGGGCATAACTACTTACGAATAAAAAGTTATGGGCACTGGAGCGACAGAGACCTAATAACAGGCCCGACGCCCTCGGTTTGTGGGCCCAGCCTCTATGTGAAGCGAAGTTGTCTTACCCAAGATGCTGTAGGACTCGATAGTAGAAATGTGACGGATAAAGCATATTGGAAAGCCTTAAGGGGGCAAAAAAAGAAAACGAAATGGGGGGTGCAACACGAGGACTTCCTATGGGGTCATCCATCCTTTTACGACTCTCGCCCAAGCACGCTTAACTTCTGAGTTCTAATGGGATCCGGTGCATTAGAGTTGGTATGATCGCACCCGTCATGTTGAGGGTGCAAAGCCCTTATGTGTCGTCCTTTTCGAGGCACATGACGAACAATCCGGGACGAAGAAACATCGTAAAAATAAGAAAAGTGGCCCAAAATTGATGAAAACGTTCGATATTGGGATCCAAAAATAGGCGCAGCCAAGCAAGCTGGCTGCTCTCATCGTAATGCTCTCAGAGAGCTTTCCAACGGTATGTTGTGCGCCGCATAACTTCTTACGAATCAAAAGTCATGGGCACTAGAGCAACGGAGACATAGTCACAGGCCCTACTCCCTCGGTTTGCGGGCCCTACCTAAACGCGAAGTGAAGTTGTCTTGCCCGAGATGCCGTGGGACTCGATAATAGAAATGTGACAGATAAAGTATATTGGCAAGCCTGAACAAGGGAAAAAAACAAAACGAAAAGGGTGGTGCAAGGCGAGGACTTCCCAAGGGGTCACCTATCTTAGTACTACTCTCACCCAAGCATGCTTAACTTCGGAGTTCTAAGGGGATCCGGTGCATTAGTGCTAGTATGATCGCACCCCTCATGTTGAGGGCGCAAAGCCTTTATGTGTCGTCCTTTTCGTGGCTCATGGCGAACGGTCCGGGAAGAAGAAACATCGAAAAAAGAAGAAAAGTGGCCTGAAACTCATGAAAAAGTTTGCTTTTGGGCTCCAAAAATAAGCGCGATAGAGCAGGATTGCTGCCTCCTTTGTAGAGCTCTCGGAGTGCTTTCCAATGCTATGTTGTACGCCGCATAACTCCTTACGGGTCAAAAGTTATGCACACTAGAGCGACGAAGATCTGGTCACATACCCCATGCCCTCGGTTTGCGGCCCAACCTCTACGCGAAGTGAAGTTGTCTTGCCCAAGATACCGTGGGACTCGATAATAGAAATGTTATGGATAAAGCATATTGGCAAGCCTGCACGGGGCAAAACAAACCAAACGAAAAAAGGGGTACAACACGAGGACTTCCCAGAGGGTCACCCATCCTAGTACTACTCTCTCCCAAGCAAGCTCAACTTCGGAGTTCGGATGGAATCCCGGGCATTAGTGTTGGTATGATTGCTCCCATCATGTTGAGGGCTCAAAGGCCTTATGTGTCGTCCTTTTCGCGGCTCACGACGAACGATCCCAGACGAAGAAACTGTGGAAAAAGAAAAAAAGTGGCCCGAAAGTGATGAAAAAAATTTCTTTTGGGCTCTGAAAATAGGCGTAACAGAGTAGGATTGCTGCCCGTCGTAGAGCTCTCGGAGAGCTTTCCAACGGTATGTTTTGCGCGGCATAACTATTTACAGATCAAAAGTTATGGGCACTAGAGCAACCGAGACCTGGTCACAGACCCGACGCCCTCGGTTTGCAAGGCCAGCCTCTATGTGAAGTGATATTTTTTACCCAAGATGCAGTAGGACTCGATAATAGAAATGTGACTGATAAAGCCTCTTGGCAAGCCTGGACGGGGCAAAAAAAACAAAACGTAAAGGGGGGTGCAACACGAGGACTTCTATTAGGGTCACCCATCCTTTTACTACTCTCGCCCAATCACGCTAAACTTTAGAGTTCTGATGGGATCTGCTGCGTTAGTGCAGGTATGATAGCACCCGTCATGCCGAGGGCTCAAAGCCCTTATGTGTCGTCCTTTTTGCAGCTCACGACGAATGATCCGAGACAAATAAACAAGGCAAAAAAGAAGAAAAGTGACCCAAAACTGATGAAAACATTTGCTTTGGGCTCCGAAAATTGGTGCAGCAGAGCAGGATTGCTGCCCCTGTTGTAGAGCTCTTGGAGAGCTTTCCACCGGTATGCTGTGTGCCTCATAACTCCTTACGAATCAAAATTTATGGGCACTGGAAAGACGGAGACCTGGTCACAAGCCCTACGCCCTCGGTTTGTAGGCCCAGCCTCTACACAAAGTGAAGTTGTCTTGCCCAAGATGCCGTGGGACTCGATAATAGAAATGTGATGGATAAAGCATCTTGGCAAGCCTGAACGGGGCAAGAAAACAAAATGAAAAGGGGGGTGTAACATGAGGACTTCCCAGGGGGTCACCCATTTTAGTACTACTCTAGCCCAAGCATGCTTAACTTTAGAGTTCTAATGGGATCCGATGCATTAGTGCTGGTATGATCACACCCATCATGTTGATGGCGCAAAGCCCTTATGTGTCGTCCTTTCACGGCTCACGACAAACGATCCGGGATGAGGAAACATACGCAAAAAGAAGAAAAGTGGCCCGAAACTGATGAAAACATTTGCTTTTGGGCTCTGAAAATAGTCAAACCAAAGCAAGATTGCTACCGCCGTCGTAGAGCTCTTGGAAAGCCTTCCAACGGTATGTTGTGCATGACATATTTACTTACGGAACAAAAGTTATAGGCATTGGAGTGACGAAGACCTGGTCACATGGCCCACTCCCTCGGTTTACGAGCCCAGCCTATACGCGAAGCGAAATTGTCTTGCCCAAGATGCAATAGGACTCGATAATAGAAATGTGACGGATAAACCATATTGGTAAGCATGAATAGGGCAAAAAAATATAACGAAAAGGGGAGGGGTGCAACACGAGGACTTCTTATGGGGTCACCCATACTTTGACTACTCTCGCCCAAGCACGTATAACTTCAGTGCTCTAATGGGATCCGGTGTATTAGTGCTAGTATGATCGCACCCGTCTTGTTGAGGGCGAAATACCCATATTTGTTGTCCATTTCGTGGTTCACGATGACCGATCCGGGGCGAAGAAACAGCGCAAAAAGAAGAAAATGGGCCCAAAATTGATGAAAATGTTCGATTTTGGGATCCAAAAACAGGCGCAGCCAAGCAAGCTGGCCGCCTTCGTAGTAAAGCTCTTAGAGAGCTTTCCAATAGTTTGTTGTGCGCCGCATAACTCCTGACGGATCAAAAGTTATGGGCACTAGAGTGATGGAGACTTGGTCACAGACCCCACTTCCTCGGTTTACGGGCCCAGCCTCTATGCGAAGTGAAGTTGTCTTGCCCAAGATGCCGTGGGACTCGATAATAGAAATATGACGGATAAAGCATCTTGGCAAGCCTAAACGAGGCAAAAAAAAAACGGAAAGGGGGGTGCAACACGAGGACTTTCCAGGGGGTCACCCATCCTAGTACTATTCTTGCCCAAGCACGCGTAACTTCGGAGTTCTGATGGGATCCGGTGCATTAGTGTTGGTATGATCGCGCCTGTCATGTTGAGGGCGCAAAGCCCTGATGTGTCGTCCTTTTCGCGGCTCATGACGAATGATCCAGGAGGAAGAAACAGCGTAAAAAGAAGAAAAGTTGACCAAAATTGATTAAAACTTTTGATTTTGGGATCCAAACACAAGCGCAGCCAAGCAAGCTAGCTGCCCTCGTCGTAAAGCTCTTAGAAAGCTTTCCAACGGTATGCTGTGCGCCATATAACTCCTTACGAATCAAAAGTTATAGGCACTGGAGCGACGGAGGCCTGGTCACAGGCCCCATTCCCTCGGTTTGCGGGCCCTAACTAAACGCAAAGCAAAGTTGTCTAGCCCAAGATGTTGTGGGACTCGATAATAGAAATGTGACAGATAAAGCATATAGGCAAGCATGAACGGGGCAAAAAAACAAAACGAAAAGGGGGGTGGAACGCGAGGACTTCCTAGGGGCTCACCTATCCTAGTACTACTCTCGCCCAAGCACGCTTAACTTTCAAGTTCTGAGGGGATCCGATGCATTAGTACAGGTATGATCGCACCTGTCATGTTGAGGGCACAAAGCATTTATGTGTCGTCCTTTTTCGTGGCTCATGATGAACAATCTGGGAAGAAAAAACAGTGCAAAAAGAAGAAAAGTGGCCTAAAACTCGGGAAAATGTTTGCTTTTAGGCTCTGAAAATAGGCGCAGTAGAGCAGGATTGCTACCCTCGTTGTAGAGCTCTCAAAGAGCATTCCAACAGTATGTTGTACGCTACATAACTCCTTACGGATCAAAAGTTATGGGCACTAGAGAGACGAAGACTTGGTCACATGTCCCACGCTCTCAGTTTGCGGGCCCAGCCTCTACGCGAAGTGAAGTTGTCTTGCCCAAGATGCCGTGGGACTCGATAATAGAAATGTGATGGATAAAGCATATTGGCACCCCTGAACAGGGCAAAAAAAACCAAACAAAAGGGGGGTGCAACACGTGGACTTCACAGGGGGTCACCTATCGTAGTACTATTCTCGCCCAAGCACGCTTAACTTCGGAGTTCTGAGGGGATCCGTTGCATTAGTGCTGGTATGATCGCACCCGTCATGTTGAGGGCGCAAAGCCCTTGTGTGTCATTCTTTTTGCTGCTTACGACGAACGATCCGGGATGAAAAAACAACACAAAAAGAAGAAAAGTGGCTCAAAACTGATGAAAATGTTTGCTTTTTGGCTCAGAAAATAGATGGAGCAATGTAGGATTGCTGCCCCCGTCATAGAGCTCTAGGAGAGTTTTCTAACGGTATGTTATGCGCTGCATAAGTCCTTACGTATCAAAAGTTATAGGCACTACCGCGACGAAGACCTGATCACAGGCCCCACCACTTCGGTTTGCGGGCCCAGCCTCTACGCGAAGTGAAGTTGTCTTGCCCAAGATGCTGTGGGACTTGATAATAGAAATATGATGGATAAAGCAACTTGGCAAGCCTGAACGGGGTAAAAAAACAAAACAAAAAGGGGGCTGCAACATGAGGACTGCCCAGGGGGTTACCCATCCTACTACTACTCTCACCCAAGCACGCTTAACTTTGGAGTTCTAATGGGATCCATTGCATTAGTGTTGGTATAATCGCACCTCTCTTGTTGGGGGCGCAAAGCCCTTATGTGTTGTCCTTTTCGCAGCTCACGACAAACAATGCAAAAAGAAGAAAAGTGGCCCGAAACTGATGCAAACGCTTTCTTTTGGGCTCCGAAAATAGGCGAAGCAAAGCATAATTGCTACCCCGATTGTAGAGCTCTCGGAGAACTTTTCAACGGTACGTTGTACGCCGTATAACTCCTTATGGATCAAAAGTTTTGTGCGCTGGAGCGACGGAGACTTGGTCACAAGCCCTATGCCCTTGGTTTCCAGGCCCAGCCTCTACGCGAAGCGAATATGTCTTGCCCAAGATGTCGTAGGACTCGATAATAGAAATGTGATGGATAAAGCATCTTGGCAAGCCTGAACGGGGCAAAAAAACAAAACGAAAAGTGGGGTGCAATACACGCCCTTCCTAAGGGGTCACCTATCATAGTACTACCCTCGCCCAAGCATGTTTAACTTCAGAGTTTTGATGGGATCCGGTGCATTAGTGCTAGTATGATCGCACCCGTCATGTTGAGGGCGCAAAGCTCTTATGTGTCATCTTTTTCGCGGCTCTCGATGAATGATCCGGGATGAAAAAACAACAAGAAAATGAAAAAAAGTGGCCCAAAACTGATGAAAACATTTTCTTTTGGGCACAGAAAATAGGCGCAGCAGAGCAGGATTGCTACCCCCATCGTAGAGCTCTCGGAGAGATTTCCAAAGATATGTTGTGCGCCGCATAACTTCTTACAGATCAAAAGTTATGGGCACTATAGCGATGAAGACCTAGTCACAAGCCCCACGCTCTTGGTTTACGGGTCCTGCCACTACCCGAAGTGAAGTTGTCTTGCCCAAGATGCTGTGGGACTCGATAATAGAAATGTGACGGATAAAGCATCTTGGCAAGCTTGAACAGGGCAAAAAAACAAAATGAAAATGAGGGGTACAACATGAGGACTTCTCTAGAGGTCACCCATCTTAGTACTACTCTCCCTCAAGCACGCTTAACTTCAGAGCTCTGATGGGATCCGATGCATTAGTGCTGGTATAATCACATCCGTCATGTTGACGGCGCAAAGTCCTTCTGTATCGTCCTATTCGCTGCTCATGACGAACGATCCGGGATGAAGAAAAAGTGCTGAAAGAAGAAAAGTGGCCTGAAACTGATGAAAACGTTTTCTTTTGGGCTCTGAAAATAGGCACAGCAAAGCAGGATTGCTACCCCCGTCGTAGAGCTCTCGGAAAGCTTTCCAATGGTATGTTGTGCGCAGCATAACTACTTACGGGTCAAAAGTTATGGGCACTGGAGCGATGGAAACCTGGTTATAGGCCCTACGCCCTCGGTTTGAGGGCTTAGCGTCTATGCGAAGCGAAGTTGTCTTACCCAAGATGCCATGGTACTTAATTATAGAAATGTGACGGATAAAGCATCTTGGCAAGCCTGAATGGAGCAAAAAAATAAAATTAAAAGGGGGGTGCAACACGAGGACTTCCTATGGGGTCACCCATCCTTTTACTACTCTCGCCAAAGCACGTGTAACTTCAGTGTTCTGATGGGATCTGGTGCATTAGCGCTAGTATGATCGCACCCGTCATGTTGAGGGTGAAAAGTCCTTATTTGTCGTCCTTTTTGCGGATCACGACGAACAATATGGGGCTAAGAAACAGCGCAAAAAAAAAGAAAAGTGTCCCAAAACTGATGAAAACGTTCGATTTTAGGATCCAAAAATGGGCGCAACCAAGCAAGGTGGCTGCCCTCATCGTAAAGCTCTTAGAGAGCTTTCCAACAGTATGCTGTGCGCCGCGTAACTCCTTACAGATCAAAAGTTATAGGCACTAGAGTGACGGAGACCTAGTCACAGGCCCCACTCCCACGGTTTACGGGCCTAGCCTATAGGCGAAGCAAAGTTGTCTTGCCCAAGATACCGTGGGACTCCATAATAGCAATGTGACGGATAAAGCATATTGGCAAGCTTGAATGGGGCCAAAAAACAAAACGAAAATGGGGGTGCAACATGAGGACTTCCCAGGGGGTCACCTATCCTAGTACTACTCTCGCCCAAGAACGCTTAGCTACGTAGTTCTGATGGGATCCGGTGCATTAGTGCAGGTATGATCCTACCCGTCATGTTAAGGGTGCAAAGCCCTTATGTGTCATCCTTTTCGTAGCTCATGACGAACGATCCAAGATAAAGGAATAGCGCAAAAAGAAGAAAAGTGGCCCGAAATTGATGAAAACGTTTGTTTTTGGGCTCAGAAAATAGATGGAGCAAAGAAGGAATGCTACCCCCGTAGTAGAGCTCTCGAAGAGATTTCTAACGGTATGTTGTGCGTCGTACAATTCCTTACGGATCAAAAGTTATGGGCACTAGAGTGACGAAGACCTAGTCACAGGCCCCACGCCCTCGGTTTGCGGGCCTAGCCTCTACGCGAAGTGAAGTTGTCTTGCCTAAGATGCCGTGGGACTCGATAATAGAAATATGATGGATAAAGCATCTTGGCAAGCCTAAACGGGGCAAAAAAACAAAACGAAAAGGGAGGGGGTTGCAACACGAGGACTTCCCAGGGTTCTCCCATCCTCGTACTACTCTCACCAAAGCACGTGTAACTTTGGAGTTCTGATGGGATCCGGTGCATTAGTGTTGGTATGATCGCACCCGTCATGTTGAGGGTGCAAAGCCCTGATGTGTCGTCCTTTTCGCGGCTCACGACGAACGATCTGGGAAGAAGAAACAGCCTAAAAGGAAGAAAAGTGGGCCAAAACTGACGAAAACGTTTGATTTTGGGATCCAAAAATATGCGTAGCCTAACAAGCTGACTGCCCTAGTCATAAAGCTCTTAGAGAGATTTCCAATGGTATACTGTGGGCCGCATAACTCCTTTCGAATCAAAAGTTATAGGCACCGGAATTACGGAGACCTGATCACAAGCCCCATTGCCTCGTTTTGCGGGCCCTGCCTAAACGTGAAGCAAAGTTGTCTTGCCCAAGATGCCGTGGGACTTGATAATAGAAATTTGATAGAAAAAGTATATTGGCAAGCCTGAACGGGGCAAAAAAATCAAACGAAAAGGGGGTTGGAACATGAGGACTTCCCAAGGGGTCACGTATCATAGTACTACTCTCGCCCAAGCACGCTTAACTTCGGAGTTCTGAGAGGATCTGGTGCATTAGTACTGGTATGATCGCACCCGTCATGTTGAGGGCACAAAGCCTTTATGTGTTGTCCTCTTCGTGGCTCATGACAAACGATCTGCGACAAAGAAATAGCCTAAAAAGAAGAAAAGTGGCCCGAAATTGATGAAAATATTTGATTTTGGGCTCCGAAAATAGGCACAGCAGAGCAGGATTACTGCCCCCGTTGTAGAGCTCTCGGAGTGCTTTCCAACGGTATGTTGTACACCGCATAACTCCTTACGGATCAAAAGTTATGGGCACTAGAGCGACGAAGACCTGGTCACATGTCCCATGCCCTCGGTTTGCGGGCCCATCCTCTATGCGAAGTGAAGTTGTCTTGCCCAAGATGCCGTAGGACTCAATAATAGAAATGTGACGGATAAAGCATATTGGCACACTCGAACGGGGCAAAAAAAACCAAAACGAAAAGGGGGTTGCAACACGAGGACTTCTCAGGGGGTCACCCATCCTAGTACTACTCTCGCCCAAGCATGCTTACCTTCAGAGTTCTGATGGGATCCAATGCATTAGTATTGGTATGATCACACCTGTCATGATGAGGGCGCTAAGCCCTTATGTGTCATCATTTTCACAGCTCACGACGAACGATCTGGGACAAAGAAACTGCGCAAAAAGAAGAAAAGTGGCCCGAAACTTATGAAAATGTTTGATTTTGGGCTCTGAAAATAGGCACAGTAGAGTAGGATTGCTGCCCACATTGTAGAGCTCTTGGAGAGCTTTCTAACGGTATACTGTGCGCCGCACAACTCCTTATGAATCAAAACTTATGTGCACTGGAGCGACGAAGACCTAGTCACAACCCTTACGCCCTCGGTTTCTGGGCCCAGCCTCTAAACCAAGTGAATTTGTCATGCCCAAGATGCCGTGGGACTCGATCATAGAAATGTGACAGATAAAGCATCTTGGCAAGCCTGAATAGGGTAAAAAAACAAAACAAAAAGGGGGGTGCAACACAAGGACTTCCTAGGGGTCACCCATCGTAGTACTACTCTTACCCAAGCACGCTTAACTTTGGAGTTTTGATGGGATCTAGTGTATTAGTGCTAGTATGATCGCACCCATCATGTTGAGGGCGCAAAGCCATTATGTATCGTCCTTCTCGCGGCTCACGACGAACGATCTGGGACTAAGAGAGAATGGAAAAAGAAGAAAAGTGGCCCAAAACTGATGAAAACGTTTGCATTTGGGCTCATAAAATAGGTGCAGTAGAGCAGGATTACTACCCCCGTCGTAGAGCACGCGAAGAGCTTTCCAAAGGTATGTTGTGCGATGCATAACTCCTTACGGATCAAATGTTATGGGCACTATAGCGACGAAGACCTATTATAGGCCCCACGCCCTCGGTTTGCTGGCCTAACAACTACCCGAAGTGAAGTTGTCTTGCTCAAGATACCGTGGGACTCGATAATAGAAATGTGACGAATAAAGCATCTTTGGAAGCCTTAACAGGGTAAAAAAACAAAATGAAAAGGGGGGTGCAGCACGAGGACTTCCTAGAGTTTTGATGGGATCTGATGCATTAGTGCAGGTATGATCACACCCATCGTGTTGACAACACAAAGCCCTTATGTGTCGTCTTTTTCACGGCTCACGACGAACCATTCGGGACAAAGAAAAAGCGCAAAAAGAAGAAAAGTAGCCCGAAATTGATGAAAACATTTGCTTTTGGGCTCTGAAAATAGGCGCAACAAAGCAGGATTGCTGCCCCCATCGTAGAGCTCTAGGAAAGCTTTCCAACGGTATGCTGTGCGCAGCTTAACTACTTACGAATCAAACGTTATGGGCACTAGAGCAACGAAGACTTGGTTATAGGCCTTACGCCCTCGGTTTGCGGGCACAGCCTTTATGCGAAGTGAAGTTATCTTACCCAAGATACCGTGGGACTTGATTATAGAAATGTGATGGATAAAGCATCTTGGCAAGCCTGAATGGAGCAAAAAAAAAAAACTAAAATGGGGGTTCAAAACGCGGACTTTCCAGGGGGTCACCTATCCTAGTACTTCTCTTGCCCGAGCACGCTTAGCTACGGTGTTCTGATAGGATCCGGTGCATTAGTGCTAGTATGATCACACCCGTCATGTTGAGGGCACAAAGCCCTTTTGTGTCGTCCTTTTTGCTGCTCACGACGAACAATCCAGGACGAAGAAACAGCGCAAAAAGAAGAAAAGTGACCCAAAACTGATGAAAACGTTTGTTTTTGGGCCCAGAAAATAGATGGACCAAAGCAAGAATGCTGCCTTCGTAGTAGAGCTCTGGGAGAGCTTTCTAATGGTATGTTGTGCGCCGTATAACTCCTTACGAATCAAAAGTTATAGGCACTAGAGCGACGAAGAACTAGTCACAGGCCCCATGCCCTCGGTTTGCGGGCCCAGCCTCTACGCGAAGTGAAGTTGTCTTGCCTAAGATGCTGTGTGACTCGATAATAGAAATATGACGGATAAAGCATCTTGGCAGGCCTGAACGGGGCAAAAAAACAAAACAAAAAGGGGGGTGCAACACGAGGACTTCCGAGGGGGTCACCCATCCTAGTACTACTCTCGCCCTAGCACGCTTAACTTCGGATTTCTGATGGGATCCGGTGCATTAGTGCTGGTATGATCGCACCCATCACGTTGAGGGCGCAAAGCCCTGATGTGTCGTCCATTTCGCGGCTCACGACAAACCATCTAGGACAAAGAAATAGCCTAAAAATATGAAAAGTGGCCCGAAATTGATGAAAGCATTTGCTTTTAGGCTCCAAAAATAGGCTCAGTAGAGCAGGATTGTTGCCCCCGTCATAGAGCTCTCGGAGAGCTTTCCAACGGTATGCTGTGCGCCGCATAACACCTTACGGATCAAAAGTTATATGCACTAGAGGGACAGACACATGGTCACAGGCCCTACGCCCTTGGTTTTCGGATCCAGCCTCTACGCGGAGCAAAGTTGTCTTGCTCAAGATGCCGTTGGACTTGATAATAGAAATGTGACATATAAAGCAACTTGGTAAGCCTGACCGGGGCAAAAAAACAAAACGAAAAGGGGGGTGCAACACGATGACTTCCTAGGGGGTCGCCCATCCTAGTACTACTCTCCCCTGAGCACGCTTAACTTCAGAGTTCTAATGGGATCTGGTGCATTAGTGGTGGTATGATCTCACCCGTCATGTTGATGGCGCAAAGCCCTTATGTGTCGTCCTTTTCGCTCCTCAAGACGAACGATCCGGGACGAAGAAATAACAGAAAAAGAAGAAAAGTGGCCCAAAATTGATGAAAACATTTACTTTTGGGCTCAGAAAATTAGCAGAGCAGAGCAGAGCAGGATTGCTGCCCCCGTCGTAGAGCTATCGGAGAGCTTTCAAATGGTATGTTGTGCGCCGCATAAATCCTTACGGATCAAAAGTTATGGGCACTGGAGCGACGGAGACCTGGTCACTGGCCCTACGCCCTCGGTTTGTGGGCCCAGCCTCTACGTAAAATGAAGTTGTCTTGCCCAAGATGCCGTAGGACTCAATAACAGAAATGTGACGAATAAAGCATCTTGGCAAGCCTGAACAGGGCAGAAAAACTAAAGGAAAAGCGGGGTACAACTTGAGGACTTTCCAGGGGGTCACCCATCCTAGTACTACTCTCACCCAAGCACGATTAACTTCTGAGTTCTTATGGGATCTTGTGCATTAGTGCTTGTATGATTGAACCCGTCATGTTAAAGGCGCAAAGCCCTTATGTGTCATCCCTTTCGCGGCTCACGACTAACGATCCTGGACTAACAGCGGAAAAAGAAGATTGTGGCCTGAAACTGATGAAAACGTTAGCTTTTGAGCTCCAAAATTAGGTGTAGCTGAGCAGGCTTGTTTCCCACGTCGTAAAGCTCTCGGAGTGCTTTCCAATGGCATGCTGTACGCCACATAACTCCTTATGGATCAAAAGTTATGGGTACTAGAGCAACGGAGACCTGGTCACTGCCTCGACGCCCTCGGTTTGCGGGCCCAGCCTCTACACGAAGTGAAGTTGTCTTGCCCAGGATGTCGTGGGACTCGATAATAGAAATGGGACGGATAAAGCATCTTGGCAAGCCTAAACAAGGCAAAAACAAAAAACAAAACGAAAAGTGGGGTGCAACACAAGGATTTCCTAGGGGTCTTTCATCCTAGCAATACTCTCGCCTAAGCACGCTTAACTTTGGAGTTCTGATGGGATCCATTGCATTAGTGCTTGTATCATCGTACCCATCATCTTAAGGGTGCAAAGCCCTTATGTGTCCTCCTTTTCACGGCTAACGAACGTATGATCCAGGCCGAAAAAATAGCGTAAAAAGAAGAAAAGTGGCCCGAAACTAATGAAAACGTTCAATTTTGGGCTCCAAAAATAGGCGCAATCAAAAAGACTTGCTGCCTCCGTCGTAGAACTCTTAGAGAGCTTTCGAACGACATATTGTGCGCCGTATAACGCCTTATGGATCAAAAGTTATGCGTATTGAAGCGACGGAGACCAGGTCACAGGCCCTATGCCCTTGGTTTGCGGGCCCAGCCTCTACGCGAAGCTAAGTTCTCTTGCCCAAGATGCCATGGGACTCGATAATAGAAATATGATGGATAAAACATATTGGCAAGCCTAAACGGTGGAAAAAAACAAAATAAAAATGGGGGTGCAACACGAGGACTTCCCAAGGGTCAGCCATCCTATTACTATTCTCGTGCAGGCAAGCTTAACTTTGGAGTCATGATGCAATCCGGTGCATTAGTGCTGGTATGATCATACCCGTCATGTTGAGGGCGCAAATCCCTTATGTGTCGTCCTTTTCGCGGCTCACGACGAACTATTCGGGACAAAGAAATAGCGCTAAAAATAGGAAAGTGGCCCAAAACGGATGAAAACGTTCAATTTTAGTCTCTGAAAATAGGCGCAGTGGAGCAAGATTGATGCCGCCATCGTAGAGCTCTCGGAGAGCTTTCCAACGGTCTGTTGTGGACCGCAAAACTCATTACGGGTCAAAAGTTATGGACACTAGAGTGTCGGAGACCTGGTTATAGGCCCCATGCCCTCGATTTGCGAGCCCAGCCTCTACGCGAAGCGAAGTTGGCTTGCCAAAGATGCCGTAAGACTCGAGAATAGAAATGTGACGGATAAAGCATCTTGGGAAACACGAGGACTTCCTAGAGGGTTACCCATTCTAGTACTACTCTCACCCAAGCATGCTTAACTTCGGAGTTCTGATGGGATCTGGTGTATTAATGATGGTATGATCGCACCCGTCATGTTGAGGGTGCAAAGTCCTTATGTGCCGTCGTTTTCGCGGTTCACGACGAATGATCCGAGTCAAAGAAACAGCGTAAAGAATAAAAAAGTGGCCCAAAATGGATGAAAACGTTTGCTTTTGGGCTCCGAAAATAGGCGCAGCTGAGTAGGCTTTTTGCCCCCATCGTAGAGCTCTCGAAGAGCTTTCCTATGGTATGCTGTGCGCCGGATAACTCCTTACAGATCAAAAGTTATGGGCACTAGAGTGACGGAGACCTGGTCACGGGCCCCACGCCCTTGGTTTGCGGACCCAGCCTCCACGCAAAGTGAAGTTGTCTTGACAAAGATGCCGTGGGACTCGATAATAGAAATGTGACGGATAAAGTATCTTGGCAAACCTGAACGGGGCAAAAAAACCAAACGAAAAGGGACGTGCAACACGAGGACGTCCCAGGGGGTCACCCATCCTAGTACTACCCTTGCCCAAGCACGCTTAACTTCAGAGTTCTGATAGGATGTGGTGCATTAGTGTAGGTATGATCGCACCCGTCATGTTGAGGGCACAAAGCCCTTATGTGTCGTCCTTGTTGCCGCTCCCAACAAACTATCCTAAACAAAGAAACAGTGCAAAAAGAAGAAAAGTGGCCTAAAATTGATGAAAACATTTGCTTTTGGGCTACGAAAATAGGCGCAGCCGAGCAGGCTGGCTACCCCCATCGTAGAGCTCTCAGAGAGCTTTTCAACTGTATAATGTGCTCTGCATAAGTCCTTACGGATCAAAAGTTATGGGCACTGGAGCGACGGAGATCTGGTCATAGGCCCCATGCCATCGGTTTGCGGTCCTAGCCTCCACGCGAATTGAAGTTGTCTTGCCCAAGATGCTGTGGGACTCGATAATAGAAATGTGACGGATAAATCATCTTGGCAAGCCTGAACGTGGCAAAAAAAGAAAATGAAAAGTGGGGTGCAACACGAGGACTTCCCATGGGGTCACCCATCCTAGTACTACTTTAATCCAAGCACGCTTAACTTCAAGGTTCTGATGGGATGTAGTGCATTAGTGCTGGTATGATCGCACCCGTCATGTTGAGGGTGCAAAGCCCTTATGTGTCGTCCTTTTTGCTGCTCACGACGAATGATCTGGTACAAAGAAACAGTGCAAAAAGAAGAAAAGTGGCCCAAAACTTATGAAAACGTTGGCTTTTGGGCTTTGAAAATAGGCGCAGCTGAGTAGGCTGGCTACCCTCTTCCTAGAGCTCTCGGAGAGCTTTTCAACGGCGCATAACACCTTACGGATCAAAAGTTATGGGCACTGGAAAGACGGAGATCTGGTCACAAGCCCCATGCCTTCGGTTTGCAGTCCCAGCCTCTACGCGAAGTTAAGTTGTCTTGCCCAAGATGCCGTGGGACTTGATAATAGAAATGTGATGGATAAATAATCTTGGCAAGCCTGAACGTGGCAAAAAAACAAAACGAAAATGGGGCTGCAACATGAGGATTTCCCAGGGGATCACCCATCCTAATACTACTCTCGCCCAAGCACGCTCAACTTCAGAGTTCTGATGGGATGCAGTGCATTAGTACTGGTATGATCACACCCGTCATGTTGATGGAGCAAAGCCCTTATGTGTTGTCCTTTTCGCTGCTCACGATGAACGATCCGGAACAAAGAAACAAAGCAAAAAGAAGAAAAGTGGCCCGAAACTGATGAAAACGTTACCTTTTGGGCTCCAAAAATAGGCGCAGCCAACAAGCTGGCTGCCCCCGTCGTAGAGCTCTCAGAAAGCTTTTGAACAGTATACTGTGCTCCATATAACTTCTTACGGATCAAAATTTATGGGCACTGGAGTGAAGGAGACCTGGTCACAGGCCACACGCCCTCGGTTTGCAGACCTGGCCTCCACGCGAAGTAAAGTTGTCTTGCCCAATATGCCGTGGGACTCGATAATAGAAATGTGATGGATAGTACATCTTGGCAAGCTTGAAGGGGGAAAAAAATCAAAACAAAAAGGGGGGTACAACACGAGGACTTCCCAGGGGGTCACCCATCCTATTACTACTCTCGCGCAAGCACGCTTAACTTCATAGTTCTGATGGGATGCGGTGCATAAGTGCTGGTATGATCACACTCGTCATGTTCACAACGCAAAGCCCTTATGTGTCATCCTTTTTGCGGGTCGTGACGAATTATCCGGGACGAAGAAACAGCGCAAAAAGAAGAAAAGTGGCCCAGAACTGATGAAAACGTTCGATTTTGTGCTCCGAAAACAGGCGCACCTGAGCAACCTTGCTGCCCCTGTCATAGAATTCTCATAGAGCTTTCCAACAGTATGCTGTGCGCCGCATACCTCCTTACGGATCAAAAGTTAAGGGCACAAGATCGACGGAGACTTGGTCGCAGGCCCCATGCCCTCGGTTTGCGGGCTCAGCCTCTACGCGAAGTGAAGTTGTCTTGCTCAAGATGCCGTGGGACTCGATAATAGAAATGTGACTGATAAAGCATCTTGGCAACCCTGAACGGGGCAAAAAAACAAAACGAAATGGGGGGTGCAACATGATGACATCCCAGGGGGTCACCCATCCTAGTACTACTCTCGCCCAAGCACGCTTAACTTCAGAGTTCTGATGAGATGCGGTGTATTAGTGCTGGTATGATCGCGCCCCTCATGTTGAGGGCGTAAAGCCCTTATGTGTCATCCTTTTCGCAGCTCATGATGAACGATCTAGAACAAAAAACATCGCAAAAAGAAGAAAAGTTGCCCAAAACTGATGAAAATGTTAGCCTTTCGGCTCCGAAAACAGGCATAGCGAACAAGCTGGCTGCCTTCGTCGTAGAGCATAACTCCTTACTGGTCACAGGCCCCACGCCCTCGGTTTGCGGACCCAGCCTCCATGCGAAGTAAAGTTGCCTTGCCCAATATGCCGTAGGACTCGATAATAGAAATGTGACGGATAAAACATCTTGGCAAGCCTGGATGGGGCAAAAAAACAAAACGAAATGGTGGGTGCAACACGAGGACTTCCTAGGGGGTCACCTATCCCAGTACTACTCTCGCCCTAGCACGTACTTCAGAGTTATAATGCGATCCAGTGTATTAGTGCTAGTATGATTGCACCCGTCATGTTGAGGGCGCAAAGCCCTTCTGTGTCGTCCTTTTCACAGATCACGACGAACAATCCGGGACGAAAAAACACTGCATAAAAAAAGTGCCTGAAATTGATGAAAAACTTTGATTTTGGGCTTCGAAAATAGGCGCAGCCGATCATGCTTATTGCCCACGTCGTAGAGCTCTCATAGAGCTTTCCAACAGTAAGTTGTGTGTCGCGTAACTCCTTACGGATCAAAAGTTATGGGCACTCGAGCGAAGAAGACCAGGTCAAAGGCCTGACGCCATCGGTTTGCGAGCCCAGCCTCTACGCGAAGCGAAGTTGTCTTGCCTAAGATGCGGTGGGGCTCGATATTAGAAATGTGACAGATAAAGCATCTTCGCAAGCTTGAACGGGGCAAAAAAACAAAGCGAAAAGGGGGGTGCAACATGAGGACTTCCCAGGGGGTCACTTATCCTAGCACTACTCAAACCTAAGCACACTTAACTTCAGAGTTCTGATGGGATTCGGTGCATTAGTGCTTGTATCATCGCACCCGTCATGTTAAGGGCGCAAAGACCTTATGTGTCGTCCTTTTCGCGGCTAACGACGAATGATCCAGGACGAAAAAATAGCTTAAAAAGAAGAAAAGTGGCCCGAAACTGATGAAAACGTTCAATTTTAGGCTCCAAAAATAGGCGCAATCGAAAAGAATTGCTGCCCCTGTCATTGAACTCTCGGAGAGCTTTCAAACGACATATTGTGCGCCATATAATGCCTTACGGATCAAAGTTATGGGCATTGGAGCGACGGAGACCAGGTCACAGGCCTCACGCCCTCGATTTGCGGGCCCAGCCTCTACGCGAAGCTAAGTTCTTTTGCCCAAGATGCCGTGGGACTCGATAATAGAAATGTTATGATAAAGCATCTTGGCAAGCCTAAACGGTGGAAAAAAACAAAATAAAAATGGGGGTGCAACACGAGGACTTCCCAGGGGGTCAGCCATCCCATTACTATTCTTGCCCATGCACGCTTAACTTCGGAGTTTTGATGGGATTCGATGCATTAGTGCTTGTCTGATCATACTAGTCATGTTGAGGGCTCAAAGCCCTTATGTGTCGTCCTCTTTGCGGCTAACGACGAACAATCCAAGACGAAAAAATAGTGCAAAAAGAAGAAAAGAGGCCCGAAACTGATGAAAACATTCGATTTTGGGCTCCAAAAATAGGTGCAACTGAAAAGGCTTACTGCCTATGTCGTAGAGCTATCGAAGAGCTTTCCAATGGTATATTGTGCGCTGTATAACTCCTTACGGATCAAATGTTATGGGCACTCGAGCGATGAATATCTGGTCACAGGCCCGACGTCCTCGGTTTGCGGGCCCAGCCTCTACGCTAAGCGAAGTTGTCTTGCCTAAGATGCCGTGGGACTCGATAATAGAAATGTGACTGATAAAGTATCTTGGCAAGCCTGAACGGGGCAAAAAACCAAAACGAAAATAGAGGTGCAACACGAGGACTTCCCATGGTGCTCACCCATCCTTGTACTACTCTAGCCCAAGCATGCTTAACTTCAGAGTTTTTATGGGATGCGGTGGATTAATGCTGGTATAATAGCACCCGTCGTGTTGAGGGCGCAAAGCCCTTATGTGTCGTCCTTTTCGCTGCTCACGACGGACGATCGAGTACCAAGAAATAGCTTAAAAAGAAGAAAAGTGGCACGAAACTGATGAAAACGTTTTCTTTTGGGCTTCGAAAACAAGCGCAGCTGAGTAGGCTTTTTGCCCCCGTCGTAGAGCTCTCGGAGAGCTTTCCTATGGTATGCTGTGCGCCGGATAACTCCTTACGAATCAAAAGTTATGTGCACTGGAGCGACGGAGACATGGTCACATGCCCCACGCCCTCGGTTTGCGGACCCAGCCTTCACGCGAAGTGAAGTCATCTTGACAAAGATGACGTGGGACCTGATAATAGAAATATGACAGATAAAGTGTCTTGGCAAGCCTGAACGGGGCAAAAAAAGCAAAACGAAATGGGACGTGCAACACGAGGACGTCCCAGGGGGTCATCCATCCTAGTACTACCCTCGCCCAAGTACGCTTAACTTCAGAGTTCTGATGGGATGTGGTGCATTAGTGCAGGTATAATTGCACCCGTCATGTTGAGGGCACAAAGCCCTTATGTGTCGTCCTTTTTGCTACTCACGACGAACTATCCTGAACAAAGAAACAGTGCAAAAAGAAGAAAAGTGGCACAAAATTGATGAAATTGTTTGCTTTTGGGCTCCGAAAACAGACGCATCCGAGTAGGCTGGCTGCCTCTATCGTAGAACTCTCAGAGAAATTTTCAACGGTATGTTGTGCTCTGCATAAGTTCTTACGGATCAAAAGTTATGGGCACTGGAGCGATGGAGATCTGGTCACAAGCCCCATGCTTTCGGTTTGCGGTCCTAGCCTCCACGCGAAGCGACGTTGTCTTGCCCAAGATGACGTGGGACTCGCAAATAGAAATGTGACGGATAAATCATCTTGGCAAGCCTGAACGTGGCAAAAAAAGAAAACGAAAAGTGGGGTGCAACACGAGGAGTTCCCATAGGGTCACCCATCCTAGTACTACTCTCACCTAAGCACGCTTAACTTTAGAGTTCTGATAGGATGTGGTCCATTAGTGCGGGTATGATCGCACCCGTTATGTTGAGGGCGCAAAGCCCTTATGTGTCGTTCTTTTTACTGCTCACGACGAACGATCCGGAACAAAGAAACAGTGCAAAAGGAAGAAAAGTGGCCCAAAATTGATGAAAATGTTTACTTTCGGGCATCGAAAATAGGCGCAGCTGAGCAGGCTGGTTGCCCCCTTCCTAGAGCTCTCGGAGAGCTTTTCAACGGTATGTTCTGCTCCGCATAACTCCTTACGGATTAAAAGTTATGGGCACTGGAAAGAGGGAGAGTTGGTCACCGGCCCCATGCCTTCGGTTTGCAGTCCCAGCCTACACGCGAAGTTAAGTTGTCTTGTCCAAGATGCCGTGGGACCGATAATAGAAATGTGATGGATAAATCATCTTGGCAAGCCTAAACGTGGAAAAAAACAAAACGAAAAGGGGAGTGCAACACGAGGACTTCCTCGGGGATTACCCATCCTGGTACTACTCTCACCCAAGCACGCTCAACATCATAGTTCTGATAGGATGCGATGCATTAGTGCTGGTATGATCGCACTCGTCATGTTGAAGGCACAAAGCGCTTATGTGTCATCCTTTTCGCTGCTCACGATGAACGATCCGGAATAAAGAAACAGTACAAAAAGAAGAAAAGTGGCCTGAAACTAATGAAAACGTTAGCTTTTGGGCTTCGAAAATAGGCGCAGCCAACTTGTCGTAGAGCTCTCGGAAAGCTTTTCAACGGTATGTTGTGCTCTCCATAACTCTTTACGGATCAAAAGTTATGGGCACTGGAGAGACGGAGACCTGGTCACAGGCCCAATGCCTTCAATTTGTGGACCCAGCCTCCACGCGAAGTAAAGTTGTCTTGCCCAAGATACCGTGGGACTCGATAATAGAAATGTGACGCATAAAACATCTTGGCAAGCTTGAATGGGGCAAAAAAACAAAACGAAAGGGGGGTGCAACACGAGGACTTCCCAGGGGCTCACCCATCCTAGTACTACTCTCGCCCGAGCACACTTAACTTCAGAGTTCTGATGGGATGCGGTGCATTAGTGTTGGTATGATTGCACTCGTCATGTTCAGGGCGCAAAGCCTTTATGTGTCATCCATTTTGCGGCTCGTGACGAACAATCCGGGACGAAGAAACAGCACAAAAAGAAGAAAAGTGGCCCAAAACTAATGGAAACGTTCGATTTTGGGCTCCGAAAATAGGTGCACCCGAGCAGGCTTGCCGCCCCTGTCGTAGAATTCTCATAGAGCTTTCCAACGGTATGCTGTGCGCCGTATACCTCATAACGGATCAAAAGTTAAGGGCACAGGAGCGACGGAGACTTGGTTGCAGGCCCCATGCCCTCAGTTTGTGGGCTCAGCCTTTACGCGAAGTGAAGCTGTCTCGCCCAAGATGACGTGGGACTCGATAATAGAAATGTGACTGATAAATCATCTTGGCAAACCTGAGCGGGGCAAAAAAATAAAACGAAATGGGGGGTGCAACACGAGGACATACCAGGGGGTCACCCATCCTAGTACTACTCTCGCCCTAGCACGCTTAACTTTAGAGTTCTGATGGGATGCGGTGCATTAGTGCTGGTATGATCGCACCCGTCATGTTGTGGGCGCAAAGCCCTTATGTGTCGTCCTTTTTGCTACTCACGATGAACGATCCGGAACAAAGAAGCAGTGCAAATAAAATAAAAGTGGCCCAAAACTGATGAAAACGTTAGCTTTTGGGCTTCGAAAACAGGCACATCCAACAAGCTGGCTGCCCCCGTCGTAGAGCATAACTCCTTACGGATCAAAAGTTATGGGTACTGGAGTGGCGGAGACCTGGTCACAGGCCCCACACCCTCGATTTGCAAACCCAGCCTCCACGCGAAGTAAAGTTGTCTTGCCCAAGATGCCGTAGGACTCGATAATAGAAATGTGACTGATAAAACATCTTGGCAAGCCTGAACAGGGCCAAAGAACAATACGAAAAGGGGGGTGCAACACGAGGACTTCCCACGGGGTCACCCATCCTGGTACTACTCTCGCCCAAGCACGCTTAACTTCAGAGTTCTGATGGGATGCGGTGCATTAGTGCTAGTATGATCACACCTGTCATGTTCAGGGCGCAAAGCCCTTATGTGTCATCTTTTTTACGGCTCATGACAAACTATCCAGAACGAAGAAACAGCGTAATAAGAAGAGAAATGGCCCAAAATTGATGAAAAAGTTCGATTTTAGGCTCCGAAAATAGGCGCACCCAAGCACGCTTGCCGCCCGTCATAGAGTTCTCATAGAGCTTTCAAACGGTATACTGTGCACTGCATACCTCCTTACGGATAAAAAGTTAAGGGCACATGAGCGACAGAGATTTGGTCGCAGGCCCCATGCCCTCGGTTTGCGGGCTTAACCTCTACGTGAAGTGAAGTTGTCTTGCCTAAGATGCCGTGGGACTCGATAATAGAAATATGACTGATAAAGCATCTTGGCAGCCTAAACAGGGCAAAAAAACAAAACGAAATGGGGGCTGCAACACGAGGACTTCCTAGGGGGTCACCTATCCCCGTACTAGTCTCGCCCTAGCACGCACTTCAGAGTTATAATGCGATCCAGTGTATTAGTGCTTATATGATTACACCCGTCATATTGAGGGTGCAAAGCCCTTGTGTGTCGTCCTTTTCGCAAATCACGACGAACGATCCAGGACGAAAAAATAGTGCAGAAAAAAAGAGAAAAGTGCCTGAAACTGATGAAAAAGTTTGATTTTGGGCTCCGAAAATAGGCGCAACCGAGCAGGCTTATTGCCTATATCGTAGAGCTCTCATAGAGCTTTCCAATGATAAGTTGTGCATCGCGTAACTCTTTACAGATCAAAAGTTATATGAACTCGAGCGAAGAAGACCTAGTCAAAGGCCTGACGCCATCGGTTTGTGGGCCCAGACTCAAAACGAAGCGAAGTTGTCTTGCCTAAGATGCGGTAGGGCTCGGTATTAGAAATGTGACGGATAAAGCATCTTCGCAATCTTGAACGGGGCAAAAAAACAAAGCGAAAAGGGGGGTGCAACATGAGAACTTCCCAAGGGGTTACCTATCCTAGCACAACTCTAGCCCAAACACGCTTAACTTCGGAGTTCTGATTGGATCCAATGCATTAATGCTGGTATCATCGCACACGTCATGTTGAGGGCACAAAGCCTTTTTGTGTCGTCCTTTTTGCGGCTCACGACGAACGATCCAAAACGAAGAAACAATGCAAAAAGAAGAAAAGTGACTCAAAACCGATGAAAATATTTGCTTTTGTGTTCCAAAAACAGTCGTCGCAAAGCGGACTTACTGCCCCCATTGTAGAGCTCCCGAAGAGCTCTCCAACGGTAAGTTGTGCGCCACATAACTCTGTACGGATCAAAAGTTATGGGCACTGAAGCAACGAAGACCTGGTCACTGGCCCCATGCCCTCGATTTTTAGGCCTAGCCTCTATGCGAAGTGAAGTTGTCTTGCCCAAAGATACTGTGGGACTCGATAATAGAAATGTTACGGATAAAGCATCTTGGCAAGCCTGAACGGGGCAAAAAAACAAAACGAAAAGGGGGGTGCTACATGAGGACTTCCCAGGGGGTCACCCATCCTAGTACTACTCTCGCCCAACCATGTTTCACTTCGGATTTCTGATGGGATCCGGTGCATTAGTGCGGGTATGATCTCACCTGTCATTTTGAGGGCACAAAGCCCTTCTGTGTTGTCCTTTTCATGGCTCACGATGTACGATCCAGGACGAAGAAACAGCGCAAAAAAAAAGTTGCCCGAAACTGATGAAAAGTTTTGATTTTGGGCTCCAAAAATAGGCGCAACCAAGCAGGCTTGCCGCCTCTCCGTAGAGCTCTCAGAGAGCTTTCCAACGGTATACTGTACACCGCATACCTCCTTACGGTTCAAAAGTTATGGGCACTGAAGCGACGGAGACCTGGTCACAGGCCCCACGCCTTCGGTTTGCAGGCCCAGCCTCTACACGAAGCGAAGTTGTCTTGCCCAAGATGCCATGTGATTTGGTAATAGGAATGTGACTGACAAAGCATCTTGGCAAGTCTGAATGGGGCAAAAAAGGAAAACGAAATGGGGGGTGCAACACGAGGACTTCCCAAGGGGTTACCAATCCTAGTACTACTCTCGTCCAAGCACGCTTACCTTTGGAGTTCTGATTGGATCCAGTGCATTAGTGCTGGTATGATCGCACACGTCATGTTGAGGGTGCAATGCCCTTCTGTGTCGTCCTTTTCACAACTCATGACGAAAGATCTGGGAAGAAAAAACAGCGCAACAAGAAGAAAAGTGGCTTAAAACTAATGAAAACGTTTTCTTTTGTTCTCCAAAAATAGGCGCAACTGAGCAAGTTTGTTGTCCCTATAGTAGAGCTCTCAGAGAGCTTTCCAACGGTATGTTATGCGCCGCATAACTACTTACGGATCAAAAGTTATGGGCACTAGAGTGACGGAGACATGGTCACTGGCCCCACGACCTTGGTTTACGAGCCCAGCCTCTACGCGTAGTGAAGTTGTCTTGCCCAAGATGCCGTGGGACTCGATAATAGAAATGTGACGGATAAAGTATCTTGGCATGTCTAAACGGGGCAAAAAAACAAAACGAAAAGGGGGGTGCAACACGAGGACTTCCCAGCGGGTCACCCATCCTAGTACTACTCTCGGTCAAGCATGCTTAACTTCGGAGTTCTAATTGGATCCAGTGCATTAGTGCTGGTATGAATGTGCATTTCATGTTGAGTTTGAAAAGCCCTTATGTGTCGTCCTTTTCGCAACTTACGACGAATGATCCGGGACGAAGAAACAGCACAAAAAGAAGAAAAATGGCTTGAAACTAATGAAAATGTTTTCTTTTGTGCTCCAAAAATAGGCGCAGCCGAGCAGGTTTGCTGCCCCAATCGTAGAGCTCTCGGAGAGCTTTCCAACGGTATGCTGTCCGCTGCATAACTACTTAGGAATCAAAAGTTATAGGCACTGGAGCGACGAAGACATGGTCACAGGCCCCACGTTCACGGTTTACGGGCCCAGCCTCTACACAAAGCGAAGTTTTCTTCTCCAAGATGCTGTGGGACTCGATAATAGAAATGTGACGAATAAAGCATCTTGGCAAGCCTGAACGGGGCAAAAAAAACAAAATAAAAAGGGGGGTGCAACACAAGGACTTCCCAAGGGGTCACACATCATAGTATTGCTCTCGCCCAAGCATGCTTAACTTTGGAGTTCTGATGGGATGCGGTGTGTTAGTGCTGGTATGATTGCACCCGTCATGTTGAGGGCTCAATGCCCTTATGTGTCGGCCCTCTCACGCCTGACGACGAACTATTCGGGCGAAAAAACAACACAAAAAGAAGAAAAGTGGCTCAAAACTGATGAAAACATTTGCTTTTAGGCTCTGAAAACAGTCGTAGCAGAGCAGGCTTATTGCCCTCGTCGTAGAGCTCTCGGAAAGCTTTCCAACGGTAAGTTGTGCGCCGCATAACTCCTTACGAATCAAAAGTAATGGGCATTAAAGAGACAGAGACTGGGTCACTGGCCCCACGCCCTCGGTTTGCGAGCCCAGCATCTTCGCGAAGTGAAGTTTTCTTGCCTAAGATACCGTGGAACTCGATAATAAAAATGTGACAGATAAAGCAACTTGGCAATTCTGAACGGGGCAAAAAAATAAAACGAAAAAGGGGGTGCAACACGAGGACTTCCCAAGGGGTCACCCATCCTAGTACTACTCTCGCCCAACCACGCTTAACATCGGAGTTCTGATGGGATCCGGTGCATTAGTGCTGGTATGATCGCACGCGTCATGTTGAGAGCGCAAAGCCCTTATGTGTCGTCCTTCTCGCGGCTCATGACGAACGATATGAGATGAAGAAACAACGCAAAAAGAAGAACAGTGGCTCGAAACTGATGAAAATGTTTGCTTTTGGGCTCCAAAAATAGTCGTAGTTGAGCAAGCTTATTGCCCCCGTCGTAGAGCTCTCGAAGAGCTTTCCAACAGTATGTTGTACACTGCACAACTCCTTACAGATCAAAAGTTATGGGCACTGGAGTGACTGAGACCTGGTCACTGGCCCCACGCCCTCAATTTGTGGGCCCAGCCTCTACGCAAAGTGAAGTTGTCTTGCGCAAGATACCGTGGGACTCGATAATAGAAATGTGATGGATAAAGCATCTTGGCAAGGATGAACGGGCAAAAAAACAAAACGAAAAGGGGGATGCAACACGAGGACTTCCCAGGGGGTCACCCATCCTAGTACTACTCTCGCCCTACCATGCTTAACTTCGGAGTTCTGATGGTATCCGGTGAATTAGTGCGGGTATGATCGCACGCGTCATGTTGAGGGCGCAAAGAACTTTTGTGTCGTCCTTTTTGCGGCTCACGACGAACAATTTAGGACAAAGAAATAGCATAGAAAAAGAAAAGTGGCCCAAAACTGAAGAAAATGTTTCATTTGAGCTCTGAAAACTAATGTAGCCGAGCAGGCTTGCTGTCCCCATCGTAAAGCTCTCAGGGAGCTTTCCAACGGTATGCTGTGTGCCGCATACCTCCTTACAGATCAAAAGTTATGGGCACTTGAGTGACGGAGACCTAGTCATAAGCCCCACACCCTCAGTTTACGGGCCCAGCCTCTACATGAAGTGAAGTTGTCTTTCCCAAGATGCCGTGGCACTCGGTAATAAGAATGTGACGGATAAAGCATCTTGGCAAGTCTGGACGGGGCAAAAAAACAAAACGAAATAGGGGGTGTAACACGAGGATTTCCCAGGGGTCACCCATCCTAGTACTACTCTCGCCCAAGCACGCTTAACTTCGGTGTTCTGATTGGATCCAGTGCATTAATGCTGGTATGATAGCACACGTCATGTTGAGGGCACAAAGCCCTTATGTGTCGTCCTTTTCGCGACTCACGACGAAAGATCCAGTAAGAAAAAACAGTACAAAAAGAAGAAAAGTGGCCTGAAACTAATGAAAACGTTTTCTTTTGGGCTCCAAAAACAGGTGCAGCTGAGCATGTATGCTGCCCATGTCGTAGAACTCTCGGAAAGCTTTCCAAACGGTATGTTGTGTGCCGCATAACTACTTACGGATCAAAAGTTATGGGGACTGGAGTGACAGAGACATAGTCACAGGCCCCACACCCTCGGTTTACAAGCCCAACCTCTACGCGAAGCGAAGTTGTCTTGCCCAAAATATTGTGGAACTCGATAATAGAAATGTGACTGACAAAGCATCTTGGCAAGCATGAACGGGGCAAAAAAACAAAACGAAAAGAGGGGTGCAACACGAGGACTTCCCTGGGGATCACCCATCCTAGTACTACTATAGCCCAAGCACGCTTAACTTCGGAGTTCTGATGGGATGCAGTGCATTAGTACTGGTATGATCGCACCATCATGTTGAGGGCTTAAAGCCCTTATGTGTCGTCCTTCTCGTGGCTCACGATGAACGATCTGGGATGAAGAAACAACACAAAAAGAAGAAAAGTGGCTCAAAACTGTTGAAGATGTCTACTTTTGTTCTCCAAAAATAGTCGTAGCAGAGCAGGCTTGTTGCCCCCGCCGTAGAGCTCTCAAAGAGCTTTCCAACGGTATGCTGTGCACCGTATAACTCCTTTCCGATCAAAAGTTATGGGCACTGGAGCGACGGAGACTTGGTCAATGGCCCCACGCCCTTGGTTTGCGGACCTAGCCTCTACGTGAAGTGATGTTGTCTTGCCCAAGATACCGTGGGATTTGATAATAGAAATGTGACGGATAAAGTATCTTGGCAAGGATGAACAGGCAAAAAAACAAAACGAAAAGGGGGGTGCAACACGAGGACTTCCCAAGGGGTCACCCATCCTGGTACTACTCTCGTCCAACCACGCTTAACTTCGGAGTTCTGATGGGATCCAGTGCATTAGTGCGGGTATGATCGCACCCGTCATGTTGAGGGCTCAAAGCACTTCTGTGTTGTCCGTTTCGCAGCTCACGACGAACGATTTAGGACAAAGATCCAACGCAAAAAGAAGAAAATGGCCTAAAACTGAAGAAAACATTTCATTTTAGGCTCCAAAAACTGGCGCAACCAAGCAGGCTTGTTGCCCCCACTGTAGAGCTCTCAGGGTGCTTTCCAACAGTATGTTATGGGCTGCATACCTCCATACGGATCAAAAGTTATGGGCACTTGAGTGACAGAGACCTGGTCACAAGCCCCACGCCCTCGGTTTACGGGCCCAGCCTCTACATGAAGCGAAGTTGTCTTGCCCAAGATGTTGTGGCACTCGGTAATAAGAATGTGACGGATAAAACATCTTGGCAAGTCTGGACGGGGCAAAAAAAAAAATGAAATGGGGGGTGTAACACGAGGACTTCCCAGGGGGCTACCCATCCTAGTACCACTCTCGCCCAAGCATGCTTAACATCGGTGTTCTGATTGGATCAAATGCATTAATGCTGGTATGATAGCATACATCATGTTGAGGGCGTAAAGCCCTTATGTGTCGTCATTTTCGCGGTTCACGACGAAAGATCCAGGAAGAAGAAATAGCACAAAAAGAAGAAAAGTGGGCTGAAACTAATGAAAATGTTTTCTTTTGGGCTCCAAAAATAGGCGCAATTGAGCATGTTTGCTGCCCATGTCGTAGAACTCTCGAAAAGCTTTCCAACGGTATGTTGTGCTCCGCATAACTACTTACGGATCAAAAGTAATGGGGACTGGAGCGACGGAGACATGGTCACAGGCCCCACGCCCTCGGTTTATAGGCCCAACCTCTACGCGAACCGAAGTTGTCTTGCCCAAAATACCGTAGGAATCGATAATAGAAATGTGACGGATAAAACATCTTGGCAAGCCTGAACAGGGCAAAAAAAACAAAACGAAAAGGGGGGTGCAACACGAGGACTTCCCTAGGGGTCACCCATCCTAGTACTACTCTCGCCCAAGCATGCTTAACTTCGGAGTTCTGATAGGATCCAGTGGATTAGTGCAGGTATAATCGCACCTGTCATGTTGAGGGCACAAGGCCCTTCTGTTTCGTCCTTTTTGCGGCTCACGACGAACAATCCAGGATGAAGAAACAGTGCAAAAAAAAGAAAAGTTGCCCGAAATTGATGAAAATGTTTGATTTTGGGCTCCAAAAATTGGCGTAGACTAATAAGCTTGCTACCCCCGTCGTAGAGCTCTCGGAGAGCTTTCCAACGGTAAGCTGTGCGTCGCATAACGCCTTACAGATCAAAAGTTATGGGCATTCAAGCGAAGAAGACCTGGTCACAAGCCTGACGCCCTCAGTTTCCGAGCCCAGCCTCTACGAAAATCGAAGTTGTCTTGCCTAAGATGTGGTGGGCTCGATAATAGAAATGTGACAGATAAAGGATCTTAGCAAGCCTGAATGGGGCAAAAAAACAAAACAAAAAGGGGGGTAAAACACAAGGACTTGCGAAGGGGTCACCCATCCTAGTACTACTCTCGCCCAAGCACGCCTAACTTCGGGGTTCTGATGGGATGAGGTGCATTAGTTCTGGTATGATCGCACCCGTCATGTTGAGGGCACAAAGCCCATATGTGTCATCCTTTTCACGTCTCACGATGAATTATCCAGGATGAAGAAACAACGCAATAAATAGAAAGGTGGCCCGAAATTGATGAAAACATTTGCTTTTGGGCTCCAAAAATAGGCGCAGTTGTGTAGAAATGCTGCCACCATCGTAGAGCTCTCGGATAGCTTTCAAACGGTATATTGTTCGCCACATAACTCATTACGGATAGAAAGTTATGGGCACTAGAGCGACGGAGACCTGGTCACAGGCCCCACGCCCTCGGTTTTTGGGCCTAATCTCTACGCGAAACGAAGTTGTCTTTCTCAAGATGCCATGGGACTTGATAATAGAAATATGACAGATAAATCATCTTGGCAAGGATGAACGGGGAAAAAAAACAAAACAAAAAGAGGGGTGCAACACGAGGACTTCCCAGGGGGTCACCCATTCAAGTTTTACTCTTGCCCAAGCACGCTTAACTTCGAAGCTCTGATGGGATGCGGTGCATTAGTGTTGGTACGATCGTACTCGTCATGTTGAAGGCACAAAGCTATTATGTCTCGTCCTTTTCGCGGCTCACGACGAATGATCCAGGATGAAGAAATTGCGTAAAAAGAAGAAATATGGCTAGAAATAGATGAAAACGTTTTGTTTTGGGCTCCGAAATAGGCACAACCAAGCAGGCTTGCTGCCCCTGTCATAGAGCTCTTAGAGAGGTTTCCAATAGTATGTTGGGCACCGCATACCTCCTTACGGATCAAAAGTTATAAGCACTGGAGTGACGGAGACCTGGTCACAATTCCCACGCCCTCAGTTTACGGGCCCAGCCTTGACACGAAACGAAGTTGTCTTGCCCAAGATGTTGTGGGACTCGGTAATAGGAATGTGACGGATAAAGCATCTTGGCAAGTCTGAACGGGGCAAAAAAACAAAAGAAAATGGGGGGTGCAACACGAGGACTTCCCCGGGGGTCACCCATCCTAGTACTAGTCTCGCTCAAGCACGCTTAACTTCGGAGTTCAGATTGGATCCAGTGCATTAGTGTTGGTATGATCGCACACGTCATGTTGAGGGCGCAAAGCCCTTATGTGTCGTCCTTTTCACGGCTTACGACGAAAGATTCGGGAAGAAGAAACAGCGCAAAAAGAAGAAAAGTGGCCTGAAACTAATGAAAATGTTTTCTTTTGTGCCCCAAAAATAGGCACAGCAGAGTAGGTTTACTGCCCCTGTTGTAGAGCACTCGGAGAGCTTTCCAACAGTATGCTGCGTGGTGCATAAATACTTACAGATCAAAAGTTATGGGCACTAGAGCGACGGAGACATGGTCACAGGCCCTATGCCCTTGGTCTACGGGCCTAGTGTCTACACGAAGTGAAGTTCTATTGCCCAAGATGTCGTGGGACTCGATAATAGAAATGTGACGGATAAAGCATCTTGGCAAGTCTGAACGGGCAAAAAAAAATGAAAAGGGCTGTGCAACACGAGGACTTCCCAATGGGTCACCATCCTAGTACCACTCTCGCCCAACCACGTTTAACTTTGGAATTCTGATGGGATGCAGTGCATTAGTGCGGGTAATATTGCACCTGTCATGTTGAGGTCGCAAAGCCGTTCTGTGTCATCTCTTTCGTGGCGCACGACGAACGATCTAGGATGAAGAGATAGTGCAAAAAAAAAAATAAAAGTGGCCTAAAATTGATGAAAACGATTGATTTTGGGCTTTGGAAATAGCCACAGTCGTGCAGGCTTTCTTCCTTCATCGTAGAACTTACAGAGAGCTTTCCAACGGTATACTGTGTGCCGCATACCTCCTAACGGGTCAAAAGTTATGGGCACTGTTGGGCACTGTTGCCACAGAGACCTGGTCATAAGCCCCGTGCCCTTAGTTTACAGGCCCAGCCTCTACACGAATGTGATGGATAAAGCATCTTGGCAAGTCTAAACGGGGCAAAAAAACAAAACGAAATGGAGGGTACAACACGAGGACTTCCCAGGGGGTCACCCATCCGAGTACTACACTCGCCCAAGCACGCTTAGCTTCAGAGTTCTAGTTGGATCCAGTGCATTAGTGCTGGTTTGATCACACACGTCATGTTGAGGGTGGAAAGCCCATATGTGTCGTCCTTTATGCAGCTCGCGATGAAAGATCCAGGAAGAAGAAACAGCGCAAAAAGAAGAAAAGTGGCCTGAAACTAATGAAAATGTTTTTTTTGTGCTCCAAAAATAGGCGCAGCCGACCAGGTTCAGTGCCCCTGTCGTTGAGCTCTCGGAGAGCTTTTCAACGGTATGCTTTGCGCCGCATAACTACATACTGATCAAAAGTTATGGGCACCAGAGCAACGGAGACATGGTCACAGGCGCCACACCTTCAGTTTATGGGCCCAGCCTCTACACGAAGCGAAGTTGTCTTGCCCAAGATGCCGTGGGACTCGATAATAGAAATTTCATGGGTAAAGCATCTTGGCAAGCCTGAACGGGGCAAAAAAACAAAACGAAAAAGGGGGGTGCAACACCAGGACTTCCCAGGGGGTCACCCATCCTAGTACTACTCTCGCGCAAGCACGCTTAACTTCGGAGTTCTGATGGGATGTGGTGCTTTAGTACTGGTATGATCGCACCCGTCATGTTGAGAGCGCGAAGCCCTTATGTGTCGTCCTTCTCGCGGCTCAAGACGAACGATCCTGGACGAAGAACCAACGCAAAAAGAAGAATAGTGGCTTGAAACTGATGAAAACATTTGCTTTTGGGCTCCGAAAACAGTCGTAGTAGAACAGGCTTATTGCCCCCGTCATAGAGCTCTCGGAGAGCCTTCCAACGGTATGTTGTGCACCACATAACTCCTTACGGATCAAAAGTTATGGGCATTGGAGCGACGAAGACCTGGTCACTGGCCCATGCCCTCGGTTTGCTAGCTCAGCCTCTGCACAAAGTCAAGTTGTCTTGCCCAAGATACCGTGGGACTCGATAATAGAAATGTGATAGATAAAGCCTCTTGGCAAGGACGAACGGGGCAAAAAAACAAAACGAAAATGGGGTGCAACACGAGGACTTCCTACGGGGTCACCCATCCTAGTACTACTCTCGCCCAACCACGCTTAACATCGGAGTTCTGATGGGATCCTGTGCATTAGTACGGGTATGATTGCACCCGTCTTGTTGAATGCACAAAGAACTTCTGTGTCGTCCTTTTCGTGGCTCACGACGAACGATCCGGGACAAAGAAACAGCGCAAAAAAAAAAAGTGGCCCGAAACTGATGAAAACATTTGATTTTGGGCTTCGAAGACAGTCGCAGCTGAGCAGGCTTCCTGCCCCCGTCGTAGAGCTCTTAGGGTGCTTTCCAACAGCATGCTGTGCGTCGCATACCTACTTACGAATCAAAAGTTATGGGCACTTGAGTGAGGGAGACCTGGTAACAAGCCCGATGCCCTTGGTTTTCGGGCCTAGCCTCTACATGAAGCGAAGTTGTCTTGCCCAAGATGCCGTGGCACTCGGCAATAAGAATGTGGCGGATAAAGCATCTTGGCAAGTCTGAACGGGGAAAAAAAACAAAACGATATATGGGGTGTAACACGAGGACTTCCCAGGGTGTCACCCATCCTAGTACTACTCTCGCCCAAGCACGCTTAACTTCGGAGTTCTGATTGGATCCAGTGCATTAGTGCTGGTATGATCGCACACGTCATGTTGAGGGTGCAAAGCCCTTATGTGTCGTCTTTTTCGCAGCTCACGACGAAGAAACTACGCAAAAAGAAGAAAAGTTGCCTAAAACTAATGAAAATGATTTCTTTTGGGCTCAAAAAATAGGCGCAACTGAGCAGGTTTGCTGCCTATGTCGTAGAGCTCTCGAAAAGATTTCCAACGGTATGTTGTGCCGCATAAGTACTTACGGATCAAAAGTTATGGGCATTGGAGCGACGGAGACATGGTCACAGGACCTACGCCCTCGGTTTACGGGCCTAACCTCTACGCGAAGCGAAGTTGTCTTGCCCAAAATACCGTGGGACTCGATAATAGAAATGTGATGGATAAAGCATCTTGGCAAGCTTGAACGGGGCAAAACAACAAAATGAAAAGGGGGGTGCAACACGAGGACTTCCCTGGGGGTCACCCATCCTAGTACTACAATTGCCCAAGCACGCTTAACTTTGGAGTTCTAATGGGATGCGGTATATTAGTGCTGGTATGATTGCACCTGTCATGTTTAGGGCTCAATGCCCTTATGTGTCGTCCTTCTCGTGGCTCACGACGAACGATCCGGGATGAAGAAACAACACAAAAAGAAGAAAAGTTGCTCAAAACTGATGAAAACGTTTGTTTTTGTGCTCCGAAAACAGTTGTAGCAGAGCAGGCTTGCTGCCCCCGTCGTAGAGGTCTTAGAGAGCTTTCCAACGGTATACTGTGCACTGCATAACTCCTTACGGATCAAAAGTTAGGGGCACTGGATCGACGGAGACTTGGTCACTGGTCCCACGCCCTCAGAATGCAGTCCCAGCCTCTACGCAAAGTGAAGTTGTCTTGCCCAAGATACCGTGGGGCTTTATAATAGAAATGTGACGGATAAAGCTTCTTGGCTAGCCTAAACGGGGGAAAAAAAAAACAAAATGAAAAGGGGGGGTGCAACACGAAGACTTCATAGTGGGTCACCCATCCTAGTACTACTCTCGCCCAAGCACGCTTAACTTCGGAGTTTTGATGGGATCCGGTGCATTAGTGCAGGTATGATCGCACCTGTCATGTTGAGGTGCAAAGTCCTTATGTGTCATCCTTTTTGCATCTCACGACGAATTTTTCGGGATGAAGAAACAACGCAAAAAATAGAAAGGTGGCCCAAATTTGATAAAAATGTTTGCTTTTGGGCTCCAAAAACAGGCGCAGCTGAGTAGATATGCTGCTCCCGTCGTAGAGCTCTCGGAGAGCTTTCCAACGGTATACTGTGCACCACATAACTCATTACGATTCGAAAGTTATGGGCACTGGAGCGACGGAGACCTTGTCACAGGCCCCACGCCCTCGGTTTGCTGGCCCAGCCTCTACGCAAAGTGAAGCTGTCTTGCCCAAGATACTGTGGGACTTGATAATAGAATTATGACGGATAAAGCGTCTTGGCAAGCCTGAATGGGGCAAAAAAACAAAACGAAAAAGCGGGTGCAACACGAGGATTTCCCAAGGGGTCGCCCATCCAAGTATTACTCTCACCCAAGCACGCTTAACTTCGGAGTTCTAATTGGATCCAGTGCATTAGTGCTGGTATGATCGCACACGTCATGTTGAGGGCGCAAAGCCCTTATGTGTCGTCCTTTTCGTGGCTCACGACGAAATATCCGGGAATGCGGTGCATTAGTGCTTGTATGATCGTACCCATCATGTTGATGGTGCAAAGCCCTTATGTCTCGTCCTTTTCGCGGCTCACGACGAACAATATGGGATGAAGAAACAGCGCAAAAAGAAGAAAAATGGCTTGAAATGGATGAAAACGTTTCCTTTTGGAATCCAAAAATAGGCGCAGCCGAGCAGGGTTGCTGTCCCCGTCATAGAGCTCTCAGAAAGCTTTCTAACAGTAAGTTGTGCACCGCATACCTCCTTACGGATCAAAAGTTATGGGCACTAGAGCGACAGAGACCTAGTCACAAGGCCCACGCCCTCGGTTTGCGGGCCCAGCCTCTACAGGAAGCGAAGTTGTCTTGCCCAAGATGTCGTGGAACACGGTAATAGGAATGTGACGGATAAAGCATCTTCGCAACTCTGAACGGGGCAAAAAAACAAAACGAAATGGGGGGTGTAACACGAGGATTTCCTAGGAGGTCACCTATCCTAGTACTACTCTCGCCCAAGCACGCTTAACTTCAGAGTTCTGATTGGATCCAGTGCATTAGTGCTGGTATGATTGCACACGTCATGTTGAGGGCGCAAAGCCCTTATGTGTCGTCCTTTTCGCGGCTCACGACGAAAGATCCGGGAATGCAGTGCATTAGTGCTTGTATGATCGTACCCATCATGTTGAGGGTGCAAAGCCCTTATGTCTCGTCCTTTTCGCGGCTCACGACGAACAATATGGGATGAAGAAACAGCGCAAAAAGAAGAAAAATGGCTTGAAACGGATGAAAACGTTTCCTTTTGGACTCCAAAAATAGGCGCAGCCGAGCAGGGTTGTTGTCCCCGTCGTAGAGCTCTCAGAGAGCTTTTTAACAGTATGTTGTGCACCGCATACCTCCTTACGGATCAAAAGTTATGGGCACTGGAGCGATAGAGACATAGTCACAAGGCCCATGCCCTCGGTTTGCGTGCCCAATCTCTACAGGAAGCCAAGTTGTCTTGCCCAAGATGCCGTGGGACACGGTAATAGGAATGTGACGGATAAAGCATCTTTGCAACTCTGAACGGGGCAAAAAAACAAAACGAAATGGGGGGTGTAACACGAGGATTTCCTAGGGGTCACCCATCCTAGTACTACTCTCGCCCAAGCTTGCTTAACTTCGGAGTTCTGATTGGATCCAGTGCATTAGTGCTGGTATGATCGCACACGTAATGTTGAGGGCGCAAGGACCTTATGTGTCGTCCTTTTCGCTGCTCATGACGATAGATCCGGCAATGCGGTGCATTAGTGCTGGTATGATCGTACACATCATGTTGAGGGTGAAAAGCCCTTATGTCTCGTCCTTTTCGCGGCTTACGACGAATGATCCGGGATGAAGAAACAGCGCAAAAAGAAGAAAAATGGCTTGAAACGGATGAAAACGTTTCCTTTCGAACTCCAAAAATAGGCGCAGCCGAGCAAGGTTGATGCCCGTATCGTAGAGTTCTCAGAGAGATTTTTAACAGTATGTTGTGCACCGCATACCTCTTTACAGATCAAAAGTTATGGGCACTGGAGCGACGGAGACCTAGTCATAAGCCCCACGTCCTCGGTTTCCGGGCCCAGCCTTTACACGAAGTGAAGTTGTCTTGCCTAAGATGCCGTGGGACACGGTAATAGGAATGTGACGGATAAAGCATCTTGGCAACTCTGAACGGGGCAAAAAAATAAAACGAAATGGGGGGTGCAACGCGAGGATTTCCCAGGGGGTCACCCATCCTAGTACTACTCTCGCCCAAGCACGCTTAACTTCAGAGTTCTGATTGGATCCAGTGCATTAGTGCTGGTATGATACCACACTTCATGTTGAGGGCGCAAAGCCTTTATGTGTCGTCCTTTTCGCGGCTCACGACGAAAGATCTGGGAAGAAGAACCGACGCAAAAAGAAGAAAAGTTGCCTAAAACTAATGAAAACGTTTACTTTTTGGTTCCAAAAAAAGGCGCAGCTGAGCAGGTTTACTGCCTATGTCGTAGAGCTCTCGAAAAGCTTTCCAACGTTATGCTGTGCGCCGTATAACTACTTACAGATCAAAATTTATGGGCAATGGAGTGACGGAGACATGGTCACAGGCCCCATGCCCTTGGTTTACGGGCCCAACCTCTACGCGAAGCGAAGTTGTCTTGCCCAAAATACCGTGGGACTCGATAATAGAAATGTGACAGATAAAGCATCTTGGCAAGCCTGAACGGGGCAAAAAAACAAAACGAAAAGGGGGATGCAACACGACGACTTCCCAGGGGATCACCCATCCTAGTACTACTCTCGACTAAGCTCGCTTACCTTCGGAGTTCTGATGGGATCTGGTGCATTAGTGCGGGTATGATCATAGCCTTCATGTTGAGGGCGCAAAGCCCTTCTGTTTCGTCTTTTTCGCTACTCACGACGAACAATCCAGGACGAAGAAACAGTGGAAAAGAAAGAAAAGCGGCCCGAAATTGATGAAAATGTTTGATTTTGGGCTCTAAAAAAAAGGCACAGCTGAGCAGGCCTGCTGCCCCCATCGTAGAGCTCTCAAAGAGCTTTCCAAAGGTAAGTTGTGCGTCATATAACTCCTTCCGAATCAAAAGTTATAGGCACTCGAGCATAGAAGACCTGGTCACAGGCCTAATGCCCTCGGTTTGCGTGCCCAACCTTTACGAAAAATGAAATTGTCCTGCCTAAGATGCGGTGGGCCTCGATAATAGAAATGTGATGGATAAAGCATCTTGGCAAGCCTGAACGGGGGAAAAAAACAAAATGAAAAGGGGGGTGCAACACGAGGACTTGCCCAGGGGTCACCCATCCTAGTACTACTCTCGCCCAAGCAAGCTTAACTTCGGATTTCTGATGGGATGCGGTGCATTGGTGTTGGTATGATCGCTCCCGTCATGTTGAGAGCGCAAAGCCTTATGTTTCATCCTTTTCACGTCTCACGACGAATTATCCGGGATGAAGAAATAGTGCAAAAAATAGAAACGTGGCCCAAAATTGATGAAAACGCTTGGTTTTGGGCTCCGAAAGTAGGCGCAGCTGAGTAGACATGCTGGCCCCGCAGTAGAGCTCAAGGAGAGCTTTCCAATGGTATATTGTGCGCCACATAACTTATTACGGATCGAAAGTTATGGGCACTGGAGCGACGGAGACCTGGTCACAGGCCCCACGCCCTTGGTTTACGGGCCCAGCCTCTACGTGAAGCGAAGTTGTCATGCCCAAGATGCCGTGGGACTCGATAATAGAAATATGACGAATAAAGCATCTTCGCAAGCCTGAACGGGGCAAAAAAACAAAACGAAAAGGGGGTGCAACACGAGGACTTCCAGGGGGTCACCCATCCTAGTACTACTCTCGCCCAAGCACACTTAACTTCGGAGCTCTAATGGGATACAGTGCATTAGTGGTGGTATGATCGCACCCGTCATGTTGAGGGTGCAAAGCCCTTATGTCTTGTCCTTTTCACTGCTCACGATGAACGATCCGGGAGGAAGAAACAACACAAAAAGAAGAAAAATGGCTCGAAACGGATGAAAATGTTTCCTTTTGGGCTCCGAAAATAGGTACAGCGGAGCAGGCTTGCTGCTTTCGTCGTAGAGCTCTCAAAGAGCTTTTCAACAATAAACTGTGCGCCACATAACTCATTACGGATCGAAAGTCATAAGCACTGGAGCAATGGAGACCTGGTCACAAGCCCCATGCCCTCGGTTTATGGGCCCAGCCTCTACACAAAGCGAAGTTGTCTTGCCCAAGATGTCGCGGGATGAAGAAGGAGTGCAAAAAAAGAAAAGTGGCCCTAAACTGATGAAAACGTTTTGGTTTTGCGTTCCAAAAATAGGCGTACCAAAGCAGGATTGCTGCCCCCGTCGTAGAGCTCTCGGATAGCTTTCTAACGGTATGTTGTGTGCCGCATAACTCCTTATGGATCAAAAGTTATGGGCACTAGAGCAACGGAGACCTAGTCATAGGCCCCACGCCCTAGGTTTGCAGGCAATCCTCTACGCGAAGTGAAGTTGTCTTGCCCAAGAGGTCGTGGGACTCGATAATAGAAATGTGATGGATAAAACATCTTGGCAAGCCTGAACAGGGCAAAACAACAAAATGAAAATGTGGGTGCAACACGAGGACTTCCTAAGGGGTCATCGATCCTAGTACTACTCTCGCCCACGCACGCATAACTTTGGAGTCTTGATGGGATCTAGTGCATTAGTGCTGGTAAGATCGCACCTGTCATGTTGAGGTCACAAATCCTTATGTGTTGTCCTTTTCGCGGCTCACGACGAACGATCCTGGATGAAGAAACAACACAAAAAGAAGAAAAGTGGCCTGAAACTGATGAAAATGTTTGCTTTTGCGCTCAGAAAATAGGCGCAACGAAATAGGATTGTTACCCCCGTCGTAGAGCTCTCAGATAGCTTTCCAACGGTAAGTTGTGCACCGCTTAACTCCTTTTGGATCAAAAGTTATGGGCACTAGAGTGACGAAGGCCTAGTCACAGGCCCCACGCCCACGGTTTGCGGGTCCAGCATCTACGCGAAGTGAAGTTGTCTTGTCCTAGATGCTGTGGGACTCGATAACAAAAATGTGACGGATAAAGCATCTTGGTAAGCCTGAACGGGGCAAAAAAACAAAACAAAAAGGAGGGTGCAACACGAGGGCATACTAGGGGGTCACCCATCCTAGTAGAACTCTCGCCCAAGCACGCTTAACTTCGGTGTTCTGATGGGATTCGGTGCATTAGTGCTGGTATGATCACACCAGTCATGTTGAGGGCACAAAGCCCTTATGTGTCGTCATTTTCGCTGCTCACGATGAACGATCCGGGAAAAAGAAACTGCGGAAAAAGAAGAAAAGTGGCTCAAAACTAGTGAAAACGTTTGATTTTCGGCTTAGAAAATAGGCGCAACGGAGCAAGATTGCTGCCCCAGTCGTAGAGCTCTCAGATAGCTTTCCAACGGTAAGCTGTGCACCGCATAACTTCTTACGAATCAAAATTTATGGACACTAGAGTGACGAAGGCCTGGTTACAGGCCCCACACCCTCGGTTTGCGGGCCCAGCCTCTACGTGAAGTGTAGTTGTCTTGCTCAAGATGTCGTGGGACTCGATAAACGAAATGTGATGGATAAAGCATATTGGCAAGCCTGAACGGGGCGAAAAAACAAAACGAAAAGGGGGGTGCAACACAAGGACTTCCCAGGGGGTCACCCTTCCTAGTACTACTCTCGCTCAAGCACATTTAACTTCGGATATCTGATGGGATCCGGTGCATTTGTGCTGGTATGATCGCACCTGTCATATTGAGGGGGCAAATCCCTTATGTGTTGTCCTTTTCGCGGCTCACGGCGAACGATCTGGGATGAAGAAACAACGCAAAATGAAGAAAAGTGGTCCAAAACTGATGAAAACTTTCAATTTTTGGCTTCAAAAATTGGCGTAGCCGAGCAAGCTTGCTGCCCACGTCGTAGAGCTCTCATAGAGCTTTCCAACAGTATGTTGTGTGCCGCATAACGCCTTATGGATCAAAAGTTATAGGCACTAGACCGATGGGGACTTGGTCACAGGCCCCGAGCCCTCAGTTTGCAGGCCCATCCTCTGCGCGAAGTGAAGTTGTCTTACCCAAGATGCCGTGGGACTCGATAATTGAAATGTAACGGATAAAGCGTCTTGGCAAGCCTGAACGGGGAAAAAAAAACCAAAAGGAGGGTGCAACACGAGGACTTCCTAGGGGGTCACCCATCCTAGTACTACTCTTGCCCAAGCACGCTTAACTACGATGTTCTGATGGGATCTGGTGCATTAGTGCTGGTATGATCACACCCGTCATGTTGAGGGCGCAAAGCCCTTATGTGTCACCCATTTCGCGGTTCACGACGAACGATCCGGGATGAAAAAATAGTGCAAAAAGAAGAAAAGCATCCCAAAATTGATGAAAATGTTTGCCTTTGGGCTCTTAAAACAGGCGTAGTAGAGCAGGATTACTGCCCCTGTCGTAGAGCTCTCAGATAGCTTTCCAACGGTATGCTGTGTGCCGCATAACTCCTTACGGATCAAAAGTTATGGGCACTAGAGTGACGAAGGCCTAGACACAGGCCCCATGCCCTCAGTTTGCAGGCCCAGCCTCTACGCGAAGTGTAGTTGTCTTTCCCAAGATGCCGTGGGACTCAATAATAGAAATGTGATAGATAAAGCATCTTGGTAAGCCTGAACAGGGCAGAAGAACAAAACAAAAAGGCAGGTGCAACACGAGGACTTCCCAGGGGGTCACCCTTCCTAGTACTACTCACGCCCAAGCACGTTTAACTTCAGAGTTCTGATGGGATCCGGTGTATTAGTGCTGTTATGATCGCACCCGACATGTTAAGGGGGCAAAGCCCTTATGTGTCGTCCTTTTCGTGGCTCACAACGAACGATCTCGGATGAAGAAATAGCTCAAAATGAAGAAAAGTGGCCCAAATATGACGAAAAAGTTCAATTTTTGTCTCCAAAAATAGGCGCAGCCGAGCAAGCTTGCTGCCCATGTAGTAGAGCACTTAGAGAGGTTTAAAACGGTATACTGTGCGCCAAATAACTCCTTATGGATCAAAAGTTATGTGCACTGGAGTGACAGAGACCTTGTCACAAGCCCCACACCCTCGGTTTGCGGGCCCAGCCTCTACGTGAAGCGAAGTTGTCTTGCCCAATGTGCCGTGGGATTCGGTAATAGAAATGTGATGCATAAAGCATCTTGGCAAGCCAAACCAGGGCAAAAAAAATTGAAAAGAGGGGTGCAACACAAGGACTTCTCAGAGGGTCACCCATCCTAGTACTACTCTCGCCCAAGCATGCTTAACTACGGAGTTTTGATGGGTTTCAGTGTATTAGTACTGGTATGATCGCAGCCGTCATGTTGAGGGCGGAAAGCCTTTATGAGTCGTCATTTTCGTGGCTTACGACAAACGATCCAGGATGAAGAAAAAGCAAAAAAATAAGAAATGTGGCCCAAAATAGATGAAAACGTTTATTTTTAAGCTTAGAAAATAGGCACAGTGGAGCCGGATTGCTGCCCCCGTTGTAGAGCTCTCAGATAGCTTTTCAACGGTATGCTGTGTGCCGAATAACTCCATACGGATCAAAAGTTATGGGCACTAGAGCGATAAAGACCTGGTCACAGGCCCCACGCCCTCGGTTGGCGGGCCCAGCCTCTATGCGAAGTGAAGTTGTCTTGCCCAAGATGCTGTGGGAATCGATAATAGAAATGTGACGGATAAAGCATCTTTGCAACCCAAAACGGGGCAAAAAAAGAAAACAAAGAGGGGGATGCAACACAAGGACTTCCAAGGGGGTCACCCATCCTAGTACTACTCTCGCCCAAGCATGCTTAACTTTGGAGTTCTGATGGGATCCGGTGCATTTGTGCTGGTATGATCGCACTCGTCATGTTGAGGGCACAAAGCCTTATGTGTCGTCTTTTTTGTGGCTCACAACGAATGATCCATGGCGAAGAAACAACGTAAAAAGAAGAAAAGTGGCCCGAAACTGATGAAAATGTTTGCTTTTGGGCTCCAAAAACTGGCGCAGTATAACAAGATTGATGCCCCTATCGTAGAGCTCTAGGAGAGCTTTCTAATAGTATGTTGTGCGCCGCATAACTCCTTACGGATCAAAAGTTATGGGCACTAAACCGACGAAGGCCTGGTCACAAGCCCCATGCCTTCGGTTTGTGAGCCCATCCTCTACGCGAAGTGAAGTTGTCTTGCCCAAGTTGCCGAGGGACTTGATAATAGAAATGTGACGGATAAAACATTTTGGCAAACCTGAACGGGGGAAAAAAAAAAGAAAAGGAGGATGCAACACGAGAACATCCTAGGGGGTCACCCATCCTAGTACTACTCTCGCCAAAACACGCTTAACTTCGGATTTCTGATGGGATCCGGTGCACTAGTGCTGGTATGATCGCACCCGACATGTTGAGGGCGCAAAGACTTTATGTGTCGTCCATTTTGTGGCTCACGACGAAAGATCCAGGACGAAGAAACAGCATAAAAAGAGGAAAAGTGGCCTGAAACTGATTAAAATGTTTGTTTTTGGGCTCTGAAAACAGGTGCAGTAGAGCAGGATTGCAGCCCCCATCGTAGAGCTCTCGGAGAGCTTTCTAACGGTATGCTTAGCGCCGCATAACTCCTTACCGATCAAAAGTTATGTGTACTGGAGCGACGGAGACCTGGTAACTGGCCCTATGCCCTCGGTTTGCGGGCCCAGCCTCTACGTGAAGCGAAGTTTTCTTGGCCAAGATACCGTGGGACTCGATAATAGAAATGTGATGAATAAAGCACCTTGGCATGCCTGAACGGGGCAAAAAAACAAACAAAAAGGGGGGTGCAACACGAGGACTTGCCAGGGGGTTACCCATTCTAATATTACTCTTGCCTAAGGACGCTTAACTTTAGAGTTTTGATGGGGTCCAGTGCATTAGTGCTGGTATGATCGCACCCGTCATGTTGAGGGCGCAAAGCCCTTATGTGTCGTCCTTCTTGCGGTTCACGATGAACAATCCGAGATGAAAAAACAGCGCAAAAAGAAAAAAGTGTTTGAAAACTGATGAAAACATTCGATTTTGGGCTCTAAAAATTGGCTCTACAAAGCAGGCTTGCCACCCACGTCGTAGAGCTCTTAGAAAGCTTTCCAAAGGCATACTGTGCGCCGTATAACTCCTTACAGATCAAAGGTATGGGCAGTGGAGCGACAGGGACTTGGTCACAGGCCCCATGCCCTCGGTTTGCGGGCCTAACCTCTAAGCGAAGCTAAGTTGTCTTGCCCAAGATGCCGTGGGACTCGATAATAGAAATGTGACGGATAAAACATCTTGGCAAGCCTGATCGGGGCAAAAAAACAAAAGGAAAATGGCGGAGCAACAAAAGGACTTGCCTGGGGGTCACCCATCCTAGTACTACTCTCGCCCAAGCACACTTAACTTCGGAGTTATAATGGGATCCGGTGAATTATTGCTGGTATGATCACACCCGTCATGTTGAGGGCATAAAGCCCTATTGTGTCGTCCTTCTCGCGTCTCACAACGAACGATCCGGGATGACGAAACAGCGCAAAAAGAAAAAAAGTGGCCCGACACTGATAAAAACATTCGATTTTGGGCTCCAAAAATAGGCGTAGCAGAGCAGGCTTGCAACCCCCGTCGAAGAGCTCTCAGAAAGCTTTCCAATGGCATGCTATGCGCTGCATAACTCCTTACGGATCAAAAGTTATGTGTAGTAGAGCGACAGAGACCAGGTCACAGGCCCCACGCCCTCAGTTTGTGGGCCCAGCCTCTTCGCGAAGTGAAGTTGACTTGCCCAAGATGCAGTGGGACTCGATAATAGAAATGTGACGGATAAAGCATCTTGGCAAGCTTGAATGGGGCAAAAAAATAAAACAAAAAAGGGGGTGCTACACGGGGACATCCCATGGGGTCATCCATCCTAGTACTACTCTCACCCAAGCACACTTAACTTTGGAGTTCTGATGGGATCCGGTACATTAGTATGGGTATGATCGCACCCGTCATGTTGAGGGCGCTAAGCCCTTATGTGTCGTCCTTTTTGCAGGTCACGACGAACGATCCGGGATGAAAAAACAGCGCAAAAGGAAGAAAAGTGGCTAGAAACTGATGAAAACATTTGCTTTTGCACTCTAAAAATAGGCTTAGCAAAGAAGGATTGCTGCCCCTGTCGTAGAGCTCTCGGAAAGCTTTCCACGGTATGCTTTGCGCCGCATAACTCCTTATGGATCAAAAGTTATGGGCACTATAACGACGGAGACCTGGTCACAGGCCCCACGCCCTCGGTTTGCAGGCCCAGCCTCTACCCGAAGCGAAGTTGTCTTGGCCAAGATGCCATGGGACTCGATAATAGAAATGTGACGGATAAAGCATCTTGGCAAGCCTGAACGGGGCAAAAAAAACAAAATGGAAAAGGGTATACAACACGAGGACTTCCTAGGGGGTCACTCATCCTAATACTACTCTCCCCCAAGCACGCTTAACTTCCGAGTTCTGATGGGATCGAATGCATTAGTGCTGGTATGATCGCACCCGTCATGTTGAGGGCACAAAGCCCTTATGTGTCCTCCTTCTCACGTCTCACGACGAACGATCGGGGACGAAGAAATAGCCCAAAAAGAAAAAAAAGTAACCCGAAAGTGATAAAAATGTACGATTTTGGGCTCCAAAAACAGGCGCAGCCAAGCAGGCTTGCTTCCAACGTCGTAGAGTTCTCAGAAAGCTTTCCAACGGTATTCTGTGCACCACATAACGCCTTACAGATCAAAAGTTATTGGCAGTGGAGCGATGGGGACTTGGTCACAGGCCCCACGCCCTCGGTTTACGGGCCCAGCCTCTACGCGAAGTTAAGTTATCTTGCCCAAGATGTCGTGGGACTCGATAATACAAATGTGACAGATAAAGTATCTTGGCAAGCTTGATCGGGGAAAAAAAACAAAAGGAAAAGGGGGGTGCAACACGAGGACTTCCCAGGGGGTCTCCAATCCTAGTACTACTCTCGTCCAAGCACGCTTAACTTCGGAGTTATGATGGGATCGGGTGCATTATTGCTGGTATGATCGCACCTGTCATGTTGAGGGCACAAAGCCCTTATGTGTCGTCCTTCTTACTGCTCACAACGAACGATCTGCGACGAAGAAACAGCGCAAAAAGAAAAAAATTGTCCGAAACTAATGAAAACGTTCGATTTTGGGCTCCAAAAATTGGCACAGCTGTTACGCCCCAAGCCGACATATAAAGGTTAGACTAGGGTGTGATCTAAACATTCAAGTCATATCACGTACTTTATCGTTCATGAAAGTTTAACACTTAACGTTTAGCCTAAACTTCACAAATTCTCTGAAAAACCGGCAGCATAATGGCAGTAATTGGGCTCTTTAGTTTGACCTAATTATCTAAACGCCTCAAAATTTCAAATCTCAATTTCATTTCCAACTAAGATTACTATTTATCACCAATCAAAAAGCCTACTAGTTATCTCGAAGTCTCGTTTGATTAACAACCTAGCATGATAACTATGTCTCGTTTGTTTGTCAATCCTTGTTACAAAAGTACATGTTGATCTTAGCTTAACAATGACTACCTACTTAAGATTGGATAGATTCATTTTACTTAATCCTTTACCTAATACTTCATAAGCCAGTGATAGATACTAACCAGTAGCGATAGCAAAAACGCTCATAAGAGTGTCTAACTAGTTATGATCAGTACAAGCCAAAATTAGAACCCAAATTACAACGGGGGTCATTTACAATACAACAACAAGAAACATAAGAAATAGTCTTCAAGCAACATATCGTTCACAAAATGGCCATAGTCAATTAAGGCACGTAGGGCAAGCAATTATTCCAAGGAATCATCAATAGGCACGTTGTCATCGGGTACCTGTTCCTGGTCTTCTTCACCTGAGATGATAAAAGAGGGTGAGTCCTTATGAACTCAGCGAGGGGGAACGAGATATAAGTTTTGAAACTCTTTTTGCGGTTCAACTTATGAAAACCCTTTTTGCAAGCATGACATATATCACAAGTAAGTTCATAATGTAATATAAAAAAAATAAAGGAACACAATTACCCGTCTTTCCTCCCCGAGGTCCTCTAGAAACCAAGCGAGAGTACTTATACACATAGTGAAAAGGATATGGTAAGCTTTTGCTCTTAGTTTATTTTCAGTATCAGTTGTTGCGGCCGACTTCAAATCATCCACTTATCACGCCAAATGGGTGTACTCCGGATGTACCCCAAAATCCTACAACCCAACTCTCCGAGGAAGTCTAGCCCCCAAGCGAGAGAGGGAATTGGACAATGGTAGTCACCGTTGCACCGGCAAGCCCAATGCCGCCCGGTGTGCGTGAAATGCTACCACGCCAGAATGTAAGGTTGCAACCTTGTATGCAATGCAGATTTATGACATTTAATATATCACATTAGGAGGACAACAAAGTAGGTTGCCTCCGGGAAGTTATAAGATCGCACGTTGACAAGTAACATGCAAGGCATACTATGACAGGCAATTTCTCTTGTAAAACGCATGGAGTTATATGAATATTAAACGGACATCCATGTAACACAGGTGAATTAAGTCATATAACTCATTTAGGGGTTCACGCAATCAAATAATAAAATTATACAACATGCAACGACACTACGTGGGACCGGGTGCAAGAAAGGCCTACTTGTCAACATGTAATCATCAGAATCACATTTAGGGCTATAAGGGAAACTACGGGCAGCCTACTAATCATATAATTAATCACAATATCCATAGGATCAACACTTAGCGAGTCTTCCTAGTCACTAGGGTTTCAATTCATGCTTACCCGTGCGATTAAGCCCCAATTTGTCCTGTGATCAAACTCAAGCCATGCATCGATTAATTAAAACACCCTCAAGCATTCAAAAAAGTCCACACAACATCCAAGTGCCACAATACCAAGCATTTATTACAACAAGAGAAGTTACAATAATTTTCAAAGCATATCACTAGATGAAAACCTCACTGCAATGGTCTGTTTTCTCACAATCATTGAGACAAGCAAACAATCTCCAATTCCAGTGAACAAAATTTCAAATTAAAGCTTAAGGAGTGAACTAAATCCAGAAACAAACCTCGCATCATTTGGAGTTCGAATTCAAGAGTTATAGCCAAAACTGTGAGACGACGCAAAACTGTCCAGATTTGCACACATTTCACTACCTGTCGTTTTTGAGGAACTTAGGGTCAGATTTAGCCTTAGTCCATTTCTGACAAAAATATCCCGAACTGAAAAATATAGCATCATACCAAATTTCATGCATTTTGGATATCATTTACTAAGTCAAAATTGGTTCGTTCTACAATGACAGTGAACTGCCAAAAACCTGCTTTATTTTCCCAGATTTTCCAGATTTGGACACCTTTCGATGTTTTGCCATTTTGGGGACATTAGAGTCAAAATTGGCTTTGGCCTATTTCTGAGCAAAATGCTCAGAACTAGCAAAACTAGTCGCTTACCAATTTTCATCATTTTCAACATCATTTACCTTGTCAAAATCACTTCGCTCCAACAAGTCAGAAGACTGTCCTTTACGCGATTTCATCTACCTTCACATTCTAGCCAAATATATTGCCATGCATGTTTACAAAAGCTCATGTACACACATATATCACAAGTACAGATGTAAAAATAGACATTTAAAGGCATGCATGTGGTTTTTGAAAGCTTTTCAAAAGTGTTTTAGCCCTCACCTTAGCAACACAATAATGAAGATGCACAAAGCTCTTGATGATGCACAAGGGCGTCTTTTCTCCTTGCTTAGCCGAGAGACAAGTTGAGATTCTCTAATTCCTAGCTTAATAACGAAGTTCTTAGTATGTGCAAGTGGCTAGAACAAAAGGAAATGAAGTAGAAGCTATCAAACATACCTAAGCCGAAATGAAGGTTCTATGAGCTTGCATGTGTGTCTTTTGCATTCTAGCTTGCTTGGTCGAGTTCCTTAGTATCTTGTATGTCTTGATGAACCTTAGGATGATGAGCTTGAGCTATGGAAAGTGAGATTGCAGCCAAGGCCAAGAGAGAGAGAGAAGAAACGAGAGAGTGAATGAGAGAAAGAGAGAAAGAATGAAAGCTTTGAAGAGTTTTGAGGCTTTGATTGCATGTGTCGGCTATGGGCTTCACAAAATTCTGATTTTGTGTCTTCAAGAGCATAATTTGAATCACCCTAGCATGGGAAATTGAGTGTATCGAGATTTTGGTGCATTGGGTAAGGTTTTGAGTCATTTTTTTATGCTTTGTGTCATGAGCTTGTCATAGAATGTCTAGGTATAATCTTTAAAATATGCAATGCTTGTTTAAATGCTCCATGTGGTCGGCCAAGCTAGTGGAAAATTCTAAATTTTTGGTCTTGGTTGAGCTTATTTTATTGCATGTGCTTGGAATATGCAAAAGGAATGAAGAATAAAGAATAGGAATGTTTAGCTTTTTGTGAGATTTCATCTTCTAGTGAGTTGACTTAGCATTTTAATATTATTTAGTGGAGTTTGTAGGTTTAATTAATGATCTAGTACTTCGTGTAAGATGTTTTCTCGATTAGCGCGTGGGCATGCTCACCTAGGTCTAGGGCACGTACTACGAGGTAAGGCATGAACTACGAGACGAATGCACATTTTCCAAGTAAATGCACGCAACCCTAAATGTATGCATGTAATTCAATGCAAGGCACACGAAACGAAACACGACTCTTAAACCTAGGTCAAGGCACGCAAATCTAGGTTAGGGCACACAAAATGAGGTATCACATGCAAATCGAGGTTGGGCTTCACAACAGCCGAGCAGCCTTGCTGCCCACGTTGTAGAGCTCTCAGAAAGCTTTTCAATGGCATTCTGTGCACCGCATAACTCCTTACGGATTAAAAGTTATGGGCAGTAGAGCGACAAGGACTTGGCCACAGGCCCTACGCCCTTGGTTTGCGGGCCCAGCCTCTACGCGAAGCCAAGTTGTCTTGCCCAAGATGCCGTGGGACTCGATAATAGAAATGTGACGGATAAAGCATATTGGCAAGCCTGAACAGGGAAAAAAAATAAAACGAAAAGGGGGGTGCAACACGAGGAATTTCCAAGAGTTCACCTATCCTAGCACTACTCTCGCGTAAGCATGCTTTACTTCGGAGTTCTAATTGGATCTGGTGCATTAGTGCTGTTATGATGGCCCCCGTCATGTTGAGGGCGCAAAGCCCTTACGTGTTGTCTTTTTTGCAGCTCACGACGAACGATCTGTGACAAAGAAACAGCACAAAAAGAAGAAAAATGGCCCAAAACTGATGAAAATGTTCGATTTTGGGCTTCAAAAATAGATGCAGCAGAGCAAAATTGCCGCCCCCGTCGTAGAGCTCTTGGAGAGCTTTCCAAAGAAATGTTGTGCGCCGCATAACTCATTACGGATCAAAAGTTATGGGCAATTAAGCAACGGAGACCTAGTCACAAGCCCCATGCTCTCGGTTTGTGGGACCAGCCTCTACGCGAAGTGTAGTTGTCTTGCCCAAGATGCCGTAGGACTCGATAATAGAAATGTGAAGGATAAAGCATCTTGGCAAGCCTGAACGGGGCAAAAAAACAAAACGAAAAGGGGGGTGCAACACAAAGACTTCCCAGGGGGTCACACATCCTAGTACTACTCTCACGTAAGCATGCTTAACTTCGGAGTTCTAATTGGATCTGGTGCATTAGTGCTGTTATGATCGCACCTGTCATGTTGAGGGCGCAAAGCCTTAATGTGTCGTCCTTTTCGTGGCTCACAACAAACGATCCGGGATGAAGAAACAGCGCAAAAAGAAGAAAAGTGGCCCAAAACTAATGAAAACGATCGATTTTGCGCTACAAAAATAGGCGCAGCAGTGCATGAATGCTACCCCCGTCGTAGAGCTCTAGGAGAACTTTTCGACTGTATGTTGTGCGCCGCATAACTCATTACGGATCAAAAGTTATGGGCAATAGAGCGATACAGACTTGGTCACAGGCCCTACGCCCTTGGTTTGCGAGCCCAGCCTCTACGCGTAATGTAGTTGTCTTGCCCAAGATACTGTGGGACTCGATAATAGAAATGTGTAGGATAAAGCATCTTGGCAAGCCTGAACGGAGCAAAAAAACAAAACGAAAAGGGAGTGCAACACGAGGACTTCCCAAGGGGTCACCCATCCTAGTACTACTCTCACCCAAGCATACTTAACTTCGGAATTCTGATGGGATCAGGTGCATTAGTCCTGGTATGATCACACCGGTCATGTTGTGGGTGCAAATCCCTTACATGTCGTCCTTTTCGCGGCTCACGACGAACGATACAGGATGAAGAAATAGTGCAAAAAGAAGAAAAGTGGCCCAAAACTAATAAAAATGTTCATTTTTTGGATCTGAAAATAGGCGCAATAGAGCAGGATTGCTGCCCCCATCGTGGAGCTCTCGGAGAGCTTTCCATCGGTTTGTTGTGCGTCGCATAACTCCATACGTATCAAAACTTGTGGGCACTGGAACAACGGAGAATTGGTAACAGGCCCGATGCCTTCGATTTACGGGCCCAGCCTCTATGTGAAGCGAAGTTGACTTGCCCAAATTTCGTGGGCCTCGATAATAGAAATGTGATGGATAAAGCATCTTGGCAAGCCTGAATGGGGTAAAAACAAAAAATCAAAAAGGGGGGTGTAACACGAGGACTTCCCAAGGGGTCACCTATCCTAGTACAATCTCGCTTAAGCACGCTTAACTTAGGAGTTCGGATGGGATCAGGTGCATTAGTACTGGTATGATCGTACCTGTCATGTTGAGGGCGCAAAGCCCTTATGTGTCGTCCTTCTCGCGTCTTACGACGAACGATCCGGGATGAAAAACAACGCAAAAAGAAAAAAAGTTACCCGAAATTGATTAAAACGTTCGATTTTGGGCTCCTAAAATAGGCGCAACCTTGTAGGCTTGCTTCGCCAGTCCTAGAGCACTTAGAAAGCTTTCCAACGGCATGCTGTATAACGTATAACTCCTTACAAATCAAAAGTTATGGGCAGTAGAGCGCGGGGACCTGGTCATAGGCCCCACATCCTCGGTTTGCGGGCCCAGCCTCTACGCTAAGCTAAGTTGTCTTGCCCAAGATACCGTGGGACTCGATAATAGAAATGTGAAGGATAAAGCATCTTGGCAAGCCTGATCGGGGCAAAGAAACAAAACGAAAAGAGGGGTGCAACACGAGGACTTCCCAGGGCGTCACCCATCCTGGTACTACTTTCGCCCAAGCACGCTTAACTTCGGAGTTATAATGGGATCTGGTGCATTACTACTGGTATGACCGCACTCGTCATGATGAGGGAGCAAAGCCCTTATATGTCGTTCTTTTCGCGGCTTACCACGAACGATCCGGGACAAATAAACAACTTAAAAATTAGAAAAGTGGCCAAAAAATGATGAAAACATTCAATTTTGGGATCTGAAAACTGGCGCAGTACATAAGGTTTACAGCCCCCGTCGTAGAGCTCTCACAGAGCTTTCCATCGGTATGTTGTGCGCTGCATAACTCATTACGGATAAAAAGTTATGGGCGCTAGAGCGACGGAGACCTGGTCACATGCCCCAAGCCCTCAGTTTGCGGGCCCAGCCTCTACTCGAAGTGTAGTTATCTTGCCCAAGATGACGTGGGACTCAATAATAGAAATGTGATGGATAAAACATCTTGGCAATCCTGAATGGGGCAAAAAAAACAAAACGAAAATGAGGGTACAACACGAGGACTTTACAAAGGGTCACCCATCCTAGTACTACTCTCACCCAAGCACGGTTAACTTCGGAGTTCTGATGGGATCCGGTGCATTAATGCTGGCATGATTGCACCTGTCATGTTGTGGGCACAAAGCCCTTTTATGTCTTCCTTTTCGCGGTTCATGGCGAACGATCTGGGACGATGAAACAGAGTAAAAAGAAGAAAAGTAGCCCAAAATTGATGAAATTTTTTGATTTTGGGCTCCAAAAATAGGCGCAGCAGAGCAAGATTACTGCCCCCGTCGTAGAGCTCTTCAAGAGCTTTCCAACGATATGTTGTACGCTGCATAACTCAATACAGATCAAAAGTTATGGGCACTAGAGCAACGGAGACCTGGCACAGGCCCCACGCCCTTGGTTTCCTGGCCCATCCTCTAAGGGAAGCGATGTTGTGTTGCCCAAGATGCCATGGGACTTGATAATAGAAATGTGATAGATAAAGCATCTTGGCAAGCTTGAACGTGGCCAAAAAACAAATCGAAAATGAGGGTGCAACACGAGGACTTCCTAGGGGGTTACCCATCCTACTACTACTCTCACCCAAGCACGCTTAACTTCGGAGTTCTGATAGGATCCGGTGCATTAGAGATGGTATGATCGTACCCGTCATATTGAGGGCGCAAATCCCTTATGTGTCATCCTTTTCGCGGCTCACGACGAACGATTTGGGATGAAGAAACAACGCAAAAAGTAGAAAAATGGCCTGAAATTGATGAAAATATTTAATTTTGGGCTCCAAAAATAGGCGCAGCCGAGCAGGCTTGCTACCCCCGTTGTAGAGCTCTCGGAGAGCTTTCCAACGGTGTGCTGTGCGCCACATAACTCCTTACAGATCAAAAGTTATGGGCACTGGACTGACGTAGACCTGGTCACAGGCCCCACGCCCTCGATTTGCGGGCCCAGCCTCTACGCGAAGTGAAGTTATCTTGCCCAAGATGCCGTGGGACTCGATAATAGAAATGGGATGGATAAAACATCTTGACAAGCCTGAACGGGGCAAAAAAACAAAATGAAAAAGGGGGTGCAACACGAGGACTTGCTAGGGGGTTACCCATCCTAGTACTACTCTCGCCCAAGCACGCTTAACTTCGGAATTCTGATGGGATGCGGTGCTTTAGTGCTGGTATGATCGCACCCATCATGTTGAGGGCGCAAAGCCCTTATGTGTCTTTCTTTTTGTGGCTCACGAAGAATGATCCGGGATAAAGAAACAGCGCAAAAAGAAGAAAAGTGGCCCGAAACTTATGAAAACGTTTGCTTTTGGGCTTCAAAAATAGGCACAGCCGAGCAAGCTTGTTGCCCCCTTCGTAGAACTCTAGGAGAGCTTTCGAACGGTATACTGTGCGCCGCATAACTCCTTACGGATCAAAAGTTATAGGCACTGGAACGACGGAGACCTGGTCACAGACCCCACGCCCTTGGTTTGCGAGCCCAACCTCTACGGGAAGCGAAGTTGTCTTGCCCAAGATGTTGTGGGACTCGATAATAGAAATGTGACGGATAAAGTATCTTGGAAAGCCTGAACGGGGTAAAACAACAAAACGAAAAGGGGGCTGCAACACGAGGACTTCCCAAGGGGTCACCTATCCTAGTACTACTCTCGCCCAAGCATTCTTAACTTCGAAGTTCTGATAGGATGAGGCGCATTAATGCTGGTATAATCATTCCCGTCATGTTGAGGGCGCAAAGCCCTTATGTGTCATTCTTTTCATGGCTCACAACGAACGATCCGGATAAAGAAACTGCGCAAAAAGAAGAAAAGTGGCCCAAAACTGATGAAAACGTTTGCTTTTGGGCTTCAAAAACAGGTGTAGCGGAGCAGGCTTGCTGCCCCTATCGTAGATCTCTCAGAGAGCTTTCCAACGGTATGCTGTGCGCCGCATAACTCCTTACGGATCAAAAGTTATGGGCAGTGGATCGACGGAGACCTGATCACAGGCCCTACGCCCTCAGTTTGCTTGCCCATCCTCTATGCAAAGCGATGTTTTCTTGCCCAAGATGTCGTGGGACTCGATAATACAAATGTGACGGATAAAGCACCTTGGCAAGCATGAACGGGGCAAAAAAACAAAACGAAAAGGAAGGTGCAACACGAGGACTTCCTAGGGGGTCACCCATCTTAGTACTACTCTCACCCAAGCATGCTTAACTTCAGAGTTCTGATAGGATCCGGTGCATTAGTGCTGGTATGATCATTCCCGTCATATCGAGGGCGCAAAGCCCTTATGTGTCGTTCTTTTCATGGGTCACGACGAACGATCGGGGATAAAGAAACTGCGCAAAAATAAGAAAAATGGTCCAAAATTGATGAAAATGTTTGCGTTTGGGCTTCGAAAATAGGCGCAGCCGAGCAAGCTTGCTGCCCCCGTCGTAGAGCTCTCGAAGAGCTTTCCAACTGTACGCTTTGCGCCGCATAACTTCTTAAGAATCAAAAGTTATGGGCACTGGAATGACGGAGACCTCGTCCCAGGCCCCCCATCCTCGGTTTACGGGCCCAACATCTCCGCGAAGTGAAGTTGTCTTGCCCAAGATGCTGTGGTACTCGATAATAGAAATGTGATAGATAAAGTATCTTGGCAAGCCTGAACGAGGCAAAAAAACAAAATGAAAAGGGGGGTGCAACACGAGGACTTCCCAGGGGGTCACCCATCCTAGCACTACTCTTGCCCAAGCATGCTTAACTTCGGAGTTCAGATGGGATCCGGCGCATTAGTGCTGGTATGATCGCACCAGTCATGTTGAGGCTTATAGCCCTCATGTGTCGTCCTTTTCGCAGCTCACGACGAACGATCCAAGGACGAAAAAATAGGGTAAGAAGAAGAAAAGTGGTCCAAAATTAATGAAAATGTTTGATTTTGGGCCCCGAAAACATACGCAACTGAGCAGGCTTGATACCCCAGTCGTAGAGGTCTCGAAGAGCTTTCCAACTGTATGCTGTGCGCCGCATAACTTTTTACGGATCAAAAGTTATCAGCACTCTAGCGATGAAGACCTGGTCACAGTCCCCACGACCTCGGTTTACGGGCCCAGCCTCTACGAGAAGCGAAGTTGTCTTGCCCAAGATGCCATGGGACTCGATAATAGAATTGTGATGGATAAAGCATCTTGGCAAGCCCGAACAGGGCAAAAAAACAAAACGAAAAGGGGTGTGCAACACGAGAACTTGCCAGGGGGTCACCCATCCTAGTACTACTCTTGCCCAAGCATGCTTAGCTTCGGAGTTCTGAGGGGATGCGGTGCATTAGTTCAGGTATTATCGCACCCGTCATGTTGAGGGCGTAAAGCCCTTATGTGTCGTTCTTTTCACGGCTCACGACGAACGATCCGGGTCAAAGAAACAACACAAAAAGAAGAAAAGTGGCCCAAAATTGATGAAAGATGTTTGCTTTTGGGCTTCGAAATAGGTGCAGCCGAGTAGACTTGCTGCCATCATTGTACAGCTCTCAGAGAGCTTTCCAACGGTATGCTGTGCACTGCATAACTCCTTACAGATCAAAAGTTATGGGCACTGGAGCGACGGAGACCTGGTCACAGGCCCTACGCCCTCGGTTTCCTAACCCAGCCTCTACGCGAAGTGAAGTTGTCTTGCCCAAGATGCCGTGGGACTCGATAATGGAAATGTGACGGATAAAGCATCTTGGCAAGCTTGAACGGGGCAAAAAAACAAAACGAAAAGGGGGGTGAAACACGAGGACTTCCCAGGCGATCACCCATCCTAGTACTATTCTCGCCCAAATGCGCTTAATTTTGGAGTTCTGTTAGGATCCGGTGCATTAGTACTGGTACAATCGCAGCTGTCATGTTGAGGGCGCAAAGCCCTTATGTGTCTTCCTTTTTGTGGCTCACGACGAACGATCCAGGACAAAAAAATCAAGCAAAAAGAAGAAAAATGGACCAAAACTGATGAAAACGTTCAATTTTGGACTCTAAAAATAGGCGCAGACGAGTAGGCTTCCTGCCCCCGTCATAGAGCTTTCCAATGGTATGCTGTGTACCGCATGCCTCCTTACGGATCAAAAGTTATGGGCACATGAGCGGTGGAGACCTAGTAACAGGCCCCACGCCCACGGTTTGTAGGCCCAACCTCTACATGAAGCGAAGTTGTCTTACCCAATGTGATAACCCGAACCCGGCATGCATTTAATAGCATTTAAAGTTCATTTAAATTGCATTTTATTGACCTTTCACCTTCTTTGACCAAACTAGTTGACTTTTCATCTACAATGACCAACTAGGACAAGGTGAAAATTTTTGAAATGTTTAATAAAGGGCAAACTTGGGATTAGAAATAAAAAAATGCAATGTTAAATTAGTCAAATTTTGGGTCAACTTTGGAATTAAATATGAACCAATTGGGGAAGAGTTAGGTAGCAAATTATATATGGTTGGAAAGCTCTATGAGTCTAGTTTCTGAGGCTTCAAACCGTTCATGAATTGGAGTTTTATAGAATAAGTTATGACCGTTTTCGTAAGATCGCGCATAGCTGTTTTGGTTTAGCGGGTTGACCGAAGCTTTGACCATTTGTCATCTTATATATGCATAATACATTACATAAACATGCGAAAATCTGGAAAAAAAAAATAGAAAGGGCCAAAACCATAGGAGAAAAAGAAAAAAAAGATTTCAACCTTCAAATCTTCAAATCTTCGCGTGAGCTTGCACGGGGTTGTTTCTGAGGCATCCAGCGTGGTTTTCCTAGCGTCTAGGAGCGTCTAAGGTGAGGGTTTCATCGTTATTTGTGCATTTGAAAATATTGAACGTAAACTTTAATTTTTGTGATTTAACCGTAGGTTGTTATTTTGTCTGTTTCATTGCTTAAAGAATGTTCCCTAGCAATTGTAGAACGTGTATTTATAGCTTTTTAACATTTTATGCAGCTGAATATCGAATTTGAAATATAAATTGTGTAATGAATAGTAAATAGTGAATAGTAAACCCCCGTTTCGATGAAGTTGCATTGTTATGCTTTCTGTTGATGTGAAAAGGTGCTAGGTATGCTAAAATGTCTAAATGCATGGTTTGTTTAGGTTGCGTAATGGAAAAAATGAGAAAAATGCCTTGGTGAAAGTCGGGGTCGTTTAGGTCGAGTTTAGCGTTTTCTCGTTTTGCGTGATGGCATTGTCTCGGTAGGCCATGGAAGCACTTTTGGTGCGATTATGGCGTTGGTTGGGTGATTGGTTAGCATAGTTGTAGTTCAAACGAGCAAAGGGAAAAATCGGGGCTTTGCGTGAATTCGAGGGTAAAGTAGGGTTTTGGGGTCTTTAGACGTGCCTTATGGTGACCTAGGAGGATTGGTGACGTCGATTTCCAAAACTCGTAGCTCGTTTGGAAGTAGTAGCGTTTGGTAAGTTGGGGTCATTTTCATGATTTTGTGTGTTTTCATAGAATATTGCTTATAGAATGCTTATATTGCTTATAGAATGCTTATGTTGCCTATAGAATGCTTATAATGCCTATAGAATACTTGTTAATGCTTGATAATGTTAGTTGGTGTTGTTCTTGTTACTTGTTTGATTGTAAATGCTTGTTAATGCTTATTACGCTTGTTAGAGTTGATTATTGATTGAAATGTTTAACAATTGTTGATAATGCTTGATATCTCATTTATCTTCTCTATTCTGTATTGTTGTGCTATCGCTCGTTTATCGCCTTGTATCGAGTCTTGCATTGCATAGTGTCAGCGCGTGAGTGATGGGCCTCTCTAGGTAGCCTCGGGTTGCCAGTGTTGGTTGCTCTAGCTCCGTAGCTATTCCCTCTTCTCGCTTGGGTTGCCTCCCAGGGAGATTTGGGTCGTAGAATTGATGGATACTTCCGGGGTATTCCAAATTGGTGTTATAAGGTGGATGCGCGCTTATTGTCATCGTTGTCAACATCAAGCTAGAGATTGATGTATCGCTCGTGAAATGGTACATTGCTCGTATGAGTGAACCATAGCCTTCAGAGTGTGGTATAACTTTGAATGGTTATGTTATTGTTTTCTTTGATTGTTTATTGTGTTGCCAATTATATTGAATGTCTTTTTATTGATTATATTGCTTAATTGTACCTATTTGCATTGCACGATCTTCTTTCTCTCCTCCTCGATATCTGTCTCGCCCTCACTGAGTATACGTGTTGTGTATACTCACTCATCGCCACCACATTTCAGGAAATGCCTTGTTAGCTGAAAAGTTCGTGGATATGTGATAGTTCGTGCCTGAAGAGTTGTCTTGCGTGCTTTGTGGCTTGAGCTGTCAAAGATGTAAAGATATATGCTTTCATATGTCGTATGTATTTATTGTTAAAAGAAATATAAATTTAAATCTAGCTTAGTGGTTGAGGTGGTTTGATAAGTTAGATTATGTACTTAGTTAATGTAGCTTATCTTCAATGTATGTTTGTAATGTCCAAAGGAAAAGATTTAGAATGGCATGATAGTTTATTTTATGTAGTAGCTTAGTATGGTTTAATTTTCAAGTTTGAATGTACTTGTCAAAAATGAAAAGAGATAGGTTAGCTTTTAAATTTGAAATGTATGTATACTTGCTGAGTTTAAATTGTTGAGAACCGAGGCTCGGATGGCCTTGAGGAAGTTTTGTATGGTTGGACACGGTGTTGGTCCATTTAAATGCTATTACAGGTTTTACATTTTGCCTAGAAACAGGGGAGACTCCGTCCGTTTTCCCTGAAAATTTATGCCCGGGTTTGGTTTGGGTTGTGATTAGATCGATTGATAGAACTCTCGGTCTCGAGAGGGATCGGGGTGTCACACCCAATATGTCGTAGGACTCGATAATAGGAATGTGACGAACAAAGCATCTTGGCAATTCTGAACGGGGCAAAAAAACAAAACGAAAAAGGGGGTGCAACACGAGGACTTCCTAGGGGGTCACCCATCCTAGCACTACTCTCGCCCAAGCACACTTAACTTTGGAGTTCTGGTGGGATTCAGTGCATTAGTGCTGGTATAATTGCACCTGTCATGTTGAGGGCGTATAGCCCTTATGTGTTGTCTTTTTCGCGGCTCACAATAAATTATCCGGAATGAAGAAACAGCGCAAAAAGAATAAAAGTGGCCCAAAACTGATGAAAACGTTTGATTTTAGGCTCTGAATACATGCGCACCTGAGTAAGCTTACTGCCCCCATCGTAGAGCTCTCAGATAGCTTTCCAACGGTATGCTATGCGCTGCATAACTCCTTGCGGATCAAAAGTTATGGGCATTGGAGCGGCCGAGTCTTGGTCATAGGCCCCACGCCCTCGGTTTGCGGGCCCAACCTCTACGTGAAGTGAAGTTGTCTTGCCCAATATACCATGGGACTCGATAATAGAAATGTGATGGATAAAGCATCTTGATAAGCCTGAACGAGGCAAAAAAACAAAACGAAAAGGGGGTGCAACACGAGGACTTCCCAAGGTGACTCTTAGTACACTCTCACCCAAGCACGCTTAACTTAGGATTTCTAATAGGATCCGGTGCATTAGTGTTGGTATAATCGCAGCTGTCATGTTGAGGGCGCAAAGCCCTTATGTGTCGTCTTTTACGCTGCTCACGCCGAACGATCCGGGATGAAGAAACAGATCAAAAAGAAGAAAATTGGCCTAAAACTGATGAAAGCATTCAATTTTTGGGCTCCAAAAATAGGCGCAAGTGAGCAGGTTGCTGCCCCCGTCATAGAGCTCTCATAGAGCTTTCCAACGGTATGCTGTTCACCGAATGCCTCCTTACGGATCAAAAGTTATGGGTACTGGAGCGACGAAGACCTACTCACAGGCCCCACACCCTTAATTTGTGGGCCCAGCCTCTACAGGAAGTGAAGTTGTCATGCCCAATATGCCGTGGGACTCGATAACAGGAATGTGACGGATAAAGCATCTTGGAAAACCTAAGTGAAGCAAAAAAACAAAATGAAAAGGGGGGGTGCAACACGAGGACTTCCCACGGGGTCACCCATCCTAGCACTGCTCTCGCCAAAGCACACTTAACTTCGGAGTTCTGATGGGAATCGGTGCATTAGTGTAGGTATGATCGCACCTGTCACATTGAAGGGGTATAGCCCTTATGTGTCGTCCTTTTCACGGCTCACGACGAACGATCAATGACGAAAAAATAGTGTAAAAAGAAGAAAAGTGGCTGGAAACTGATGAAAATGTTTGATTTTCGACTCCGAAAATAGACGCAACTAAGTAGGCTTGATGTCCCCATCGTAGATCCCTCGGAGAGCTTTCCAGCGGTATGCTGTGCACCGCATAACTCTTTACGGATCAAAAGTTATGGGCACTCGAGCGATGATGACCTGGTCACAGGCCCGACGCCCTCGATTTGCGGGCCCAGCCTCTACGGGAAACGAAGTTGTCTTTCCCAAGATGCCGTGGGACTCGATAATCGAAATGTGATGGATAAAGCATCTTGCCGAGCCTGAACGAGCCAAAAAAACAAAACGAAAAGGGGGGCACAACATGAGGACTTGCCAGGGGGTCACCCATCCTAGTACTACTATCGTCCAAGCACGCTTAACTTCGAAGTTCTGATGGGATGCAGGGCATTAGTGCTGGTATGATTGCACCCGTCATGTTGAGGGTGCAAGGCCCTTATGTGTCGTTCTTTTCACGGCTCACGACGATTGATCCGGGACAAAGAAACAGCGTAAAAAGAAGAAAAGTGGCATGAAACTGATGAAAATGTTTGCTTTTGGACTTCGAAAATAGGCGCAGCTGAGTAGGCTTGCTGCCTCAGTCGTATAGCTCTTGGAGACCTTTCCAATGGTATGCTATGCGCCATATAACTCCTTACGGATAAAAAGTTATGGGAACTGGAGCGATGGAGACCTCATCACAGGCCCCACGCCCTCGGTTTGCAGGCCTAGCCTCTACGCGAAGTGAAGTTGTCTAGCCCAAGATGCCATGGGACTCGATAATAGGAATGTGACGGATAAAGAATCTTGACAAGCTTAAACGGGGCAAAAAAAAAAAAAACAAAAAAGGGGGTGCAACACGAGGATTTCCCGGGGGGTCACCCATCCTAGCACTACTCTCGCCCAAGCACGCTTAACTTCGGAGTTCTAATGGGATCCAGTGCATTAGTGCTGGTATGATCGCACCCATCATGTTGAAGATGTATAGCCCCTATGTGTTGTCCTTTTCGCAGCTTATGACGAACGATGCAGGATGAAGAAAGAGAGCAAAAATAAGAAAATTGGTCCGAAACTGATGAAAAAGTTTGATTTTGGGCTCTGAAAACATGCACAACTGAGCTGGCTTGCTGCCCCCGTCGTAGAGCTCTTGGAGAGCTTTCTAACGGTATGCTGTGCGCCACATAACTCTTTACAGATCAAAAGTTATCGACACTCTAGCGACGAAGACCTGGTCACAGTTCCCACACCCTCGGTTTACAGGCCCATCCTCTACTGGAAGCGAAGTTGTCTTGCCAAGATGCCGTGGGACTCGATAATAGAAATATGGTGGATAAAGCATCTTGGCAAGCCTGAACGGGGCAAAAAAACAAAACGGAAAGGGTGGTGTAACACGAGGACTTGCTAGGGGGTCAACCATCCTAGTACTACTCTTGACCAAGCATGCTTAACTTCGGAGTTCTGAGGGGATATGGTGCATTAGTGCTGGTATTATCGCACCCGTCATGTTGAGGGCGTAAAGCCCTTATTTGTCATTCTTTTCGCGGCTCACGACGAATGATCCGGGTCAAAGAAACATCGTAAAAAGAAGAAAAGTGGCCAAAAATTGATGAAAATGTTTGCTTTTGGGCTTCAAAAACAGGTGCATCCGAGTAGGCTTGCTGCCCCCATCGTAGAGCTCTCGAAGAGCTTTCCAACAGTATGCTGTGCACTGCATAACTCCTTACGGATCAAAAGTTATGGGCACTGGAGCGACGGAGACCTGGCCACAGGCCCCACGTCCTCGGTTTGCGGGCCCAGCTTCTATGCGAAGTGAAGTTCTCTTGCCCAAGATGCCATGGGACTCAATAATAGAAATGTGACGGATAAAGCATCTTGACAAGCCTAAACGGGGCAAAAAAACAAAACTAAAACGGGGTGCAACATGAGGACTTCCTAGGGGATCACCCATCCTAGTACTACTGTTGCCCAAGCACGGTTAATTTCAAAGTTCTGTTAGGATCCCGTGCTTTAACACTGGTATGATCGCAGCCGTCATGTTGAGGGCGCAAAGCCCTTATGTGTCGTCCTTTTTGTGGCTCACGACGAACGATCCTGGATGAAAAAACTGCGCAAAAAGAAGAAAAATGGCCCAAAACTACTGAAAACGTTCAATTTTGGGCTAAGAAAATAGGCACAGACGAGTTGGCTTGCTGCCCCCGTCGTAGAGCTTTCATAGAGCTTTCCAACGGTATGTTGTGCTCCGCATGCCTCGTTATGGATCAAAAGTTATGGGCACATGAGCGATAGAGACCTAGTAACAAGCCCCACGCCCTCGGTTTATGGGCCCAGCCTCTAGACGAAGCGATGTTGTCTTGCCCAAGATGCCGTAGGACTTGATAATAGGAATGTGACGGATAAAGCATCTTGGCATGCCTGAACGGGGCAAAAAAACAAGACGAAAAGTGGGGTGCAACACGAGGACTTCCCAGGGGGTCACCCATCCTAGCACTACTCTCGCCCAAGCACACTTAACTTCGGAGTTCTGATGGGATCCGGTGCATTAGTGCTGGTATGATCACACCCATCTTGTTGAGGGCATATATGTCACACCCCGACCCAACCCCACGCTAAAGGTTAAGTCTGGACCCGACACAGGGACAGAGTCTCCTATGTACCGTGGACAATCAGAAAACCTGTAATCCTTCAACCAAAGCCACAATACAACAAGACAAGCATTTATAACTAAAGTTCAAAGGTTCAAGGCCATCCGAGCCTTGAAGCATACAACAGCTCAAAATCACACAAGCATGCAACCAACTTAACTTCTTCATAAATCCGTTTATCATGCCATTCTAAAATAACATTGGAACATTCCTAGGAGTTGAAACCAAGCATACTTTAGAACATACACACCCAAGCATGCAAGTAGCTAGAAATAGAACATAGTTATTACAAACCATGGTTTCTCAAATCTATCACTACAACCAACTATCTTTCGACTTGTAAGTACAAGAATATACATAGCCCTTAGGCCACAAAATAGACCATAATATAGCAATACAAGTATTCCATGTAGTAACAAGAAAGCACATCCACCTCAGACAACAAACACACAGCAACTAAGGCAAAGGCTCTGCCTGTACTTCTTCCTTTTCCACTATCACCTCAACTAGCTAGGGATCACCCTCAGCACTTCCTGAAACATATATCGAGGTATAAGCAACCACTGTTGCCCAGTAAGGGATAAAGTCTCCCGGGGCGTGCAATGCAACATGTAATACAGTTAAACAATAATAGCAATTAAACCATTCAAGAAATAACAATAGCTTAAGTAACCACACATTAAAAGGATACATTACACTTAACCCCAATACTCCAAAGCTTCACTTGATCTTCCTTCACGATCCACGAACCACGATCACTAAGCCGACATAATCCCAATCACTCTAGTGGGTGTATTTCGGATGTGCCCCGATAATCGTATGACCCAATACCCCCTGGCAATCTCCGAACCAGGCGAGTGAGGGAATAGGGTACGGAGTTTGAATATCCACTGGCAAGCCCTCTACCGCCTAGCCGATATTCAACACAACCGCCCCTGACACTATGGTTGCGCAACCACTATTCAATGCACTTAACAATGACAAGTCAATATCAACAATATAAGCATTAACACGTAGGAGGATCAACAAAGTAGGTTGACCTCGGAACAATTAGAATAGAAGCAGTTAATACAAGCAATTAAGCAATTTTACAAAGGAGCATATTCAAGATATCCATAGAATTATGTCAAAAGCTCCGAAACAACTTGAAACCACATTTAAACACATAAGGAGTTATGCCAAGGTTTTAGATGCGAGAGACAATCGAATTTACACTTAAACCCCTTTGTTATTCTATCCGTTTTCCTTCCAATCTCATATTAATGATACAAATTCAAGGGGAAGCAATACTAATCTTCTAACTAACCCTTAAAGTACCCCTACAACCTCAAACACATTTAATTACCCACAATTACCCCAAAAGTGCCAATTTCCCTCTTATAGCTTTGAAGTACACATACCTCAACCGGGCTTCAAACAAGGGTTAGCAAAGCTTCTATAGCACCTAAGTAGCCTAAGAATAACAAATGTGAAGCCCGAAACCACCCGGATTAGCATTAACCCCGAAACCCCTTTTTAAAAGTCGGCTAAAATACGTTTTATGCAAGTTTAGAGAAATCTGAGTGCACGGGGCTATTAGACTACCTTCATTAGTACGTAAGTCATCTATTAGAAGCATTGAATCAAGCTAATATGCACAATTACACAAAACCCTAGAAATCCCATCACTATTCACCTCATAAATCAAAATAACAATTCCAACCGTTTAAAATGTGTTCTAATGGCTTAAATGTGTTCTTTAGCATCTATATGTAACGTATAATAGCATAGATAAGCATTACAATAATATTTGGTCATATTTCTAACAAATCAAGAAATGAGCAACAATTTTAAATATGCACAAAGGGTCATGAATCCCTCACCAATGCGCGTAGGAACTCTCGGGAGGCTTGCAAACACCCTAAACTACTTGTTCTTAGCTTGGCTTGGCTTGGTTTGAGGAATTGATGAAGCAAAAATCTCCCAAATGCAAGAGAAGGGCTGTCGGGTTCTGCACAGTCTTTTTCAGCTTTTATATTTTTTTTCTTGTGTTTTATGAGATTATGTGGTATTGTGTGAGTTATATATTAATGTGGGTCAAGTTGGGTGCTTATGTGGGTAATTAAAATAAGTCTAACAAGCTCTAAAACGAGTCTAAGGTGCAAAACGAAGGCTTGCTAATTAAAACACTAAGTTAAGTTACGTAACACTATTCCTTAGTTTGCTAAAACATTTTCTAAACGAGTGCTCCTAGCACTCTTAGCTCAAATGCACATTTTTTCCATTCCTATAACAATTAATATGATTTAGTAAAAATGCTAATTTACTAATATAATGCAGTTGAAAAATAGAATGAATAGTAACTAAGAAAGACAACAAGTAGAGCACATATTTAAATGCGCAATAAATGGATGCAACAGTAAGAAAATGCATGGCAAAAGCTCGGGCGTCACATCCTCTCCCCCTTAAACTAATTGTGCCCACGCAATTCTTACATGATTCAGCGAATAACTCTGGATAGCGATCCCGCATCTGATCCTCTCTCTCCCAGGTAGCATCCTCTAACCCATGATGATCCCATAGAACTTTAACCATCGGAATGTTTTTAGTCCTCAGCTCCTGAACTTTCTGATCCACAATCTGAAGAGGTTTCTCCATGTAGGTCAAAGTTTCATTGATCTCTAAAGGCTCGGATTCAAGAACATGAGAAGGATCTGGCTGATACTTCCGAAGCATAGAAACATGGAAGACATCATGAATTCTGCCCAGGCTAGGAGGCAAAGCTAGACGATAAGCCAATTCACCAATGGTTTCAGTTATCTCAAACGGTCCAACATAATGAGGACTGAGTTTACCTCATTTACCATGCCGAATCAAACCTTTGTGAGGAAAAAATTTCAAAAATACTCGATCCCCTACGGCAAATTTTAGATCACGACGGCGTCTATCTGCATAACTCTTTTGCCGACTCTGTGCTCTGAGCATTCTTTTTCTGATAAGCTGCACACGATCAATCATTTTGTTCATCTCAGGTAAAAGAGTAGGGTCGATAGTCTTCATCTCACCAACCTCATCCCAGTATAGAGGAGACCGGCATTTACGCCCATAAAGTGCCTCATAAGGTGCCATACCAATAGTAGCTTGATAACTATTGTTGTAGGCAAACTCTGTGAGTGGCAAATACTTCTCCCAACTCTTACTGAAGTCCAGAATGCAAGCTCGTAACATATCCTCGAGGATTAAGATAGTTCTCTCAGATTGACCGTCTGTCTGAGGATGATAAGTTGTACTGAAACTCAAAGTCGTGCCCAAAGCTTTCTGAATCTTCTGCCAGAACTGAGATGTAAATCGGGGATCTCTATCTGACACAATACTCTTTGGAATCCCATGAAGTCTGACAATGTTCTCAATATACAACTCTGCTAGATTATCAAGAGAATCAGTCTTCTTTTTACCAATGAAATGAGAAGTCTTGGTCAATCTATCAACAACAACCCAAACTGAGTCATTACCCTTCGAAGACCTTGGCAAATCAGGGACGAAATCCATGGTAATATGATCCCACTTTCATTCAGGTATAGCCAAAGGCAGTAACAACCCTGCAGGTCTCTGATGCTCCACTTTAACCTTCTGACAAGTAAGACATCTAGCCACATAGTCGGCAATGTCACACCCCAACCCGACCTATAGAGGTTAGACTAGGGAGTAATCTAAACATTCAAGTCCTTTCACGTACTTAATCGTTCAAGAAGGTTTAACACTTAACGTTTAACCTAAACTCCACAAATTCTCCGAAAAACCGGCAACATAACGGCTGTAATTGGGCTCTTTAGTTTGACCTAGTTTTCTAAAGGCCTCAAAATTTCCAATCTCACTTTCATTTCTAGCTAAGATTACTATTTATCACCAGTCGAAACACCTGCTAGTTATCTCGAAGTCTCGTTTGATTAACAACCTAGCATTATACTATGTCTCGTTTGTTGGTTAATTCCTTGTTACAAAAGTACCTGTTGATCTTAGCCTAACAATAAGTACCTGTTTAAGATTGGATAGATTCATTTTACTTAATCCTTACCTGGTACTTCATAATCCTATGATAGATACTAGTCAATAGCGATAGCAAAAACGACCATAGTAGTGACTATCTAGTTATGATCAGTACAAGCCAAAATTAGACCCCAAATTACAACGGGGGTCGTTTACAATACAACAACAAGCAATATAAGAAATAGTCTTCAAGCAACATGTCGTTCACAAAATGGCCATAGTCAAATAAGGCACGTAGGGCAAGCAATCATTCCAAGGAATCATCAATAGGTACGTTGTCCTCGGGTACCTGTTCCTGGTCTTCTTCACCTGAGATGATAAAAGAGGGTGAGTCCTTATGAACTCAGCGAGAGGGAACGAGAAATAAGTTTTGAAACTCTTTTTCCGGTTCAATTATGAAAACCCTTTGCAAGCATCACATATATCACAAGTAAGTTCATAATGTAATATAAAAGTAAAAGAACACAGTTACCCGTCTTTCATCCCCGAGGTCCTCTAGGAACCAAGCGAGAGTACTTATACACATAGTGAAAAGGATACGGTGAGCTTTTGCTCTCAGTTCATTTCCAGTATCAGTTGTTGTGACCGACTTCAAATCATCCCCTTATCACGCCAAATGGGTGTACTCCGGATGTACCCCGAAATCCTACAACCCAACTCTCTGAGGAAGTCTAACCCCCAAACGAGAGAGGGAATTGGACAATGGTAGTCACGGTTGCACCGGTAAGCCCGATACCGTCCGGTGTGCGTGAACGCTACCACGCCAGAATGAAAGGTTACAAACTTGTATGCAATACACATTTATGACATTTAATATATCACATTAGGAGGACAACAAAGTAGGTTGCCTCCGAGCAGTCATAGATTGCACATTGACAAGTAAACACGCGAGGCACGATATGACAAGTAATTTCACTTGAAAAGTACATGGAGTTATATGAATATTAAATGGGCAGCCATGTAATGTATGTAAATCAAATCATATAACTCATTTCGAAGTTCATATAATCAAATAATAAAGTCACACAACATGCAACAACGTTTACATGGGACCGGGTACAAGAATGGCCTACTTGTCAACATGTAATCATCGGAATCATATTTAGGGCTATAAGGAAAACTACGGGCAGCCTACTAATCACATAATTAAACACGATATTCATAGGATCAACACTTAGCGAGTTTACCTAGTCATTAGGGTTTCAATTCACGCTCACCCGTGCGATTAAGCCCTAAGTTGTCACGTAACTAAACTCAAGCCATGCCTTGATTAATCCAAACACCCTCAAACATTCAAAACAGTCCACACAACATCCAAGTGCCACAATCCCAAGCAATTAATACAACAAGAGAAGTTACAATAATTTTTCTAAGCATATCAATAGATAGAAACCTCACTGCAAAGGTCTGTTTTCTCACAATCATTGAGACAAGCTAACAATCTCCAATTCCAGTGAACAAAATGTCAAATTAAATCTTAATGAGTGAACTAAATTCAGAAACAAACCTCGTATCATTTGGAGTTCGGGTTCAAGATTTATAGCCAAAACCGTGAGACTACACAAAACTGTCCAGATTTGCATACATTTCAATACTTGTCATTTTTTAGGACTTTAGGGTCCGATTTAGCCTTAGTCCATTTCTGACAACAATGTCCAGAACTGAAAAATATTGTAGTACACCAAATTTCATGCATTTTGGATGTCATTTACGAAGTCAAAACTGGTTCGTTATATAAGGACAGTGAATCTGCCAAAACCTGCTTCATTTTTCCAGATTTTCCAGATTTGGACACATTTTGATATTTTGCCATTTTTAGGACTTTAGATTCAAAATTAGCTTTGGCCTATTTCTATGAAAAATTCTCATAACTGGCAAAACTAGTCACCTACCAATTTTCATGCATTTTCAATATCATTTACCAGGTCAAAATCACTTCGTTCCAATAGAACAGAAAGCTGCCAAATACGCGATTTCACCTATCTTCACATTCTAGCCAAATATCTTGCCATGCATGTTTACCAAAGCTCATGTACACACATATATCACAAGTACAGAGGTAAAAATAGACATTTAAAGGCATGCATGTGGTTTTTGAAAGCTTTTCAAAGAAGTTTTAGCCCTCACCTTAGCAAGACAACAAAGAAGATGCACAAACTCTTGATGAAGCACAATGTCGACCCTTTTTCCTTGCTTAGCCGAGAGACCACTTGATTTTATCTAATTTCCTAGCTTAGTAACCATGTTCTTAGTATGTGCAAGTGGCTAGAACAAAAAGAAAATGAAATGGAAGCTAACAAACTCACCTAAGCTGAAATGAAGGTTCAATGAGCTTGCATGTGTGTCTTTTGCATTCTAGCTTTGCTTGGTCGAGTTCCTAGTAGCTTGCATGTCTTGAAGAACCATTGAGTGATGAACTTAAGCTATGGAGAGTAGAGTTTCAGCTAGGTCCGAGAGAGAGAGAAGAATGAGAGAAAGAATGAAAGAAAAATGAAAGGCTTGAAGGAATTGATGCATATGTCGGCCTAGGGCTTGCAAATTCAGATTTTTGTGTCTTCAAGGAGCATGTTTGAATCACCTAGCATGGGCATGGAGTGTGTGTCGAGATTGGTGGAGCTTTGGGTTGAGTTTGAGTCATTTTTTTAATGCTTTGTGTCATAACTTGTCATAGAATGTTTAGGTGTAGATTTTGAAATTGAAATGCATGCACAAAAGCTCCATGTGGTCGGCCAAGCTTGTGTTCAAATCTGAATTTTTTGTCTTGGTTGAGCATTATTTAATTGTGTGTTTGGGAAGTGCAAAAGAATAAGGAATAAAGAATAAGAATGTCTATCTTTTGGTGCAATTTCGTTGAATTAGCAATTTAATATTAGTTAGTGGAATTTGTAGGATTAATTAATGATCTAGTGCTTCGTGTAAGATGCTTTCTTGATTAGCGTGCGGGCACGCTTTTCTAGGTTTAGGGCACGCACTACAAGACGAATGCACGTTTCCAAGTAAATGCACGCAACCCTAAATGAATGCACGTAATTCAATGCAAGGCACACAAAACGAAACACAATTCTTAAACCTAGGTCAAGGCACGAAAATCTAGGTTAGGGCACACGAAATGAGGTATCGCACGCAAATCGAGGTCGGGCCTCACATCAATTTCTCTCTTCATATTGTTCCACCAGAAGTTCTGCTTCAAATCTTTATACATTTTTGTACTGCATGAATGGATGGTATACTTAGAACTATGTGCCTCAGCAAGAATATCCTTCTTCAGAGTTGGCTCACTCAGAATACAGATTCTACCTTTGAATTTGAGAATGCCATCATCATGCAAATTGAAATTTGACTCTCCCCCTTTAGTCTTCTCTAAGACTTTCAAAAATTGAGGATCAGTCTGTTGAGCTTCTCGAATCCTGGATAATAATAGATATTGAATCTGTAAACTTGCAAATTGAATACCATAATTTGAAGTATTGGGCTTCCATAAGCATAGTTCCTCCATGAATTCCCAATTCTTGATGATTAAGGTAGCAACAGTAGCCTTTCGGCTCAAAGCATCAGCAACAATATTGGCCTTGCCTGGAAGATAATTAATAGTGCAGTTGTAGTCTTCAAGTAATTCCAGCCAATGCCTTTGCCTCATGTTCAACTCTTTCTGTGAAAACAGATATTTCAAGCTCTTATGATCTATAAAGATTTCAAACTTGTTGCCCCATAGATAATGACACCATTTCTTTAATGCAAGAATGATACATGCGAGCTCAAGATCGTGCATCGGATAATTGAGTTCATAAGGTTTCAGTTTCCTGGAAGCATAAGCAATAACCTTTCCATTCTGCATTAATACGCAGCCCAGACCCTCCTTCGAAGCATCACTATAGATCACTAGATTATCATAACCCTTAGGTAAAGCAAGAATAGAAGCTGCAGTCAATCTCTTCTTCAATTCCTGGAAGCTGGCCTCACATTTATCATTCCAGTCAAATATTGTTTTCTTCTAAGTAAGCTGAGTCAAAGGCCCTGCAATTTTAGAGAAGTCTTTGACGAATCTCCGATAATACCCAGCTAAACCAAGGAAGCTACGAATCTCTGTAACCGTTTCTAGCCGTTTCCAAGATAACACAAATTCAATCTTTGCTGGATCAACATAAATACTATCCCGCGAGATAATGTGACCTAGAAAAGCAATTTGTTAAGCCAGAATTCACATTTGCTGAATTTTGCAAACAACTGATGCTCTTGAAGAGTCTGTAACACAATTCTGAGATGCTGTTCATGTTCCGCCTCAGATTTAGAATAGACAAGAATATCATCAATAAAGATAACCACAAATTGGTCCAAATAAGGATGGAATACCCTCTGCATTAAATCCATGAATGCGGCAGGAGCATTAGTTAGGCCTAACGGTAAGACAACAAAATCATAATGGCCATAACGAGTTCTGAAAGCAGTTTTAGGAACATCATCTTTCTTAATCCTCAACTGATAATAGCCCTGCCTCAGATCGAATTTGGAAAATACCTTGGAACCTTGCAATTGATCAAATAACTCTTCAATTAAAGGCAAAGGATATTTGTTTTTGACAGTCACCTAATTAAGACCCCGATAATCAATGCATAAGTGAAGAGATCCATCTTTCTTCTTAACAAATAGAACCGGTGCACCCCAAGGTGACGAACTCGGCTGAATAAATCCCTTCTCAAGCAAGCCCTGCAATTGAACTTTCAATTCCTGCAATTCAGGCAGAGCCATTCTATACGGAGTCCTAGAGATAGGTATAGTTCCCGGTAATAAGTCAATCATGAACTCTATCTCTCTATCAGGTGGTAAACCAGGTAATTCCTCAGGAAAGACCCCCAGAAACTCTCTCACGACAGGTACATCATTCAATTTCAATTGGTCTACAGGTTGATTAATCAAATATGCAAGATAAGCGTCACAACCCTTGCTCAATAGTTTAGATGCTCTAACAGAAGAAATAATCGGAGTCCCAATTGATTTTCTACTACCAATTATTTCAATTACAGGCTGGTCAAGCATTTCTAATCTCATAATTTTCTTTCTACAGTCAAGCTGTGCATAATAACTCCCCAACCAATCCATCCCCAAGATAATTTCAAAGTCATTAAAGGGTAGAATAATCAAGTCAGCAGGAAAAACACGACCCTCAATAAAAATATTACATGCTCTACAAATAGATCTAGTAACAAACTTTGGACCCATAGGAGTATAGACCACAATCTCATTCAACAGTTTATCATGTTTCAGTTTAGCATTTTGTGCACAAGTAGGAGTAATAAATGAATGAGTGGCCCCGGAGTCAATTAAAACCTTAACTGATTGATCATTGAGAAGAAAAGTACCTTCTACTACAACCGTCATATCTGGAAGCTCCTCTGCATCCAAAGCAAATACTCGGGCCTGACCCCGCGGTGCTAGTGCGGCAGCTGGTGCCCTGGTCTGAGAATTCTGAGCCGATGTCTGACCCCTGGTGTTCTTGTATTTCAGGCAATCTTTCACTCTGTGCTGGTCACTCCCACAGCCTGTACACTTGTTCTATTTCCTCCAATAAACCTCCTCAGTATGACCCTGACGTTGACAGAAGCTGCACTGCTGGTGACGTCTTAGAGCAGTGCCTTCGAAGGAGCTCTAAAAGTAGAGGTAGCTGAACTACCCTACTGCGAATGAGAAACCACTGGACGAGATTGACTCTGAGTCTAACTCTGACCTGGCCATGCCTGAGTCTGAGTAGGCCCTGTATAACTATGAGTCTGCCTTGGCTGTGGACTTTGCCCAACTAAAATAATCTGTCTCTGGTACCCCTGACTCTGAGACTAGAACTGCCGCTTACTCGATTGACTAGTCCCGGCTAACACGTCTGCCTTGCGCATTTCATACCTTGAGGCGGCTCTGACCACTACAGCATAATTAGGGTAATCATTTGCAGACAAATTTAGCATAATATCATTTCTCAACCCCATAATGAATCTCTGCATTTTCATATCGTCAGGTTGCACCAATGCCGGTACATAACGGGAGAGCCTAGTAAAAGTAGCCTCATATTGGTCCACTGACATATTTCCCCGCTTCAAAGCTATAAACTCTGCTTGGCGTCTTTCACGGGTAACCACTGATATATATTTGTCTCGGAATTCACGGACGAAGTCAGCCCATGAATGATGAACCCTCTCGGCTTCCCATTTCTCGCTAATAGTACGCTACCACTCTTCGGCGTCACCATCCAGAAGAAATGTGGCATAGGTAATCTTTTTATCATCACTGCACTCAAGTATTACAGCCACCCTTTCAAATTTTCTCAACCACATTTTAGCCTTCATATCGTCTGGTTAGGCCCCAGGATGTAAAAACCTGTCATACAAATTACCTGCAATAGTACCACTACCCTCAGCTCTTACCGCCTGATTACCTACGGCAACCCCTACCTGACCCTGCTGAGTCACGAACTGGGCAATGGTATTTATAGCAGTAGCCATAGTAGCCAGAATCTGTGCAGTGCTAGGTTCTAGTCCCTGTGGTGGTACATTTCCTGCCATAACGGCTTCCTGCTTGGGAACCTCCTCCAGTTCTCTATCAACATTCTGATTCTCAGTTCGACGACGGGGTCCCATTCCAGATAACTAGAATGCAAAGTATTATGACAAGCATTTGTATAATTCATAGTTAAATCACATAAAAACAAGTTCAAATAAGTTAACATAAGATCGCTCATAGGATCATACAACACTTTACATATTAAAGATACAAGTAAAACGATTAGTCATACTTTTCATTCTTAACTTTCCACTTTTACACAATAACTCAAATAAGACCTTTCACATTCTCGCTTTCATGCTAGCATGTGCTTAATCATTCAATCTTTCTCTTAGCCATTCAAGGAAACATTTATTCACATAATCACGCATTAACTCAATAGACTCCTACCCACAGACCGAGAAAATTAACACGGCTTCATGCATCTATAAGCTCTGATACCACCTAAATGTCACGCCCCGACCCAACCCCACGTTAAAGGTTAAGTCTGGACCCGACACACGGACAGAGTCTCCTCTGTACCGTCGACAATCTGAAAAACCTGTAATCACTCAATTAAAACAACAATACAACAAGACAAGCTTTTATAATTAAAGTTCAAAGGTTCAAGGCCATCCGAACCTTGAAGCATACAACAACTCAAAATCATACAAGCATGCAACCAACTTAACTTCTTCATAAATCCATTTATCATGCCATTCTAAAATAACATTGGAACATTCCTAGGAGTTGAAACCAAGCATACTTTAGAACATACACGCCCAAGCATGCAAGTAGCTAGAAATAGAACATAGTTATTACAAACCATGGTTTCTCAAATCTATTACTACAACCAACTATCTTTCAACTTGTAACTACAAGAATATACATAGCCCTTAGGCCACAAAATAGACCATAATATAACAATACAAGCATGCCATGTAGTAACAAGAAATCACATCCACCTCAGACAACAAACACACAACAACTAGGGCAAAGGCTCTGCCTGTACTTCTTCCTCTTCCACTATCACCTCAACTAGCTGGGGATCACCCACAGCGCTTCCTGAAACATATATCAAGGTATGAGCAACCACTATTGCCCAGTGAGGGATAAAGTCTCCCGGGGCGTGCAATGCAACAAGTAATACAGTTAAACAATAATAGCAATTAAACCATTCAAGAAATAACAATAGCTTAAGTAACCACACATTAAAAGGATACATTACACTTAACCCCAACACTCCAAATCTTTACTTGATCTTCATTCATGATCCACGAACCACGATCACTAAGCCGGCATAGTCCCAATCACTCCAATGGGTGTACTCCGGATGTACCCCGATAATCCTACGACCCAACACCCCCTGGCAATCTCCGGACCAGGCGAGTGAGGGAATAGGGTACGGAGTTTGAATATCCACTGGCAAGCCCTCTACTGCCCAGCCGATATTCAACACAACCGCCCCTGACACTATGGTTGCAGAACCACTATGCAATGCACTTAACAATGGCAAGTCAATATCAACAATATAAGCATTAACACGTAGGAGGATCAACAAAGTAGGTTAACCTCAGAACAGTTAGAATAGAAGCAGTTTATACAAGCAATTAAGCAATTTTACAAAGGAGCATATTCAAGATATCCATAGAATTATGTCAAAAGCTTTGAAACAACTAGAAACCACATTTAAACACATAAGGAGTCATGCCAAGGTTTTAGATGCGAGAGACAATCGAATTTACACTTAAACCCCTTTGTTATTCTATCGGTTTTCCTTCCAATCTCATATTAATGATTCAAATTCAAGGGGAATCAATACCAATCTTCTAACTAACCCTTACCCTTACAACCCTCAAACACATTTAATTACCCGTAATTACCCCTAAAGCCCCAATTTTTCTCTTATAGCTTTGAACTACACATACCTCAATCGGGCTTCAAACAAGGGTTAGCAAAGCTTCTATAGCACCTAGGTAGCCTAAGAATACCAAATGTGAAGCCCAAAACCACCCGAATTAGCATTAACCCCGAAACCCTTTTTTAAAAGTCGGCTAAAACACATTTTATGCAAGTTTAGAGCAATCCGAGTGCACAGAACTATTAGACTACCTTCATTAGTACGTAAGTCATCTATTAGAAGCATTGAATCAAGCTAATACACACAATTACACAAAACCCTAGAAATCCCGTCACTATTCACCTTATAAATCAAAATAATGATTCCAACCATTTAAAATTTGTTATAATGGCTTAAATGTGTTCTCTAGCATATATATGTAACGCATAATAGCATAGATAAGCATTACAATAACATTTTGTCACATTTCTAACAAATCAAGAAATGAGCAACAATTTTAAATATGCACAAAGAGTCATGAATCCCTCACCAATGCATGTAGGAACTCTTGGGAGGCTTGCAAACACCCTAAACTACTTGTTCCTAGCTTGGCTTGGCTTGGTTTGAGGATTTGATGAAGCAAAAATCTCACAAAAGAGAATGGATGTTGGGTTCTGCACAGACTTTTTCAGGTTTTATTCTTTTTTCTTGTGTTTTATGAATTTATGTGGTGTTTTGTGAGTTATATATTAATGTGGGTCAAGTTGGGTGCTTATGTGGGTTATTAAAATGAGTCTAACAAGCTCTAAAACGAGTCTAAGGTACAAAAAGAAGTCTTGCTAATTAAAACACTAAGTTAAGTTATGTAATACTATTCCTTAGTTTGCTAAAACATTTTCTAAATGAGTGCTCCTAGCACTCTTAGCTCAAATGCACATAATTCCCATTCCTATAACAATTAATATGATTTAGTAAAAATGCTAATTCACTAATATAATGCAGTTGAAAAATGGAATGAATAGTAACTAAGAAAGACAACAAGTAGAACACTGATTTAAATGTGCAATTAATGGATACAACAGTAAGAGAATGCATGGAAAACGCTCGGGCATCACAGTATAGCCCTTATGTGTTGTCCTATTTGCGGCTCATGACGAATAATCAAGGATGAAAAAACAGTGCAAAAAGAAGAAAAATGGCCCGAAACTGTTGAAAACGTTTGATTTTGGGCTCCGAATACAAGTGCAACTAAGTAGGCTTACTGCCCCCGTCGTAGAGCTCTTAGAGAGCTTTTCAACGATATGTTGTGCGCCGTATAACTCCTTGCAGATCAAAAGTTATGGGCATTGGAGCGACCAAGACTTGGTCATAGGCCTCGCACCCTCGGTTTGCGGGCCCAGCCTCTACATGAAGTGAAGTTGTCTTGCCCAAGATACCGTGAGACTCGATAATAGAATTATGATGGATAAAGCATCTTGGCAAGCCTAAACGAGGCAAAAAAATAAAACGAAAAGGGGGGTGCAACACTAGGACATCCCGGGGGTCACTAATCCTAGTACTACTCTCGCCCAAGCACGCTTAACTTCGGAGTTCTAATGGGAATCAGTGCATTAGTACTAGTATGATCGCACCCGTCATTTTGAGGGCGTATAGCCCTTATGTGTCGTCCTTTTCGCGGCTCAAGACGAACGATTCAGGACGAAAAAAACATCATAAAAAGAAGAAAAGTGGCCCAAAACTGATGAAAATGTTTGATTTTTGGGCTCCAAGAACAGGCGCAACTGAGCAGGCTTGCTGCCACCATCGTAGAGCCCTCGGAGAGCTTTCCAACCGTATGCTGTGCACTGCATAACTCTTTACGGATCAAAAGTTATGGGCACTCGAGCGACGATAACCTAGTCACAGGCCTGACGGCCTCGGTTTACGAGCCCAGCCTCTACGGGAAGCGAAGTTGTGTTGCCCAAGATGTCGTACGACTCGATAATCGAAATGTGACGGATAAAGCATCTTGCCAAGCCTAAATAGGGCAAAAAAACAAAATGAAAAGGGGTGTGCAACACGAGGACTTCCCATGGGGTCTCCCATCCTAGTACTACTCTAGCCCAAGCACGCTTAACTTCAGAGTTCTGATGGGATCCGCGGTATTAGTGCTGGTATGATTGCAGCCGTCATGTTGAGGGCGTAAAGCCCTTATGTGTTGTACTTTTTGAGGCACACGACGAACGATCCGGGATGAAGAAATAGCACGAAAAGAAGAAAAGTGGCCCAAAACTGATGAAAACGTTCGATTTTGGGCTATGAAAATAGGTACAACCGAGCAGGCTTACTGCCCCTGTCGTAGAGTTCTCATAGAGCTTTCCAAGGGTATGTTGTGCACCGCATGCCTCCTTACGGATCAAAAGTTATGGGCACTGGAGCGATGGAGACCTGGTGACAGGCCTCACGCCCTCGGTTTGCGGGCCCAGCCTCTACACGAAGTGAAGTTGTCTTGCCCAGGATGTCGTGGGACTCGATAATTGGAATGTGATGGATAAAGCATCTTGACAAGCCTGAACGAGGCCAAAAAAAAATGAAAAGGGGTTGCAACACGAGGACTTCCCATGGGGTCACCCATCCTAGCACTACTCTCACCCAAGCACGCTTAACTTTGGAGTTCTGATGGGATCCGGTGCATTAGTGCTGGTATGATCATACCCATCATGTTGAGGGCACATAGCTCTTATGTGTCGTCCTTTTCGCAACTCACGACGAACGATCCAAGATGAAGAAATAGCGCAAAAAGAAGAAAATTAGCCTGAAACTGATGAAAACGTTTGATTTTGGTCTCCGAATATAGGCGTAACTAAGCTGGCTTACTACCTCCATCGTAGAGCTCTCGGAGAGCTTTCAAACGGTATGTTGTACGCTGCATAACTCCTTGCGGATCAAAAGTTATGGGCATTGGACCGACCAAGACCTGCTCACAGGCCCCACGCCCTCGGTTTGCGGGCCTAGCCTCTACATGAAGTGAAGTTGTCCTGCCCAAGAGACTGTGGGACTCGATAATAGAAATATGACGGATAAAGCATCTTGGCAAGCCTGAACGAGGCAAAGAAACAAAATGAAAAGGGGGGTGCAATACGAGGACTTCGCACGGGGTCACCCATCCTGGTACTACTCTCGCCCAAGCACGCTTAACTTCGGATTTCTAATAGGATCCAGTCTATTAGTGCTGGTTTGATCATAGCCGTCATGTTGAGGGCGCAAAGCCCTTATGTGTCGTCCTTTACGCGGCTCACGACGAACGATACGGGATGATGAAACAGATCAATAAGAAGAAAATTGGCCTAAAACTGGTGAAAATGTTTGATTTTTGGCTCCAAAAATAGGCGCAACTGAGCAGGATTGCTGCTTCCATCGTAGAGCTCTCATAGAGCTTTCCAACGGTATGTTGTGCACCGCATGCCTCCTTACGGATCAAAAGTTATGGGCACTAGAGTGACAAAGACTTGGTCACAGGCCCGATGCCCTCAGTTTGCGGGCCCAACCTCTTCACGAAGCGAAGTTGTCTTGCCCAAGATGCCGTGGGACTCGATAATTTGAATGTGACAGATAAAGGATCTTGGCAAACCTGAACAGGGCAAAAAAACAAAACGAAAAGGGGGGTACAACACGAGGAGTTCCCACGAGGTTACCCATCCAAGCACTACTCTCGTCCAACCACACTTAACTTTGGAGTTCTGATGGGAATCGATGCATTAGTGCTGCCTATGATCGCACCTGTCATGTTGAGGGTGTATAGCCCTTATGTGTCGTCCTTTTTGTGGCTCAGACGAACGATCCAGTACGAAAAAATAGCGTAAAAAGAAGAAAAATGGCCTGAAACTGATGAAAATGTTTGATTTTGTGCTCCGAAAACAGGCATAACTGAACAGGCTTGCTACTCCCATCGTAGAGCCCTCAGAGAGCTTTCTAATAGTATGTTGTGCGCCGCATAACTCTTTACGTATCAAAAGTTATGGGCACTCGAGCGATGATGACCTCGGTTTGCTGGCCCAGTCTCTACAGGAAGCGAAGTTGTCTTGCGCAAGATGCCGTGGGACTCGATAAACGAAATTTGACGGATAAAGAAACTTGCCAAGCCTGAACGGGACTAAAAAAAATGAAAAAGGGGGTACAACACGAGGACTTGCCAGCGGGTCACCCATCCTAGTACTACTCTCGCCCAAGCACGCTTAACTTCAGAGTTCTGATGGGATGCGGTGCATTAGTACTGGTATGATCGCACCCGTCATGTTGAGGGCGCATGGCCCTTATGTGTCATTCTTTTTGCGGCTCACGACGAACGATCCAAGACAAAGAAATAGCGCAAAAAGATGAAAAATGGCAATTGATGAAAACGTTTGCTTTTGGGCTTCAAAAATAGGAGCAACCGAGCAAGCTTGCTGCCCCAGTCGTAGAGCTCTCGAAGAGCTTTCCAACCTTATGTTGTACGCCGCATTACTCCTTACGGATCAAAAGTTATGGGCAATGGAACGATGGAGACCTCATTACAGGCCCCACGCCCTCGGTTTATGGGCTCAGCCTCTATGCGAAGTGAAGTTGTCTTGCCCAAGATGCCGTGGGACTCGATAATAGAAATGTGATGGATAAAGTATCTTGGCAAGTCTAAATGGGGCAAAAAAAAGAAAACGAAAAGAGAGGTGCAACACGAGAACTTCCCAGGAGGTCATCCATCCTAGTACTACTCTCGTCCAAGCACGTTTAACATCAGAGTTTTGATGGGATCCGGGGCATTATTGTTGGTATGATCGCAGCCGTCATGTGGAGGGCTCAAAGCCCTTATGTGTTGTCCTTTTTGTGGCAAACGATGAACGATTCGGGATGAAGAAACAGTGCAAAAAGAAGAAAAGTGGCCCAAAACTGATGAAAATGTTCAATTTTGGGCTCCGAATATAGGTGCAATCGACAAGGCTTACTGCCCCTGTCGTAGAGCTCTCATAGAGCTTCCAAGGGTAGGTTGTACACTGCATGCCTTTTTGTGGATCAAAAATTATGGTCACAATAGCGATGGAGACCTGGTGACAGGCCCTACGCCCCCGGTTTGCGGGCCCAGCCTCTACATGAATTGAAGTTGTCTTGCCCATGATGCCGTTGGACTCAATAATAGGAATGTGATGGACAAAGCGTCTTGACAAGCTTGAACGGGGCAAAAAAAAAAATGAAAAGGGGGGTGCAACACGAGGACTTCCCAGGGGTTCACCCATCCTAGCACTACTCTCGCCAAGCACACTTAACTTCGGAGTTCTAATGGGATCCGGTACATTAGTGCTTGTATGATCGCACTTATAATGTTGAGGACGTATAGCCTTATGTGACGTCATTTTTGCAGCTCACGATGAACGATCCAGGACGAATAAATAGGGCAAAAAGAAGAAAAGTGGTTCGAAATTGATGAAAATGTTTCATTTTGGGCTACGAATACAGTCGCAACTGAGCAGGCTTATTGCCCAAAATTGATGAATACATTTGCTTTTGGGCTTCGAAAACAAGTGCCGCTGAGTAAGCTTGCTGCCCTCGTCGTAGAGCTCTCGGAGAACTTTCCAACGGTATGCTGTGCACCGCATAACTCCTTTCGGATCAAAAGTTGTGGGCACTGGAGCGACGGAGACCTGGTCACATGACCCGTGCCCTCGGTTCGCAGGCCCAGCCTCTACGCGAAGTGAAGTTGGCTTGCCCAAGATGGCGTGGGACTTGATAATAGAAATGTGACGGATAAAGCATCTTGGCAAGCCTATCAGGACAAAAAAACAAAATGAAAAGGGTGGTGTAACACGAGGACTTCCCAGGGGATCACCTATCCTCGTACTACTCTCACCCAAGCATGCTTAATTTCGGAGTTTTGTTAGGATATGGTGCATTAGTACTTGTATGATCGCAGCCGTCATGTTAAGGGCGCAAAGCCCTTATGTGTCGTCCTTTTTGTGGCTCACGACGAACGATTCGGGATGAAAAAACCATGCAAAAAGAAGAAAAATGGCCCAAAACTGCTGAAAAAGTTCAATTATGGGCTTCAAAAATTGGAGCAGACGAGTAGGCTTGCTGCTCCCGTCGTAGAGCTCTCATAGAGCTTTTCAACAGAATGTTGTGCACAACATGCCTCCTTACAGATCAAAAGTTATGGGCACATAAGCGACGGAGACTTGGTGACAAGTCCTATGCCCTCGGTTTGCGGGCCTAGCTTCTACATGAAGCAAAGTTGTCTTGCCCAAGATGCCATAGGACTCGATAATAGGAATATGGCGGATAAAGCATCTTGACAATTCTGAACGGGGCAAAAAAACAAAACGAAAAGGGGGGTACAATAAGAGGACTTCCCAGGGGGTCACCCATCCTAGCACTACTCTCACCCAAGCACGCTTAACTTCAGAGTTCTGATGGGATCTGGTGCATTAGTGCTGGTATGATCGCAGCCGTCATGTTGAGGGCGCAAAGCCCTTATGTGTCGTCCTTTACGCGGCTCACGACGAACGATCCGGGATGAAGAAACAGATCAAAAAGAAGAAAATTGGCCTAAAACTGATGAAAACGTTCGATTTTGGGCTTCGAAAATAGGCGCAATTGAGCAAGCTTGCTGCCCCCGTCGTACACCTCTCATAGAGTTTTTCAACGGTATGCTGTGCACCGCATGCCTCCTTACGGATCAAAAGTTATGGGCACTAGAGTGATGGAAACCTAGTCACAGGCCCCAAACCCTCGGTTGACTGGCCCAGCCTCTACCCAAAGCGAAGTTATCTTGCCCAAGATGCTGTAGGACTCAATAATAGAAATGTGACGGATAAAGCATCTTGGCAAGCCTAAACGGGGCAAAAAAACAAAACGAAAAGGGATGTACAGCACGAGGACTTGCCAGGGGGTCACCCATCCTAGTACTACCCTCGCCCAAGCACGCTTGGCTTCGGAGTTCTGATGGGATCCGGTGCATTAGTGCTGGTATGATCACACCCGTCATATTGACGGCACAAAGCCCATATTTGTCGTCCTTTTTGCAACTCACGACGAACGAGCCGGGACAAAGAAACTGCGCAAAAAGAAGAAAAGTGACCCAAAACTGATGAAAACATTCGATTTTGGGCAGCAGAGCAGGATTGCTGCCTCCGTCATAGAGCTCTCGGAGAGCTTTCCAACGGTATGCTGTGTGCTGCATAACTCATTACAGTCAAAAGTTATGGCCACTAGAGCGACGATGACCTGGTCACAGGCCCCATGCCTTCGGTTTGCTGGCCCATCCTCTACGCAAAGCGATGTAATCTTGCCCAAGATGTCGTGGGACTCGATAATAGAAATGTAATGGATAAAGCATCTTCACAAGCCTGAACGGGGCAAAAAAATAAATCGAAAATGAGGGTGCAACATGGGGACTTCCTAGGGGGTTACCCATCCTAGTACTACTCTCACCCTAGCACACTTAACTTCGGAGTTCTGATGGGATCCTGAGCATTAGTGCTGGTATGATCATACCCGTCATATTGAGGGCGCAAAGCCCTCATGTGTCATCTTTTTTGCAGCTTACAACGAACGATATGGGATGAAGAAATAGCGCAAAAAGAAGAAAAGTGACCTGAAATTGATGAAAACGTTTTCTTTTGGGCTCTAAAAATTGGCACAACTGAGCAGGCTTGTTCCATTAGTGCTGGTATGATGGCACCTGTCAAGTTGAGGGCGCAAAGCCCTTATGTATCGTCCTTTCTGCGGCTGACAACAAACGATCCAGGATAAATAAACAACTCAAAAAGAAGAAAAATAGCCCAAAATTGATGAAAAAGTTTGCTTTTGGGCACCAAAAATAGGGGCAGGCGAGCAGGATTGCTGCCCCCATTGTAGAGATGTTAGAGAGCTTTCCAATGGTATGCTATGGGCCACATAACTCCTTACAGATCAAAAGTTATGGGCACTGGAGTGATAGAGACCTGGTCACAGACCCTACGCCCTCAGTTTATGGGCCCACCCTCTACGCGAAGTGAAGTTGTCTTGCCCAAGATGCCATGAGACTCAATAAAAAGAATGTGATGGATAAAGCATCTTGGCAAGCCTAAACGGGGTAAAAAAACAAAATGAAAAGGGGGGTACAACATGAGGACTTGCCAGGGGGTCACCTATCCTAGTACTACTCTTGCCCAAGCATGCTTAACTTCGTAGTTTTGATAGGATCTAGTGCATTAGTGCTGGTATGATAGCAACTGTCAAGTTGAGGGTGCAAAGACCTTATGTGTCGTCCTTTTTGCGGCTCACGACGAATGATTTGGGAAGAAGAAACAACACAAAAAGAAGAAAAGTGGCCCAAAATTGATGAAAACATTCGATTTTGGGCTCTGAAAATAGGCGCAGCTGAGTAGGCTTGTTGTCCCCGTTGTAGAGCTCTCATAGAGCTTTTCAACGGTATGCAGTGCACCATATTCCTCCTTACGGATCAAATGTTATGGGCAGGCCCAACCTTTACCTGAAGCGAAGTTGTCTTGCCCAAGATGCCGTTGGACTCAATAATAGGAATATGACGGATAAAGCATCTTGGTAAGCCTGAACGGGGCAAAAAAACAAAACGAAAAGGGGGGTGCAACACGAGGACTTCCCAGGAGGTCACCCATCCTAGCACTACTCTCGCCCAAGCACGCTTAACTTCAGAGTTCTGATGGGATTCAGTGCATTAATTCTGGTATGATAGCACCCGTCATGTTGAGGGCTTATAGCCCTTATATGTTGTCCTTTTCGCGGCTCACGACGAACGATCCAGGACGAAGAAACAACGCAAAAAGAAGAAAAGTGGCCCGAAACTGATGAAAACGTTTGATTTTGGGCTCTGAACATTAGCGCAACTGAGCAGGCTTGTTGCACCCGTCGTGGAGCTTTTAGAGAGCTTTCCAACGGTATGCTGTGCGCTGCATAACTCCTTACGAATCAAAACTTATGGCCACTGGAGCGACAGAGAACTAGTCACCTATCCCACGCCCTCGGTTTGTGGGCCCAGCCTATACGCGAAGTGAAGTTGTCTTGCACAAGATTTCGTGGGACTCGATAAACGAAATATGACGGATAAAGCATCTTGGCAAGCCTGAACGGGGCAAGAAAACGAAACGAAATGGGGGGTGCAATACGAGGAGGGGGTCACACATCCTAGTACTACTCTCGCCCAAGCACGCTTAACGTCAGAGTTCTGATGTGATCTGGTACATTAGTGCTTGTATGATCCCATCTGTCATGTTGAGGGCACAAAGCCCTTATGTGTCGTCCTTTTTGCAGTTCACGACGAAGGACTCGGGATGAAGAAACAGCGCAAAATGAAGAAAAGTGGACCAAAACTGATGAAAACATTCGATTTTGGGCTCAAAAAATAGGCACAGTCGAGCAGGCTTGCTGTCCCCATCGTAGAGCCCTCATAGAGCTTTCCAACAGTATGCTGTTGACCACATGCCTCCTTTCAGATCAAAAGTTATGGGCACTGAAGTGACGGAGACATGGTCACAGGCCCCACGCCCTATGTTTGTGGGCCCAGCCTCTACCCGAAGCAAAGTTGTCTTGCCCAAGATGCCGTAGGACTGGATAGTAGGAATGCGATGGTTAAAGCATCTTGGTAGGCCTGAACATGGCAAAAAAACAAAACAAAAAGGGGGGAGCAACACGAGGACTTCCCAGGAGGTTACTCATCCTAGCCCTACTCTTGCCCAAGCATGTTTAACTTCGGAGTTCTGATGGGATCTGGTGTATTAGTGCTGGTATGATCATACCCGTTATGTTGAGGGCATATAGCCCTTATGTGTTGCCCTTTTCGCAGCTCACGACGAACGATCCAGGACGAAGAAATAGCGTAAAAAGAAGAAAAGTGGACCAAAACTAATGAAAACATTCGATTTTAGGCTTCGAAAACAGGCGCAGCCGAGCAGGCTTGATGTCCTTGTCGTAGAGCTCTCATAGAGCTTTCCAACGGTATGCTGTGTACCACATGCCTCTTTACGGATCAAAAGTTATCGGCACATCCTAGGGGATCACCCATCCTAGCACTACTCTCGCCCAAGCATGCTTAACTTTAGAGTTCTTATAGGATCAGGTGCATTAGTGCTGGTATGATCACACCCATCATGTTGAAGGCGTATAGCCTTTTTGTGTCATCCTTTTCGCAACTTAGGACGAACGATCTAGGATGAAGAAACACCTCAAAAAGAAGAAAAATATCCCGAAACTGATGAAAATATTTGATTTTGGGCCCTGAAAACTTGCGCAACTGAGTAAGCTTGCTTCTCCCGTTGTAGAGCTCTCGGAGAGCTTTTCAACAATATGATGTGCGCCGCATAACTCCTTACTAATCAAAAGTTATGGGTACTCGAGCGACAAAGACCTGGTCACAAGCTTGACGACTTTGGGTTGTGGGCCCAGCCTCCACGGGAAGCGAAGTTGTCTTGCCCAAGATGCCGTGGGACTTGAAAATAGAAATGTGAGGATAAAGCATCTTGGCAAGCCTAAACGGGGCAAAAAAAAAAAAAACGAAATGGGGGGTACAACACGAGGACTTGCCAAGGGGTCATCCATCCTAGTACTACTCTCACCCAAGCACGTTTAACTTCGAAGTTCTGATGGGATACGGTGCATTAGTGCTGGAATGATCGCACCCATCATGTTGAGGGCGCAAAGCCCTTATGCATAGTCCTTTTTGCGGCTTATGACGAACGATCCGGGATAAAGAAACAGCTCAAAAAGAACAAAAGTAGCCCGAATTTGATGAAAATGTTTGCTTTTGGACTCCAAAAACAAGCGCAGCAGAGCAAGATTGCTGCCCCCGTCGTAGAGTACTCGGAGAGCTTTCTAACGGTATGCTATGCACCGCATAACTCCTTACAGATCAAAAGTTATGGGCATTGGAGCGACGGAGACCTGGTCACAGGCCCTATGCCCTCAGTTTGCGGGCCCAGCCTCTATGCAAAGTGAAGTAGCCTTGCCCAAGATACCGTGGGACACGATAAAAGAAATGTGACAGATAAAGAAACTTGGGAAGCCTAAACGGGGCAAAAAAACAAAACGAAAAGGGGGGTGCAAAACGAGGACTTCCGAGAGGGTCACCCATCCTAGTACTACTCTCGCCTAAGCACGCTTAACTTCAGAGTTCTGATGGGATACGGTGCATTAGTGCTGGTATGATCGCACCTGTCAAGTTGAGAGCACAAAGCCCTTATGTGTTATCCTTTTCGCGGCTCACGACGAACGATTCGGGATGAAGAAACAGCGCAAGAAAAAGAAAAGTGACCCAAAACTAATGAACACATTCGATTTTGGGCTCCGAAAATTGGCGTAGCCGAGCAGGCTTGTTGTCCCCTTCATAGAGCTCTCAGAGGGCTTTCCAATGGTATGTTGTGCGCCGCATAACTCCCTACGGATCAAAAGTTATGGGCACTGGAGCGACGTAGACCTGGTCATAGGCCCCACACCCTCGGTTTACGGGCCCAGTCTATACGCAAAGTGAAGTTATCTTGCCCAAGATATCGTGGGACTCGATAAAAGAAATGTGACGTATAAAGCATTTTGGCAAGCCTGAACGAGGCAAAAAAACAAAATGAAAAAGGGGGTGCAACACGAGGACTTGCCAGGGGGTCACCCATCCTAGTACTACTCTCGCCCAAGCACGCTTAACTTCGGAGTTCTGATAGGATCCGGTGAAGAAGTGCTGGTATGATCGTACCCGTCATGTTGAGGGTGCAAAGCCCTTGTGTGTCGTCCTTTTCACGGTTCACAACGAACGATCTGGGATGAAGAAAGAACACAAAAAGAAGAAAAGTGGACCAAAACTGATGAAAACATTCGATTTTGGACTCTAAAAATAGGCACAGCCGAGCAGGCATGCTCTCCCTATCGTAGAGCTCTCATAGAGCTTTCGAACGTTATGCTGTGAACTGCATGCCTCCTTACAAATCAAAAGTTATGGGCACTGGAGCGACGAAGACTAGGTCATAGGCCCCACACCCTTGGTTTGCGAGCCCAGCCTCTACCCGAAGTGAGGTTGTCTAGCCCAAGATGTCGTAGGTTTCGATAATAGGAATGTGACTGATAAAGCATCTTGGCAAGCCTGAACGGGTCAAAAAACCAAAACGAAAAAGGGGGTGCTACACTGGGACTTCCCAAGAGGTCACCCATCCTAGCGCCACTCTCGCCCAAGCACGCTTAACTTCAGAGTTCTGATGGGATCTGGTGCTTTAGTGCTGGTATGATCGCACCTGTCATGTTGAGGGCATATAGCCCTTATGTGTCATCCTTTTCGCGGCACACGACGAACGATCCAGGACGAAGAAATAGCGCAAAAAGATGAAAAATGGCCCGAAATGAATGAAAACTTTTGATTTTGGGCTCTGAAAATAGGCGCACCTGAGTAGGCTTATTGCCACTGTCGTAGAGCTCTCGGAGAGCTTTCCAACGGTATGCTGTGTGCTGTATAACTCCTTACAGATCAAAAGTTATGGGAACTCGAGCAACGAAAACCTGGTCACAAGAGCGACGCCCTCGGTTTGCGGGCCCAACCTCTACGGGAAGCGAAGTTATCTTGCCCAAGATGTCGTGGGACTCGATAATAGAAATGTGACGGATAAAGCATCTTGGCAAGCCTGAACGGAGCAAAAAAACAAAACGAAAAGGGTGGTGCAACACGAGGACTTGCCAGGGGGTTACCCATCCTAGTCCTACTCTCACCCAAGCATGCTTAACTTTGGAGTTCTGATGGGATGGGGTGCATTTGTGCTGGTATGATCGCACCCGTCATGTTGAGGGCACAAATCCCTTATGTATCGTCCTTTTCGCGGCTCACGACGAACAATCTGGGACGAAGAAACAGCGCAAAAAGAAGAAAAATAGACCAAAACTTATGGAAACATTTTCTTTCGGGATTCGAAAATAGCTGCAGCCGAGCAAGCTGGCTGCCCCCGTTGTAGAGCTCTCAGAGAGCTTTTCAACGGTATGTTGTGCGCCGCATAAGTCCTTACGGATCAAAAGTTATGGGCACTGGCGCGACAGATAGCTGGTCATAGGCCCCACGCCCTCGGTTTGCGGGCCCAGCCTCTACGCGAAGAGAAGTAGCCTTGCCCAAGATACCGTGGAACACGATAAAAGAAATGTGACAGATAAAGAAACTTGGGAAGCCTAAACGGGGCAAAAAACCAAAACAAAAAGGGGGGTGCAAAACGAGGACTTCTGAGAGGGTCACCCATCCTAGTACTACTCTAGCCCAAGCACGCTTAACTTCAGAGTTCTGATGGGATACGGTGCATTAGTGCTGGTATGATCGCACCCGTCAGGTTGAGGGCGCAAAGCCCTTATGTGTCGTCCTTTTCGCGGCTCACGACGAACGATTCGGGATGAAGAAACAGCGCAAGAAAAAGAAAAGTGACCCAAAACTAATGAACACATTCGATTTTGGGCTTCAAAATTTGGCGCAGCTGAGCAGGCTTGTTGTCCCCGTCATAGAGCTCTCAGAGGGCTTTCTAATGGTATGTTGTGCGCCGCATAACTCCCTACGGATCAAAAGTTATGGGCACTAGAGCGACGGAGACCTGGTCGCAAGCCCCACACCCTCGGTTTGTGTGCCCAGTCTATACGCGAATTGAAGTTATCTTGCCCAAGATACCGTGGGACTCGATAAAGGAAATGTGACGTATAAAGCATCTTGGCAAGCCTGAACGAGGCAAAAAAATAAAATGAAAAAGGGGGTGCAACACGAGGACTTGCCAGGGGGTCACCCATCCTAGTACTACTCTCGCCTAAGCACGCTTAACTTCGGAGTTCTGATAGGATCCGGTGAAGAAGTGCTGGTATGATCGCACCCGTCATGTTGAGGGTACAAAGCCCTTGTATGTCGTCCTTTTCATGGCTCACAACGAACGATCTGGGATGAAGAAACAACGCAAAAAGAAAAAAAGTGGACCAAAACTGATGAAAACATTCGATTTTGGACTCCGAAAATAGGCGCAACCGAGCAGGCTTGCTCTCCCCATCGTAGAGCTCTCATAGAGTTTTCCAACGTTATGCTGTGAACCGCATGCCTCCTTACAGATCAAAAGTTATGGGCACTGGAACGACGAAGACTAGGTCACAGGCCCCACGCCCTTGGTTTACGGGCCCAGCCTCTACCCGAAGCGAGATTGTCTAGCCCAAGATGTCGTAGGTCTCGATAATAGGAATGTGACTGATAAAGCTTCTTGGCAAGCCTGAACGGGTCAAAAAACCAAAACGAAAAGGGGGATGCTACACTGGGACTTCCCAAGAGGTCACCCATCCTAGCGCCACTCTCGCCCAAGCACGCTTAACTTTGAAATTCTGATGGGATCTGGTGCTTTAGTGCTGGTATGATCGCACCTGTCATGTTGAGGGCATATAGCCCTTATGTGTCATCCTTTTCGCGGCACACGACGAATGATCCAGAATGAAGAAATAGCACAAAAAGATGAAAAAAAGCCAAAAACAGATGAAAACTTTTGATTTTGGGCTCTGAAAATAGGCGCACCTGAGTAGGCTTATTGCCACTATCGTAGAGCTCTTGGAGAGCTTTCCAACGGTATGCTGTGTGCTGTATAACTCCTTACAGATCAAAAGTTATGGGAACTCGAGCAACGAAAACCTGGTCACAAGAGCGACGCCCTCGGTTTGCGGGCCCAACCTCTATGGGAAGAGAAATTATCTTGCCCAAGATGTCGTGGGACTCGATAATATAAATGTGACGGATAAAGCATCTTGGCAAGCCTGAACGGAGCAAAAAAACAAAACGAAAAGGGTGGTGCAACACGAGGACTTGCCAGGGGGTCACCCATCCTAGTCCTACTCTCGCCCAAGCATGCTTAACTTCGGAGTTCTGATGGGATGGGGTGCATTTGTGCTGGTATGATCGCACCCGTCATGTTGAGGGCACAAATCCCTTATGTATCGTCCTTTTCGTGGCTCACGACGAACAATCCGGGATGAAGAAACAGCGTAAAAAGAAGAAAAGTGGACCAAAACTGAAGAAAACATTTGCTTTCGGGATCCGAAAATAGCTGCAGCCGAGCAAGCTGGCTACCCCCGTCGTAGAGCTCTCAGAGAGCTTTCCAACGGTATGTTGTGCGCCGCATAACTCCTTACGGATCAAAAGTTATGGGCACTGGAGCGACAGAGAGCTGGTCATAGGCCCCACGCCCTCGGTTTGCAGGCCCAGCCTCTACGCGAAGAGAAGTTGTATAGCCCAAGATGCCGAGGGGCTCGATAATAGAAATGTGATGGATAAAGCATCTTGGCAATCCTTAACGGGGCAAAAAAACAAAACGAAAATGAGGGTGCAACACAAGGGCTTCCTAGGGGGTCACCCATCCTAGTACTACTCTCACCCAACCACGCTTAACTATGGAGTTCCGATGGGTTCTGGTGCATCAGTGCTGGTATGATCATACCTGTCATATTGAGGGCGCAAAACCCTTATGTGTCGTCCTTTTCGCGGCTCACGACGAACTTTCCTGGATGAAGAAACAGCGGAAAAAGAATAAAAGTAGCCCGAAAATGATGAAAACATTTGTTTTTGGGCTCCGAAAACCGGCGCAGTAGTGCAGGATTGCTGCCAACGTCATAGAGCCCTCGTAGAGCTTTCCAACTGTATGTTGTGCACCGCATAACTCATTACAGATCAAAAGTAATGGGTAGTTGATCAACGGAGACCTGGTCACAGCCCCCACGCCCTCGGTTTGTGGGCCCAGCCTTTATGCGAAGTGAAGATGTCTTGCCCAAGATGCCATGGGACTCAATAATAGGAATGTGACGGTTAAAGCATCTTGGCAAGCCTGAACAGGGCAAAAAAATAAAACGAAAAGGGGGGTGCAACACGAGGACTTCCCAGGAGGTCACCCATCCTTGCACTACTCTCGCCCAAGCACGCTTAACTTAGGAGTTCTGATGGGATCCGGGGCCATCATGTGTCGTCCTTTTCGCGGCTCACGAGGAACGTTCCAAGACGAAAAAACAGCGCAAAAGGAAGAAAAGTGGTCCAAAACTAATGAAAACGTTTGATTTTGCACTCCGAAAATAGGCGCAACTGAGTAGGCTTGCTACCCCCATCATAAAGCTCTCGGAGAGCTTTCCAACGGTATGATGTGCACCGCATAACTCCTTGCGGATCCAAAGTTATGGGCACTGGAGCGACGGAGACCTGGTCACAAGCCCCACGCCCTCGGTTTGCGGGCCCAGCCTCTATACGAAGTGAAGTTGTCTTGCCCAAGATGCCGTGGGACTCAATAAAAGAAATGTGACTGATAAAGCATCTTGGCAAGCATGAACGGGGCAAAAAAACAAAACGAAAAAGGGGTGCAACACGAGGACTTGCTAGGGGGTCACCCATCCTAGTACTACTCTCGCCTAAGCACGCTTAACTTCGGAGTTCTGATGGGATTCGGTGCACTAGTGTTGGTATTATCGCACCTGTCATGTTGAGGACACAAAACCCTTATGTGTTGTCCTTTACGCGGCTCACGACGAACGATCTGGGATGAAGAAACAACGCAAAAAGAAGAAAAGTGGCTCAAAACTGATGAAAACATTCAATTTTGGGCTCCAAAAATAGGCACAGCTGAGCAAGCTTGTTGTCCGTGTCGTAGAACTCTCATAGAGCTTCCCAATGGCTTGCTATGCACTGCATGCCTCCTTGCGGATCAAAAGTTATGGGCACTGGAGCTACGAAGACCTGGTCAAAGACCCCACGCCTTAGGTTTGCGGGCCCAGGTTCTACCCAAAGCAAAGTTGTCTAGCCCAAGATGCCGTAGGACTCGATAATAGGAATGTGACACATAAAGCATCTTGGCAAGCCTGAACGGGGCAAAAATACAAAACGAAAAGGGGGGTTGCAACACGAGGACTTCCAAGGAGGTCACCCATCCTAGCACTTCGCTTGCCCAAACACGCTTAACTTCGGAGTTGTAGTGGGATCTAGTGCATTAGTGCTGGTATGATCACACCCGTCATGTTGAGGGCATATAGCCCTTATGTGTCATCCTTTTTGCGGTACACGATGAACGATCCAGGATGAAGAAACAGCGCAAAAAGAAGAAAAGTGGACCGAAACAAATGAAAATGTTTGATTTTGGGCTCTGAAAACAGGCGCAACTGAGCATGCTTGCTGCCCTCGCCGTAGAGCTCTCGAAAAGCTTTCCAATGGTATGCTGTGCGCCGCATAACTCCTTACGGATCAAAAGTTATGGGAACTCGAGCGACAAAGACCTGGTCACAAGATCGGCGCCCTCGGTTTGCGAGCCCAACCTCTACGGGAAGCGAAGTTGTCTTGCCTAAGATCCTGTAGGACTCGATAATAGAAATGTGACGGATAAAGCATCTTGGCAAGCCTGAACGGGGCAAAAAAACAAAACTAAAAGGTGGGTGCAACGTGAGGACTTGCCAGGGAGTCATCCATCCTAGTACTACTCTCGCCCAACCACGCTTAACTTCAGAGTTCTGATGGGATGTGGTGCATTAGTGCTGGTATGATCGTACCCGTTATGTTGAGGCCACAAAGCCCTTATGTATCATCTTTTTCGTGGCTCAGGACGAACGACCCGGGATGAAGAAACAGCGTAAAAAGAAGAGCAGTGGCCCAGAACTAATGAAAACGCTTGATTTTGGGCTCCGAAACCAGGCGCAACCAAGCAGGCTTTCTATACCTGTCGTAGAGCTCTCAGAGAGCTTTTCAATGGTATACTATGCGCCGCATACCTCCTTACGGATCAAAAGTTATGGGCACTAGAGCGACGGAGACCTGGTCACAGGCCCCATGCCCTCAGTTTACGGGCCCAGCCTCTACGCGAAATGAAATTGTATTGCCCAAGATGCCGTGGGACACTATAATAGAAATGTGACGAATAAAGCATCTTGGTAAGCCTGAACAGGGCAAAAAAACATAATGAAAATGGGGGTGCAACACGAGGACTTCCTAGGGGGTCACCCATCCTAGTACTACTCTCGCCCAAGCACGCTTAACTTCTGAGTTCTGGTTGGATTTGGTGCATTAGTACTGTTATGATAGCACCCATCATGTTGAGGGCGCAAGGCCCTTATGTGTCGTCCTTTTTGCGGCTCACGACGACCAATCTAGGATGAAGAAACAACGCAAAAAGAAGAAAAGTGGACCAAAACTGATGAACACGTTCAATTTTGGGCTTCAAAAATAGGCGCAGCAGAGCAGAATTGATGCCCCTATCGTAGAGCTCTTGGAGAGCTTTCTAACGGTATGCTCTGCGCCGCATAACTCAATACGGATCAAAAGTTATGGGCACTAGAGCGACGGAGACCTGGTCACAGGCCCCACACCCTCGGTTTGCTGGCCCATCCTCTACGCGAAGCGATGTTGTCTTGCCCAAGATGCCGTGGGACTCGATAATAGAAATGTAACGGATAAAGCATCTTGGCAATCCTTAACGGGGCAAAAAAACAAAACGAAAATGAGGGTGCAACAGAAGGGCTTCCTAAAGGGTCACCCATCCTAGTACTACTCTCACCCAAGCACGCTTAACTACGGAGTTTTGATGAGATCTAGTGCATTAGTGCTGGTATGATCGTACCCGTCATATTGAGGGCGCAAAGCCCTTATGTGTTGTCCTTTTCGCGGCTCACGACGAAAGATCCTAGACGAAAAATAGCGCAAAAAGAAGAAAAGTGGCACGAAACTGATGAAAACGTTTGCTTTTGGGCTCCAAAAATAGGTGCAGCAAAGCAGCCTTGCTACCCACATCATAACGCTCTCAAAGAGCTTTCCAGCAATATGCTGTGTACCGCATAACGCTTTACGGATCAAAAGTTATGGGCAGTGGATCGACAGAGACCTAGTCATAGGCCCCACGTCCTCGGTTTGTGGGCCCAGCCTCTACGCGAAGTGAAGTTGTCTTGCCCAAGATGCCGTGGGACTCGATAATAGAAATGGGACAGATAAAGCATCTTGCCAAGCCTGAATGGGGCAAAAAAACAAAACGAAAAGGGGGGTGCAACACGAGGACTTCCTAGGAGGTTACCCATCCTAACACTACTCTCGCCCAAGCATGCTTAACTTTGGAGATCTAATGGGATCTGGTGCATTAGTGCTGGTATGATCGCACCTGTCATGTTGAGGGCGTATAGCCATCATGTGTCGTCCTTTTCGTGGCTCACGACGAACGATCCAGGATGAGGAAACAATGCAATCATAAGAAAAATGGGCCGAAACTGCTGAAAACAATTGATTTTGGGCTCCGAAAATAGGCGCAACTGAGCAGGCTTGCTACTGCCGTAGTAGAGCTCTCGGAGAGCTTTCCAACGGTATGTTGTGCGCCGTATAACTCCTTACAGATCAAAAGTTATGGGCACTGGAGCGACGGAGACCTGGTCACAGGCCCCACGCCCTCGGTTTACGGGCCCAGCCTCAACGCGAAGTGAAGTTCTCTTGCCCAAGATGTCGTGGGACTCGATGAAAGAAATGTGACGGATAAAGCATCTTGGCAAGCCTAAACGGGGAAAAAATGAAATGAAAGTGGGGGTGCAACATAAGGACTTGCTAGGGGTTCACCCATCTTAGTATTACTCTCGCCCAAGCACGCTTAACTTCGGAGTTCTGATGGGATCCGGTGCATTAGTACTGGTATGATCGTACCAGTCATGTTGAGGACATATAGGCATCATGTGTCATCCTTTTCGCGGCTCACGACGAACGATCCAGGACGAAGAAATAGCGCAATAAGAAGAAAAGTGGACCAAAACTGATGAAAACCTTTGATTTTGGCCTCCGAAAATAGAAGCAACTGAGTAGACTTGCTGCCCCCATCGTAGAGCTCTCGGAGAGCTTTCCAACGGTATGTTGTGCACATCATAACTCCTTACGGATCAAAAGTTATGGGAACTCGAGCGACGAAGACCTGGTCACAGGCCCGCTGCCCTCGATTTGCGGGCCCAGCCTCTACAGGAAGCGAAGTTATCTTGCCCAAGATTATGTGGGACTCGATAATAGAAATGTGACGAATAAAGCATCTTTGCAAGCCCGAAAGGGGCAAAAAAACAAAACGAAAAGGGGGGTGCAACACGAGGACTTGCCAGGGGGTCACCCATCCTAGTACTACTTTCGCCCAAGCACGCTTAACTTCGGAGTTCTGATGGGATGCGGTGCATTAGTGATGGTATGATCGCACCCGTCATGTTGTGGGCACAAAGCCCTTATGTATCATACTTTTCACTGCTCACGATGAACGATCTGGACCGAAGAAACAGTGCAAAAAGAAGAAAAGTGGCCCGAAACTGATGAAAATGATTGCTTTTGGGCTTTGAAAATAGGCGCAGCCGAGCAGGCTTTGTGCCCCCGTCGTAGAGCTCTCGGAGAGTTTTCCAACAGTATGATGTGCGTCGCATAACTCCTTACGGATCAAATGTTATGGGCACTCGAGCGACAAAGACTAGGTCACAGGCCCGACGCCCTCGGTTTGCGGGCCCAGCCTCTATGCGAAATGAAGTTGTCTTGCCTAAGATGCCATGGGACTTGATAATAGAAATGTGATGGATAAAGCATCTTGGCAAGTCTGAACGAGGCAAAAATACAAAACGAAAAAGGGGGTGCAACACGAGGGCTTCCCAGGGGGTCACCCATCCTAGCACTACTCTCGCCCAAGCACGCTTAACTTCGAATTTTGATGGGATCCAGTGAAATAGTGCTGTTATGATCGCACCCGTCATGTTGAGGGTGTACAACCCTTATGTGTCATCCTTTTCGCGGCTCACGATGAACGATCTAGGATGAAGAAACTGCACAAAAAGAATAAAAGTGGCCCGAAAATGATGAAAACACTTGATTTAAGGCTCCGAAAATTGGCGCAACTGAGTAGACTTGCTGCCCCCGTCGTAGAGCTCTTGGAGAGCTTTCCAAAGGTATGTTGTGCACGGCATAACTCATTACGGATCAAAAGTTATGGGCACTAGAGCGACGGAGACCTGGTCATAGGCCCCACGCCCTCAGTTTGCTGGCCCATCCTCTACGCGAAGCGATGTTGTCTTGCCCAAGATGCCGTGGGACTCGATAATAGAAATGTGATGAATAAAACATCTTGGCAAGCCTGAACGTGGCAAAAAAACAAAATGAAAAGTCGGGTGCAACACAAGTACTTCCTAGGGGGTCACCCATCCTAGTACTACTCTCACCCAAGCATGCTTAACTTTAGAGTTCTGATGGGATCTGGTGCATTTGTGCTGGTATGATAGTTCCCGTCATATTGAGGACGTAAAGCCCTTATGTGTCGTCCTTTTCGAAGCTCACGACGAACGATCCAGGAGGAAGAATCTGCGCAAAAAGAAGAAAAGTAGGCCGAAACTAATGAAAATGTTTACATTTGAACCCCGAAAACAAGCGCAGCTTAGCAGGCTTACTGTCCCAGTCGTAGAGCTCTCGGAGAGCTTTCCAACTATATGTTGTGCGCCGCATAACACCTTACCGATCAAAATTTATGGGCACTGGAGCGACCTGGTCACAGGCCCTATGCCTTCGGTTTGCAGGCCCATCCTCTACGTGAAGTGAAGTTGTCTTGCCCAAGATGTTGTGGGACTCGATAATAGAAATGTGACGATAAAGCATCTTGGCAAGCCTGAACGGGGCAAAATGAAAAAGGGGGTGCAACACGAGGACTTCCCAGTGGGTCACCCATCCTAGCACTACTCTCGTCCAAGCACGCTTAACTTCGGAATTCTTATGTGATCACGTGCATTAGTGCTGGTATGATCGCATCCGTCATATTGAAGGTGTATAGCCCTTACGTGTCATCCTTTTCGCGGCTCACGACGAACGATCCATGTCAATGAAACAGTGCAAAAAGAAGAAATGGGTTGAAACTGATGAAAACATTTGATTTTGTGCTAGGAAAATAGGCGCAACTGAGTAGGCTTGCTGCCCTCATCGTAGAGATCTTGGAGAGCTTTCCAACGGTATGTTGTGCACAGCATAACTCTTTATGGTTCAAAAGTTATGGGCACTCGAGCGACGAAGACCTGGTCACACGCCAGACGCCCTTGGTTTGCGGGCCCAGGCTCTACGGGAAGCGAAGTTTCCTTGCCCAAGATGTTGTGGGACTCGATAACAGAAATGTGATGTATAAAGCATCTTGGCAAGCCTGAACGGGACGAAAAAAACAAAACGAAAAGGTGGGTGCCACATGAGGACTTTCCAGGGGGTCACCCATCCTTGTACTACTCTCGCCCAAGCTCGCTTAACTTCGGAGTTCTGATAGGATGCGGTGCATTAGTACTGGTATGATTACACCTGTCATGTTGAGGGCGGAAAGCCCTTATGATTCGTCCTTTATGCGGCTCACGACGAACAATCCGGGTCAAAGAAACAACGCAAAAAGAAGAAAAGTGGCCCGACATTGATGAAAGTGTTTTCTTTTGGGCTACGAAAATAGGCACAGCTGTCACGCCCCAACCCGGCCTATAAAGGTTAGACTAGGGTGTGATCTAAACATTCAAGTCATATCTCGTACTTAATCGTTCAAGAAGGTTAAGCACTTAACGTTTAGCCTAAACTCCCAAATTCTTCGGAAAACCAGTAGCATAACGGCTGTAATTGGGCTCTTTAGTTTGACCTAATTTTCTAAAGACCTCAAAACTTTCAGTCTCAATTTCATTTCAAACTAAGATTACTATTTATCATCAATTGAAATGCCTACTAGTTGTCTCGAAGTCTCGTTTGATTAATAACCTAGCATGACACTACATCTCGTTTGTTTGTTAATCCTCGTTACGAAAGTACCTATTGATCTTAGCTTAACAATGAGTACCTGCTTAAAATTGGATAGATTCATTTTCCTTAATCCTTACCCGATACTTCATAATCCTATGATAGATGCTAGCCAATAACGATAGCAAAAACGACCATAGTAGTGTCTATCTAGTTATGATCAGTATAAGCCAAAATCAAACCCCAAATTACAACGGGGGTCATTTACAATACAATAACAAGCAACATATTGTTCACAAAATGGCCATAGTCAAGCAAGGCACGTAGGACAAGCAATCATTCCAAGCAATCATCATTAGGCACGTTGTCCTTAGGTACCTGTTCCTGGTCTTCTTCACATTGTCCTTAGGTACCTGTTCCTGGTCTTCTTCACCTGTTTCAAAACTTATTCCAACCGTGACTACCATTGTCCAAAAGGATACGATGAGCTTTTGCTTTCAGTTCATTTCTAGTATCAGTTTTTGCGACCGACTTCAATTCATCCCCTTATTACGCCAAATGGGTGTACTCCAAATGTACTCCGAAATCCTACGACCCAACTCTTCGAGGAAGTCTAGCCCCCAAGCGAGAGAGGGAATTGGACAATGGTAGTCACGGTTGCACAGGGAAGCCCGATGCCACCTAGTGTGCGTGAACGCTACCACACCAGAATGAAAGGTTGCAACCTTGTATGCAATGCATATTTATGACATTTAATATATCACATTAGGAGGACAACAAAGTAGGTTGCCTCCGAGCAGTCATAAGATTGCACATTGACAAGTAAACACGCGAGGCATTATATGACAAGTAATTTCAGTTGTAAAGCACATGGAGTTATATGAATATTAAACGGGCAGCCATGTAACACATATAAATCAAGTCATATAACTCATTTTGAAGCTCACGTAATCAAATAATAAGATAATTCAACATGCAACGACATCTACGTGAGACCGGGTACAAGAAAAACCTACTTGTCAACATGTAATCATCGGAATCATATTTAGGGCTATAAGGGAAACTACGGGCAGCCTACTAATCACATAATTAAACATGATATCCATAGGATCAACACTTAGCGAGTTTACCTAGTTACTAGGGTTTCAATTCGTGGTTACCCGTGCGATTAAGCCCTAAGTCATCTCGTAATTAAGCTCAAGCCATGCATTGATTAGTTCAAACACCCTCAAGCATTCAAAACAGTCCACACAATATCGAAATGCCACAATCCCAAGCATTTAATACAACAAGAGAAGCTACAATAATATTTCTAAACATATCAATAGGTGAAACCCTCACTGCAATGGACTGTTTTCTCACAATCATTGAGACAAGCAAACAATCTCCAATTCTGGTGAACAAGATGTCAAATTAAAGCTTAAGGAGTGAACTAAATTCAGAAACATACCTCGTATCATTTGGAGTTCGGGTTCAAGAGTTATAGCCAAAACCGTGAAACTATACAAAATTGTCCAGATTTGCACACATTTCAATAATTGTCTTTTTTGAGGGCCTTAGGGTCAGATTTAGCCTTAGTCCATTTCTGACAAAAATGTCTAGAACTGAAAAATATAGTAGTAAACCAAATTTCATGCATTTTGGATGTCATTAACTAAGTCAAAACTGGTTCGTTCTACAAGGTCAGTGAATCTGCCAAAACCTGCTTCATTTTTTCCAGACTTTCCAGATTTGGACACATTTTGATATTTTTCCATTTTGAGGACCGTAGAGTCAAAATTAGATTTGGCCTATTTCTGCAACAAATGCTCAAAGCTGGCAAGACTAGTCACCTACGAATTTTCACGCATTTTCAACTTCATTTACCTGGTCAAAATCACCCCGTACCAACAAGGCAGAAGGCTGTCCCATACGCGATTTCAACTATCATCACATTCTAGCCAAATATCTTGCCATGCATGTTTATAAAAGTTCATGAACACACATATATCACAAGTACAGAGGTAAAAATAGACATTCAAAGGCATGCATGTGGTTTTCAAAAGCTTTTCAAGAAGTTTTAGCCCTCACCTTAGCAAGACAACAAAGAAGATGCACAAACTCTTGAGGATGCACAAGATTGACTCTTTTCCTTGCTTAGTCGAGAGACCACTTGATTTTCTCTAATTTCCTAGCTTAGTAACCAAGTTCTTAGTAGGTGCATGTGGTTAGAACAAGAAGAAAATGAAATGGAAGATAACAAACTCACCTAAGCCGAAATGAAAGTGCTATGAGCTTGCATGTGAGTTTCTTTGCTCCTAGCTTTGCTTGGTCGAGCTCCTAGCTTCTTGCATGTCTTGATGAACCATTGAGTGATGAACTTAATCTATGGAGAGAAGAATTTCAGCCAAGGCCGAGAGAGAGAGAAGAAATGAGAGAGAGTGAGAGAAAATGTGAGAAGAAAAGAAAGAATGAAAGAAAAATGAAAAGCCTTGAAGACTATGAAGCTTGTGTCAGCCTAGGGCCTTGAAAAATCAGAATTTTGTGTCTTCAAGAAGCATTTTTGAATTGTCTTGTATGGGCAAGGGAATGTGTCAAGAATGGTGGAGCTTGGGTAGAGTTTTGAGCCAATTTTTTTATGCTTTGTGTCATAATATGTCATAGAATTGTCTAGGTTCAATTTGAATTATGCAAAGCATTGTAAAAGACCCCATGTGGTCGGCCAAGGCTTGTGCAAAGATCTGAATTTTTGTCATCTTTTGGAGTATTATTTAATTGTGTGTTTGGGATACGCAAAGAATAAAGAATAAAGAATAAGAATGTCTAGCTTTTGGTGCAATTTCGTCTTCTAGTGGGTTGAATTAGCAATTTAATAGTAGTTAGTGGGATTTGTAGGATTAATTAATGATCTAGGGCGTCGTGTAAGATGCTTTCTTGATTAGTGTGAGGACACGCTTTCCTAGGTTTAGGGCACGCACTACGAGGTAAGGCACGAACTACGAGATTAATGCACGTTTTCCAAATAAATGCACGCAACCCTAAATGAATGCACATAATTCAATGCAAGGCACACAAAATGAAACACGATTCTTGAACCTAGGTCAAGGCACACAAATCTAGGTTAGGGCACACGAAACGAGGTATCGCACGCAAATCAAGGTCGGGCCTCACATCCTCCCCTCCTTAAAAGAATTTCGTCCCGAAATTCAATATTACCTTTGAAATAAAGCTAGATATTGTTGCTCCATCTGGTCTCGCCTTTCCCACGTTGCTTCTTCAACTCCATGATGATCCCACAACACTTTCACCATCGGTATAGATTTGCTGCGCAGCTCCCGATCTTGCTGGTCTAGGATCCTAATGGGCTTCTCTTCATAAGACAAGTTCTCCCGAAGCTGCAACGGCTCTGGCTCCAAGATATGTGATGGATCAGGGTGATACTTCCGCAGCATTGAAACATGAAAGACGTCGTGAATATTGGAGAGGTCTTGGGGCAGTGCCAGGCGATACGCCAATTTGCCAACCTTCTCAATTATCTCAAATGGTCCTACAAACCTCGGGCTCAACTTTTCACCCTAGCCGTGTTTAATTAGTCCCCTCCGAGGTGATATCTTAAAGAACACCTTCTCGCCTACCTCGAACTCTAGGCTCCGTCTCCGTCGGTCTGCATAACTTTTCTGCCTGCTCTGGGCAGTATGCATGTGTTTCCGGATAAGGTGGATATTATCAACAATCTTCATAAGTTCAGGTAGAAGGGTCGGGTCAAAAGTCTTCGTCTCACCTACTTCATCCCAGTAAATTGGGGATCGACATTTACGTCCATACAATGCCTCAAATGGGGCCATCCTGATAGTGGCCTGATAACTATTATTATAAGCGAACTCCGCTGGAGACAGGTATTTCTCCCAACCTTTCCCGAAGTCTAAAACACACGCCCTCAGCATATCCTCCAGAATCTGAATAGTTCTCTCAGATTGTCCATCAGTCTGAGGGTGATAAGCCGTGCTGAAACTCAACTTCGTTCTCAAAGCTTCTTGCAATCTCTTCCAAAATCGGGAAGTAAAACGAGGATCCCTATCCGATACAATACTCACAGGCATCCCGTGCAATCTTACAATCTCCGCCACATACATATCTCCCAATTTCTCAGGACTATCCTCCTTGTTCATCAGTAAGAAGTGTGCTGACTTAGTCAATCTATCCACTATGACCCAAACGGCGTCATGACCCTTTTGTGATCTGGGCAGGTCCATAACAAAGTCCATAGTTATATGTTCCCATTTCCATTGAGGGATCTCCAACTACTGAAGTAAACCTGCTGGTCGTTGATGTTCTGCTTTGACTCTCTAGCAAGTCAAACACCGTGCCACAAACTCCGCAATCTCTCTCTTCATGTTATTCCACCAATAGTGTTGCTTCAAATCCCGGTACATCTTTGTTCCGCCGGGGTGAATAGTGTATCTTGAATTATGGGCTTCTTCAAGAATCTTCTTTTTTAGCTCTGGCTCATTAGGAACACAAATCCGATTCCTAAACCTCCAAATACCATCATCATGAAACTTGAAATCTGTGTTGCTTTCTTTAATCTTCTGAAACTATTGGTCCTTCTGTTGAGCCTCTCATAATTCAGACAACAAGGTCGATTGAACTTGTGTAGTGGCAAAAAGTAACCCATTTTTGAGTCAATTGTGGTTTCCATAAGAACGCTTCCTCCAACAACTCCTGCACCTTGACTTCCAGTTTTGCCATGCTCGCTTTCCGAGTTAAGGCATCTGCAACTACATTTGCTTTACCGGGCACATAATTGATTGTGCAGTTATAATCATCCAAAAGCTCCATCCACCGCATTTGCCTCATGTTCAACTCCTTTTGTGAGAACAAGTATTTCAATCTCTTGTGATTAGTAAACACCTCGAACTTGTTACCCCACAGATAGTGCCTCCATTTCTTGAGTGCAAACACAATAGCCGCTAACTCCAAATCATGCGTCAGGTAGTTCAATTCATTCGGCTTCGATTTCCTAGAAGCATACGCAATCACTCTACCATTTTGCATCAACACACAACCCAGTCCTTCCTTCGAAGTATCGCTAAAGATTACAAAACCTTGACTCCCTTCAGGCAATGCAAGAACGGGTGTGGTAGTCAATCTTCTCTTCAATTCTTGGAAACTGTTCTCACACTTGTCATCCCACACAAACTTTGTTTTCTTTTGAGTGAGCTTTGTAAGCGGTCCTGCGATCTTCCTTCACGAACCTCCAATAATAGCTAGCTAGACCAAGAAAACTCCGAACCTCCGTAACGTTTTTCTGCTTCTTCCAAGACATCACCGCTTCTATCTTTGCTGGATCCACTGCTATTCCCTCTTGGGATATGATGTGCCCTTAAAATGCAATATGCTGAAATTCGTATTTGTTAAACTTTGAATACAATTGATGCTCCCAAATTTTTTGCAGTACCAATCACAGTTGTTGTTCATGCTCAGCCTCAGATTTCGAGTATACCAAAATATCATCAATGAAGATCACCACAAATTGGTCCACGTAAGGTTGAAACACCCTATGCATCAAGTCCATAAAAGCTGTAGGGGCATTAGTTAGTCCAAATGGCATCACCACATATTCGTAATGCCCATATCTCGTCCTCAAAACCGTTTTAGGCACATCCTCCTTTTTGATCCGTAATTAATAGTACCCTTGGCTCAAGTTGAGCTTTGAATACACTTTGGTTCCTTGAAGTTGATCAAATAACTCGTCGATCAGTGGAAGTGGGTATTTATTCTTGACAGTCACTTGGTTCAATCCTCGGTAATCGATGCATAGCCTCAGCGTTCTGTCTTTCTTCTTTATACCTCACGGAGAAGAACTTGGTTGAACAAACCCCTTCTTCAACAATCCTTGCAATTGGTCCTTCAATTCTTGTACCTCGGCCGGCGCCATACGATAGGGAACTTTAGATATCGGCTGGGTGCCAGGCAATAATTTTATAATGAACTCGATCTCCCGATTTGGGGGTAAACTGGATAATTCTTCTGGGAACACATCCGCATAATCTTTTATCACTGGCATCTCCTCCAACTTAGTTTTGTCTGGCGGCTTGTTGATGAGGTAAGCTAAGTATCCACTACACCCTTTTCTCAAGGACTTCACTACTTTCGTAGATGAAATGATGGAACTCCCGGTGAAGTCTCTTCGACCCATGACCTCCAATATTGGTTGACCAGGTATCTGGACAATCTTCGTCCGGCAATCTAGTTGGGCATGATGCTTTGCCAACCAGTCCATCCCTAAGATGACTTCATAGTCTCGAAAAGGTAAAACAATAAGATTGGCTGAGAATTCCCTATCTTTAATTTGGATTTTACATGTTTTACAAGCTGAGATAGTAACAAGTTTAGAAACCATCAGAGTACCAACTTCTACTTCGTAAGGCAAACATACAACTTTCAGTTTCACACGTTGCACACATAAGGGAGTAATAAATGAATGAGTAGCACCTGGATCAATTAGCACCCTAACAGGTTGATTCAGTATCAAGAATGAGCCTTCAACAACAGCGGTCTCGTCTGGAAGCTCCTCGCATTCAATAGCATAAGCTCGAGCTTGAACTCTAGGAACTGGAGTCTTGCCTCTACCAGCTGGTTTAACCTGATTTTGTCCTGCTTGCCATTTAGGGTAATCCTTGATCTGATGTTGATCACTGCCACACCGCACACATCGTCCTGACTTCTTCCAGTACTGGGCCTCGGTATGACCCTTCTTGTTACAGTAAGAACAGTTGATAGACTGAGTAGCAGGTGAACTACTTGTGGATCCGTGGGTGGAAGAGGCTGATGGTGCTTTAGTCGGGCCACGATTATTAACTGGTCTGTTCTGGCTCTGGCCCTGACTGCGACTCTGACTCTGGAATTTCCTCTGTTGACCTGAAGGCTGATATGGTTTCTTGTTCGGCTGGCTTGAACCGGCTCTATCAAGTTTCCTCTTCTCAACTCGGGAAGCAGCAGCAAGGAGAGCAGAATAGGTATCGAAGTCATGTGAAGCCAACTGGTCCTGAATTTTCGGCCTCAACCCATTCGTAAATTTCCACATCTTTGCCTTAGGGGTACTCACTATGTATTGAGCATATCGGGACAGTCGGTCAAAACAAGCCTCGTACTAGGCCACCGTCATGTTACCCTGGTTCAAGTGCATGAATTCCTCAATCCACCTCTACTTGGAAACTGCAAGTACATATTTCTCCTTAAATGCCTTAACGAAATTACCCCACAAGCGAGGTGTATGATCAGTTTCCCAAAGTGCCTCCACAGTGTGCCACCAGTGCTCAGCATCCCCGTGCAACAGAAATATAGCAAACTCCACCTTTTCTTCATCAGTATAGTCAAGTGGCTTGAAAATCCTCTCGATCTCAAACAGCCAAGCCTCTGCCTTTTCATCATCAGCTTCCCCGTGGAATTTGGATGGACGAAAGTCAAGGAACTCCCGCATTCTGCTATGTCTTCTGTGGTTACCGTCATTCCTGTTGTTGTTGTTCGCTTCATGTACATCTTGACGTTCCATCACTCGCGACACGCGATCCATGGCATTTGCCATCATGTTAAACATAGCCATGCCGGGATTAGTTTGATAAGCATCTCCGGTCTCTTGGGGCTTACCGCTCCTATTAGTAGTGCGGGTACTAGGGCCAGCCATCTATAGGCACATATTACGATGTACAATTTATTGGAATACGACAAGACAAGAATTTAATGTATAAGGTATGAAACATATAATTTTATATAGATACACAATTCTAGAAACAATTAGGTCATGTTAATCACATAAGCACATAGAAACAGAGAAGGCACAATTGATATTGTCACACAATAACATATAAACAAGTCATCCTAATTACCTTAGGGCTCTACCCATGGTTCGAGAGTTAAACCCGGCTTAAGCAATCTAAGCTTTGATACCATTCTTCTATAAGGTGTCACGCCCCAACCCGGCCTATAAAGGTTAGACTAGGGTGTGATCTAAACATTCAAGTCATATCTCGTACTTAATCGTTCAAGAAGGTTAAGCACTTAATGTTTAGCCTAAACTCCACAAATTCTCTGGAAAACCGGTAGCATAACGGCTGTAATTGGGCTCTTTAGTTTGACCTAATTTTCTAAAGACCTCAAAACTTTCAGTCTCAATTTCATTTCCAACTAACATTACAATTTATCATCAATTGAAATGCCTACTAGTTGTCTTGAAGTCTTGTTTGATTAATAACCTAGCATGACACTACGTCTCGTTTGTTTGTTAATCCTCGTTACAAAAGTACATGTTGATCTTAGCTTAACAATGAGTACCTGCTTAAAATTTGATAGATTCATTTTCCTTAATCTTTACCTGATACTTCATAATCCTATGATAGATGCTAGCCAATAATGATAGCAAAAACGACCATAGTAGTGTCTATCTAGTTATGATCAGTACAAGCCAAAATCAGACCCCAAATTACAACGGGGGTCATTTACAATACAATAACAAGCAACATAAGAAATAAAATAGTCTTCAAGCAACATATTGTTCACAAAATGGCCATAGTCAAGCAAGGCACGTAGGGCAAGCAATCATTCCAAGGAATCATCATTAGGCATGTTGTCCTCGGGTACCTGTTCCTGGTCTTCTTCACCTGAGATGAAAAAGAGGGTGAGTCCTTATGAACTCAGTGAGGGGGAACGAGAAATAAGTTTTGAAACTCGTTTTTCGGTTCAACTTATGAAAACCATTTTGCAAGCATGACATTATATCACAAGTAAGTACATAATGTTATGTAAGAGTAAAAGAATACAATTACCCGTCTTTCCTCCCCGAGGTCCTCTAGGAACCAAGCGAGAGTACTTATACACATAGTAAAAATGATACGATGAGCTTTTGCTTTCAGTTCATTTCTAGTATCAGTAGTTGTGGCAGACTTCAATTCATCCCCTTATCATGCCAAATGGGTGTACTCCGGATGTATCCCAAAATCCTACGACCCAACTCTCCGAGGAAGTCTAGCCCCCAAGCGAGAGAGGGAATTGGACAATGGTAGTCACGGTTGCATCGGCAAGCCCGATGTCGCCCAGAGTGCGTGAACGCTACCACGCCAGAATGAAATGTTGCAACCTTGTATGCAATGCACACTTATGACATTTAATATATTACATTAGGAGGACAACAAAGTAGGTTGCCTCCGAGCAGTCATAAGATTGCACATTGACAAGTAAACACGCGAGGCACGATATGACAAGTAATTTCACTTGTAAAGCACATGAAAGTATATGAATATTAAACGGGCAGCCATGTAATGCATGTAAATCAAGTCATATAACTCATTTCGAAGCTCACGTAATCAAATAATAAGATAATTCAACATGCAACGACATCTACGTGGGACCGGGTGTAAGAAAAGCCTACTTGTCAACATGTAATCATCGGAATCATATTTAGGGCTATAAGGGCAACTACGGGCAGCCTACTAATCACATAATTAAACACGATATCCATAGGATCAACACTTAGCGAGTTTACCTAGTTACTAGGGTTTCAATTCGTGCTTACCCGTGCGATTAAGCCCTAAGTCATCTCGTAATTAAGCTCAAGCCATGCATTGATTAGTTCAAACACCCTCAAGCATTCAAAACAGTCCACACAACATCCAAATGCCACAATCCCAAGCATTTAATACAACAAGAGAAGCTACAATAATATTTCTAAACATATCAATAGGTGAAACCCTCACTGCAATGGACTGTTTTCTCACAATCATTGAGACAAGCAAACAATCTCCAATTCCAGTGAACAAGATGTCAAATTAAAGCTTAAGGAGTGAACTAAATTCAGAAACAAACTTCGCATCATTTGGAGTTCGGGTTCAAGAGTTATAGCCAAAACCGTGAAACTACACAAAACTGTCCAGATTTGCACACATTTCAATACTTGTCATTTTTGAGGGCCTTAGGGTCAGATTTAGCCTTAGTCCATTTCTGACAAAAATGTCCAGAACCGAAAAATCTAGCAGCACACCAAATTTTATGCATTTTGGATGTCATTTACGAAGTCACAACTGGTGCAGTTTACAAGGTCAGTGAATCTGCCAAGACCTGCTTCATTTTTTCCAGACTTTCCAGATTTGGACACATTTTGATATTTTTCCAGTTTGAGAACTTTAGCGTCAAAATTAGCTTTGGCCTATTTCTGTGACAAATGCTCAAAACTGGCAAAAATGGTTACCTACCAATTTTCACTCATTTTCAACCTCATTTACCTTGTCAAAATCGCCCCGCACCAACAAGGAAGAAGGCTGTCCCATACGCGATTTCAACTATCATCACATCCTAGCCAAATATCTTTCCATGTATGTTTATAAAAGTTCATGAACACACATATATCACAAGTACAGAGGTAAAAATAGACATTCAAAGGCATGCATGTGGTTTTCAAAAGATTTTCAAGAAGTTTTAGCCCTCACCTTAGCAAGACAACAAAGAAGATGCACAAACTCTTGAGGATGCACAAGATTGACTCTTTTCCTTGCTTAGCCGAGAGACCACTTGATTTTCTCTAATTTCCTAGCTTAGTAACCAAGTTCTTAGTAGGTGCATGTGGTTAGAACAAGAAGAAAACGAAATGGAAGCTAACAAACTCACCTAAGCCGAAATGAAATTGCTATGAGCTTGCATGTGAGTTTCTTTGCTCCTAGCTTTGCTTGGTCGAGCTCCTAGCTTCTTGCATGTCTTGATGAACCATTGAGTGATGAACTTAATCTATGGAGAGAAGAATTTCAGCCAAGGCTGAGAGAGAGAGAGAGAAGAAATGAGAGAGAGTGAGAGAAAATGTGAGAAGAAAAGAAAGAATGAAAGAAAAATGAAAAGCCTTGAAGACTATGAAGCTTGTGTCGGCCTAGGGCCTTGAAAAATCAGAATTTTGTGTCTTCAAGAAGCATTTTTGAATTGTCTAGTATGGGCAAGGGAATGTGTCGAGAATGGTGGAGCTTGGGTAGGTTTTGAGCCAATTTTTTTATGCTTTGTGTCATAATATGTCATAGAATTGTCTAGGTTCAATTTGAATTATGCAAAGCATTGTAAAAGACCCCATGTGGTCGGCCAAGGCTTGTGCAAAGATCTGAATTTTTGTCATCTTTTGGAGTATTATTTAATTGTGTGTTTGGGATACGCAAAGTATAAAGAAAAAAGAATAAGAATGTCTAGCTTTTGGTGCAATTTCGTCTTCTAGTGGGTTGAATTAGCAATTTAATATTAGTTAGTGGGATTTGTAGGATTAATTAATGATCTAGTGCTTCGTGTGAGAACACGCTTTCCTAGGTTTAGGGCACGCACTACGAGGTAAAGCATGAACTACGAGACGAATGCACATTTTCCAAGTAAATGCACACAACCCTAAATGAATGCACGTAATTCAATGCAAGGCACACAAAGCGAAACACGATTCTTGAACCTAGGTCAAGGCACGTAAATCTAGGTTAGGGCACTCAAAATGAGGTATCGCACGTAAATCGAGGTCGGGCCTTACAGCAGTCGAGCAGGCTTGCTGACCCCATCGTAGAGCTCTCGGAGAGCTTTCCAACGGTATACTGTGCGCCGCATAACTCCTTACATATCAAAAGTTATAGGCACAGGAGCGACGAAGACCTGGTCACAGGCCCTACGCCCTCGGTTTGTTGGCCCAGCCTCTATGCGAAGTGAAGTTGTGTTGCCCAAGCTTCCGTGGGACTAGATAATAGAAATGTGACGGATAAAGCATCTTGGCAAGCTTGAACAGGGGAAAAAAATGAAAATGGGGGTGCAACACGAAGACTTCCTTGGGGGTCACCCATCCTAGTACTACTCTCGTCTAAGCACGCTTAACTTCGGAGTTCTAATTGGATCTGGTGCATTAGTGCTGTTATGATCACACCCGTCATGTTGAGGGCGCAAAGCCCTTATGTGTCGTCCATTTCGCGGATCACGACGAACGATACGGGATGTAGAAACAGCGCAAAAAGAAGAAAAGTGACCCAAAATTGATAAAAAGGTTCGATTTTGGGCTCCGAAAATAGGCGCAGTAGAGCAAGATTGTTGCCCCCGTCGTAGAGCTCTCTGAGAGCTTTCCAACGGTATGCTGTGCGCCGCATAACTCATTACGGATAAAAAGATATGGGCACTGGAGCGATGAAGACCTAGTCACAGGCCCCACGCCCTCAGTTTGCTAGCCCATCCTCTACGCGAAGCGATGTTGTCTTGCCCAAGCACGCTTAACTGGGGAGTTCTGATGGGATCCGGTGCATTAATGCTGGTATAATCGTACCCGTCATATTGAGTGCGCAAAGCCCTTATGTGTCGTACTTTTTGCAGCTCACAACGAACGATCCAAGATGAAGAAACAACACAAAAAGATGAAAAGTGGACCAAAACTGATGAAAACGTTTTCTTTTGGGCTTCAAAAACTGGCGCAACCGAGCAGATTTGCTACCCTCGTTGTAGAGCTCTCATAGAGCTTTTCAACGATATGTTGTATGCCACATAACTCCTTACGGATCAAAAGTTATGGGAATTGGAGCGACGGAGACCTGGTCACAGGCCCCACGCCCTCGGTTTGCTAGCCCAGCCTCTACGTGAAGTGAAGTTTTCTTACTGAAGATGTTATGGGACTCGATAATAGAAATGTGACGGATAAAGCATCTTGACAAGCCTGAACGGGGCAAAAAAACAAAACAAAAACAGGGGTGTAACACGAGGACTTCCCAGGGGGTCACCTATCCTAGTACTACACTCGCCCAAGCACGCTTAACTTTGGAGTTCTGATGGGATCCGGTGCATTAGTGCTGGTATGATCGTACCCGTCACGTTGAGGGCGCAAAGCCCTTATGTGTCATCCTTTTCACGGCTCACGACGAACGATCCAGGATGAAGAAACAACGAAAAAAGAAGAAACGTGGACCAAAACTAATGAAAACGTTCAATTTTGGGCTCCGAAAATAGGCGCAGCCGAGCTGGCTTGCTGCCCCCGTCGTATAGTTCTCATAGTGCTTTCCAATGGTATGGTGTGCACCACATGCCTCCTTACAGATCAAATGTTATGGGCACTGGAGCTACGGAGACCTAGTAACAGGCCCCACGCCCTCAGTTTATGGGCCCAGCCTCTAGGCGAATCGATGTTGTCTTGCCCAAGATGCCGTAGGACTCGATAATAGGAATATGACGGATAATGTAATACCCAATCCCTCTCGAGACTGGGAGTTCTATTAATCAATCTAAACACAACCCAAACCAAACCCGGGCATAAATTTTCAGGGAAAACGGACAGAGTCTCCCCTGTTCCTAGGCGAAAAGTAAAACCTGCGACAGCATATAACTGGACCAATACCATGTCCAAACATTCAACCACCTCAAGGCCATCCGAGCCTTGGTTCACAACAAGCAAAACACAAGTAAATATACATTCAAGCTTAGCAATTAAACTACACCAACCTATATGATAAGCTAGACTATCATACCTTTCTATCTCTTTTCCTTTATCATTACAAATATACATTGAAGTTAAACTACATTAACTAAATACATAATCTAGTGAAACTTAAATTACATCCCCTTTAACATTAAATACATATAATACATAAAAGCATACAACTTTACAACTTTGACAACTCAAGTCACATAGGCACGCAGGACAACTCTTCAAGCACGGACTTTCACGAAATCACGAACTTTCCAGCTAACATGGCATTTCCTGAAATGTGGTGGTGAGGAGTGAGTATACACAACACGTATACTCAGTGAGGGCGAGACAGATATCGAATTGGAGAGAAAGAAAGTCGTGCAATGCAAATAAGACAGTTAAGCAATATAATTGATAAATAAGCAATCAAAACAAATAATCAATACAATAAGCAATTACTGAAAGCATTAACACAACCATTCAAAGCTATACCACACTCTGAAGGCTATGGTTCACTCATACGAGCAAAGTACCATTTCACGAGCGATACATCAATCTCGAGCTTGATGTTGACAACGATGACAATAAGCGCGCATCCACCTTATAACACCAGTTTGGAATACCCCGGAAGTATCCATCAATCTACGACCCAAATCTCCCTAGGAGGCAGCCCAAGCGAGAAGAGGGAATCGCTACGGAGCTAGAGCAACCAACACTGGCAACCCGAGGCTACCCAGAGAGGCCCATCACTCACGTGCTGACACTATGCAATGCAAGACTCGATACAAGGCAATAAACGAGCGATAGCACAACAATACAAGATAGTAACAACAAAGGAGATACCAAGTATTCACAATCAATACTAGCATTCAACTAACTTTTCAAGCATAACAAGCAATAATAAGCAACAATAACACCAATTAAACAAGTATATCAAGCAACCCTAAGCATTCTATAGGCATAATATCATGATAACAAGCAAAATCACAAATCGGCCCCAACTATCAAAACACTACCATTTCCAAACGAGCCACGAGTTCTGGAAACCGACTTCGCCAATCCTCCTAGGTCATCATAAGGCACGTCCAAGGACCTCGAAACCCTACTTTACCCTAGAATTCGCGCAAAGCCCCGATTTCCCCCTTTACTCATTTGAACTACAACTATACCAACCAAACACCCAACCAATGCCATAATCACACCAAAAGTGCTTCCATGGCCTCCCGAAACAATGCCAAGACGCAAAATGAGAAAACGCCAAACTCGACCTAAATGACCCCGACTTTCACTAAGCCGTTTTTCTCCGTTTTTCCATTACACATTCCAATTAAACCACACATTTAGGCATTCTAGCATATCTAGCATCTTCCTACATCAACAGAACGCGTAACGGAGCAACTTCATCGAAACGGGAGTTTACTATTCATAATTTACTATTCATCCCACAATTTATATTTCAATTCCAATATTTAACCGCAGAAAATGTTAAAAAGCTATAAATACATGTTCTACAATCAACAAGGAACATTCTTTAAGCAACAAAATGATTAAAACAACAATCTACGCATAAAATCTAAAAATCAAAGTTTAGATACAAATATTTCAAATGCACAAATAACGATGAAACCCTCACCTTAGACGCTCCTAGACGCTAGGAAAACCTCGTAGAGTGAGTCGGAAACCACCCAGCACAAGCCCACGCGAAGAATCTAAGATTTGAAGTTGAGATTTTCTTTTTTTTTTCTCCTTCTTTTCCTCATGGTTTCAAGTTTTTTTTCTCTGTTTTTTTTCGTGCACATTCTGCTTATTTCAAAAAAAAAAAAAAATCACAAGAAGTCAAAGGTCAAAATTCGGTCAACCCGCTAAACCAAAACAGCTATGCGCGACCTTACGAAAACGGCCATAACTTCTTCTAGAAAACTCCAATTTACGAACGGTTTGAAGCCTCAGAAACTAGACTCATAGAGCTTTCCAACCATATATAATTTGCTACCTAACTCTTCCCCAATTGGTTCAGATTTAATTCCAAAGTTGACCCAAAATTTGACTAACTTAACATTGCATTTTTTATTTCTAATCCCAACTTTGCCCTTTATTAAACATTTCAAAAATTCCCACCTTGTCCTAGTTGGTCAATGTATATGAAAAGTCAACTAGTTTGGTCAAAGAAGGTGAAAGGTCAATAAAATGCAATTTAAATGAACTTTAAATGCTATTGAATACATGCCAGGTTTGGGGTATCACAGATAAAGCATGTTGGCATGCCTGAACGGGGCAAAAAAACAAGACGAAAAGTGGGGTGCAACACGAGAACTTCCCAAGGGGTTACCCATCCTAGCACTACTCTCGCCCAAGCACACTTAACTTCAGAGTTCTGATGGGATGCGGTGCATTAGTGCTGGTATGATTGCACCCGTAATGCTGAGGGCGCAAATCCCTTATGTGTCTTCTTTTTCGCGGCTCACGACGAACGATCCGGGACGAAGAAACAGCGTAAAAAGAAGAAAAGTGGCATGAAACTGATGAAAACGTTTGCTTTTGGGCTCCAAAAATAGGCACAACCGAGCAGGCTTGCTACTCCATCGTAGAGCTCTTAGAGAACTTTCGAATGGTATGTTGTGCGCCGCATAACTACTTACGGATCAAAAGTTATGAGCATTAGAGCGACAGAGAACTCGTCACAGGCCCCACACCCTCGATTTGCGGGCCCAGCCGCTATGTGTAGGGAAGTTGTCATGCCCAAGATGCCATGAGACTCGATAATATAAATGTGACGGATAAAGAATCTTGGCAAGCCTGAATGGGGCGAAAAAATAAAATGAAAAGGGGGGTGCAACACGAGGATTTCCCAGGGGGTCAACCATCCTAGTACTACTCTCCCCCAAGCACCTTTTACTTCGGAGTTTTGGTGGGATACGGTGCATTAGTACTGGTATGATCGCACCCGTCATGTTGAGGGCGCAAAGCCCTTATGTGTCGTCCTTTACGCAGCTCATGACGAATAATCTGGGTCAAAGAAACAGCAAAAAAGAAGAAAAGTGGCCTGATATTGATGAAAACATTTTCTTTTGTACTACGAAAATAGGTGCAGCCGAGTAGGCTTGCTGGCCCCATCGTAGAGCTCTCGAGGAGCTTTCCAACGGTATGCTGTTCCCCGCATAACTCCTTACGGATGAAAAGTTATGGGCACTGGAGCGACGGAGACCTGGTCACAGGCCCCACGCCCTCAGTTTGTTGGCTCAGCCTCTATGCGAAGTGAAGTTGTGTTGGCCAAGATGCCGTGGGACTAGATAATAGAAATTTGACAGATAAAGCATCTTGGCAAGCTTGAACAGGGCAAAAAAATGAAACGAAAATGGGGAGGGGTGCAACATGAGGACTTCCTAGGGGGTCACCCATCCTAGTACTCCTCTCGCCTAAGCATGCTTAACTTCGGAGTTCTAATTGGATCTGGTGCATTAGTGCTGTTATGATCTCACCCGTCATGTTGAGGGTGCAAATCCTTTATGTGCCGTTCTTTTCGCGGCTCACGACGAACGATACGGGATGTAGAAAAAGCGCAAAAAGAAGAAAAATGGCCCAAAACTGATAAAAACGTTCAATTTTGGGCTCCGAAAATAGACGCAGCAGAGTAGGATTGTTGCCCCCATCGTAGAGCTCTCGGAAAGCTTTCCAACGGTATGCTGTGTGCCGCATAACTCATTACGGATCAAAAGATATGCGTACTAGAGCGATGAAGACCTGGTCACAGGCCCCACGCCCTCAGTTTGCTGGCCTATCCTCTACGTGAAGCGATGTTGTCTTGCCCAAGATGCCGTTGGACTCGATAATAAAAATGTGACAAATAAAGCATCTTGGCAAGCTTGAATGGGGCAAAAACACAAAACGAAAAGGAGGGCGCATCACGAGGACTTCCTAGGGGTCACCCATCCTAGTACTACTCTCACCCAAGCACGCTTAACTTAGGAGTTCTGATGGGATCCAGTGTATTAATGCTGGTATATTCGTACCCGTCATATTGAGTGTGCAAAGCCCTTATGTGTCGTACTTTTGGCAGCTCACAACGAACGATCCAAGACGAAGAAACAGCACAAAAAGATGAAAAGTGGACCAAAATTGATGAAAACGTTTTCTTTTGGGCTTCAAAAATTGGCACAACCGAGCAGATTTGCTACCCCCATTGTAGAGCTCTCAAAGAGCTTTTCAACGATATGTTGTACGCCTCATAACTCCTTACGGATCAAAAGTTATGGGAATTGGAGCGACGGAGACCTGGTCATAGGCCCTACGCCCTCGGTTTGCTGGCCCGGCCTCTACGTGAAGTGAAGTTTTCTTACCCAAGATGCCATGGGACTCGATAATAGAAATGTGGCGGATAAAGCATCTTGGCAGGCCTGAACGGGCCATAAAAATAAGATGAAAACAAAGGTGTAACACGAGGACTTCCCTGGGGGTCACATATCCTAGTACTACACTCGCCCAAACACGCTTAACTTGGGAGTTCTGATGGGATCCAGTGCATTAGTGCTGGTACGATTGCACCCGTCATGTTGAGGGCGCAAAGCGCTTATGTGTCGTCCTTTTCACGGCTCACGATGAACGATCCAGGATGAAGAAACAACGAAAAAAGAAGAAACGTGGACCAAAACTAATGAAAACGTTCAATTTTGGGCTCCGAAAATAGGCGTAGCCGAGCAGGCTTGCGGCCCTCATCGTATAGCTCTCATAGAGCTTTCCAACGGTATGCTGTGTACCACATGCCTCCTTACGGATCAAAAGTTATGGGCACCAGAGCGACGGAGACCTAGTAACAGGCCCCACTCCCTCGGTTTGCGGGCCCAGCCTCTAGACGAAGCGATATTGTCTAGCCTAAGATGCCGTGAGACTCGATAATAGGAATGTGACGGATAAAGCATCTTGGCATGCCTGAACAGGGCAAAAAAACAAAACGAAAAGTGGGGTACAACACAAGGACTTCCCAAGGGGTCACCCATCCTAGCACTACTCTCGCCCAAGCACGCTTAACTTCGGAGTATTGATGGGATGCGGTGCATTAGTGCTCGTATGATCGCACCTATCATATTGAGGGCGCAAAGCCCTTATGTGTCGTCCTTTTCGCTGCTCACGACGAATGATCTGGGACAAAGAAACAACGCAAAAGGAAGAAAAGTGGCACGAAACTAATGAAAACATTTGCTTTCCAATAGTATGCTGTGCGCCGCATAACTCCTTACGGATCAAAAGTTATGGGCACTGGAGCGACGGAGACATTGTAACAAGCCCCACGCCCTCGGTTTACGGGCCGAGCCTCTACGAGAAGTGAAGTTGTCTTGCCGGAGATGCCATGGACCTTGATAATAGAAATGTGACGGATAAAGCATCTTGGCAAGCCTGAATGGGGCAAAAAACTAAACGAAAAGGGGGGTGCAACACGAGGACTTCCCGGGGGGTCACCCATCCTAGTACTACTCTCGCCCAAGCACGCTTAATGTAACACCCCAATCCCTCTCGAGACCAGAAGTTCTATTAATCAATCTAATCGCAACCCAATTCCAAACCCGGGCATAAAATTTAGGGAAAGACGGACGGAGTCTCCCCTGTTTCTTGGCAAAATGCAAACTTGCGACAGCATATAAGTGGACCAGCACCGTGTCCAACCATTCAAAATCTCTCAAGGCCATCCGAGCCTCGGTTCTCAACAATTAAACACAACAAATATACATATCTCCAAGTACCCAGACTATTCTAACTCTTTCTTTAAACAATACAAACATGCATTGAAGTTAAACTATACTAACTGAATACATAAACTAACTTATCATACCACTTCAATAATCTAGTTAAACTTAAATTACATTCCTTTTAACACTAAATACATACATTACATGAAAATATACTTCTTTGCATCTTTGACAACTCAAGCCACATAGCACGCAAGGCAACTCTTCAAGCACGATCTATCACATAACCACGAACTTTCCAGCTAACATGGTATTTCCTAAAATGTGGTAGTGAGGAGTGAGTATACACAACACGTATACTCAGTGAGGGCGGAACAGATATCGAGGTGGAGAGAAAGAAGATCGTGCAATGCAAATAAGACAGTTAAGCAATATAACCGACAAGTAAAGCAATCAATATAAATAACAATACAATAAACAATTAATAAAAGCATTAAGACAACCATTCAAAGCTATACCATACTTTGAAGGCTATGGTTCACTCATACGAGCAATGTACCATTTCAAGAGCAATACATCAATCTCGAGCTTGATGTTGACAACGATGACAATAAGCGCGCAACCACCTTATAACTTCCACTGGGTGTAGTCCGGATGTACCCCGACATATCTACGACCCAAATCCACCAGGGCGGCACCCCTAGCGAGAATGGGAATAGGACACGGAGCTAGAGCAAACCAACCCTGGTAGCCCGAGACTGCCCAGAGAGGCCCATCACTCACGCGCCTGACACTATGCAATGCAATACGAGATACAAGCAATAAACGAGCGATAGCACAAAAGTACATATTAGTGGCGATATACGAGATATCAAGCATTTACAATCAATATTAGCATTCAATTAACTTTTCAAGCATGGTTATCATTAATTTCAACAATAACATCAATTAAACAAGTAATAGCAATTCAAACACGAAAACGACAAATATCACTATTCAATCTCTAAGTTCCAAAGGCAATTACGAGCAAACGAGCTACAGGATTGGAAAACCGTCTTCACAACCCTCCTCCAGGCACTACAAGGCACGTTTCTTTAGCACTAAACCTCACTTTCCCAACTGAAGCCCGAAAGTCCACGTACTGCGTTTGAACTACATCTATGTTAACCGGACACTCAATCAATGCCACAATAGCGCCAAAAGTGCTTCCATGCCCTCAATAGCAAAACCCCTAACTCAATTCGAGCACGGTCAACACTTGGTCAAACGGCCCCTTTACGTTTCTTTGTCTAATTTTCAATTTTAACAAAGGCCGGTCCATTTTTATTGCACATTTTATCTTTCTAACGTTAATGGCACCTATCCAAATCAAGAAATCGCAATTCGGATCTAAAATCCAAAAATCTAGGGTTTTACTATTCATTTTTACTATTCATATTCTTCCCTAATTTCAATTTACATTTTTAGCTGTAAAAATCACTAAATAACTAACAAGCATTGATCTACGAACCCTAAGGAAGTTATTTCAGGAAATAACAGACATTATAACGCGATAAATATCAAATCTGAAAAATTGAATCAAAAATCAAATTCAAATAAAAATGCACAAAAACGTGAAAACCCTCACAGAGACTGAAGAGGAAGACCCGCAAGGACCCTAGCCACGATCCTTGTCCAATTCCACGCAAGATTGTAGAAGAAAAATGAAGCAAAATCTTTTCTTTTTTTTGCCCTTGAAGTTTCGGCCATGGGTGGGACATGGGGGGAATTTTGGGTTTTGTTTTTATGCTTATTTTGGTTGATTTTGGCTATTTAAAAAGATGACAAAGGCTCAAGGGCAAAATGGTCATTTAGCAAAGTCAAAACTCAAGTTAAAATAGTCAAATAAGGCTATTTTGATGACTTTTAATCTATTCCAAGTTAAAGCAATGCAATTTTCATGAAAAACAACTAAAACTAGCTAAATTAAACTTAAAACACTATTCACTAAGTCCGATAAATATTTCTCTAACTTTCATTTTCGATGCATTACGATCGAGCGGTTAATAAACGATTACTATAAGTATGATAAAGAATAATATAAAATTTTAATTTTTGAAAAGTAGAATAGTTTAAAATTCACTCCGGGCTCGGAGCTACTTTTTCATTTTGTTAAAATTAAAGTAAATTAAGTGCAAGAAATAAATCCGAGTTTTGAAAACAATTAAAATAGTTAATACTCATTTAAAATAACTAATGTACGTATTACTGAAATATATATATATTTTTTTAAAGAAATATGAAATTAATGCAAAATGAATAAATTAACTAAGTTAAACAATCAATTAAATGCATCTAAATGCCATTAAATGCGTGCCGGGTTCGGGGTACCACATCCTTCCCCACTTAAAACAATTGCGTCCTCACAATTCTTCTTCCAGTAGGACTCAGCATCACCTGAGATCCAACTCTGACCACTCCTCATTGGTTGCTAAATAAGACACTGAATAAGATACTCGTAGGAAAACCCAAATAGAAATCCCAACCAAGAATGCCTAGAAATACCAACTAAAGACTGAAGCAGGGATACTGTAGATAAAATTAACATCACATATTAATGACAAGAAGAATGCTGAAGAAATACCCCACATACGAATCTCTAGTAGAAGTTCAACAAGTACCAAATAAGGAAGTCAAAGGATAGCCAGAGTAGATGCAGCACATATAAGACCAAACTCCAAGACCTCATCACCATTTGTCGAGTGTAAACTTTATACAACTTACCACCAAGAAAGCCCAAAGTATTCCACAGCATACCGTAAGCAATATGAGATAATAAGTCTGAACAAGATTCCAAGTGTAAGACTTCCAATAAGTGCCAACAAGGAAAATACTAGTAGAATGCCCACTAAGAATTCCAAGAATACCGTAAGTAGTACTATACAATAAGTCTGATAGGAATTCCAAATACCAAACCTACTGAGGAACACTAAAGAAAATACCCGAAACAATGCTCCAGTAAGAAAGTACCAAGGATTTGCCTAATAAGTAAGTACTAGATAAATGACCACTAAGAATTCTATAGAATGCCATTGAAGAATTTCCAATCAGGGATGCCAGTAGCACACCAATAAAGACCGAGACACATATACCATAGATAATACCATGCAGTAAGTCCGATTGAAAACCCAATAGCCAAGTCTACTAAGAAGTGCCAACAGAAGTTCCAAAGAATACCCAATAAGAAAACCAAAGAATGCTCCAGAGAACAACCAAATAGAACCCTAAAAGAAAGCTACTATTTCACAACTGTTAAGCACAGAAGAGGACCTTAGAGATTCGCCAACAACTGAGCTCCAAAAGCAAACACCAACTCCCAAATAAAGGCTAGTCAAATACTGCTCATTCCCGTCAATCCATATAACTTGGAGGGCCTGCTACTAACCACTTCTCTTCAGGGTAGGAAGAAGTATTTCTTACCATTTCAATAGGACATGTATGAATGCCAAGATATCACATTTATACATATATGCTTATTCTATTATGCAAGCAAGTTTATAAAAGAATTTATAAAACAGTTTAATCATCAAAGTCATTCAAACATGACAATCAATTCAAGCACAACATAATCAATTCAAATCACGGCACAACCAATTCAAGACATTCCAATACACACATTACAAGCAATACTTCAAGAAAATAACAATTCACGAGGTTGATTCGATTCACGATGCCAATTCGATACACGAGTAGTCACTTCACTTCACGTAATACACCTTTAGCACATATCACATAACTATTTCACATAGGTGCACACATTCAGGTCAAGACACACAATCTCACATACAGGCACACACTTTCAAGACACACTTAACAAGCACACATTCAAGGATCACTACCCACCAGACCGATGACCTTGTCTCGGCTTATGAGCTAAACAAGCTCTGATACCACTTGTAACACCCCAATCCCTCTCTAGACCAGAAGTTCTATTAATCAATCTAATCGCAACCCAATTCCAAACCCGGGCATAAAATTTAGGGAAAGATGGACGGAGTCTCCCCTGTTTTTAGGCAAAATGCAAACTTGCGACAGCATATAAGTGGACCAGCACCGTGTCCAACCATTCAAAATCCCTCAAGGCCATCCGAGCCTCGGTTCTCAACAATTAAACACAACAAATATACATATCTCCAAGTACCCAGACTATTCTAACTCTCTCTTTAAACAATACAAACATGCATTGAAGTTAAACTATACTAACTGAATACATAAACTAACTTATCATACCACTTCAATAATCTAGTTAAACTTAAATTACATTCCTTTTAACACTAAACACATACATTACATGAAAATATACATCTTTGCATCTTTGCCAACTCAAGCCACATAGCACGCAAGGAAACTTTTCAAGCACGATCTATCACATAACCACGAACTTTCTAGCTAACATGGTATTTCCTGAAATGTGGTAGTAAGGATTGAGTATACGCAACACGTATGTATACTCAGTGAGGGCGGAACAGATATCGAGGCGGAGATAAAGAAGATCGTGCAATGCAAATAAGACAGTTAAGCAATATAACCGACAAGTAAAGCAATCAATATAAACAACAATACAATAAACAATTAATAAAAGCATTAACACAACCATTCAAAGCTATACCACACTTTGAAGGCTATGGTTCACTCATACGAGCAATGTACCATTTCAGGAGAAATACATCAATCTCGAGCTCGATGTTGACAACGATGACAATAAGCGCGCAACCATCTTATAACTTCCACTGGGTGTAGCCCGGATGTACCACGACACATCTACGACCCAAATCCCCTAGGGCAGCACCCCTAGCGAGAATGGGAATAGGACACAGAGCTAGAGCAAACCAACCCTGGCAGCCCGAGACTGCCCAAAGAGGCCTATCACTCACGCACTTGACATTATGCAATGCAATACGAGATATAAGCAATAAACGAGCGATAGCACAAAAGTACAGATTAATGGCGATATACGAGATATCAAGCATTTACAATCAATATTAACATTCAATTAACTTTTCAAGCATGGTTATCATTAATTTCAACAATAACATCAATTAAACAAGTAATAGCAATTCAAACACGAAAATGACAAATATCACTATTCAATCTCTAACTTCCAAAGGCAATTACGAGCAAACGAGCTACAGGATTGGAAAATCGTCTTCACTACCCTCCTCTAGGCACTACAAGGCACGTTTCTATAGCACGAAACCTCACTTTTCCAACCGAAGCCCGAAAGTCCACCTACTACGTTTGAACTACAGCTATGTTAACCGGTTACTCAATCAACGCCACAATAGCGCCAAAAGTGCTTCCATGCCCTCAATAGCAAAACCTCCAACTCAATTCGAGCACGGTCAACACTTGGTCAAATGGCCCTTTTAAGTTTCTTTGTCTAATTTTTAATTTTAACAAAGGTCGGTCCGTTTTTATTGCACATTTTATATTTCTAACGTTAATGGCACCTATCCAAATCAAGAAATCACAATTCGAATCAAAAATTCAAAATTCTAGGGTTTTACTATTTATTTTTACTATTCACATTCTTCCCTAATTTTAATTTGCGTTTCTAGTCGTAAAAATTGCTAAATAACTGACAAGCAATGTTGTACGAACCCTAAGGAAGTTATTTCATGCAATAACAGGCATTATAACGCGATAAATATCTAATCTGAAAAATTGAATCAAAAATCAAATTCGAATAAAAATGCACAAAAACGTGAAAACCCTCACAGAGACTGAAGAGGAAGACCCGCAAGGACCCTAGCCACGATCCTCGTCCAATTCCACGCAAGATTGTAGAAGAAAATTGAAGCAAAATCTTTTCTTTTTTTTTTGCCCTTGAAGTTTCGGCCATGGGGGGGACATGGGGGGAATTTTGGGTTTTGTTTTTATGCTTATTTTGGTTGATTTTGGCTATTTAAAAAGATGACAAAGGCTCAAGGGCAAAATGGTCATTTAGCAAAGTCAAAACTCAAGTTAAAATAGTCAAATAAGGCTATTTTGATGACTTTTAATCTATTCCAAGTTAAAGCAATGCAATTTTCATGAAAAACAACTAAAACTAGCTAAATTAAACTTAAAACACTATTCACTAAGTCCGATAAATATTTCTCTAACTTTCATTTTCGATGCATTACGATCGAGCGGTTAATAAACGATTAGGATAAGTATGATAAAGAATAATATAAAAATTTAATTTTTGAAAAGTAGAATAGTTTAAAATTCACTCCGGGCTTAGAGCTACTTTTTCATTTTGCTAAAATTAAAGTAAATTAAGTGCAAGAAATAAATCCGAGTTTTGAAAATAGTCAAAATAGTTAATACTCATTTAAAATAACTAATATACGTATTACTGAAATATTTTTTTAAAAAAGAAATAAGAAATTATTGCAAAATGAATAAATTCACTAAGTTAAACAATCAATTAAATGCATCTAAATGCCATTAAATGCGTGCCGGGTTCGGGGTACCACACTTAACTTCGGAGTTCTGATGGGATCCGGTGCATTAGTGCTGGTATGATCGCACCCGTCATTTGAGGGTGCAAATCCCTTATGTGTCGTCCTTTTCGAGGCTCACGACGAACGATCCGGGACGAAGAAACATTGCAAAAAGAAGAAAAGTACCCCAAAACTTATGAAAACTTTCTGTTTTGGGCTTTGAAAATAGGCGCAGCCGAGCAGGCTTATTGCCCTTATCGTAGAGCTCTTAGAAAGCTTTCCAACGGTATGCTGTGCGCCGCATACCTCCTTACGGATCAAAAGTTAAAGGCACTAGAGCGACGGAGACCTGGTCACAGGCCCCACGCCCTCGATTTGTTGGCCCAGCCTCTACACGAAGCGAAGTTGTCTTGCCCAAGATGCCGTGGGACTTGATAATAGGAATGTGACGGATAAAACATCTTGGGATGCCTGAACGGGGCAAAAAAACAAAATGAAAAAAGGGGTGCAACACGAGGACTTCCCAAAGGGTTACCCATCCTAGTACTACTCTCGCCCAAGCACGCTTAACTTCGGAGTTCTGATGGGATCCGGGGCATTAGTGCAGGTATAATCACACCAGTCATGTTGAGGTTGCAAAGCCGTTATGTGTCGTCTTTTTCGTGGCTCACGACGAATGATCCAGGACGAAGAAACAACGCAAAAAGAAGAAAAGTGGCCCAAAACTGATGAAAATGTTTGATTTTGGGCTCCGAAAACAAGCGCGGCCGAGGAGGCTAACTGCCCCCGTCGTAGAGCTCTCGGAGATCTTTCGAACGGTATGCTGTGCGCTGCATAACTCCTTACAAATCAAAAGTTATGGGCACTAGAGCAATGAGTACCTGGTCACAATTCCGATGCTCTCGGTTTGCATGCCTAGCCTATACGCAAAGTGAAGTTGTCTTGCCCAAGATGTCGTGGGACTCGATAACAGAAATGTGACGGATAAAGCATCTTGGCAAGCCAGAACGGGGCAAAAAAAAAGAAAATGAAAAGGGGAGTGCAACACGAGTACTTCCCATGGGATACGGTACATTAGTGCCGGTATGATCGCACCCGTCATGTTGAGGGCATATAGCCCTTATGTGTCATCCTTTTCGCGGCTCACGACTAACTATCCGGGATGAAGAAACAGCGCAAAAAGAAGAAAAGTGGCTCGAAACTAATGAAAACTTTTAATTTTTGGCTCTGAAAACTAGCGCAACTGAGCAAGCTTGGTGCCCCTATCGTAGAGCTCTTGGAGAGCTTTCAAACTGTATGATGTGCGCCGCATAACGCCTTACGGCTCAAAAGTTATGGGCACTCGAGCGACGAAGACCTGGTCAAAGGCCCAACGCCCTCGGTTTGTGGACCCAGCCTCTACGCAAAGTGAAGTTGTCCTGCCCAAGATGTCGTGGAACTCAATAATAGAAATGTGATGGATAAAGCATCTTGGCAAGCCTGAATGGTGGAAAAAAACAAAACAAAAAGGGGGGTGCAACACGAGGACTTCCCAGGATGTCCCCCATCCTAGTACTAATCTCGCCCAAGCACGCTTAACTTTGGAGTTCTGATGGGATCCGATGTATTAGTGCAGGTATGATCGCACCAGTCATGTTGAGGTCGCAAAGCCGTTATGTGTCGTACTTTGCGTGGCTCACGACGAACGATCCAGGATGAAGAAACAGCGCAAAAAGAAGAAAAATGTCCCGAAACTAATGAAAACGTTTGATTTTGGGCTCCGAAAACAACTACGGTCGAGGAGGTTAACTGCCCACATCGTAGAGCTCTCGGAGATCTTTCGAACGGTATGCTGTGCGCCGCATAACTCCTTACGGATAAAAAGTTATGGGCACTGGAGCGACGAGTACCTGGTCACAAGCCTGATGCCCTCGGTTTGCTGGCCTAGCCTATACGCAAAGTGAAGTTGTCTTGCCCAAGATGTTGTGGGACTCGATAACAGAAATGTGACGGATAAAGCATCTTGGCAAGCCAGAACGGGGCAAAAAAAAAAGAATATATAAAGGGGGTTGCAACACGAGTACTTCCAATGGGATACGGTGCATTAGTGCCGGTATGATCGCACCTGTCATGTTGAGGGCCTATAGCCTTATGTGTCATCCTTTTCGCAGCTCACGACGAACTATCCAGGATGAAGAAACAGCGCAAAAAGAAGAAAATTGGCCTGAAACTGATGAAAACGTTTAATTTTCAGCTCTAAAAACTAGCGCAACTGAGTAGGCTTGTTGCCCCCGTCGTAGAGCTCTCGGAGAGCTTTCAAACAGTATGATATGCGCCGTATAACGCCTTACGGATCAAAAGTTTTGGGCACTCGAGCAACGAAGACCTGGCCAAAGGCCCGACGCCCTCGGTTTGCGGGTCCAGCCTCTACGCAAAGTGAAGTTGTCTTGCCCAAGATGCCGTGGAACTCAATAATAGAAATGTGATGGATAAAGAATCTTGGCAAGCCTAAACGGGGCAAAAAAACAAAAAAAAAGGGTGTACTTCACGAGGACTTGCCAGGGGGCTACCCATCGTAGTAATACTCTCGTCCAAACACGATTAACTTCAGAGTTTTGATGGGATGCGATGCATTAGTGCTGGTATGATCGCACCCGTAATGTTGAGGCCGTAAAACCCTTATGTGTCTTCTTCTTCGCGGCTCACGACAAATGATCCGGGATGAAGAAACAGTGTAAAAAGAAGAAAAGTGGCCTGAAACTGATAAAAACATTTGCTTTTGGGCTCCAAAAATAGGTGCAGCTGAGCAGGCTTGCTGCCCCCGTCGTAGGGCTCTCAGAGAGCTTTCTAACGGTATGTTGTGCGCCGCATAACTCATTACGGATCAAAAGTTATGGGCGAAGCAAAGTTGTCTTTCGAATGGTTTGTTGTGCGCTGCATAACTACTTATGGATCAAAAGTTATGGGCAATGGAGCGATGGAGAACTCGTCGTAGGCGCCACGCCCACGATTTGTGGGCCCAGCCTCTACGTGTAGCGAAGTTGTCATGCCCAAGATGTCGTGGGACTCGATAATATAAATGTGACCGATAAAGAATCTTGGCAAGCCTGAATGGGGCAAAAAAAAACAAAACGAAAAGGGGGGTGCAACACGAGGATTTTCCAGGGGGTCAATCATCCTAGTACTACTCTCTCCCAAGCAGGCTTAACTTCAGAGTTCTGATGGGATGCGGTGCATTAGTGCTGGTATGATTGCACCCGTCATGTTGAGGGCATAAACCCCTTATGTGTCGTCCTTTTCGTGGCTCATGACGAATGATACGGGACGAAGAAACAACGCAAAAAGAAGAAAAGTGTCCCAAAATTGATGAAAATGTTTTCTTTTGGGCTTCGAAAAAAGGAGCAATAGAATAGGCATGCTGCCCCCGTCGTAGAGCTCTCGGAGAGCTTTCTAACGGTATGCTGTGAGCCGCAGAACTCATTACGAATCAAAAGTTATGGGCGAAGTGAAGTTGTCTTGCCCAAGATGCCGTGGGACTCGATAATATAAATGTGACGGATAAAGCATCTTGATAAGCCAGAACGGGGCAAAAAAACAAAATGAAAAGGAGGGTACAACACGGGGACTTCCTAGGGGGTCACCCATCGTAGTACTACTCTCGCCCAAGCACTCTTTACTTCGATGTTCTGATGGGATACGATGCATTAGTACTGATATGATTGCACCCGTCATGTTGAGGGAGCAAACCCCTTATGTGTCATCCTGATGAAAATGTTTGCTTTTGCACTCTGAAAATAGGCGCAGCCGAGTAGGCTTGCTGCCCCCGTCGTAGAGCTCTCGGAGAACTTTCTAACAGTATGCTGTGCGCCGCATAACTAGTTACGGTTAAAAAGTTATAGGCATTGGAGCGACTGAGAACTGGTCATAGGCCCCACGACCTCGGATTGCGGGCCCAGCCTTTATGCGAAGAGAAGTAGTCTTGGCCAAGATGCCGTGGGACTCGGCAATATAAATGTGACAGATAAAGCATATTGGCAAGCCTGAACGGGGCGAAAAAACAAAACAAAAATGGGGGTGCAACACAAGGACTTCCCAGAGGGTCACCCATCCTAGTACTACTCTGGCCCAAGCATGTTTAACTTCGGAGTTCTGATGGGATGCGATGCATTAGTGCCGGTTTGATCGTACCCGTCATGTTGAGGGTGCAAAGCACTTATGTGTCGTCCTTTTTGCGGCTCACGACTAACGATATGGGACGAAGAAACACAGTAAAAATAAGAAAAGTGGCTTGAAACTGATGAAAACGTTTTCTTTTGGGCTTCAAAAATAGGCGCAGCCGACCAGGCTTGCTGCCCCCATAGTAGAGCTCTCAGTGAGCTTTCCAACGGTATGTTATGCGCCGCATAACTCCTTACGGATCAAAATTATGGACATTGGAGCGACGGAGACTTGGTCACAGGTCCCATGCCCTTGGTTTGCGGGCCCAGCCTCTACGCGAAGTAAAGTTGTCTTGCCCAAGATGCCGTGAGACTCGATAATAGAAATGTGACGGATAAAGCATCTTGGCAAGCTAGAACGGGGCAAAAAAACAAAATGAAAAGGGGGGTACAACACGAGGACTTCCCAAGGAATCACCCATCCTAGTACTGCTCTCACCCAAGCACGCTTAACTTAGGAGTTCTGATCGGATCCGGTGCATTTGTGCTGGTATGATCGCACCCGTCATGTTGAGTGAGCAAAGCCCTTAAGTGTCGTCCTTTTCGCGACTCACGACGAACGATCTGGGATGAAGAAACAGCGTAGAAAGAAGAAAAGTGGCCTAAAAATAATGAAAACATTCGATTTTGGGCTCCGAAAATAGGTGCAGCCGAGCAGGCTCGTTTTCCCTGTCGTAGAGCACTCATAGAGCTTTCCAATGGTATGATGTGGACCGCATGCCTCCTTACGGATCAAAAGTTAGGGGCACTGGATAGACGAAGACCTGGTCACAAGCGCCACGCCCTCGTTTTGGGGGCCCAGCCTCTACGCCAAGCGAAGTTGTCTTTCCCTAGATGCCATGGGACTTGATAATATAAATGTGATGTATAAAGCGTCTTGGCAAGCCTGAACGGGGCAAAAAAACAAAATGAAAAGGGGGGTGCAACACGAGGACTTCCCAAGGGTTCACCCATCCAAGTACTACTCTCGCCCAAGCACACTTAACTTCGCAGTTCTGATAGGATGCGGTACATTAGTGCTGGTATGATCGCACCCGTCATGTTGAAGGCGTAAATCCCTTATATGTCATCTTTTTCACGACTCACAACGAACTATCCGGGACTAAGAAACAGCGCAAAAAGAAGAAAAGTGGCCCGAAACTGATGGAAACGTTTTCTTTTGGGCTCAGAAAATAGGTGCAGTCGAGCAGGCTTACTGCCCCCATCGTAGAGCTCTCGGAGAGGTTTCCAACGGTATGCTGTGTGCCGCATAACTCCTTACTGATCAAAAGTTATGGGCACGGGAGCGATAGAGACCTGGTCACAGTGCCCATGCCCTCGGTTTACGGGCCCAGCCTTTACGGGAAGGGAAGTTATCCTACCCAAGATGTCGTGGGACTCGATATTAGAAATGTGATGTATAAAGCATCTTGGCAAGACTGAACGGGGCAAAATAACAAAATGAAAAAGGGGGTGGAACACGAGGACTTCACAAGGGGTCACCCATCCTAGTACTACTCTCGGCCAAGCAAGCTTAACTTCGAAACTCTGATGGGATGCGGTGCATTAGTGTTGGTATGATCACACCCGTCATGTTGAGAGCGCAAAGCCCTTATGTGTCGTCCTTTTCGCGGCTCACGACGAACGATTCAGGAAGAAGAAATAGTGTAAAAAAAAAAAGTAGCCCGAAACTGATGGAAACATTTGCTTTTGGGCTTCGAAAACAGGTGCAATCGAGCAAGCTTGCTGCCCCCGTCATTGAGCTCTCGGAGAGCTTTCCAACGGTATACTGTGTGCCACATAACTCCTTACGGATAAAATTTTTTGGGCACTGGAGCGACTGAGACCTAGTCATAGGCACCACGCCCTTAGTTTGCAGGCCCAGCATTTACGCCAAGTGAAGTTGTCTTGCCCAAGATGTCGTGGGACACGATAATAGAAATGTGACGGATAATGCATCTTGGCAAGCCTGAACGGGGAAAAAAAACAAAATGAAAAGGGGGTACTGTAACACCCCCGATCCCTCTCGAGACTGGGAGTTCTAACAATCGATCTAATCACAACCCAAATCCAAACCCGGGCAAAATTTTTCAGGGAAAACAGACGGAGTCTCCCCTATTTCTAGGCAAAAAGCAAACCTGCGACAACATATAAGTGGACCAATACCATGTCCAAACATTCAACCACCTCAAGGCCATCCGAGCCTTGTTCTCAACAAGCAAATATACATACATTTCAAATTTAAAAGCTAACCTATCTCTTTACATTTTTGACAAGTACATTTAAACTAGACAATTAAACCATACTAAGCTGCTGCATAAAATAAACTATCATGCCATTCTAACTCTTTTCCTTTGGACATTACAAAGATGCATTGAAGTTAAGCTATGCTAACTGATTACAGAAACTAGCTTACCAATTTACCTCAACTACCTAGCTAGATTTAAATTACATTTCTTTTAACAATAAATACATACAACATATGAAAGCATATATCTTTACAACTTCGACACTCAAGCCACATAGGCACGCAAGACAACTCTTCAGGCACGAACTTTCCAGCTAACATGACATTTCCTGAAATGTGGTGGTGAGGAGTGAGTATACACAACACGTATACTCAGTGAGGACAAGATAGATATCGAGTTGGAGAGAAAGAAATTCGTGCAATGCAAATATGACAGTTAAGCAATATAACTGATAAGTAAGCAATCAAGACAAACAATCAATACAATAAGCAATTACTGAAAGCATTAACACAACCATTCAAAGCTATACCACACTCTGAAGGCTATGGTTCACTCTTACGAGCAATATACCATTTCACGAGCGACCCATCAATCTCGAGCTTGATGTTGACAATGATGACAATAAGCGCCTAACCACTTTATAACACAAGTTTGAAATGCCCTGGGAGTAATCATCAATTTTACAACACAAATCTCCCTGGGAAGCAACCCAAGCGAGAAAAGGGAATAGCCATGGAGCTAGAGCAACCAACACTGGCAACCCGAGGCTACCCAGAGAGGCCCATCACTCACGCGCTGGACACTATGCAATGCAAGATTTGTTACAAGGTGATAAACAAGCGATAAACAAGATATCAAGCATTATCAACAATTGATAAACATTTCAATCAACAATCAACTCTAACAAGCGTAATAATTATTAACAAGCATTTACAATCAAATATGTAACAAGAACAACACCAACAACATTATCAACCAATAATAAGTATTCTATAGACATTATAAACATTCTATAGGCATTATAAACATTCTATAAGCATTATAAATATTCTATAAGCATTATAAACATTCTATAGGCAATATACTATGAAAACACACAAAATCCCAAAAATGACCCCAACTTACCAAATGCTACTACTTTCAAACAAGCTACGAGCTTTGGAAACTGACTTCACCAATCCTCCTAGGTCATCATAAGGCACGTCTAAAGACCCTGAAACCTTACTTTATCCTAAAATTCACGCAAAGTCCCGATTTCTCCCTTTGCTCGTTTGAACTACAACTATACTAACGAAACACCCAACCAATGCCATAATTGCACCAAAAGTGCTTCCATAGCCTTCCGAAACAATGCCATCACACAAAACGAGAAAATGCTAAACTCGACCTAAACGACCCCGACTTTCACCAAGGCGTTTTTCTCATTTTTTCCATTATGCAACCTAAACAAACCGTGCATTTAGACATTCTAGCATACCTAGCACCTTTTTACATCAACAGATAGCATAACAGCGCAACTTTATCGTTTCAAGGGTTTACAATTCATAAAATACTATTCAACTAACAATTTATATTTCAATTTCAATATTCAACCGTAGAAAATATTAAAAAGGTATAAATACATGTTCTACGATTGCTAGGGAACATTTTTTAAACCTCAAAACGATTAAAACAACAAACTACGGATAAAATTCAAAAATTAAAGTTAATACATAAAACTTTCAAATGCGCAAATAAACATGAAACCCTCACCTTAGACGTTCATAGACGCTAGGAAAACCTCGTAGGATGCCTCGAAAACCACCCCGTGGAAGCTCTCGCGAAGAATTGAAGATTTGAAGTTGAATTTTTTTTTTCTCTCCTTTTTTTGGCCCTTTGTTTCTGTTTTCAGCTCCCTTTTTTTTGCTTTGTTAAGCTATTATAAAAGATGACAAGGTCAAATGTCAAGCCCCTTGGTCAAACCACTTAAAAATTGGTCAAACTAGCTTATTTTATGCATTTTAAAGCTAAAACAAGTAACATAAATCCAATTCCAGTTAAATACAACTTAAAACACTAAAATTAAAACACTAAATACTAGTTTTCACTATTTGCTGAGGACTAGAAATCACTCTCTAACTATTACTCTCGAAATGCAATGCACTTTGCGACAACAAAAGAATAACAATTAAATCTCAAAGAATTCAAGAAAATATAATTTTGAAGAGTAATCATGGTTCAAAATTTACTCCGGCTCAAAGCTACTTTTCATTTAATTGAAATCTGAGCATTTAAGTGCAAGAAAAATAAAACCGATTGACATCAATATGAAAAGTAGTTGATATTCCGTTAAAATAATTAGCTCAAGTATTATTCTAGTTACTTCTAAAAGAAATATGAAAATAAAGCTTCAAATAAATGTTTAACTAAAAATAAACACAAATCCAATGCTAACATTTAGGATGATACTTAATTAAATGCAATTAAATGTCATTAAATGCATGCCGGGTTCGGGTTATCACATCCTTCCCCCCTTAAAACAATTGCGTCCTCGCAATTCTTCTTCCAATAGAACTCAGCATCATCTGAAATCCAATTCTGACTAATCTTCATCGGTTGAAGAATCCTGTTGACACGAATATCGAAGAAGAATAAAAATTCCAACCAAGAGCGCCGAGATAGTACCAATAAAGACTAAAGCAAAGATACTGTAGATGTCATTAATACCACACAATAACGACAAGAAAAATACCCCACGCACGAATCTCCAATAGAAGTCTAACTATTACTGCCCTAGAATTTCCAAGCAAGAAGCCAAATAAAAGCTCAAACAAAGGTTCCATCTAGAGGTCCAAAGAAGTACCCTGTTGGTCATGAATTTCATAGAAGAATTTCCTGTTATGAGTGCTGAAGAAAATACCAAGAAACCCAATCAAATATACTTCCAAAGTTCCAAAAAAGCCTTCCAAATAATAACCCCATGGAACAACCAATTAGATTCTGAGTTTTGCTATCAAATGCTGAGAGGAATGTCAAAGGAAATAGCAGAGAAAATATAAGGCCCAATAAGACAACCAAGTTGAATAACAAACATAGTTGCCCAGATGGATGAAAACTCCAAGGATAAACACCGAACTGGTGAACAATCTACCGAAACCAAACTCTGAGGCCTCTTCACTGTTTGCCTAGTGAGAACTTCATACAATCTTGCAAATAAGGAAAATACCAATAGAACGCCCAATAAGAATTTCAAAGAATACCATAAGTAGTATTATACAATAAGTCTGATAGAAACTCCAAATACCAAACCTACTGAGGAACACTAAAGAAGATATCCGAAACAATGCTCCAATAAGAAAGTAGCCAAGTTTGCCAAATAAGTAAATACTAAATAATTGGCCACTGAGAATTCCATAAAATACCATTGAAGAATTTCCAATCAGGGATGCCAGTATCACACCAATAAAGACCAAGACACATATACCATAGATAATATTGTGTGGTAAGGCTGATTGAAATCCCAATAGCCAAATCCACCGAGAAATGCCAATAGAAGTCTCCAAAGAATACCCATTAAGAAAACTAAAGAATGCTCCAAAGAGTAACCAAATAAAACCCCAAGAGAAAGCTACTCTTTCACAGCTGTTAAGCACAGAGGAGGACCATAGAGATTCACCAATAACCGAGCTCCAAAAGCAAACACCAATTCCCAAATAAAGGCTAGTCAAATGCCATTCATTTCCTGCTAATCCATACACCTTGGAAGGCCAACTGTGAACCACTTTCTTCAGGGGAGGAAGAGGACTTACTTACCATTTCAATAGGACATGTATGAATGCCAATATATCACAGTTATACATATGCCTTAAGCTATTATGCCAGCAAGTTTACAAAATAGTTTATTCAACAAAGTCTCTCAAGCACGACAATCAAGTCAAGCACAACATAATCAATTCAAATCACGGCATAGCTAATTCAAGACATTCCCCCGATCCCTCTCGAGACTGGAAGTTCTAACAATCGATCTAATCACAACCCAAATCCAAACCCGGGCAAAATTTTTCAGGGAAAACGGACAGAGTCTCCCCTGTTTCTAGGCGAAAGCAAACCTGCGACAACATATAAGTGGACCAATACCATGTCCAAACATTCAACCACCTCACGCCCATCCGAGCCTTGTTCTCAACAAGCAACCACAAGCAAATATACATACATTTCAAATTTAAAAGCTAACCTATCTCTTTAAAATTTTGACAAGTACATTCAAACTAGACAATTAAACCATTCTAAGCTGCTGCATAAAATAAACTATCATGTCATTCTAACTCTTTTCATTTGGACATTACAAACATGCATTGAAGTTAAGCTATGCTAACTGATTACAGAAACTAGCTTATCAATTTACCTCAACTACCTAGCTAGATTTAAATTATATTTCTTTTAACAATAAATACATACAACATATGAAAGCATATATCTTTACAACTTCGACACTCAAGCCACATAGGCACGCAAGACAACTCTTCAGGCACGAACTTTCACGAAATCACGAACTTTCCAGCTAACATGACATTTCCTGAAATGTGGCGGTGAGGAGTGAGTATACACAACACGTATACTCAGTGAGGGCGAGACATATATCAAGTTGGAGAGAAAGAAATTCGTGCAATGCAAATATGACAGTTAAGCAATATAACTAATAAGTAAGCAATCAAGACATACAATCAATACAATAAGCAATTACTGAAAGCATTAACACAACCATTCAAAGCTATGCCACACTCTGAAGGCTATAGTTCACTCTTACGAGCAATATACCATTTCACGAGCGATACATCAATCTCGAGCTTGATGTTGACAACGATGACAATAAGTGCGCAACCACCTTATAATACCAGTTTGGAATACACCGGGAGTAACCATAAATTCTACGACCCAAATCTCCCTGGGAGGCAACCCAAGCGAGAAAAAAGGAATAGCCACAGAGCTAGAGCAACCAACACTGGCAACCCGAGGCTACCCAGAGAGGCCCATCTCTCACGCGCTGGACACTATGTAATTCAAGACTCGATACAAGGCGATAAACGAGCGAGAAACAAGATATCAAGCATTATCAACAATTGATAAACATTTCAATCAACAATCAACTCTAACAAGCGTAATAAGCATTAACAAGCATTTACAATCAAATATGTAACAAGAACAACACCAACAACATTATCAACCAATAATAAGTATTCTATAGACATTATAAACATTCTATAGGCATTATAAACATTCTATAAACATTATAAACATTCTATAAGCATTATAAACATTCTATAGGCAATATACTATGAAAACACACAAAATCCCAAAAATGACCCCAACTTACCAAATGTTACTACTTTCAAACGAGCCAGGAGCTTTGGAAACTGACTTCACCAATCTTCCTAGGTCACCATAAGGCACGTCTAAAGACCTCGAAACCCTACTTTATCCTAGAATTCACGCAAAGTCCCGATTTTCCCCTTTGCTCCTTTGAACTACAACTATACTAACGAAACACCCAACCAAATGCCATAATCACATCAAAAGTGCTTCCATGGCCTCCCAAAACAATGCCATCACGCAAAACAAGAAAACGCTAAACTCGACCTAAACGATCCCGACTTTCACCAAGGCATTTTTCTCATTTTTTCCATTATACAACCTAAACAAACCATGCATTTAGGCATTCTAGCACACCTAGCACCTTTTTACATAAACAGACAGCATAACAGCGCAACTTTATAGTTTCAAGGGTTTACTATTCACAAAATACTATTCAACTAACAATTTATATTTCAATTTCAATATTCAACCGCAAAAAATGTTAAAAAGCTATAAATACATGTTCTACGATTGCTAGTGAACATTCTTTAAGCCTCAAAACGATTAAAACAACAAACTACGGATAAAATCAAAAAATTAAAGTTAATGCATAAAACTTTCAAATACGCAAATAAACATGAAACCCTCACCTTAGACGCTCCTATACGCAAGGAAAACCTCGTAGGATGCCTCGGAAACCACCCCGTGCAAGCTCTCACGAATAATTGAAGATTTGAAGTTGAATTTTCTTTTTTTTTTCTCTCCTTGTTTTTTTGGCCCTTTGTTTCTGTTTTCAGCTCCCTTTTTTGTGCTTTGTTAAGCTATTATAAAAGATGACAAGGTCAAAGGTCAAGCCCCTTGGTCAAACCACTTAAAAATTGGTTAAACTAGCATATTTCATGCATTTTAAAGCTAAAACATGTAACATAAATCCAATTCCAGTAAAATACAACTTAAAACTCTAAAATTAAAACACTAAATACTAGTTTTCATTATTTGCTGAGGACTAGAAATCACTCTCTAACTATTACTCTCGAAATGCAATGCACCTTGCGACAACAAAAGAATAACAATTAAATCTCAAAGACTTCAAGAAAATATAATTTTGAAGAGTAATCATGGTTCAAAATTTACTCCAGCTCGGAGCTACTTTTCATTTAATTGAAATCTGAGCATTTAAGTGCAAGAAAAATAAAATCGGTTGATATCAATATGAAAAGTAGTTGATATTCTGTTTAAATAATTAGCTCAACTATTATTCTAGTTACTTCTAAAAGAAATATGAAAATAAATCTTCAAATAAATGTTTAACTAAAAATAAACACAAATCCAATGCTAACATTTAGGATGATACTTAATTAAATGCAATTAAATGTCATTAAATGCATGCCGGGTTCGGGTTATCACAGGTGCAACACGAGGACTTCCCAGGGGGTCACCCATCCTAGTACTACTCTCACCCAAGCACACTTAACTTCGGAGTTCTGATTTGATCTAGTGCATTAGTACTGTTATGATTGCACCCGTCATATTGAGGGCGCAAAGCCCTTTTGTGTCGTCCTTTTCGTGGCTCAAGATGAACGATCCGGGATGAAAAAATAGCGCAAAAAGAAGAAAAGTGACCCCAAACTAATGAAAACATTCGATTATGGGCTATAAAAATAGGTGCATCAATGTAGGATTGCTGCCCTCATCGTAGAGCTCTCGGAGAGCTTTCCAGCAGTATGCTGTGCCCTACATAACTCATTACAGATCAAAAGTTATAGGCACTAGAGCGACGAAGACTTGGTCACAGGCCCCACGCCCTCGGTTTGCTGGCCCATCCTCTACACAAAGCGATGTTGTCTTGCCCAAGATGCCGTGGGACTCGATAATAGAAATGTGATAGATAAAACTTCTTAGCAAACCAGAATAGGGCAAAAAAACAAATCGAAAAGGGTGGTGCAACACGAGGACTTCCAAATGGGTCAGCCATCCTAGTTCTACTCTCACCCAAGCACGCTTAACTTCGGAGTTCTGATGGGATCTGGTGCATTAGTGCTGTTATGATCGCACTCGTCATGTTGAGGGCGCAAAGCCCTAATGTGTCGTCCTTTTCGCGGCTCATGACGGACGATCCGGGACGAAGGAACAATGCAAAAAGAAGAAAAGTGGACCGAAATAGATGAAAATGTTTGCTTTTGCACTCCGAAAATAGGTGCAGTCGAGCAGGCTTGCTGCCCCCGTCGTAGAGCTCTCGGAGAGCTTTCCAAAGGTATGCTGTGCGCTGCATAACTCCTTACGGATCAAAAGTTTTGGGCACTGGAGCGACAGAGAGCTAGTCATAGGCCCCACGCCCTCGGTTGGCGGGCCCAGCCTCTACGCGAAGCGAAGTTGTCTTGTCCAAGATGTCATAGAACTCGATAATATAAATTTGACGGATAAAGTATCTTGGGAAGCAAGAACCGGGCAAAAAAACAAAACGAAAAGGGGGGTGCAACACGAGGACTTCCCAGGGGGTCACCCATCCATGTACTACTCTCGCCCAAGCATGCTTAACTTCTGCGTTCTGATGGGATCTGGGGCATTAGTGCTGGTGTGATCGTACCCGTCATAATGAGGACGCAAAGCCCTTATGTGTCGTCCTTTTTGCGGCTCACGAAAAATGATCCAGGATGAAGAAACAACACAAAAAGAAGAAAAATGGCCCGAAACTGATGAAAACATTTGGTTTTGGGATCTGAAAACAGGCGCAGCTAGGCAAGCTTGCTGCGCTCATCGTAGAGCTCTCGGAGAGCTTTCCAACGGTATCCTGTGCGCCGCATAAGTCCTTACGGATCAAAAGTTATGGGCACTGGAGCGACAGAGACCTGGTCACATGCCCTACGCTGTCGATTTGCAGGCCCAGCCTCGACACGAAGTGAAGTTGTCTTGCCCAAGATGCCATGGGAGTCGATAATAGAAATGTGACGGATAAAGCATCTTGCCAAGCCTGAACAGGGAAAAAAACAAAACGAAAAGGGCGGTGCAACACGAGGAATTCCTAGGGGGTCACCGATCCTAGTAGTACGCTCGCCCAAGCACGCTTAACTTTAGAGTTCTGATGGCATCCGGTGCATTAGTACTGGTATGATCGCACCCGTCATGTTAAGGGCGCAAAGCCCTTATGTGTCGTTCTTTTTTCGGCTCACAACAAATGATCCGAGATGAAAAAACAGCGCAAAAGGAAGAAAAGTGTCTCAAAACTGATTAAAACATTCGATTTTGGGCTACAAAAATAGGTGTATCCGAGCTGGCGTGCAGCCGAGCTGGCGCGCAGCCGAGCAGGCTTGCAGCCCTCGTTGTAGAGCTCTCATAGAGCTTTCCAACAGTAAGCTTTGCACCGCATACCTCCTTATGGATCAAAAGTTATGGGCACTAGAGCGACAGAGACCTGGTCACAAGCTCGATGCCCTCGGTTTGCGGGCCCAGCCTTTACTCGAAGCGAAGTTGTTTGGCCTAGGATGTCGTGGGACTCAATAATAGGAATATGATGGATAAAGTATCTTGGCAAGCTTGTACGGGGCAAAGAAACAAAACTAAAAAGGGGGTGCAACACGAGGACTTCCCAGGGGGTCACCTATCCTAGCATTACTCTATCCCAAGCACGCTTAATTTCGGAGTTCTTATGGGATCCGGTGCATTATGTGTCATCTTTTTTGCAGCTCACGACGAACGATCGAGGATGAAGAAACAGTGCAAAAAAAAACAAGTGTCCCGAATCTAATGAAAAAGTTTGATTTTGGCCTCCGATAATAGGCGTAACTGAGCAGACTTGCTGCCCTCGTCGCAGAGCTTTCCAACGGTATGCTGTGTGCCGTATAACTCCTGACGGATCAAAAGTTATGGACAATCGAGTGCTGAAGACTTGGTCACAGGTCCGACGCCCTCGGTTTGTGGGCCCAGCCTCTACGGGAAGCGAAGTTGTCTTGCCCATGATGCCGTGGGACTCGATAACAGAAATGTGACGGATAAAGCATCTTGGGAAGCTTGAACGGGAAAAAAAACAAAACGAAGAGGGGGATACAACACGAGGACTTCCTAGGGGGTCATCCATCCTAGTACTACTCTGGCCCTAGCACGCTTAACTTCGGAGTTCTGATGGGATCCGATGCATTAGTACTGGTATGATCGTACCCGTCATGTTGAGGGCATATAGCCCTTTTGTGTCGTCTTTTTCACGACTCACGACGAACGATCTGGGACGAAGAAACAGCACAAAAAGAAGGAAAGTGGCCCAAAAATGATGAAAATGTTCAATTTTGGGCTCCGAAAATAGGCGCAGCCGGGCAGGATTGCTACCCCCATAGTGGAGCTCTCGGAGAGCTTTCCAACGGTATGTTATGCACCGCATAACTCCTTACGGATCAAAAGTTACGGACAATCGATCGCCGAAGACCTGGTCACCGGTCCGATGCCCTCGGTTTATAAGCCCAGCCTCTACGGGAAGCGAAGTTGTCTTGCCCATGATGCCGTGGGACTCGATAACAGAAATGTGACAGATAAAGCATCTTGGGAAGCTTGAACGGGAAAAAAAACAAAACGAAGAGGGGGGTACAACACGAGGACTTCTTAGGGGTCATCCATCCTAGTACTACTTTGGCCCTAGCACGCTTAACTTCAAAGTTCTGATGGGATCCGGTGCATTAGTGTTGGTATGATCGCATCCGTTATGTCGAGGGTGCAAAGCACTTATGTGTCGTCTTTTTCGCGGCTCACGACGAACGATCTGGGACGAAGAAACAACGCAAAAAGAAGAAAATAGGCATAAAATTGACAAAAATGTTTCATTTTAGGCTCCAAAAATAGGCGCAGCAAAGCAGGATTGCTGCCCCCGTCGTAGAGCTCTCGCAGAGCTTTCCAGTTGTATGTTGTACGCCACTTAACTCATTACGGATTAAAAGTTATGGGCTCTAGAGCGACAGAGACTTTGTTATAGGCCCCACGCCCTCGGTTTGCTTGCCAATCCTCTACGTGAAGCGATATTGTCTTACCCAAGATGCCATGGGACTCGATAATAGAAATGTAACAGATAAACCATCTTGGCATACTTGAACGGGGCAAAAAAAACAAACTGAAAAGGGGGGTAGAACACGAGGACCTCGTAGGGGGTCACCCATCCTAGTACTACCCTTGCCCAAGCACTCTTTACTTCGGAGTTCTGATGCGATTTGGTGTATTAGTGCAGTTATGATCACACCCATCATGTTGAGGGTGCAAAGCCCTTATGTGTCGTCCTTTTCACGGCTCACGACGAACGATCCAGGACGAAGGAACAACGCAAAAAGAAGAAAAATAGACCGAAACTGATGAAAACATTTGCTTTTGCACTCCGAAAGTAGGTGCAGCCAAGCAAGCTTGGTGCCCCCGTCGTAGAGCTCTCGGAGAGCTTTCCAACGGTATGCTGTGCGCCGCATAACTCGTTACGGATCAAAAGTATGGGCACTAGAGTGACGGAGACCTGGTCACAGTCCCTACGCCCTCGGTTTACGGGCCCATCCTCTACGCGAAGTGAAATAGTCTTGCCCAAGATGTCGTGGGACTCGATAATAGAAATGTGACGGATAAAGCATCTTGGGAAACCTGAACGGGGCAAAAAAACATAACGAAAATGGGGGTGCAACATGAGGACTTCCTAGGGGGTCACCCATCCTAGTACTACTCTTACCCATGCATGCTTAACTTCAGAGTTTTGATGGGATCCGGTGAATTAGTGCTGGTATGATCGTACCCGTCATATTGAGGGTGCAAAGCCCTTATGTGTCGTCCTTTTTGCGGCTTACAAAAAATGATGCGGGATGAAGAAACAGCACAAAAAGAAGAAAAGTGGCCCAAAACTGATGAAACCGTTTTCTTTTGGACCCCGAAAACTGGTGCAATCAAGCAGGGTTGCTGACCCCGTCGTAGAGCTCTCAAAGAGCTTTCCAACAATTTAATGTGCGCTGCATAACTCCTTACGGATCAAAAGTTATAGGCACTGGAGTGACAGAGACCTGGTCACAGGCCCTACGCCCTCGATTTGCAGGCCCAGCCTCTACGCGAATTGAAGTTGTCTTGCCCAAGATACTGTGGGACACGATAACAGAAATGTGACAGATAAAGCATCTTGGCAAGCCTGAACGGGGCAAAAAAACAAAACGAAAAGGTGGGTGCAACACGAGGACTTCCTTGGGGGTCACCCATCCTAGTAATACTCTCACCCAAGCACGCTTAACTTCGGAGTTCTAATGGGATTCGGTGCATTAGTGCTAGTATGATCGCACCCGTCATGTTGAGGGCGCAAAGCCCTTATGTGTTGTGTTTTTCGCGACTCACGGCGAACTATCCGGGATGAAAAAATAGAGCAAAAAGAAGAAAAGTATCCCAAAACTGATGAAAACGTTCGATTTTGGGCTCTGAAAAAAATTACAGCCTAGCAGACTTGCATCCCCTGTTGTAGAGCTCTAATAGAGCTTTCCAACTGTATGCCTTGCACCGAATGCCTCCTTATGGATAAAAACTTAGGCACTAGAGTTATAGAGACTTGGTCACAGGCCCCACGCCCTCAGTTTGTGGGCCTAGCCTCTACACGAAGCGAAGTTGTCTTGCCCAAGATGCCGTGGGACTCGATAATAGGAATATGATGGATAAAGTATCTTGGCATGCCTGAACGGGGCAAAAAAACAAAACGAAAAGGGGGGTGCGACACGAGGACTTCCTAGGGGGTCACCTATCCTAGCACTACTCTCGCCCAAGCATGCTTAACTTCGGAGTACTTATGGGATCTGGTGCATTAGTGTGGGTATGATGGCACCCGCCATGTTGAGGGCGTATAGCCCTTATGTGTCGTCCTTTTTGCAGCCCACGACGAACGATCGAGGACGAAGAAACAGCGCAAAAAGAAGAAAAGTGGCCCGAAGCTGATGAAAACATTCGATTTTGGGCTTCAAAAATAGGCGCAGCAAACCAAGATGGTTCCCTCTGTCGTAGAGCACTCAGAGTGCTTTCCAGTGGCATGTTGTGCACCGCATAACTCATTACGGATCAAAAGTTATGGGTACTAGAGCGGCGGAGACCTGGTCACAGGCCCCACGCCCTCGGTTTGAGGGCCCAACCTCTACGCGAAGCGATGTTGTCTTGCCCAAGATGCCGTGGGACACGATAACAGAAATGTGACAGATAAAGCATCTTGGCAAGCCAGAACGGGGCAAAAAAACAAAACGAAAATGAGGGTACAACACGAGGACTTCCTAGGGGGTCACCCATCCTAGTAATACTCTCACCCAAGCACGCTTAACTTCGGAGTTCTGATGGGATTTGGTGCATTAGTGCTAGTATGATCGTACCCGTCATATTGAGGGCACAAAGCCCTTATGTGTTGTAAATTTTACGGCTCACGGCGAATGATCCGGGATGAAGAAACAGCGCAAAAAGAAGAAAAGTGGCCTGAAACTGATGAAACCATTTGCTTTTGGGCTCTGAAAATAGTCGCAGCTGAGCAGGCCTGTTGCCCCCGTTGTGCAGCTCTCGGAGAGCTTTCCAACGGTATGCTGTGCACCACATAACTCCTTACGGATCAAAAGTTATGGGCATTGGAGCGACGAAGACTAGGTCACAGGCCCCACGCCCACGGTTTGCTGGCCTAACCTTTACGCGAAGTGAAGTTGGCTTACCCAAGATGCCGTAGGACTCGATAATAGAAATCTGACTGATAAAGCATCTTGGCAAGCCTGAACGGGGCAAAAAAACAAAACGAAAAGAGGGGGGTGCAATACGAGGACTTCCCAGGGGGTCACCCATCCTAGTACTACTCTCGCCCAAGCACGCTTAACTTCGGAGTTCTGATGGGATCCGGTGCATTAGAGCTGGTATGATTGCACCTGTCATGTTGAGGGCGCAAAGCCCTTATATGTCGTCTTTTTGGCGGCTCACGACGAACAATCCATGACGAAGAAACAACGCAAAAAGAAAAAAAGTGGCCCAAAATTGATGAAAACGTTCTATATTGGGCTTCGAAAATAGGCGCAGCCGAGCAGGCTTGCTGGCCCATCGTATAGCTCCCATAGAGCTTTCCAACGGTATGCTGTGCACCTCATGCCTCCTTACGGATCAAAAGTTATGGGCACTGGAGCAACGGAGTCCTGGAAGCGATGTTGTCTTGCCCAAGATGCCGTGGGACTCGATAATAAGAATGTGACGGATAAAGCATCTTGGTAAGCCTGAACAGGGCAAAAAAACAAAATGAAAAGGGAGGTGCAACACGAGGACTTCCTAGGGGGTCACCCATCCGAGCACTACTCTATCCCAAGCACACTTAACTTCGGAGTTCTGGTGGGATCCAATGTATTAGTGCTGGTATAATCGTACCCGTCATGTTGAGGGTGTAAAGCCCTTATGTGTCGCCATTTTTATGGCTCATGACGAACGATCCAGGAAAAAGAAATAGCGTAAAAAGAAGAAAAGTGGCCAAAAACTAGTAAAAATGTTTGATTTTGGACTCAAAAAATAGGCGCAACTGAGCAGGCTTGTTGCCCTCATCGTAAAACTCTCGGAGAGCTTTCCAATGGTATGTTGTGTGCCGCATAACTCCTTACGGATCAAAAGTTATGGGCACTAGAGTGACGAAGACCTAGTCACAGGCCCGATGCCCTCGGTTTGCGGGACCAGCCTCTACGGGAAGCGTACTTGTCTTGCCCAAGATGCCGAAGGACATGATAAAAGAAATGTGATGGATAAATCAACTTGGCAAGTCTGAACGGAGGAAAAAAACAAAACGAAAAGGGGGGTACAACACGGGACTTGCCAGGTGGTCACCCATCCTTGTACTACTCTCGCCCAAGCACGCTTAACTTCGGAGTTCTGATGGGATGCCGTGCGTTAGTGCTGGTATGATCGCACCTGTCATGTTGAGAGCACAAATTCCTTATGTGTGATCCTTTTCGTGGCTCACGACGAATGATCCGGAATAAAGAAACAGCGCAAAAAGAAGAAAAGTGGCCTGAAACTAATGAAAACGTTTGCTTTTGGGCTCCAAAAACAGGCGTAGCTGAGCAGGCTTGTTGTCCCCGTTGTAGAGCTGTCGGAGACCTTTCTAACAGTATGTTGTACCCCGCATAACTCATTCGGATAAAAAGTTATGGGCACTGGAGCGATGGAGGCCTAGTCACATGCCCCACGCCCTCGGTTTGCGGGCCGAGCCTCTTCGCGAAGTGGAGTTGTCTTGCTCAAGATGCCATGGGACTCGATAATAGAAATCTGACGGATAAAGCATCTTGGCAAGCCTGAACAAGGTGAAAAAACAAAATGAAAAGAGGGCTACAACACGATAACTTCGGAGTTATGATGGGATCCGCTGCATTAGTGCCGGTATGATCAAACCCGTCATGTTGAAGGTGCAAAGCCCTTATGTGTCGTCCTTTTCAAGGCTAACGACGAATGATTCGGGATGAAAAAATAGTACAAAGAGGAGAAAAGTAGCCCAAAACTTATGAAAACGTTCTGTTTTGGGCTCCGAAAACAGGCGCAGCCGAGCTAGCTCGTTGCCCATGTCGTAGAGCTCTTAGAGAGCTTTCCAACGGTATGCTGTGCGCCGCATACCTCCTTACGGATCAAAAGTTATGGGCACTGGAGTGACGGAGACCTAGTCACAGGCCCCAAGCCCTCAATTTGCTGGCCCAGCCCCTACACAAAGCGAAGTTGTCTTGCCCAAGATGCCTTGTGACTCGATAATAGGAATGTGACGGATAAAATATATTGGCATGACTGAACGGGCCAAAAAAATAAAACGAAAAGGGGAGTACAACACGAGGACTTCCCAAGGGGTCATCCATCCTAGTACTACTCTCGCCCATGCACATTTAACTTTGGAGTTCTGATAGGATCTGGTACATTAGTGCTGGTATGATCGCACCAGTCATGTTGAGGTCGCAAAGCCGTTATGTGTTGTCCTTTTCGTGGCTCACGACAAACGATCCAGGATGAATAAACAGCGGAAAAAAAAGAAAAATGGCCTGAAACTAACGAAAACGTTTGATTTTGGGCTCCGAAAATATGGGCGGCCGAGAAGGCTAGTTATCAACGTCGTAGAGCTCTCAGAGATTATTCCAAAGGCATGTTGTGCGCGGCATAACTTCTTACGAATCAAAAGTTATGGGAACTGGAGCGACAGGGACCAGGTCACAAGCCCCACGCCCTCGGTTTACGGGCCTAGCCTCGACGGGAAGAGAAGTTGTCTTGGCCAAGATGCCGTGGGATTCGATAATAGAAATGTGACGGATAAAGCATCTTGACAAGCCTGAATGGGGAAAAATAACAAAAGGAAGAAGGGGGTGCATTAGTGCATTAGTACTGGTATGATCGTATACGTAATGTTGAAGGCGCAAAGCCCTTATGTGTCGTCCTTTTCACAGCTCACGACGAACGATCCGAGACGAAAAAATTGCTTATAAAAAAGAAAAGTGGGATGAAACTGATGAAAATGTTTGCTTTTCGACTCCAAAAGCTGGCGCAGCCGAGCAGGCTCGCTGCCCCCGTCGTGGAGCTCTTGGAGAACTTTCGAACGGTATGTTGTGCACCGTATAACTCCTTACGGATCAAAAGTTATGTGCTCTGGAGCGACGGAGAACTGGTCACTAGCCCCATGCCCTCGGTTTGCAGACCCAGCTTCTACGCAAAGTGAAGTTGTCTTGCCCAAGATGCCGTGGGACTCGATAATAAAAAAGTAACGGATAAAGCATCTTGGCAAGCCTGAACGGGGCAAAAAAACAAAATGAAAAGAAAGGTGGAACATGAGGACTTCCTAGGGGGTCATCAATCCTAGTACTACTCTCACCCAAGCACGCTTAACTTCGGAGTTCTGATAGGATCCGGTGCATCAGTGCCAGTATGATCATACCTGTCATATTGAGGGCACAAAGTCCTTTTGTGTCGTCCTTTGCGCAGCTCACGAAGAACGATACGGGACGAAGAAAAAGCTCAAAAAAAGAAAAGTGGCCCAAAACTGATGAAAACGTTTGCTTTTGGGCTCCGAAAATAGACTGGCCGAGCAAGCTTGCTGCCCCCGTTGTAGAGCTCTCGGAGACCTTTCCAACAGTATGCTGTGCGCCGTATAAATCCTTACGGATCAAAACTTATGAGCACTGGAGTGACAGATAGCAGGTCACAGGCCCTACGCCCTCGGTTTGTGGGCCCAGCCTCTACAGGAAGTGAAATTGTCCTGCCCAAGATGCCGTGGGACTCCATAATAGAAATGTAACGGATAAATCATCTTGGCAGGCCTGAACGGGGAAAATTACAAAACGAAAAGAGGAGTGCAACATGAGGACTTGATCTGATTTGATTTGATGCATTAGTGCTGGTATGATCGCACACGTCATGTTGAGGGCGCAAAGCCCTTATATGTCATCCTTTTTGCGGCTCACAACGAACAATCAGGGACGAGAAAACAATGTAAAAAAATAGAAAAGTGGCCTAAACTGATGAAAATGTTTGCTTTTGGGCTGTGAAAATAGGTGCAACCGAGCAGGTCACAAAGGGTCATCCATCCTAGTACTACTCTCGCCCTAGCACACTTAACTTAGGAGTTCTGATGGGCTCCGATGCATTAGGGCTGGTATGATCGTACCAGTCATGTTGAGGGTGCAAAGCCCTTTTGTGTTGTCCATATCACGGTCACGACAAACAATCAAGGACGAAAAAACAACGCAAAAATAAGAAAAGTGGCCAAAAATAGATGAAAACATTCGATTTTGGGCTCTAAAAATAATTGCAGCTGAGCAAGCTTGCAGTCCCCGTCATAGAGCTCTCATAGAGCTTTCCAACCATGTGTTGTGCACCGTATGCCACCTTACAGATCAAAAGTTATGGGCGTTGGAGCGACGGAGACCTGGTCACAGGCCCTACGCCCTCGGTTTGCGGGCCCGGCCTCTACGCGAAGTGATGTTATCATGCCCAAGATACCATGGGACTCGATAATAGAAATGCGATAGATAAAGCATCTTGGCAAGCCTGAACGGGGCAAAAAAACAAAACGAAAAGGGGGTACAACACGAGGACTTCCCAGGGGTTTATCCATCCCTGTACTACTCTCGCCCAAGCACACTTAACTTCGGATTTCTAATGGGATCCGGTGCATTAGTACTTGTATGATTGCACCAGTCAAGTTGAGGGCACAAAGCCTTTATGTGTCATCCTTTTTGCGGCTCATGATGAACGATCCGGGATTAAGAAACAGCACAAAAAAAAAAAAAAAGTAACCCAAAACTGATGAAAATATTCTATTTTGGGCTCCAGAAATAGGTGAACAAAGCTTTCCAATGGTATGTTGTGCACCGCATGCGTCCGTACAGATCAAAAGTTATGGACACTGGAGCGACGGGGACCTAGTCATAGGCTCTACGCCCTCAGTTTGCGGGCTCAGCCTCTACACGAAGCGAAGTTGTCTTGCCCAAGGTGCTGTAGGACTCGATAATAGGAATGTGACGGATAAAGCATCTTGGCAAGCCAGAATGGGGCAAAAAAACAGAAAGAAAAGGGGCGTGCAACACAAGAACTTCCCAAGGGGTCACCTATCCTAGCACTACTCCCGCCCAAGCACGCTTAACTTTGGAGTTCTGATGGGATTAGGTTTATTAGTGCTGGTATGATCATACCAGTCATGTTGAGGGCATATAGCCTTTATGTGTCATCCTTTTCGCGACTCACGACGAACGATTCGCGACGAAGAAAATAGCTCAAAAAGAAGAAAAGTGGCCCAAAAATGATGAAAACATTTGCTTTTGGGCTCGGAAAATAGTCACAGCCGTGTAGGCTCGTTGCCCCCATCGTAAAGCACTCGAAAATCTTTCCAACGGTATGCTTTGCGCCGCATAACTATTTACGAAACAAAAGTTATGGGCACTGGAGCGACGGAGACGAGGTCACAGGCCCCACACCCTCGGTTTCCAGGCCCAGCCTCTACGCGAAGCGAAGTTGTCTTGCCCAAGATGCCGTGAGACTCGATAATATAAATGTGACGGATAAAGCATCTTGGCAAGCCTGAATGGGGAAAAAAACTAAACAAAAAGGGGCGTGCAACACGAAGACTTCCCAAGGGGTCACCCATCCTAGTACTACTCTCGCCCATGCACGCTTAACTTTGGAGTTGTGATGGAATGCGGTGCATTAGTGCTGGTATGATCGCACCTGTCATGTTGAGGGCGCAAAGCCCTTATGTGTCGTCTTTTTCGCGGCTCACGACAAACGATCCGGGATGAACAAACAGCGCAAAAAGAAGAAAAGTGACCCGAAACTGATGAAAACGTTTGCTTTTGGGCTCCAAAAATAGGCTCAGCCGAGCAAGCTTGATGCCCCCCTCGTAAAGCTCTCGGAAAGCTTTCCAACGGTATGTTGTGCGCCACATAACTCCTTACGGATCAAAAGTTATGTGCTTTGGAGCGACGGAGAACTGGTCACTAGCCCCATACCCTCGGTTTGTGGACCCAACCTCTACGCGAAGTGAAGTTGTCTTGGCCAAGATAAAGTGGGATTCGATAATAGAAATGTAATGGATAAAGCATCTTGGCAAGCTTGAACGGGGCAAAATAACAAAAGGAAAAAGGGGGTGCAACACAAGGACTTCCCAAGGGGTTACCCATCCTAGTACTACTCTCACCCAAGCACGCATAACTTTGGAGTTCTGATTGGATTCGGTGAATTAGTGCTGGTATGATCGTACACGTAATGTTGAAGGCGCAACGCTTTTATGTGTCGTCCTTTTCACAGCTCACAACGAACGATCCGGGATGAAGAAATTGTTATAAAAAAGAAAAGTGGGTTAAAACTGATGAAAACATTTGCTTTTCGGCTCCAAAAGCAGGCGTAGCCGAGCAGGCTTGCTGCCCCCGTCGTAGAGCTCTCGGAGAACTTTCGAACGGTATGCTGTGCGCCGCATAACTAGTTAGGGATCAAAAGTTATTTGCTCTGGAGCGACGTAGATCTGGTCACTGGCCCCACGCCCTCGGTTTGCAGACCCAGCCTCTACACGAAGTGAAGTTGTCTTGCCCAAGATGCCGTGGGACTCGATAATAGAAATGTAATGGACAAAGCATCTTGGCAAGCCTGAACGGGGCAAAAAAACAAAACGAAAAGGAGGGTGGAACATGAGGACTTCCCAAGGGGTCATCAATCCTTGTACTACTCTCACCCAAGCACGCTTAACTTTGGAGTTCTGATGGGATCCGGTGTATCAGTGCCAGTATGATCCTACCCGTCATATTGAGGGCGCAGAGTCCTTTTGTGTCGTCCTTTTCGCGGCTCACGACGAACGATCTGGGATGAAGAAAAAGCTCAAAAAAAGTAAAGTGGCCCGAAACTGATGAAAACGTTTGCTTTTGGGCTCTAAAAATAGATGCAGCCTAGCAAGCTTTTTGCCCCCGTCGTAGAGCTCTCAGAGAGCTTTCCAACGGTATGCTGTGCGCCGCATAACTCCTTACGGATCAAAAGTTATGGGCATTGGAGTGACAGATAGCAGGTCACGAGCCCTACGCCCTCGGTTTGTGGGCCTAGCCTCTACGGGAAGTGAAGTTGTCCTGCCCAAGATGCCGTGGGACTCGATAATAGAAATGTGACGGATAAATCATCTTGGCAGGCCTGAACGGGGCAAAATTACAAAATGAAAAGAGGGGTGCAACACAAGGACTTCCTAGGGGGTCACCCATCCTAGTACTACTCTTGCCCAAGCACGCTTAACTTTGGAGTTCTAATTTGATCTGATGCATTGGTGCTGGTATGATCGCACACGTCATGTTGAGGGTGCAAAGTCCTTATGTGTCATCCTTTTCGGGGCTCACGATGAACGATCTGGGATGAGGAAACAGCGTAAAAAAAAGAAAAGTGGCCTGAAACTGATGAAAATGTTTGCTTTTGGGCTATGAAAATAGGCGCAGCCGAGCAGGTCGTAGAGGGTCATCCATCCTAGTACTACTCTCGCCCTAGCACGCTTAGCTTCGGAGTTCTGATGGGATCCGATGCATTAGGGCTGGTATGATCGCACCTGTCATGTTGAGGGCGCAAAGCCCTTATGTGTCATCTTTTTCATGGCTCACGACAAACGATCCGGGATGAACAAACAACGCAAAAAAAAGAAAAGTGACCCAAAACTAATGAAAACGTTTGCTTTTGGGCTCCAAAAATAGGCTCAGCCGAGTAGGCTTGCTGCCCCCGTCGTAGAGCTCTCGGAGAGCTTTCCAACGGTATGTTGTGCGCCGCATAAATCCTTACGGATCAAAAGTTATGTGCTCTGGAGCGACGGAGAACTGGTCACTAGCCCCATAGCCTCGGTTTGCGGACCCAGCCTCTACGCGAAGTGAAGTTGTCTTGGCCAAGATGCCGTGGGATTCGACAATACAAATGTAACGGATACAGTATCTTGGCAAGCCTGAACAGGGAAAAATAACAAAAGGAAAAAGGGGGTACAACACAAGGACTTCCCAAGGGGTTACCCATCCTAGTACTACTCTCGCCCAAGCACGCTTAACTTCGGAGTTCTGATACGATCCGGTGCATCAGTGCCAGTATGATCATACCTGTCATATTGTGGGCGCAAAGTCCTTTTCTTTCGTCCTTTTCGCGACTCACAACGAACGTTCCGGGACGAAGAAAAAGTTTGAAAAAGAAAAGTGGCCTGAAACTGATAAAAACGTTTGCTTTTGGGCTCTAAAAATATATGCGGCCGAGCAGGCTTGCTGCCCCAGTCGTAGAGCTCTCAGAGAGCTTTCCAACAGTATGATGTGCACCCCATAACTAGTTACGGATCAACAGTTATGTGCTCTGGAGCGACGGAGAACTGGTCACAGGCCCCACGCCCTCGGTTTGTGGGCCCAGCCTCTTTGGGAAGTGAAGTTGTCCTGCCCAAGATGTCGTGGGACTCGATAATAGAAATGTGATGGATAAATCATCTTGGCAAGCCTGAACGGGGTAAAATTACAAAATGAAAAGAGGGGTGCAACACGAGGACTTCCTAGGGGGTCACCCATCCTAGTACTACTCTCGCCCAAGCACGCTTAACTTCGGAGTTCTTATTTGATCTGATGCATTAGTGCTGGTATGATCACACACATCATGTTGAAGGCGCAAAGCCCTTATGTGTCATCCTTTTCGAGGCTCACGACGAACGATCTGGGACGAGAAAATAGCTTAAAAAAAGAAAAGTGGCCTGAAACTGATGAAAATGTTTGCTTTTGGGCTCTGAAAATAGGCACAGCCGAGCAGGTCGCAGAGGGTCATCCATCCTAGTACTACTCTCGCCCTAGCACGCTTAGCTTTGGAGTTCTAATGGGATCCGATGCATTAAGGCAGGTATGATCGCACCCGTCATGTTGAGGGCACAAAGCCATTTTGTGTCGTCCTTTTCGCGGTCACAAAAAATAATCCGGGATGAAGAAACAGTGCAAAAAGAAGAAAAATGGCCCAAAACTGATGAAAACATTCGATTTTGGGGTCCGAAAATAATTGCCGCCGAGCAAGCTTGCAATCCCCGTCATAGAGCTCTCATAGAGCTTTCCAACTGTGTGTTGTACACTGCATGCCTCCTTACGGATCAAAAGTTATGGGCATTGGAGCGACAGAGACCTGGTCACAGACCCTACGCCCTCGGTTTGTGGGCCCGGCCTCTACGCGAAGCGATCTTGTATTGCCCAAGATGACATGGGACTTGATAACAGAAATGTGACGGATAAATCATCTTGGCAATCCTGAACGGGGGTCATCCATCCTAGTACTACTCTCGCCCAAGCACGCTTAACTTCGGAGTTCTGATGGTATTCGGTGCATTAGTGCTGGTATGATCGCACTCGTCAAGTTGAGGGCGCAAAGCCTTCACGTGTCGTCCATTTTGCAGCTCACGACGATCGATCCGGGACAAAGAAATAGCGTCAAAAGAAGAAAAATAACCCAAAACTGATGCAAACTTTCGATTTTGGGCTCCAAAAATTGGTGTAGCCGAGCAAGCTTGCTGTCCTCGTCGTAGAGCTCTCACAGAGCTTTACAACGGTATGTTGTGCACCGCATGTGTCTGTACAAATCAAAAGTTATGGGCACTAGAGCGTCGAAGACCTGGTCACAGGCCCTACGCCCTCAGTTTAAGGGGCCTAGCCTCTACACGAAGTGAAGTTGTCTTGCCCAAGATGCCGTAGGACTCGATAATAGGAATGTGATAAATAAAGCATCTTGGCAAGCCAGAACGAGGCAAAAAAATAAAAAGAAAAGAGGCGTGCAACATGAGGACATCCCAGGGGGTCACCTATCCTAGCACTATTCCCGCCCAAGCATGATTAACTTTGGAGTTCTGATGGGATTCGGTTTATTGGTGCTAGTATGATCATACTCGTCATGTTGATCGCACCCGTCATGTTGAGGGCGCAAAGCCATTTTGTGTCGTCTTTTTCGTGGTCACAACAAACAATCCGGGATGAAGAAACAGTGCAAAATGAAGAAAAGTGTCCCAAAATTGATGAAAACATTCGATTTTGGTGTCCGAAAATAATTGCCGCCGAGCAAGCCAGCGGTCACCGTCATAGAGCTCTCATAGAGCTTTCCAACTGTGTGTTGTGTACAGCATGCCTCCTTACGGATCAAAAGTTATGGGCATTGGAGTGACGGAGACCTGGTCACAGACCCTATGCCCTCGGTTTGCGGGCCCGACTTCTATGCGAAGCGATCTTATCTTGCCCAAGATGCCGTGGGACTTGATAATAGAAATGTGACGGATAAATCATCTTTGCAAGCCTAAACGGGGCAAAAAAACAAAACAAAAAGGAGGGTACAACACAAGGATTTCCCAGTGGGTCATCCATCCTAGTACTACTCTCGCCCAAGAACGCTTAACTTCGGAGTTCTGATGGGATTCGGTGCATTAGTGCTGGTACGATCGCACTCGTCAAGTTGAGGGCGCAAAGCCTTCATGTGTCGTCCATTTTGTAGCTCACGACGATTGATCCGGGATCAAGAAACAGCGCAAAAAGAAGAAAAGTGACCCAAAACTGATGCAAACATTCGATTTTGGGCTCCAAAAATAGGTGCAGCCGAGCAGGCTTGCTGTCCTCGTCGTAGAGCTCTCACAGAGCTTTACAACGGTATGTTGTGCACCGCATGCGTCTGTACAAATCAAAAGTTATGGGCACTAGAGCGACGAAGACCTGGTCACAGGCCCTACGCCCTCGGTTTGCGGGCCTAGCCTCTACACGAAGCGAAGTTGTCTTGCCCAAGATGCCGTAGGACTCGATAATAGGAATGTGACGAATAAAGAATCTTGGCAAGCCAGAACGGGGCCAAAAAACAAAAAGAAAAGGGGCATGCAACATGAGGACATCCCAGGGGGTCACCTATCCTAGCACTATTCCCGCCCAAGCACGCTTAACTTTGGAGTTCTGATGGGATTCGGTTTATTAGTGCTGGTATGATCATACCCGTCATGTTGATCGTACCCGTCATGTTGAGGGTGCAAAGCCATTTTGTGTCATCCTTTTTGCGATCACAACAAACAATCCGGGATGAAGAAACAACGCAAAAAGAAGAAAAATGTCCCAAAACTGATGAAAACATTCGATTTTGGGGTCCGAAAATAATTGCTGCCGAGCAAGCTAGCGGTCACCGTCATAGAGCTCTCATAGAGCTTTCCAACTGTGTGTTGTGCACCGCATGCCTCCTTATGGATCAAAAGTTATGGGCATTGGAGTGACGGAGACCTGGTCACAGACCCTATGCCCTCGTTTTGCGGGCCCGGCTTCTATGCGAAGCGATCTTGTCTTGCCCAAGATGCCGTGGGACTTGATAATAGAAATGTGACGGATAAATCATCTTGGCAAGCCTGAACGGGGCAAAAAAACAAAACGAAAGAGAGGGTACAACACGAGGACTTCCCAGGGGGTCATCCATCCTAGTACTACTCTCGCCCAAGCACGCTTAACTTCGGAGTTCTGATGGGATTCAGTGCATTAGTGCTGGTATGATCACACTCGTCAAGTTGAGGGCGCAAAACCTTCAGGTGTCGTCCATTTTGTAGCTCACGACGATCGATCCGAGACGAAGAAATAGCGCAAAAAGAAGAAAAGTGACCCAAAACTGATGCAAACATTCGATTTTGGGCTCCAAAAATAGGTGCAGCCGAGCAGGCTTGCTGTCCTCGTCGTAGAGCTCTCACAGAGCTTTACAAAGGTATGTTGTGCACCGCATGCGTCCGTACAGATCAAAAGTTATGGGCACTAGAGCGACGAAGACCTGGTCACTGGCCCTACGCCCTCGGTTTAATGGCCTAGCCTCTACACGAAGCGAAGTTGTCTTGCCCAAGATGCCGTAGGACTCAATAATAGGAATTTGACGAATAAAGCATCTTGGCAAGCCAGAACGGGACAAACAAACAAAAAAGAAAATGAGCGTGCAACATGAGGACATCGCAGGGGGTCACCTATCCTAGCACTATTCCCGCCCAAGCACGCTTAACTTTGGAGTTCTGATGGGATTCGGTTTATTAGTGCTGGTATGATCATACCCGTCATGTTGATCGCAGCCGTCATGTTGAGGGTGCAAAGCCATTTTGTGTCATCCTTTTTGCGGTCACAACAAACAATCCTGGATGAAGAAACAACGCAAAAAGAAGAAAAATGTCCCAAAACTGATGAAAGCATTCGATTTTGGGGTCCGAAAATAATTGCCGCCGAGCAAGCTAGCGGTCACCGTCATAGAGCTCTCATAGAGCTTTCCAACTGTGTGTTGTGCACCGCATGCCTCCTTACGAATCAAAAGTTATGGGCATTGGAGTGACGGAGACCTGGTCACAGACCCTATGCCCTCGGTTTGCGGGCCCGGCTTCTATGCGAAGCGATCTTGTCTTGCCCAAGATGCCGTGGGACTTGATAATAGAAATGTGATGGATAAATCATCTTGGCAAGCCTGAACGGGGCAAAAAAACAAAACGAAAAGGAGGGTACAACACGAGGACTTCCCAGGGGGTCATCCATCCTAGTACTACTCTCGCCCAAGCACGCTTAACTTCAGAGTTCTGATGGGATTTGGTGCATTAGTGCTAGTATGATCGTACCCGTTAAGTTGAGGGTGCAAAGCCTTCATGTATCTTCCGTTTTGCAGCTCACGATGATCGATCCGGGACGAAGAAACAACGCAAAAAGAAGAAAAGTGACCCAAAACTAATGCAAACGTTCGATTTTGGGCTCCAAAAATAGGTGCAGCCGAGAAGGCTTACTGTCCTCGTCGTAGAGCTCTCACAGAGCTTTACAACAGTATGTTGTGTACCGCATGCGTCCGTACAGATCAAAAGTTATGGGCACTAGAGCGACGAAGACCTGGTCACAGGCCCTATGCCCTCGGTTTGAGGGCCTAGCCTCTACACGAAGCGAAGTTGTCTTGCCCAAGATGCCGTAGGACTCGATAATAGGAATGTGATGGATAAAGCATCTTGGCAATCCAGAACGGCGCAAAAAACAAAAAGAAAAGGGGCGTGCAACATGAGGACATCCTAGGGGGTCACCTATTCTAGCACTACTCCCGCCTAAGCACGCTTAACTTTGGAGTTCTGATGGGATTCGGTTTATTAGTGCTGGTATGATCATACCCGTCATGTTGATCGCACCCGTCATGTTGAGGGCGCAAAGCCATTTTGTGTCGTCCTTTTCGCGGTCACAACAAACAATCTGGGATGAAGAAACAGCGCAAAAAGAAGAAAAGTGTCCCAAAACTGATGAAAACATTCAATTTTGGGGTCCAAAAATAATTGCCGCCGAGCAAGCTAGCAGTCCCCATCATAGAGCTCTCATAGAGCTTTCCAACTGTGTGTTGTGCACCACATGCCTCCTTACGGATCAAAAGTTATGGGCATTGGAGTGACGGAGACCTGGTCACAGACCCTACGCCCTCAGTTTGCGGGCCCGGCCTCTACGCGAAGCGATCTTGTCTTGCCCAAGATGCCGTGGGACTTGATAATAGAAATGTGACGGATAAATCATCTTGGCAAGCCTGAACGGGGCAAAAAAACTAAACGAAAAGGAGGGTACAACACGAGGACTTCCCAGGGGGTCATCCATCCTAGTACTACTCTCGCCCAAGCACGCTTAACTTCGGAGTTCTGATGGGATTCAGTGCATTAGTTCTGGTATGATCGCACTCGTCAAGTTGAGGGCGCAAAGCATTCATGTGTCGTCCATTTTGCAGCTCACGACGATCGATCAGGGATGAAGAAACAGTGCAAAAAGAAGAAAAGTGACCCAAAACTAATGAAAACATTCGATTTTGGGCTCCAGAAATAGGTGCAGCCGAGCAGGCTTGCTGTCACCGTCGTAGAGCTCTCATAAAGCTTTCCAACGGTATGTTGTGCACCGCATGCCTCCGTACGGATCAAAAGTTATGGGCACTGGTTCGACGGAGACCTGGTCACAGGTCCTACGCCCTGGGTTTGCGGGCCCAGCCTCTACACGAAGCGAAGTTGTCTTGCCCAAGATGCCGTAGGACTCGATAATAGGAATGTGACGGATAAAGTATCTTGGCAAACCAGAACGGGGCCAAAAAACAAAAAGAAAAGGGGCATGCAACATGAGGACATCCCAGGGGGTCACCTATCCTAGCACTATTCCCGCCCAAGCACGCTTAACTTTGGAGTTCTGATGGGATTCGGTTTATTAGTGCTGGTATGATCATACCCGTCATGTTGATTGCACCCGTCATGTTGAGGGTGCAAGGCCATTTTGTGTCGTCCTTTTCGCAGTCACAACAAACAATCCGGGACGAAGAAACATCGTAAAAAGAAGAAAAGTGGCCCAAAATTGTTGAAAATATTCGATTTTGGGATCCGAAAATAATTGCCGCCGAGCAAGCTAGCAGTCCCCGTCATAGAGCTCTCATAGAGCTTTCCAACTGTGTGTTGTGCACCGCATGCCTCCTTACGGATCAAAAGTTATGGGCATTGGAGTGACAGAGACCTGGTCACAGACCCTACGCCCTCGGTTTGCGGGCCCGGCCTCTACGCGAAGCGAAGTTGTCTTGCCCAAGATGCCGTGAGACTTGATAATATAAATATGTTGGCAAGCCAAAATGGGGCAAAAAAACTAAACAAAAAAGGGCGTGCAACACGAGGACTTCCCAAGGGCTCACCCATCCTAGTACTACTCTTGCCCAAGCATGCTTAACTTTGGAGTTGTGATAGAATGTGGTGCATTAGTGCTGGTATGATCGCACCTGTCATGTTAAGGGCGCAAAGCCCTTATGTGTCGTCATTTTCGCGGCTCACGACAAATGATTCGGGATGAACAAATAGCGCAAAAAGAAGAAAAGTGGCCCGAAACTAATGAAAACGTTTGCTTTTAGGCTCCAAAAATAGGCTCAGTCGAGCAGGCTTGCGGCCCCTGTCGTAGAGCTCTCAGAGAGCTTTTCAACGGTATGTTGTGCGCCACATAACTCCTTACGGATCAAAAGTTATGGGCACTAGAGCGACAGAGACCTGGTCATAGGCCCCGCGGGCCCAGCCTCTACGGGAAGTGAAATTTTCTTGCCCAAGTTGCCGTGGGACTCGATAATAGAAATGTGACGGATAAAGCATCTTGGCAAGCCTGAACGGGGCAAAATAACAAAATAAAAATGGGGTGCAACACGAGTACTTCCCTGGGGGTCACCCATCCTAGTACTACTCTCGCCCAAGCACGCTTAATTTCTGAGTTCTGATTGGATCTGGTGCATTAGTGTTGGTATGATCGCACACGCCATGTTGATGTCGCAAACCCCTTATGTGTCGTCCTTTTCGTGGCTCACGACGACTGATCCAGGATGAAAAAACAGCGTAAAAAAAAAAGTGGTTTGAAACTAATGAAAAGGTTTGGTTTTGGGCTCCAAAAATAGGCATAGCTGAGAAGGCTTTCTTCCACCGTCATAGAGCTCTCGGATAACATTCGAACGGTAAGCTATGTGCCGCATAACTACTTACGGATCAATAGTTATAGGCACTGGAGCGACGAAGAATTGGTCACAGGCCCCACGCCCTAGGTTTGCAAGCCCAGCCTCCACGCGAAGCGAAGTTGTCTTGCCCAAAATGCCGTGGGACTCGATAATATAAATGTGATGGATAAAGCATCTTGGCAAGCCTAAACGGGGCAAAAAAACAAAACAAAAAGGGGGTGCAACACGGGGACTTCCCAGGTGATCACCCATCCTAGTACTACTATCGCCCAAGCACACGCTTAACTTCAGAGTACTGATGGGATACGGTGCATTAGTGCTGGTATGATCGCACCGGTCATGTGGAGGGTGCAAACCCCCTATGTGTCATCCTTTTCGCGGCGCACGACGAACGATCCGTGTCGAAGAAACAGTGCAAAAAGAAGAAAAGTGGCCTTAAACTAATGAAAACGTTTGCTTTTGGGCTCCAAAAATAGGCACAGCAGAGTAGGATTGCTGCCCCCGTCGTAGAGCTCTCGGAGAGCTTTCTAACGATATGGTGTGTGCCGCATAACTCCTTACGGATCAAAAGTTATGGGCACTGAAGCGACGAAGACCTGGTTACAGGCCCTATGCCCTTGGTTTACGGGCCCAGCCTCTACACGAAATGAAGTTGTCTTGCCCCAGATGCCGTTGGACTCTATAATAGAAATGTGATGGATAAAGCATATTGGCAAGCCTGAACGGGGCAAAAAAACAAAAACGAAATGGGGGGTGCAACACGAGGACTTCCTAGGGGGTCATCCATCTTAGTACTACTCTCGTCCAAGCACGCTTAACTTCAGAGTTCCGATGGGATCCAGTGCATTATTGCTGGTATGATCGTACCTGTCATGTTGAGGGTGCAAGGCCCTTATGTGTCATCCTTTTCGCGTCTCACGACGAATGATTTGGGACGGAAAAACAGCGCAAAAAGAATAAAAGTTGTCCAAAACTGATGAAAACATTCGATTTTGGGCTACGAAAATAGGTATAGTCGAGCAGGCTTGCTGTACCCGTCGTAGAGCTCTCATAGAGCTTTCCAACAGTATGTTGTGTACCGCATGCCTCTTTACGGTTCAAAAGTTATGGGCACTAGAGCGTCGGAGACCTAGTCACAGGCCCACGCCCACGGTTTACGGGCCCAGTCTCTACACAAAGCGAAGTTGTCTTGACCAAGATGCCGTAGACTCGATAATAGGAATGTGACGGATAAAGCATCTTGGCAAGCCTGAACGGGGCAAAAAAACAAAATGAAAAACGGGGTACAACCAGAGGACTTCCCAGGGGGTTACCCATCCTAGCACTACTCTCCCCCAAGCACGCTTAACTTCGTAGTTCTGATGGGATCCGGTGCATTAGTATTGGTATGATCGCGCCCGTCATATTGAGGGTATAAAGCCCTTATGTGTCGTCTTTTTTGCGGCTAACGACGAACGATCTGGGATGAAGGAACAACGCAAAAAGAAGAAAAGTAGCCCAAAACCGATGAAAACGTTTGCCTTTGGGCTCCAAAAATAGGCGCAGCCGAGCAGGCTCACTGCCCCCATCGTAGAGCTCTCAGAGAGCTTTCCAACGGTTTGTTGTACGCCACATAACTCCTTACAAATCAAAAGTTATAGGCACTAGAGCGACGGAGACCTAGTCACAGGCCTCACGCCCTCGGTTTGCTGGCCCAGCCTCTACACGAAGTGAAGTTGTCTTGCCCAAGATGCCGTGGGACTCGATAATAGAAATGTGATGGATAAAGCATCTTGCCAAGCCTTAAGGGGCAAAAAAACAAAACGGAAAGGGGGGTACAACACGAGGAGTTATCAGGGGGTCATCCATCGTAGTATTACTCTCGCCGAAGCACGCTTAACTTCGGAGTTCTGATGGGATCTGGTGCATTAGTGCTGGTATGATCGCACCCGTCATGTTGAGGGAGCAAAGCCTTTATGTGTCGTCCTTTTTGTGGCTCACGATGAATGATCCGGGACAAAGAAACAGCGCAAAAAGAAGAAAAATGGCCCAAAACTGATGAAAATATTTGATTTTGGGCTCTGAAAATAGGTGCATCCGAGCTGGCTTGCTGTCCCCGTCGTAAAGCAGTGCACCACATGCCTCCTTATGGAACAAAAGTTATGGGTACTAGAGCGATAGAGACCTGGTCACAAGCCCCACGCCCTCGGTTTGCGGGCCCAGCCTCTACACGAAGCAAAGTTGTCTTGCCCAAGATGCCGTAGGACTCGATAATTGGAATGTGATGGATGAAGCATCTTGGCAAGTTTGAACGGGGCAAAAAAATAAAACGAAAAGAGGGGTACAACACGAGGACTTCCCAGGGGGTCACCCATCCTAACACTACTCTCGCATAAGTACGCTTAACTTCGGAGTTCCAATGGGATCCGGTGCATTAGTACTGGTATGATCGCACTCGTCATGTTGAGGGCGTATAGCCCTTATGTGTTGTCCTTTTCGCGGCTCACGACGAACGATCCAGGATGAAGAAACAGCGCAAAAAGAATAAAAGTGGCCCGAAACTGATGAAAACATTTGATTTTGGGCTCGAAAAATAGGCGCAACTGAGCAGACTTGTTGCCCTTGTCGTAGAGCTCTCGGAGAGCTTTTCAACGGTATGGTGTGTGCCGCATAACTCTTTATGTATCAGAAGTTATAGGCACTAAAGCGATGAAGACTTGGTCACAGGCCCCACGACCTCAGTTTGTGGGCCTAGCCTCTACGCGAAGTGAAGTTATCTTGCCAAAGATGCCGTGGGACTCAATAATAGAAATATGACGGATAAAGCATATTGCCAAGCCTGAACAGGGAAAAAAAACAAAACGAAAAGGGGGGTGCAACACGAGGACTTGCTAGGGGGTCATCCATCCTAGTACTACTCTTACCCAAACACTCTTAACTTCGGAGTTCTGATGGGATCCGATGAATTAGTACTATTATGATCGCACTGGTCATGTTTAGGGCGCAAAGCCCTTATGTGTGGTCCTTTTCGGGGCTCACGACAAACAATTCAGGACGGAGAAACAGCGCAAAAAGAAGAAAAGTTGTCCAAAACTGATAAAAACATTCGATTTTGGGCTACGAAAATAGGTGCAGCAGAGCAAGCTTGTTGTCCGCGTCATAGAGCTCTCATAGAGCTTTGCAACGGTATCCTGTGCACTGTATGCCTCCTTACGGATCAAAAGTTATGAGCACTGGAGCGACGGAGACCAAGTCACAGGCCCATGCCCACAGTTTGCGGGCCCAGCCTCTACATGAAGCGAAGTTGTCTTGCCCAAGATGCCGTAGGACTCGATTATTGGAATGTGACGATAAAGCGTCTTGGCAAGCCTGAACGGGGCAAAAAAACAAAACGAAAAGGGGGGTGCAACACGAGGACTTCCCAGCGGGTCACCCATCCTAGAACTACTCTCGCCCAAGCATGCTTAATATTGGAGTTCCGATGGGATCCACTGCATTAGTGCTGGTATGATCACCCCTGTCATGTTGAGGTTCTATAGCCCTTATGTGACGTCATTTTCGTGGCTCACAACGAACAATCCAGGACGAAGAAATAGCGCAAAAAGAATAAAAGTGGCCCATAACTGATGAAAATGCTTGATTTTGGGCTCCGAAAGTAGGCGCAACTGCGTAGGCCTGCTGCCCCCGTTGTAGAGCTCTCGGAGACCTTTCCAACGGTATGTTGTGCACCGCATGCTTCCTTACAGATCAAAAGTTATGGGCACTGGAACGACGGAGAGTTGGTCACAAACCCCACTCCTTCAGTCTTGCCTAAGATGCTGTGGGACTTGATAATAGAAATGTGACGGATAAAGCATCTTGGCAAGCCTAAACGGGGAAAATAAAACAAAACGAAAAGGGGGTGCAACACGAGGACTTCCCAGGGGGTCATCCATCCTAGTACTACTCTCGCCCAAGCACGCTTAACTTCGGAGTTCTGATTGGGATCTGGTGCATTAATTCTAGTATGATCGCACCTGTCATGTTGAGGGCGCAAAGCCCTTATGTGCATCCTTTTTGTGGCTCACGATGAACGATCTGGGAAGAAGAAAATCGCAAAAAGAAGAAAAGACACCCAATACTGATGAAAACGTTCGATTTTGGGCACCGAAAATAGGTCCAGCCAAGGAGGCTTGTTGTCCCTGTCATAAAGCTCTCATAGAGATTTCCAATGGTATGATGTGCACCACATGCTTCCTTGCGGATCAAAAGTTATGGGCACTAGAGTGACAGAGACCTAGTCACAAGCCCCACGCCCTCGGTTTGCTTGCCCAGTCTCTACGCGAAGTGAAGTTGTCTTGCCCAAGATGCCGCGGGACTCGATAATAGAAATGTGACAGATAAAGCATCGTGGCTAGCTTGAATGGGGCAAAAAAACAAAACGAAAAAGGGGGGTGCAACACGAGGACTTCTCAGCAGGACATCCATCCTAGTACTCCTCTCTCCCATACACACTTAATTTCGGAGTTCTGATGGGATTCGGTGCATTAGTGGTGGTACGATCGCACCCGTCATGTTGAGGGCGCAAAGCCCTTATGTGTCGTGCTTTTTACGGCTCACGACGAACGATCCGGGATGAAGAAATAGCGTAAAAAAAGTGGTCCAAAACTGATAAAAATATTCGATTTTGTCCTTCGAAAGTAGGTGCAGCCAAGCAGGCTTGCTATCCCCGTCGTAGAGCTATCATAAAGCTTTCCAACGGTATGTTGTGTACCGCATGCCTCCTTATGGATCAAAAGTTATGGGCACTGGAGCAACGGAGACCTGGTCACTAGCCCTACGGCCTCGATTTGCTGGCCCAGCCTCTACACGAAGCGAAGTTGTCTTGCCCATGATGCCGTAGGACTCGATTATAGGAATGTGACGGAAAAAGTATCTTGGCAAGCCTGAACGGGGCAAAAAAATAAAACGAAAAGGGGGGTACAACACGAGGACTTCCTAAGGGGTCATATATCCTAGTACTACTCTCGCCCAAGCACGCTTAACTTCGGAGTTCTGAAGGGATGCGATGCATTATTGCTGGTATGATCGAACCCGTCATGCGCAAACCCCTTATGTGTCGTCCTTTTCACGGCTCATGACGAACGATCCGGAATAAAGAAACAGTGCAAAAAGAAGAAAAGTGGCCCAAAACTGATGAAAACGTTTGCTTTTGGGCTCCAAAAATAGGCGCAGCAAAGCAGGATTGCTGCTCCCGTCGTAGAGCTCTTGGAGAGCTTTCTAACGGTATGATGTGCACCGCATAACTTATTACGGATCAAAACTTATGGGCACTAGAGCGACGGAGACCTGGTCACAGGCCCCACGCCCTCGGTTTGCTGGACCATCCTCTACGCGAAGTGATGTTGTCTTACCCAAGATGCCGTGGGACTCAATAATAGAAATGTGACGGATAAAGCATCATGGCAAGCCTGAACGGGGCAAAAAAACAAAACGAAAATGAGGGTGCAACACGAGAGCTTCCTAGGGGGTCACCCAATACTACTCTCACCCAAGCACGCTTAACTTCGGAGTTCTGATGGGATCCGATGCATTAGACCGTCATATTGAGGGCGCAATGCCCTTATGTGTCGTCCTTTTCCCGGCTCACGACAAACGATCCGGGGTGAAGAAACAGCACAAAAAGAAGAAATGTAACCCGAAATTGATGAAAATATTTTCTTTTGGGCTATGAAAACAGGCGCAGAGGAGCAGGCATGCTGCCCCCGTCGTAGAGATCTCGGAGAGCTTTCCAACGGTATGTTGTGCGCCGCATAACTCCTTACAGATCAAAAGTAATAGGCACTAGAACGACGGAGACCTGGCCACAGGCCTCGCGCCCTCGGTTTACGGGCCCATTCTCTACGCGAAGTGAAGTTGTCTTTCCCAAGATATCGTGGGACTCGATAATAGAAATGTGACAGATAAAGCATCTTGGCAAACCTGAACGGGGCAAAAAAACAAAACGACAAGGGGGGTGCAACACGAGGACTCCTTAGAGGGTCATACATCCTAGTACTACTCTCACCCAAGCACGCTTAACTTCAGAGTTCTGATAGGATCCGGTGCATTAGTGTTGGTATGATCGTACCCGTCATATTGAGGGTGCAAAGCCCTTATGTATCGTCCTTTTCACGGAGCACGACGAATGATCCGGGATGAAGACATAGTGCAAAAAGAAGAAAAGTTGCCCGAAACTGATGAAAACGTTTGCTTTTGGGCTCCAAAAACTGGCACAGCTGAGCATCATTGCTGCCCCCGTCGTAGAACTCTCGGAGAGCTTTCCAACTGTATGCTATGCGCTGTATAACTCCTTACAGATCAACAGTTATGGACACTAGAGCGACAGAAACCTGGTCATGGGCCCTACGCCCTCGATATGCGGGCCCAGCCTCTACGCGAAGTGAAGTTGTCTTGCCCAAGATGCCGTAGGACTCGATAATAGAAATGTGATGGATAAAGCATCTTGGCAAGCATGAACGGGGTAAAAAAACAAAATGAAAAGAGGGGTGCAACACGAGGACTTCCTAGGGTATCACCCATCTTAATACTACTCTCGCCCAAGCACGCTTAACTTTAGAGTTCTGATAGGATTCGGTGCATTAGTGCTGGTATGATCGCACCTGTCATGTTGAGGGCACAAAGCCCTTATGTGTCGTCCTTTTCGCGGCTCACGACGAGAAGAAAAATGGCCTAAAACTAATGAAAACATTCAATTTTGGGCTCCAAAAATAGGTGCAGCCGAGCACGCTTGCTTTCACCGTCGCAGGGTTCTCATAGAGCTTTCCAACGGTATATTGTTCACTGCTTGCCTCCTTACGGATCAAAAGTTTTGGGCACTGGAGAGACGGAGACCTGGTCACAGGCCCCACGCCGTCGGTTTGCGGGCCCAGCCTCTACACGATGCGAAGTAGTCTTGCCCAAGATACCGTAGGACTCGATAATAGGAATGTGAGGGATAAAACATCTTGGCAAGCCAGAACGAGGCAAAAAAACAAAACGAAAAGAGGGGTACAACACGAGGACTTCCCAGGGGTTCACCCATCCTAGCACTACTCTCGCCCAAGCACGCTTAACTTCGGAGTTCCGATGGGATCCAGTGCATTAGTGCTTGTATGATCGCACCCGTCATGTTGAGGGCGTATAACCCTTATGTGTTGTCCTTTTCGCGGCTCACGACGAACGATCAAGGACGAAGAAATAATGCAAAAACAGTAAAAGTGACCCAAAATAGATAAAAACGTTTAATTTTGGCTCTGAAAATAGGCACAATAGGGCAGGCTTGCAGCCCCCGTTGTAGAGCTCTCGGAGGGCTTTCCAACGGTATGCTGTGCGCCGTATAATGCTTTACAGATCAAAAGTTATGGGCACTCAAGCCACAAAGACCTGGTCACGGGCCCAACGCCCTCGGTTTGCGGGCCCAGCCTCTATGGGAAACGAAGTTGTCTTGCCCAAGATTCCGTGGCACTCGATAATAGAAATATGATGGATAAACCATATTGGCAAGCTTGAACGGGGCAAAAAAATAAAACGCAAAGAGGGGTGCAACACGAGGACTTGCCAGGGGGTCACCCATCCTAGTACTATTCTCGCCCAAGCACGCTTATCTTCGGAGGTCTGATGGGATGCGGTGCATTAGTACTGGTATGATCGCACCCGTCATGTTGAAGGCGCAAAGCCCTTAAGTATAATCCTTTTCGCGGCTGACGATGAACGATCCGGGATAAAGAAACAGCGTAAGAAGAAGAAAAGGTGCCCGAACCTGATGAAAACGTTTGCTTTTGGGCTTCGCAAGCAGGTGCAGCCTAGGAGGCTTGTTGTCCCCATCCTAAAGCTCTCGAAGAGCTTTCCAATGGTATGCTTTGCACCACATAACTCCTTAAGGATAAAAATTTATGGGCACTAGAGCGACAGAGACATGGTCACAGGCCCCACGCCCTCGGTTCTGCGGGCCCAGCCTCTACACAAAGTGAAGTTGTCTTGCCCAAGATGTCGTGGGACTCGATAATAGAATTGTGATGGATAAAGCATCTTGGCAAGCTTGAACGGGGCAAAAAGACAAAACAAAAAGAGGGGTGCAACATGAGGACTTCCTAGGGGGACACCCATCCAAGTACTACTCTTGCCCAAGCACGCTTAACTTCGGAGTTCTGATTGAATCTGGTGCATTAGTGCTGGTATGATCATACTAGTTATATTCAGGGGGCAAAGCCCTTATGTGTCGTCCTTTTCGCAGCTCACGACGAACTATCCGGGATGAAAAAAGAGTGCAAAAAGAAGAAAAGTGGAGAAAAACTGATAAAAACTTTTGCTTTCGGACTCCGAAAACAAATGCAGCCGAGCAAACTTGCTACCCCCGTCGTATAGCTCTCGGAGAGCTTTCCATCGGTATATTGTGTGTCACGCCCCAACTCGACCCCTCCTATAATCAGTCAGGACGCAACGGAATTTCTGCAGTATAACGACAGTAAATAGGATACCGAGGCTCTAAACCAACCTCAATAGGACATCATACATCAACTCCATAAACCATACAACAAACAACTTCTCAATAACATAACAACATACATCATAACCATATTATACAATAAACATTCCTCGTTATATGCCTCCGTTCCAACATAATACATGAACCCTTAATATATATTGCCAAAATATGTTGATACCAACCTAACGACCTAAACAAAGACAAAAGAAAGACTACTAAGATAGCATCAACTAATTCATTATCTTTTCAACATCTTTTACATTATGAACTACAAAGCATATAAAAGTCTACTAAGTTAATTTACAAATAGTAAAACAATACAACATCAAGGATAAGACTCCGGAACATAAGACTCATCCACGTAAGGCACATTTTCCTCTTCAGGAGGCACGTACCCGTAATCTTGCGAAAGTACACCTATATGCATGCAATAATAGAGAGTGAGCTTACATAAAATAAGCCTAGTGAGGATCCGATAGATCTCGAGCAAGGTTTACTTAATTCCTTGGAAATAATCCTTTGAGCATGTAAACACACAATAACAACAATAATACTATCATCACATAACTATAATGACCATTCAATAAAGGATACACTAGTTGGTGTAGCTCCAAATACCATCACGATCACAACAGCCTTCTTGTGACTCCCATAAACTCACGCACCCGAGGTACCCCCACTAGCCTCGCTTTCCATGACACCTCCGTCATGCGAGTTGGAGGTAGTCTCTGGTAGTCATGCCATTATCAACCTGACAGCCCGATGCTGCCCGAGAGGTGGGACACACATACCAAAGACTCAGCAATAATAATAAACATCAATCATTCATAGGAGGACAGTCTAGCAGAACTGCCTACCTCCCGGCATCAATCATCAATCAATAATCATCAATAATCATATTATCATCATAATAACATCAATAACCAATTTAACAACAAATAATGAAGTTAGATGACAAAGTAGGCCATCCAACCGAACATGCATTAAACACACAATCAAACCCTAGTTTACCCATCAACAACTCACAATTCAATCACTCAAACCACACCCAATCAACTAAGGCTCAATCTAACATTTTAAAGAAAGACAACCTAAACTTCAAATAATCATATCTTACATTCTACTAATCCAAACAACTCCAAACCAGTTTCAAACACTCACCCATTCAATCAACTACATTAGCCCCCTCGGAAACCAACCAAAACACATCCAAATCATGCCCAACAACCCTAAAACCCTAGTGTGTCATGGCTGAAATTTTTGGATTTTGGCACAGACATCACAATCGAAAATTCGGCATTACAACGGCGCTACCACGTAATTATCAAACTTTTAAAAATCGACGGCAATCGATTCCGATCAACACAACTCAAAATAATCAACATTTAGCAAATTAATCAACTTTAAATACCCGAAAAATAATAATTATGCTACAACCGTTCAAATCTCGCAAGATTACATATAAATGATCCCTAGCATGCATGGAGCAATAATCTAACCTCAGATTAACATTCTAACGGTTCAATAATTATTTATACGCATAAACACAAAATATGAGTTTTGAGATCTAGAATTTTTCTCTCACCTTTGATGCGATATAAGCCTAGGAATGCGTGCAATGCGTGCCCAACAAGCGAAATCCAACTCGGCACGAAATTCTACTGACAAGAAACTAGGTTTTTCTTTGAAATTTTGCTTGGAAATCATTGAAGAAAAGCTTTGGTTTCTCTCCTATGGTCTCTCGGCCATATGTGTGAAAATGAAGGTGTTTTTGTGCTATTGCAATGTGTGTTGATGATATATGCATAATAGTCAACATTTTAAATGAAAGTCAAAGTTGAAACTTTAGTATTTTTAGTGTTTTCTTGACTTTAAATGCATTTTTCTTGATCACCAAAGTTCAAAACAATTATTCAACACCCAAGATAGCTCAAGTAGATTATTTTTAGGTGACAAGAAGTTTTACAATCAAACAATTTCACCTGAGTCGGCTTAAAACTCGATTTTCACAAAAATCGGTGTAAAAACCCTAATAAATTTTTAAGCCAATTTTAAAACTGTTTTAATCAAACACAGGTCTATTAAAGTCCGTGGACTAGGTCTAGAAGGGTTAAAAAGACCAGTTTCAAAATTTTAGCGGACGTGTTTCGAAAACACTATTCGCTGAAAATCGACGATAAAATTTTTGACTCTATTTTTGATGAAAATTTCATGAATGAACATTTAGCATGTTCTTGGAGCATTGATATCAAAATTACCACATTCTAAGTCACATAGCACATAAATATATTAATTCACACAAAACGAGATAAAGTACGCAAAACGAGATAAGATAGAAAAGTGGGGTTTCACATTCTCCCCCCCTTAAAGAAATTTCGTCCTCGAAATTCTTACTTGATGTACTGAACAGATCTGGGTACTACTGCTGCATTTGATCTCGTCTCTCCCAAGTCGCTTCCTCAATGCCGTGATGCTTCCACAGCACCTTAACCATCAGAATCTTCTTCGACCTCAACTCTCGTTCCATCTGATCAAGAATACGAATCGGATGCTCGTCATAAGTCAGATTCTCACGAAGCTGTAACGGCTCTGGCTCAAGAATATGAGAAGGATCCAGATTATATTTCCGCAATCTAGACACATAAAATACATCGTGGACATTAGAGAAGTTCTCCGGTAAAGCCAACCGATATGCCAACTTACCAACCCTGCCGGTAATCTCAAACGGCCCAACAAATCTCGGACTCAGCTTTCCACCTTTACCATAACGAGCAAACCCCTTACGAGGAGACAATCTCAAGAAAACCCGATCTCTGACTGCAAACTCCAAGTCCCGACGACGCTTATTAGCATAACTCTTGAATCTACTCTGCGCCGTAAGCATTCTCTGCCTGATCAACTGAACATTCTCAATCTTCTCAAGAAGCTCTGGCATGATAGTCGGATCAATAGTCTTCATCTCCCCTACCTCGTCCCAATATAAAAGTGAACGACACTTACGACCGTAAAGAGCTGAGAAAAGTGCCATCCCAATAGTAGCTTGATAACTATTGTTATAGGCAAACTCGACAAGTGGTTGATGTTTCTCCCAGTTCTTCCTGAAGTCCAGAACACAAGCCCTAAGCATATCTTCCAGAATCTGAATAGTCCGCTCAGACTGACCGTCGGTCTGTGGATGATACGCAGTACTGAAGTTCAACTGAGTACCCAAGGTCTCCTAAAGTTTCTCCCACAAACGAGAAGTAAATCGAGGGTCTCGATCTGAGACAATACTAGATGGAATCCCATGAAGTCTAACAATCTGATCCAAATAAAGATCCGTCAACTTTGTAACCTCATCTCCCATCCTCATCGAAATAAAATGAGCTATCTTCGTCAAACGATCCACGACAACCCAAACTGCATCATTACTTCTCGGTGTTCTAGGCAAACCAGTGACGAAATCCATCGTAATATGCTCCCACTTCCACTTTGGTATAGCCAACGGCTGAAACAAACCTGCAGGTCGTTGATGCTCGGCTTTCACTCGCTGACAAGTCAAACATCTAGACACGAACTGAGCAACCTCCTTCTTCATATTATTCCACCAGTAATGTTGCTTCAAATCCCGATACATCTTGGTTCCACCGGGATGAATAGTGTACTTAGAATTATGAGCTTCCTCCAGAATACCTCGCCTCAAGCCCGATTCATCGGGAACACAAACCCTGTTCCGAAACCGAAGAATACCGTCCTCATGCAGTTTAAAGTCAGATTGATCATCCGTGATCTGATCCTTGATCTTCTGAAGTTTAACATCAAGTTGCTGAGCCTCTCTGATCTGAGACAGCAATAAAGGTTGAATATGGAGATGTGAACACATCACCCCAACCTGAGTCAATTCTGGTCTCCAATAAGTGAATTCCTTAAGAATCTCCCATTTCTTGACAGCTAAACAAGAGATACTCGCCTTCCGACTGAGAGCATCTGCTACAACATTTGCCTTGCCAGGCAAATAATTGATAGAACAATTATAATCTCCAAGAAGTTCCATCCACCTCTGTTGGCGCATATTCAACTCCTTCTGTGAAAACAAGTACTTCAGACTCTTATGATCAGTGAAAATCTCGAACTTACTACCCCACAGATAATGACGCCACTTCTTTAGTGAGAAGACAACTGCTGCCAACTCAAGATCATGAGTCGGATAATTCACCTCATAAGGCTTCAACTTCCGGGAAGCATAGGCAATAACTCAGCCATCCTGCATAAGAACACATCCCAAGCCCTCCTTGGATGCATCGCTGTAAATAACCATATTATCGGTCCCCTCTGGTAGAGCAAGTACTGGAGCAGTAGTCAACCTCTTTTTCAACTCCTGAAACCCACTCTCACACTTTTCATCCCAAGCAAAGATAGTCCGTTTCTGAATCAACTTAGAAAGTGGCCCAGCAATCTTTGAGAAGTCCTTAACAAACCTACGATAATAACCCGCCAAGCCAAGAAAGCTACGGACCTCAGAAACATTCTCTGGCCGTTTCCAAGACATCACCACTTCAATCTTAGTGGGATCTATAGAAATACATCTCTGTGTAATAACATGGCCAAGAAAAGATATGCGTTGCAGCCAAAATTCACATTTGCTGAACTTGGCAAACAACTGATGCTCTTGCAGCTTCTGTAAGACAAGCCGTAGATGTTGCTCATGCTCCGATTCAGATTTAGAATAGACCAAGATATCATCAATAAAGATTACTACGAACTGGTCTAAATACGGCTGAAAAACCCGATGCATAAGATCCATGAATGCTGCCGGTGCATTAGTTAATCCAAAGGGCATAACAACAAACTCATAATGCCCATATTGAGTCCTGAAGGCAGACTTCGGAACATCCTCCGTACGAATCCGAAGCTGGTAATACCCCTGGCTCAAATCAAATTTAGAATAGACTTTGGCTCCCTGAAGTTGATCAAACAACTCGTCAATCAGTGGCAAAGGATATTTGTTCTTGATGGTCACCTGATTCAAACCACGGTAATCAATACACAATCTCAAGGTACTATCCCTCTTCTTCACAAATAAAACAGGAGCTCCCCAAGGTGAAGAACTCTGCTGAATAAATCCCTTCTCCAATAACTCCTGCAACTGAGTCTTCAACTCCTTCTACTCAGCTGGTTCCATCTGGTATGCTGATTTAGAAATAGGCTGAGTACCGGGAATAAGATTGATCTCAAACTCCACATCTCTCTCTGGCGGTAACCCTGGCAACTCCTCGGGAAATACATTGGGATATTCCCGAATAATAGGGACTTCCTCCAGCTGTAGCTTATCAGATGGCTTGTTGATCAAATAAGCTAGATAACCCGAACACCCCTTACACACCAACTTAACGGCTTTAGTTGCTGAGATAACAAAACTCGTCTTTGCACCCCGGTTCCCTACTACCTCAACTACTGGCTGATCTGGCAAACGAAACTGTACTATCTTGGTTCGATAGTTTAGCTGGGCATCATACTTAGAAAGCCAATCCAGACCCAAATAACATCATACCCCCGGATAGGAAATAAGATAAGGTCCGAAGGAAAATTATGCCCCTTAACATGTATTATACAATCTTTACATACTAAGTCAGTCACATACTTATCAGTCAAAGAGGTACTAATTTCAACCACATAAGGCAATCTTTCAGGTTGCAAATTAACACGTTGCACACAAGAAGGAGTAATGAAAGAATGTGTAGCACTAGAATCAATCAACACTTTAACAAGTTGATCAAGTATAAGGAAGTTACCTTCCACAACTGCAGTCTCCTCAGGCATTTCCTCTAAGTCAACTGCGTAGGCCAGAGCCTGAACTCGCTGCTGCTGAGGTGCACTGGCTGCAGGTTAGCCCTAATAACCCTGGGTCGCAGTCCGACCCTCAGTCCTCGAATATCTAGGGCAATCCCTCACCCTGTGCTGATTGCTGCCGCAACCTAAACACGTCCCTGCTTTCACTCTGCAATCGGCCTCCACATGCCCCGTGCGGTTGCAGTGAGTACACTACGGTGATGATGCACTAACACTGCCCCTAGAAGAACCAGGAGCTGAAGAAACAGCTGATCTAACCTGCTGCTGCTGAGGCCTTACCAAACTAGGCCTGTACTGACCCTGAGACTTGGTTGGCCTAAACTGGGACTGAACCTGATATGACCCTTACTGAAACTGAGGCCGATAATAACTCTGCTGCCCCTGTGGCCTAAAAGAACCCTGCTGAACTGGTGGCCTGTACACAACCTGTTGTACGGGAGGCCTATACATACTCTGCTGATACTGCAACTGATACGGCCTCTTACTGGGCTGACTAGACACAAGCTGATCTCCCTTTCTCTTCTCTAGTCTAGAAGTTGCCTCAAAAGCCTCAGTGAATATATCATACCGATTTAGAGCCATCACATCCTGAATCTCGGGCCTCAACCCCAACATAAATCTACGAGTCCTCCGCTCCTCATCAGCCACTTACTCCGGTGCATACCAGGACAATCGAGTAAAGGTGGCCTCATACTGAGCCATTGAAACATCTCCCTACACCAAGGCTAGAAACTCTGCCTCTCTCCGTTCCCTCGCAATCCTCGGGACATACTTTGCCCGGAAAGCCATCAGAAAGGTACCCCAAACATACGGAATACCCTGAGTCGCCCAGCTAGTTCTCACTGTGCGCCACCATTCTTCTGCCTCATCATTTAGCAAGTACACGGCAAAGGAGACTTTCTGCTCATCGGTATAATCAAGAGGATCATAAATCATCTCCACCTTGCTAATCCATGCCTTAGCCTTCCTATCATCCGGCTCTCCCTGAAATCTAGGTGGATAATACCCTAAGAACTCTTTCAGGGTACCACGCCCGTGGTTTCCACCTTGCACATTCAGCAACTGAGCCTGCCAAGCCTGAGTCTGGGCAGCCTGCCCTGCTATCAACTGAGCCTGTCTGGCCATTAACTCAGCAATCCTCTCCATAGCTGCCCCCAAACGGTCATCACCCCTATCACGGCCCAGTGCCGCATTACCAGGAGTCTCATCAGTCATCTCAGGCCTACCTCTGGTTCTCGGTCTGCCCGTCATTCTACTAATCAAAGAGTTAGCACAGGTTATAGCATGTAAACGGGTTATGAACAACTATTAGCACATAAACAACAAAGTCATATAAAACACATAAACAAATTGATCACATAATCACATAAGCACTAAATCACATAATCACTTAATCACTTAATCATTTAATCATATTAATACATAGATCACTTTTCTTTCTTTTCATAAATACTTTCATGCTAAGACCATTACCCACAACTAACATGCGCTCTGATACCACTTAAATGTCACGCCCCAACTCGACCCCTCCTATAATCAGTCAGGACGCAACGGAATTTCGCCAGTATAATTACAGTAAATAGGATACCGAGGCTCTAAACCAACCTCAATAGGACATCATACATCAACTCCATAAACCATACAACAAACAACTTCCCAATAACATAACAACATACATCATAACCATATTATACAATAAACATTCCTCGTTATATGCCTCCGTTCCAACATAATACATGAACCCTTTGTGACGCCCGAGATTTAGCCATGCATTTAATTATTGTTGCATCCTTTGTTTGCGCATCTCTTTCTATGCCTTATTAACTGTCTTCTTAGGTTACTATTCACTTCATTTTTAAACTGCATTCTATTGGTTAATTAGCATTTTTATTAAATCATATTAATTGTAAAAGTAGTGGAAAAAATGTTCATTTGATCTAACGGCGTTAGGAGAGCTCGTTTAGAAAATGGTTTTTGTAGTTGAGTGAATAGTGTTACGTAATAACTTTATAGATTTAATTAGCTAGCCTAAGTTTTATACATTTTCCTCGTTTTGGAGCTAGCAACGCGCATTTTATTAGATCACTTAAGCACCCAAAAGACCCCACCTCAACTTAACCCCTTTATTATATCACTTAAGCTCATAAAATGCAAAAAAAAAAAAAAAAAAAAGCTGAAATCAGGAGCCAGACCCGACAGCCCCTCTTTGCACTTGGGAGAAATTTTTCATCTTCAACTTTTCAATTCAAGCCAAGCCAAGCCTTGAGCAACTAGTGTAGGGTGTTTGCAAGGTTCCTAGGTGCTCCTACGCGTATTGGTGAGGGATTTCACGACTTATTTTTGCATTTTTAAATAGTTGCTCATTTCTTGATTTGTTGAAAATATGATTATATGCCATTCTAATTCTTATCTATGCTAATATACCATCTATATGAATGCTAGAGAACACATTTGAACCGTTGTTTCGCTTTTTAAACGGTTAGAATCGTTAGTTTGATTGTTAGGGTGAATAGTGACGTTTTTTCTAGGGTTTTGTGTAATTGCTCGAATTAGCTTGATTTAATGCTTCTAATAGATGCCTTAGGTGTTAGTGAAGATAGCCTAATACGCCCGTGCACTTGCATTGCCCTTAAATTGCCTAAAAATGGAAAATATCCGACTTTAATTTGGGGCTTTCGGGGTTAATGCGAATCCGGGTGGATTCGGGCTTCAATTATAATATCCTTAGGCTACCTAGGTGCTATAGATGCCTTGACATCCCTTGTTTGAAGCCCGGACAATGTAGGTGTAGTTTAAAGCCAAAAGAGGGAAATTGGGGCTTTCGGGGTAAACGCGGGCATTTGATTGAACTAGAGGGTTGAGAGGGTACCTTGAGGGTTAGTTAGAAGGTTGGGAGAGTTTCCTTTGAAAATGAAATCATTAACTTTGGTTTGGAAGAGAAATAGTTTGTAAAATAAAGGGGTGTAAGTGCAATTTCGGTTGTCTCACACTTCTAAACTCACGGCATGACTTCTTGAGTGTTTATATGTAATATTAAGTTGATTTGGAACTTTTGGTATGATCCTATGCTTATTTTGTATATATTCATTTGTAAACTGCTTATTAGCTTCTATATTTGCTTCTATCCTAATTGCATCGAGGTCAACCTACTTTGTTGATCCTCATGTGTGTTAATGCTTATATTATTGCTATTAACTTGCCATCGTTAAGTGCATTGCATAGTGGTTGCGCAACCATAGTGTCAGGGGCGGATGTGTTGAATATCGGCTGGGCGGCAGAGGGCTTGCCGGTGGATATTCAAACTCCGTGCCCTATTCCCTCATTCGCCTGGTCCGGAGATTGCCAGGGGATGTTGGGTCGTAGGATTCGGGGTACATCCGGAGTACACCCACTGGAGTGTTTGGGGATTATGCCGGCTTATCGTGATCGTGTTCGTGGTTCGTGGATCGTGATTGAAGACCTGTGAAGATTGGTGTATAGGGGATTGTGTGAAATGTATCCTTTTAAATGTATGGCTACTTAAGTTATCATTGTTTCTTAAATTGTCTAAGTGATATTATTGCATAATTGTATTATCTGTTGCATTGCACGCCCCGAGACTATATCCCTCACTGGGCAACAGTGGTTGCTCATACCTCGATATCTGTTTCAGGAGACGCTGAGGGTGATCCCCAGCTTGTTGATTTAGTTGAGGAAGAAGAAGTTCAGATTGAGCCTTTACCTTAGTTGCTGTGCCTGATAGCTTGAGGTGGTTAATGAATTTGCTGTTATGTGGAAGATTCATCTGATTACTTTACGTACTATTTTGTGGCCTAAGGGCTATGTATATGTTGTTGTGCAAATTGAAGGATAGTAGATTGTGGTGTAGAATTGGAAGCCATGTCTTGTAATAACTTTTATTCTTGCCTTTATTTCCTTGCATGGTCGGGAGTGGATGGTTAATGTAGAATGCATTATCCTTTAAGTTGTTATGGATTTCCTAGAATGTTATGATTATAAAACTATGCTGATAACAAGCTCTCGCATGCTTGTGTGTTTTGGAGATATTGTGTACCATAAGGCTCGGATGGCCTTATAGCTTTGTTGTTTAATTAAGAAAATCTTGTATTGTATTGTTGGGACTTTGTTTAAGTGTTTACAGGTTTTTAGAATGTCCACGGTACAGGGGAGACTTTGTCCGTGTGTCGGGTCCGGACTTAACCTTTAGCTTGGGGTTGGGTCGGGGCGTGACATTTAAGTGGTATCAGAGCTATAGATTGCATGAAGCCGGGTTAAATTTCTCGGTCTGTGGGTAGAGATTTGTTATGTGACTTTGTGAATACATGAGACTTTGATTTTGATTTGCCTAAGTGAAATTTGAATAAGGAATGAACATGCTAGCATGGAAATAGAATATCAAGAGTCTAGAATGTCAAGTATGATCTAGTGATTTATGTTTAGTTCAAGAATGTGGAATATTTATTTGAACTCCTATGTACTTGACTTTATGTGAATCTAATTGGACTTTCTTTATGTGTTTACTTATAAACTGCATATATACATATATATACCTGTCATAACACTTCGCATTCTAGCTATTCGAGATGGGGCCTCGCCGTCGTGCTGAAAATCCGAATGTTGGTGGAGAACCCGAGGGGGTACAGGGGCAAGAAGCTGAGGTGGCCGAAAATGCACCGCAGGTTCAAGAACCAAGCACTGCACATATCTTGGCCACGATGGCCACAGCCATGAACACTATCGCCCAGTTTGTTACACAACAGGGTCAGCCAGGGGTCGTTGGAGGTAATCAGGCTGCGAGAACCGGAGGTAGTGGTCCTACCGGGGGAAATCTGTATGATCGGTTTATACATCATGGGGCCTATACTTTCTTTGGGGAGCCGGACGATATGAAAGCTGAGATGTGGCTAAGGAAGTTCGAGAGAGTGGCAGCGATACTGGAGTGCCATGATGACAGGAAGATTACTTATGCAACTTTCCATCTCGAGGGTGATGCTGAAGATTGGTGGAATACCATCAGTGAGAAATGGGGAGCTGAGGGAGGTCATCATTCGTGGGCCGATTTTGTCCGAGAATTTTGAGACAAGTATATATCGGTAGTTGCCCGCGAGAGGCGACAAACTGAGTTCATAAACTTGAAGCAGGGAAGTATGACGGTAGATCAATACGAGGCTACTTTTACCCGGCTTTCCAGTTATGCACCAGCTTTAATTCAGCCGGAGGATATGAAGATTCAGAGGTTCATCTTGGGTTTGAGGAGAGATATTATGCTGAACTTGTCTTCAAATGATTTTACCAACTATGCTGCAGTAGTCCGAGCTGCCTCGAGATATGAGAAACGGAAGGCCGATGTATTAGCCGAGACCAATCAATCGAGTAAACGGTTTCAGTCTCAGAGTCAAGGGTACCAGGGGCAGGCTGTATCAGTTGGGCAGAGTTCACAGCCGAGGCAGACTCAGAGTTACATAGGGCCTACTCAGACTCAGGCACGACCAGTCCAGAGTCAGACTCAGAGTCAGTTCCGTCCAGCTGTTTCCCGTTCGCAGCAGGGTAGTTCAGCTACCTCTACTTACAGAGCTCCTTCGGGAGGCACTGTTGCAAGACGTCACCAGCAGTGCAGCTTCTGTCAGCGTCAGGGCCACACTGAGGATGTTTGTTGGAAGAAACATAACAAGTGTACAGGTTGCGGCAGTGATCAGCACAGGGTTAAAGACTGTCAGAAATTTAAGAACCCTAGGGGTCAGACATCAGCTCAGAATTCTCAGACCAGGGCACCGGCTGCAGCACCACCACCACGAGGTCAGGCCCGTGTGTTTCCTTTGGATGCTGAGGAGCTTCCGGATACAACCGCTGTGGTAGAAGGTATTTTTCTTCTTAATGATCAATCAGTTAAGGTTTTAATTGATTCCGGGGCTTCGTATTCTTTTATTACTCCTACTTGTGCACAAAATGCTAAATTGAAACATGATAAACTGTTGCATGAGATTGTGGTTTATACTCCTATGGGTCCGAAGTTTGTTACTAGATCTATTTGCAGAGCATGTAGTATATTTATTGAGGGTCGTATTTTTCCTGCTGATTTGATTATCCTACCCTTCAATGACTTTGAAATTATATTGGGGATGGACTGGCTAAGAAAATATTATGCCCAGCTTGATTGTAGAAAGAAGATTGTGTATCTAGAAATGCCTGACCAGCCTGTACTTAAAATAGTTGGTAGTAGAAAATCTACGGGAACTCCTATTATTTCTTCTGTTAGGGCATCTAAATTATTAAGCAAGGGTTGTGAGGCTTATCTTGCATATTTGATTAATCAACCTGTGGATCAATTGAAATTGAATGATGTACCTATCGTGAGGGAGTTTTCGGGGGTCTTTCCTAAGGAATTACCTAGGTTACCGTCTGATAGAGAGATAGAGTTCATGATTGATTTATTGCCGGGGACTTCACCTATATCTAGGACTCCGTACAAAATGGCTCCACCTGAGTTGCAGGAATTGAAAGTTCAATTACAAGGCTTGCTTGAGAAGGGATTAATTCAGCCGAGTTCTTCGCCTTGGGGTGCACCAGTTCTATTCGTTAAAAAGAAAGACGGATCTCTTCGCCTATGCATTGATTATCGGGGTCTTAATCAGGTAACCATCAAAAATAAATATCCTTTGCCTTTAATCGAAGAGTTATTTGATCAGTTGCAAGGCGCCAGGGTATTCTCTAAATTTGATCTGAGGCGGGGCTATTATCAACTGAGGATTAAGAAAGATGATGTTCCTAAAACTGCTTTCAGAACTCGATATGGCCATTATGAGTTTGTTGTCTTGCCATTTGGTCTCACTAATGCTCCCGCCGCATTCATGGACTTAATGCAGAGGGTATTCCGTCCTTATCTAGACCAATTTGTGGTCATATTTATTGATGATATCCTTGTCTATTCTAAATCTGATGCGGAACATGAACAGCATCTCAGAATTGTGTTGCAGACTCTTCAGGAGCATCAGTTATTTGCAAAGTTTAGCAAATGTGAATTATGGCTTAAGCAAGTTGCTTTTCTGGGCCATATTATCTCGCATGATGGTATTTCTGTTGATCCAACGAAGATTGAAGTTGTGTTATCTTGGAAACGACCTGAAACTGTCACGGAGATTCGTAGCTTCCTTGGGTTAGCTGGGTATTATCGAAGATTTGTAAAAGATTTCTCTAAGATTGCAGGGCCTTTAACTCAGCTTACTCAGAAGAAAACAGTATTTGACTGGAATGTTAAATGTGAGGCCAGCTTCCAGGAATTGAAGAAGAGATTGACTACAGCTCCTATTCTTGCTTTACCTGAGGGTTATGATAATCTGGTGATCTATAGTGATGCTTCGAATGAAGGTCTGGGTTGTGTATTGATGCAGAATGGCAGGGTTATTGCTTATGCTTCCAGGAAACTGAAGCCTTATGAACTCAACTATCCGACTCACGATCTTGAGCTTGCAGCTATCATTCTTGCATTAAAGAAATGGTGTCATTATCTCTGGGGCAACAAGTTTGAAATCTTTACAGATCATAAGAGCTTGAAATATCTGTTTTCACAGAAAGAGTTGAACATGAGGCAGAGGCGTTGGCTGGAATTACTTGAGGATTATAACTGCACTATTAACTATCTTCCAGGTAAGGCCAATATTGTTGCTGATGCTTTGAGCCGAAAGGCTACTGTTGCTAGCTTGATTATCAAGAATTGGGAATTCATGGAAGAATTGTGCTTATGGAAGCCTAGTACTTCAAATTCTGGTATTCACTTCGCAAGTTTACAGATTCAATCTCTGTTATTGTCCAGGATTCGGGAAGCTCAACAGGCTGATCTTCAATTATTGAAAGTCTTAGAGAATTCTAAAGGGGGAGAGTCGGATTTCAAACTGCACGACGATGGTATTCTCAAATTGAAGGGTAGAATCTGTATTCCGAATGATCCAACTCTAAAGAAGGATATTCTTGCTGAAGCACACAATTCTCAATATACTATCCATCCAGGCAGTACGAAAATGTATAAAGATTTAAAGCAGAATTTCTGGTGGAATAATATGAAGAGAGAAATTGCTGACTATGTTGCTCGATGCCTTACTTGTCAGAAAGTTAAAGCAGAACATCAGAGACCTGCAGGGTTGTTGCAGCCTTTGGCTATTCCTGTTTGGAAATGGGATCATATTACTATGGATTTCGTCTCTGATTTACCGAGGTCTACGATGGGTAATGACTCAGTCTGGGTTATTGTGGATAGACTGACCAAGACTTCTCATTTTATTACTAAAAAGAAGTCTGATTCTCTTGATAAACTAGTAGAGTTGTATATTGAGAATGTTGTCCGACTACATGGAATTCCGAAGAGTATCGTGTCAGATAGAGATCCCAGATTCACATCTCAGTTCTGGCAGAAGATTCAGAAAGCTTTAGGCACGAATTTGAATTTCAGTACAGCTTATCATCCTCAGACAGATGGTCAATCCGAGAGAACTATCTTAATCCTCGAGGATATGTTGCGGGCTTGTATTCTGGACTTCGGTAAGAGTTGGGAGAAGTATTTGCCACTAGCAGAGTTCGCCTACAACAATAGTTATCAAGCTACTATTGGTATGGCACCTTATGAGGCACTTTATGGGCGTAAATGTCGGTCTCCTCTCTACTGGGATGATGTTGGTGAAATGAAGACTATCGACCCTACTCTCTTACCCGAAATGAACAAAATGATTGATCAAGTGCAGCTTATCAGAAAAAGAATGCTTACAGCACAGAGTCGGCAAAAGAGTTATGCAGATAGACGACGTCGTGATCTGAAATTTGCTGAGGGGGACCGGGTATTTCTGAAAATTTCTCCTCGCAAGGGTTTGATTCGGCATGGTAAAGGAGGTAAACTCAGTCCTCGATATGTGGGACCATTTGAGATAACTGAAACTGTTGGTGATTTGGCTTACCGTCTAGCTTTACCTCCCAGTCTGGGCAGAATTCATGACGTATTCCATGTTTCCATGCTTCGGAAGTATTAGCCAGATCCCTCTCACATACTTGAGCTGGAACCGCTAGAGATCATTGAAACTTTGACCTACACAGAGAAACCTCTTCGAATTGTTGATCAGAAAGTTCAGGAGCTGAGGACTAAAAGCATTCCGATGGTTAAAGTTCTGTGGGATCATCACGGAGTAGAGGATGCGACATGGGAAAGAGAGGATCGGATGCGGGAACGGTATCCGGAGTTATTCGCCGAATCATGTAAGAATTGCGTGGACGCAATTATTTTAAGGGGGAGAGGATGTGACGCCCGAGATTTAGCCATGCATTTAATTACTGTTGCATCCCTTGTTTGCGCATCTATTTCTATGCCTTATTAACTGTCTTCTTAGGTTACTATTCACTTCATTTTTAAACTGCATTCTATTGGTTAATTAGCATTTTTATTAAATCATATTAATTGTAAAAGTAGTGGGAAAAATGTGCATTTGAGCTAACGGCGTTAGGAGAGCTCGTTTAGAAAATGGTTTTTGTAGTTGAGTGAATAGTGTTACGTAATAACTTTATAGATTTAATTAGCTAGCCTAAGTTTTATACATTAGCCTCGTTTTGAGGCTAGCAACGCGCATTTTATTAGATCACTTAAGCACCCAAAAGACCCCACTTCAACTTAACCCCTTTATTATATCACTTAAGCTCATAAAATGCAAAAAAAAAATAAAAATAAAAAGCTGAAATCAGGAGCCAAACCCGACAGCCCCTCTTTACACTTGGGAGAAAGTTTTCATCTTCAACTCTTCAATTCAAGCCAAGCCAAGCCTTGAGCAACTAGTGTAGGGTGTTTGCAAGGTTCCTAGGTGCTCCTACGCGTATTGGTGAGGGATTTCACGACTTGTTTTTGCATTTTTAAATAGTTGCTCATTTCTTGATTTGTTGAAAATATGATTATATGCCATTGTAATTGTTATCTATGCTAATATACCATCTATATGAATGCTAGAGAACACATTTGAACCGTTGTTTCGCTTTTTAAACGGTTAGAATCGTTAGTTTGATTTTTAGGGTGAATAGTGACGTTTTTTCTAGGGTTTTGTGTAATTGCTCGAATTAGCTCGATTTAATGCTTCTAATAGATGCCTTAGGTGTTAGTGAAGATAGCCTAATAGCCCCGTGTACTTGCATTGCCCTTAAATTGCCTAAAAATGGAAAATAGCCAACTTTAACTTGGGGCTTTTGGGGTTAATGCGAATCCGGGTGGATTCGGGCTTCAATTATAATATCCTTAGGCTACCTAGGTGCTATAGATGCCTTGATATCCCTTGTTTGAAGCCCGGACAATGTAGGTGTAGTTTAAAGCCAAAAGAGGAAAATTGGGGCTTTCGGGGTAAACGCGGGCATTTGATTGAATTAGAGGGTTGAGAGGGTACCTTGAGGGTTAGTTAGAAGGTTGGGAGAGTTTCCTTTGAAAATGAAATCATTAACTTTGGTTTGGAAGAGAAATAGTTTGTAAAATAAAGGGGTTTAAGTGCAATTTCGGTTGTCTCACACTTCTAAACTCACGGCATGACTTCTTGAGTGTTTATATGTAATATTAAGTTGATTTGGAACTTTTGGTATGATCCTATGCTTATTTTGTATATGTTCATTTGTAAACTACTTATTAGCTTCTATATTTACTTCTATCCTAATTGCATCGAGGTCAACCTACTTTGTTGATCCTCATGTGTGTTAATGCTTATATTATTGCTATTAACTTGCCATCGTTAAGTGCATTGCATAGTGGTTTCGCAACCATAGTGTCAGGGGCAGATGTGTTGAATATCGGCTGGGCGGCAGAGGGCTTGCCGGTGGATATTTAAACTCCGTGCCCTATTCCCTCATTCGCCTGGTCCGGGGGTTGCCAGGGGATGTTGGGTCGTAGGGGTCGGGGGAGATCTGGGGTACACCCACTGGAGTGGTTGGGGATTATGCCGGCTTATCGTGATCGTGTTCGTGGTTCGTGGATCGTGATTGAAGCGCTGTGAAGATTGGTGTATAGGGGATTGTGTGAAATGTATCCTTTTAAATGTGTGGCTACTTAAGTTATCATTGTTTCTTAAATTGTCTAAGTGATATTATTGCATAATTGTATTATCTGTTCCATTGCACACCCTGGGACTATATCCCTCACTGGGCAACAGTGGTTGCTCATACCTCGATATCTGTTTCAGGAGACGCTGAGGGTGATCCCCAGCTTGTTGATTTAGTTGAGGAAGAAGAAGTTCAGATTGAGCCTTTACCTTAGTTGCTGTGCCTGATAGCTTGAGGTGGTTAATGAATTTGCTGTTATGTGGAAGATTCATCTGATTACTTTACGTACTATTTTGTGGCCTAAGGGCTATGTATATGTTGTTGTGCAAATTGAAGGATAGTAGATTGTGGTGTAGAATTGGAAGCCATGTCTTGTAATAACTTTTATTCTTGCCTTTATTTCCTTGCATGCTTGGGAGTGGATGGTTAATGTAGAATGCATTATCCTTTAAGTTGTTATTGATTTCCTAGAATGTTATGATTATAAAACTATGCTGATAACAAGTTCTCGCATGCTTGTGTGTTTTGGAGATATTGTGTACCATAAGGCTCGGATGGCCTTATAGCTTTGTTGTTTAATTAAGAAAAGCTTGTATTGTATTGTTGGGACTTTGTTTAAGTGTTTACAGGTTTTTAGAATGTCCACGGTACAGGGGAGACTCTGTCCGTGTGTCGGGTCCAGACTTAACCTTTAGCTTGGGGGTTGGGTCGGGGCGTAACACCCTTAATATACATTGCCAAAATGTTTTGATACCAACCTACCGACCTAAACAAGACAAAAGAAAGACTACCAAGATAGCATCAACTAATTCATTATCTTTTTAACATCTTTTACATTATGAACTACAAAGCATATAAAAGTCTAAGAAGTTAATTTACAAATAGTAAAACAATACAACATCAAGGATAAGACTCCCGAACATAAGACTCATCCACGTAAGGCACATTTTCCTCTTCAGGAGGTACGTACCCGTAATCCTGCGAAAGTACACCTGTATGCATGCAATAATTGAGAGTGAGCTTATATAAAATAAGCCCAGTGAGGATCCGATAGATCTCGAGCAAGGTCTATTAAGCTCCATGGAAATAATCCTCTGAGCAAGTAAACTCATAATAACAACAATAATACTATCATCACATAACTATAATGACCATTCAATAAAGGATACACTAGCTGGTGTAGCTCCAAACACCATCACGATCACAACAGCCTTCTTGTGACTCCCATAAACTCACGTACCCGAGGTACCCCACTAGCCTCGCCCTCCATGACACCTCCGTCATGCAAGCTGGAGGTAGTCTCTGGTAGTCATGCCCTTATCAACCCGACATCCCGATGCTGCCCGAGAGGTGGGACACACATACCAAAGACTTAGCAATAATAATAAACATCAATCATTCATAGGAGGACAGTTTAGCAGAACTGCCTACCTCCCGGCATCAATCATCAATCAATAATCATCAATAATCATATTATTATCATAATAAGATCAATAACCAATTTAACAACAAATAATGAAGTTAGATGACAAAGTAGGCCATCCAACCGAACATGCATTAAACACACAATCAAACCCTAGTTTACCCATCAACAACTCACAATTCAATCACTCAAACCACACCCAATCAACTAAGGCACAATCTAACATTTTAAAGAAAGACAACCTAAAATTCAAATAATCATATCTTATATTCTACTAATCCAAACAACTCCAAACCAGTTTCAAACACTCACCCATTCAATCAACTACATTAGTCCCCTCAGAAACCAACCAAAAGACATTCAAATCACGCCCAACAACCCTAAAACCCTAGTGTGTCATGGCTGAAATTTCCAGATTTTGGCACGGACATCACAAACGAAAATTCGGCATTACAACGGCACTACCACGTAATTATCAAACTTTTAGAAATCGACGGCAATCGATTCCAATCAACACAACTCAAAATAATCAACATTTAGCAAATTAATCAACTTTAAATACCCAAATAATAATAATTATGCTACAACCGTTCAAATCTTGCAAGATTACATATAAGTGATTCCTAGCATGCATGGAGCAATAATCTAACCACAGATTAACATTCTAACGGTTCAATAATTATTTATACGCATAAACACAAAATATGAGTTTTGAGATCTAGAATTTTTCTCTCACCTTTGATGCGATATAAGCCTTGGAATGTGTGCAATACGTGGCCAACAAGCGGAATCCAACTCGGCATGAAATTCTACGGATAAAAAACTAGGTTTTTCTTTGAAATTTTGCTTGGAAAACATTGAAGAAAAGCTTTGGTTTCTCTCCTATGGTCTCTCGGCCATATGTGTGAAAATGAAGGTGTTTTTGTGCTATTGCAATGTGTGTTGATGATATATTCATAATAGTCAACATTTTAAATGAAATTCAAAGTTGAAACTTTAGTATTTTTAGTGTTTTCTTGACTTTAAATGCATTTTTCTTGATCACCAAAGTTCAAAACAATTATTCAACACCCAAGATAGCTCAAGTAGATTATTTTTAGGTGACAAGAAGTTTTACAATCAAACAATTTCACCTGAGTCGGCTTAAAACTCGATTTTCGCAAAAGTCGGTGTAAAAATCCTAATAAATTCCTAAACTGATTTTAAAACCGTTTTAATCAAACAAAGGTCTATTAAAGTCTGTGTAATAGGTCTAGAAGGGTTGAAAAGACCAGTTTCAAAATTTTAGCGGACGTGTTTCGAAAATACTATTCATTAAAAATCGACGATAAAATTTCTGACTCTGTTTTTTATGAAAATTTCATAAATGCACATTTAGCATGGTCTAGGAGTATTGATATCAAAATTACCACATTCAAAGTCACATAGCACATAGACAGGTTAATTCACGCAAAATGAGATAAAGCACACAAAACAAGATAAGATAGAAAAGTGGAGTTTCACATTCTTCTTCCCGGATCATTCGTCGTGAGCCGCGAAAAGAACTACACATAAGGGCTTTGTGCCCTCAACATGACGACCATGATCATACCGGCACTAATTCACCAAATCTCATTAGAACTCCGAAGTTAAGCGTGCTTGGGCGAGAGTAGTACAAGGATGGGTGACCCTAGGAAGTCATCGTGTTGCAGCCCCCTTTTCGTTTTGTTTTTTAGCCCCGTTCATGGTTGGCAAGATGCTTTATTTGTCACATTTCTATTATCAAGTCCCACAGCATCTTGGGGAAGACAACTTCACTACACGTAGAGGCTGGACTGCAAACCAAGGGCATGGGGCCTGTGATCAGGTCTCCGTCACTCCAATTCCCATAACTTTTTATCTGTAAGGAGTTATGCGGTGCACAACATACCGTTGGAAAGCTCTCCGAGAGTTCTACGATGGGGGAAGCAATCCTGCTTAGCTGCTCCTATTTTTGGATCCCAAAATCAAACGTTTTCATCAATTTCTGGCCACTTTTATTCTTTTTGTGCTGTTTCTTTGTCCCGGATCGTTCATCGTGAGCCGCGAAAATGAAGACACATTCGGGCTTTGCTCCCTCAACATGATGGGTGCAATCATAGCAACACTATTGCTCCGGATCCCATCAGAACTCCGAAGTTAAGTGTGCTTGGGCGAGAGTAATAGGATGGGTGACCCCCTAGGAAGTCCTCGTGTTGCACCCCCGTTTTTCAGTTTGTTTTTTTGCACCGTTCAGGCTTGCCAAGCTGCTTTATCAGTCACATTTATGTTATCGAGTCCCACAACATCTTAGGCAAGGCAACTTCACTTTGCGTAGAGGCTGGGCTCACAAACCGAGGGCGTGAAGCTTGTGACCAGGTCTTTGTCGCTCCAGTGCCCATTACTTTTGATCCGTAAGGAGTTATGCTGCACACAGCATACAGTTTCAAAGCAATCCAAGTGCTCTTCGACTGGGGCAACAAGCCTGCATAGTTGCGCCTATTTTCGGAGCCCAAAGTCGAAAGTTTTCATTAGTTTTGGGCCATTTTTCTTCTTTTTGTGCTGTTTCTTCGTCCCGGATCATTCGTTGTGAGCCGCGAAAAGGACAACACAAAAGGGCTTTGCACCCTCAACATGACGGGTGCGATCATACTAGCACTAATGCATCGGATCCAATCAGAACTCCAAAGTTAAGCATGCTTGGGTGAGAGTAGTACTAGGATGGGTGGCCCCCTAGGAAGTCCACGTGTTGCACCCCCCTTTTCATTTTGTTTTTTTGCCCCGTTCAGGCTTGCCAAGATGCTTTATTCGTCACAATTCTATATTCGAGTCCCACGGCATCTTGGGCAAGACAACTTTACTTCGCGTGGAGGCTGGGCCCGCAAACTGAGGGCGTGGGGCATGTGACCAGGTCTCCATCGCTCCAATGCCCATAACTTTTGATCCATAAGAAGTTATGCGGCACACAGCATACCGTTGGAAAGCTCTACAAGAGCTCTACCATGGGGTAAACAAGCCTGCACAACTGCGACTATTTTTGGAGCCCAAAATCGAACATTTTCATCAGTTTTGGGCCACTTTTCCTCTTTTGGTGCTGTTTCTTCTTCCCGGATCGTTCGCCGTCAGCGCGAAAAAGATGACATATAAGGGCTTTGTGCCCTCAACATGACGGGTACGATCATAAGAGCACTAATGCACCGGATCCCATCAGAACTCCGAAGTTAAGCGTGCTTGGGTGAGAGTAGTACTAGGATGGGTGACCCCTTGGGAAGTCCTTGTGTTGCACCCCCCCTTTTAATTTTGTTTTTCTGCCCCGTTCATGGTTGCCAAGATGCTTTATCAGTCACATTTGTATTATCGAGTCCCATAGCACCTTGGGCAACACAACTTCACTACACATAGAGGCTGGGCCGGTAAACCGAGGGCGTGGGGTCTGTGACCAGGTCTCCGTCACTCCAAGAATTATGTGGCGCACAACATACCGTTGTAAAACACTCCGAGAGCTCTACAACGGGGCCTGCATGCCTGCTCGGCTGTCCCTATTTTTGAAGACCAAAAGCAAATGTTTTCATCAGTTTTGGGCCACTTTTTTGCTTTTTGCAATGTTTCTTCGTCCTGTATCGTTCGTCGTGAGCTGCGAATAGGACGACACGTAAGGGATTTGCGCTGTCAACATGATGGGTGCAATCATACCAGTACTAATGCACCGGATCCAATCAAAACTCCGAAGTTAAGCGTGCTTGGGCGAGAGTTGTACTAGGATAGGCTACCCCCTGGAAGTCCTCATGTTGCACCCCTTTTTTCATTTTGGTTTTTTGCCCTGTTCTGGCTTGCCAAGATGCTTTATCTATTAGATTTCTATTATCGAGTCCCACGGCATCTTGGGCAAGACAACTTCACTTCGCGTAGAGGCTGGGCTTGCAGACCGAGGGTGTGGGCCTGTGACCAGGTCTCTGTCGCTCTAGTGCCCATAACTTTTGATCCGTAGGGAGTTTTGCAGCACATAGCATATCGTTGGAAAGCTCTCCGAGAGCTCTACGACAGGGCAGCAATCTTGCTCTATTTTCATTGCCCAAAACAAACATTTTCATTAGTTTCAGTCCACTTTTCCTCTGTTTGCACTGTTTCTTCGTCCCGGATTATTCGTCGTTAGCCGCGAAAAGGATGACACATAAGGGGTTTGCGCCCCCAACTTGACGGGTGCGATCATATTAGTACTAATGCACCGGATCCTATGATCACTCCGAAGTTAAGCATGCTTGGGCGAGAGTAGTACTAGGATGGGTGACCCCCTGAGAAATCCTCATGTTTCACCCTCTTTTTGTTTTGTTTTTTTGCCCCATTCAGGGTTACCAATATGCTTTATCCGTCACAATTCCATTATTAAGCCCAACGGCATTTTGGGCAAGACAACTTCGTTTTGCGTAGAGGCTGGGCCCACAAACCGAATGCGTCGGGCTAGTGACCAGGTCTCCGTCGCTCTAGTGCCTCAAACTTTTTATCCATAAGGAGTTATGCGGTGCACAGCATAACGTTAGAAAGCTCTCCGAGAGCTTTACGACTGGGGTAACTAGCCTACGTGGCTGTGACTGTTTTTGGATCCCAATATTAAACTTTTTCATCTATTTTTGGCCACTTTTCTTCTTTTTCCGATGTTTCTTCATCCCAGATCGTACGTCGTGAGCCGCAAAAAGGGCGACCTATAAGGGCTTTGCGCCCTCAACATGATGGGCACGATCATACCACCACTAATGCACCGGATCCCATCAGAACTCCGAAGTTAGACGTACTTGGGTGAGAGTTGTACTAGGATGGGTTACCCCCTAGGAAGTCCTTATGTTGTACCCCTTTTTTTATTTTGGTTTTTTGCCCCGTTCTGGCTTGCCAAGATGCTTTATCCATCACATTTCTATTATCGAGTCCCACGACATCTTGGGCAAGACAACTTCACTTCGCGTAGAGGCTGGGCCTGCAGACCGAGGGTGTGGGGCCTGTGACCAAGTCTCCGTCGTTCTAGTGCCCATAACTTTTGATCCGTAAGGAGTTTTGCGACACATAGCATATCGTTGCAAAGCTCTCCAAGAGCTCTACGACAGGGGCATCAATATTGCTCTATTTTCATTGCCCAAAACAAATGTTTTCATTAGTTTCAGTCCACTTTTCCCCTTTTTGCGTTATTTCTTCGTCCCGGATCGTTCGTCGTAAGCCGCGAAAAGGATGACACATAAGGGGTTTGTACCCTCAACTTGACGGGTACGATCATACCAGTACTAATGCACCGGATCCTATGAGATCTCCGAAGTTAAGCATGCTTGGACGAAAGTAGTACTAGGATGGGTGATCCCCTGAGAAGTCCTCGTGTTTCACCCCCTTTTTGTTTTGTTTTTTTGCCCCATTCAGGGTTACCAAGATGCTTTATCCGTCACAATTCCATTATTGAGCCCGACGGCATTTTGGGCAAGACAACTTCGTTTCGCGTAGAGGCTGGGCCTGCAAACCGAATGCGTCGGGCCAGTGACCAGGTCTCCGTCGCTCTAGTGCGTAAAACTTTTTACCCATAAGGAGTTATGCGGCACACAACATAACATTGGAAAGCTCTCCGAGATCTTTACGACTGGGGTAACTAGCCTACGTAGCTGTGACTATTTTTGGATCCCAAAATTAAACTTTTTCATCTGTTTTTGGCCACTTTTCTTCTTTTTGCGATGTTTCTTCATCCCATATTGTACGTCGTGAGCTGCAAAAAGGGCGACCCATAAGGGCTTTGCGCCCTCAACATGATGGGTGCGATCATACCAGCACTAATGCACCGGATCCCATCAGAACTCCGAAGTTAAACATGCTTGGGTGAGAGTTGTACTAGGATGGGTTACCTGTTGGGAAGTCCTCATGTTGCACCCCTTTTTTCATTTTGGTTTTTTGCCCTGTTCTGGCTTGCCAAGATGCTTTATCCATCACATTTCTATTATCGAGTCCCACGGCATCTTGGGCAAGACAAATTCACTTCGCGTAGAGGCTGGGCCTGCAGACCGAGGGTGTGGGGCCTGTGACCTGGTCTCCGTCGCTCCAGTGCCCATAACTTTTGATCCGTAAGGAGTTTGCGGCACACAGCATACCGTTGGAAAGCTCTCCGAGAACTCTACGACTGGGGCAACAATCTTGCTCTATTTTCGTTGCCCAAACAAACGTTTTCATTAGTTTCGGACCACTTTTCCCCTTTTTGCACTGTTTCTTCATCCCGGATTGTTCGTCGTAAGCCACGAAAAGGATGACACATAAGGGGTTTGCACCTTCAACTTGACAGGTGCGATCAAACCAGTACTAATGCACCGAATCCTATGAGAACTCCGAAGTTAAGCATGCTTGGGCGAGAGTAGTACTAGGATGGGTGACCCCCTGAGAAGTCCTCGTGTTTCACACCCTTTTCGTTTTATTTTTTTGCCCCATTCAGGGTTACCAAGATGCTTTATCCGTCACATTTCTATTATTGAGCCCGACGGCATTTTGGGCAAGACAACTTCGTTTCGCGTAAAGGCTGGGCCCACAAATTGAATGCGTCAGGCCAGTGACTAGGTCTCTGTCGCTCTAGTGGCTAAAACTTTTTATCTATAAGGAGTTATGCGGCGCACAACATAACGTTGGAAAGCTCTCCGAGAGCTTTACGACGGGGGCAACTAGCCTACGTAGCTGTGACTATTTTTGGATCCCAAAATCAAACTTTTCATTAGTTTTTGGCCACTTTTCTTCTTTTTGCGATATTTTTTCATCCCGGATCGTACGTCGTGAGCCGCAAAAAGGACGACACATAAGGGCTTTGCGCCTTCAACATGATGGGTGCGATCATACCAGCACTAATGCTCCGGATCCCATTAGAACTCCGAAGTTAAGCGTGCTTGGGCGAGAGTAGTACTAGGATAGGTGACCCCCTGGGAAGTCTTCGTGTTGTTCCCCCCTTTTCGTTTTGTTATTTTGCCCCGTTCAGGCATGCCAAGATGCTTTATCCGTCACATTTCTATTATCGAGTCCCATGGCATATTGGGCAAAACGACTTCACTTTATGTAGAGGCTGGGCCAGCAAACCGAGGGCGTGGGTCCTGTGACGAGGACTCCATCCCACCACTGCCCATAACTTTTGAACCGTAAGGAGTTATGCGGGGTACAACAAACCGTTGGAAAACTCAACGAGAGCTCTACGATGGAAGAAGCAAGCCTGCTCCGCTGAGCTTCTTTTCAGAGTCCAAAATCGAATGCTTTCGTCAGTTTTGGGCAACTTTTTTTCTATTTGCGCTGTTTCTTCTTCCCGAATCGTTCGTCGTGAGCTGTGAAAAGGACGACACATAAGGGCTTTGCATCCTCAACATTACGGGTGCGATCATACCAGCACTAATGCAACGGATCCCATCAGAACTCCAAAGTTAAGTGTGCTTGGGTGAGAATAGTACTAGGATGGTGACCCCATAAGAAGTCCTCGTGTTGCACCCCCCTTTTCGTTTTGTTATTTTTCCCCATTTAGGATTGCCAAGATGGTTTATACATCACATTTCTATTATCGAGTCCCATGGCATCTTGGGCAAGACTACTTCACTTCGCGTAGAGGCTGGGCCAGCAAACCGAGTGCGTGGTCCTGTGACCAGGTCTCCATCGCACCAATGCCCATAACTTTTGATTCGTAAGAAGTTATGCGGGGCACAACAAACCGTTGGAAAGCTCTCTGAGAGCCCTACGACGGGAGCTTGCTACCTGCTCGGCTGAGCCTATTTTCGGAGCCCAAAATTGAACGTTTTCATCAATTTTAGACCACTTTTCTTCTTTTTGCGTTGTTTGTTCGTCCTGGATCATTCGTCGTAGGCCACGAAAATGATGACACAAAGGGGCTTTGTACCCCCAACATGACTGGTGCGATCATACCAGGGTTAATACACCGGATCCCATCAGAACTCCGAAGTGAAGCATGATTGGACGAGAGTAGTAGCAGGATAGGTGACCGCCTAGGAAGTCCTCGTGTTGCACCCCCTTTTTCGTTTTGTTATTTTGCCCCGTTCAGGCTTGCCAATATGCTTTATCCATCACATTTTTATTATTGAGTCCCATGGCATCTTGGGCAAGACAACTTCACTTCGCGTAGAGGCTGGGCCGGCAAACTGAGGGCGTGGGTCCTGTGAGCACGCCACCATCGCTCCAGTGCCCATAGCTTTTGATCCGTAAGGAGTTATGCGCGGCACAACAAACCGTTGGAAAGCTCTCTGAGAGCTCTACGACTCAAGCAGCAAGCCTACGTGGCTGAGCCTGTTTTCGGAGCCCAAAATCGAACGTTTTCATCACGTTTGGGGTATTTTTCTTCTTTTTTGCGCTGTTTCTTCATCCCAGATCGTTCGTCGTGAGCCTTGAAAAGAATGACACATAAGGGTTTTGCGCCCATAACATGACGGGTGCAATAATACTAGCACTAATGCACCGGATCCCATCAGAACTCCGATGTTAAGCATGCTTGGGCAAGAGTAGTACTAGGATGGGTGACCCCCTGGGAAGTCCTCGTGTTGCACCCCCCTTTTCGTTTTGTTTTTTTGCCCCGTTCAGGGTTGCCTAGATGCTTTAACCGTCACATTTCTATTATCGAGTCCCACGGCATCTTGGGCAAGACAACTGCACTACGCGTAGAGGCTGGGCCCGCAAACCGAGGGAGTGGGGCTTGTGGCCAGTTTTCCGTCGCTCCAGTGCCCATAACTTTTGATCCGTAAGGAGGTATACAGCGCACAGCATACCGTTGGAAAGCTCTCAGGGAGCTCTACAACAGGGGCAGCAATCCTGCTCTACTGCGCCTATTTTTAGAGCCCAAAAGTAAATGTTTTCTTTAGTTTCGGCCTAATTTTCTTCTTTTGGAGATGTTTCTTCATCCCGGATCGTTCGTTGTGAGCCACAAAAAAGATGACACATAGGGGATTTGAGCCCTCAACATGACATGGGCGATCATTCTAGCACTAATGCACTAGATCCCATCAAAACTTTGAAGTTAAGCATGCTTGGACGAGAGTAGTACTAGGATGGTTGACCCCCTCGGAAGTCCCCGTGTTGCACCCCCCTTTTCATTTTGTTTTTTTGCCCCATTCAGGGTTACCAAGATACTTTACCCATCACTTTTCTATTATAAAGTCCCACGGCATCTTGGGCAAGACAGCTTCACTTCGCGTAGAGGTTGGGCCTGCAAACCGAGGGCATGGGGCTTGTGACCGGGTCTCTGTTGCTCCAATGCCCATAACTTTTGACCCGTAAGGAGTTATGCGGCGCACAGCATACCGTTGGAAAGCTCTCCGAGATCTCTACGACGAGAGCAGCCAGCCTGCTCAGCTCTGGTTCTTTTTGGAGCCCAAAATTGAACATTTTCATCAGTTTTGGGCAACTTTTATACTTTTTGCATGGTTTCTTCATCCCGGATAGTTCGTCGTGAGCCGCGAAAAGGACGACACATAAGGGCTTGGTGCCCTCAACATGACTGGTGCGATCATACCTGCACTAATGCACTGGATCCCATCAGAACTCTGAAGTTAAGTGTGCTTGCACGAGAGTAGTACTGGGATGGTGACCCCATAGGAAGTCCTCGTGTTGCACCCCCTTTTCGTTTTGTTTTTTTTGCCCAATTCAGGCTTGCCAAGAAGCTTTATCCTTCACATTCCTATTATCCAGTCCCACGGCATCTTGGGCAAGACAACTTCACTTCCCGTAGATGTTGGGCAAGCAAACCGAGGTCGTGGGGCTTATGACCAGGTCTCCGTCGCTCCAGTGCCCATAACTTTTAATCCGTAAGGAGTTATATGGCGGACAACATACCGTTAGAAAGCTCTCTGAGAGCTCTACGACTGGGGCAGAAAACCTGCTTTGCTGCACCTGTTTCTGGAGCCTAAAAGTGAAAGATTTCATCAGTTTTTGGCCACTTTTCTTCTTTTTGTGCTATTTCTTCATCCTGGATCGTTCATCGTGAGTCGCGAAAAGGACAACACATAAGGGCTTTGTGCCCTCAACATGACAGGTGCGATCATGCCAGCACTAATGAACCAGATCCTATCAAAACTCTGAAGTTAAGCGTGCTTGGGCGAGAGTAGTACTAGGATGGGTGACCCTATGGCAAGTCCTCATGTTGCACCCCCCTTTTCGTTTTGTTTTTTTGCCCCATTCAGGGTGACCAAGATGCTATATTCGTCACATTTCTTTTATGGAGTCCCACGGCATCTTCAGCAAGACAACCTTGCCTCGCGTAGAGGCTGGGTTTGCAAACTAATGGCATCGGGCCTGTGACCAGGTCTCTGTCGCTCCAGTGCCTATAACTTTTGATCCGTAAGGAGTTATGCACCGCACAACATACCGTTGGAAAGCTCTCCGAGAGCTCTACGATGGGGTAACAATCTTGCTCTGCTGCACGTGTTTTTGGTGCCCAAAAGCAAACATTTTCATTAGTATTAGGCCATTTTTCTTCTTTTGGCGCTGTTTCTTTGTCCCCGATCGTTTGTCGTGAGTAGCAAAAAAGACGACACATAAGGGCTTTGCGCCCTCAACATGACATGTGCGATCATACCAGCACTAATGCACAGGATTTCATCAAAGCTCCAAAGTTAAGCGTGCTTGGGCGAGAGTAGTACTAGGATGGGTGACCCCATATGAAGTCCTTGTGTTGCACCCCCCTTTTCTTTTTGTTTTTTTGCCCCATTCAGGGTTACCAAGATGCTTTATCCCCTAGCATATTGTGCATGACAACTTCGCTTCGCGTAGAGGCTGGACCCACAAACCGAGGGTTTTGGGCCTATGTCTAGGTCTCCGTCACTGCAGTGGCCATAAATTTTGATCCGCAAGTAGTTATGTGGCGCACAGCATACCGTTGGAAAGCTCTCCGAGAGCCCTACGACGGGGGCAACAAGCCTACGAACCTGCGATTGTTTTCGAATCCCAAAATCAAACTTTTTCGTCAGTTTCAGGCCATTTTTCTTCTTTTTGCACTGTTTTGTCATCCTGGCTCGATCGTCGTGAGTCGCAAAAAGGATGACATATAAGGCTTTGCGCCCTCAACATGATAGGTGCGATCATACCAGCACTATAGCACCGGATCCCATCAGAACTCCAAAGTTAAGCGTGCTTGGGTTAGAGTAGTACTAGGATGGGTGACCCCCTGGGAAGTCCTCGTGTTGCACCCCCCTTTTCGTTTTGTTATTTTGCCCCGTTCAGGTTTGCCAAGATGCTTTATCCATTACATTTCTATTATCGAGTCCCATGGCATCTTGGGCAAGACATCTTCACTTCGCGTAGAACCTGGGCCTGTAAACCGAGGGCGTGGGTCCTGTGACCAGGTCTCTATCGCTCCACTGCCCATAACTTTTGATCCGTAAGGAGTTATACGGGGCATAACAAACCGTTGAAAAGCTCTCTAAGAGCTCTACGATGGGAGCAGCAAGCCTGCTCGGCTGAGCCTATTTTCGGAACCCAAAATTGAACGTTTTCATCGGTTTTGGTCTACTTTTCTTCATTTTGCACTGTGTCTTCTTCCTGGATCATTCGTCGTGAGCCGCGAAAAGGACGACACATAAGGGCTTCGCGCCCTCAACATGATGGGTGAGATCAAACCAGCATTAATGCACCGGATCCTATCAGCACTCTGAAGTTAAGCGTGCTTGGGTGAGAGTAGTACTAAGATGGGTGACCCCCTAGGAAGTCCTCGTGTTGCACCCCCTTTTTTGTTTTGTTATTTTGCCCCGTTCAGGCTTGCCAATATGCTTTATCTGTCATATTTCTATTATTGAGTCCCATGGCATCTTGGGCAAGACAACTTCACTTCGCTTAGAGGCTGGGCCCACAAACCGAGGGCGTGGGTCCTGTGACCAAGTCTCCATCGCTCAAGTGCCCATAACTTTTGATCCGTAAGGAGTTATGTGGGGCACATCATACTGTTGGAAAGCTCTCTAAGAGCTCTATGATTGGGGAAGCAATCCTACTCTGCTGTGCCTGTTTTTGAAGCCCAAAAGCAAATGTTTTCATTAGTTTTGGGCCACTTTTCTTCTTTTTGTGCTATTTCTTTGTCCCGGATTGTTCGTCGTGAGCAGGGAAATGGACGACACATAAGGGCTTTGCGCCCTCAACATGACTGGTGCGATCATACTAGCATTAATGCATCTACTAGGCTGAGCCTGTTTTTGGAGCCCAAAATTGAACTTTTTCATCAGTTTTGGGCTACATTTCCTCTTTCTGCGCTGTTTTTTCGCCCCGGATCGTTCTTCGTGAGATGCCAAAAAGACGACACATAAAGGCTTTGCACCCTCGACATTACATGTGTGATCATACCAGCACTAATGTACTGGATCCCATCAAAACTCCAAAGTTAAGTATGCTTGGGCGAGAGTAGTACTAGGATGGGTCACCCCCTGGGATGTCCTTGTGTTGCGCCCCACTTTTCATTTTGTTATTTTGCCCTATTCAGGCTTGCCAAGATTCTTTATCCGGCATATTTCTATTATCGAGTCCCATGGCATCTTGGGCAAGACATCATCACTTCGCGTAGAGGCTGGGCCAGCAAACCGAGGGCGTGGGTCTTGTGACTAGGTCTCCATTGCTCCAGTGCCCATAACTTTTGATCCATAAGGAGTTATGCGGGGCACAGCAAACCGTTGGAAAGCGCTCTGAGAGCTCTACGACTGGAGCAGCAAGCCTCCTCGGCTGAGCCTGTTTCGGAGCCCAAAATCGAATGTTTTCATCAGTTTTTGGCCACTTTTCTTCCTTTTTCACTGTTTCTTCTTCCCGGATCATTCGTTGTGAGTCGCGAAAAGGGCGACACAAAAGGGCTTTGCGCCATCAACATGACGGGTACGATCATACCCGCACTAATGCACCGGATACCATCAGAACTCCAAAGTTAAGCATGCTTGGGCGAGAGTACTACTAGCATGGGTGACCCCCTGGGAAGTGCTCGTGTTACACCCCCTTTTTCGTTTTGGTTTTTTGCCCCGTTCAGGCTTGCCAAAATACTTTATCCGTCACATTCCTATTATGGAGTCCCACGGCATCTTGGGCAACACAACTTCACTTTGCGTAGCAGCTGGGCATGCAAACCGAGGGCGTGGGACCTATGACGAGGTCTCCGTCGCTCCAATGCCCATAACTTTTGATCCGTAAGGAGTTATGCTGCGCAAAGTATACCGTTGGAAAGCTCTCCAAGAGCTCTACGACCGGGGCAGTAATCCTACTCTACTGCATCTATTTTCGGAGCCCAAAAGCAAACATTTTCATTAGTTTCGGGCCAATTTTCTTCTTTTTGAGCTATTTCTTTTTCCCGAATCATTCGTCGTGAGCCGCAAAAATGACGACACATAAGGGCTTTGCTCCCTCAATATGACGGGTTCGATCATACCAGCACTAATGCACCGGATCCAATTAGAACTCCGAAGTTAAACGTGCTTGGGCGAGAGTAGTACTAGGATGGGTGACCCCATGGGAAGTCCTCGTGTTGCAACCCACTTTTCGTTTTGTTTTTTTGCCCCATTCAGGGTTTCCAAGATGCTATATCGGTCACATTTCTATTATCGAGTGCCACAGCTTCTTCGGTAAGACAACTTGGCTTCGCATAGAGGTTGGGCCTCCAAACCGAGGGCGTCGGGCTTGTGACCAGGTCTCCGTCGTTCCAGTGCCAATAACTTTTGATCCGTAAGGAGTTATGTGGCGCACAACATACTGTTGGAAAGCTCTCCGAGAGCTCTTCAACGGGGGCAGCAATCCTACTCTGCTGTGCCTGTTTTTGAAGCCCAAAAGCAAACGTTTTCATTATTTTTGGGCCACTTTTCTTCTTTTTGTGCTATTTCTTCATCCCGGATCGTTCGTCGTGAGCAGCGAAATGGACGACACATAAGGGCTTTGCGTCCTCAACATGACTGGTACGATCATACTAGCATTAATGCACCGGATCCCATCAAAACTCTGAAGTTAAGCAAGCATGGGCGATTGTAGTACCAGGATGGGTGACCCCTTGGGAAGTCTTCTTGTTGTACCCCCCTTTTCGTTTTGTTTTTTTGCCCCATTCAGGGTTACCAAGATGCTTTATCCGTCATATTTCTATTATCGAGTTCCACGGCATCTTGGGCAAGACAACTTCGCTTCGCGTAGAGGCTGGGCCTGCAAACGTTTTCATAAGTTTCGGGCTACATTTCTTCTTTTTGCACTGTTTCTTCCTCCCGGATCGTTCTTCATGAGCTACGAAAAGGACAACACATAAGGTCTTTGCGCCCTCGACATGACGGGTGCGATCATACCAGCATTAATAATGTGGATCCCATCAGAACTTTGTAGTTAAGCATGCTTGGGCGAGAGTAGTACTATGATTGCTACCCCCCTAAGAAGTCCTCGTGTTGCACCCCATTTTTCGTTTTGTTTTTTTGCCCCATTCAGGGTTACCAAGATGCTTTAACTGTCACATTTCTATTATTGAGTCCCACGACATCTTCGGCAAGATAATTTCGCTTCGCGTAGAGGATGGGCCTGTAAACTGAGGGCGTCGGGCCTGTGACCAAGTCTCCGTCGCTCTAGTGCCCATAACTTTTGATCCGTAAAGAGTTATGCGGGGCACAGCATACCGTTGAAAAGCCCTCCAAGAGCTCTACGATAAGGGCAACAATTTTGCTCTACTGTGCCTGTTATCAAAGCCCAAAAGAAAACGGTATCATTTGTTTCTGGCCACTTTTCTTCTTTTTGCGCCATTTCTTCGTCCCGGATCGTTCGTCGTGAGCTACGAAAAGGACGACACATAAGGGCTTTGCACCCTCACCATGACGGGTGCGATCATACAAGCACTAAAGCATCGGATCCCATCAAAACTCTAAAGTTAAGCGTGCTTGGGTGATAGTAGTACTAGGATGGGTGGCCCCCTGGGAAGTCCTCATGTTGCACCCCCCTTTTCGTTTTGTTTTTTTCACCATTTAGGGTTACCAAGATGCTTTATCCATCGCATTTCTATTATCGAGTCCCACGGCATCTTGGGCAAGACAACTTCGCTTCGTGTAGAGGTTGGACCCGCAAACTGAGGGCGTTAAGCCTGTGACCAGGTCTTCGTCGCTCCAGTGCCCATAACTTTTGATCCGTAAGGAGTTATGCGGCACAAAGCATACTGTTGGAAAGCTCTCCAAGAGATCTACGTCAGGAACAACTGGCCTACTTGGTTGCTCCTGTTTTCAAAGCCCAAAATCAAACATTTTCATCAGTTTCGGGCCATTTTTCTTCTTTTTGCTCTATTTCTTCGTCCCGTATTGTTCGTCGCGATCCACGAAAAGGACGACACATAAGGGCTTTGCGCCCTCAAAATGATGGGTGTAATTATACGAGCACTGATGCATCGGATCCCATAAGAACTCTGAAGTTAAGCATGCTTGGGCGAGAGTAGTACTAGGATAGGTGACCCCCTGGGAAGTCCTTGTGTTGCACCCCCCTTTTCGTTTTCTTTTTTGGCACCATTCAGGCCTGCCAAGATGCTTTATCCGTCACATTTGTATTATCAAGTCCTACGGCTTCTTGGGCAAGACAACTCACTTCGCGTGGACGCTGGGCCCGCAAACTAAGGCCGTGGGGCCCGTGACCAGGTCTCCGTCACTCCAGTGCACATAACTTTTCATCCGTAAGGAGTTATGCGGCGCATAGCATACCGTTGGAAAGCTCTCAGAGGCCTCTACGACGGGGGTAGCAATCCTGCTCTGCTGCGACCGTTTTCAGAGCTCAAAAGCAAACGTTTTCATCTGTTTCGGTCCACTTTTACTCTTTTTACGCTTTATGTTTGCCTTGGATCATTTGTCATGAGCCGCGAAAAGGACGACACATAAGGGCTTTGTGCCCTCAACATGACGAGTGCAATCATACCAGTACTAATACACCAGATCCTATCAAAACTCCGAAGCTAAGCGTGCTTGGGAGAGAGTAGTATTAGGATTTGTGACCCCTTGGAAAGTCCTTGTGTTGCACCCCACTTTTTGTTTATTTTTTGGCCCCGTTCAGGCTTACCAAGATGCTTGATCCGTCACATTTCAATTATCGAGTACCACAGCATCTTGTGCAAGACAACTTCACTTCACGTAGAGGCTGGGCCCGAAAATCGAGGGCGTCGTGCTTGTGACCAGGTCTCCGTCGCTCCAGTGCCCATAACCTTTGATTCGTAAGGAGTTATGCGGCACATAACATGCCGTTGAAAAGCTCTCCGAGACCTCTACGATGGGGGTAGCAATGTTGCTCTGCTGCGCCTTTTTTCAAAGCCCAAAAGCAAATGTTTTCATCAGTTTTGGACCAATTTTCTTTTTTTTGCACTTTACATTCGTCCCATATCGTTCGTCTTGAGCCGTGAAAAGGACGACACATAAGGGCTTTGCGCCCTCACCATGATGGGTGTGATCATACCAGCACTAGTGCACCAGCTCCCATCAAAAGTCTGAAGTTAAGCGTGCTTGGGCGAGAGTAGTAATAGGATGGGTGATCCCCTAGGAAGTCCTCATGTTGCACCCCTATTTTCGTTTTGTTTTTTTGCCCCGTTCAGGCTTGCCAAGATGCTTTATCCGTCACATTTCTATAATCGAGTCCCATGGCATCTTGGGCAAGACAACTTCACTTCGCGTGGAGGCTGGGCCCGCAAACCTACGCCATGGGGCCTATGACAAGGTCTCTATCGGTCCAGTGCCCATAACTTTTGGTGCATAAGGAGCTATGGGGCGTACACCATACCGTTGTAAAGCTCTCCGAGACCTCTACGACGGGGACAGCAATCCTGCTCAGCTGCAACTATTTTTGGAGCCCAAAAGAAACTGTTTTCATCAGTTTCGGGCCACTTTTCTTCTTTTTGCACTTTATCTTCATCCCGGATCATTCGTCGTGAGCCGCGAAAAGGACGACACATAAGGCTTTGCGCCCTCAACAAGATGGGTACGATCATACCAGCCCTAATGCACCGGATCCCATCAAATCTCCGATGTTAAGCATGCTTGGATGAGAATAGTACTAGGATGGGTGACCCCTTGGGAAGTCTTTATGTTGCACCCCCCTTTTCATTTTGTTTTTTTGCCCTGTTCAGGGTTGCCAAGATGCTTTATCCGTCACATTTCTATTATCGAGTTCCATGACATCTTGGGCAAGACAACTTCACTTCTTGTGGTGGTTGGGCCTGCAAACCGAGGGCGTGGGGCCAGTGACCAGGTCTCCGTCGCTCCAGTGCCCATAACTTTTGATCCATAAGGAGTTATGCAGCATACAACATACCGTTAGAGAGCTCTCCGAGACCTCTATGATGGGGACATCAATCTTGCTCTGCTGCGCCTATTTTTGGAGTACAAAAACAAATGTTTTCATCCATTTTGGGTTACTTTTCTTCTTTTTGCACTTTATCTTCGTCCCAGATCGTTCGTCGTGAGTAGCGAAAAAGGATGACACATAAGGGCTTTGCGCTCTCAACCTGACGGATGCAATCATACCATTACTAATGCACCGGATCCCATTAGAACTCTGAAGTTAAGTGTGCTTGGGAAGTCCTCATGTTGCACCCCCCTGTTCGTTTTGTTTTTTTGCCCCTTTTAGGCTTGCCAAGATGATTTGTCCGTCACATTTCTATTATCCAGTCCCACGGCATCATGGTCAAGCCAACTTCACTTCGCGTAGAGGCTGGGCCCGCAAACCGAGGGCGTGGCACCTGTGACAAGGTCTCTGTCGCTCCAGTGCCCATAACTTTTGATTCGTAAGGAGTTATGAGGCGCACAGCATACCATTGGAAAGCTCTCTGAGCGCTCTACGATGGGTGCAGCCAACCTGCTAGGTTGTAGTTATTTTTGGAGACGAAAATTGAAAGTTTTCATCTGTTTTGGACCACTTTTCTTCTTTTCACGATGTTTCTTCTTCTTGGATCTTTCGTCGTGAGCCGCGAAAAAGACGACATATAATGGCTTTGCACCCTCAACATGACGGGTGCGATCATACCAACACGAATACACCGGATCCCATCAGAAGTCTGAAGTTAAGCGTGCTTGGGCGAGAGTAGTACTAGGATAGGTGACCCCTAGGGAAGTCCTCCTGTTGCACCCCCCTTTTCTTTTTGTTTTTTTACCCCGTTCAGGGTTACCAAGATGCTTCATCCGTCACATTTTTATTATCGAGTCCCATGGCATCTTAGGCAAGACAACTTTGCTTCCTGTAGAGTCTGGGCTCGCAAACCAAGGGTGTCGGGCCTATGGCTAGGTCTCCATCGCTCTAGTGCGCATAACTTTTGATCCACAAGGAGTTATGCGGCGCACAACATACTGTTGAAAAGCTCTTCGAGAGCTCTACGACGGGGCAGCAAGATTGCTCTGCTGTGCCAGTTTTTGGAGCTCAAAATCAAACATTTTCATCATTTTTAGGCCACTTTTCTTCTTTTTGCATTGTTTCTTCGTCCCTGATCGTTCGTCGTGAGCCGCGAAAAGGATGACACATAAGGGCTTTGCACCCTTAACATGACAGGTGCGATTATACGAGCACTAATGCACAAGATCCCATCAGCACTCCGAAGTTAAGCGTGCTTGGGAGATAGTAGTTCTTGGATGGGTGACCCCCTGGGAAGTCCTCGTGTTGCATCTCCCCTTTTCATTTTGTTTTTTTGCCTCGTTCAGGCTTGCCAAGATGCTTTATCCATCACATTTCTATTATCGAGTACTATGGCATCTTGGGAAAGACAACTTCACTTCGCGTGGAGGCTGGGCCCGTAAACTGAGGGTGTGAAGCCTTTGACCAGGTCTCCGTCGCTCCAGTGCCCATAATTTTTGATTTGTAAGGAGTTATGCAGCGCACAACATACCGTTGGAAAGCTCTCCGAGACTTTTACGATGGGGGCAGCAATCTTGCTCCACTGCGCTTGTTTTTTGAGCCCAAAAGAAAATGTTTTCATCAGTTTTGGGCCACTTTTCTTCTCTTAGCGCTTTTTCTACGTCCCAGATTGTTCGTCGTGAGCTGCAAAATGGACGACACATAAGGGCTTTGCACCCTTAACTTGACCGGTATGATCATACCAGTACTAATACACCGGATCTCATTAGACCCCTGAAGTTAAGCGTGTTTGGGCGAGAGTAGTACTAGGATGGGTGACCCCCTTGGAAGTCCTCGTGTTACACCCCCATTTTCATTTTTTTTTGCCCCATTTAGGGTTACCAAGATGCTTTATCCATCACCTTTCTATTTTCGAGTCTCACGGCTTCTTGGGCAAGACAACTTCGCTTCGCGTAGAGGTTGGGCCCGGAAACTGAGGGCGTCGGGCTTGTGACCGGGTCTCCGTTACTCTAGTGCCCATAACTTTTGATCCATAAAGAGTTATGCGGCGCATCACATACCGTCGAAAAGCTCTCCAAGAACTCTACGACGGGGACATCAAGCCTGCTTAGCTGCACCTGTTTTCAGAGCCCAAAATCAAACGTTTTCATCAGTTTCTGGCCACTATTCTTCTTTTTGCACTGTTTCTTACTCCCGGATCGTTTGTCATGAGCCACGAAAGGACAACACATAAGGACTTTGCGCCCTCAACATAACAGGTACGATCATACCAAGTCTCACGACTTCTTGGGCAAGACAACTTCACTTCGCGCAGAGGTTGGGCCGGCAAATCGAGGGCGTGGGGCCAATGACCAGGTCTCCGTCGCTCCAGTGCCCAAAACTTTTCTTCCGTAAGGAGTTATGCGGTGCACAACATACCGTTGGAAAGCTCTCTGAGAGCTCAACGATCAGGACTACAAGCCTGCTCAACTGCACCTGTTTTCAGAGCCCAAAATTGAACTTTTTATCAGTTTCGGGCCACATTTCTTCTTTTTGTGTTGTTTCTTCTTCTCGGATCATTCGTCGTGCACCGCGAAAAGAACGACACATAAGGGCTTTGTGCCCTTAACTTGACCGGTATGATCATACCAACACTAATGCACCGAATCCCATTAGAACTCTGAAGTTAAGCGTGTTTGGGCGAGAGTAGTACTAGGATGGGTGACACCCTGGGAAGTCCTCGTGTTGCACCCCCCCTTTTCATTTAGTTTTTTTGTACCATTCAGGGTTACCAAGATGCTTTATCCGTCACATTCCTATTATCAAGTCCCACCGCATCTTGGGCAAGACAACTTCGCTTCGCGTAGAGGCTGGGCACGCAAACCAAAGGCGTGGGGCCTGTGGCCAGGTCTCCGTCGCTACATTGCCCATAACTTTTGATCCATAAGGAGTTATGCGGCGTACAACATACCATTGGAAAGCTCTCCGGGAGCTCTGCGCCTATTTTCGGAGCCTAAAATCAAACATTTTCAGTAGTTTCGATCCACTTTTCTACTATTTACGTTGTTTCTTCGTCCAGGATTGTTCGTCGTGAGCCGCGAAAAAGACAACACATAAGGGCTTTGCGCCTTCAACTTGACGGGTATGATCATACAAGCACAAATGCACCGGATCCCATAAGAACTCCAAAGTTAAGCGTGCTTAGGCAAGAGTAGTACTTGGATGGGCGACCCCTTGGGAAGTCCTCGTGTTGTACCCCACTTTTTCGATTTGTTGTTTTACCCCGTTCAGGCTTGCCAAGATGCTTTATCCGTCGCATTTCTATTATCGACTTCTATGGCATCTTGGGCAAGACAACTTCACTTCATGTAGAGGCAGGGCCCGCAAACCAAGGGTGTGGGGCTTATGACCAGGTCTCCGTCACTCTAGTGCCCAATCAATTTCATTCGTAAGGAGTTATGCGGCGCATAACATACCGTTGGAAAGCGCTCCGAGAGCTCTACGACTAGGACAGCAAGCCTGCTCGGCTGTACCTATTTTCGGAGACCAAAATTGAACATTTTAATCAATTTTGGGCCACATTTCTTCTTTTTGTGCTGTTTCTTCTTCCCGGATCGTTCGTCGTGCGCCGCGAAAAGGACGGCACATAAGGACTTTGCGCCCTCAACATGATGAGTTCGATCATACTAGCACTAATGCATTGGATCCCATTAGAACTATAAAGTTAAGCGTGCTTGGGCGAGAGTAGTACTAGGATGGGTGACCCATTGGGAAGTCCTCGTGTTGCACCTCCCTTTTCGTTTTGTTTTTTTTTTGCCCTATTCATGGTTGCCAAGATGCTTTATCCGTCACATTTTTATTATCGAGTCCCACGGCATCTTCAACAAGATAACTTCGCTTCGCGTAGAGGCTAGGCCAGCAAACTGAGGGCATCGGATCTGTGACCAGGTCTCCATCGTTCCACTGCCAATAACTTTTAATCCGTAAGGAGTTATGCGACGCACAGCACACCGTTGGAATACTCTCCCAAAGCTCTACGACGGGGACAGCATGCCTGCTCGGTTGCGCCTATTTTTGGATCCCAAAATTGAACATTTTTATCAATTTTGGGCCATTTTTGTTCTTTTTGCACTGTTTCTTCATCCTAGATAGTTCGTCGTGAGCCGTGAAAAGGACGACACAAATGGGCTTTGTGCCCTCAACATGACTGGTGTGACCATACCAGCACTAATGCAACGGATCCCAGTAGAACTTTGAAGTTAAACGTGCTTGGGCGAGAATAGTGCTAGGATGTGTGACCCTCTGCGAAGTCTTCGTGTTGCACCCTTTTTTTCGTTTTGTTTTTTTGCCCCGTTCGGGCTTGCCAAGATACTTTATCCATCACATTCCTATTATTGAGTCCCACCGCATCTTGGGCAAGACAACTTCGCTTCGTGTAGAAGTTGGGCACGCAAACCGAGGGCGTGGGGCCAGTGACCAGGTCTTCGTCGCTCCAGTGCCCATAACTTTTGATCCATAAGGAGTTATGCGGCACACAGCATACTGTTGGAATACACTCCGTGAGCTCTACGACCGGGGCAGCAAGCCTGCTCGGCTGCGCCTATTTTCAGAGCCCAAAATCGAATCTTTTGATCAGTTTTGGGCCACTTTTCTTCTTTTTGGGCTATTTCTTTGTCCCAGATCGTTCGTCGAGAGCCGCGAAAAGGACGACACATAAGGGCTTTGCGCCCTCAACAAGACTGGTGCGATAACACTAGCACTAATGCACCGGATCCCATCAGAACTCTGAAGTTAAGCGTGCTTGGGCGAGAGTAGTATTAGGATGGATGATCCCTTAGGAAGTCCTCCTGTTGTACCCCTATTTTCGTTTTGTTTTTTTGCCCCATTCATGGTTGCCAAGATACTTTATCCGTCACATTTCTATTATCGAGTCCCACAGCATCTTGTGCAAGACAACTTCGCTTTGCGTAGAGGCTTGGCCCGCAAATCGAGGACATCGGGTCTGTGACCAGGTCTCCATCGTTCTACTACCAATAACTTTTGATTTGCAAGTTATGCGGAGCAGAACACACCGTTGGAAAGCTCTCCTAGAGCTCTACTACGGGGACAGCAAGCCTGCTCGGCTGCGTCTATTTTTGAATCCCAAAATTGAACGTTTTCATCAGTTTTGGGCCACTTTTTTTTTTTGCGCTGTTTCCTCATCCTAGATAGTTAGTTGTGAGCTGCGAAAAGGACGACACATAAGCGCTTTGCGCCCTCAACATGACGGGTGCGATCATACCAACACTAATGCTCCGGATCCCATCAGAACTCTGAAGTTAACCGTACTTAGGCGAGAGTAGTATTCCGATGGGTGACCCCTTGGGAAGTCCTCGTGTTGCACCCCCCTTTTCATTTTGTTTTTTTACCCCGTTCAAGCTTGCCAAGATGCTTTATCCATAACATTTACATTATCGAGTCCCACGGCATCTTGGGCAAGATAACTTCACTTCGCGTAGAGGTTGGGCCCGCAAACCGAGGGCTTGGGTCGTGTGACTAGGTCTTCGTCGCTCCAGTTGCCCTAAGTTTTGATCCGTAAGGAGTTATACGGCGCACAACGACTGTTGGTAAGCTCTCTGAGAGCTCTACGACGGGAGCAGCAAGCCTGCTCGACTGCGGCTGTTTTTGGAGCTCAAAATCGAACGCTTTCCTAAGTTTTGGGTTACTTTTCATCTTTTTGCACTGTTTCTTCATCACGGATTGTTTGTCAAGAGCCACGAAAAGGACGACACATAATTGCTTTACACCCTCAACTTGACGGGTGTGATCATACCAACACTAATGTACCAGATCCCATTAGAACTCCAAATTTAAGCGTGCTTGGGCGAGAGTAGTACTAGGATGGTTAACCCGCTGGGAAGTTCTCATGTTGCACCCCCCGTTTCGTTTTGTTTTTTTGCCCCATTCAGGGTTGCCAAGATGCTTTTTCCGTCACATTTCTATTATCGAGTCCCACGACATCTTGGGCAAGACAACTTCGCTTCGCGTAGAGGTTGGGCCAGCAAACCGAGGGCATCGGGCCAGTGACCAGGTCTCCATCGCTCTCGTGCCCATAACTTTTAATGCATAAGGAGTTATGCAGCGCACAACACACCGTTAAAAAGCTCTCTGAGAGCTCTACGACGGGGGCAGCAAGCTTGCTCGGTTGCACCAATTTTTGGAGCCCAAAATCAAACGTTTTCATCAGTTTCGATCCATTTTTCTTCTTTTGGTGTTGTTTCTTCGTCCCAGATCGTTCATCGACGGCCTCAAAAAGGACGACAAATAAGGGCTTTGCACGCTCAACATGACTAGTGCGATCATACTAGCACTAATGCACCAGATCCCATCAGAACTCTAAATTTAAACGTGCTTGGGCAAGAGTAGTACTAGGATGGGTGACCCCCTAGGAAGTCCTTGTGTTTCACCCCTCTTTTCATTTTGTTTTTTTGCCCCGTTCAGGCTTGCCAAGATGCTTTATCCGTCACATTCCTATTATCGAGTCCCACCGCATCTTGGGCAAGACAACTTCGCTTCGCGTAAAGGTTGGGCATGCAATCCGAGGGAGTGGGGCCTGTGACTAGGTCTCCATCGCTCCAGTGCCCATAACTTTTGATCTGTAAGGAGTTATCCAGCGCACAACATACAGTTGGAAAGCTCTCCGAGAGCTCTACGACCGGGGCAGCAAGCCCGCTCGGCTGCGCCTATTTTTAGAGACCAAAATCAAATCTTTTGATCAGTTTTGGGCCGCTTTTCTTCTTTTTGGGTTGTTTCTTCTTCTCGGATCGTTCGTCGTGTGCCACGTAAAGGACGACACATAAGGGCTTTGTACCCTCAACATGATGGGTGCGATCATACAAGCACTAATGCACCTGATCCCATCAGAACTCTGAAGTTAGGCGTGCTTGGGCGAGAGTAGTAGTAGGATGGGTGACCACCCCGGTAGTCCTCGTGGTACACCCCTCTTTTCGTTTTGTTTTTTTCCCCGTTCAAGCTAGCCAAGATGCTTTATCCATCACATTTCTATTATCGAGTCCCATGGCATCTTGGGCAGGACAACTTCACTTCGCGTAAAGGCCAGGCCCGCAAACCGCCAAGTCTCCGTCGCCCCAGTGCCCAAAACTTTTGATCCATCAGGAGTTATGTGTCGAACAACATACCGTTGGAAAGCTCTTCGAGAGCTCTACGACCGTGGCAGCAAGCCTGCTCGGCTGTGCCAATTTTCGAAGCCCAAAATCAAACGTATTCGTTAGTTTTGGTACACTTTCTTCGTTTTGCACTATTTCTTCGTCCTGGATCGTTCGTCATGAGCCGCAAAAAGGACGACACATAAGGGCTTTGCACCCTCAACATGACGGGTGCGATCATACCAGTACTAATGCACCGGATCCCATCAAAACTACGAAGTTAAGCGTGCTTGGGTGGGAGTAATAATAGGATGGGTGACCCCATGGGAAGTCCTCGTGTTGCACCCCCCTTTTCGTTTTGTTTTTTTGCCCCGTTCAGGCTTGCCAAGATGCTTTTTCCGTCATATTTCTAATATCGAGTCCCACGGCATCTTGGGCAAGACAACTTCTGTAACACCCCGATCCCTCTCGAGACCGGGAGTTCTATCAATCAATCTAATCACAACCCAATTCCAAACCCGGGCAAAATTTTTAGGGAAAGACGGACGGAGTCTCCCCTGTTTCTAGGCAAAATGTAAAACCTGTAATAGCATATAAGTGGACTAGCACCGTGTCCCAACCATACAAACACCTCAAGGCCATCCGAGCCTTGGTTCTCAACAAGCGAACACAAGTAAATATACATTTCCAGTTTAAATGCTAACCTATCTCTTCTCATCTTTGACAAGTACATTCATGCTTGGCAACTAAACTATACTAACTTATTGCTTAAAATAGACTATCAGACCATTCTAACTCTTTTCCTTTGGACATTACAAATATGCATTGAAGTTAAACTATACTATCTGAATACACAAACTAGCTTATCATACCACTTCCATAATCTAGTAAAACTTAAATTACATTCCTTTTTAACATTAAAAACAAACAACACATGAAACATACATCTTTGCATCTTTGACAACTCAAGCCACATAGCACGCAAGACAACTCTTCAAGCACGAACTTTCACGTAACCACGAACTTTCCAGCTAATAGGGCATTTCCTGAAATGTGGTGGTGAGGAGTGAGTATACTCAACACGTATACTCAGTGAGGGCGAGACAGATATCGAGGTGGAGAGAAAGAAGATCGTGCAATGCAAATAAGACAGTTAAACCATATATTCAATACGAACAACAATTAATATAACAACATTACAATAAACAATTGAAGAAAGCATTAACACAAGCATTCAAAGCTATACCACACTCTGAAGGCTATGGTTCACTTAAACGAGCAATGTACCATTCCACGAGCAATACATCAATCTCGAGCTTGATGTTGACAACGATGACAATAAGCGCGCAACCACCTTATAACATCCACTGGGTGTATTCCTGAAGTACCCTGACACATCTACGACCCAAATCTCCCAGGGCGACACCCCTAGCGAGAATGGGAATAGGACACGGAGCTAGAGCAACCAACCCTGGCAGCCCAAGACTACCTAGAGAGGCCCATCACTCACGCGCCTGACACTTATGCAATGCAATACGAGATACAAGTAATAAACGAGCAATAACACGAAAGTACAGATTATTGGCGATAAACGAGATAACAAGCATTTACAATCAATAATAGCAATCAATTAACTTTTCAAGCATGATTATCATTAACTTCAACAAGAACATCAATTAAACACGTAACAGCAGTTCAAACACGAAAACGACAAATATCACTATTTAACCCCTAACTTCCAAAGGCAATTACGAGCAAACGAGCTACATGATTAGGAAACCGATTTCACTACTTTAACTTAGGCACTACAAGGCACGTTTCTATGTCACTAAACTTCACTTTCTCACCCGAGGCCCGAAAGTCCACCTACTACGTTTGAACTACAACTATACTAACCGGTCGCTCAATCAACGCGACAATAGCGCCAAAATTGCTTCCATGCCCTCAATAGCAAAACCCCCAACTCAATTCGAGCACGGTCAACTTTTGGTCAAACGGCCCATTTACGTTTCTTTGTCTAACTTCCAATTTTAACAAAGGCCGATCTATTTTTATTGCACATTTTATCTTTCTATCATTAATGGTACCTATCCAAATCAAGAAATCGCAATTCGGATAAAAAATCCAAAAATCAAGGGTTTTACTATTCATTTTTACTATTCATGTTCTTCCCTAATTTCAATATGCATTTCTAGCCGTAAAAACCGTTAAATAACTAACAAGCAATACTCTACGAACCTTAAAGAGGCAATTCCAAGCAATTACAGGCATTATAACGCAATAAATATCAAATTTGAAAATTTGAAACAAAATCAAATTCGAATATAAATGCACAAAAGTGTGAAAATCGTCACAGAGATTGAAGAACAAGACCCGCAAGGACCCGAGCCACGACCGCCGAGCAATTCCACGCACGATTGTAGAAGAAAATGCAAGCAAAATTCTTTTTTTTCTCCTTGGAGCATTCGGCCAAGGAGGGGACAAGATAGGCATTTTGCAATTTGTTTTTTTTTTTGCCTTGTTTTATTATTTAAAAGGTGACAAAGGGCATTTTGGTCATTTGCAAAATCAAGCTTAAGTTAAAAATGGTGAAATAAACTTATTTTGATGCCATTTAAATCTAATTCAAGTTAAAACAATGCAATTAAATGAAAAACAACTAAAACTAGTTAAATTAAGCTAAAAACATTTTTCACTAAGTTCGAGGAATATTTCTCTAACTCTCATTTTCGAAATACTATGATCAAATGATCAATAAATGATCGCTAATAAAGTGATGAGCAATAATATAAAACTTTAAATTTTTTGAAAAGTAGAATAGTAGAATAGTTTAAAATTCACTCCGGCTCGGAGTTACTTTTCTTATTTAATTGAAAACCGAGTAATTTTAATGTAAGACAATTAAAACTGATTATTAAAATAATCAAGACAATCAAAGTAATCAATATTCATTTAAAAATAATTAATTTAACTATTTTCAGAATATTTTAAAGAATTATGAAGTTAATGCTAAGATACAAATAAACAAGTTAATATAAATACGTAATCAAATACAATTAAACACTAACATTTAAAATGACACTTAATTAAATACAGGAAAGTAAATCCAATTACTATAAATAATAGAAATAGGTAATAATCTTTTAGTTAATCAATATAAAAATTATTGAATGCTTCTAAAAGAAATATCAAAATCGTGCAAAATGGTTGATTTAACTAATTAAACATTTAATTAAATGCAGTTATATGCCATTAAATGCATGCCGGGTTCGGGTTATCACATCCTTCCCCCCTTAAAACAATTGCGTCCTCGCAATTCTTCTTCCAATAGAACTCAGCATCATCTGAAATCCAACTCTGACTAATCTTCATCGGTTGCTGAGCAAGATAGTGAATAAGGATGCTCGTAGGGAAACCCGAATAGAAATCCTAACCAAGAATGCCGAGAAATACCAACTAAAGACTAAAGCAGGGATACTGTAGATGATATCAATACCACATATTAATGGCAAAAAGAATACCGAAGGAATACCCTATTTACGAATCTCCAATAGAAGTCTAACAAGTACCAAATAAGAAAGTTAAAAGATAGCCAAAGTAGATGCACCTTATGCAGTGCTGATTACCGTAAGTAATATTACACAATAAGTCCGATAGGAATTCCAATTACCAAACCAACTGAGGGATGCCAAATAAAATAACCGAACAATACTCCAGTAAGAAAGTAGCAAGGATTGCCAATAAGGGATGCTAGTAACACACCAATAAAGACCGAGACACATATGCCATAGATAATTCCATGCAGTAAGTCTGATTGAAACCCCAATAGCAAAGTCTACCAAGAAGTGCCAACAGAAGTTCCAAAGAATACCCAATAAGAAAACCAAAGAATGCTCCAAAGAACAACCAAATAGAACCTCAAAAGAAACTACTCTTTCACTACTGTTAAGCACAGAGGAGGACCCTAGAGATTCGCCAATAACCGAGCTCCAAAGGCAAACACCAACTCCCAAATAAAGGCTAATTAAATGCCATTCATTTTTTGCCAATCCATACACTTTGAAAGGCCAGCTGTGAACCACTTTCTTCAGGGGAGAAAGAGGACTTACTTACCATTTCCACGGGACATGTATGAATGCCAAGATATCACATTTATACATATGCCTTAAACTATTATGCAAGCAAGTTTACAAAAGAGTTTATAAAACAGTTTAATCATCAAAGTCATTCAAACATGACAATCAAGTCAAGCACAACATAATCAATTCAAATCACGGCACAACCAATCCAAGACATTCCACTACATGCATTACAAGCAATACTTCAAGTAAATAACAATTCACGAGGTCGATTCGATTCACGAGGTCAAATCAATAGGTCAATTCTATGCACAACTAGACACTTCACTTTACTTGAGAAATATTTAACACATAACACATAACTATATCACATAGGTGCATACATTCAAGTCAAGACACACAATCTCATATACAAGAATACACTTTCAAGACACACTTAACAAGCACACATTCAAGGATCACTACCCACCAAACTGAGGACCCTGTCCCAGCTAATGAGCTAAACAAGCTCTAATACCACCTGTAACACCCCGATCCGTCTCGAGACTGGGAGTTCTATCAATCAATCTAATCGCAACCCAATTCCAAACCCGGGCAAAATTTTTAGGGAAAGACGGACAGAGTCTCCCCTGTTTCTAGGCAAAATATAAAACCTGTAATAGCATATAAGTGGACTAGCACCGTGTCCCAACCATACAAACACCTCAAGGCCATACGAGCATTGGTTCTCAACAAGCGAACACAAGTAAATATACATTTCCAGTTTAAATACTAACCTATCTCTTCTCATCTTTGACAAGTACATTCATGCTTGGCAACTAAACTATACTAACTTATTGCATAAAATGGACTATCATACCATTCTAACTCTTTTCCTTTGGACATTACAAACATGCATTGAAGTTAAACTATACTATCTGAATACACAAACTAGCTTATCATACCACTTCAATAATCTAGTAAAACTTAAATTACATTCCTTTTTAACATTAAATACAAACAACACATGAAACATACATCTTTGCATCTTTGACAACTCAAGTCACATAGCATGCAAGACAACTCTTCAAGCACGAACTTTCACGTAACCACGAACTTTCCAACTAACAGGGCATTTCCTGAAATGTGGTGGTGAGGAGTAAGTATACTCAATACGTATACTCAGTGAGGGCGAGACAGATATCGAGGTGGAGAGAAAGAAGATCGTGCAATGCAAATAAGACAGTTAAACCATATATTCAATACGAACAACAATTAATATAACAACATTACAATAAACAATTGAAGAAAGCATTAACACAACCATTCAAAGCTATACTACACTCTGAAAGCTATGGTTCACTCAAACGAGGAATGTACCATTCTACGAGCAATACATCTATCTCGAGCTTGATGTTGACAACGATGACAATAAGCACGCAACCACTTTATAACATCCACTGGGTGTACTCCGGAAGTACCCCGACACATCTACGACCCAAATTTCCCAAGTCGGCACCTCTAGCGAGAATGGGAATAGGACACGGAGCTAGAGCAACCCACCCTGGTAGTCCGAGACTACCTAAAGAGGCCCATCACTCACGCGCCTGACACTTATGCAATGCAATACGAGATACAAGTAATAAACGAGCAATAACACGAAAGTACAGATTAGTGGCGATAAACGAGATAAAAAGCATTTACAATCAATAATAGCAATCAATTAACTTTTCAAGCATGATTATCATTAACTTCAACAAGAACATCAATTAAACACGTAACAGCAGTTCAAACACGAAAACGACAAATATCACTATTCAACCCCTAACTTCCAAAGGCAATTACGAGCAAACGAGCTACAGGATTAGGAAACCGATTTCACTACTTTCACTTAGGCACTACAAGGCACGTTTCTATGTCACTAAACTTCACTTTCTCACCCGAGGCCCGAAAGTCCACCTACTACGTTTGAACTACAACTATACTAACCGGTTGCTCAATCAACGCGACAATAGCGCGAAAAGTACTTCCATGCCCTCAATAGCAAAACCCCCAACTCAATTCGAGCACGGTCAACTTTTTGTCAAATGGCCCATTTACGTTTGTTTGTCTAATTTCCAATTTTAACAAAGGTCGATCCGTTTTTATTGCACATTTTATCTTTCTACCATTAATGGCACCTATCCAAATCAAGAAATCGTAATTCGGATCAAAAATCCAAAAATCTAGGGTTTTACTATTTATTTTTACTATTCATGTTCTTCCCTAATCTCAATATGCATTTCTAGCTGTAAAATCGCTAAATAACTAACAAGCAATGCTCTACGAACCCTAAAGAGGCAATTCCAAGCAATTACAAGCATTATAACGCAATAAATATCAAATCTAAAAATTTGAAACAAAAATCAAATACGAATATAAATGCACAAAAGCGTGAAAACCCTCACAGAGATTGAAGACCAAGACCCGCAAGGACCCAAGCCATGACCCCCGAGCAATTCCACGCACGATTGTAGAAGAAAATGCAAGCAAAATTCTTTTTTTTCTCCTTGGAGCATTCGGCCAAAGAGGGGACAAGATAGGCATTTTGCAATTTTTTTTTTCCTTGTTTTATTATTTAAAAGGTGACAAAGAGCATTTTGGTCATTTGCAAAATCAAGCTTAAGTTAAAAATGGTGAAATAAACTTATTTTGATGCCATTTAAATCTAATTCAAGTTAAAACAATGCAATTAAATGAAAAACAACTAAAACTAGTTAAATTAAGCTAAAAACATTTTTCACTAAGTCCGAGGAATATTTCTCTAACTCTCATTTTCGAAATACTACGATCAAACGGTCAATAAATGATCGCTAATAAAGTGATGAGCAATAATATAAAACTTTAATTTTTTTAAAAAGTAGAATAGTAGAATAGTTTAAAATTCACTCCGGCTCGGAGTTACTTTTCTCATTTAATTGAAAATCGAGTAATTTTAATGCAAGACAATTAAAACCGATTATTAAAATAATCAAGACAATCAAAGTAATCAATATTCATTTAAAAATAATTAATTTAACTATTTCCAGAAAATTTTAAAGAATTATGAAGTTAATGCTAAGATACAAATAAACAAGTTAATATAAACACGTAATCAAATGCAATTAAACACTAACATTTAAAATGACACTTAATTAAATACAGGAAAGTAAATCCAATTTCTATAAATAATAGAAATAGGTAATAATCTTTTAGTTAATCAATATAAAAATTATTGAATGCTTCTAAAAGAAATATCAAAATAGTGCAAAATGGTTGATTTAACTAATTAAACATTTAATTAAATGCAGTTATATGCCATTAAATGCATTCCAAGTTCGGGTTATCACAACTTCACTTCACGTAGAGGCTGGGCCGGCAAACCGAGGGCGTGGGGCCTGTGACTAGGTCTCCGTCGCTCTATTGACCATAACTTTTGATCCGTAAAAGTTATATGGCGTACAACAAACCGTTGGGAAGCTCTCTGAGCGCTCTACGACGACAGCAACAAGCCTGCTCGACTGCACCTGTTTTCGGTGCCCAAAATCAATCGTTTTCATCAGTTTTGGGCCACTTTTATTCTTTTTGCGCTGTTTCTTCTTCCCGGATCGTTCGTCGTGAATCACAAAAAGGACGACACATATGGGCTTTGCGCCCTCAACATCGCTGGTGCAATCATACCAACACTAATACACCGGATCCCATCAGAACTCTGAAGTTAAGCGTGCTTGGGCGAGAGTAGTACTAGGATAGGTGACCCCCTAGGAAGTTCTCGTGTTGCACCCCTCTTTTCGCTTTGATTTTTTTTCCCCATTCAGGGTTGCGAAGATCCATTATCCGTCATATTTCTATTATCGAGTCCCACGACATCTTGGGCAAGACAACTTCGCTTCGCGTAGAGGCTGGGCCCACAAACTGAGGGTGTTGGGATTGTGATAAGGTCTCCATTGTTCCACTGCCTATAACTGTAATACCCGAGCCCGGAATATGAATTTTCTTTGTTTATTATTTTGAAAATTTATTTTTCCTTAAATTCTTTGTGAATTAACTGTTACTTTCTCGCCGACGCAACGTGCATTGCATTTAAGGAGCGATAGCTAGATAACGATTTCCAGTTCTCAGCAAATAGTGAAACTAGTATTTAGATGACTTAAATTTTATATTTTAAATATTGCTAGCTTTATTTGAACTTACCATAGCTGAAACGGCTTTAAAACGCGCGAAATAGGGGCCTTTGACCAAGTTTTAAGTGGTTTGACCTTGGACCTTTGACCTTTGACCATTTGACATCTTATAAGCTAAAATAATAGGCAAAATAAAAAAAAAAACAGCAGCAAATAGAGAGAGCAGGCCGTGAGCTTTGAGGGAGGAAAAAAAAAAAGATTTCAACTTCCAATCTTTCATTCTTCGCGAGAGCTCGTGCGGGGTGATTACCGAGGCAACCAACGTTGTTTTCCTAGCGACTAGGAGTACCTAAGGTGAGGGAAGCATGTTATTTGCGCATTTATACGTTGTGTTAGTTAACTTTATCAGTTTTTAGATTTATCCGTAGATCGTTATTTAAAGCGAATTGATGCTTCTAAAATGTTCCTTAGCATTGGTAGAACATGTATTTATGGCTTTGTAACATTTTCTGCGGTTAAATGTTGTGATTGCAACTTGAATTGTGATATGAATAGTACTTTGTGAATAGTAAAACCTTGAAACGTTGAAATTGCGCTGTTATGCTTTTCGTTGATGTAGAAACGTGCTAGGTATGCTAGAATGCTAAAATGTGTGGTTTGTTTGGGTTGCGTAGTGGAAAAAATGAGAATTAAGCCTTTGGGAAAGTCGGGGTCGTTTAGGTCGACTTTTGCGTTTTCTCGTTTTGCGTGTTGGCATTGCTTCGGGAAGCCATGGAAGCACTTTTGGTGCGAATATGGCGTTGGTTGGGTGTTTGGTTGTTGTAGCGGGGCTTTGCGCGAGTTCTAGCTTGAAGTAAGGTTTCGAGGTATTTAGACGTGCCTTATGGTGACCTAGGAGGGTTGGCGAAGTCGGTTTCCAGAACGCGTGGCTCGTTTGGAAATGGGAGCATTTTGATAGTGGGGGCCGGGTTGTGTTTTTGTGTGTTTACTTGTCTTTATGCTTATAGAATGCTTAGAATTACTTGAATTACTTGTTTGAGTTGTTTTGGATTGAATTGCTTATCAAATTGCTGCTATTGCGTGCGAGAGTAACCTACTTTGTTATTCTCCCACGTGTGGTTTATCGCTTGTTTATTGCTTGTTTATTGTCTTGTATCGAGTCTTGCATGGCATAGTGTCTCGCACGTGAGTGATGGGCCTCTCTGGGTAGCCTTGGGTTGCCAGTGTTGGTTGCTCTAGCTCCGTTGCTATTCCCTTTCTCGCTTGGGTTGCCTCCCAGGGAGATTTGGGTCGTAGGATTGATGGATACTTCCGGGGTATTCCAAACTGGTGTTATAAGGTTGTTTTGGGCCGGCGCGTCGTCATCGAATTCGTGTTTGAAAGTGGTTCGTGAAAAGAGTATCGTATCCTTTGATTGAGTGTTTGCAGCTTTAAATACTTGCCTTGCTTTATTGTTGGCTTTGGATGTATCTTTATATGTTTTGAATGTATTGCTTGGCTAATTGCATTGCATACTCCTCTCATCTCCGTCCTTGAGACCAATTGCCCTCGCTGAGCAATAGTTTTTGCTCATTCCTCTCTATACTATGTTTTTTACAGGAGTAGTTGAGGCAGACCCTCTCGAGGTAATTGAGGAGGAGGAGCAGGTGGAGGTGTTTCCGTGATAGCACTTACCTGCTTTGCTGGTGGTTGGTTACCAGTTTTGTGCAAACCTTGCTGTTATGTATATTGCGTGAGGAACGCTTAATTTTGAGGCTTGTAGCCTTGTATATATATTTTCTAGTTGAGATATTTATTAGTTTTATGTTGAAATGGATTTAAGTTTTGTAAGTTGTAAACTTATACTCGGATGACTAGTGAAGAATGCATGCTAATGGCTAATGGTTTAGTGGCATAAGTACTTGTGTAGTATGCATATCATTTTGGTTTGGAAAGTTGGATAATAAGAAATGTATGTTTTATAGAAAGTTGGCTTGTTTTGATTATTTTATAGCTTTCGCAAGTGTTATATTGTTTTTAGGGTTTTCGGATTGTCCGCGGTACAGAGGAGACTCCGTCCGTGTGTTGGGTCCGGGCTTGGCCTTTTGCGGGGTTGGGTCGGGGCGTGACATCTTTAGGTGGTATCAGAGCATGATAGTCTTGCATGAGCCGGGATATGATTCTCGGTCTGTGGGGTAAAGGTCTAAAATGCTAAAGTGTTTATGAATGATTGCTAAGTGAAAAGAAAATGTTCTAGCATGACTTTGTGAACTTGGAATGTTTATGTCTTTAAGTGAAATAGTTTGGCAAGTTAAACTTGTCTTATGTGAATTGTGTGATAGAATGTTGGATTGTTATTGATTTGAGTGTTATCTAATCTTATGTGTTATATTTCTGTCTATAAACTGCTTTTAAATGTTGCCAGCTATTGTGAGTTGCTACTATGCCGCCACGTCGTGGTACTCAAGGTATAGGATCAGATGAAGAGGCAGCAGAACAGGGTCAGCAGCCGTTGCCTGAGCAGTTTATGGCTACCATGACTACTGCAGTAGATCGGATCACACAGGTACTACACGAGCAGAGGCAGGACCGTATTAATCCCCAGGGTAATCAAGCTAATCCTGGTGGACAGGGGTACAGAGTTGAGAATAACCAGCTTGAGAAATTTCTGAGGCACGAGCCGGGAAAGTTCTTCGGGGAGCCGGATGATGAGGCGGCCGAGAGATGGATTAATCGAGTTGAGAAAATTTTCACCGCTTTGAGGTACACTGATGAGGCAAGAATAGACTATGCATCATTTTTATTTCAGGGTGATGCAGAGCAGTGGTGGAATACTGTTAGACTGAGGTGGGATTGTGAGGATGTTCCACATTTATGGGATGATTTCGTAAGTGAGTTCCGGGACAAATATATCCCCGAGATGGCAATGGAGAGACGGGAAGATGAGTTTGTGGCCCTGAAGCAGGGAAATATGACTGTTGCACAATATGAGGCTAGATTTGTTAGCCTGTCGAGGTATATGCCCGAGTTGGTATGGCCAGCTAGGAGGATGATACATAGGTTTGTCCGTGGGCTGAGAATGGACATACAGTTGCATTTGACTGGACAGACCTACACTACTTTTCCCGAGGCATTTCAGGCAGCCTCGAAGTTTGAGAAACGGAAGGCTGAGATGATAGCTGAGAGTAGTCAGCCGAGTAAGAAGCAATTTTTGGGCCAGAGTAGCCAGAGTCAGCCGAGACAGTATCAGGCTTCTGCACAGGGTCCTCAGCAGCGTTCGTATCAGCCACAGCAGCAGATTCAGGCTAGACCAGCTGTGACCAGACCTCAGCAGGGAGGTACAGTTCCTACCCCTGCCAGAGCCCCAGCACCTACAGGAAACACTGCGGTTAGGCAAAATCAGCAGTGTGATTATTGTAATCGACCAGGGCATATTGAGGCTAACTGCTGGAGGAAGAGTGGAAAATGTACGGGTTGTGGCAGTGATGAGCATAGGGTGAAGGATTGCCCTAAATTTAATAATGTTCAGGGCCGTGGTGGAGGCCGAGGTGTTCAGAATAGGGCTGCAGGTGCACGACCAGCACAGAGAGTTCAGGCTAGGGTCTTTGCACTGGATGCAGAGGAGCTGCCCGATAATACAGCTATAGTGGAAGGTACCTTTCTTCTCAATACTCAGCCAGTTAAAGTTTTGATTGATCCTGGAGCTACGCATTCGTTTATAACTCCTGCATGTGCACGATCTGTGAATGTTTGCATTGATAATTTGCCTCATGAAGTTGAAGTTAGTACTCCTTTGGGTGCAAAATTTGTTGCTGAATCTATTTGCAAATCTTGTGATATATGTATTGAGAACCGTAAATTTCCTGCTGATTTAATTATATTACCATTCCGTGACTTTGAAATCATTTTGGGAATGGACTGGTTGGGAAAGTATTATGCACAGTTGGATTGTAGAACAAAGATCGTTTATCTTAAGGTTCCTGACCTACCGGTACTAGAGATTATTGGGAACTGCAGGGCTGCCCGCATTCCACTTTTATCAGCGATCAAGACTTCTAAGTTGTTGAATAGGGGTTGTGAAGCCTACTTAGCCTATTTGATCAATCAGCCTGCTGATAAGTTGAGTTTGAATGAAGTTCCGATTGTTAGAGACTTCCCTGGTGTATTTCCTGAGGAATTACCGGGTTTACCACCGGATAGGGAGATTGAGTTCGTGATTGATCTTGTGCCAGGCACTGCGCCAATTTCTAGGAGTCCTTACAGGATGGCATCGGCTGAACTTCAGGAGTTAAAAATTCAGCTTCAGAACTTGCTTGAGAAAGGGTTTATACAACCTAGTTCTTCACCGTGGGGCGCACCTGTGTTGTTTGTGAGAAAGAAAGACGGCACGCTACGGTTATGCATTGATTACAGGGGACTTAATCAAGTCACGATTAAGAATAAATACCCATTGCCGATGATTGAACAATTGTTTGACCAGTTGCAGGGTGCGAGTGTTTACTCCAAATTTGACTTGAGGCAGGGTTACTATCAACTTAGGATTCGGAGTGACGATATACCAAAGACGGCATTCAGGACTAGATATGGCCACTATGAATTTATTGTTTTGCCGTTTGGATTGACGAATGCACCAGCCGCATTCATGGACTTGATGCAGAGGGTTTTTCGGCCTTACCTTGATCAGTTTGTCGTGATCTTCATTGACGACATTTTAGTGTATTCGAAGAACGAGGCTGAACATGAGCAACACTTGAGGATTGTGCTTCAGACTTTGCAGGAAAATAAGCTTTTTGCTAAATTCAGCAAGTGTGAGTTCTGGTTGAACCAGATATCTTTTCTAGGCCATATCATTTCAGACCGAGGAATTTCAGTGGACCCAGCTAAGATTGAAGTTGTTTCAGCTTGGAAGAGACCTGAGACGGTGCCAGAGATTCGGAGTTTTCTTGGATTGGCAGGTTACTACCGGAGATTTGTTAAAGACTTTTCTAAAATTTCTGGACCTTTGAGCCAGTTAACTCGGAAGAAAGTTGCTTACAATTGGGATGCCAAGTGTGAATCCAGTTTCCAAGAATTGAAGAAGAGACTAACTACAGCTCCTATACTAGCTTTACCTGAGGGAACAGAGAACTTCGTTGTCTACAGTGATGCATCTAAAGAAGGATTGGGCTGTGTTTTAATGCAGAATGGTAAGGTGATTGCCTATGCTTCTAGGAAATTGAAACCTTATGAAGTCAATTACCCTACACATGATCTTGAGTTAGCTGCAGTTGTGTTTGCATTGAAGAAGTGGCGTCATTACTTGTGGGGTTGCAGATTTGAAATATTTACTGACCACAAGAGTCTCAAGTATTTGTTTTCACAGAAGGATCTGAATATGAGGCAGCGGAGATGGCTAGAGTTATTGGGTGGTTATAACTGTTCTATTAACTATGTGCCAGGTAAGGCAAATGTTGTTGCTGATGCTTTGAGCCGAAAGGCTACTGTTGCAAGCTTGATTATCAAGGACTGGGAGACTTTGGAAGAAATTTGTTCATGGAAACCAGAAGCTACTGAGGTAGGGATTCGGTTTGCTAGTTTACAGATTCAGTCAGGATTGCTAGCACAGATCAGAGAGGCTCAGAAGACTGATCCTCACATCTTGAAGATCCAAGAAAAAGCTAAAGGGGGAGAGTCGGAGTTTAAATTACATGCAGATGGCATCTTCAGATTCAGGGACAGAGTATGTGTTCCTGATGATCCGACTTTGAAGAAGAAGATCCTGTCCGAAGCACATAATTTGAGGTATACGATTCACCCGGGCAGTACTAAGATGTATAGAGATTTGAAGCAACACTTCTGGTGGAACAATATGAAGAGGGAGATTGCTGGGTATATATCCAGATGTTTGACTTGTCAGAGGGTTAAAGTTGAGCATCAGAGGCCAGCCGGACTTCTACAGCCGTTATCGATTCCGCAATGGAAGTGGGTACATATAACAATGGACCTTGTGACCGATCTTCCTAGATCTCCGAGAGGATGTGATTCTGTTTGGGTTGTTGTGGACCGCTTGACTAAAGTTACACATTTTATTCCCGTGAACAAACAGGATAGCCTTGATAAGCTAGCTGAATTGTATGTTGTTAATATTGTGAGATTGCATGGAGTACCACAGAGTATAGTGTCAGATAGGGATCCCAGATTCAGATCTCGTTTTTGGCAGAAGTTGCAAGAGGCCATGGGAACTAAGTTGAGCTTCAGTACTGCATATCATCCGCAAACTGATGGCCAGTCTGAGAGAACCATCAGGATCTTGGAAGACATGCTTCGGGCATGTGTGCTTGACTTTGGGAAGAATTGGGAGAAGTTTTTGCCTGTAGCGGAGTTCGCCTACAACAATAGTTATCAATCTACTATAGGTATGGCTCCCTACGAGGCGTTGTATGGTCGGAAATGCAGATCCCCATTATATTGGGAGGAGGTTGGAGAGATGAGAACAGTTGATCCGACTGTGTTACCTGAGATGATTAAGATGGTAGATAATGTTCACCTCATTCGCCAGCGTATGCTTACAGCTCAGAGTCGTCAGAAGAGTTATGCAGATAAGCACCGTCGGGATCTTAAGTTTGATTTGGGAGATTGGGTGTTTCTTAAGATTTCTCCACGGAAGGGATTGATTCGGCACGGTAAGAGCGGGAAGCTTAGTCCCAGGTATGTGGGTCCGTATGAGATCACCGAAAAGGTAGGTCCTTTGGCTTATCGATTAGCTTTGCCTCCGAGCTTGTCGCGACTGCATGATGTGTTTCACGTGTCTATGTTGAAGAAGTACCATCCAGACCCTTCACATGTACTTGAACCAGAGCCTTTGCAGATTGAAGAGAAGTTGTCCTACGAAGAGAAACCGATTAGAATTGTGGATCGAAAGATTCAGGAGCTTCGCAGAAAGAGTATTCCGTTAGTGAAGGTTCTGTGGAATCATCATGGGTTTGAGGAAGCGACTTGGGAAAGAGAGGACCAAGTTCGGGATCAGTATCCGGAGTTGTTTGTTGACCAGGTAAGAATTGCGTGGGCGCAATTGTTTTAAGGGGGAGAGGGTGTAATACCCGAGCCCGGAATATGAATTTTCTTTGTTTATTATTTTGAAAATTTTATTTCCTTAAATTCTTTGTGAATTAACTGTTACTTTCTCGCCGACGCAACGTGCATTGCATTTAAGGAGCGATAGCTAGATAACGATTTCCAGTTCTCAGCAAATAGTGAAACTAGTATTTAGATGACTTAAATTTTATATTTTAAATATTGCTAGCTTTATTTGAACTTACCATAGCTGAAACGACTTTAAAACGCGCGAAATAGGGGCCTTTGACCAAGTTTTAAGTGGTTTGACCTTGGACCTTTGACCTTTGACCATTTGACATCTTATAAGCTAAAATAATAGGCAAAATAAAAAAAAAAAACAGCAGCAAATAGAGAGAGCAGGCCGTGAGCTTTGAGGGAGGAAAAAAAAAAGATTTCAACTTCCAATCTTTCATTCTTCGCGAGAGCTCGTGCGGGGTGATTACCGAGGCAACAAACGTTGTTTTCCTAGCGACTAGGAGTACCTAAGGTGAGGGAAACATGTTATTTGCGCATTTATACGTTGTGTTAGTTAACTTTATCAGTTTTTAGATTTATCCGTAGATCGTTATTTAAAGCGAATTGATGCTTCTAAAATGTTCCTTAGCATTGGTAGAACATGTATTTATGGCTTTGTAACATTTTCTGCGGTTAAATGTTGTGATTGCAACTTGAATTGTGATATGAATAGTACTTTGTGAATAGTAAAACCTTGAAACGTTGAAATTGCGCTGTTATGCTTTCCGTTGATGTAGAAACGTGCTAGGTATGCTAGAATGCTAAAATGTGTGGTTTGTTTGGGTTGCGTAGTGGAAAAAATGAGAATTAAGCCTTTGGGAAAGTCGGGGTCGTTTAGGTCGACTTTTGCGTTTTCTCGTTTTGCGTGTTGGCATTGCTTCGGGAAGCCATGGAAGCACTTTTGGTGCGAATATGGCGTTGGTTGGGTGTTTGGTTGTTGTAGCGGGGCTTTGCGCGAGTTCTAGGGTGAAGTAAGGTTTTGAGGTCTTTAGACGTGCCTTATGGTGACCTAGGAGGGTTGGCGAAGTCGGTTTCCAAAACTCGTGGCTCGTTTGGAAATGGGAGCATTTTGATAGTTGGGGCCGATTTGTGTTTTTGTGTGTTTACTTGTCTTTATGCTTATAGAATGCTTAGAATTATTTGAATTACTTGTTTGAGTTGTTTTGGATTGAATTGCTTATCAAATTGCTGCTATTGCGTGCGAGAGTAACCTACTTTGTTATTCTCCCACGTGTGGTTTATCGCTTGTTTATTGCTTGTTTATTGTCTTGTATCGAGTCTTGCATGGCATAGTGTCTCGCACGTGAGTGATGGGCCTCTCTGGGTAGCCTTGGGTTGCCAGTGTTGGTTGCTCTAGCTCCGTTGCTATTCCCTTTCTCGCTTGGGTTGCCTCCCAGGGAGATTTGGGTCGTAGGATTGATGGATACTTCCGGGGTATTCCAAACTGGTGTTATAAGGTTGTTTTGGGCCGGCGCGTCGTCATCGAATTCGTGTTTGAAAGTGGTTCGTGAAAAGAGTATCGTATCCTTTGATTGAGTGTTTGCAGCTTTAAATACTTGCCTTGCTTTATTGTTGGCTTTGGATGTATCTTTATATGTTTTGAATGTATTGCTTGGCTAATTGCATTGCATACTCCTCTCATCTCCGTCCTTGAGACCAATTGCCCTCGCTGAGCAATAGTTTTTGCTCATTCCTCTCTATACTATGTTTTTTACAGGAGTAGTTGAGGCAGACCCTCTCGAGGTAATTGAGGAGGAGGAGCAGGTGGAGGTGTGTCCGTGATAGCACTTACCTGCTTTGCTGGTGGTTGGTTACCAGTTTTGTGCAAACCTTGCTGTTATGTATATTGCGTGAGGAACGCTTAATTTTGAGGCTTGTAGCCTTGTATATATATTTTCTAGTTGAGATATTTATTAGTTTTATGTTGAAATGGATTTAAGTTTGTAAGTTGTACACTTATACTCGGATGCCTAGTGAAGAATGCATGCTAATGGCTAATGGTTTAGTGGCATAAGTACTTGTGTAGTATGCATATCATTTTGGTTTGGAAAGTTGGATAATAAGAAATGTATGTTTTATAGAAAGTTGGTTGGTTTTGATTATTTTATAGCTTTCGCAAGTGTTATATTGTTTTTAGGGTTTTCGGATTGTCCGCGGTACAGAGGAGAGTCCGTCCGTGTGTTGGGTCCGGGCTTGGCCTTTTGCGGGGTTGGGTCGGGGGGTGACAATAACTTTTGATCCGTAGGGAGTTATGTAGCTCACAACATACCGTCGGAAAGCTCTCAGTGAGCTCTACGACGGGTGCAGCAAGTCTGCTCTGCTACGACTATTTTCAGAGTATAAAATTGAACGTTTTCATTAGTTTTGGGCCATTTTTCTTCTTTTTGCGTTGTTTCTTCATCTCAGATCGTTCGTCCTGAGCCGCGAAAAGGACGACACATAAGGGCTTTGCGCCCTCAACATGAAAGGTATGATCATACCGGCACTAATGCACCGGATCCCATCAGAACTCAGAAGTTAAGCGTGCTTGGGCGAGAGTAGTACTAGGATGGGTGACCCCCTGGGAAGTCCTCGGGTTGCACCCCCCTTTTCGTTTTCTTTTTTTGCCCCATTCAAGGTTTCCAAGATGCTTTATCTGTCACATTTTTATTATCGAGTGCCACGGTATCTTGGGCAAGACAATTTCGCTTCGTGTAGAGATTGGGCCTGTAAACCGAGGGCGTCGGGCCTGTGACCAGGTCTCCGTTGCTCCAGTGCCCATAACTTTTGATCCGTAAGGAGTTATGCGGCGCACAACACACCGCTGAAAAGCTCTCTAAGAGCTCTACGTCGGGGGTAGCAAGCCTGCTCGGCTACGCCTATTCTCGGAGCCCAAAATGAAACGTTTTCATCAGTTTGGGGCCCCTTTTATTCTTTTTGTACGATTTGTTTGTCCCGGATCGTTCGTTGTGAGCCGTGAAAAGGACGACACATAAGAGCTTTACGCCCTCAATATTACGGTGCGATCATAACTGCACTAATGCACCGGTTCCCCACAGAACTCCGAAGTTAAGCATGCTTGGGTGAGAGTAGTACTAGGATGGGTGACCCCCTGGGAAGTCCTCGTGTTGCACCCCCCTTTTCGTTTTGTTTTTTTGCCCCGTTCAGCCTTGCCAAGATGCTTTATCTATCATATTCCTATTATCGAGTCCCACGATATCTTGGGCAAGGCAACTTCGCTTCTCGTAGAGGCTGGGCCTGCAAACTGAGGGCGCGGGGCCTGTGACTAGATCTCCGTCGCTCCAGTGCCCATAACTTTTGATCCGTAAAGAGTTATGCGGCGAATAGCATACCGTTGGAAAGCTCCTCGAGAGCTCTACGGCTAGGACAGCAAGCTTGCTCGATTGCGCCATTTTTTGGAGCCCAAAATCAAACATTTTCATTAGTTTTCGGCCACTTTTCTTCTTTTTCTGCTGTTTCTTCTTCCCGGATTGTTCGTCATAAGCCGCAAAAAGGATGACATATAAGGGCTTTGTGCCCTCAACATGATGGGTGCGATCAAACCAGTACTAATACACCAGATCCCATCAGAACTCCAAAGTTAAACGTGCATGGGCGAGAGTAGTAGTAGGATGGGTAATCCCCTAGGAAGTCCTCATGTTGCACCCCCCTTTTCGTTTTGTTTTTTTGCCCCGTTCACGCTTGCCAAGATGTTTTATCCGTCACATTTATATTATCGAGTCCTACGGTATCTTCGGCAAGATAACTTCAATTTGCGTAGAGGCTGGGCCAGTAGAACGATGGCGTGGGGGCTGTCACCATGTCTCTGTCACTCCAGTACCCATAGATTTTGATCCGTAAGGAGTTATGTGGAGCACACCATACCGTCGGAAAGCTCTCAGAGAGCTCTACGAAGAGTGCAGCAAGCCTGCTCAGCTACGACTGTTTTCGGTGTCCAAAATTGAATGTTTTCGTCAATTTTGGGCCACTTTTCTTCTTTTTCTGCTGTTTCTTCTTCCCGGATCGTTCGTCATGAGCCGCAAAACGGACTACACATAAGGGCTTTGCGCCCTCAACATGGCGGGTGTGATCGTACCAGCACTAATGCACCGGATCCCATCAGAACTCAAAAGCTAAGCGTGCTTGGGCGAGAGTAGTACTAGGATTGGTGACCCCCTGGGAAGCCCTCGGGTTGCACCCCCCATTTCGTTTTGTTTTTTTGCCCCATTCAGGGTTGCCAAGATGCTTTATCTGTTACATTTCTATTATCGGCATCTTGGGAAAGATAACTTCACTTTACGTAGAGGTTGGGCCCGCAAAACGAGGGCGTGGGGCCTGTAACCAGGTCCCTATCGTTCTAGTGCCCATAACTTTTGATCCGTAAGGAGTTATACGGCGCAAAGCTCACCGTTGAAAAGCTCTCCGAGAGCTCTACGACGGGAGCATCAAGCCTACTCGGCTGCGCCTATTTTTGGAGTCCAAAATGAAACGTTTTCATCAGTTCTGGGCCACTTTTCTTCTTTTTGTGCTGTTTCCTCATCCCGGATCATTCATCATGAGCCGCGAAAAGGACGACACATAAGGGCTTTACGCCCTCAACATGAAGGGTGCGATCATACCTACACTAATGCACCGGATCCCATCAGAACTCCGAAGTTAAGCGTGCTTGGGCAAGAGTAGTAGTAGGATGGGTGACCCCATGGGAAGTCCTCAGGCTGTACCCCCCTTTTTGTTTTGTTTTTTTGCCCCGTTCACGCTTGCCAAGATGTTTTATCCATCATATTTATATTATCGAATCCTACGGCATCTTGGGAAAGATAACTTCACTTTGGGTAGAGGTTGGGCCCGCAGAACGTGGGTGCTGTAACCAGGTCTCTGTCGCTCCCGTGCCTATAAATTTTGATTTGTAAGGAGTTATGTGGCGCACAACATACCGTCTGAAAGCCCTCAGAGAGCTCTACGACGGGTGCTGCAAGTCTGGTCAGCTGCGACTGTTTTCGGAGTCCAAAATCGAATGTTTTCATCAATTTTGGGCCACTTTTCTCATTTTTGCACTATTTCTTCATCCTAGATCGTTCGTCGTGAGCCGCGAAAAGGACGACGCATAAGGGCTTTACGCCCTCAACATGACGGGTGTGATCATACCTATACTAATTCACCGAATACCAATAGAACTCCGAAGTTAAGCGTGCTTGGGCGAAAGTAGTACTAGGACGGGTGACCCCCTAAGAAGTCCTCGGGTTGCACCCCCTCTTTTTGTTCAGTTTTTTTGCCCTGTTCAGGCTTGCCAAGATACTTTATCCGTCACATTTCTATTATCGTGTCCCACGGCATCTTGCGCAAGACAACTTCGCTTCGCGTAGAGGTTAGGCCCGCAAACTGAGGGCATCAGGCCTGTGACCAGGTCTCCGTCACTCCAGTGCCCATAACTTTTGATCCATAAAGAGTTATGCAACGCAGAACACACCGCTGAAAAGCTCTCTGAGAACTCTACAATGGGGGTAGCTAGCCTACTTGGCTACACCTATTTTCGGAGCCTAAAAGCCAATGTTTTCATTCGTTTTGAGCCACTTTTCTTCTTTTTACGATGTTTCTTCGTCCCGAATTGTTCGTCGTGAGCCACGAAAAGGATAACATTTAAGGGCTTTGTGCCCTGAACATGACGAGTGCGATCATACTAGCACTAATGCACCGGATCCCAATAGAACTCCGAAGTTAAGCGTGCTTGGGCGACAGTAGTACTAGGATGGGTGACCCCCTGGGACCTGGGACCAGGTCTCCGTCGCTCCAGTACCCATAACTTTTGATCTGTGAGAAGTTATGCGACTCACAGCATACCGTTGGAAACCTCTCTGAGTGCTCTACGATGGGGGCAGCCAGTCTGCTGGGCTGCACCTGTTTTTGGAGCCCAAGATTGAATGTTTTCATTAGTTTTGGGCCACTTTTCTTCTTTTTGAGCTATTTCTTCTTCCCGGATCGTTCGTCGTGCGCCGCGAAATGGACGACACATAAGGGCTTTCCGCCCTCAACATGATAGGTGCGATCATACCAGTACTAATGCACCAGATCCCGTTGAAACTCTGAAGTCACGCGTGCTTGGGCGAGAGTATTACTAGGATGGGTGACCCCTTGGGAAGTCCTCGTGTTGCACCCCCTTTTTCGTTTTGTTTTTTTGCCCCATTCTGGGTTGCCAAGATGTTTTATCCGTCATATTTCTATTATCGAGTCCCACGGCATCTTGGGCAAGACAACTTTGCTTTGCGTAGAGGTTGGGCCACAAACCGAGGGCATCATGTCTGTGACCAGGTCTCTATCGTTCCACTGCCCATAACTTTTGATTCGTAAGAAGTTATGCGGCCTACAACACACTGTTGGAGGCTCTTCGAGAGCTCTACGACAGGGGTAGTAAGCCTGCTCAGCTGCGGCTATTTTCAGAGCCCAAAATTAAAGGTTTTCATCAGTTTTGGGTCACTTTTCTTCTTTTTGCGCTGTTTCTTCATCACGGATCGTTCGTCGTCAGCCACGAAAAGGACGACACATAAGGGCTTTGCGCCCTCAACATGACGGGTGCGATCATACCTGCACAAATGCACCGGATCCCATCAGAACTCCAAAGTTAAGGGTGCTTGGGCGAGAGTAGTTCTAGGATGGGTGACCCCCTAGGAAGTCCTCGTGTTGCACCCCCTTTTTTGTTTTGTTTTTTTACCCCGTTCGGCTTGCCAAGATGCTTTATCAGTCACATTTCTATAATCGAGTCCCACGTCATCTTGGGCAAGACAACTTCGCTTCCCGTAGATGCTAGGCCCGCAAACCTAGGGCGTAGGGCTTGTGACCTGGTCTCTGTCACTCCAGTGCGTATAACTTTTGATCTGTAAGGAGTTATGCGGCGCACAGCATACTGTCGGAAAGCTCTCCAAGAGCTCTACAATTTTGGGCCACTTATCCGCTTTTTGTGCTGTTTCTTCGTCTTGGATCGTTCATCGTGAGCCAATAAAAGGACGACACATAAGGGCTTTGCACCCTCAACATGACGTGTGCGATCATGCCAGCACTAATGCGTCGGATCACATTAGAACTACGAAGTTAAGCGTGCTTGGGTGTGAGTAGTACTAGGATGGGTGACCCCTGGGAAAGTCCTTGTGTTGCACCCCCTTTTTCATTTTATTTTTTTGCCCCGTTCAGGTTGGCCAAGATGCTTTATCCGTCACATTTCTATTATCGAGTCCCATGGCATCTTGGGCAAGACAACTTCGCGTAGCGTAGAGGTTGGGCCCCCAAACCAAGGTCGTCGGGCATGTGACCAGGTCTCCTTCGCTCCAGTGCCCATAACTATTGATCCGTAAGGAGTTTTGTGGCGCACAGCATACCGTTGGAAAGCTCTCCGAGACCTCTACGACGGGGACAGCGAGCCTGCTCGACTGCGACTATTTTCAGAACCCAAAATTGAATGTTTTCATCAATTTTGGACCACTATTCTTCTTTTTGCTGTGTTTCTTCTTCCCGGATAGTTCTTCGTGCGCCGCGAAAAGGATGACACATAAGGGCTTTACGCCCTCAACCTGACGGGTGCGATCATACTAGCACTAATGCACTGGATCCCATCAGAACTCTTAAGTTAAGCATGCTTGGGCGAGAGTAGTATTAGGATAGGTGACCTCTTGACATGTCCTCGTGTTACACCCCTCTTTTCGTTTTGTTTTTTTGCCCTATTCAGGGTTGCCAAGATGATTTATGTGTCACATTTCTATTATCGAGTCCCACAGAATCTTGGGCAAGACAACTTCGCATCGCGTAGAGGCTGGGCCCGCAAATCGAGGGTGTCGTGTTTGTGACTAGGTCTCCATCATTCCACTGCCCACAACTTTTGATCCGTAAAGAGTTATGCAGCGTACAACACACCATTGGAAAGCTCTGCTAGAGCTCTACGATGGGGGCAGCAAGCCCGCTCGGTTGCGCCTATTTTTGGATCCCAAAATTGAACGTTTTCATCAGTTTTAGGCCACTTTTCTTTTTTTGTGTTGTTTCTTCATCACAGATCGTTCGTCGTGAGCTGCGAAAAGGACGACACATTAGGGTTTTGCGCCCTCAACATGATATGCGCGATCATACCAGCACTAATGCACCGGATCCCATCAGAACTCCGAAGTTAAGCATGCTTGGGCGATATTAGTACAAGGATGGGTGACCCCTTGGGAAGTCCTTGTGTTGCACCCACTTTTGTTTGGTTTTTTTGCCCCGTTCAAGCTTGCCAAGATGTTTTATCTGTCACATTCCTATTATCTAGTGCCACGGCATCTTGGGCAAGACAACTTCACTTCGCGTAGAGGCTGGGCCCGCAAACCGAGGGCGTGGGGCCTGTGACCAGGTCTCCGTCGCTCCAGTGCCCATAACATTTGATATGTGAGGAGTTATGCAACGCACAACATACTGTTGGAAAGCTATCTGAGCGTTCTACGACTGGGGCAGCCAGCCTACACAGCTGCACCTATTTTTGGAGCCCAAAATTGAATGTTTTCATTAGTTTTGGGCCACTTTTCTTGTTTTTGCAGTATTTCTTCTTCACGAATCGTTCGTCGTGCATCGCAAAAAGGACGACACATAAGGACTTTGCGCACTCAACATGATGGGTACGATCATACCAGCACTAATGCACCGGATCCCATCAGAACTCTGAAGTTAAGCGTGCTTGGGTGAGAGTAGTACAAGGATGGGTGACCCCCTGGGAAGTCCTCGTGTTGTACACCCCTTTTCGTTTGGTTTTTTTGCCCCGTTCAGGCTTGTCAAGATGCTTTATCCGTCACATTCCAATTATCCAGTCCGACGGCATCTTGGGCAAGACAACTTCGCTTTACGTAGAGGCTGGGCCCGCAAACTGAGGGCGTGGGGCCTGTGACCGGGTCTCTGTCGCTCCAGTGCCCATAACTTTTGATCCATGAGGCGTTATGCGAGGCACAGCATACCATTGGAAAGCTATCTGAGCGCTCTACGACGGGGGCAGCAAGCCTGCTCAGCTGCACCTATTTTCAGAGCCCAAAATCAAATGTTTTCATCAATTTTCGGCCACTTTTCTTCGTTTTGCGCTGTTTCTTCTTCCCGGATCGTTCGTCGTGGGCCGCGAAAAGGACGACACATATGGGCTTTATGCCCTAAACCTGACGGGTGCGATCATACCAGCACTAATTCACTGGATCCCATCAGAACTCTGAAGTTAAGCGTGCTTGGGTCAGAGTAGTTCTACGATGGGTGACCCCCTAGGAAGTCCTCGTGTTGCACCCCCTTTTTGTTTTGTTTTTTTGCCCTATTCAGGGTTGCCAAGATGATTTATCTGTCACATTTCTATTATCGAGTCCTATGGCATCTTGGGCAAGACAACTTCGCTTCGCGTAGAGGCTGGGCCATCAAACCGAGGGCGTCGTGTTTATGACCAGGTCTCCATCGTTCCATTGCCCATAACTTTGGATCCGTAAGGAGTTATGTGGCACACAGCACACCGTTGAAAACCTTTGCTAGAGCTCTACGACGGGGGTAGCAAGTCCGCTCGGTTGCTCCTATTTTTGGATCCTAAAATTGAATGTTTTCATCAGTTTTAGGCCACTTTTTTTCTTTTTGCGCTGTTTCTTCATCCCAGATCATTTGTCGTGAGCTGCGAAAAGGACGACACATAAGGGCTTTGCGCCCTCAACATGATATGTGCGATCATACCTGTACTAGGATAGATGACCCCGTGGGAAGTACTCGTGTTGCACCCCCTTTTTTGTTTTGTTTTTTTGCCCTATTCAGGGTTGCCAAGATGCTTTATCCATTACATTTTTATTATCGAGTCCCACAACTTCTTGGGCAAGACAACTTCGCTCTGCGTAGAGGCTGGGCCCGCAAACCGAGGGCATCGTGTCTGTGACCAGGTCTCCATCATTCCGCTGGACAAAACTTTTGATCCGTAAGAAGTAATGCGACGCACAACACACCATTGGAAAGCTTTTCTTGAGCAAACCCGCTCGGCTGCGCCCGTTTTCATATCCCAAAATTGAACATTTTCATCATTTTTGGGCCACTTTTCTTCTTTTTGCGCTGTTTCTTCATCCCAAATCATTCGTCGTGAGCCACGAAATGGACGACAAATAAGGGCTTTGTGCCCTCAACATGATGTGCTCAATCATACTAGCACTAATGCACCCGATCACATCAGAACTCCGAAGTTAAGCGTGCTTGGGCGCGAGTAGTACTAGGATGTGTGACCCCTTTGGAAGTCCTCGTGTTGCACCCCCATTTTCATTTTGTTTTTTTGCCCCGTTCAGGCTTGCCAAGATTCTTTATCCGTCATATTTATATTATCGAGTCCCACGGCATCTTGGGCAAGATAATGTCACTTCGCGTAGAGGCTGGGACCGCAATTCGAAGGCTTGGGGCCTGTGACCAGGTCCTCGTCGCTCCAATGCCCATAACTTTTTATTCGTATGGAGTTATGTGGCGTAGAACATACCGTAGGAAAGCTCTCCGAGAGCTCTACCATGGGGGCAGCAGGGCTGCTCGGCTGCGACTATTTTGGGAGCCCAAAATCAAATGTTTTCATCAGTTTTGGGTTACTTTTCTTATTTTTGTGTTGTTTCTTCAACACGGATCATTCGTCGGGAGCCGGGAAAAGGACGACACATAAGGGCTTTGTGCCCTCAACATGACGGGTGCAATCATACTAGCACTAATACACCGGATCCCATCAGAACTCCGAAGTTAAGCGTGCTTGGGCGAGGGTAGTATTAGGATGGGTAACCCCCTAGGAAGTCCTCGTCTTGCACCCCCCTTTTCATTTTGTTTATTTGCCCCGTTCGGGCTTGCCAAGATGTTCTATCAGTCACATTTCTATTATCGAGTCCCACAGCATCTTGGGCAAGACAACTTCGCTTCCCGTAGAGGCTAGGCCCTCAAACCTAGGGCGTCAGGCCTGTGACCAGGTCTCCGTCACTCCAGTACCCATAACTTTTGATCCGTAAGGAGTTATGCGGCGCACAACATACTGTTGGAAAGCTCTCCGAGAGCTCTACAACCAGGGCAACATACCTGCCCTACTGTGGCTATTTTCAAAGCCCAAAATTGAACGTTTTCATCAATTTTGGGCCACTTTTCTTCTTTTTGCGCTGTTTCTTCATCCAAGATCGTTCATCGTGAGCCACAAAAAGGACGACACATAAGGGCTTTGCGCCCTCAACATGACGTGTACAATCATGGCAGCACTAGTGCACCAGATCCCATCAGAACTCTAAAGTAAAGCGTGCTTAAGCTAGAATAGTACTAGGATAGGTGACCTCCTAGGAAGTCCTTGCGTTGCACCCATTTTTTCGTTTTGTTTTTTTGCCTCGTTCAGGCTTGGCAAGATGCTTTATCCATCACAATTCTATTATCGAGTGCCACGTCATCTTGGGCAAGACAACTTCGCTTCGCGTAGAGGATAGGCCCCCAAACCTAGGCCTTCGGGCATGTGACCAGGTCTCCATTGCCCCAGGAGTTATATGGTGCACAACACACCGTTGGAATGTTCTTCGAGAGCTCTACGATGGGGGCAGCAAGCCTGCTCGGCTGCGACTATTTTTGGAGTCCAAAATTGAACGTTTTCATCAATTTTGGGCTACTTTTCTATACTTTGCGCTGTTTCTTCATCCCAGATCGTTCGTCGTGAGCTGCGAAAAGGATGAAAGATAAGGGCTTTGCGCCCTCAACATGACGGGTGTGATCAAACCAGCACTAATGCACCGGATCCCATCAGAACTCTAAAGTTAAGCGTGCTTGGGCGAGAGTAATACTTGGATGGGTGATCCCTTGAGATGTCCTCGTGTTGCACCCCCTTTTCGTTTTTTTTTTCCCCCGTTCAGGGTTGCCAAGATGCTTTATCCGTCACTTTTCTATTATCCAGTCCAAAGGCATCTTGGGCAAGACAACTTCGCTTCACGTAAAGGCTGGGCCCGCATACCGGGGGAGTGGGGCCTATGACCAGGTCTCCGTCGCTCCAATGCTCATAACTTTTGATCTGTGAAGAGTTATGCGATGCACAGCATACCGTTGCAAAGTTATCTGAGCGCTCTACGACGGGGGCAGCTAGCCTACTCAGTTGCATCTATTTTCGGAGCCCAAAATTGAATGTTTTTATCAATTTTGGTCCACTTTTCTTCTTTCTGCACCGTTTCTTCTTCTCGGATCGTTCATCGTGCGCTGCGAAAAGGACGACACATAAGGGCTTTACGCCCTCAACATGACGGGTACAATCATACCAGCACTAATGCATTGGATCACATCAGAACTCTGAAGTTAAGGGTGCTTGAGCGAGACTAGTACTAGGATGGGTGACCCCTTGGGAAGTCCTCGTGTTGCACCCCCCCTTTTCATTTTGTTTTTTTGCCCTATTCAGGGTTGCCAAGATGCTTTATCTGTCACATTTATGTTATCGAGTCCCACGGCATCTTAGGCAAGACAACTTAGCTTCGTGTAGAGGCTGGGCCCGCAAACCGAGGGCGTCGTGTTTGTGACCAAGTCTCCATCATTCCACTGCCCATAACTTTTGATCCGTGACGAATTATGCGGCGCACAACACACCATTGGAAAGCTCTACTAGAGCTCTACGACGGGGGCAGCAAGCTCGTTCTGCTGCACCTATTTTCGGATCCCAAAATTGAACGTTTTCAACACTTTTGGGCCACTTTTCTTCTTTTTGTGCTGTTTATTCATCCCTGATTGTTCGTCGTGAGCTGTGAAAAGGACGACACATAAGGGCTTTGCGCCATCAATATGATATGTGCGATCATGCTAGCACTAATGCTCCGGATCCCATCAGAACTCCGAAGTTAAGAGTGCTTGGGCGAGAGTAGTACTAGGATAGGTGACCCCCTGGGAAGTCCTCGTGTTGCACCCCCCCTTTTTCGTTTTGGGTTTTTGCCCTGTTCAGGCTTGCCAAGATGTTTTATCTGTCACATTTCTATTATGGAGTCCCACAGCATCTTGGTCAAGACAACTTCGCTTCGCGTAGAGGTTGGGCCCTCAAACCTAGGCATCTTCGCTCCAGTGCCCATAAATTTTGATCCATAAGGAGTTATACGGCGCACAGCATACCATTGGAAAGCTCTTTGAGAGCTCTACGATGGGGCAGCAATCCTGCTTGGCTGCGACTGGTTTTGGAGTCCAAAATTAAACATTTTCATCAATTTTGGGCCATTTTTCTTCTTTTTGCTCTGTTTCTTCATCTCGGATCGTTCGTCGCGAGCCGTGAAAAAGACGACACATAAGGGCTTTGCGCCCTCAACATGACGGTTGTGATCATACCTGCACTAATGCACTAGATCCCATCAGAACTCCAATGTTTAGCGTGCTTGGGCGAAATTAGTACTAGGCTGGGTAGCCCCCTGGGAATTCCTCGTGTTGCACCCCAATTTTCGTTTGGTTTTTTTGCCCCGTTCAGGTTTGCCAAGATGCTTTATCCATCACAGTCCTATTATCCAGTCCCATGGCATCTTGGGCAAGACAACTTCGCTTCGCGTAGAGGCTGGGCCCGCAAATCGAGGGCGTGGGGCCTGTGACCAGGTCTCCGTCGCTCCAATGCTCATAACTTTTGATCTGTGAGGAGTTATGCGACGCACAAAATACTGTTGCAAAGCTATCTGAGCACTCGATGACAGGGGCAGCCAGCTTGGACGGTTGCACCTATTTTCGGAGCCCAAAATGGAATGTTTTCATCCGTTTTGGGCTATTTTTCTTCATTTTGCTCTATTTCTTCATCTCGGATCGTTCGTCGTGCGCCGCGAAAGGACGACACATAAGGGCTTTGCGCCCTCAACATGATAGGTGCGATCATACCAGCACTAATGCACCGGATCCCATCAGAACTCTGAAGTTAAGCGTGCTTGGGCGAGAGTAGTACTAGGATGGGTGACCCCTTGGGAAGTCCTCGTGTTGCACCCCCTTTTTTGTTTTGTTTTTTTCCCCAATTCAAGGTTGCCAAGATGTTTTATCCGTCACATTTCTATTATCGAGTCCCACGACATTTTGGGCAAGACAACTTCGCGTCGCATAGAGGCTGGGCCAGCAAACCGAGGGCATCGTGTCTATGACCAGGTCTCCATCGTTCCACTTCGCATAACTTTTGATCCGTAAGGAGTTATGCAACACACAATACACCGTTGGAAAGCTCTCCTAGAGTTGTACGACAGGGGCAACAAGCCCACTTGGCTACGCCTGTCTTTTGATCCCAAAATTGAATATTTTCATCAGTTTTGGGCCACTTTTATTCTTTTTGCGCTGTTTCTTCATCGCAGATCGTTCGTCGTAAGCCGCGAGAAGGACTACACATAAGGGCTTTGGGCCTTCAACATGATGTGTGCAATCATACTAGCACTAATGCACCAGATCCCATCAGAACTCCGAAGTTAAACATGCTTGGGCGAGTATAGTACTACGATGGATGACCCCTTAGGAAGTCCTCGGGTTGCACCCCCTTTTCGTTTTGTTTTTTTTTCCCCGTTCAGGCTTGCCAAGATGTTTTATCCATCACATTTATATTATCGAGTCCCACGGCATCTTGGGCAAGATAAATTCACTTCGTGTAGAGGTTGGGCTCGCAAACCGAGGGCTTGCGGCCTATGGCCAAGTCTCCGTCGCTCTAGTGCCCATAACTTTTGATCTATAAGGAGTTATGCGGCGCACAACATACTGTTGAAAAGCTCTCTGAGAGCTCCACAACGGGGGCAGCAAGCGCAATTTCTTCATCATGGATTGTTCGTCGTGAGCCGCGAAAAGGAAAACACATAAGGGCTTTGCGCCCTCAACATGACGAGTGTGATCATACCTGCACTAATGCACCGGATCCCATCAGAACTCCGAAGTCAACCGTGCTTGGGCGAGAGTAGTACTAGGATGGATGATCCCTTGGGAAATCCTCGTGTTCCACCCCCCTTTTTGTTTTGTTTTTTTGCCCCGTTCAGGCTTACCAAGATACTTTATCAGTCACATTTCTATTATAGATTCCCACGGCTTCTTGGGCAAGACAACTTTGCTTCCCGTAGAGGATAGGCCCGCAAACCTTGGGCGTCGGGCTTGTGAACAGGTCTCCGTCGCTCCAGTGGCCATAACTTTTGATCTGTAAGGAGTTGTACGGCGCACAACATACTGTTGGAAAACTCTCTGAGAGCTCTACAACGGGGGCGGCAAGCCTGCTTTACTGCGGCTGTTTTCAAAGCCTAAAATCGAACGTTCTCATAAGTTTTGGACCATTTTTCTTATTTTTACGTTGTTTCTTGATCCCGGATCGTTCATCGTGAGCCACTAAAAGGACGACACATAAGGGATTTGCGCCCTCAACATGACGTGTGCGATCATACCAGCACTAATGCACCGGATCCCATCAGAACTCCGAAGTTAAACGTCCTTGGACGAGAGTAGTACTAGGATGGGTGACTCCCTGGGAAGTCCTTGTGGTGCACCGCCCTTTTCGTTTTCTTTTTTTGCCCCGTTCAGGCTTGCCAAGATGCCTTATCCGTCATATTTCTATTATCGAGTCCCACGGCATCTTGGGCAGGACAACTTCGCTTCGCATAGAGGCTGGGCCCCCAAACCTAGGCCGTCGGGTATGTGACCAGGTCTCCATCGCTCCAGTGCTCATAACTTTTGATCCGTAAGGAGTTATGCGGTGCACACCATACTGTTGGAAAGTTCTCCGAAAGCTCTACGACGACGGCAGCAAGCCTGCTCAGCTGCGACTATTTTTGAAGTCCAAAATTGAACGTTTTCATTAGTTTTTGCCTACTTTTGTTCTTTTTGTGCTATTTCTTCATCATGGATCGTTTATTGTGAGCCGCGAAAAGGACGACACATAAGGTTTTTGCCCTCAACATGACTTGTGCGATCATACCTACACTAATGCACTATATCGCAACAGAACTCCAAAGTTAAGGGTGCATGGGCAAGAGTAGTACTAGGATGGGTGACCCCTTGGGAAGTCCTCGTGTTGCACTGCCCTTTTTGTTTTGTTTTTTGGCCCCGTTCTGTTTAGCCAAGATGCTTTATCTGTCACATTTCTGTTATCGAGTCCCACGGCATCTTGGGCAAGACAACTTCGCTTCGCGTAGAGGCAAGGGCCACAAACCGATGGCGTGGGGCCTGTGACCAGGTCTCCGTCGTTCCATTGCCCATAACTTTTGATCCGTAAGGAGTTATGCAGCGCACAGCATACCGTTGGAAATCTCTCCGAGAGCTCTAAGACGAGGGCCGTAATGCAGCTCAGCAGCGCTTGTTTTCGGAGCCCAACAGCAAACATTTTCATCAGTTTCGGGCAACTTTTCTTCTTTTTACGCTGTTTCTTTGTCCCAGATCGTTCGTCGTGAGCCGCGAAAAGAACGACATAGAAGGGCTTTGCACCGTCAACATGACGAATGCGATCATACCTGTACTAATGCACCGAATCCCATCAGAACTCTGAAGTTAAGCGTCCTTGGGCGAGAGTAGTACTAGGATGGGTGACCCTATGGGAAGTCCCCATGTTGCACCCCAATTTTTGTTTTGTTTTTTTGCCCTGTTCAGGCTTACCAAGATCTTTATCCGTCACATTTCTTTTATTGAGTACCACGGCATCTTGGGCAAGACAACTTCACTACGCGTTGAAGCTAGGCTCGCAAACTGAGGGTGTGGGGCCTGTGACCAAGTCTCTGTAACTCCAATGCCCATAATATTTGATCTGCAAGGAGTTATGCAGCGCACAGCATACCATTGGAATGTTTTCTGAGAGCTCTATGACGGGCGTAGCAATTCTGCTCTACTGCACCTATTTTCGGAACTGAAAAGCTAACGTTTTCATTAGTTTTGGGCCACTTTTCTTCTTTTTGCACTGTTTCTTCATCCCGGATCGTTTGTCGTGAGCCGCGAATTGGATGACACATAAGGGATTTACACCCTCAACATGATAGGTGCGATCATACCAGCACTACTTCAACGAATCCCATCAGAACTCTAAAGTTAGGTGTGCTTAGGCGATAGTAGTACTAGGATGGGTGACCCCTTGGGAAGTCCTCGTGTTACACCCCCCTTTTCGTTTGTTTTTTTTTCCCAGTTCAAGGTTGCCAAGATACTTTATCTGTCACCTTTCTATTATCAAGCCCCACGGCATCTTAGGCAAGACAACTTCACCACACGTAAAGGCTGGGCCCTTAAACCGAGTGTGTGGGGCCATTGACCAGGTATCCATTGTTCTAGTGCCCATAACTTTTGATCCGTAAGGCATTATGCGGCGCACATCATATCGTTGCAAAGCTCTCCGAGAGCACTACGACGGGGGCAGTAAGTCTGTTCAGCTATGCCTATTTTCGGAGCCATAATGAAAATGTTTTCATCAGTTTTGGGCCACTTTTATTCTTTTTGTGTTGTTTCTTCGTCCCGGATCGTTCGTCGTGAGCTGCAAAAAGGATGACACATAAGGGGTTTGCGCCTTCAACATGACGGGTGCGATTATACCAGCACTAATCCATCGTATCCCATCAAAACTCCGAAGTTAAGCGTGCTTAGGCGAGAGTAGTACTAGGATGGGTGACCCCTTGGGAACTCCACGTGTTGCACTCCCCTTTTCGTTTTGTTTTTTTGCTGCGTTGAAGTTTGCCAAATGTTCTATCCATCACATTTATATTATCGAGTCCCACGGCATCTTGGCAAGACAACTTCGCTTCGCGTAAAGGCTGGGCCTGCAAACCGAGGGCGTCGGGTCTGTGACCAGGTCTCTATCGTTCTACTGCCTATAACTTTTGATCCGTAATGAGTTATGTGGCGCATAGCACACCATTGGAAAGCTCGCGCCTATTTTTGAATCCAAAAATTGAACGTTTTCATCAGTTTTAGGCCACTTTTATTCTTTTTGTGCTGTTTCTTCATCCCAGATCGTTCGTCGTGAGCCGTGAAAAGAACGACACATAAGGGCTTTGTACCCTCAAAATGACGGGTGCGATCATACCAGCACTAATGCACCAGATCCCCTCAGAACTTTAAAGTTAAGCGTGCTTGGGCAAAAGTAGTACTAGGATGGGTAACCCCTTGGGAAGTCCTCATGTTGTACCCCCCTTTTCGGTTTATTTTTTTGCCCTGTTCAAGCTTGCCAAGATACTTTATCTGCCACATTTATATTATCGAGTCCAACGGCATCTTAATCAAGATAACTTCACTTCGCGTAGTGGCTGGGCAGGCAAACCGAGGGCTTGGGGCCTGTGACCAGGTCTACGTCACTCCAGTGCCTATAACTTTTGATCCGCAAGGAGTTATGCCGTGCACAACATACTGTTGGAAAGCTCTCCAAGAGCTCTACGATGGGGGCTGCCAACTTGCTTGGTTGTGACTATTTTCGGATCCTAAAATTGAACGTTTTCATTAGTTTGGGTTACTTTTCTTGTTTTTACGCTGTTTCTTCATCACGGGTCGTTCGTCGTGAGCCGTGAAAAGGACGACACATAAGGGCTTTGTGCCCTCAACATGACTGGTGCGATCATACCAGCACTAATGCACCGGATCCCATCAAAACTATGAAGTTAAGCGTGTTTGGGTGAGAGAAGTACTAGGATGGGTAACCCCCTGGGAAGTCCTCGTATTGCACCCTCCTTTTCATTTTGTTGTTTTGCCCCGTTCAGGCTTGCCAAGATGCTTTATCTGTCACATTTCTATTATCGAGTCCCAAGGCATTTTGGGCAAGACAACTTGGCTGCACGTAGAGGCTGGGCCCCCAATCCTAGGCCGTCGTGCATGTGACCAGGTCTCCGTCGCTCCAGTGCCCATAACTTTTGATCCGTAAGGAGTTATGCAGCGCACAACATACCGTTAGAAAGCTCTCCAAGAACTCTACGACGGGTACAACGGACCTGCTCGGCTGTGACTATTTTTGAAGTCCAAAATCGAATGTCTTCATCAGTTTTGGTCAACTTTTCTTCTTTTTACGCAGTTTCTTCATCCTGGATCGTTCGTCGTGAGCCGCGAAAAGGACTACATATAAGGGTTTTGCGCCCACAACAAGACGGGTGTGATCATACCAGCACTAAGGCACCGGATCCCATAAGAACTCCGAAGTTAAGCATTCTTGGGCGAGAGTAGTACTAGGATGGGAGACCCAGTGTGAAGTCCTCGGGTTGCACCCCCCCTTTTCATTTTGTTTTTTTGCCCCATTAAGGGTTGCCAAGATGCTTTATCCGTCACATTTCTAATATCGAGTCCCACGGCATCTTGGGCAAGACATGTTCGCTTCGCGTAAAAGCTAGGCAAGTAAATCTAGGGCATCGGGCCTATGACCAGGTCTCCGTCGCTCCAGTGCCCACAACTAGAGTTCTACAACGGGGGCAGCAAGCCCCCTCGTCTGCGCCTATTTTCAGAGGCCAAAATCAAAAGTTTTCATCAATTTAGGAAAAGTTTTCTTCTTTTTACGCTGTTTCTTCATCCCAGATCATTCATCATGAGCCGCGAAAAGGATGACACATAAGGGTTTTGCGCCCTCAACATGACGGGTGCGATCATACTAGCACTAATGCACCAGATCCCAACAGAACTCTGAAGTTAAGCATGCTTGGGCAAGAGTAGTACTAGGATGGGTGACCCCCCTGGGAAGTCCTCGTGTTGCACCCCCCTTTTCGTTTTGTTTTTTTGCCCTGTTCAGGCTTGCTAAGATGCTTTATACGTCACATTTCTATTATCGAGTCGCAAGGCATCCTGGGCAAAACAACTTCGCTTCGCGTAGAGGCTGAGGCCGCAAACCGAGGGCGTAGGGCCTGTGACCTAGTGTCCGTCGCTCCATTGCCCATAACTTTTGATTTGTAAGGAGTTAAGCGGCGCACAGCATAGCGTTGAAAAGCTCTCCAAAAGCTTTACATCGGGGGCAGCAACCCTACTCTGCTACGCCTTTTTTTGGAACCCAAAAGCAAATGTTTTCATCAGTGTCAGACCACTTTTCTTCTTTTTGCACCATTTCTTTGTCCCGGTTCGTTCGTCGTGAGCCGCGAAAAGAACGACACAAAAGGGCTTTTCGCCCTCAACATGACGGATGTGATCATACCAGCACTAATGCATCGAATCCCATCAGAACTCTGAAGTCAAGCATGCTTGGGTGAAAGTAGTAGTAGGATGGGTGACCCCATGGGAAGTCCTCGTGTTGCACCCCCCCTTTTCGTTTTGTTTTTTTGACCCGTTCCGGCTTTCCAAGATGATTTATCTGTCACATTTCAATTATCGAGTCTCACGGCATCTTGGGCCAGACAATTTCACTACGCGTAGAGGCTGGGCCTGTAAACCGAGGGCGTAGGGCTTGTGACCAAATCTCCATCGCCTAGTGCCCATATCGTTTGATTTGTAAGGAGTTATACGGCGCCCAGCATACCGTTGGAAAGCTCTCCTAGATCTCTACGACGGGGGCCGCAATCCTGCTCTGCTGCGCCTATTTTCGGAGCCCAAAAGCAAATGTTTTCTTTAGTTTCGGGCTACTTTTCTTCTTTTTGTGCTATTTTTTCATCTAGTATCATTCGTCATGAGCCGGGAAAAGGACAACACATAAAGGCTTTGCACCCTCAACATGACAGGTGCGATCATACTAGCACTAACTTACCAGATCCCGTCAGAACTCTAAAGTTAAGCGTTCTTGGGCGAGAGTAGTACTAGGATGGGTGACCCCCAGGGAAGTTGTCGTGTCACGTCCCAACCCGACCTATAGAGGTTAGACTAGGGAGTGATCTAAATATTCAGGTCCTTTCACGAACTTAATCATTCAAGAAGGTTTAACACTTAACGTTCAGCCTAAACTCCACAGATTCTTCAGAAAACCGGCAGCATAACGACTATAATTGGGCTCTTTAGTTTGACCTAATTTCTAAATCACCACAAAACCTTTAATCATTGATTCAATTCCCACTAAAATTTTCTATTTTGTCATCAATATATACACTTACTAATTTATCTTGATAGTCTCATTTGATTGACTAGCCTAACATGATAACTATGTCCCAGTTATTTGCCCGTTCCTATCTTGCAAGTACTTATTATCCCTTAGGTTACGCATAAACACCTAAGTGAGATTAGATAGAGTTTCATTATATGCTTCTTCACCTAGTGGTTTAAACACTTATGATAACTACTAATTAAGATAATGAAAGCAAACAACCAATAAGGAGTTCATCCGGTTATAATTAGTACAAGCCAAAATTAGACCCAAATTACAATGGGGTCATTTACATCAACAAAATAAATAGTCTACAATTGAACGCAACCTCCCTAATAACATCCATGTTCACAAAAAGCACGCAATGCACATAGTCATTTCAAAGGTTCATCAACTAGCACATTTTTTTCGGGTACATGTTCCAAATCTTCTTCACCTGTGTCAAAAAAAGAGGGTGAGTCCTTATAAACTCAGCGAGGGGGAACGAGAGATAATGTTTTGAAAACCTTTTTTTTCCAGTTAAACTTTATGAAAACTCCTTTGAAAACATGTCAATTAGGATAAATAAGTTCATAACATAACATAAATATAAATGAACACATTTACCCGTCTTTCCTCCCCGAGGTTCTCTAGGAACCAATTGAGAGTACTTAAACACATAGTAAAAGGATACGGTTTGATACATACAAGACTCTAGAGGTAGCTTATATGGGCTCAAGAGGTAGCTCCCACTACATTTAGGTGTAGCACTTTCCCCCGCATAGCACTTACTTCCTGCCGTTCAAGTTCATTTTCAGTAATAGTTGTTGCAGCCGGCTTCAATCATCCACTTTTTACGCCAAATGGGTGTACTCCGGATGTACCCCGAAATCCTACGACCCAACTCTCCGAGGAATTCTAGCCCCCAAGCAAGAGAGGGAATTGGACAATGGTAGTCACGGTTGCACCGGTAAGCCCGATGCAGCCTGGTGTGCGTGAACGCTACCACGCCAGAATGAAAGGTTGCAACCTTGTATGCAATGCACATTTATGACATTTAATATATCACATTAGGAGGACAACAAAGTAGGTTGCCTCCGGACAGTCATAAGATTGCACATTGACAAGTAAACAAACGAGGCACGAATAGACAAGTAATTTCACTTGAAAGGCACATGGAGTAATATGAACATTAAACGGGCAGCTATGCATGCACGTAAATTAAGTCATATAACTCAATTCAAAGTCCACGTAATCAAATAACAAGACCATTCAACATGCAACAACATTTACGTGGGTTTGGATGCAAGAAAGGCCTATTTGTCAACATGCAATGATCAAAATCACATTTAGGGCTATAAGGGCAACTACGGGCAGCCTACTCAACATATAATTACACACAATATCCAAAGGATCAACACTTAGCAACTTTACCTAGTCACTAGGGTTTCCATTTCGTGCTTACCCGTGCGATTAAGCCCCGAGTCAACTCAAAATCAATCTCAAGCCATGCATCAATTAATTAAAACATCCCCAAGTACTCAAAACAGTCCACACAACATCCCAATGCCACAATCCCAAGCATTTAATACCACAAGAGAAGTTACAACAAATTTTCTAAGCATATAACTAAGTGAAACCCTCACTGCAATAGGTTGTTTTCTCACAATCATTAAGACAATTAAAAAATCTCCAATTCCAGTGAATAAGAAGTCAAATTAAAGCTTAAGAAATGAACTAAAATCAGAAACAAACCTTGCATCATTTGGAGTTTGGGTCCAATAGTTATAGCCAAAACAGTGGGATTGCACAAAACTGTCCAGATTTGCACACATTTCCATACTTGTCGTTTTTGAGGTCCTTAGGGTCAGATTTAGCCTTAGTCTATTTCTGACAAAAATGTCCAGAACTGAAACATCTAGTAGGAAACTAAATTTCATGCATTTTGGACATCATTTACTAAGCCAAAACTGGTTTGTTCTACAAGGTCAGTGCATCTGCCAAAACCTGCTTCATTTTTTTCCAGACTTGCAGATTTGGACACATTTTAATGATTTGCCATTTTGAGGACCTTAGAGTCAAAATTAGCTTTGTACTATTTCTGCAAAAAATGTTCAAAACTGGCAAAGCTAGTTATCTACCAATTTTCATGCATTTTAAACATCAGTTGCCTAGCCAAACTCACTTCGCAACAACAAGACAGAGAGCTGTCACCAAACCCGATTTCATCTATCATCATCTTCAAGCCAAAATCTTGCCATGCATGGTTGTAAAAGCTTATGAACACACATATAACTCAAGTACAGAAGCAAAGACATACATTTAAGAGCATGCATGTGGATTTTTGAAAGATTTTCAAGAAGTTTTAGTCCTCACCTTAGCAAATCAACAAGAAGATGCACAAAACTTTGATGAAGCACAAGGTTGACTCCTTTCCTTGCTTAGCCGAGTCACCACTCGAATTTTCTCTATTTCTCCTAGCTTAGTGACCAAGTTCTTAGTAGGTGCATGTGGTTAGAACAAGAAGAAAAGAAATGGAAGCTAGGAAACTCACCTAGGCCGAAATGGTTGTTCAAAAGGCTTGCATGTGTGATTCTTGCAACTTAGCTAGCTTGGTCGAGTTCCTTAGCTACTTGCTTGTCTTGATGCACCATGGAATGATGAAGATGAGCTATGGAATGAAGAAACTCAGCCAAGGCCGAGAGAGAGAGAGAGAAGAATGAAAAGAAATGAGAGAAATGAAGAAAAATAAGAGCTTTGTTGGGCAAAGGAGCATTGTCGGCCTAGGGGCTTGCAATTTTCAGATTTGTGTCTTCAAGGAGCACAATTTTGAATCATCTAGCATGGGCAAATAGCTCATGTCGAGATTGGGAGCTTTGAGGAGGTATTTGAGCTAATTTTTTATGCATTTGTGTCATAGAATGTCTAGGAATGTGAATAAATTATGCAATGCTAGTTCAAATACACATAGTGGTCGGCCAAGGCTAGCTTAAATTCTGAATTTTGTCATGTGTTAAAGCCTTATTTTATTGTAGGTTGATGTGGTATTTTAGGTACTTGGAATTTGCAAAAGAATAAGGAATAAAGAATGAAGAATGTTTAGTGTTTAGTGAAATTTTGTCTTCTTGTGAGTTGATTTAGGATTATAATATTGATAGTGGAGTTAGTAGGATTAATTAATGATCTAGTGCTTCGTGTAAGATGCTTTCTTGATTAACGTGTGGGCACGCTCTCCTAGGTTTAGGACAAGCACTACGGGGTAAGGCACGAACTACGAGACGAATACACATTTTTCAAGTAAATGCACGCAACCCTAAATGTATGCACGTAATTCAATGCAAGGCACGTAAAACGAGACACGACTCTTAAACCTAGGTCAAAGCACGCAAGTCGGGGATTAGGGCACACCATTCTAGGTCAAGGCACGAATGACAAAACATGCACGAAAATCGAGACAGGGCACGTAATCCAAGATCAGTCATATGACTCTTGGTCTATAGCACGCAAATCGAAGTAACACGCATTATTTGGGGTCGGGCCTCACACGTCGTGTTGTACCCCACTTTTCGTTTTGTTTTTTTGCCCCGTTCAAGCTTTCCAAGATGCTTTATCCGTCACATTTCTATTATCAAGTCCCACGGTATCTTGGGCAAGACAACTTCACTTCGAATAGAGGCTGGGCCCGCAAACCGAGGGCATGGGGCCTGTGACCAGGTCTCCGTCACTCCAATGCCCATAACTTTTGATCCGTAAGGAGTTATGCGGTGCACAGCATACCGTTGGAAAGCTCTCCGAGAGTGCTACCACGAGGGCAGCAATCCTGCTCTACTGCGCCTATTTTTGGAGCCCAAAAGCAAACGTTTTCATTAGTTTAGGGCCACTTTTTTACTTTTTGCACTATTTCTTCGTCCCGAATCGTTCGTCGTGAGCCGCAAAATGGACGACACATAAGAGCTATGCGTCCTCAACATGACAGTTGGGATCATACCAACACTAATGCAACAGATCCCATCAGAACTCTGAAGTTAAGTGCGCTTGGGCGAGAGTAGTACTAGGATGGGTAACCCTTGAGAAGTCCTCGTGTTACACCCCCCATTTCGTTTTGTTTTTTTCCCAGTTCATGGTTGCCAAGATACTTTATCCGTCACATTTCTATTATCGAGCCCCACGGCATCTGGGCAAGATAACTTCATTACGCATAGAGCCTAGGCCGCAAACCAAGTGTGTGGGGCTTGTGACCAGGTCTCTGTCGCTCCAGTGCCCATAACTTTTGTTCCGCAAGGAGTTATTCAGTGCCCAGCATTCCATTGGGAAGCTCTCCGAGAGCTCTACGACATGGGTAGCAATCTTGCTCTACTTTGCCTATTTTTGAAAACCAAAAGCAAACGTTTTCATCAGTTTCGGTCCACTTTTATTCTTTTTGTGTTGTTTCTTCATCACGGATCGGTCGTCGCGAGCCACGAAAAAGATGACACATAAGGGCTTTGCGCCCTAAGCATGATGGGTGCGATCATACCAACACTAATGCATCGGATCCCATCAAAACTCCAAAGTTAAACGTGCTTGAACTAGAGTAGTACTAGAATGGGTGACCCCCTAGGAAGTCCTCGTGTTGCACCCCCTATTCATTTTGATTTTTTTTCCCCGTTCAGGCTTGCAAGATGCTTTATCCATCACATTTTTATTATTGAGTCCCACGGTATCTTGGGCAAGACAACTTCACTTCGCGTAGAGGCTGGGCCCGCAAACCGAGGGCGTATGGCCTGTGGCCACGTCTCCGTCACTCCAATGCCCATAACTTTTGATCTGTAAGGAATTATGCGGCGCACAACATACCATTGAAAGCTCTTCGAGGGCTCTACGACAGGGGCAGCAAGCTAGATTTGCTGCGCCTATTTTCGGAGCCCAAAAGCAAAGATTTTCCTCAGTTTCGGGCCAATTTTCTTCTTTTTCTACTATTTCTTTGTCGCGGATCGTTCGTCGTGAGCTGCCAAAAGGACGACACATATAGCCTTTGCACTTTCAACATCACTGATGCAATCACACCAGCATTAATGCGTCGGTTCCTATCAGAGCTCTGAAGTTAAGTGTGCTTGGGTAAGAGTATTACTATGATGGATGGCCCCCAGGGAAGTCCTCGTGTTGCACCCCCTTTTTAATTTTGTTTTTTTGCCCCGTTCAAGCGTGCTGGGGTAAGAGTAGTACTAGGATAGGTGACCCCTAGGAAGTCCTCGTGTTGCACCCTCCTTTTCGTTTTCTTTTTTTACCCCGTTCAGGCATGCTAAGATACTTCATCAGTTTTGGGCCACTTTTCTTCTTTTTGTGTTGTTTCTACAACCCGGATCATTCGTCGTGAGCCGCGAAAAGGACGACACATAAGGGCTTTGCACACTCAACATCACGGGTGCGATCACACCAACACTAATGCACCGATTCCCATCCGAACTCCAAAGTTAAGCGTGCTTGGTTGAGAGTATTACTATGATGGGTGACCCCTTGATAAGTCCTTGTGTTGCACCCCCTTTTTCATTTTGTTTTTTTGCCCCGCTCAAGTTTGCCACATTGCTTTATCTGTCACATTTCTATTATTGAGTCCCACGGTATCTTAGGCAAGACAACTTCACTTTGCATAGAGGTTGGGCTCGCAAACTAAGGGCATAGGCCCTGTAACTACGTCTCCATCGCTCCAGTGCCTAAATCTTTTGATCCGTAAGGAGTTATGGGGTGCAAAACATACCATTGGAAACTCTCCCAAAGCTCTACGTCGAGGGTAGCAAGCCAGCTCAGCTGCGTCTGGTTTCGAAGCCCAAAATTGAACGTTTTCATCCATTTTGGGACACTTTTCTTCTTTTTGCGTTGTTTTTTTATCCCGAATCATTTGTCGTAAGCCATGAAAAGAACGACACATAAGGGCTTTGCACCCTCAACATGACGTGTGCGATCATACCAGCACTAATGCACTGGATCCCATAAGAACTCCGAAGTTAAGTGTGCTTGGGCGAGAGTAGTACTAGGATGGGTGACCCCCTGGGAAGTCCTCATGTTGCACCCTCATTTTCATTTTGTTTTTTTGCCCCGTTTAGGCTTGCCAAGATGCTTTATCATTCACATTTCTATTAATGAGTCCCACAGTATCTTAGGCAAGACAACTTCACTTTGCGTAGAGGCTAGGCCCGCAAACCAAGGGCGTAGGGCCTGTGACGAGGTCTCTGTCACTCCAGTACCAATATCTTTCGATCCGTAAGGAGGTATGCGACACACAGCATACCGTTGGAAAGCTCTCCTAGAGTTCTACGACGAGGGTAGTATGCCTGGTCAGCCGCGCCTATTTTCGGAGCCCAAAAGCAAACATTTTCATCAGTTTTGTGTCACATTTCCTCTTTTTGCGCTATTTCTCTATCCCTGATCGTTCGTCGTGAGCCGCAAAAATGACGACACATAAGGGCTTTGCGCCCTCAACATGACGGGTGCGATCATACCAGCACTAATGCACCGGATCCCATCCAAACATCAAAGTTAAGCGTGCTTGGGTGAGAGTAGTACTAGGATTTGTGACCCCCTCGGAAGTCCTCGTGTTGCACACCCCTTTTCATTTTGTTTTGTTTTCACGTTCAGGCTTGCCAAGATGCTTTATCCATCATATTTCTATTATCGAGTCCCACGGCATCTTGGGCAAGACAACTTCACTTCGCGTAGAGGCTGGGCCCGCAAATCGAGGACGTAGGGCATATGACTAGGTCTACGTTGCTCTAGTGCCCATATCTTTTGATCTGTAAGAAGTTATGCGGCGCACAGCATACCGTTAGAAAGCTCTCCGAGAGCTCTACAATGGGGGCAGGAAGCCTGCTCAGCTATGCTTGTTTTCGGAGCCCAAAATTGAACATTTTCATCAGTTTTAGGCCACTGTTATTCTTTTTGCTCTGTTTCTTCGTCTCGAATCGTACGTCGTGAGCCGCGAAAATGACGACACATAAGAGCTTTGTGCCCTCGACATGATAGGTACAATCATACCAGTACTAATGCACCAGATCCTATCAGAACTCGGAAGTTAAGAGTGCTTGGGCGAGAGTAGTACTAGGATAGGTGACCCCTTAGGAAGTCCTCATGTTGCACCCTCATTTTCGTTTGTTTTTTTGCCCCGATCAGGCTTACCATGATGCTTTATCCGTCATATTTCTATTAATGAGTCCCACGGCATCTTGGGCAAGACAACTTCACTTCGCGTAGAAGCTGGGCCTGCAAACCGAGGGCGTGGGTCGTGTGACGAGGTCTCCGTTGCTCCATTGCCCATATCTTTTGATCCGTAAGGAGTTATGCGGTGCACAACATACCGTTGGAAAGCTCTCCTAGAGCTCTACGATAGAGGTAGTATGCCTGGTCAGCCGTGACTATTTTTGGAGCCTAAAAGCAAACTTTTTCATCAGTTTTGGGTCACTTTTCCACTTTTTGCATTGTTTCTTGGTCCCGGATCGTTCGTCGTGAGCTGCGAAAATGACGACACATAAGGGCTTTGCACCCTCAACATTATGGGTGCGATCATACCAGCACTAATACACCGGATCCCATTAGAACTCCGAAGTTAAGTGTGCTTAGGCGAGAGTAGTACTTGGATGTGTGACCCCCTTAGAAGTCTTCGTGTTGCACCCCCCTTTTCATTTTTTTTTTTTCCGTGTTCAGGCTTGCCAAGATGCTTTATCCATTATATTTCTATTATCGAGTCCCACGGCATCTTGGGCAAGACAACTTTACTTTGCGTAGAGGCTGGGCCCGCAAATCAAGGACATAAGGCCTGTGACTACGTCTCCTCACTCCAGTGCCCATATCTTTTGATCTGTAAGGAGTTATACAGCGCACATCATACAGTTGGAAAGCTCTCCGAGAGCTCTACAATGGGGGCAGCAAGCATGCTCGGCTATGCTTGTTTTCAGAGCCCAAAATTAAACATTTTCATTAGTTTTGGGCCATTGTTATTCTTTTTGCTCAGTTTCTTCATCTCGAATCGTACGTCGTGAGCCACGAAAAGGACGACACATAAGGGCTTTGCGCCCTCAACATGACGGGTACGATCATACCAGTACTAATGCACCAGATCCTATCAGAATTCGGAAGTTAAGCATGCTTGGGCGAGAGTAGTACTAGGATAGGTGACCCCTAGGAAGTCCTCGTGTTGCAGCCTCCTTTTCATTTTGTTTTTTTGCCCCGTTCATGCATGCCAAGATACTTCATCAGTTTTGGGCCACTTTTCTTCTTTCTGTGTTGTTTCTTCATCCCGAATCGTTCATCGTGAGCCGCGAAAAGGATAACACATAAGGGCTTTGCGCCCTCAACATGACAGGTGGATTCATACCAGCACAAATGCACCGGATCCCATCAGAACTTCAAAGTTAAGCGTGCTTGGGCGAGAGTAGTACTAGGATGGGTGACCCCTTAGGAAGTCCTCATGTTGCACCCCCATTTTCGTTTTTTTTTTTGCCCCGTTCAGGCTTGCCAAGATGCTTTATCCGTCACATTTCTATTATCGAGTCCCATTGTATCTTGGGCAAGACAAATTCACTTCGCGTAGAGGCTGGGCCCACAAACCGAGGTCGTGGAGCCTATGACCAGGTCTCTGTCGATCCAGTTGTCACGCCCGGACCTGACCTATAGAGGTTAGACTAGGGTGTGATCTAATCGTTCTTAATCTTTCACGACTATAACCGGTTGACTAAGGTTATGCTTATTTGTTAAACTAGAACTCCAAAATTTTCTGGAAAACCGATAGTGTAACGGTTGTAATTAGGCTCTTTAGTTTAACCTAATTTTCTAAACGTCTCAAAACCTTCAATCTCAAATTCGATTCCAACTAAGGTTACTATTTATCACCAATTGATATGCATACTATTTATCTCGAAGTCTCATTTGGTTAACACCTAGCATGGTAACTATGTACTGTTTATTTGTTAATTCCTGTTATACAAATGTCTGTTATCTCTTAGCCAACTAATAAGTACCTGTTTAAGATTGGATAGATTCATTTTACTTGAATTTTTGCCTAATACTTCTTAAGCCTGTAGTAGCTACTAATCAAAGTGGTGATAGCAAAACGACCAAAAAAGTGTCTATCTAGTTATAATCAGAACAAACCAAAATTAGACCCAAAATTACAACGGGGGTCATTTACAATAACAATGACAAACAACATAAGAGATAGTCTTCAAAACAAACATATCGTTCACAAAATAGCCACAGTCAAGTAAGGCATGTAGGGCAGGCAATCACTCCTAGGAGTCCTCAATAGGCACGTTATCCTCGGGTACCTGTTCCTGATCTTTTTCACTTGTGATGATAAAAGAGGGTGAGTCCTTATGAACTCAGCAAGGAGGAACGAGAAATATATTTTGAAACTCTTTTCCGGTTAAACTTATGAAAAACCCTTTTTGAAAGCATGACATATAACACAAGTAAGTTTAAAACATAATATAAATGTAAATGAACACATTTACCCGTCTTTCCTCCCCGAGGTCCTCTAGAAACCAAGCGAGAGTACTTAAACACATAGTGAAAAGGATACGGTGAGCTTTTGCTTGCAATTCATTTTTGATAGCAATTGTGCGGCCGACTTCAATGATCCATTTATCGCTCCCAATTGGGTGTACTCCGGATGTACCCCGAAATCCTACGACCCAACTCTCCGAGGGTGGGATGCCAAGCGGGAGAGGGAATTGGACCATGGTAGTCACGGGAGCACTGGTAAGCCCTATGCCGCCCGGCATTCGTGAAACGCTATCATGACGCAATGAAAGGTTGAAACCTTGTATACAATGCACATTTAGACCATTTAACGATTCACATTAGGAGGACAACAAGGTAGGTTGCCTCCGAGCAATTTCAAGATCACATATTGCCAAGTAAATGATCGAAGCATGCTTGACATGAAGTTTCACTTTGTAAAACATGTAGAGTCATATGAACATTAAACGGGCAGCCAAGTAACACATATAAATCAAGTCATATAACTCATTCTGAGGTTCACGTATCAAGTATTAACATTATACAAGCATGCAATGACATATATACGAGACCGGCTGCAAGAATAGTTCACTTAGCAACATGCAATCATCAGAAATAATATTTAGAGCTATAAGGACAACTATGGGCCTATTAACCACAAAAATTGACACATTTAACCAATAGGCCATCTCTTAACAAAAGTCATAAGCGTTAGGGTCTCAATTCCGTGCTTAAACGTGCAATTAAGCATACCATTCATCGATTAATGATCCCAAACCATACATCAATCACATTAAGCACCTTCAACCAACCACAACAGTCCACACAACATCCAAGTACCACAATTTCAAACATTCAATACCCCAAGCAACGTCTCAAAAATGATTCTAAGCGCATCACTAAACAAAACCCTCACTGACTGTTTTCCTACGTTCGATTAGACAAGCAAACAATCTCCAATTTCAGTGAACCAAGTGTCAATTTGAAGCTTAATTAGTGATTTAAATCTAGGAACAAACCTCACATCGTTTGGAGTTCGGGCTTAGGAGTTATGACCAAAACCATGAGACTACGCAAAACTGTCCAGTTTTAGACCCATTACGATTTTGGCTATTTTTTAGGGTCTTAGAGTCATAATTGGCTTTGGTCTATTTCTGACAAAAATGTCCAGAACTGCAAAATCTAGTGACCAACCAATTTCTTGCATTTTGGACATCATTTGCTAGGCTAAAACAGTTTCCTTCTACAAGGTCAGAAGGCTGCCAGATTCTACTTCAAATTTCCAATTTTTCCAGATTTAGATACCTTTCGATGTTTGGCCATTTTTGAGGCCTTAGATTCAGAATTGGCCTTGGCCTATTTCTACAAAAACTTTTCAGAACTGAAAAAACTAGTAGCCTACCAATTTTCACGCATTTTTATCAAGTTTTACTAAGCCAAATGCTCTTCGAACTACAAGATCAGAAACTGCCAGCAAAAACGTTTTTACCTATCATCAAGTTCTAGCCATTATCATGCCATGCATGCGAAGATAAGCTCATATACACACATATACAACAACTACAGAGGTAAATATAGTCATACGAAGGAATGCATGTGATTTTTGAAAGCTTTTAAAAGAGTTTAACCCTCACTTTAGCAAGATAATAGATGAAGATGCACAAAAAGGTCTTCTCTCCTTGCTTGGCCGAGAGATAGCTTGTGGTTCTTTAATTCCTAGCTTAGTTATCATGTCCTTAGTATATGCATGTGATTAGAACAAAATGAAATGAAAGAAAGACTATCAAAACATACCTAGGGCCGAAATGAAGAGTTCTAAGAGCTTGCATGCATTTTTTTTTTCTTGCTTCTTGCTTGCTTGGGCTGCTATGGTCGAGTTCCTTAGAGTCTTTGAGTGTCTAGGAGAGCCTTAGAATGAGAGATTAAGCTATGGAGCTTAAGAATGCAGCCTTGGCCGAGAGAGAGAGAGAAAATGAGAGAATGAGAGCTTGAGAGAAAGAAATGATATGTTTGTGCATGTGGTCGGCTATAGGCTTGCAAAAATCTGATTTTGTGTTGTCTTTTGAAGCATTTTGAATTGTGAGGAGATACAATGGTGAGGAGGCCGAGAATGGTAGCATGGTGGTTAGTAAAATAATGCTTTGGTGTAGCAAAAGTTATGACAATGTGAAGTTTTGTCTAAGCATGCATGAATTAATTATTTGTTCAAATATTTTCTCAAGCAAAAAGGTATGGCCGGCCAAGGGAGTTCAAAAATCTGAATTTTTGTCATGTTTTGAGCTTTATTTTATTGCAAGTTGATGTGGTATTTTAGGTGCATGGGTTTTGCAACAGGAATAAGGAATAAAGAATAAGAATGTTTAGTGCTAAGTGAAATTTTGTCTTCTAGTGAGTTGATTTAGGATTAAAATATAGTTAGTGGAGTTTGTAGGATTATTCTATAGTCTAGTGCTTCGTGTAGGATGCTTTATTGGTTAGCATGCGGGCATGCTTTTCTAGGTCTAGGGCATGCATTACGAGACACGCACAAAAATCAATACGGGGCATGAAGCATGAGGTAGACATGAATTACGAGATGAGGCACGTACTTCAAGTTAAATGTATGGATTCCAATGCAAATGTACAAAACCCTACGTGAATGCACATAAACCAATGCAAGGCACGTAATTCAATGTAATGCACGTAAATTGAGGTACGACTCTTAAACCTAGGTTAAGGCACGCAATTCAAGGTCAGTGCACAAAAATTGAGGTATCACACGTAAATCGAATTCAGGGCACGTAAGTCGAGGATTAGGGAACACAATTTTAGGTCAAGGCACGTATGATGTGGCATGAAAGAAAACCAAGACAGGGCATGTAATCCAAGGTCGGTCATACAGTTCTGGGTCTAAGGCACACAAATCGAGGTAAGACACATTATTTGGGGTCAGGCCTCACACCAGTGCCCATATCTTTTGATCCGTAAGGAGTTATGTGGTGCACAGCATACTGTTGGAAAGCTCTTCGAGAGCTCTACGACGGGGGCAGCAAGCCTTCTTGGCCGTACCTATTTTTGAATCCCAAAATCGAACGTTTTCAGCAGTTTTGGGCCACTTTTCTTCTTTTTATGCTGTTTCTTCGTCTCGAATCGTACGTCGTGAGCCGCGAAAAGGACGACACATAAGGGATTTGTGCCCTCAACATGACGGGTGCGATCATACCAGCACTAATGCACCGAATCCTATCAGAACTACGAAGTTAAGCATGCTTGGGCGAGAGTAGTACTAGGATAGGTGACCCCTAGGAAGTCCTCGTGTTGCAGCCTCCTTTTCGTTCTGTTTTTTTGCCCCGTTCAGGCATGCCAAGATACTTCATCAGTTTCAGGCCACTTTTCTTCTTTTTGTGATGTTTCTTCGTCCCGGATCGTTCGTCGTGAGCAGCGAAAAGGACGACACATAAAGGCTTTGCACCCTCAACATCATGGATGCGATCACACCAACACTAATGCACCGGTTCCCATCAGAACTCCGAAGTTAAGCGTGCTTGGGTGACAGTTTACTGTGATGGGTGACCCCTTGGGAAGTCCTCGTGTTGCACCTCCCTTTTCGTTTTGTTTTTTGGCCCCGTTCAAGCTTGCCACAATGCTTTATCCGTCACATTTCAATTATCGAGTCCTACAGCATCTTGGGCAAGACAACTTCACTTCGTGTAGAGGTTGGGCTCGTAAACCGAGGGCGTGGGGCCTGTAACCACGTCTTCGTCGCTCTAGTGCCCAAATCTTTTGATCCGTAAGGAGTTATGGGGTGCAAAGCATACCATTGGAAACTTTCCCAAAGCTCTACGTCGGGGGAAGCAAGCCTGCTCTGCTGCACCTATTTTCGGAGACCAAAATTGAACGTTTTCATCAGTTTTGGCCCACTTTTCTTCTATTTGCGTTGTTTTTTTGTCCCGAATCATTCGTCGTGAGCCGTGAAAAGAACGACACATAAGGGCTTTGCGGCCTCAACATGACGGGTGCGATCATACCAGCATTAATGCATCGGATCCCAACAGAACTCCAAAGTTAAGCGTGTTTGGGCGAGAGTAGTACTAGGATGGGTGACGGCCTGGGAAGTCCTCATGTTGCACCCTTATTTTCGTATTGTTTTTTTGCCCCGTTCAGGCTTGCCAAGATGCTTTATCCGTCACATTTCTATTAATGAGTCCCACGGCATCTTGGGCAAGACAACTTCAATTCACATAGAGGCTGGGCCCGCAAACCGAGGGCGTGGGGCCTGTGACAAGGTCTTCGTCGCTCCAGTGCCAATATCTTTTGATCCGTAAGGAGTTATGTGGCAGACACAACATACCATTGGAAAACTCTCCTAGAGCTCTACGATGGGGGTAGTATGCCTGGTCGGCCACGCCAATTTTTGGAGCGCAAAAGTAAACATTTTCATTAGTTTTGGGCCACTTTTCCACTTTTTGCGCTGTTTCTTCTTCCCGGATCGTTCGTCGTGAGCCACAAAAGGGACGACACATAAGGGCTTTGCGCCCTCAACATGACGGGTACGATCATACCAGCACTAATGCACCTTATCCCATTAGAACTCCAATGTTAAGCGTGCTTGGCCGAGAGTAGTACTAGGATGTATGACCCCCTCAGAAGTCCTCGTGTTGCAGCCCCTTTTTCATTTTGTTTTTTTTTCCGCGTTCATGCTTGCCAAGATGCTTTATCAGTCACATTTCTATTATCGAGTCCCACAGCATCTTGGGCAAGACAACTTCACTTCGCATAGAGGCTGGGCCCGCAAACCGAGGGTGTGGGGCTTGTGACGAGGTCTCCGTCGCTCTAGTGCCCATATCTTTTGATCCGTAAGGAGTTATGTGGCGCACATAGCATACCATTGGAAAACTCTCCTAGAGCTCTACGATCGGGGCAGTATGCTTGGTCGGCCGCGCCTATTTTTGGAGTCCAAAAGCAAGCATTTTCATTAGTTTTAGGCCACTTTTCCTTTTTTGTGCTATTTCTTCATCCCGGATCATTCGTCGGGAGCCACGAAAAGGACAACACATAAGGGCTTTGCGCCTTCAACATGACGGGTACGATCATACCAGCACTAATGCACCGGATCCCATCAGAACTCCAAAGTTAAGCGCGCTTGGGCGAGAGTAGTACTAGGATGTATGACCCCCTCGGAAGTCCTCGTGTTGCACCCCTCCCCCCTTTTCATTTTGTTTTTTTTCCGCGTTCATGCTTGCCAAGATGCTTTATCAGTCACATTTCTATTATCAAGTCCCACAGCATCATGGGCAAGACAACTTCACTTCGCGTAGAGGCTGGGCCCGCAAACCGGGGACGTAGGGCCTATAACTAGGTCTCCGTCACTCCAGTGCCCATATCTTTTGATCTGTAAGGAGTTATGCAGCGCATAGCATACCGTTGGAAAGCTCTCTGAGAGCTCTACAATGGAGGCAGTAAGCTTGGTCCGCTATGCTTGTTTTCGGAGCCCAAAATCGAACATTTTCATCAGTTTTGGGCTACTTTTATTCTTTTTGCTCTATTTCTTCGCCTCGAATCGTGCGTCGTGAGCCGCGAAAAGGACGACACATAAGGGCTTTGCACCTCAACATGACGGGTACGATCATACCAGTACTAATGCACCAGATTCTATCAGAACTCGGAAGTTAAGCGTGCTTAGGCGAGAGTAGTACTAGGATAGGTGACCCCTATGAAGTCCTCATGTTGCAGCCTCCTTTTCGTTTTGTTTTTTTACCCCGTTCAGGCATGCCAATATACTTCATCAGTTTCAAGCCACTTTTTTCTTTTTGTGCTGTTTTTTCATCTCGGATCGTTCGTCGTGAGCCGCGAAAATGATGACACGTAAGGGCTTTGTGCCCTCAACATGACGGGTGCGTTCATACCAGCACAAATGCACCGGATCCCATCAGAACTTCGAAGTTAAGCGTGCTTGGGCGAGAGTAGTACTAGGATAGGTGACCCCCTGGGAAGTCCTCGTGTTGTACCCCTATTTTCGTTTTGTTTTTTTACCCCGTTCAGGCTTGCCAAGATACTTTATCCGTCACATTTCTATTATCCAGTCGCACGGCATCTTGGGCAAGACAAATTCACTTCACGTAGAGGCTGGGCCCGCAAACCGAGGTCGTGGGGCCTGTGACCAGGTCTCCATCGCTCTAGTGCCCATATCTTTTGATCCGTAAGGAGTTATGCAGCACAATGCATACCATTGGAAAGCTCTCCTAGAGATCTACGACGGGAGCAGTAAGCCTGCTTGGCTGCGCCTGTTTTTTGGGCAAAAAAGCAAACGTTTTTATCAGTTTTGGGCCACTTTTATTCTTTTTGTGTTGTTTCTTCGTCCCGAATCGTTCGTCGCGAGTCGCAAAAAGGACGACACAAAAGGGCTTTGCGCCCTCAACATGACGGGTGCAATCATACCAGCACTAATGCACCGGATCCCATCAGAACTCCAAAGTTAAGCGTGCTTGGGCGAGAGTAGCACAAGGATGGGTGACCCCATGGGAAGTCCTAGTGTTGCATCCCCTTTTCGATTAGTTTTTTTGCCCCGTTCAGGCTTGCCAAGATGCTTTATCTGTCACATTTCTATTATCAAGTCCCACGGTATCTTGGGCATGACAACTTCAATTCGCGTAGAAGCTAGGCTCGTAAACCGAGGACGTAGGGCCTCTGACCACGTCTCCGTCGCTCCAGTGCCCATATCTTTTGATCCGTAAGGAGTTATGCGGCGCACAACATACCATTGGAAAGCTCTCCGAGAGCTCTACAATGAGAGTTGTAAGCCAGGTCAGCTACTCCTATTTTCAGAGCCCAAAAGCAAATATTTTCATCAGTTTTGGGCCACTTTTCCTCTTTTTGCATTATTTCTTCGTCCCGGATCGTTCGTCATGAGCCGCGAAAAGGACGACACATAAGGGCTTTGCGCCCTCAGCATGACGGGTACGATCATACCAGCACTAATGCATCGGATCCCATCAGAACTCTGAAGTTAAGCGTGCTTGGGCGAGAGTAGTACAAGGATGGGTGATCCCCTAGGAAGTCCTAGTGTTGCACCCCCCTTTTTGTTTTGGTTTTTTACCCCGTTCAGGCTTGCCAAGATGCTTTGTCCATCATATTTCTTTTATCGAGTCCCACGGCATCTTGGGCAAGACAAATTCACTTCGCGTAGAGGCTCAGCCCGCAAACCGAGGTCGTGGGGCAAGTGACTAGGTCTCCATCGCTCCAGTACCTATATCTTTTGATCCGTAAGGAGTTATGCGGCACACAACATACCGTTGAAAAGCTCTCTAAGAGCTCTTCGACCGGGCCAGCAAGCCTGCTCAGCTATGCCTATTTTCAAAGCCCAAAATCGAACGTTTTCATCAGTTTTGGGCTCATTTTCTACTTTTTGTTCTGTTTCTTCATCTCGAATCGTACGTCGTGAGCCGCGAAAATGACAACACATAAAGGCATTATGCCCTCAACATGATGGGTGCGATCATGCCAGAACTAATGCACCAGATCCCATTAGAACTCCGAAGTTAAGCGAGCTTGGGCGAGAGTAGTACTAGGATAGGTGACCCCTAGGAAGTCCTCGTTTTGCAGCCTTCTTTTCATTTTGTTTTTTTACCCTATTCAGTCATGCCAAGATACTTCATCTATTTCGGGCTTTACTTCTTTTTGTGTTGTTTCTTCATCCCGGATCGTTCGTCGTGAGCCGCAAAAAGGGCGACACATAAGGGCTTTGCACCCTCAACATGACGGGTGCTATCATATCAGTACTAATACACCGCATCCCATCAGAACTCCGAAGTGAACCGTGCTTGGGTGAGAGTATTACTATGATAGGTAACCCCCTGGGAAGTCCTCATGTCGAACCCCCCTTTTTGTTTTGTTTTTCTGCCCCGTTCAGGCTTGCCAAGATGCTTAAACTGTCACATTTTTATTATCGAGTCCCACGGCATCTTGGGCAACACAACTTCACTTCGTGTAGAGGTTGGGCTCGTAAGCCGAGGGCGTGGGGCCTGTGACCACGTCTCCATCTCTCCAGTGCATAAATCTTTTGATCCGTAAGGAGTTATGCGGCGCCAGGCATACTGTTGGAAACTCTCCCAGAGCTCTATGTCGGGGGCAGCAAGTTTGCTCGGTTGCGCCTATTTTTGAAGACCAAAATTGAAAGTTTTCATCAGTTTTAGGCCACTTTTCTCTCCTTTTTGTGTTGTTTTTTTATCCCGAATCGTTCATCGTGAGCTGTGAAAGGAGCGACACATAAGGGCTTTGCGCCCTCATCATGACGGGTGCGATCATACCATTACTAATGCACCGGATCCCATCAGAACTCCGAAGTTAAGCGTGCTTGGGCGAGAGTAGTACTAGGATGGGTGACCCCCTGGGAAGTCCTCATGTTGTACCCCCCTTTTCGTTTTGTTTTGTTGCCCCGTTCAGGCTTGCCAAGATGCTTTATCTGTCACATTTCTATTAACGAGTCCCACGGCATCTTGGGCAAGACAACTTCACTTCGCGTAGAGGCTGGGCCCCCAAACCGAGGGTATGGGGCCTGTGACGAGGTCACTTTCACTCCAGTGCCCATATCTTTTGATCCGTAAGGAGTTATACAGCGCATAGCATACCGTTGGAAAGCTCTCCAAGAGCTCTACGATGGGGGTAGTATGCATGGTCGGTCGTGCCTATTTTCTGAGAACAAAAGCAAACATTTTCATCAATTTTGGGCCTATTTTCCTCTTTTTGCGCTGTTTCTTGGTCTCGGATCGTTCGTCGTGAGCCACGAAAATGACGACATATAAGGGCTTTGTGCTCTCAACATGACGAGTGTGATCATACCAGCACTAATGCATCGGATCCCATCAGAACTCCGAAGTTAAGCGTGCTTTGACGAGAGTAGTACTACGATATTTGGCCCCCTGGGAAGTCCTCGTGTTGCATCTCCCTTTTCATTTTGTTTTCTTTCCGCGTGCAGGCTTGCCAAGATGCTTTATCCCTCACATTTCTATTATCGAGTCCTACGGTATCTTGGGCAAGACAACTTCACTTCGCGTAGAGGCTGGCCCCGCAAATCGACGACGTGGGGCCTATGACTAGGTCTCCGTCACTCTAGTGCCCATATCTTTTGATTTGTATGGAGTTATACGGCGCACAACATACCGTTGGAAAGCTCTTCGAGAGCTCTACAATAGGGGCAGCAAGCCTGCTCGGCTGTGCCTGTGTTCGGAGCCCAAAATCGAACGTTTTCAACAGTTTTGGTCCACTTTTCTTCTATTTGCTCTGTTTCTTCGTCTCGAATCGTACGTCGTGAGCCACAAAAAGGACGATACAAAAGGGCTTTGCTCCCTCAACATGACAGGTACGATCATACCAGTACTAATGCACCAGATCCCATTAGAACTCCGAAGTTAAGCATGCTTGGGCGAGGGTAGCACTAGGATGGATGACCCCCTGGGAAGTCCTCGTGTTGCACCCCCATTTTCGTTTTGTTTTTTTGCCCCGTTCCGGCTTGCCAAGACGCTTTATCTGTCACATTTCCATTATTGAGTCCCACGGCATCCTAGGTAAGACAAAATTACTTCCCGTAGAGGCTGGGCCCGCAAACCAAGGGCGTGGGGCCTGTGACCAGGTCTCCGTCGCTCCAGTGCCTATATCTTTTGATTCGTAAGAAGTTATGCGGTGCAAAGCATACCGTTGGAAAGCTCTCCTAGTGCTCTACGATAGGGGCAGTAAGCCTGCTCGGCTGCGCCTATTTTTAGAGCCCAAAAGCAAATGTTTTCATCAAATTTGGGCCCTTTTTATTCTTTTTGTGCTGTTTTTTCATCCGGGATCGTTCGTCGTGAGTCACGAAAAGGACGAAACAAAAGGGCTTTGTACCTTTAACATGATGGGTACAATCATACCAGCACTAATGCACCGGATCATATCAGAACTGTGAAGTTAACCGTGCTTGGGCGAGAGTAGTACCAGGATGGGTGACCCCCTGGGAAGTCCTCGTGTTGCACCCCCCTTTTCGTTTTGTGTTTTTGCCCCGTTTTGACTTTCCAAGATGCTTTATCCGTCACATTTCTATTATTGAGTCCCTCGGTATCTTGGGCAAGTCTAATTCACTTCGCGTAGAGGCTGGGCCCGCAAACCGAGGGCATAAGGCTTGTGACCACGTCTCCGTCGCTCCAATGCCCATATTTTTTGATCCGTAAGGAGTTACGTGGCACACAACATACAGTTGGAAATCTCTCCGAGAGCTCTACAACGGGGGCAGCAAGCCTGCTCGGCTGCACCTATTTTCAGAGCACAAAATTGAACGCTTTCATCTGTTTTGGGCCACTTTACTTCTTTTTGCAATGTTTTTTGGTTCCGAATCGTTCGTCTTGAGCCACGAAAAGGACGACACATAAGGGTTTTACACCCTCAACATGACGGGTGAGATCATACCAGCGCTAATGCACTAGATCCCACCAGAACTCCGAAGTTAAGCATGCTTGGGCGAGAGTAGTACTAGGATGAGTGACCCCCTAGGAAGTCCTCGTGTTGCCCCCGCTTTTTCATTTTGTTTTTTTTTTACCCCGTTTAGGCTTGCCAAGATACTTTATCCGTCACATTTCTATTATCGAGTCCCACGACATCTTGGGCAAGACACCTTCAATACGCGTAGAGGCTGGGTCCACAAACCGAGGGCGTGGGGCTTGTGACTTGGTCTCCGTCGCTCCAATGCCCATATCTTTTGATCCGTAAGGAGTTATGTCGCGCACAACATACTGTTGAAAGCTATCCGAGAGTTCTACGACAGGGGCAGCAAGCCTGCTCGGCAGTGCCTATTTTTGAAGCACAAAATTGAATGTTTTCATCTGTTTTTGGCCATTTTTCTTTTTTTTTGCAATGTTTCTTCGTCTCGAATCGTACGTCGTGAGCTGCGAAAAGGACAATACAAAAGGGCTTTGCGCCCTTAACATGACGGGTGCGATCGTACCAACACTAATGTACCGGATCCTAACATAACTCCGAAGTTAAGTGTGCTTGGGCGAGAGTAGTACTAGGATAGGTGACCCCTAGGAAGTCCTCGTGTTGCAGTATCCTTTTCGTTTTGTTTTGTTCCCTCGTTCAGGCATTCCAAGATACTTCATCAGTTTCGTGCCACTTTTCTTCTTTTTGTGTTGTTTCTTCATCCCCGATCGTTCGTCCTGAGCCACGAAAAGGATAACACATAAGGGCTTTGCGCCCTCAACATGACGGGTGCGATCATACCAGCACTAATGCACCGGATCCCATCAGACCTCTGAAGTTAAGCGTGCTTGGGCGGTGTAGTACTAGGATGTGTGACCCCCTGGGAAGTCCTCGTGTTGCTCCCCCCTTTTCGTTTTGTTTTTTTGCCCCGTTCATGCTTGCCAAGATGCTTTATCCGTCACATTTCTATTTTCGAGTCCCACGGCATCTTGGGCAAGACAAATTCACTTCGCGTAGAGGTTGGGCCTGCAAACCGAGGGCGTGGGGCCTGCGACCAGTTCTCCGTCGCTCCAATGCCCATATCTTTTGATCCATAAGGAGTTATACGGCGCAAAGCATACCGTTGAAAAGCTCTACGTTAGCTCTACCACGGGGGCAGTAAGCCTGCTCGGCTGCGGCTATTTTTGGAGCCCGAAAGCAAATATTTTCATCAATTTTGGGCCACTGTTATTCTTTTTGTGCTGTTTCTTTGTCCTGGATCATTCGTCATGAGCCGCAAAAAGGACAACACAAAAAGGCTTTGTGCCCTCAAGATGAAGGGTGCGATCATACCAGCAGTAATGCACCGAATCCCATCAGAACTCCGAATTTAAGCGTGCTTGGGCGAGAGTAGTACTTGGATGGATAACCCCCTGGGAAGTCTAAGTGTTGCACCCCCCTTTTCGTTTTATTTTTTGCCCCGGTCAGGCTTGCCAATATGCTTTATCCATCACATTTCTATTATCGAGTCCCACGGCATCTTGGGCAAGTCAACTTCACTTCGCGTAGAGGTTGGGCTCGCAAACTGAGGGCATGGGGTCTGTGACCAGGTCTCCGTCGCTCCAATGCCTATATCTTTTGATCCATAAGGAGTTATGTGATGCACAGTGTCACCCCCCAACCCGACCTATAGAGGTTAGACTAGGGTGTGATCTAATCATTTTCACTATTTCACATACTTAATCGTTTGTTAAGATTTAACACTTAACGTTAGCCTAAAACTTCGAAAGATTTCCCAAAAATTCGGCAGCATAACGGCTATATTTTGGACCTTTTGGTTTGACCTAAATTTCTAAATGCATTAATATACCAATCAGTAGTTCAATTCCACTAAGAACTTCTATTTGGTCATCAACCGATCTACCTAATAATTTATCTTGAAAGCCTTGTTTGATTAATATGCTTAGCATGATGGCTATATCCCGCTTACTTGTCGATTCCTATGGCGCAAGTACCTGTTGATCTTTAGCTTACTATTGAATACCTAGGTGAATTTAGATAGAGTTACATCATTTGATTTCTTCACCTAGTGATTGAGATGTCTATGGTAGTTACTAAATCAAAACAGTAATAGCAACCCACAAGATCGCGTGTCGTCTAGTCATAGTCAGTACAAGCCAAAATTAGACCCCAAATTACAACGGGGGTCATTTACAACAACAACAAACAACATAAGAAATAGTCTTCAAAACAACATAGAGTTCACAACATAGCCACAGTCAAGCAAGGCACGTAAGACAAGCAATCACTCCAAGGAGTCATCAACAGGCACGTTCTCCTCGGGTACCTATTCCTGATCTTCTTCACCTGTGGTGATAAAAGAGGGTGAGTCCTTATGAACTCAATGAGGGGGAACGAGAGATAATGTTTTGAAACTCTTTTCCAGTTAATCTCATGAAAATCCCTTTTTTAAAAACATGTCACGTATTACAAATAATAAAGTACGCAAGGTATAAGAATCAAATTGAACAACAGATTGAACAACCGGCAAGACCTATGCTGCCTGGCTTTCGTGAAACGCTACCATGCAATAATGAAAGGTTGCAACCTTGTATACAATGTACATTTAAACCATTTAACGATTCACATTAGGAGGACAACAAAGTAGGTTGCCTCCAAGCAATTTCAAGATCACATATTGCCAAGTAAACGAACGAGGCATGCTTGACATGAAGTTTCACTTTGTCCTCGTGTTGCACCCCCCTTTTCATTTTGTTTTTTTGTCCCGTTCAGGCTTGCCAAGATGCTTTACCCGTCACATTTCAATTATCGAGTCCCACGGCATCTTGGGTAAGACAACTTCACTTCGCGTAGAGGCTGGGACTGCAAACTAAGGGTGTAGGGCCTGTGACCACGTCTCTGTCGCTCCAATGCCCATATCTTTTGATCCGTAAGGAGTTATGGCACGCACAACATACCGTTGGAAATCTCTCTAACAGCTCTACGATGGCGGTAGGAAGCCTGCTCGGCTGTACCTGTTTTCAGAGCACGAAATTGAACATTTTCATCAGTTTTGGGCCACTTTACTTCTTTTTGCGCTGTTTTTTCATCCCGGATCGTTCGTCGTGAGCCTTGAAAAAGACGACACATAAGGGCTTTGCGCCCTCAACATGATGGGTGCAATCATATCAGCAATAATGCACCGAATCCCATCAGAACTCCGAAGTTAAGCGTGCTTGGGCGAGAGTAGTACTAGGATGGGTGACCCCCTAGAAGTCCTCATGTTGCACCCCCCTTTTCGTTTTGTTTTTTTGCCCCATTCAAGCTTGCCAAGATGCTTTATCCGTCACATTTCTATTATCGAGTCCCACAGCATCTTGGGCAAGACAACTTCACTTCTTGTAGAGGATGGGCCCGCAAACCGAGGGCGTCGGGCCAATGACCAGGTCTTCGTCGCTCTATTGCCCATATCTTTTGATCCGTATGGAGTTATGCAGCGCACAGCATACCGTTGGAAAGCTCTCCGAGAGCTCTACGACGGGGGTAGCAAGTCTGGTTGGCTGTGCGTGTTTTCGGTGCCCAAAAGCAAACATTTTCATCTATTTTAGGCCACTTTTCCTCTTTTTGCTTGTTTCTTCGTCTGAGATCATTCATCGTGAGCCACGAAAAGGATGACACATAAGGGCTTTGCGCCCTCAACATGATGGGTGTGATCATACCAGCACTAATGCACAGGATCCTATCAGAACTCCGAAGTTAAGCGTGCTTGGGCGAGGGTAGTACTAGGATGGGTGACCCCCTAGGAAGTCCTCGTGTAGCACCCCCTTTTCATTTTTTTTCCCCATTCTGGCTTGTCAAGATGGTATATCCATCACATTACTATTATTGAGTCCCACAGCATCTTGGGCAAGACAAATTCAATTTGCGTAAAGGCTGGGCCCGTAAACCGAGGGTGTGGGGCCTGTGACTAGGTCTCCATCGCTCCAGTGCCCATATCTTTTGATCCGTAAGGAGTTATGCGGCGCAAAGGATACCATTGCAAAACTCTCCGAAAGCTCTACGATAGGGGTAGTAAGCCTGCTTGGCTGAGCCTATTTTTGGAGACCAAAAGAAAACGTTTTCTTCAGTTTCGGTCCAATTTTATTCTTTTTATGATGTTTCTTCGTCTTGGATCGTTCGCCGTGAGCCGCGAAAAGGACGACACAAAAAGGTTTCGCGCCTTCAACATTATGGGTGCGATCGTACCAACACTAATGCACAGGATCCCATCAGAACTATGAAGTTAAGCGTGCTTGGGCGAGAGTAGTACTAGGATAGGTGACCTCCTGGGAAGTCCTCATGTTGCACCCCCCTTTTCGTTTCATTTTTTTGCCCGGTTCAGGCTTGCCAAGATGCTTTATTTGTCACATTTCTATTACCGAGTCTCACAGCATCTTGGGCAAGACAACTTCACTTCACGTAGAGGCTGGGCCCGTAAATCGAGGGAGTGGGTCTGGTGACCAGGTCTCCGTCACTCCAGTGCCCATATCTTTTGATCCGTATGGAGTTATGCAGTGCATAGTATACCGTTAAAACGTTTTCCTGGAGTTCTACGACCGGGGTAGCAAGACTGCTCGGCTGCACTTGTTTTCGTAGCCAAAAAGTAGACATTTTCATCTGTTTTGGGCCACTTTTTCTCTTTCTGCACAGTTTTTTCGTCCCGGATCGTTCATCATGAGCCGCGAAAAGGATGACACATGAGGGTTTTGCGCTCTCAACATGACAGGTGCAATCATACCAGCATTAATGCACAGGATCCCATCAGAACTCCGAAGTTAAGCGTGCTTGGGCGAGAGTAGTACTAGGATGGGTGACCCCCTGGGAAGTCCTCGTGTTGCACCCCCCCTTTTTGTTTTGTTTTTTTGCCCCGTTTAGGCTTACCAAGATGCTTTATCCATCACATTTCTATTATCGAGTCCCACAGCATCTTGGGAAAGACAAATTCACTTCGCGTAGAGGCTGGGCCCGCAAACCGAGGGCGTAGGGCGAAAAGGACGACACATAAGGGCTTTGCACCCTCAACATGACGGGTGCGATCATACCAGCACTAATGCACCGGGTCTTATCTAAACTCCGAAGTTAAGCATACTTGGACGAGAGTAGTACTAGGATAAGTGACCCCTAGGAAGTCCTAGTGTTGCAGCCTCCTTTTCGTTTTGTTATTTTGCCCCGTTTTAGCCTGCCAAGATACTTCATTAGTTTCGGGCCACTTTTCTTCTTTTTGTGATGTATCTTCATCCCAGATCGTTCGTCATGAGCCGCGAAAAGGATAACGCATAAGGGCTTTGCGCCCTCAACAAGATGGGTGCGATCATACCAGCACTAATGCACCAGATCCCATCAGAACTTGGAAGTTAAGCATGCTTGGACGAGAGTAGTACTTGGATGGGTAAACGCCTGGGAAGTCCTCATGTTTTACCCCCTTTTCATTTTGTTTTTTTTCTCCGTTCATGGTTGCCAAGATGCTTTATCTATCACATTTCTATTATCGAGTCCCACGGCATCTTGGGCAAGACAACTTCACTTCCCACAGAGGCTGGGCCTGCAAACCGAGGGCGTGGGGCCAATGACCAGGTCTCCGTCACTCCAGTGCCTATATCTTTTGATCTATATGGAGTTATACGGTGCACAGCATACCGTTGAAAAGCTCTCCGGGAGTTCTACGACGGGGGTAGCAAGCCTGCTCGGTTGCGCCTGTTTTCGAAGCCCAAAAGCAAACATTTTCATATGTTTTGGGCCACTTTTCCTCTTTTTGCACTATTTCTTCGTCCCGAATCGTACGTCGTGAGCCGCAAAAAGGACGACACATAAGGGCTTTGCGCTCTCAACAAGACAGGTGCAATCATACCAGCATTAATGCACAAGATCCCATCAGAACTCTGAAGTTAAGCATGCTTGGGCGAGAGTAGTACTAGGATGGGTGACCCCCTGGGAAGTCCTCGTGTTGCACCCCTTTTTTCATTTTTTTTTTGCCCCGTTCAAACTTGCCAAGATGCTTTATCCGTCACATTTTTATTATCGAGTCCCACGGAATCTTGGGAAAGACAACGTCACTTCGCGTATATGCTGGGCCTGCAAATCGAGGGTGTAGGGCCTGTGACCACGTCTCCATCGCTCCAGTGCCCATATCTTTTGATTCGTAAGGAGTTACGTGGTGCACAACATGCCGTTGGAAAGCTTTTTGAGAGCTCTACGATGGGGACAGCAAGCCTGCTCGGCTACGCCTGTTTTTGGAGCACAAAATTGAACATTTTCATCAGTTTTGGGCCACTTTACTTCATCCTGAATCGTTCGTCGTGATCCGCAAAAAGGACAATACATAAGGGCTTTGCACCCTCAACATGACGGGTGTGATCATACCAGCACTAATGTACCGGATTCCATCAGAACTTCGAAGTTGAGCGTGCTTGGGTGGGAGTCGTACTAGAATCGGTGACCCCTTGGGAAGTCCTCGTGTTGCACCACATTTTTCATTTTTTATTGCGCCATTCAGCCATGCCAAGATGCTTCATCCGTCACATTTCTTTCCTCGAGTCCCATGGCATCTTGGGCAAGACAACTTCGCTTCATGGAGGGGCTGGGCTTGCAAACCGAGGTCGTGAGGCCTGTGACCTGGTCTCCGTTGCTTCGGTGCCCATAAATTTTGATCCGTAAGGAGTTAAGCGGCCCACAGTATATCATTGAAAAGCTCTTCGAGAGCCCTACGATGAGGGCCACAAGACTGCTCAGCTCTACCTATTTTCGAAACCCAAAATCGAATGTTTTCATCAGTTTCGATCCACTTTTCTTTTGTATACTCTGTTTTTTCATAGCAGGTCGTTCTTCAGGAGCCGCGAAAGGGCCGATAACCTGACTCATAGAACTATAGAGGGTCTTACTATGCGTCTATATCACGTCTGGCGAGGATGCTGCGTTGTGGAAGCAGATGGGTTGTCGATAAGCCCATTGGGCCTTTTTAATGGACCATTTTCCTAGCCTGGGACTGTGAACCGTCTACACATAAGGGCTTTGCAACCATAAATTGACTGGTGTGATCATACCAACACTAATGCACTGGATCCCATCAGAACTCTGAAGTTGAGCATGCTTGGGCGGGAGTCGTACTAGAATGGGTGACCCCCTGGGAAGTCCTCGTGTTGCACCATTTTTTCATTTTCTATTGCGCTGTTCAGCCATGCCATAATGCTTCATCCGTCACATTTCTTTCCTCGAGTCCCATGATATCTTGGGCTAGACAACTTCACTTCGCGGAGGGGCTGGGCCTGCAAATAGAGGTTGTGAGGCCTGTGACCCGGTCTCTGTCGTTCCGGTGCCTATAACTTTTGATCTGTAATCAGTTATGTGGCCCACAGTATATCGTTGGAAAACTCTCCAGGAGCTCTACGATAGGGGCAGCTAGCCTACAAGGCTGCGCCTATTTTCGGAACCCAAAATCGAATGTTTTCAACAATTTTAGGCCACTGTTCTTCTGTTTGTCCTGGGTTTTCATCCCGTGTCATTTGTCGTGGGTCGCGAAAAGGCCAATAACCTAACTCGTGGGACATTAGAGGGCCCTACTACGCGTTGATATCATTTTTTGTGAGGATGCTACGTTGTGGAAGCATATGTGTTGTCGATAAGCCCATTTGGCCTTTTTAATGGGCCGTCTCGCTAGGCTGGGACTGTGAACCGCCAACACATAAGGGCTTTGCACCCACAACTTGATGGGTGCGATCATGCCAGCACTAATGTACCGGATCCCATCAGAACTCCGAAGTAAAGCGTTCTTGGGTGGGAGTCGTACTAGGATGGGTGTCTCCTTGGGAAGTCCTCGTGTTGCCCCCCCTCCCTTTTTCATTTTTTATTGTGTCGTTCAGCCATGCCAAGATGCTTAATCCATCACATTTCTTTCCTTGAGTCCCACGGAATCTTGGGCAACACAACTTTGCTTCATGGAGGGGCTGGGCTGGCTAACCAAAGTCGTGAGGCCTGTGATCTGGTCTCTGTCGCTCCGGTGCCCATAACTTTTGATCTATAAGGAGTTATGCGGCCCATAGTATATCGTTAGAAAGCTCTCCGGGAGCTCTAAGACGAGGGTAGCAAGAATGCTTGGTTGCGCCCATTTTTGAAACCCAAAATCTAACGTTTTCATCAGTTTTGAGACACTTTTCTCGTGTTTTTTGCATTTTTTTCGACCCAAGTCATTCGTCGTGAGCCAGAAAAAGGCCAATAACCTTACTCGTAGTACATTAGAGGGCCCTACTATGTGTCATTATCACGTCTTGCGAGGATACTGCGTTGTGCAGGCAGATGGGTTATCGATAAGCCCATTGGGCCTTTTTAATGGGTCGTCTCCCTGGGATGAGACTGTGAACCGTCAACACATAAGGGATTTGTACCTACAACTTGACGGGTGCGATCATTCCAGCATTAATGCACTAGATACCATAAGAACTCCGAAGTAAAGCGTGCTTGAGCGGGAGTCGTACTAGGATGGGTGACCCCTTGGGAAGTCCTCGTGTTGCACCCCTTTTTCATTTTTTATTGCGCCGTTCAGCCATTCCAAGATGCTTTATCGGTCATATTTCTTTCCTCGAGTCCCCCAGCATATTGGGCAAGACAACTTCGCTTCGCAGAGGGGTTGGGCCTGCAAACCAAGGTCGTGAGGCATATGACCTAGTCTCCTTCTCTCCGTTGGCTATAACTTTTGATCCGTAAGGAGTTATGCGGCCCACAGTATGTCGTTGTAAAGCCTGCTTAGCTGCGCCTGTTTTCGAAAACTATAATCAAATGTTTTCATCAGTTTTGGGCTACTTTTCTTCAGTTTACGCTATTTTTTTATCCCGGGTCGTTCGTCGTGAGTTGCAAAAAGGCCGATAACCTGACTCGTGGTAGATTAGCGGGCCCTAATACGTGTTGATATCACATCTTGCGAGAATGCTGCGTTATAGAAGCAAATGGGTTGTTGATAAGCCCATTGGGCCTTTTTAATGGGTCGTCTCTGTGAGGCCCGACCTCGATTTACGTGTGATACCTCGTTTCGTGTACCCTAACCTAGATTTGCGTGCCTTGACCTAGGTTTAAGAATTGTGTTTTGTTTTGTGTGCCTTGCATTGAATTACGTGCATTCATTTAGGGTTGCGTGCATTTACTTGAGAAACGTGCATTCGTCTCGTAGTTCGTGCCTTACCTTGTAGTGCGTGCCCTAAACCTAGGAAAGTGTACCCACACGCTAATCAAGAAAGAATCTTACATGAAGAACTAGGTCATTAATTAATCCTACAAACTCCACTAACTAATATTAAATTGCTAATTCAACCCACTAGAAGACAAAATCTCACAAAAAGCTAGACATTCTTTATTCTTTATTCTTTGCATATCCCAAACACACAATTAAATAATGCTCAAAAGAATGACAAAAATTCAGAATTTTGCAATGCCCTGGCCGACCACCTCTTGCATTTGTTCATGCATTGCAATTTCAAAATTTGTATCTAAACATTCTATGACACAAAGCAATAAAAAATGGCTCAAAAACCCTCCCCAATGCTTCAATCTTGACACACATTCCCTTGCCCCATGCTAGGATAATTCAAACATGCCTCTTGAAGACACAAAATCAGATTTTACAAGGCCCTAGGCCGACAAGCATCAAAACCCATCAAGCTTTCATTTTTCTTTCATTCTTTTTCTCTTTCTCTCATTTCTTCTTCTCTCTCTCTCTCGGCCCTAGCTGAATTTGTAGACTCTATAGCTAAGTTCTTCATCCTAAGGCTCTTTAAGACCTCCAAGCTACTTAGGAGCTCGACCAAGCAAAGCTAGGAGCAAAGAAACGCACATGCAAGCCTTTAGCACATCCATTTCGACTTAGGTGAGTTTGTTAGCTTCCATTTCTTTTCTTCTTGTTCTAACCACATGCACCTACTAAGAACATGGTAACTTAGCTAGGAAATTAGAGAAATCCCAAGTTGTCTCTCGGCTAAGCAAGGAGAAGAGTTGTCATTGTGCTTCATCAAGAGTTTGTGCATCTTCTTTGTTGTCTTGCTAAGGTGAGGGCTAAAACTTCTTGAAAAGCTTTTAAAAACCACATGCATGCTTTTGAATGTCTATTTCAACCTCTGTACTTGTGATATATGTGTGTTCATGAGCTTTTGTAAACATGCATGGCAAGATATTTGGCTAGAATGTGATGATGGATGAATTCGCGTATGGGACAGTCTTCTGTCTCGTTGGTGCAGGGTGATTTTGACTAGGTAAATGAGGTTAAAAATGCGTAAAAATTGGTACGTGACTATTTTTGCCAGTTCTGAGAATTTTTCACAGAAATAGGCCAAAGCTAATTTTGAATCTATGGTCCTCAAAATGTGTCCAAATCTGGAAAATCTGGGAAAATGAAGCAGGTATTGGCAGATTCACTGTTCTTGTAGAATGAACCAGTTTTGTCTTAGTAAATGATATCAAAAATGCATGAAATTTTGTGTACTGCAAGATTTTTCAGTTATGGAGATTTTTGTCAGAAATGAACTAAGGCTAAATCTGACCCTAAGGCCCTCAAAAGGGACAAGTATTGAAATGTGTGCAAATCTGGACAGTTTTGCGTAGTCTCATTGTTTTGGCTATAATTCTTGAACCTGAACTCCAAATGATACGAGGTTTGTTTCTGGATTTAGTTCACTCCTTAAGATTTAATTTGACATTTTTTTTACTGGAATTGGAGTTTGTTTGCTTGTCTCGATGATTGTGAGAAAACAGACCATTGCAGTGAGGTTTTCATCTAGTGATTTGCCTTGAACATTATTGTAACTTCTCTTGTTGTATTAAATGCTTGGGATTCTGGCATTGGGATGTTGTGTAGACTGTTTTGAATGCTTGAGGGTGTTTGAATTAATCAATGCATGGCTTGAGTTTAATCACGTGACAATTTAGGGCTTAATCACATGGGTAAGCATGAATTGGAACCCCAATGACTAGGAAAACTTGCTAAGTGTTAATCCTATGAATATCATGTTTAATTATGTAATTAGTAGGCTGCCCGTAGTTTCCCTCATAGCCCTAAACATGACTTTGATGATTACAAGTTGACAAGTAGGCCTTTCTTGCACCCGGTCCCATGTAGATGCCGTTGCATGTTGAATAATCTTATTATTTGATTACGTGAACCTCGAAATGAGTTATATGACTTGATTTACATGCGTCACATGGCTGACCGTTTAATATTCATATAACTCCATGTGCTTATAAGTGAAATTACCCGTCATATCATCCCTTGCATGTTTACTTGTCAATGTGCAATCTTATGACTGCTCGGAGGCAACCTACTTTGTTGTCCTCCAAATGTGATATATTAAATGTCATAAATGTGCATTGCATACAAGGTTGCAACCTTTCATTCTGGTGTGGTAGCATTCACGCACACCGGGTGGCATCGGGCTTGCCGGTGCAACCGTGACTACCATTGTCCAATTCTCTCTCTCGCTTGGGGGCTAGACTTCCTGGGAGAGTTGGTGAAGGATCTCATATATTTTAGAGCTATAAACATCATCTAGCTAAGAATCGAGCGGAAGCGAAACATGACATTCAAAAATTTCTGGAATTCAAAGCATGATGTTCATATGAAACTCTAATCTTGATATCATGTGATTAACATATGCAAAACATATATATAGCAAGTATATATATTGACAAGAGATAGTAGAAGAGTATACCTCTTGTAGACAACTCATGGAAGCCATAGATCTGAATTTTTGCACACTTGATGGAAGACACCTCCTCTTGAAAATACAAGAGCTCTAGTCCGTCCACACGAGCAAAGAATGGCTTCTCCATTTCCGTGGTTGTTTTGTGCTAGATAACCATTGAAGATTTATGAGCTTGTTTGTGAGGAAGAGAGCAAAACCATTTCCTTCTTCTCCCTTTCTTTGGCTGCGTTTTTATGAACAAGAAGAGAAGACAAGTTCATCTAGTTCATCTTCATTTTTCAGCAATGGTTCTCTCAAGATGATGAAGAAGAAAATCCTTTTTCTTTTCTTTCTTCTTGCTGCTTTTTTTTCTCTTAGTTTTTCAGCCATGGAGGCTTGAGGAGAGAGATAGATGAAGACAACTCATGGCTTGGTTGATGATGAAGACATTTCTTTTTCTTCATCTTTTTCTTTCTCCAACGTGTGGAGAGAATAGAAGGTGACAAGCTTTGTTATCCTTTTCCCTCTTTTCTTATTCTTGTCTCCTTTTGAAATAAAAGAAAAAGACAACCTTCCTTGAATTAAGGTTGTGTTGTCTCTTTGTTAGAAAAGAAAAGATGACAAACCTTTGTCATCTTTCGTTTCTTTTATTTTAGTATTCTTCCACTAATGTATTTAAATATTCAACATAATCACAATTAGTTGAAATTATGAAAACAACCTTTTTATATTTTCACATTAGCCCCAACACTTAATAATAATTGCATATTGACCCCAATAACTTTTAAAAGGTCAATTACACCATTGTTAACTCCTTAACAATTACACAATTGTTAACTCCTTAACAATATAAGAGAAACAAAATATAATTGTTAACACTTTAACAATTCAAGAGAAACTAAACACAATTATTAACACTTTAATAATTCAAGAGAAAATAAACGAATTATTAACACTTTAATAATTCAAGAGAAACTAAATGAATTATTAACACTTTAATAATTCAAGAGAAACTAAACGAATTGTTAACACTTTCACAATTCAAGAGAAAATAAACGCAATTGTTAACACTTTAACAATTTAAGAGAAACTAAATCAAGTTCAATAGAAAAACCATTCACCATGCTCTATTGTGTGTGACTTTCTAGATTCACTACTATATAGCACTGAAGAAACGTTGAACACTTTCAATGTTAATCGAGCTATTCGATTTGTTTAGAGAATGTCTCCCGTCATTCTCAAAACACCCTCAGAGTTCTTGAGTGACGTTCTAGCTACCAACGTATCAAGACAGTTTATAAAGTAATGAAATCTTATTCAAGTGAATCTATTTATGGTCGCCGATTATCGTACAATCCAATCCTTTTATTAATTGTCCCGTCGAGAAAGAACCATGATCCGATTAAGTTCATAGACTCGAAACGATGCATAGATCCAAATGGTGGAATGAGAGATGACACATGGAAAAACCCATTTCCATCATTCATGCCTTGGCCAAGGACTTCCTCATTCAACAACCAAACTTGGATCGCATAGGACATCGCCTCACGTCGGAGGTTAACGGATCCTCTCTTGACCACTACTTGTCAATCACTATACCAGACAAATGAAAATGCGAGAGGACGTATCTCATCTCATTTGTCGAAACAATCATTGTCTAAACGCTAGAATCAAACCCCAATACATATGACAACCGTAATGTCTCAAGTCTAAGGATTACATGCACAATCGCAATGATTAACAAATTATAAATCCAAAGTCATGTAATTTGTTATTCACGTCACATTCAATGATCTATTCAACTAATAGTCATCCACATGTTTGTAAGTCGCATCGCTATACTGTTATGGCACGTGGCTTACCATCCTTTATCATTAATATCTCTATATTAATCAAAGGTAACAACACATGTGATAGTCCGTAATTGATTATTAAAGTCCCGATCAAATAATCTAAGGACTATGAACACTTTAAGTATTTATCATATTAAAGAAATACGCCAACATATTCTAAACGCTTTTAGAATACATTTCTCTAATGAAAATACTAGGGACTCATTCATACAAGTAAAGAAGGAGAATATGAATGTCCTAAGTATGTCAATATGTAAACGAACATATAAACACTAATGCCATAAGTAAATGTCAAAATGCCCCAATATATGTCATCCAAATATGTAGCATTAGGGCATATCTCTAACAGTTGGGTCGTAGGATTTCGGGGTACATCCTGAGTACACCCATTTGGCGTGATAAGAGGATGATTTGAGGTTGGCTACAACAACTGATACTGGAAATGAACTGAGAGCAAAAGCTCACCGTATCCTTTTCACTATTTGTATAAGTACTTTCGCTTGGTTCCTAGAGGACCTCGGAGAAGAAGGACGGGTAATTGTGTTCTTTTACTGTTATACTACATTATGTACTTACTTGTGATACATGTCATGCTTGCAAAAGGGTTTTCATAACTGAACCGGAAAAAGAGTTTCAAAACTTATTTCTCATTCCGCTCGCTGAGTTCATAAGGACTCACCCTCTTTTATCATCTCAGGTGAAAAAGACCAAGAACAGGTACCCGAGGACAACGTGCCTAATGATGATTCCTTGGAATGATTGCTTGCCTTACGTGCCTTACTTGACTATGGCCATTTTGTGAACGATATGTTGCTTGAAGACTATTTCATTTCTTATGTTGCTTGTTATTGTATTGTAAATGACCCCCGTTATAATTTGGGGTCTAATTTTGGCTTGTATTGATCATAACTAGATAGACACTACTATGGTCGTTTTTGTTATCATTACTGGCTAGTATTTATCGTAGGATTATGAAGTATCAGGTAAGGATTAAGTCAAATGAATCTATCCAATCTTAAGCAAGTACTCATTGTTAAGCTAAGATCAACAGGTACTTTTGTAACGAGGATTAACAAACAAACGAGACATAGTATCATGCTAGGTTATTAATAAAACGAGACTTCGAGATAACTAGTAGGCGTTTCAATTAATGATAAATAGTAATCTTAGTTGGAAATGAATTTGAGATTGAAAGTTTTGAGGCCTTTAGAAAATGAGGTCAAACTAAAGAGCCCCAATTATAGCCTTTATGATGCCGGTTTTCCGGAGGATTTGTGGAATTTAGGCTAAACGTTAAGTGTTAAACCTTCTTGAACGATTAAGTACGTGAAAGGACTTGAATGTTTAGATCACTCCCTAGTCTAACCTCTATAGGTCGGGTTGGGGCGTGACAGTCTCTCTAGGCTGGAACTATGAACCGTCAACACGGAAGGGCTTTGCAACAACAAATTGACAAGTGCGATCATACCAACACTAATGCACCGTATCACATCAAAACTCCAAAGTTAAGCGTGATTGGGCGGGAGTTGTACAAGGATGGGTGACCCCTGGGGAAGTCCTCGTGTTGCACCCCCTTTTTCATTTTTTATTGCGCCGTTTAGCCATGCCAAGATGCTTCATCCGTCACATTTCTTTTCTCGAGTCCCACGGCATCTTGGGCAAGACAACTTTGCTTCATGGAGGGGCTGGGCTTGCAAACCGAGGTCGTGAGGCCTGTCACCTGGTCTCCGTTACTTCGGTGCCTATAACATTTGATCCGTAAGGAGTTAAGCGGCCCATATTATATTTTTGGAAATCTCTTCGGGAGCTCTACGACGGGGGCCGCAAGCCTGCTTGGCTGTAAATATTTTCAAAACCCGAAATCGAACGTTTTCATCAGTTTCGGGCCACTTTTCTTCTATATACGCTATTTTTTCATACCAGGTTGTTCGTCGGGAGCCGCGAAAATGCCGATAACCTGACTCGTGGGACAATAGATGGTCGTACTATGCGTTGATATTACGTCTTGCGAGGATGCTGCATTGTGGAAGTAGATAGGTTGTCGATAAGCCCATTTGGCCTTTTTAATGGACCGTCTCCCTGGGCTAGGACTGTGAACTGTCAACACATAAGGGCTTTGCGCCCACAACTTGACGGCTGCGATCATACAAGTACTAATGCACCGGATCCCATCAGAACTCCGAAATTAAGCGTGCTTGGGTGGGAGTCGTACTAGGATAGGTGACCCCCCGGGAAGTCCTCGTGTTGTACCCCTTTTTTAGTTTTTTATTGCGTCGTTCAGCCATGCCAAGATGCTTCATCTGTCACATTTCTTTTCTCGAGTCCCATGGCATTTTGGGTAAGACAACTTCGCTTCGCGGAGGGGCTGGGCCCGGAAGACCAAGGTCGTGAGGCCCATGACCTGGTCTCCGTCTCTCTGGTACCCATAACTTTTTATCCGTAAGGAGTTATGCGGCCTACAGTATATCGTTGGAAAGCTCTCTGGGAGCTCTACGACAAGGGCTACAAGCCTACTTGGCTGCGCCAAATTTTGGAACCCAAAATCGAACGTTTTCATCAGTTTTGGTCCAATTTTCTTTTGTTTGCGCTGTTTTTTCATCCCAGGTCATTCGTCGCGAGCTGTGAAAAGGCCGTTAACCTGACTCGTAGGATATTAAAGGGCCCTACAATGCTTCGATATCACGTCTTACGAGGACGTTGCGTTGTGGAAGAAGATGGGTTGTCGATAAGCCCTTTAGGCCTTTTTAATGGGCCGTTTCCCTGGGCTGGGACTGTGAATCGTCAACACATAAGGGATTTTCACTAACAACTTGACGGTGCGATCATACCAGCACTAATGCACCGGATCCCATCAGAACTCCGAAGTGAAGCTTGCTTGGGCGGGAGTCGTACTAGGATGGGAGACCCCCTGGGAAGTCCTCGTGTTGCACCGTTTTTTTCATTTTTTATTGCGTCGTTCAGCCATGCCAAGATGCTTCATCCGTCACATTTATTTCCTCGAGTCCCACAGCATCTTGGGCAAGACAACTTTGCTTTGCGGAGGGGCTGGGCCTGCAAACCGAGGTCGTGAGGCATGTGAACAAGTCTCCGTCTCTCCGGTGCGCATTACTTTTGATCCGAAATGAGTTATGCGGCCCACAGTATATTGCAAGAAAGCTCTGCGGGAGCTCTACGACGGGGGCAGCAAGCATGCTTTGCTGCACCTATTTTCAGAACCCAAAATCGAACGTTTTTATCAATTTCGGACCACTTTTCTTCTGTTTGTGCTATTTTTTTATCCCGGGTCATTCATCGTGAGCTGTGAAAAGGCCGATCATACCAGCGCTAATGCATCGGATCCTATCAGGACTCTGAAGTTAAGCGTGCTTGGGCCGGATTCGTACTTGGATGGGTGACCCCTTGGGAAGTCCTCATGTTGCACCCCCTTTTTCATTTTTTTTAACGTTGTACAGCCATGCCAAGATGCTTCATCCATCACATTTCATTCCTCGAGTCCCACGGTATCTTGGGGGAGACAACATCGCTTCGCGGATGTGTTGGGCCAGCAAACCGAGGTCGTGAGGCCTGTGACCTGGTCTCTGTCGCTCCAGTGCCCATAACTTTTGATTCGTAAGGAGCTATACGGCCCACAGTATATCATTGGAAAGCTCTCTAGGAGCCCTACGACAAGAGTAGAATGCTTGCTCAGCTGCACCTATTTTCGGAACACAAAATCAAACGTTTTCATCAATTTCAGGCTACTTTTCTTCTGTTTACACAGTTTTTTCATCTAGGGTCATTCGTCGTGAGCTGCTAAAAGGCCGATAACCTGACTCGTGGAACATTAGGGGGCCCTACTATCTGTCGATATCACGTCTTGTAAGAATACTACGTTGTGGAAGTAGATGGGTTATCGATAAGCCCATTGGGCCATTTTAATGGGTCGTTTCCCTGGGCTGGGACTGTGAACCATCAACACATAAGGGATTTGCATCCAAAACTTGACTGGTGCGATCATACCAACACTAATGCACCAGATCCCATCAGGACTCTGAAGTTAAGCTTGCTTGGGCGGGAATCGTACAGGGATGGGTGACCCTTTGGGAAGTCCTCGTGTTGCACCCCCTTTTTCATTTTTTATTGTACCTTAAGCCATGCCGAGATGCTTCATCCGTCATATTTCTTTCTTCAAGTCCCACGGCATCTTGGGCAAGACAACTTCGCTTCGCGGAGGGACAGGGCCCGTAAAGCGAGGTCGTGAAGCCAGTGACCTAGTTTCTGTCGCTCTAGTGCCCATAACTTTTGATCTGTAAGGATTTATGCAGCCCACAATATATCGTTGGAAAGTTCTCAGAGAGCTCTACGACGGGGGCAACAAGCCTGCTCAGCTGCACTTGTATTCAGAACCCAAAATTGAATGTTTTTATTAGTTTTGGGCTATTTTTCTTCTGTTTGCACTGTTTTTTCATCCCGGGTCGTTCTTCGTGAGCCACAAAAAGGCCGATAACCTGACTCGTAGGACATTAGAGGGCCCTACTATTCATCAATATCACGTGTTACGAGGATGCTACATTGTGATGGCAGATGTGTTGTCGATAAGCCCATTGGGCCTTTTTAATGGGCCGTCTCCCTGGGCTGGGACTGTGAACCATCAACACATAAGGGCTTTGCACCCACAACTTGACGGGTTCGATCATACAAGCACTAATGCACCGGATCCCATTAAAACTTCAAAGTTAAGCGTGTTTGGGCAGGAGTCGTACTAAGATAGGTGACCGCCTATGAAATCCTCGTGTTGTACCCCCTTTTTCATTTTTTATTGCGTCGTTCAGCTATGCCAAGATGCTTCATCCATCACATTTCTTTCCTCGAGTCCTACGGCATATTGGGCAAGACAACTACGCTTTGTGGAGGGGCTGGGCCCGTAAACCGAGGTCGTGAGGCCTATGACCTGGTCTCCGTCACTCCGGTGCCGATAACTTTTTATCCGTAAGGAGTTATGTGGCTTACAGTATATCGTTGGAAAGCTCTCCGCAAGCTTTACGACGGGGGCTGCAAGGTGCTTGGCTGCACCTATTTTTGGAACCAAAAATTGATCGTTTTCATCAGTTTTAAGCCACTTTTCTTTTGTTTGCACTGTTTTTTCCTCCCGGATCCTTCGTCGTGAGCCGCAAAATGGCCGATAACCTTACTCGTGGGAAATTAGAGGGCCCTACTATGCGCCGATATCACGTCTTGCCAGAATGCTACGCTGTAGAAGTAGATGGATTGTCGATAAGCCCATTGGGCCTTTTTAATGGGCCGTCTCCTTGGGCTGGGACTGTGAACCATCAACACAAAAGGGCTTTGCACCCACAACTTGACCGGTGCGATCATACCAGTACTAATGCACCGGATCCCATCAGAACTCTGATGTTAAGCGTGCTTGGGCGGGAGTCGTACTAGGATGGGTGACCCCCTGGTAAGTCCTCGTGTTGTACTCCCTTTTTCATTTTTTATTGCGTCGTTCATCCATGCCAAGATACTTCATCTGTCATATTTCTTTCCTCGAGTCCCACAGCATCTTGGGCAAGACAACTTAATTTCGCAGAGGGGCTGGGCCTGCAAACCGAGGTAGTGAGGCCTGTGACCTAGTCTTCGTCTCTCCGGTGCCCATAACTTTTTGATCTGTAAGGAGTTATGCAGCCCATAGTATATCATTGAAAAGCTCTTCGGGATCTCTACGACGGGGGCAGCTAGCTTGCCTTGATGCACCTATTTTTGGAACCCAAAATCGAACGTTTTCTTTAGTTTCAGGCCAATTTTATTCTGTTTGCACTATTTTTTCATCCCGGGTCGTTCGTTGCGAGCCGTGCAAAGGCCGATAACCTAACTCATGGGATATTAGATGGCCCAAGTACGCGCCGATGTCACGTCTTTCCAGGATGCTGTGTTGTGGAAGCAGATGGGTTGTCGATAAGCCCATTGGGTCTTTTTAATGGTTCGTCCTCCTCTATTGGGACAGTGAACCATCAACACATAAGGGCTTTGCACCCACAACTTAACAGGTGCGATCATACCAGCACTAATGCACCAGATCCCATCAGAACTCTGAAGTTAAGCCTGCTTGGGTGGGAGTTGTACCAGAAAAGGTGACCGCCTGTGAAGTCCTCGTGTTGCACCCCCTTTTTCATTTTTTATTATGCCTTCAGCCAAGCCAATATGCTTCATTTGTGACATTTCATTCCTAGAGTCCCACGGTATCTTGGGCGAGACAACAACGCTTAGTGGACAGGCTAGGTGTGATAACTCGAACCCAGCATGCATTCAATGGCATTTAATTGCATTTAATTAAGTGTTATCATAAATGTTAGCATTGAATTGTGTGTTTATTTTTAGTTAAACATTCATTTGTAGCTTTATTTTCATATTTATGTTAATCGGTTTTATTTTTCTTGCATCATAGTGCTCGGTTTTCAATTAAATGAAAAGTAGCACCGAGCCAGAGTAAATTTTGAACTATGTTACTTTCCAAAAATTATATTTTCTTAAATTCTTTGAGATTTAGTTGTTATTCTTTTATTGCTGCAAAGTGCATAGCATATCGAGAGCGATAGTTAGGAAATGATTTATAGTCCTCAGCAAATAGTGAAAACTAGTGTTTAGTGTTTTAATTTTAGTAGTTTAGTTGTTATTAACTGGAATTTGATTTGTGATAGTTGTTTTAGCTTCAAAATGCATAAAATAAGCCTATTTGACCAAGTTTAAGTTAGCTTTGATCAAGGGCTTGACTTGTTGACTTGTTATCATCTTTTATAAGCTTAAATTAACAAGGAAAATAAAGAAAAAAAGCTGGAAAACAGAATGCTAAGGGCCGAAAATATGCAAGGAAGAAAAAAAAACCTTTCAACTTCAAACTTCAATTTCTTCGCGGGAGCTTGTGCGAGGTGGTTTCCGAGACATCCAGCGTGGTTTTCCTAGTGTCTAGAAGCGTCTAAGGTGAAGCTTTCATGTTTATTTGCGCATTTGAATGTTTTATGTATTAACTTTAATTTTTGGGTTTTATCCGTATAATGTTATTTTGATCGTTTTGAGGCTTAAAGAATGTTCCCTAGCAATCGTAGAACATGTATTTATAGCTTTTTAGCATTTTCTGCGGTTGAATATCAAAATTGAAATTCAAATTGATAATTAAATAGTAAATTATGAATAGTAAACCCCCGTTTCGATGAAGTTGCTCCGTTATGCGTTCTGTTTATGTAGGAAGATGCTAGATATGCTAGAATGCCTAAATGTGTGGTTTAATTGGATTGTGTAATGGAAAAACGGAGAAAAATGGCTTAGTGAAAGTTGGGGTCGTTTAGGTCAAGGTTGGCATTTTATCGATTTGCGTGATGACATTGTCTCGGGAGGCCATGGAAGCACTTTTGGTATGGTTATGGCGTTGGCTGTGTGGTTGGTTAGGGTAGCGGTAGTTCAAACGAGCAAAGGGAAAAATCGGGGCTTTGAGTGAATTCTAAGGTGAAGTAGGGTTTCGGGGTCTTTAGACGTGCCTTATAGTGACCTAGGAGGATTGGTGAAGTTGGTTCCCAAAACTCGTGGCTCGTTTGAAAGTAGTAGCGTTTTGAAAGTGGGGTCATTTTGTGATTTGTTGTGTTTTCATAGTGTGATGCCTATAGGATGCTTAATAATGCTTGTTATGCTTGTTAAAGTTGATTATGATTGAATTTGTATATCGATTGTTGATAATGCTTGTTAGTGTTGTTCTTGTTACATTATTGATTGTAATTGCTTATTGTGTGCTTATTGTATCGCATGTTGTTACTGACTTGCACTTCAGTGCCTTGCTCGATTATCGTTAAATATCTTGTATTGCATTGCATAAGTGTCAGGCGCGTGAGTGATGGGCCTCTCTGGGTAGCCTCGAGTTGCCAGTGTTGGTTGCTCTAGCTCCGTGTCCTATTCCCTTTCTCGCTTGGGTTGCCGCCCAGGGAGTTTTGGGTCGTAGAATTGACAGAGTATGTCCGGAGTACTCTAAACGGAAGTTATAAAGTGGGTGAGCCGGCGCGTCATCATTAAAGTCATTGAAATCGTGATCGGTACATTACTCGCTCGAGTGAACCATAGCCTTCAAAGTGTGGTATAGCTTTGAATGGTTGTGTTAATGCTTTCTTAATTGTTTATTGTATTGTCATTTACAATGAATGTTTCCTTATTGATTATGTTGCTTAACTGTACCTATTTGCATTGCACAAACTTCTTTCTCTCCACCTCGATATCTGTCTCGCCCTCACTGAGTATATGTGTTGAGTATACTCACTCCTCACCACCACATTTCAGGAAATGCCTTGTTAGCTGGAAAGTTCGTGATTACGTGAAAGTTCGTGCTTGAAGAGTTCTTGCGTGCTATGTGGCTTGAGTTGTCAAAGATGCAAAGATGTATGTTCATATGTTGCATGTATTTATTGTTAAAAGGAATGTAATTTAAATTCAACTAGGTAATTGAGGTAGAATGAAAAGCTAGTTTATGTCTCTAGTTAGCATAGCTTAACTTTAATGCATGTTTGTATTGTTTAAAGAAAGAGTTAGAATAGTCTAGTACTTGGAAATGTATGTATATTTGCTGTGTTTAATTGTTGAGAACCGAGGCTCGGATGGCCTTGAGGTGGTTGAATGTTTGGACATGGTAATGGTCCACTTATATGCTGTCGTAGGTTTGCATTTTGCCTAGAAATAGGGGAGACTCTGTCCGTCGTTCCCTAAAATTTTGCCCAGGTTTGGAATTGGGTTGTGATTAGATTGATTGATAGAACTCCCAGTCTCGAAAGGGAACGGGGTGTTACACTAGGCCCGTAAACCGAGGTCGTGAGTTTTGTGACTTGGTCTCCGACGCTCCGGTGCCCATAACTTTTGATTTGTATAGAGTTATGCGGCCCACAGTATATCGTTGGAAAGCTCTCCAGGAGCTCAACGACAGGGGCAGCCAGCTTGCTCGAATGCGCCTGTATTCACAACCCAACATCGAACTTTTCCACCAATTTTGGGCCACTTTTCTTCTGTTTGCGCTATTTTTTCATCCCGGGTCATTCGTCGTGAGCATCAAAAAGTTCGATAACCTAACTCGTGGGACTTTAGAAGGCCCTACTACGAGTTGATATCACATCTTGTGAGGATGTTGCGTTGTGGATGCAGATGGGTTATCGATAAGCCCAATGGGCCTTTTTAACGGGCCGTCTCCTTGGGCTAGGATTGTGAACCATCAACACATAAGGGCTTTGCACCAACAACTTGACTGTGCGATCATACCAACACTAATGCACTGGACTCCATCAGAATTTCGAAGTTAAGCATACTTGGGCGGGAGTCGTACTAGGATGGGTGACCCCTTGGGAAGTCCTCGTGGTGTACCCCCTTTTTCATTTTTTATTGCGCCTTCAGCCATGCCAAGATGCTTCATCCGTCATATTTCTTTCCTCGAGTCCCACGGCATCTTGGGCAAGACAACTTCACTTCGCGGAGGGGCAGGGCCCGCAAAGCGAGGTCGTGAGGCCTGTGACCTGGTCTCCGTCACTCTAGTGCCCATAACTTTTGATCTGTAAGGAGTTATGCGTCCTACAGTATATCATTGGAAAGTTCTCCGGGAGCTCTACGATGGGGGTAGCAAGCCTGCTCGGCTGCGCCTGTATTCAGAACCCAAAATTGAACATTTTTTTTCAGTTTTGGGCTACCTTTCTTCTGTATGTACTGTTTTTTCATCCCAGATCATTCTTTGTGAGCCACAAAAAGGCCGATAACATGACTCGTAGGACATTAGAGGCCCCTACTACTCGTCGATATCACGTCTTGCAATAATGCTATGTTGTGGAAGCATATGGGTTGTCGATAAGCCCATTGGGCCTTTTTAATGGGCCGTCCCCCTAGGCTGGGACTGTGAACCGTCAACACATAAGGGCTTTGCACCCACAACTTAACGGGTGCGATCATGCCAGCACTAATACACTGGATCCCATCAGAACTCCGAAGTTAAACCGTGCTTAGGAGGGAGTTGTACTAGGATGGGTGACCCCCTGGGAAGTCCTCGTGTTGTACCCCCTTTTTCATTTTTTTGTTGCACTGTTCAGCTATGCCAAGATGCTTCATCCGTCACATTTCTTTCCACGAGTCCCATGGCATCTTGGGCAAGACAACATCTCTTTGCGGAGGGGCTGGGCCCGCATACCGAGGTCGTGAGGCCTGTGACCTGGTCACCGTCGCTCCGGTGCCCATAACTTTTTATCTCTAAGGAGTTATGCGGCCTACGGTATATCATTGGAAAGCTCTCTGGGAGATCTACAATAGGGGGCTACAAGCCTGCTCAGTTATACCTATTTTTGGAAAACAAAATTGAACGTTTTCAAGAATTTCGTGCCACTTTTCTACTGTTTGCGCTATTTTTTCATCCTGGGTCGTTTCTTGTGAGTTACGAAAAGGCCGATAACCTGACTTGTGGGATATTAGAGGGCCTTACTACGCGTCGATATCACATCTTGTGAGGATGCTACGTTGTTGAAGTATATGTGTTGTCGACAAGCCCTTTAGGCCTTTTTAATGGGTTGTCTTCCTGGGTTGGGACTGTGAACTGTTAACACATAAGAGCTTTGCACCCACAACTTAACGGGTGCGATCATTCCAGCACTAATGCACCGTATCCCATCAGAACTTTGAAGTTAAGCGTGCTTGGGCGGGAGTCGTACTAGGATATGTGACCCCCTGGGAAGTCCTCGGGTTGTACCCCTTTTTTTCATTTTTTATTGTGCCATTAAGCCATGCCAAGATGCTTCATCCGTCACATTTCTTTCCTCGAGTCCCACGGCATCTTGGGCAAGACAACATTGCTTCGCAGGGGGGCTGGGCTTGCAAACCGAGGTTGCGAGGCCAGTGACTTGGTCTCTGTCTCGCCGGTGCCCATAACTTGTTATCCGTAAGGAGTTATGTGGCCTACAGTATATCGTTGAAAAGTTCTCCATGAGCTCTACGGTGGGGGAAGCAAGCGTGCTTGGCTGCTTCTAGTTTTAGAACCCAAAATCAAAAGTTTTCATATGTTTTGGGCTATTTTTCTTCTATTTGCACTATTTTTTCATCTCTAATCGTTCGTCATGAGCCGCAAAAAGGCCGATAACCTTACCCGTGGAATATTAGAAGGCCCTAATGCGCGTTGATATCACGTCTTGCGAGGATGCTACGTTGTGGAAGTAGATGGGTTGTCGATAAGCCCATTGGGATTTTTTAATTGTCGTCTCCCAGGGCTGGGACTGTGAACCGTCAACACATAAGGGCTTTGCAGCCACAACTTAACGGGTGCGATCATACCAGCACTAATACACCGGACCCTATCAGAACTCCGAAGTTAAGCGTGCTTTGGCGGGAGTCATACTAGAATGGGTGACCCTTTGGGAAGTCCTCGTGTTGCACCCCCTTTTTCTTTTTTTATTGCGTCATTTAGCCATGCCAAGAAGCTTCATCCATCACATTTCTTTCCTCGAGTCCCAAGGCATCTTGGGCAAGACAACTTCGCTTCACAGAGGGGCTGGGCTTGCAAACCGAGGTCGTGATGCCTGTGACTTGGTCTCCGTTGCTCCAGTTCCCATAAATTTTGATCCGTAAGGAGTTATAAGGCCCACAGTATATCGTTTGGAAGCTCTCCGGGAGCTCTACGATGGGGGCAACAAGCCTACTCGACTGCGCCTATATTTGAACCCAAAATCAAACATTTTCATCAGTTTCAGGCCACTTTTCTTCTATTTGCGTCATTTTTTCATCCTGGGTCGTTCGTCGTGAGCCTTGAAAAGGTCGATAACCTGACTCTTGGGATATTAGAGGGCCCTACTATTTGTCAACATCACGTCTTGCAAGGATGCTGCGTTGTGGAGGCAGATGGGTTATCGATAAGCCCATTGGGCCTTTTTAATGGGCTGGGATTGTGAACCGTCAACACATAAGGGCTTTGCACCCACGACTTGACGGGTGCGATCATACCAGCACTAACGCACTGGATCCAATCAGAACTCCGAAGTTAAGCGTGCTTGGGCGGGAGTCATACTAGGATGGGTGCCCCCATGGGAAGTCCTCGTGTTGTACCCTATTTTTCATTTTTTATTACGCCGTTCAGCCATGCCAAGATGCTTCATCCATCACGTTTCTTTCCTCGAGTCCCACGGCATATTGGGCAAGACAACTTCGCTTCGCAGAGGGGATGTGCCTGCAAACAGAGGTCGTGAGGCCTATGACCTGGTCTGCTTCTCTCCGGTGCCCATAACTTTTGATCTGTAAGGAGTTATGCTGCCTACAATATATCGTTGTAAAGCTCTCCGGGAGTTCTACGATGGGGATAGAGAGTCTGCATAGCTACGCCTATTTTTGGAAACCAAAATTGAACGTTTCATTAGTTTCTGGCCACTTTTCTTCTGTTTACGCTATTTTTTATCCCGGGTCATTCGTCGTGAGTTCCAAAAAGGCTAATAACCTGACTCAGGGGGCATTAGAGGGCCCTACTACGTGTCGATATCATATCTTGAGAGGATGCTGCGTTGTGGAAGCAGATGGGTTGTCGATAAGCCCATTGGGGCTTTTTAATGGGTCACCTCTCTAGGCTGGGACTGTGAACCGTCAACACATAAGGGCTTTGCAACCACAAATTGACTGGTGCGATCATGCCAGCCCTACTTAACCGGATCCCATCAGAACTCCGAAGCTAAGCGTGCTTGGGCGGGAGTCGTACTCGGATGGGTGACCCCTAGGGAAGTTCTTATGTTACACCCCTTTTTTTCATTTTTTATTGCGTCGTTCAGCCATACCAAGATGCTTCATCTATCACATTTCTTTTCTAGAGTCCCATGGCATCTTGGGCTAGACAACTTCGCTTCACGGAGGGGCTAGGCTTGTAAACCAAGGTCGTGAGTCCTGTGACCTGGTCTCTGTTGCTCTAGTGCCCATAACTTTTGATCCGTAAGGAGTTATGTGGCCTACAGTATAACGTTGGAAAGCTCTTCAGGAGCTCTATGACGGGGGCCACAAGCCTGCTCAGCTGCACCTATTTTCAGAACTCAAAATAAAATATTTTCATCAGTTTCGGGCCATTTTTCTTCTATATACGGTGGTCGTTCGTCGGGAGCTGCAAAAAGGCCAATAACCTGACTCGTGGGACAATAGAGGGCCGTACTACTCATCGATATCACATCTTGTGAGGATGTTGCATTGTGGAAGCAAATGGGTTGTCGATAAGCCGATTGGGGCTTTTTAATGTACCGTCTCCCTGGGCTGGGACTGTGAACTGTCAACACATAAGGGCTTTGTACCCACAACTTGACGGGTGCGATCATACAAGGACTAATGCACCAAATCCCATCAGAACTCTGAAGTTAAGCGTGCTTGGGCGGGAGTCGTACTAGGATAGGTAACCCCCTGGGAAGTCCTCGTGTTGCACCCCCTATTTAATTTTTTATTGCGCCGTTCAGCCATGCCAAGATACTTCATCTGTCATATTTCTTTCATCGAGTCCCACGGCATCTTAGGTAAGACAACTTTGCTTCGCGAAGGGGCTGGTCCCGTAAACCGAGGTCATGAGGCCTGTAACCTGGTCTCCGTCTCTCTGGTGCCGATAATGTTTTATCCGTAAGGAGTTATACGGCCCACAGTATATCATTGAAAAGTTCTCCAGGAGCTCTACAACGGGGGCAGCAAGCCTGCTCGGCTGCTGTCAGGCCCCAACCTAACCTATAAAGGTTAGACTAGGGTATAATCTAAACATTCAAGTCATATCACGTACTTAATTGTTCATGAAAGTTTAACACTTAACATTTTAGCCTAAACTCCACAAATTCTCTGGAAAACCGGCAGCATAACGGCTATAATTGGGCTCCTTAGTTTGACCTAATTTTCTAAAGACCTCAAAACTTTCAATCTTAAATTCATTTCCACCTAAAATTACTCTTTATCACCAGTCGAAACACCTACTAGTTATCTCGAAGTCTCGTTTGATTAACAACCTAGCAAATCTATACCGATGATGAAAGTGTTGTGGGATCATCATGGATTTGAAGAAGCAATGTGGAAAAGGCGAGACCAGATAGAGCAACAGTATCCAGCTTTATTTCAAAGGTAATATCGAATTTCGGGATGAAATTCTTTTAAGGAGGGGAGGATGTGAGGCTGACCTCGATTTGCATGTGATACCTCATTTCATGTGCCCTAACCTAGATTTGTGTGCCTTGACCTAGGTTTAAGAGTCGTGTTTCGTTTTGTGTGCCTTGCATTGAATTACTTGCATACATTTAGGGTTGCCTGCATTTACTTGGGAAACGTGATTTCGTCTTGTAATTCATGCCTTACCTTGTAGTGTATGCCTTAAACCTAAGAAAGCGTGCCCTCACGCTAATCAAGAAAGCATCTTACACGAAGCACTATATCATTAATTAATCCTACAAACTCCACTAACTAATATTAAAATGCTAATTCAACTCACTAGAAGACGAAATCTCACAAAAATGCATCCTACACAAATTCTGAATTTTGCAAGCCCTAGGCCGACACATGCATCAACTCCTCAAGCTTTTCATTCTTTCTCTCATTTTCACTCACTCTCTCATTTCTTCTCTCTCTCTCTCGGCATTAGTTGTAATTCTACACTCCATAGCTTAGGTTTATCATCCTAAGATTCATCAAGACCTTCGAGCTACTAAGGAACTCAACCAAGCAAGCTAGGATGCAAAAGACACACATGCAAGCTCATAGGACCTAATTTCGGCTTAGGTATGTTTGGTAGCTCCTATTTCGTTTTCTTTTGTTCTAGCCACTTGCACATACTAAGAATGTGGTTACTAAGCTAGGAATTAGAGAATTTCAAGTTGTCTCTCGGCTAAGCAAGGAGAAAAGACTACCTTGTGCTTCATCAAGAGCTTTGTGCATCTTCATTGTTGTCTTGCTAAGGTGAGGGCTAAAACTCTTCTGGAAAGCTTTCAAAAACCACATGCATGCCTTTAAATGTCTATTTTTACCTCTGTACTTGTGATATATGTGTGTACATGAGCATTTGTAAACATGCAGGGCAAGATATTTGGCTAGAATGTGAAGATAGGTGAAATCGCGTATTTGGCAGCTTTCTGTTCTGTTAGAGCAAAGTGATTTTGACCAGGTAAATGATGTTGACAATGCATGAAAATTGGTAGGTGACTAGTTTTTCCAGTTCTGAACATTTTCATAGAAATAGGCCAAAGCTAATTTTGACTCTAAGGTCCCCAAAATGGCAAAACATGGAAAGGTGTCCAAATCTGGAAAATTTGGGAAAATGAAGCAGGTTTTGGCAGATTCACTGTTCTTGTAGAACGAACAAGTTTCGACTTAGTAAATGATATCCAAAATCATGAAATTTGGTATGATTCTAGAGTTTTCAGTTATGGACATTTTGTCAGAAATAGACTAAGGCAAAATCTGACCCTAAGGCCCCAAAAAACGACAAGTATTGAAATGTGTGCAAATCTGGACAGTTTTGTGTAGTCTCACGGTTTTGGCTATAACTCTTGAAACCGAACTCCAAATGGTGCGCGGTTTGCTTCTAAATTTAGTTCACTCCTTAAGATTTAATTTGACATTTTGTTCACTGGAATTGGAGTTTGTTTGCTTATCTCAATGATTGTGAGAAGACAGACCATTGCAGTGAGGTTTCCATCTAGTGAACGTAAACGTCGTTGCATGTTGTATGACTTTATTATTTGATTACGTGAACTTAGAAATGAGTATATGACTTGATTTACATGATTTACATGGCTGCCCGTTTAATATTCATATAACTCGATGTGCTTTACAAGTGAAATTATCTGTCATATTGTGTCTCGTGTGTTTACTTGTCAATGTGCAATCTCATGACTGCTCGGAGGCAACCTACTTTGTTGTCCTCCTAATGTGATATATTAAATGTCATAAATGTGCATTGCATACAAGGTTGCAACCTTTCATTCTGGTGTGGTAGCGTTCACGCACACCGGGCGGCATCGGGCTTGCCGGTGCAACCGTGACTACCATTGTCCAATTCCCTCTCTTGCTTGGGGACTAGACTTCCTCGGAGAGTTGGGTCGTAGGATTTCGGGGTACATCCGGAGTACACCCATTTGGCGTGATAAGGGGATGATTTGAAGTCGGCCGCAACAACTGATACTGGAAATGAACTAAGAGCAGAAGCTCACCGTATCCTTTCCACTATGTGTATAAGTACTCTCGCTTGGTTCCTAGAGGACCTCGGGGAGGAAAGACGGGTAATTGTGTTCTTTTACTTTTACATTACATTATGTACTTACTTGTGATATATGTCATGCTTGCAAAGGGTTTTCATAAGTTGAACCGGAAAATGAGTTTCAAAACTTATTTCTTGTTCCCCCTCGCTGAGTTCATAAGGACTCACGCTCTTTTATCATCTCAGGTGAAGAAGACCAGGAATAGGTACCCGAGGACAACGTGCCTTTTGATGATTCATTGGAATGATTGCTTGCCCTACGTGCCTTACTTGACTATGGCCATTTTGTGAACGATATGTTGCTTGAAGACTATTTCTTATGTTGCTTGTCGTTGTATTGTAAATGACCCCCATTGTAATTTGGGGTCTAATTTTGGCTTGTACTGATCATAACTAGTTAGACACTCTTGTGGTCGTTTTTGCTATCGCTACTGGCTAGTACCTATCACAGGCTTATGAAGTATCAGGGAAAGGATTAAGTAAAATGAATCTATCCAATCTTAAGCAGGTACTCATTGGTAGACTAAGATCAACATGTACTTTTGTAACAAGGATTAACAAACAAACAAGACAGATTATCATGCTAGGTTGTTAATCAAATGAGACATCGAGATAACTAGTAGGTGTTTCAATTGGTGATAAATAGTAATCTTAGTTGGAAATAAATTTGAGACTGAAAGTATCAAGGCGTTTAGAGAATTAGGTCAAACTAAAGAGCCCAATTACAACTATTATGCTGCCGATTTTTCAGAGAATTTGAGGTGTTTAGGCAAAACGTTAAGTGTTAAATTTTGATGAACGATTAAGTACGTGATATGACTTGAATGTTTAGATCACACCCTAGTCTAACCTTTATAGGTCGGGTTGGGGCGTGACACCTTATCTTAATGGTATCAGAGCTTAGATTGCTTAAGGCGGGTTTAACTCTCGGACCATGGGTAGAAGCCCTAAGGTAATGGAGATGACTTGTTTATGTGTGATTTTGTGTGACAATATCAATTGTGCCTTCTCTGTTTCTATGTGCTTATGTGATTAACATGTTTTAACTGTTTCTAGAATTGTGTATCTATATAAAATTATATGTTGCATGTCTTATGCATTAAATTCTTGTTTGTCGTATTCCAATAAATTGTGCATCGTAATCTGTGCCTATAGATGGCTAGCCCTAGTACCCGCACTACTAATAGGAGCGGTGAGCCCCAAGAGACCGAAGATGCTCATCAAACTAATCCCGGCATAGCTATGTTTAACATGATGGCGAATGCCATGGATCGCGTGTCGCGAGTAATGGAACGTCAAGATGCACGTGAAGCAAACAACAACAACAACAGGAATGATGGTAACCATGGGAGAAATAGCAGAATGCGGGAGTTCCTTGACTTTCGCCCGTCCAAATTCCACGGGGAAGCTGATGATGAAAAAGCAGAGGCTTGGCTGTCTGAGATCGAGAGGATTTTCAAACCACTTGACTATACTAATGAAGAAAAGGTGGAGTTTGCTGTGTTTATGTTGCACGGGGATGCTGAGCATTGGTGGCACACCGTGGAGGCGCTTTAGGAAACTAATCATACACCTCGCTTGTGGGGTAATTTCGTTAAGGCATTCAAGGAGAAATACGTACCTGCAGTTTCCAGGCAGAGGCGGATTGAGAAATTCATGCACTTGAACTAGGATAACATGATGGTGGCCCAGTACGAGGCTCGTTTTGACCGACTGTCCCGTTATGCTCAATACATGGTCAGTACCCCTGAGGCAAAGATGTGGAAATTTATGAATGGGTTGAGGCCAGAGCTTCAGGACCAGTTGGCTTCGCATGACTTTGCTACCTATTCTGCTCTCCTTGCTGCTACTTCCCGAGTTGAGAAGAGGAAACTTGATAGAGCCGGTTCGAGCCAGCCGAACAAGAAACTGTATTAGTCTCCAGGTCAATAGAGAAAATTCCAAACTCAGAGTCGCAATCATGGCCAGAGCCAGAACAGACCAGTTAATAACCGTGGCCCGACTAAAGCACCATCAGCCTCTTCCACCCGCGGATCCACAGGTAGTTCACCTGCTACTTAGTCTATCAATTGTTTTTACTGTGACAAGAAGGGTCATACTGAGGCCCAGTGCTGGAAGAAGTCAGGACGATGTGTGCGGTGTGGCAGTGATCAGCACCAGATCAAGGATTGCCCTAAATGGCAAGGAGGACAAAATCAGGTTAAACCAGCTGGTAGAGGCAAGACTCCAGTTCCTAGAGTTCAGGCTCGAGCTTATGCTATTGAGTGCGAGGAGCTTCCAGAGGAGACCGTTGTTGTTGAAGGTACATTCTTGATACTGAATCAACCTGTTAGAGTGCTAATTAATCTAGGTGCTACTCATTCATTTATTACTCCCTTATGTGTGCAACGTGTGAAACTACGAGTTGTATGTTTGCCTTACGAAGTAGAAGTTGGTACTCCGATGGGTTCTAAACTTGTTACTAGCTCAGTTTGTAAAGCATGTAAAATCCAAATTAAAGATAGGGAATTCTTAGCCAATCTTATTGCATTACCCTTTCAAGAGTATGAAGTCATTTTAGGGATGGACTGGTTGGCAAAGCATCATGCCCAACAAGATTGCCGGACGAAGATTGTAACATTCCAGATACCTGGTCAACCAATATTTGAGGTAATGGGTCGAAGAGATTTCATCGGGAGTTCCATCATTTCATCTACGAAAGCAGTGAAGTCCTTGAGGAAAGGATGTAGTGGATACTTAGCTTACCTCATCAACAAGCCGTCGGACAAAGCTAAGATGGAGGAGATGCCAATGATTAAAGATTATGCGGATGTGTTTCCAAAAGAATTGCCCTGTTTACCCCCAAATTGGGAGATCGAGTTCATCATAGAATTACTGCTTGGCACCCAGCCGATATCTAAAGCTCCCTATCATGTGGCACTAGCCGAGCTACAAGAATTGAAGGACCAATTGCAAGGATTTTTGAAGAAGGGGTTCGTTCAACCAAGTTCTTCTCCGTGGGGTGCACCAGTCCTGTTTGTAAAGAAGAAAGACGGAACGTTAAGACTATGCATCGATTACCGAGGATTGAACCAAGTGACCTTCAATAATAAATACCCACTTCGACTGATCGACTAGTTATTTGATCAACTTCAAGGAGCCAAAGTATATTCGAAGCTCGACTTGAGGCAAGGGTACTATCAGTTGCGGATCAAAAAGGAAGATGTGCCTAAAACGGCTTTCTGGACGAGATATAGGCATTATGAATATGTGGTGATGCTATTTGGACTAACTAATGCCCCTGCAGCTTTTATGGACTTGATGCACAGGGTGTTTCAACCCTACTTGGACCAATTTGTGGTGATCTTTATTGATGATATTTTGGTATACTCGAAATCCGAGGCTGAGCATGAACAACATCTATGATTGGTACTGCAAAAACTTCGAGAGCATCAATTGTATGCGAAGTTTAGCAAACGCGAATTTTGGTTGCAGCAGATTGCATTTTTGGGGCACATCATATCCCAAGAAGGAATAGCAGTGGATCCAGCAAAGATAGAAGTGGTGATGTCTTGGAAGAAGCCGAAAAATGTTACGGAAGTTCGGAGTTTTCTTGGTCTAGCCAACTATTATCGGAGGTTCGTGAAGGATTTCTCAAAGATCGCAGGACCGCTTACAAAACTCACTCAAAAGAAAACAAAGTTCGTGTGGGATGACAAGTGTGAGAACAACTTTCAAGAATTGAAGAAAAGATTGACTACCACACCTGTTCTTGTATTGCCTGAAGGGAGTCAAGGTTTTATAATCTATAGCGATGCTTCGAAGGAAGGACTGGGTTGTGTGTTGATGCAAAATGGTAGAGTGATTGCGTATGCTTCTACGAAACCGAAGCCGGATGAAGTGAACGAGCCGACGCATGACTAGGAGGTAGGAGGTATTGTGTTTGCACTCAAGAAATAGAGGAACTATCTGTGGGGTAACAAGTTTGAGGTGTTTACTGATCACAAGAGCTTGAAATACTTGTTCTCACAAAAGGAGTTGAACATGAGGCAAAGACGGTGGATGGAGCTTTTGGATGATTATAACTACACAATCAATTATGTGCCCGGTAAAGCAAATGTAGTTGCAGATGCCTTAAGTCAGAAGGCGAGCATGGCAAAACTGGAAGTTAAGGTGCAGGAGTTGTTAGAGGGAGCATTCTTGTGGAAACCACAATTGACTCAAAAAGGGTTACTTTTTGCCACTACACAAGTTCAATCGACCTTGTTGTCAGAATTACGAGAGGCTCAACAGAAAGACCAACAGTTTCAGAAAATTAAAGAAAGCAACACAGATTTCAAGTTTCATGATGATAGTATTTGGAGGTTTAGGAATCGGATTTGTGTTCCTAATGAGCCAGAGCTGAAAAAGAAGATTCTTGAAGAAGCCCATAACTCAAGATATACTATTCACCCCGGCGGAACAAAGATGTACCGGGATTTGAAGTAACACTATTGGTGGAATAACATGAAGAGAGAGATTGCGGAGTTTGTGGAATGGTGTTTGACTTGCCAGAGAGTCAAAGCAGAACATCAACGACCAGCAGGTTTACTTCAACCGTTGGAAATTCCTCAATGGAAATGGGAACATGTAACTATGGACTTTGTCATGGACCTGCCCAGGTCACAAAAGGGTCATGACGCCATTTGGGTTATAGTGGATAGATTGACTAAGTCAGCGCACTTCTTACAGATGAACAAGGAGGATAGTCCTGAGAAGTTGGGAGATATGTATGTGGCGGATATTGTAAGGTTGCACGGGATGCCTGTGAGTATTGTATCGGATAGGGATCCTCGTTTTACTTCCCGATTTTCGAAGAGATTGCAAGAAGCTTTGGGAACGAAGTTGAGTTTCAGCACGGCTTATCACCCTCAGACTGATGGACAATCTGAGAGAACTATTCAGATTCTAGAGGATATGCTGAGGGCGTGTGTTTTAGACTTCGGAAAAGGTTGGGAGAAATATCTGTCTTTAGCGGAATTCGCTTATAATAACAGTTATCAGGCCACAATCGGGATGGCCCCATTTGAGGCATTGTATGGACGTAAGTGTCGATCCCTAATTTATTTGGATGAAGTAGGTGAGACGAAGACTTTTGACCTGACCCTACTACCAGAACTTATGAAGACTGTTGATAATGTCCACCTTATCCAGAAACGGATGCTTACCGCCCAAAGCAGGCAAAAAAGTTACACAGACCGACGGAGACGGAGTCTAGAGTTTGAGGTCGGCGACAAGGTGTTCTTGAAGATATCACCTCGGAGGGGACTGATTAAACACGGCAAGGGTGGAAAGTTGAGCCCGAGGTTTGTAGGACCATTTGAGATAATTGAGAAGGTTGGCAAATTGGCGTATTGCCTGGAACTACCCCAAAACCTCTCCAATATTCACGACGTCTTTCATGTTTCAATGCTACGGAAGTATCATCTTGATCCATCGTATATCTTGGAGTCAGAGTCGTTGCGACTTCGGGAGAACTTGTCTTATGAAGAAAAGCCCATTCGGATCCTAGACCAGCAAGATTGGGAGTTGCACAGCAAATCTATACAGATGGTGAAAGTGTTGTGGGATCATCATGGAGTTGAAGAAGCAACGTGGGAAAGGCAAGACCAGATAGAGCAACAGTATCTAGCTTTATTTCAAAGGTAATATCGAATTTCGGGACGAAATTCTTTTAAGAAGGGGATGATGTGAGGCCCAACTTCTATTTGCTTGCGATACCTCATTTCGTGTGCCCTAACCTAGATTTGCATGCCTTGACCTAGGTTTAAGAGTCGTGTTTCGTTTTGTGTGCCTTGCATTGAATTACTTGTATACATTTAGGGTTGTGTGCATTTACTTGGAAAACGTGCTTTCATCTCGTAGTTCGTGCCTTATCTTGTAGTGCGTGCCCTAGACTTAGGAAAGCGTGCCCTTACACTAATCAAGAAAGCATCTTACACGAAGCACTAGATTATTAATTAATCCTACGAACTCCACTAACTAATATTAAAATGCTAATTCAACTCACTAGAAGACGAAATCTCACAAAAAGCTAGACATTCTTATTCTTTATTCTTTATTCTTTTGCACATCCCAAACACACAATTAAATAATGCTCAAACAAGACAAAAAAATTCAGATTTAAGCTACCCTTGGCCGACCATGAGAAGGACTTTGTGCATGCCTTGCATAATTTAAAATTAAACCTAGACATTCTATGACAAGCTAATGACACAATGCAAAACAAATGACTCAAAAACCCTACCCAATGCACTAAAATCTCGACACACTCAAATTGCCCATGCTAGACATTTCAAATTATGCTCCTTGAAGACACAAATTCTGAATTTTGCAAGCCCTAGGCCGATACATGCATCAACTCCTCAAGCTTTTCATTCTTTCTCTCATTTTCTCTCACTCTCTCATTTCTTCTCTCTCTCTCTCGGCCTTAGCTGCAATTCTACACTTCATAGCTTAGGTTCATCATCCTAAGATTCATCAAGAACTCAAGCTACTAAGGAACTCGACCAAGCAAGCTAGGATGCAAAAGAAACACATGCAAGCTCATAGGACCTTCATTTCGGCTTAGGTATGTTTGGTAGCTCCTATTTCATTTTCTTTTGTTCTAGCCACTTGCACATACTAAGAACATGGTTACTAAGCTATGAATTAGAGAATTTCAAGTTGTCTCTCGGCTAAGCAAGGAGAAAAGACTACCTTGTGCTTCATCAAGAGCTTTGTGCATCTTCATTGTTGTCTTGCTAAGGTGAGGGCTAAAACTCTTTTGAAAAGCTTTCAAAAACCACATGCATGCCTTTAAATGTCTATTTTTACCTCTGTACTTGTGATATATGTGTGTACATGAGCTTTTGTAAACATGCATGGCAAGATATTTGGCTAGAATGTGAAGATAGGTGAAATCGCGTATTTGGCAGCTTTCTGTTCTGTTCGAGTGAAGTGATTTGGATGAGGTAAATGATGTTAAAAATGCGTGAAAATTTGTAGGTGACTAGTTTCTCCAGTTCTGAACAGTTTTTGTAGAAATAGGCCAAAGCTAATTTTGACTCTATGGACCCCAAAATGGCAACACATTGAAGGGTGTCCAAATCTGGAAAATCTGGGAAAATGAAGCAGGTTTTGGCAGATTCACTGTCCTTGTAGAACGAACCTGTTTTGACTTAGTAAATGATATTAAAAATGAATCAATTTGGTATGCTGCTAGAGTTTTCAGTTATGGACATTTTTGTCAGAAATAGACTAAGGATAAATCTGAACCTAAGGCCCTCAAAAACGACAAGTATTGAAATGTGTGCAAATCTGGACAGTTTTGCGTAGTCTCACGGTTTTGGCTATAAGTCTTGAACCCGAACTCCAAATGGTGCGAGGTTTGTTTCTGAATTTAGTTCACTCCTTAACCTTTAATTTGACATTTCGTTCACTAGAATTGGAGATTCTTTGCTTGTCTCAATGATTGTGAGAATCCAGACCATTGCAGTGAGGTTTCCCTCTAGTGATATGCTTAAAAAAATTATTGTAACTTCTCTTGTTGTATTAATTGCTTGGGATTATGGCACTTGGATGTTGTGTGGACATTTTTGAATGCTTGAGGGTGTTTGAATTAATCGATGCATGGCTCGAGTTTAATTATGTGACAACTTAGGGCTTAATCGCACGGGTGAGCATGAATTGAAACCCTAATGACTAGGAAAACTCGCTAAGTGTTGATCCTATGGATATCGTGTTTAATTATATGATTAGTAGGCTGCCCGTAGTTGCCTTACAGCCCTAAATGTGATTCCGATGATTACATGTTGACAAGTAGGCCTTTCTTGCTCCCGGTCCCACGTAAACGTCGTTGCATGTTGTATGACTTTATTATTTGATTACGTGAACTTAGAAATGAGTTATATGACTTAATTTATATGCATTACATGGCTGCCCGTTTAATATTCATATAACTCCATGTGCTTTACAAGTGAAATTACCTGTCATATCGTGCCTCGCGTGTTTACTTGTCAATGTGCAATCTTATGACTGCTCGGAGGCAACCCTACTTTGTTGTCGTCCTAATGTGATATATTAAATGTCATAAATGTGCATTGCATACAAGGTTGCAACCTTTCATTCTGGCGTGGTAGCGTTCACGCACACCGGGCGGCGTCGGGCTGGCCGGTGCAACCGTGACTACCATTGTCCAATTCCCTCTCTCGCTTGGGGGCTAGACTTCCTCAGAGAGTTGGGTCGTAGGATTTCAAGGTACATCCAGAGAACACCCATTTGGCATGATAAGGGGATGATTTGAAGTCGGCCGCAACAACTGATACTGGAAATGAACTGAGAGCAGAAGCTCACCGTATCCTTTCCACTATCTGTATAAGTACTCTCGCTTAGTTCCTAGAGGACCTCAGGTAGGAAAGACGAGTAATTGTGTTCTTTTACTTTTACATTACATTATGTACTTACTTGTGATATATGTCATGCTTGCAAAGGGTTTTCATAAGTTGAACTGAAAAAATGAGTTTCAAAACTTATTTCTTGTTCCCCTTCGTTGAGTTCATAAGGACTCACCCTATTTTATCATCTCAGGTGAAGAAGACCAAGAATAGGTACCCGAGGACAACGTGCCTTTTGATGATTCATTGGAATGATTGCTTGCCCTACGTGCCTTACTTGACTATGGCCATTTTGTGAATGATATGTTGCTTGAAGACTATTTCTTATGTTGCTTGTCGTTGTATTGTAAATGACCCATGTTGTAATTTGGGGTCTAATTTTGGCTTGTACTAATCATAACTAGTTAGACACTCTTGTGGTCGTTTTTGCTATCGCTACTGGCTGGTACCTATCACAGGCTTATGAAGTATCAGTGATAGGATTAAGTAAAATGAATCTATCCAATCTTAAGCAAGTACTCATTGGTAGACTAAGATCAACATGTACTTTTGTAACAAGGATTAACAAACAAACGAAACAGAGTTATCATGCTAGGTTGTTAATCAAACGAGACATCGAGATAACTAGTAGGCGTTTCTGTGATAACCTGAACCCGGCATGCATTTAAGGACATTAAATTGCATTTAATTAAGTGTTATCTTAAATGTTAGCATTGAATTATGTGTTTATTTTTTGTTAAACATTCATTTGTAGCTTTGTTTTCATATTTTGTTAATCGGTTTTGATTTTTCTTGCATTTTAGTGCTCGGTTTTCAATTAAATGAAAAGTAGCTCCGAGCCAGAGTAAATTTTGAACTATGTTACTTCTTGAAAATTATATCTTCTTAAATTGTTTGAGATTTAATTGTTATTCTTTTATTGTCGCGAAATGCATAGCAGATCGAGAGCGATAGTTAGGAAATGACTTCTAGTCCTCAACAAATTGAGAAAACTAGTATTTTTGTGTCTTAAATTTTATAATTTATTTGTTGTTAGATAGAATTAATTTGGTGATGGTTGTTATAGCTTTAAAATGCATAAAAATAGACAAATTGACCAACTTAAGTTAGTTTGACCAAGGGGTTTGACATTTGACCATTGTCATCTTTTATTAAGCAATTTAGAAGGCAAAAAAATGAAAAAATAAAGCTGAAAAAACAGTGAGCAGGCCGAAACCATGGAGGAAAAAAGAAAAAAAATTTCAAACTTTAAAACTTCAAATCTTCGCGTGAGCTTGCACGGGGTGATTTTTGAGGCATCCAGCGTGGTTTTCTTAGCGTCTAGGAGCGTCTAAGGTGAGGGTTTCATCGTTATTTGCGCATTTGAAATTGTTTTGTCTAAACTTTAAATTTTGGATTTTATCCGTAGATTGTTATTTAATTCATTTTGATGCTTGAAGAATGTTCCCTAGCAATTGTAGAACATGTATTTATAGTTTTTTAACATTTTCTGCAGTTGAATATCGAAATTGAAATATAAATTGTTAATTGAATAGTAAATTATGAATAGTAAACTCCTGTTTCGATGAAGTTGCTTCGTTATGCATTCTGTTGATGTGAAAAGATGCTAGATATGCTAGAATGCCTAAATGCATGATTTTTTTGTATTGTGTAATGGAAAAACGAGGAAAAATGCCTTGGTAAAAGTTGGGGTCGTTTAGGTCGAGTTTAGCGTTTTCTCGTTTTGCGTGATGACATTGTCTGGGGAGGCCATAGAGGGACTTTTGGTGCGGTTATGGTATTGGTTGGGTGTTTGGTCAGGATAGCGGTAGTTCAAACGAGCAAAAGGGGAAATCGGGGCTTTGTTTGAATTCTATGGTTAAGTAGGGGTTCGGGGTCTTTAGACGTGCCTTATGATGACCTACGGGGATTGGGGGACTCGGTTTGCAAAACTCGCGGCTCGTTTGAAAGTAGTAGCATTTTAAAAATTAGGGTCATTTTGTTATTTTGTTTGTTTTCATAGTATAGTGCCTATAGAATGCTTAATAATGCTTGTTATGCTTGTTAAAGTTGATTATGATTGAATTTGTATATCAATTGTTGATAATGCTTGTTAGTGTTGTTCTTGTTACTTAATTGATTGTAGTTGCTTATTGTGTGCTTATTGTATCGCATGTTGTTACTGACTTGCACTTTGGTGCCTTGCTCGATTATCGTTATATATATCTTGTATTGCATTGCATCAGTGTCAGGTGCGTGAGTGATGGGCCTATCTGGGTAGCCTCGGGTTGCCAGTGTTGGTTGCTCTAGCTCCGTGTCCTATTCCCTTTCTCGCTTGGGTTGCTGCCCAGGGAGTTTTGGGTCGTAGAATTGACAGAGTATGTATGGAGTACTCTAACGGAAGTTATAAGGTGGGTGATTGGTACTTTGCTCGTATGAGTGAACCATAGCCTTCAGAGTGTGGTATAGCTTTGAATGGTTGTGTTAATGCTTTCTTTAATTGTTTATTGTATTGTCGTGTATATTGAATGCCTTCTTATTGATTATATATTGCTTAACTGCCTTATTTGCATTGCACGATCTTCTTTCTCTCCACCTCGATATCTGTCTTGCCCTCATTGAGTATATATACTCACTCCTCACCACCACATTTTAGGAAATGTCATGTTAGTTGGAAAGTTCGTGATTTCGTGAAAGTTCGTGCTTGAAGAGTTGTCTTGCATGCCTATGTGGCTTGAGTTGTCAAAGATGCAAAGATGTATGTTTCATGTGTTGATTGTATTTAATGTTGAAAAGGAATGTAATTTAAGTTTTTTAGGTTATTGAAGTGATTTGGAAAAGCTAGTTTATGTATTAGTTAGTATGGCTTAACTTTAAAGCATGTTTGTATTGTTTAAAGAAAGAGTTAGAATAGTCTAGTACTTAGAGATGTATGTATATTTGCTGTGTTTAATTGTTGAGAACCGAGGCTCGGATGGCCTTGAGGTGGTTGAATGTTTGGACATGGTATTGGTCCACTTATATACTGTAGCAGGTTTGTTGTTTTTGCCTAGAAACAGGGGAGACTCCGTCCGTTTCCTTGAAAATTATGCCCGGGTTTGGAATTATGTTGTGATTAGATTGATAGATAGAACTCCCGGTCTCGAGAGGGATCGGGGTGCTACAGGTGGTATCAGAGCTTGTTTAGCTCATAAGCCGGGACAGGGTCCTCGGTCTGGTGGGTAGTGATCCTTGAATGTGTGCTTGTTAAATGTGTCTTGAAAGTGTATGCTTGTATGTGAGATTGTGTGTCTTGACCTAAGTGTGTGCTCCTATGTGATATAGTTATGTGTTATGTGTTAATTGTGTGCTAAGTGAAGTGAAGTGTCTGGTTGTGCATTGAATTGACCTATTGAATTGGCATCGTGAATCGAATCGACCTCGTGAATTGTTATTTGCTTGAAGTATTGCTTGTAATGTGTATTAGAATGTCTTGAATTGGTTGTGCCGTGATTTGAATTGATTATGTTGTGCTTGACTTGATTGTCGTGCTTGAGTGACTTTGTTGAATAAACTCTTTTGTAAACTTGCTTGCATAATAGTTTAAGGCATGTGTATAAATGTGATATCTTGGCATTCACACATGTCCCGTGGAAATGGTAAGTAAGTCCCCTTTCTACCCTGAAGAAAGTGGTTCACAGTTGGCCTTTCAAGGTGTATGGATTGGCAGGAAATGAATGGCATTTAATTAGCCTTTATTTGGGAGTTGGTGTTTGCTTTTGGAGCTCGGTTATTGGCGAATCTCTAAGATCCTCCTCTATGTTTACCAGTTGTGAAAGAGTAGCTTTCTCTTGGGGTTTTATTTGGTTGTTCTCTGGAGCATTCTTTGGTTTTCTTAATGGGTATCCTTTGGAGACTTCTGTTGGCACTACTCGGTGGACTTGGCTATTGGGATTTCAATTGGACTTACTGCACAGTATTATCTATGGTATATGTGTCTCGGTCTTTATTGGTGTGTTACTGGGATCCCTTATTGGAAATCCTTCAATGGCATTCTATATAATTCTTGGTGGGCATTTATTTGGTACTTACTTACTGGGCAATCCTTGGTATTTTCTCACTGGAGTATTGTTTCGGGAATTCTCTTTAATGTTCCTCAGTTGGTTTGGTAATTGGAATTCCTATCAGACTTATTATCTCATATTGTTTATGGAATGTTGTGGAATACCTTGGGCTTTCTTGGTGGTAAGTTGTATAAAATCCTCACTTGGCAAAAGTGAAGAGGCCTCGGGGTTTGGTTTTGTATATTGTACACCAGCTCGGTATTTTCCTTAGGGTTTTCGTCTATCTGGGAAACTATATTTGTTATTCAACTTAATTGTCTTATTGGGCACATTATATTTGGAAGGCTTATACTCGGAATCTAATTGGTTGTCCTATGGGGTTATTATTTGGAAGGCTTCTTTGGAACTTTTGAAGTATATTTGATTGGGTTTCTTAGTATTTTCTTCAGCACTCTTAACGGGGAATTCTTCTATGAAATTCATGACCAGCTGGGTACTTCTTTGGACCTCTGGATGGAACCTTTGTTTGAGCCTTTATTTGGCTTCTTGCTTGGGAATTCTCGGGCAGTAATAGTTGAACTTCTACTAGAGATTCGTGTATGGGGTATTCATTCGGTATTCCTTTTATCATTAATATGTGATATGATTTATCTACAGTATCTTTGCTTAGTCTTTATTGGTGTTATCTTGGTGCTCTTGGTTGGAATTTTATTCTTCTTTGGTATTCGTGTCAACGGGATTCTTGTGCGGTATCTACATTTGAGCCTTTATTCGGCATTACTATTTGGAATTCCTTCTTAAACTTCCCTATTGGTTATTTTGATTAATATCCTTGCTCAGCAGCTGATGAAGATTAGTCAGATTTGGATTTCAGTGGATGCAGAGTCCTATTGGAAGAAGAATTGCGAGGACGCAATTGTTTTAAGGGGGGAAGGATGTGATAACCCGAACCCGGCATGCATTTAAGGACATTAAATTGCATTTAATTAAGTGTTATCTTAAATGTTACCATTGAATTATGTGTTTATTTTTAGTTAAACATTCATTTGTAGCTTTATTTTCATATTTTGTTAATCGGTTTTGATTTTTCTTGCATTTTAGTGCTCGGTTTTCAATTAAATGAAAAGTAGCTCCGAGCCAGAGTAAATTTTGAACTATGTTACTTCTTGAAAATTATATCTTCTTAAATTCTTTGAGATTTAATTGTTATTCTTTTATTGTCGCGAAATGCATAGCATATCGAGAGCGATAGTTAGGAAATGACTTCTAGTCCTCAACAAATAGAGAAAACTAGTATTTTGGTGTCTTAAATTTTATATTTTATTTGTTGTTAGCTAGAATTAATTTGGTGATGGTTGTTATAGCTTTAAAATGCATAAAAATAGGCAAATTGACCAACTTAAGTTAGTTTGCCCAAGGGGTTTGACCTTTGACCATTGTCAACTTTTATTAAGCAATTTAGAAGGCAAAAAAATGAAAAAATAAAGCTGAAAAAACAGTGAGCAGGCCGAAACCATGGAGGAAAAAAGAAAAAAAATTTCAATCTTCAAAACTTCAAATCTTCGCGTGAGCTTGCATGGGGTGGTTTCCGAGGCATCCAGCGTGGTTTTCCTAGTGTCTAGGAGCGTCTAAGGTGAGGGTTTCAACGCATTTGAAATTTTTTTGTCTAAACAATAAATTTTGGGTTTTATCCGTAGATTGTTATTTAATTCGTTTTGATGCTTGAAGAATGTTCCCTAGCATTTGTAGAACATGTATTTATAGTTTTTTAACATTTTCTGCAGTTGAATATCGAAATTGAAATATAAATTGTTAATTGAATAGTAAATTATGAATAGTAAACTCCTGTTTCGATGAAGTTGCTTCGTTATGCATTCTGTTGATGTGAAAAGATGCTAGATATGCTAGAATGCCTAAATGCATGATTTTTTTGTATTGTGTAATGGAAAAACGAGGAAAAATGCCTTGGTAAAAGTTGGGGTCGTTTAGGTCGAGTTTAGCATTTTCTCGTTTTGCGTGATGACATTGTCTCGGGAGGCCATAGAAGGACTTTTGGTGCGGTTATGGTATTGGTTGGGTGTTTGGTCAGGATAGCGGTAGTTCAAACGAGCAAAAGGGGAAATCGGGGCTTTGTTTGAATTCTAGGGTTAAGTAGGGGTTCGGGGTCTTTAGACGTGCCTTATGGTGACCTAGGAGGATTGGTGAAGTCGGTTTCCAAAACTCGCGGCTCGTTTGAAAGTAGTAGCGTTTTGAAAATTGGGGTCATTTTGTGATTTTGTGTGTTTTCATAGTATAGTGCCTACAGAATGCTTAATAATGCTTGTTATGCTTGTTAAAGTTGATTATGATTGAATTTGTATATCAATTGTTGATAATGCTTGTTAGTGTTGTTCTTGTTACTTAATTGATTGTAGTTGCTTATTGTGTGCTTATTGTATCGCATGTTGTTACTGACTTGCACTTCGGTGCCTTGCTCGATTATCGTTATATATATCTTGTATTGCATTGCATAAGTGTCAGGCGCGTGAGTGATGGGCCTCTCTGGGTAGCCTCGGGTTGCTAGTGTTGGTTGCTCTAGCTCCGTGTCCTATTCTCTTTCTCGCTTGGGTTACCGCCCAGGGAGTTTTGGGTCGTAGAATTGACAGAGTATGTCTGGAGTACTCTAACGGAAGTTATAAGGTGGGTGAGCCGGCGCGTCATCGTTAAAGTCATCAAAATCGTGATTGGTACTTTGCTCGTATGAGTGAACCATAGCCTTCAGAGTGTGGTATAGCTTTGAATGGTTGTGTTAATGCTTTCTTTAATTGTTTATTGTATTGTCGTGTATATTGAATGCCTTCTTATTGATTATATATTGCTTAACTGCCTTATTTGCATTGCACGATCTTCTTTCTCTCCACCTCGATATCTGTCTCGCCCTCACTGAGTATACGTGTTGAGTATACTTACTCCTTACCACCACATTTCAGGAATTGTCATGTTAGCTGGAAAGTTCGTGATTTCGTGAAAGTTCGTGCTTGAAGAGTTGTCTTGCCTGCCTATGTGGCTTGAGTTGTCTAAGATGCAAAGATATATGTTTCATGTGTTGATTGTATTTAATGTTGAAAAGGAATGTAATTTAAGTTTTCTAGGTTATTGAAGTGATTTGAAAAAGCTAGTTTATGTATTAGTTAGTATGGCTTAACTTTAAAGCATGTTTGTATTGCTTAAAGAAAGAGTTAGAATAGTCTAGTACTTGGAGATGTATGTATATTTGCTGTGTTTAATTGTTGAGAACCGAGGCTCGGATGGCCTTGAGGTGGTTGAATGTTTGGACATGGTATTGGTCCACTTATATGCTGTTGCAGGTTTGTTGTTTTGCCTAGAAACAGGGGAGACTCCATCCATTTCCCTGAAAATTATGCCTGGGTTTGGAATTGGGTTGTGATTAGATTGATAGATAGAACTCCCGGTCTCGAGAGGGATCGGGGTGTTACAGTTTCAATTGGTGATAAATAGTAATCTTAGTTGGAAATGAATTTGAGACTGAAAGTATCGAGGCATTTAGAGAATTAGGTCAAACTAAAGAGCCTAATTACAGCCGTTATGCTGCCGGTTTTCTGGAGAATTTGTGGAATTTAGGCTAAACGTTAAGTGTTAAACTTTCTTGAATGATTAAGTACGTGATATGACTTGAATGTTTAGATCACACCCTAGTCTAACCTTTATAGCTCGAGTTGGGGCGTGACACCTTATCTTAATGGTATCAATGCTTAGATTGCTTAAGCTAGGTTTAACTCTCGGACCATGGGTAGAAGTCCTAAGGTAATGGAGATGACTTGTTTATGTGTGATTTTGTGTGACAATATCAATTGTGCCTTCTATGTTTCTATGTTCTTATGTGATTAACATGTCTTAACTGTTTCTAGAATTGCGTATCTATATAAAATTATATGTTGCATGTCTTATGCATTAAATTCTTGTTTGTCGTATTCCAATAAATTGTGCATCGTAATCTGTGCCTATAGATGGCTGGCCCTAGTACCCGCACTACTAATAGGAGCAGTGAGCCCCAAGAGACCGAAGATGCTCATCAAACTAATCCTGGCATGGCTATGTTTAACATGATGGCGAATGCCATGGATCGTGTGTCGCGAGTAATGGAACGTCAAGATGCACGTGAATCAAACAACAACAACAACAGGAATGATGGTAACCATGGGAGAAATAGCAGAATGCGGGAGTTCCTTGACTTTCGCCCGTCCAAATTCCACGGGGAAGCTGATGATGAAAAAGTAGAGGCTTGGCTGTCTGAGATCGAGAGGATTTTTAGACCACTAGACTATACTGATGAAGAAAACGTGGAGTTCGTTGTGTTTCTGTTGCACAGGGATGCTTAGCATTGGTAGCACACCGTGGAGGCGCTTTGGGAAACTGATCATATACCTCGCTTGTGGGGTTATTTCGTTAAGGCATTCAAGGAGAAATACGTATCTGCAGTTTCCAGGTAGAAGCAGATTGAGGAATTCATGCACTTGAACCAGGGTAACATGACGGTGGCCCAGTACCAGGCTCGTTTTGACCGACTGTCCCGTTATGCTCAATACATGGTCAGTACCCCTAAGGCAAAGATGTGGAAATTTACGAATGGGTTGAGGCCAGAGATTCAAGACCAGTTGGCTTCGTATGACTTTGCTACCTATTCTGCTCTCCTTGCTGCTGCTTCCCTAGTTGAGAAGAGAAAACTTGATAGAGCCGGTTCGAGCTAGCCGAACAAGAAACCATATTAGCCTCCAGGTCAACAGAGGAAATTCCAGACCCAGAGACGCAGTCAGGGCCAGAGCCAAAGTAGACCAGTTAATAACCGTGGCCCGACTAAAGCACCATCAGCCTCTTCCACCCGCGGATCCACAGGTAGTTCACCTGCTACTCAGTCTATCAATTGTTCTTACTGTGACCAGAAGGGTCATACTGAGGCCCAGTGCTGGAAGAAGTCAAGACGATTTGTGCGGTGTGTAGTGATCAGCATCAGATCAAGGATTGCCCTAAATGGCAAGGAGGACAAAATCAGGTTAAACCAGCTCGTAGAGGCAAGACTCTAGTTCCTAGAGTTCAGGCCCGAGCTTATGCTATTGAGTGCGAGGAGCTTCCATAGGAGACCACTGTTGTTGAAGGTACATTCTTGATACTAAATCAACCTGTTAGAGTGCTAATTGATCCAGGTGCTACTCATTCATTTATTACTCCCTTATGTGTGCAACGTGTAAAACTACGAGTTGTATGTTTGCCTTACAAAGTAGAAGTTGGTACTCCGATGGGTTCTAAAATTGTTACTCGCTCAGCTTGTAAAGCATGTAAAATCGAAATTAAAGATAGGGAATAGCAGTGGATCCAGCAAAGATAGAAGCAGTGATGTCTTGGAAGAAGCCGGAAAATGTTACGGAAGTTTGGAGTTTTCTTGGTCTAGCCGGCTATTATCGGAGGTTCGTGAAGGATTTCTCAAAGATCGTAGGACTGCTTACAAAGCTCACTCAAAAGAAAACAAAGTTCTTGTGGGATGACAAGTGTGAGAACAACTTCCAAGAATTGAAGAAGAGATTGACTACTGCACCTTTTCTTGCATTGCCCGAAGGGAGTCAAGGCTCTGTAATCTATAGCGATGCTTCGAAGGAAGGACTGGGTTGTGTGTTGACGCAAAATGGTAGAGTGATTGCGTATGCTTCTAGGAAATCGAAGCCGTATTAATTGAACTACCCGACGCATGATTTGGAGTTAGCAACTATTGTGTTTGCACTCAAGAAATGGAGGCACTATCTATGGGGTAACAAGTTCGAGGTGTTTACTGATAACAAGAGCTTGAAATACTTGTTCTCACAAAAGGAGTTGAACATGAGGCAAAGACGGTGGATGGAGCTTTTGGATGATTATAACTGCACAATCAATTATGTGCCTGGTAAAGCAAATGTAGTTGCAGATGCCTTAAGTTGGAAGGCGAGCATGGCAAAACTTGAAGTTAAGGTGCAGGAGTTGTTAGAGGAAACATTCTTGTGGAAACCACAATTGACTCAAAAATGGTTACTTTTTGCCACTACACAAGTTCAATCGACCTTGTTGTCTGAATTATGAGAGGCTCAACAGAAGGACCAACAGTTTCAGAAGATTAAAGAAAGCAACACAAATTTCAAGTTTCATGATGATGGTATTTGGAGGTTTAGGAATCGGATTTGTGTTCCTAATGAGCCAGAGCTGAAAAAGAAGATTCTTGAAGAAGCCCATAATTCAAGATACACTATTTATCCCGGCGGAACAAAGATGTACCGGGATTTGAAGCAATACTATTGGTAGAATAACATGAAAAGAGAGATTGCGGAGTTTGTGGCACGGTGTTTGACTTGCTAAAGAGTCAAAGCAGAACATCAACGGCCAGTAGGTTTACTTCAACCGTTGGAGATTTCTCAATGGAAATGGGAACACATAACTATGGACTTTGTTATGGACCTGCCCAGGTCACAAAAGGGTCATGACGCCGTTTGGGTCATAGTGGATAGATTGACTAAGTCAGCGCACTTCTTACCGATGAACAAGGAGGATAGTCTTGAGAAATTGGGAGATATGTATGTGGCGGATATTGTAAGATTGCACAGAATTCCTGTAAGTATTGTATCGGATAGGGATCCTCGTTTTACTTCCCGATTTTGGAAGATATTGCAAGAAGCTTTGGGAACAAAGTTGAGTTTCAGCACGGCTTATCACCCTCAGACTGATGGACAATCTGAGAGAACTATTCAGATTCTGGAGAATATGCTTAGGGCGTGCGTTTTAGACTTCGGAAAAGGTTGGGAGAAATATCTGTCTCTAGCAGAATTCGCTTGTAATAACAGTTATCAGGTCACTATCGAGATGGCCCCATTTGAGGCATTGTATGGACGTAAGTGTCGATCTCCAATTTACTGGGATGAAGTAGGTGAGACGAAGACTTTTGACCCGACCTTTCTACCTGAACTTATGAAGACTGTTGATAATGTCCACCTTATCCGGAAACGGATGCTTACCGCCTAAAGCAGGCAGAAACGTTATGCAGACCGACGGAGACGGAGTCTAGAGTTTGAGGTCGGCGACAAGGTGTTCTTGAAGATATCACCTCGGAAGGGACTGATTAAACACGGCAAGGATGAAAAGTTGAGCCCGAGGTTTGTAGGACTGTTTGAGATAATTGAGAAGGTTGGTAAATTGGCGTATCGCCTGGAACTACCCCAAAACCTCTCCAATATTCACGACGTCTTCCATGTTTCAGTGCTACGGAAGTATTACCCTAATCCATCACATATCCTGGAGCCAGAGCTGTTGCAGCTTCGGGAGAACTTGTCTTATGAAAAGAAGCCCATTCGGATCCTAGACCAGCAAGATCGGGAGTTGCGCAACAAATCGATACCGATGGTGAAAGTGTTGTGGGATCATCATGGGGTTGAAGAAGCAACGTGGGAAAGGCGAGACCAGATGGAGCAACAGTATCCAGCTTTATTTCAAAGGTAATATTGAATTTCAGGACGAAATTCTTTAAAGGAAGGGAGGATGTGAGGCCCGCCTCAATTTGCGTGCGATACCTCATTTCGTGTACCTTAACCTAGATTTGCATGCCTTGACCTAGGTTTAAGAGTCGTGTTTCGTTTTGTGTGCCTTGCATTGAATTACTTGCATACATTTTGGGTTGCGTGCATTTACATGGGAAACGTGCTTTCGTCTCGTAGTTCTTGCCTTACCTCGTAGTGCGTGCCCTAAACCTAGAAAAGTGTGCTCTCACGCTAATCAAGAAAGCATCTTACACGAAGTACTAGATCATTAATTGGGAAACGTGCTTTCGTCTCCATTAATTAAACCTAGGTGTCCAAATATGGAAAATCTAGGAAAATGAAGTAGGTTTTGGCAGATTCAGTGTCCTTGTAGAACGAACCAGTTTTGACTTAGTAAATGATATAAAAAATGCATGAAATTTGGTATGCTGCTATAGTTTTCAGTTCGGGACATTTTTGTCAGAAATAGTCTAAGGCTAAATCTGACCCTAAGGCCCTAAAAAATGACAAGTATTGAAATGTGTACAAATCTGGACAGTTTTGTGTAGTCTCACGGTTTTGGCTATAACTCTTGAACCCGAACTCCAAATGGTGCGAGGTTTGTTTCTGAATTTAGTTCACTCCTTAAGCTTTAATTTGAAATTTTGTTCACTGAGATTGTTTGCTTGTCTCAATGATTGTGAGAAAACAAACCATTGCAGTGAGGTTTCCATCGAGTGATATGCTTAGAAAAATTATTGTAACTTCTCTTGTTGTATTAATTGCTTGGATTGCGGCACTTGGATGTTGTGTGGACTGTTTTGAATGCTTGAGGGTGTTTGAATTAATCGATGCATGGCTCGAGTTTAATGACATGACAACTTAGGGCTTAATCGCACGGGTGAGCATGAATTGAAACCCTAATGACTTGGAAAACTCGCTAAGTGTTGATTCTATGGATATCGTGTTTAATTTTATGATTAGTAGGCTGCCCGTAGTTTCCCTTATAGCCCTAAATGTGATTCCAATGATTACATGTTGACAAGTAGGCCTTTCTTGCACCCGGTCCCACGTAAACGTCGTTGCATATTGTATGACTTTATTATTTGATTACGTGAACTTCGATATGAGTTATATGACTTGATTTATATGCGTTACATGGCTGCCCGTTTAATATTCATATAACTCCATGTGCTTTACAAGTGAAATTACCTATCATATGGTGTCTCGCGTGTTTACTTGTCAATGAGCAATCTTATGACTGCTCGGAGGCAACCTACTTTGTTGTCCTCCTAATGTGATATATTAAATGTCATAAATGTGCATTGCATACAAGGTTGCAACATGTCATTCTGGCATGGTAGCGTTCACGCATACCGGACAGCATCGGGCTTGCCGGTGCAACCGTGACTACCATTGTCCAATTTCATCTCTTGCTTGGGGGCTAGACTTCCTCGGAGAGTTGGGTCGTAGGATTTTGGGGTACATCCGGAGTACACCCATTTGGCGTGATAAGGGGATGATTTGAAGTCGGCCGCAACAACTGATACTGAAAATAAACTGGGAGCAAAAGCTCACTGTATCCTTTTCACTATGTGTATAAGTACTCTCGCTTGGTTCCTAGAGGACCTCGGGGAGGAAAGACGGGTAATTGTGTTCTTTTACTTTTGCATTACATTATGTACTTACTTGTGATATATGTCATGCTTGCAAAGGGTTTTCATAAGTTGAACCGGAAAATGAGTTTCAAAACTTATTTCTCGTTCCCCCTCGCTGAGTTCATAAGGACTCACCCTCTTTTATCATCTTAGGTGAAGAAGACCAGGAACAGGTACCTGAGGACAACGTGCCTTTTGATAATTCCTTGGAATGATTGCTTGTCCTACGTGCCTTACTTGACTATGGCCATTTTGTGAACGATATGTTGCTTGAAGACTATTTCTTATATTGCTTGTCTTTGTATTGTAAATGACCCCCGTTGTAATTTGGGGTCTAATTTTGGCTTGTACTGATCATAACTAGTTAGACACTCTTGTGGTCATTTTTGCTATCGCTATTGGCTAGTACCTATCACAGGCTTATGAAGTATCAGGTAAAGGATTAAGTAAAATGAATCTATCCAATCTTAAGAAGGTACTCATTGGTACACTAAGATCAACATGTACTTTTGTAACAAGGATTAACAAACAAACGAGACAGAGTTATCATGCTAGGTTGTTAATCAAACGAGACATCGAGATAACTATTAGGTGTTTCAATTGGTGATAAATAGTAATCTTAGTTGGAAATGAATTTGAGACTGAAAGTATCGAGGCGTTTAGAGAATTAGGTCAAACTAAAGAGCCCAATTACAGCCGTTATGCTGCCGATTTTTCGAAGAATTTGTGGAGTTTAGGCTAAACGTTAAGTGTTAAACTTTCATGAATGATTAAGTACGTGATATGACTTGAATGTTTAGATCACACCCTAGTCTAACCTTTATAGGTCGGGTGGGGGCGTGACAGTGAGTCCTTATGAACTCAGCGAGGGGGAATGAGAAATAAGTTTTGAAACTCTTTTTCCGTTTCAACTTATGAAAACGCTTTGCAAGTACGACACACATCACAAGTAAGTTCATAATGTAATATAAAAGTAAAAGAACACAATTACCCGCATTTCCTCCCCGAGGTCCTCTAGGAACCAAGCGAGAGTACTTATATACATAGTGAAAAGGATACAGTGAGTTTTTGCTCTCAGTTCATTTCCAGTATCAGTTGTTGCGGCCGACTTCAAATCTTCTACTTATCACGCCTAATGGGTGTACTCCGGATGTACCCCCAAATCCTACGACCCCACTCTCCGAGAAAGTCTAGCCCCCAAGCGAGAGAGGGAATTGGACAATGGTAGTCACGGTTGCACTGGCAAGCCCAATGCCACCCGGTGTGTGTGAAACGCTACCACACCAGAATGAAAGGTTGCAACCTTGTATGCAATGCACATTTATGACATTTAATATATCACATTAGGAGGACAACAAAGTAGGTTGCCTCTGGGCAGTCATAAGATTGCACATTGACAAGTAAACACGCGAGGCACGATATGCCAGGTAATTTCACTTGTAAAGCACATGGAGTTATATGAATATTAAATGGGCAGCCATGTAATGCATGTAAATCAAGTCATATAACTCATTTCGAAGTTCACGTAATCAAATAATAATGTCATACAACATGCAACGACATTTACGTGGGACCGGGTGTAAGAAAAGGTCTACTTGTCAATATGTAATCATCGGAATCACATTTAGGGCTATAAGGGAAACTACGGGCAGCCTACTAATCACATAATTAAACACAATGTCCATAGGATCAACACTTAGCGAGTTTTCCTAGTCATTAGGGTTTCAATTCATGCTCACCCGTTCGATTAAGCCCTAAGTTGTCACGTAATTAAACTCGAGCCATGCATCAATTAATTCAAACACCCTCAAGCATTCAAAATAGTCCACACAACATCCAAGTGCCACAATCCCAAGCATTTAATACAACAAGAGAAGTTACAATAATTTTCAAAGCATATCACTGGATGAAAATCTCACTGCAATGGTCTGTTTTCTCACAATCATTGTGACAAGAAAACAATCTCCAATTCCTGTGAAAAATATTTCAAACTAAAGCTTAAGGAGTGTACTAAATTCAGAAACAAACCTCGCACGATTTGGAGTTCGGGTTCAAGAGTTATAGCCAAAACCGTGAGACTGCGCAAAACTGTCCAGATTTGCACACATTTAAATACTTGTCATTTTTTAGGGCCTTAGGGTCAGATTTATCCATAGTCTATTTCTGACAAAAATGTCCAGAACTGAAAAATCGAGCAGTACACCAAATTTCATACATTTTGGATATCATTTACTAAGTCAAAACTTGTTCGTTCTACAAGGACAGTGAATCTGCCAAAACCTCCTTCATTTTCCCAGATTTTCCAGATTTGGACACCTTTCGATGTTTTGCCATTTTGGGTACCATAGAGTCAAAATTTTCTTTGGCCTATTTCTATGAAAAATGAGCACAACTGGCAAAACTACTCACCTACCAATTTTCCCCCATTTCCAACATCACTTACCTGGTCAAAATCACTTCGCTCCAACAAGTCAGAAGACTGTCCATTACGCGATTTCATCTATCTTCACATTCTAGCCAAATATCTTGCCATGCAAGCTCACAAAAGCCCATGTACATACATATATCACAAGTACAGAGGTAAAAATAGACATTTAAAGGCATGCATGTGGTTTTTGAAAGCTTTTCAAAAGAGTTTTCGCCCTCACCTTAGCAAGACAACAATAAAGATGCACAAAGCTCTTGATGAAGCACAAGGTAGTCTTTTCTCCTTGCTTAGCCGAGAGACAACTTGAAATTCTCTAATTCCTAGCTTAGTAACCATGTTCTTAGTATGTGCAAGTGGCTAGAACAAAATGAAAACAAAATAGGAGCTACCAAACATACCTAAGCCGAAATGAAGGTCCTATGAGCTTGCATGTGTGTCTTTTGAAGGTCTTGATGAATCTTAGGATGATGAACCTAAGCTATGGAGTGTATAATTGCAGCAAAGGCCGAGAGAGAGAGAGAAGAAATGAGAGAGTAAGAGAAAATGAGAGAAAGAATGAAAAGCTTGAGGAGTTGATGCATGTGTCGGCCTAGGGCTTGCAAAATTCAGAATTTGTCTTCAAGGAGCATAATTTGAAATGTCTAGCATGGGCAATTTGAGTGTGTCGAGAATGGGGTGCATTGGGTAGGGTTTTAAGCCTTTTTTTTTTGCTTTGTGTCATAACTGTCATAGAATGTCTAGGAATGTTAATAAATTATGCAATGCTAGTTCAAATACAAATAGTGGTCGGCCAAGGCTTGCAAAATTCTGAATTTTTGTCATCTTTTGAACATTATTTAATTGTGTGTTTGGGATGTGCAAAAGAATAAAGAATAAAGAATAAGGATGTCTAGCTTTTTGTGAGATTTCATCTTCTAGTGAGTTGACTTAGCATTTTAATACTAGTTAGTGGAGTTTGTAGGATTAATTAATGGTCTAGTGCTTCGGGTAAGATGCTTTCTTGATTAGCGTGTGGGCATGCTTACATAGGTCTAGGGCACGCACTACGAGATAAGGCACGAACTACGAGACGGGTGCACGTTTTCCAAGTAAATGCACGCAACCCTAAATAAATGCACGTAATTCAATGCAAGGCACACAAAACGAAGCATAACTCTTAAACCTAGGTCAAGGCACGCAAATCTAGGTTAGGACACACGAAATGAGGTATCGCACGCAAATCGAGGTCGAGCCTCACAGCTGCACCTATTTTCAAAACCCAAAATCGAACATTTTCATTAGTTTCGGGCCACTTTTCTTTTGTATACGATGTTTTTGCAAACTGGGTCATTTGTCAGGAGTTGCAAAAAGGCTGATAACCAGACTCGTACGATATTAAAGGGCCCTACTATGCGTCGATATCACGTCTTACAAGGACGCTGCGTTGTGGAAGCAGATGGGTTGTCGATAAGCCCATTGGGCCGTTTTAATGGGCCGTCTCCCTGGGCTGGCTCTGTGAACCGTCAACACATAAGGGCTTTGCACATACAACTTGACGGGTGCGATCATACAAGCACTAATGCACCGGATCCCATCAGAACTCTGAAGTTAAGCGTGCTTGGGCAGGAATCGTACTAGGATAGGTGACCCCCTGGGAAGTCCTCGTGTTGTACCCCCTTTTTAATTTTTTATTGCGCCGTTCAACCTTGCCAAGATGCTTCATCCGTCACATTTATTTCCTCGAGTCCCACAGCATCTTGGGCAAGTCAACTTCGCTTCGCGGAGGGGCTGGGCCCACAAACCGAGGTCGTGAGGCCTATGACCTGGTCTCCGTCTCTCCGGTGCCCATTACTTTTGATCTAAAAGGAGTTATGAGGCCCACAGTATATCGCTGGAATGCTCCCCGGGAGCTCTACAACGGGGGCAGCAAGCATGCTTTGCTGTGCCTATTTTCAGAACCCAAAATCAAATGTTTTCATCAGTTTCAGACCACTTTTCTTCTATTTGCGTTGTTTTTTTTATCCCGGGTCGTTCGTCGTGAGCCAGGAAAAGGACGATAACCTGACTCGTCAAATATTAGAGAGCCATACTACGCGTCGATATCACGACTTATGGGGATGCTGTGTTGTGAAAGCAGATGGGTTGTCAATATGCTCATTGGGTCATTTTAATCGGCCGTCTCCCTAGGCTGGGACTATGAACCGTCAACACATAAGGGCTTTGCACCCACAACTTGACGGGTGTGATCATACTAACACTAATGCACCGGATCCCATCAGAACTCTGAAGTTAAGTGTGCTTGGGCGGGATTCGTGCTAGGATGGGTGACCCCTTGGGAAGTCCACATGTTGCACCCTCTTTTTAATTTTTTATTGCACTGTTCAGTCATGCCACGATGCTTCATCCGTCACATTTCATTCCTCGAGTCCCACGGCATCTTGGGGGAGACATCGCTTCGCGTAGGTGCTGGGCCTGCAAACCGAGGTCGTGAAGCTTGTGACCTGGTCTCCGTCGCTCCAGTGCCTATAACTTTTGATCCGTAAGGAGTTATGCGGCCCACAGTATATCGTAGGAAAGCTCTCCGAGTGCTCTAGGATGGGGGTAGAAAGCCTGCTCGATCGTGCCTATTTTTTGGAATCCAAAATCTAACGTTTTCATTAGTTTCGGGCCACTTTTCTTCTGTTTACTGTGTTTTTTCATCTCCGTTCTTTCGTTATGAGCCGCGACAAGGCTGATAACCAGACTCGTGGGACATTAGAGGGCCCTACTAAGTGTCGATATCACGTCTTGCGAGGATAATGCGTTATGGAAGCAGATGGGTTATTGATAAGCCCATTCGGCCTTTTTAATGGGCTGTCTCGATGGGTTAGGACTGTGAACCGTCAACACATAAGGGCTTTGCACCCACAACTTGACGGGTACGATCATACTAGCACTAATGCACTGGATCCCATTAGAACTCCGAAGTTAAGCGTGCTTGTGCGGGATTCGTACTAGGATGTGTGACCCCTTGGGAAGTCTTCGTGTTGCACCCCCTTTTTCATTTTTTATTGTGTCGTTGAGCCATGCCAAGATGCTTCATCCGTCACATTTCATTCCTCGAGTCCCACGGCATCTTGGACGAGACAAAATCGCTTCGCGCAGGTGCTGGGCCAGCAAACCGAGGTCGTGAGGCCTGTGACCTGGTCTCTGTCGCGCCGGTGCCCATAAATTTTGATTCCTGAGGAGTTATGCGCCCCACAGTATATCGTTGGAAAGCTCTCTGGGAGCTTTACGACAGGGGTAGAAAGCCTGCTCGGCTACGCCCATTTTCGGAACCCAAAATCGAATGTTTTCATCAGTTTTAGGCCACTTCTCTTCTTTTTACACTATTTTCTCATCTCGGGTTGTTCGTCGTGAGCCGCTAAAAGGCCGATAACCTAACCCGTGGGACATTAGAGGACCCTACTATCTGTCGATATCACGTCTTGCGAGGATACTACGTCGTGGAAGTAGATGGATTATCGATAAGCCCGTTGGGCCTTTTTAATGGGTCGTTTCCCTGGGCTGGGACTGTGAACCATCAACACATAAGGGATTTGCACCCACAACTTGACTGGTGCGATCATACCAGCACTAATGCACTGGATCCCATCACAACTCTGAAGTAAAGCTTGCTTGGGCGGGAATCGTACTAGGATGCCTGACCCATTGGGTAGTACTCGTGTTGTACCCCCTTTTTCATTTTTTATTGCGCCGTTCAACCATGCCAAGATGCTTCATCTGTCACATTTCTTTTCTCGAGTCCCACGACATCTTGGGCAAGACACATCGCTTCGCGGAGGGACAGGGCCCGCAAAGCGAGGTTGTGAGGCCTGTGACCTAGTCCCCGTCGCTCTAGTGCCCATAACTTTTGGTCCGTAAAGAGTTATGTGGCACACAGTATATTGTTGGAAAGTTCTCCAAGAGCTCTACGACGAAGGAAGCCAGCTTGCTTGGATGCACCTGTATTCGGAACCCAAAATCAAACATTTTCCATTAGTTTCGAGCCACTATTCTTCTATTTGCACTATTTTTCATCCCGGGTCATTCGTCATGAGCCGTAAAAAGTTTGATAACTTGACTCGTGGGACATTAGAAGGGCCTACTACGCATTGATATCACATCATGCGAGGATGCTGCGTTGTGGAAGCAGATGGGTTGTCGATAAGCCCAATGGGCCGTCACCCTGGGCTGGGATTGTGAACCATCAACACATAAGGGCTTTGCACCCACAACTTGACGGGTGAGATCATTCAAGCACTAATGCACTTAATACCATCAGAACTCTGAAGTTAAGCGTGCTTGGAAGGGAGTCGTACTAGGATGGGTGAGCCCCTGGGAAATCCTCGTGTTGCTCCCCCGTTTTCATTATTTATTGCGCTGTTCAGCCATGCCAAGATGCTTCATTCGTCACATTTCTTTCCTCGAGTGTCACGGCATCTTGGGCAAGACAACTTCGCTTTGTAGAGGGGCTGCGCCCGCAAAGCGAGATCGTGAGGCCTGTGACCTATTCTCTGTTGCTCTAGTGCCCATAACTTTTGATTTGTAAGGAGTTATGCAGCCCACAGTATATCGTTGGAAAGTTCTTCAGGAGCTCTACGACGGCGGCAGCAAGCCTACTCGTCTACGCCTGTATTCAGAACCTAAAATCGAATGTGTTTTATCGATTTTGGGTTACTTTTCTTCTGTTTGCACTATTTTTTCATCTCGGGTCATTCTTTGTGAGCCACAAAAAGGCGGATAACAAGACTCATGGGACATTAGAGGGCCCTACTACTTGTCAATATTATGTCTTATGAGGATGCTACGTTGTGGAAGCAGATGTGTTGTCAATAAGGCCATTGGGCCTTTTTAATGGGTGGTTTCCTTTGGTTGGGACTGTGAACCATCAACACATAAGGGCTTTACTCCCACTACTTAACGAGTACGATCATAGCAGCACCAATGCACCGGATCCCATTAGAACTTCGAAGTTAAGCGTGCTTGGGCGGGAGTCGTACTAGGATGGGTGACCCCCTGGGAAGTCCTCGGGTTGCACCCCTTTTTTAATTTTTTATTGCCCCATTCAGCCATGCCAAGATGCGTGATCCGTCACATTTCTTTCCTCAAGTCCCATGACATCTTACGCAAGACAACATCGCTTCGCGGAGGGGCTAGGCCCGCACAGCGGGGACGTGAAGCCTGTGACCTAGTCTCATTCTCACCGGTGCCAATAACGTTTTATCCGTAAGGAGTTATGCAGCCTACAGTATATCGTTGGAAAGCTCTATGGGAAATCTACGACGAGGGATGTAAGCTTGCTCTGCTACATCTGTTTTTGGAAAACAAAATCGAATATTTTTATCAATTTCGGGCCACTTTTCTTCTGTTTGCGCAAGTTTTTCATCCCGGGTCGTTTGTCGTGAGCCGCGAAAAGGCCGATAACTTGACTCGTAGGATATTAGAGGGCCTTACTACGCGTTGATATCACGTCTTGCGAAGAAGCTACGTTATGGAACTAGATGGGTTGTCGATAAGCCCATTGGGTCTTTTTAATGGGCAATCTTCTTGGGCTGGGACTGTGAACCATCAACACATAAGGGCTTTGCACCCACAACTTAACAGGTGCGATCATACTAGTACCAATGCACCAGATCCTATCATAACTCCGAAGTTAAGCGTGCTTGGGGGTGAGTTATACTAGGATGGGTGACCCGTTGGGAAGTCCTCGGGTTGTACCCCCATTTTCATTTTTTATTACGCCATTCAGCCTTGCCAAGATGCTTTATCCGTCACATTTCTTTCCTCGAGTCCCACGACATCTTGGGCAAGACGACATCGCTTCGCGGAGGGGCTGGGCCTGCACCCCGAGGTCGTGAGGCTAGTGACCTGGTCTCTGTCTCACCGGTGCCCATAACATTTGATTCATGAGGTGTTATGCGGCCCACAGTATATCGTTGGAAAGCTCTCTGGGAGCTCTACGACAAAGCCTTCTCGGCTACGCCCATTTTTGAAACCCAAAATTGAATGTTTTCATTAGTTTTAGGCCACTTTTCTTCTTTTTACACTGTTTTTTCATCTCGGGTCATTCGTTGTGAGCCGCTAAAAGGCTGATAACCTGACTCGTGGTACATTAGAGGGCCCTACTATCTGTCGATATCACGTCTTACAAGGATACTACGTCGAGGAAGTAGATGGGTTATCGATAAGCCCTTTGGGCCTTTTTAATGGGTCGTTTCCCTGGGCTGGGACTGTGAACTGTCAACACATAAGGGCTTTGCACCCACAACTTGACTGGTGCGATCATACCAGCACTAAAGCACCGGATCCCATCAGAACTCCAAAGTTAAGCTTGCTTGGGCAGGAATCGTACTAGGATGCGTGACCCCTTGGAAAGTCCTCATGTTGCACTCCCTTTTTCATTTTTCATTGCGCCGTTCAGCTATTCCAAGATGGTTCATCCGTCACATTTCTTTCCTCAAGTCCCATGGCATCTTGGGCAAGACACATCTCTTCACGAAGGGACAGGGCCCGCAAAGTGAGGTCGTGAGGCCTGTGACCTGGTCTCTGTTGCTCTAGTGCCTATAACTTCTGATCCATAAAGAGTTATGAGGCCCAAAATATATCGTTGGAAAGTTCTCCGGGAGCTCTACGACGGGGGTAGCCAGCTTGCTCGGATGCACCTGTATTCATAACCAAAATCAAACATTTTCCATCATTTTGGGGCCACCTTTCTTCTGTTTGCGCTATTTTTCATCCCGGGTCGTTCGTCATGAGTCGTAAAAAGTTTGATAACCTGACTCGTGGGACATTAGAAGGCCCTACTACGCGTTGATATCACATCTTCCGAGGATGGTGCGTTGTGGAAGCAGATGGGTTGTCGATAAGCCCATGGGCCTTTTTAATGGGCCGTCTCCCTCGGCTGGGACTGTGAACCATCAACACATAAGGGCTTTGCAACCACAACTTGACGGGTGTGATCATACAAGCACTAATGCACTTGATGCCACCAGAACTCCGAAGTTAAGCATGCTTAGGCGGGAGTCGTACTAGGATGGGTCACCCCCTGGGAAGTCCTCATGTTGCTCCCTCGTTTTCATTATTTATTGTGCCGTTCAACCATGCCAAGATGCTTCATCCATCATATTTCTTTCCTCGAGTCCCATGGTATCTTGGGCAAGACAACTTCGTTTCGCAGAGGGGCAGGGCCCGCAAACCGAGGTCGTGCGGCTTGTGACCTAGTCTCCATCACTCTAGTGCCCATAACTTTTGATCTGTAAGGAGTTATACGGCCCACAGTATATCGTTGGAAAGTTATCCGGGAGCTCTACAACGGGAGCAGCAAGCTTGCTTGGTTGCGCCTGTATTCGAAACCCAAAATCTAACGTTTTTATTAGTTTTAGGTTACTTTTCTTCTGTTTGCTTTATTTTTTCATCCTAGGTCATTCTTTGCGAGCCACAAAAAGGTGGATAAGAAGACTCGTGGGACATTAGAGGGCCTTACTACTCGTCGATATTACGTCTTACGAGGAAGCTACGTTGTGGAAGTAGATGTGTTGTCGATAAGCCCATTGGGCCTTTTTAATGGGCCGTCTCCCTGGGTTAGGACTATGAACCGTCAACACATAAGGGCTTTGCTCCCACAACTTAATGAGTGCAATCATACCAGCACCAATGCACTGAACCCCATCGGATCTTCAAAGTTAAGCGTGCTTGGGCGGGAGTCATACTAGGATGGGTGACCCCCTAGGAAGTCCTCGGGTTGCACCCCATTTTTCATTTTTTATTACCCTGTTCAACCATGCCAAGATGCTTCATCCATCACATTTTTTTCTTTGAGTCCCACGGCATCTTAGGCAAGACAACATCGCTTCGCGGAGGGGCTGGGCCCGCACCCAGGGGTCGTGAGGCCTGTGACATGGTCTCCGTCTCACCGGTGCCCATAACTTTTTATCCGTAAGGATTTATGTGGCCCACAGTATATCATTGGAAAGCTCTCTGGGAGATCTACGACGGGGGTTGCAAGCTTTCTCGGCTACACCTATTTTTGGAAAGCAAAATTGAACGTTTTCATCAATTTCGGGCCACTTTTCTTCTGTTTGCGCTATTTTTTCATCCCGGGTCGTTTGTCGTGAGCCGCGAAAAGGTCAATAACTTGACTTGCGGGATATTATAGGGCCTTACTATGTGTTGATATCACGTCTTGCGAGGATGCTACGTTGTGGAAGCAGATAAGTTGTCGATAAGCCCATTGGGCCTTTTTAATAGGCCGTCTTCCTGGGCTGGGACTGTGAACAGTCAACACATAAGGGCGTTGCACCCACAACTTAACGGGTGTGATCATACCAGCACCAATACACCGGATCCCATCATAACTCCAAAGTTAACGGTGCTTGGGCGTGAGTCGTACTAGGATGGGTGACCCCTTAGGAAGTCCTCGGGTTGCACCCCCTTTTTCATTTTTTATTGGGTCATTTAGCCATGCCAAGATGCATTGTCCATCATATTTCTTTCCTCGAGTCCCACGGCATCTTGGGCAAGACGGCATCGCTTCGCGAAGGGGCTGGGCCCCCACCCCGAGGTCGTGAGGCCTGTGACCTGGGCTTCGTCCCACCGGTGCCCATAACGTTTTATCTGTAAGGAGTTATACGACCTACAGTATATCGTTGGAAAGCTCTTTGTGAGATCCACGACGGGGGTAGCAAGCTTTCTTGGCTGCGCTTGTTTTCGGAACCCAAAACTGAAAGTTTTCATCTATTTTGGGCTAGTTTTCTTCTATTTGCACTATTTTTTCATCCCGGATCATTTGTCACGAGCCGCAAAAAGGTTCATAACCTTACGTGTGGGATATTAGGGAGCTTACTTCACGATGATATCATGTCTTGTGAGGATGCTACGTTGTGGAAGCAGATGGGTTGTCGATAAGCTCATTGGGCCTTTTTAATGGGTCGTCTCCCTGGGCTGCGACTGTGAACTGTCAACACATAAGGCTTTGCACCCACAACTTAACGGGTGCGATCGTACCAGCACTAATGCACTGGATTCCATCAGAACTCCGAAGTTAAGCATGCTTGGGCGCGAGTCATACTAGGATGGGTAACCCTTTGGGAAGTCCTTGTGTTGCACCCCTTTTTTCATTTTTTATTGTGTCATTTAGCCATGCCAAGATGCTTCATCCGTCACATTTCTTTCCTCGAGTCCCACAACATCTGGGGCAAGACAACTTCGCTTTTTAGAGGGGCTGCGCTTGCAAACCTAGGTCGTGATGCCTGTGACCGGGTCTCCGTTGCTCCGGTGCCCATCACTTTCGATCCTTAAGGAGTTATGTGGCCCACAGTATACCGTTTGAAAGCTCTCCAGGAGCTCTACGATGGGGACAGTAAGCCTGCCCTACTACGCCTATATTTGGAACCCAAAATCAAATGTTTTCATTAGTTTCGAGCCACTTTTCTTCTGTTTAAAATGTTTTTTCATCTCGGGTCGTTCGTCGTGAGCCGCTAAAAGGCCAATGACCTGACTCGTGGGATACTAGAGGGCCCTACTATCTATTGATATCATGTCTTGTGAGGATATTACATTGTGGAAGCAGATGGGTTATCGATAATCCCATTGGGCCTTTTTAATGGATCGTTTCCCTGGGCTGGGATTGTGAACTGTCAACACATAAAGGCTTTGCACCCACAACTTAACGGGTGTGATCATACCAATACCAATGCATCGGATCCCATCAGAACTCCGAAGTTAAGCGTGCTTGGGTGGGAGTCGTACTACGATGGGTGACCCGTTGGGAATTCCGGGGTCGTGAGGCCTGTGACCTGGTCTCTGTCTCACCGGTGCCCATAACTTTTTATCCGTAAGGAGTTATGCGGCCTACAATATATCGTTGGAAAACTCTCCAGGAGATCTACGATAGGGCCTGCAAGCCTGCTTGGCTAAACCTGTTTTTGGAAAACAAAATCAAATGTTTTTATCAATTTCAGGCCAATTTTCTTCTGTTTGCGCTATTTTTTCATCCCGGGCCGTTTGTTGTGAGCCACGAAAAAGCCGATAACTTGACTCGTAGGATATTAGAGGGCCTTACTACGCATCGATATCATGTCTTGTGAGGATGCTACGTTGTGGAAGCAGATGGGTTGTTGATAAGCCCATTGGGCCATTTTAATGGGCCGTCTTCCAAGGCTGGGATTGTGAACCGTCAACACATAAGGGCTTCGCACCCACAACTTAACGGGTACGATCATATTAGCACCAATGCATTGGATCCTATCAGAAATCCGAAGTTAAGCGTGCCTGGGCATGAGTCGTACTAGGATGGGTGACCCTTTAGGAAGTCCTCGGGTTGCACCCCATTTTTCATTTTTTATTGCGCCATTCAGCCATTCAAAGATGCTTCATCTGTCACATTTCTTTCCTCGAGTCCCACGGCATCTTGGGTAAGACAATATCGCTTCGCGGAGGGGCTAGGCCAGCACCCTGAGGTCGCGAGGCCTGTAACCTGGTCTCCGTCTCACCAGTGCCCATAACTTTTTATCCGTAAGGAGTTATGTGGCCTATAGTATATCGTTGGAAAGCTCTCTGCGAGCTCTACGATGGGGGTGACAAGTGTGCTTGGCTGAGCCTATTTTTGGAACCCAAAATTGAAAGTTTCATCCATTTTGGGCAATTTATCTTTTGTTTGCACTATTTTTTCATCCCAGATCGTTCGTCGTGTGCCGCAAAAAGGCCGATAACCTTATGCGTGGGATATTCGAGGGCCCTACTGCACGTCGATATAACGTCTTGCGAGGATGTTATGTTTTGGAAGCAGATGGGTTGTCGATAAGCCAATTGGGCCTTTTTAATGGGCCGTCTCCCTGGGCTGGGACTGTGAACCATCAACACATAAGGGCTCTGTACCCATTACTTAACGAGTGCGATCATACCAGTACTAATGCACCGGATCCCATCAGAACTCCGAAGTTAAGCGTGCTTGGGCGAGAGTCATATTAGGATGGGTGACCCTTTGGGAAGTCCTCGTGTTGCACCCACTTTTTCATTTTTTATTGGGTCATTCAGCCATGCCAAGATGCTTCATCTGTCACATTTCTTTCCTCGAGTCCCACGACATCTTGAGCAAGACAACTTCGCTTCGCAGAGTGGCTGGGCTTGCAAACCGAGGTCGTGATGCCTGTAACCTGGTCTCCGTTGCTCCGGTGCTCATAACTTTTGATCCTTATGGAGTTATACGGCCTACAGTATATCATTTGAAAGCTCTCTAGGAGCTCTACGATGGGGACAGCTAGCCTGCTCAACTACACCTATATTTGGATCCCAAAATAGAACATTTTTATCTTTTTCGGGTACTTTTCTTTTGTTTGCGTTGTTTTTTCATCCCAAGTCGTTCGTCGTGAGCCGTGAAAAGGCCGATAACCTGACTCCTGGGACATTAGAGGGCCCTACTATGTATCTATATCACGTCTTGTAAGGATGATGCGTTGTGGAGGCAGATGGATTGTCGATAAGCCCATTGGGCCATTTTAATGGGCCGTCTCCCTGGGCTAGGCTGTGAACCATCAACACATAAGGGCTTTGCACCCATAACTTGACGGGTGCGATCATACCAGCACTAATGCACCGGATCCAATCAGAACTTCGAAGTTAAGCGTGCTTGGGTGGGAGTCGTACTAGGATGGGTGACCCCTTAGGAAGTCCTCGTGTTGTACCCTATTTTTCATTTTTTATTGCGCCGTTCATCCATGCCGAGATGCTTCATCCGTAACGTTTCTTTCCTCGAGTCCCACATCATATTCGGCAAGACAACTTCACTTCGCGGAGGGGCTAGGCCTGCAAACCGAGGGCGTGAGTCCTGTGACCTAGTCTCTTTCTCTCCGGTGCCCAAAACTTTTGATCCGTAAGGAGTTATGCTGCCCACAGTATATTGTTGTAAAGCTCTCCGGGAGTTCTACGACGGGTGTAGAAAGCCTGCATAGCTGCGCCTATTTTTGGAAACCAAAATCCAACATTTTTATCAATTTTGGGCCACTTTTCTTCTATTTACGCTATTTTTTTATCCCATGTCGTTCGTCGTGAGTTCCAAAATGGCTGATAACCTGACTCATGGGACATTAGAGGGCCCTACTACTTGTCGATATAATATCTTGCAAGGATGCTGGGTTGTGGAAGCAGATGGGTTGTCGATAAGCTCATTAGGCCTTTTTAATGGGTCTTCTCTCTGGGCTAGGACTATGAACCGTCAACACATAAGGGTTTTGTAACCACAAATTGACTGGTGCGATCATACTAGCCCTAATGCACCGGATCCCATCAGAACTCCGAACTTAAGCGTGCTTGGGCGGGAGTCGTACTAGGATGAGTGACCCCTAGGGAAGTCCTCGTGTTGCACCCTTTTTTTTCATTTTTTATTGCACCGTTCAGCCATGCCAAGATGCTTCATCCATCACATTTCTTTCCTCGAGTCCCACGGCATCTTGGACTAGACAACTTCGCTTCACGGAAGGGCTGGGCTTGCAAACCAACGCCGTGAGGCTTGTGACCTGGTCTCCGTTGCTCCGGTGCCCATAACTTTTGATCCCTAACGAGTTATGCTGCCTACAGTATATTGTAGGAAAGCTCTTCAGGAGCTTTACGATGGGGGCCGCAAGCCTGCTCAGCTGTACCTATTTTTGGAACCCAAAATCGAACATTTTCATCAGTTTCAGGCCAATTTTCTTCTGTATATGGTGTTTTTTCAAACTGGGTCGTTCGTAGGGAGTCACGAAAAGGCCGATAACCAGACTCGTGGGACAATAGAGGGTCGTAATACTCGTCGATATCATGTCCTGCGAGGATGATACATTGTGGAAGGAAATGGGTTGTCGATAAGCCCATTGGGCCTTTTTAATGGACTGTCTCCTTGGGCTGGAACTGTGAACCGTCAACACATAAGGGCTTTGCACCCACAACTTGACTGGTGCGATCATACAAGCACTAATGCACTGGATTCCATCAGAACTCTAAAGTTAAGCGTGCTTGGGCGGGAGTCGTACTAGGATAGGTGACCCCTTGGGCAGTCCTTATGTTGCACCCCCTTTTTAATTTTTTATTGCGTTGTTCAGCCATGCCAAGATGCTTCATCCCTCACATTTCTTTCATCGAGTCCCGCGGCATCTTGGGTAAGACAACTTCGCTTCGTGGAGGGGTTGGGCCTGCAAACCGAGGTCATAAGGCCTGTGACCTGGTCTCCATCTCTCTGGTGCCCATAACTTTTTATCTGTAAGGAGTTATGCAACCCACTGTATATCGTTGAAAAGCTCTCCGAGAGCTCTACGATGGGGGTAGCAAGCCTACTCAGCTGCACCTATTTTTGGAACCCAAAATTGAACATTTTTATTAGTTTCGGGCTACTTTTCTTTGGTATATGGTGTTTTTTCATACCGGGTCGTTTGTCAGGAGCTGCGAATAGGCCGATAGCCAGACTCGTAGGATATTAAAGGGCCTACTATGCGTTGATATCACGTCTTATGAGGATATTGTATTGTGGAAGCAAATGGGTTGTCGATAAGCCCATTAGGTCGTTTTAGTGGGTCATCTCCCTGGGCTGGGAATGTGAACCGTCAACACATAAGGGCTTTACACCCACAACTTGACTAGTGCTATCATACAAGAACTAATGCACCGGATCCCATCAAAACTCTGAAGTTAAGCGTGCTTGGGCGGGAGTCGTACTAGGATAGGTGACCCCTTGGGAAGTCCTCGTGTTGCACCCCCTTTTTAATTTTTTATTGCGCCGTACAGCCATGCCAAGATACTTCATTCGTCACATTTATTTCCTCGAGTCCCATAGCATCTTGGGCAAGACAACTTCGCTTCGCGGAGGGGCTGGGCCCGCAAACCGAGATCGTGAGGCTTGTGACTTGGTCTCCGTCTCTCCGGTGCCTATTACTTTTGATTCGAAAGGAGTTATGCGACCCATAGTATATCGCTGAAAAGCTTTCTGGGAGCTCTACGATGTGGGCAGCAAGCATGCTTTGCTGTGCCTATTTTCAAAACCCAAAATTGAACGTTTGCATCAATTTCGGACCACTTTTCTTCTATTTGCGCAGTTTTTTTTATCCTGGGTCGTTTGTCGTGTGCTGGGAAAAGGCCAATAACCTAACTTGTGAGATATTAGAGGGTCGTACAATACGTCGATATCACGTCTTACGGGGATATTGTGTTGTGAAAGAAGATGGGTTGTCGATAAGCTTATTGGGTCATTTTAATCGGTCGTCTCCCTGGGCTGGGATTGTGAACCGTCAACACATAAGGGCTTTGCACCCGCAACTTGACGGGTGCGATCATACCAACACTAATGCACCAAGTCCCATCAGAATTCTTAAGTTAAGCATGCTTGGGTGGGATTCGTAGAAGTATGGGTGACCCCTTGGGAAGTCCATGTGTTGCAAACCCTTTTTCATTTTTTATTGCGTCGTTCAGCCAAGCCAAGATGCTTCATCCGTCACATTTCATTCCTCGAGTCCTGCAGTATCTCGGGTAAGACAACATCGCTTCGCGGAGGTGATGGGCCAGCAAACCGAGGTCGCGAGGCTTGTGACCTGGTCTCCGTCGCTCTGGTGCCCATAACTTTTGATTCGTAAGGAGTTATGCGGCCCACAGTTTATCATTGGAAAGCTCTCCGAGAGCTCTACGATAGGGGTGGAAAGCTTGCTCGATTGCACCTATTTTCGAAATCCAAAATCTAATATTTTTATCAGTTTTGGGCTACTTTTCTTCTATTTACGGTGTTTTTTCATCTCAAGTCATTCATTGTGAGCCGCATCAAGGTCGATAACCAGACTCGTCGGAAATTAGAGGGCCCTACTATCTGTCAATATCACGTCTTGCGAGGATACTACGTTGTGGAAGCAGATGGGTTGTCGATAAGCCCATTGGGCCTTTTTAATAAGTCATCTCTCTAGGCTGGGACTGTGAACCGTCAACACATAAGGGCTTTGCAACCACAAATTGACTGGTGCGATCATACCAGCCCTAATGCACCAGATCCCATCAGAACACCGAAGTTAAGCGTGCTTGGGCTAGAGTCGTACTAGGATGGGTGACCCCTAGGGAAGTCCTCGTGTTGCACCACTTTTTTTCATTTTTTATAACGCCGTTCAACCATGCCAAGATGTTTCATCCGTCACATTTCCTTCCTCGAGTCCCACGACATCTTGGGCAAGACAAATTCGCTTCACGGAGGCGCTGGGCTTGCAAACCAAGGTTGTGAGGCCTGTGACCTGGTCTCCGTTGCTCCGATGCCCATAACTTTTGATCTGTAAGGAGTTCTGCGGCCTGCAGTATATTGTTGGAAAGCTCTTCAGGAGCTCTACGATGGGGGCCACGAGCCTACTTGGTTGCATCCATTTTTGGAACCCAAAATTGAACATTTTCATCAGTTTTGGGCCACTTTTCTTCTGTATACGGTGTTTTTTCATCACGGGTCATTCGTCAGGAGCCGCGAAAAGGCCGATAACCTGACTCGTGGGACAATAGAGGGTCATACTACTCGTCGATGTCACGTCTTGCGAGGATGCTGCGTTGTGGAAGCAAATAGGTTATCATAAGCCCATTAGGCCTTTTTAATGGACCATCTCCTTGGGCTGGGACTGTGAACCGTCAACACATAAGAATTTTGCCCCTACAACTTGACGGGTGCGATCATACAAGCACTAATGCACCGGATCACATCACAACTCAAAAGTTAAGCGTGCTTGGTCGGGAGTCGTACTAGAATAGGTGACCCCTTGGGAAGTCCTCGTGTTGCACCCCCTTTCTAATTTTTTATTGCGCCGTTCAGCCCTGCCAAGATGCTTCATCCGTCACATTTATTTCCTCGAGTCCCACAGCATATTGGGCAAGACAACTTCGCTTTGTAGAGAGGCTGGTCCGCAAACCGAGGTCGTGAGGCCTGCGACCTGGTCTCCGTCTCTCTATTACCCATTAATTTTGATCCGAAAGGAGTTATACAGCCCACAGTATATCGCTGGAAAGGTCTCCGGGAGCTCGATGACTGGGACAGCAGGCATGCTTTGCTGTGCCTATTTTCAGAGCCCAAAATCGAACGTTTTCATCAGTTTCAGACCACTTTTCTTCTGTTTGAGCTATTTTTTTATCCCGGGTCATTCGTCGTGAGCTGGGGAAAGGCTAATAACCTGACTCGTGGGATATTAAAGGGTCGTACTATGCGTCGATATCATGTCTTGTGGGGATGCTATGTTGTGAAAGCAGATGCGTTGTCGATATGCTCATTGGGTCATTTAATTGCCCGTCTCCCTAGGCTGGGACTGTGAACCGTCAACACATAAGGGCTTTGCACTTACAACTTGATGGGTGTAATCATACCAGCACTAATGCATCGGATACCATCAGAACTCCGAAGTTAAGCATGTTTGGGCGGAATTCGTACTAGGATGGGTGACCCATTGGGAAGTCCACATGTTGTACCCCCTTTTTAATATTTTACTGTGCCGTTCAGCCATGCCAAGATGCTTCATCCGTCACATTTATTTCCTCGAGTCCCACAGCATATTGGGCAAGACAATTTCACTTTGCGGAGAGGCTGGGCTTGCAAACCGAGGTCGTAAGGCCTGTGACCTGGTCTCCGTCTCTCCGTTGCCCATTACTTTTGATCCAAAAGGAGTTATACGGCCCACAGTATATCGTTGGAAAGGTCTCTGGGAGCTCTACGACTGGGGAAACAAGCATGCTTTGCTCTGCCTATTTTTAGAGCCTAAAATTGAACATTTTCATCAGTTTCAGACCACTTTTCTTCTATTTGAGGTATTTTTTTTATCCTGGGTCGTTTGTCGTGAGCGGGGAAAAGGCCGATAACCTGACTCGTGGGATATTAGAGGGCCGTACTATGCGTTGATATCACGTCTTGTGGGGATGCTATGTTATGAAAGCAGATGGGTTGTCGATATGCTCATTGGGTCATTTTAATCGGCCGTCTCCCTAGGCTGGGACTGTGAACCGCCAACACATAAGGGCTTTGCACCTACAACTTGATGGGTGCGATCATATCAACACTAATGCATCAGATACCATCAAAACTCTGAAGTTAAGCGTGTTTGGGCGAAATTCGTACTAGGATAGGTGACCCCTTGGGAAGTCCAAGTGTTGCACCCCCTTTTTCATTTTTTATTTCGCCGTTCAGCCATGCCAAGATACTTCATCCGTCACATTTATTTCCTCGAGTCCCACAACATATTGGGCAAGACAACTTTGCTTTGCGGAGAGGCTGGGCCCGCAAGCCGAGGTCATGAGGCTTGTGACCTAGTCTCCGTCTCTTCGTTGCCCATTACTTTTGATCCAAAAAGCGTTATACAGCCCACAGTATATTGCTGGAAAGGTCTCCGGGAGCTCTACGACTGGGGCTGCAAGCATGCTTTGCTATGCCTATTTTTAAAGTCCAAAATCGAACGTTTTCATCAGTTTCAGACCACTTTTCTTCTATTTGAGCTACTTTTTTTATCGCGGGTCGTTCGTCGTGAGCGGGGAAAAGGCCGATAAACTGACTCGGGGAATATTAGAGGGCCGTACTATGTGTTGATATCACGTCTTGTAGGGATGCTATGTTGTGAAAGCAGATGGGTTGTCGATATGCTCATTGGGTCATTTTAATCGGCTGTCTCCCTAGGCTGGGACTGTGAACCGTCAACACATAACGGCTTTGCACCTACAACTTGATGGGTGCGATCATACCAACATTAATGCATTGGATACCATCAGAACTCTGAAGTTTAGCATGTTTGGGCGGAATTCGTACTAGGATGGGTGACCCCTTGGGAAGTCCATATGTTGCACCCCCTTTTTCATTTTTTATTCCGCCGTTCAGCCATGCCAAGATGCTTCATCCGTCACATTTATTTCCTCGAGTCCCACAGCATATTAGGCAAGACAACTTCTCTTTGCAGAGAGGCTGGGCCCCTAAATCGAGGTCGTTAGGCTGTGACCTAGTCTCCGTCTCTCCGTTGCCCATTACTTTTGATCCGAAAGGCGTTATACGGCCCGTAGTATATCGCTGGAAAGGTCTCTGGGAGCTCTACGACTGGGGCTGCAAGAATACTTTTGCTATGCCTATTTTCAGAGCCCAAAATCGAACGTTTTCATTAGTTTTAGACCATTTTTCTTCTCTTTGAGCTATTTTTTTTATCCCAGGTCGTTCGTCGTGAGCAGGGGAAAGGCTGATTACTTGACTCGTTGGATATTAGAGGGTCGTACTATGCGTCGATATCACATCTTGTAGGGATGCTATGTTGTGAAAGCAGATGGGTTGTCGATATGCTCATTGGGACATTTTAATCGGCCGTCTCCCTAGGCTGGGACTGTGAACCATCAACACATAAGGGCTTTGCACCTACAACTTGATGGGTGCAATCATACCAGCACTAATGCATCGGATACTATCAGAACTCTGAAGTTAAGCGTGTTTGGGCGGAATTCGTACTAGGATGGGTGACCCCTTGGGAAGTCCACGTGTTGCACCCCCTTTTCATTTTTTATTATGCCGTTCGGCCATGCCAAGATGCTTCATCTGTCATATTTATTTCCTCGAGTCCCACAGCATATTGGGCAAGACAACTTCACTTTGCGGAGAGGCTGGGCCCTCAAACCGAGGTTGTAAGGCCTGTGACCTTGTCTTTGTCTATCCGTTGCCCATTACTTTTGATCTGAAAGGAGTTATAAGGCCCACATTATATCGCTGGAAAGGTCTCCGGGAGTTCTACGATTGGGGCAGCAAGCATGCTTTGCTGTACCTATTTTCAGAGCCCAAAATCGAATGTTTTCATCAGTTTTAGACCACTTTTCTTCTGTTTGAGCTATTTTTTTATCCCGAGTCATTCGTCGTGAATAGGGAAAAGGCTGATAACCTGACTCGTGGGATATTAGAGGGTCGTACTACGGGTTGATATCACGTCTTGTGGGGATGCTATGTTGTGAAAGCAGATGGGTTGTCGATATGCTCATTGGGTCATTTTAATCGGCCGTCTCCCTAGGCTGGGACTGTGAACCGTCAACACATAAGGGCTTTGCACCTACAACTTGATGGGTGCGATCATACCAACACTAATGCATCAGATACCATCAGAACTCTGAAGTTAAGCGTGTTTGGGCGGAATTCGTACTAAAATGGGTGACACCTTGGGAAGTCCATGTGTTGCACCCCCTATTTCATTTTTTATTCCACCGTTCAGCCATGCCAAGATGCTTCATCCTTCACATTTATTTCCTCGAGTCCCACAGCATATTGGGCAAGACAACTTCGCTTTGCGGAGAGGCTGGGCCGGCAAACCGAGGTCGTAAGGCCTGTGACCTAGTCTCCGTCTCTCCGTTGCCCATTACTTTTGATCCGAAAGGAGTTATACAGCCCACAGTATATCGCTGGAAAGGTCTTCGGGATCTCTACGACTGGGGCAGCAAGCATGCTTTGCTGTGCCTATTTTCAAAGCCCAAAATCGAACGTTTTCATCAGTTTTAGACCACTTTTCTTCTGTTTGAGCTATTTTTTTATCCCGGATCGTTCGTCGTGAGCGGGGAAAAGGACGATAACCTGACTCGTGAGATATTAGAGGGTCGTACTATGTGTTGATATCACGTTTTGTGGGGATGCTATGTTGTGAAAGCAGATGGGTTATCGATATGCTCATTGGGTCATTTTAATCGACCGTCTCCCTAGGCTGGGACTGTGACTGTCAACACATAAGGGCTTTGCACCTACAACTTGATGGGTGCGATCATACCAACACTAATGCATCGGATACCATCAGAACTCTGAAGTTAAGTGTGTTTGGGCGAAATTCGTACTAGGATGGGTGACCCCTTGGCAAGTCCACGTGTTGCACTCCTTTTTTCATTTTTTATTCTGCCATTCAGCCATGCCAAGATGATTCATTCGTCACATTTCATTCCTCGAGTCCCACGGCATCTTGGGCAAGACAACATCGCTTCGCGGAGAGGTTGGGCCCGCAAATCGAGGTCGTGAGGCCTGTGACCTGGTCTCCGTCTCTCCGTTGCCTATTACTTTTGATCTGAAAAGAGTTATATGGCCCATAGTATATCGCTGGAAAGTCATTCGGGAGCTCTACGACTGAGGCAGCAAGCATGTTTTGCTGTGCCTATTTTCAGAGCTCAAATTCGAACGTTTTCATCAGTTTCAGACCACTTTTCTTCTGTTTGAGCTATTTTTTTATCCCGGGTCGTTCGTCGTGAGCTGGGAAAAGGTCGATAACCTGACTCGTGGGATATTAGAGGGCCGTACTATGCGTCGATAACACCTCTTGTGGGGATTTATGTTGTGAAAGCAGATGGGTTGTCAATATGCTCATTGGGTCATTTTAATCGGCCGTCTCCCTAGGTTGGGATTGTGAACTGTCAACACATAAGGGCTTTGCACCTACAACTTGATGGGTGCAATCATACCAGCACTAATGCATCGAATACCATCAGAACTCTGAAGTTAAGCGTGTTTGGGCGGAATTCATACTAGGATGGGTGATCCTTTGTGAAGTCCACGTGTTGCACTCTATTTTTCATTTTTTTTTCTGCCGTTCAGCCATGCCAAGATGCTTCATTCGTCACATTTCATTCCTCGAGTCCCACGGCATCTTGGGCAAGACAACATCGCTTGCTGGGCCCGTAAAACGAGGTTGTGAGGCCTGTGACCTGGTCTCTATCGCTCCGGTGCCTATAACTTTTGATCCGTAAGGGGTTATACGACCCATAGTATATCGTTGAAAAGAACTCCGAGAGCTCTACAACAAGGGTACAAAGCCTGCTCGGTTGCGCCAATTTCAGAACCTAAAATCAAACATTTTCATCAGTTTCGGGATACTTTTCTTTTGTTTACGGTATTTTTTTTGTTTCATGTCGTTCGTTGTGAGCAACGGCAAGGCCGATAACCTGACTCGTGGGACATTAGATGGCCCTACTATGTGTCGATATCATGATTTGCGAGGATAATGCGTTATGGAAGTAGATGGGTTATCGATAAGCCCTTTTTGCCTTTTTAATGGGTCGTCTCCCTGGGCTGGGACTGTGAACCGTCAACACATAAGGGCTTTGCACCCACAACTTGACTGGTGCGATCATACCAGCACTAATGCACCAAATCCCATCAGAACTCCGAAGTTAAGCTTGCTTGGGCGGGAGTCATACTAGGATGCGTGACCCCTTAGGAAGTCCCCGTGTTGTACCCCCTTTCTCATTTTTCATTGCGCCGTTCAGCCATGCCAAGATGCTTCATCCGTCACATTTCTTTCCTTGTGTCCCACGGCATCTTGTGTAATACCCCGATCTCTCTCGAGACCGGGAGTTCTATCTATCAATCTAATCACAACCCAATTCCAAACCCGGGCAAAATTTTAGGGAAAGACGGACGGAGTCTCCCCTGTTTCTAGGCAAAATGCAACTTGCGACAGCATATAAGTGGACCAATACCATGTCCAAACATTCAACCACCTCAAGGCCATCCGAGCCTCGGTTCGCAACAATTAAACACAGCAAGTATACATACATTTCCAAGTACTAGACTATTCAAACTCTTTCTTTAAACAATATAAACATGCATTAAAGTTAAGTTATACTAACTATATACTTTAACTAACTTATCAAACCACTTTAATAATCCAATAAAGCTTATATTACATTCCTTTTGACTTTAAATACATACAATACATGAAACATACATCCTTGCATCTTTGACAACTCAAGCCACATAGCACGCAAGACAACTCTTCAAACACGAACTTTCACGTAACCACGAACTTTCCAGCTAACATGGCATTTCCTGAAATGTGGTGGTGAGGAGTGAGTATACACAACACGTATACTCAGTGAGGGCAAGACAGATATCGAGGTGGAGAGAAAGAAAGTCGTGCAATGCAAACAAAGCAGATAAGCAATATAACTGACAACTAAGCATTCAATATACACAATCAATACAATAAACACTTAATAAATGCATTAACACAACCATTCAAAGCTATACCACACTCTGAAGGCTATGGTTCACTCATACGAGCAATGTACCATTCGATTCGATCCCACGAGCATTACATCAATCTCAAGCTTAATGTTGACAACGATGACAATAAGCACGCAACCACCTTATAACTTCAGTTTGGAATACCCCGGAAGTATCCATCAATTCTATGACCCAAATCTCCCTGGGAGGCAACCCAAGTGAGAATGGGAATAGGACACGGAGCTAGAGCAACCAACACTAGCAGCTCAAGGCTACCCAGAGAGGCCCATCACTCACGCGCCTGACACTATGCAATGCAAGACACGATACAAGGCGATAAACGAGCGATAGCACAACAATACAGATTAGAGGCGATAAACGAGATATCAAGCATTTACAACCAATACTAGCATTCAATTAACTTTTCAAGCATAACTATCTTTAATAGCAACAATAACACTAATTAAACAAGTAACAACAATTCAAACACGAAAACGACAAATATCATCATTCAATCCCTAACTTCCAAAGGCAATTACGAGAAACGAGCTACGAGATTAGGAAACCGATTTCACTACATTCACTCAGGCACTACAAGGCATGTTTCTATGTCACTAAACTTCACTTTCTCACTCGAGGCCCGAAAGTCCACCTACTGCATTTGAACTACAGCTATGCTAACTGGTCTTTCAATCAGCGCCACAACAGCGCCAAAAGTGCTTCCATGCCCTCAATTGCAAAACCTCCAACTCAATTCGAGCACGGTCAACTTTCAGTCAAACGGCCTATTTACGTTTCTTTGTCTAATTTCCAATTTTAACAAAAGCCGATCCGTTTTTATTGCACATTTTATCTTTCTATCATTAATGGCACCTATCCAAATCAAGCAATCGCAATTCGGATCAAAATCCAAAATTCTAGGATTTACTATTCATAATTCACTATTCATTATTCTTCCCCAATTTCAAATACGCAGTTTTAACCATAAAAATTGCTAAATAACTAACAAACAATGCTCTACGAACTCAAAGGAAGTTATATCAAGCAATTACATGCATTATAACACATTATATATCAAATCTAAAAATTTGACACAAAATTCAAATTCGAATTTAAATGCACAAAAGTGTGAAAACCCTCACAGAGATTGAAGACCAAGACCCGCAAGGACCCGAGCCACGACCCCCGAGCAATTCCACGCACGATTATAGAAGAAAATGCAAGAAAAATATTTTCTTTTTCCTCCTTGAGAGCTTCGGCCATGGCCAGGACAAATATGGCATTTTGCAAATTGTTTTTATTGATTTTTGCCTTGTTTTATTATTTAAAGGTGACAAGGGCATTTTCGTCATTTGCAAAATCAAACTTTAGTTAAAAATGGTCAAGTAAGCTTATTTTGATACCATTTAAATCTAATTCAAGTTAAAACAATGGAATTAAATGAAAAACAACTAAAACTAGTTAAAAACATTTTTCACTAAGTCCGAAGAACATTTCTCTAACTCTTATTTTCGAAATATTACGATCGAACGGTCAATAAACGACCGCAAATCAAATGATGAGCACTAATAGAAAATTATAATTTTTGAAAAGTAGAATAGTAGAATATATTAAAATTCACTCCGGCTCGGAGTTACTTTTCTCATTTATTTGAAAACCGAGTGATTTTAAAGCAAGACAATTAAAACCAATTATTAAATTAATCAAAATAATCAATATACATTTAAAATAATTAATTTAACTATTTTTTTAGAATATTTTAAAGAATTAGAATGTTAATGCTAGAAATGAATGTTTAACTAAAATTAAACACGAAATGCAATGCTAACATTTAAGATGACACTTAATTAAATGCAATTAAATGCTATTAAATGCATGCCGGGTTTTGGTTATCACATTCTTCCCCCCTTAAAACAATTGCGACCTCGCAATTCTTCTTCCAATAGAACTCAACATCATCTGAAACTCAACTCTAACTAATCTTCATCGGTTGCTGAGCAAGATAGTGAATAAGAATGCTCGTAGGGAAACCCGAATAGAAATCCCAACCAAGAATGCCGAGAAAATACCAACTAAAGACTAAAGCAGGGATACCGTAGATAATATCAATACCACATATTAATGGCAAGAAGAATACCGAAGGAATACCCTATTCACGAATCTCCAATAGAAGTCTAACAAGTTCCAAATAAGAAAGTTAAAAGATAGCCAGAGTAGTTGCACCTCATGCAGTGCTGATTACCGTAAGTAGACCCAGCTGGAAGTTCCGTAAAAGAATATAGAGAAGAATACCAAAGGCCAATCTCTAAATGAAATCCTCAAATCACCGAGTCCCTACCACAACATCTTAGTAAAACAGCAAGTATAGATTTCCCCTGAGTGGAAAGGCCGAAGGAGAAGCCATAAACAATACAAGATAATAAGTCCAAGCAGAGTTCCTAGTGTAGGATCTTCCAATAAATGCCAATAAGAAAACTACTAGTAGAATGCCCAATAAGAATTTCAAAGAATACCGTAAGTAATGTTACACAATAAGTCTGATAGGAATTCCAATTACCAAACCAACTGAGGGATGCCAAATAAAATAACCGAACATTACTCCAGTAAGAAAGTAGCAAGGATTACCCAATTAGTAAGTACTAGATAAATGACCACTGAGAATCCTAGAGAATACCATTGAAGAATTTCCAATAAGAGATGTCAGCAACACACCAATAAAGACTGAGACACATATGCCATAGATAATACCATGCAGTAAGTCCAACTGAAACCCAATAGCCAAGTCTACCAAGAAGTGCCAACATAAGTCTCCAAAGAATACCCAATAAGAAACTAAAGAATGCTACCAAAAGCCATCATACAGAAACCCCAAAGAAGGTTATCTTTTTATGATTGCCAACCACAAAGAAGAGTCTTAGAAGTATACCAACAACTGAGCTCCAAAAACAAACACCAACTCCCAAATAAAGGCTAATTAAATACCATTCATTTCCTGCCAATCCATACACCTTGAAAGACCAGTTGTGAACCACTTTCTTTACGGGAGAAAGAGCACTTACTTACCATTTCCACGGAACATGTATGAATGCCAAGATATCACATTTATACACATGCCTTAAACTATTATGCAAGCAAGTTTACAAAAGAGTTTATTCAACAAAGTCACTCAAGCACGACAATCAAGTCAAGAATAACATAATCAATTTAAATCACAGCATAACCATTTCAAGACATTCTATACATACATTACAAGTAATACTTCAAGCTAATATGAATCCACGAGGTCAATTCGATTCACGATTCCAATTCAATAGGTCAATTCAATGCACAACCAGACACTTCACTTCACTTAGCACACAATTAACACATAACACATAGCTATATCACATAGGAGCACACATTCAGGTCAAGACACACAATCTCACATACAAGCATACATTTTCAAGACACACTTAATAAGCACACATTCAAGGATCACTACCCACCAGACCGAGGACCATGTCCCGGCTTATGATCTAGACAAGCTCTGATACCACCTGTAACACCCCGATCCCTCTCGAGACTGGGAGTTCTATCTATCAATCTAATCACAATCCAATTCCAAACCCGGGCAAAATTTTAGGGAAAGACGGACGGAGTCTCCCCTGTTTCAAGGCAAAATGCAACCTGCGATAGCATATAAGTGGACCAATACCATGTCCAAACATTCAACCACCTCAAGGCCATCCGAGCCTCGGTTCGCAACAATTAAACACAGCAAGTATACATACATTTCCAAGTACTAGACTATTCTAACTCTTTCTTTAAACAATATAAACATGCATTAAAGTTAAGCTATACTAACTAGATACTTTAACTAACTTATCAAACCACTTCAATAATCCAATAAAGCTTATATTACATTCCTTTTGACTTTAAATACATACAATACATGAAACATACATCCTTGCATCTTTGACAACTCAAGCCACATAGCACGCAAGACAACTCTTCAAACACGAACTTTCACGTAACCACGAACTTTCCAGCTAACATGGCATTTCCTGAAATGTGGTGGTGAGGAGTGAGTATACACAACACGTATACTCAGTGAGGGCGAGACAGATATCGAGGTAGAGAGAAAGAAAGTCGTGCAATGCAAACAAAGCAGATAAGCAATATAACTGACAACTAAGCATTCAATATACACAATCAATACAATAAACACTTAATAAATGCATTAACACAACCATTCAAAGCTATACCATACTTTGAAGGCTATGGTTCACTCATACGAGCAATGTACCATTCGATTCGATCCCACGAGCATTACATCAATCTCGAACTTGATGTTGACAACGATGACAATAAGAACGCAACCACCTTATAACTTAAGTTTGTAGTACCCCGGAAGTATTCATCAATTCTACGACCCAAATCTCCCTGGGAGGCAACCCAAGTGAGAATGGGAATAGGACACGGAGCTAGGGCAACCAACACTGGCAGCCCGAGACTACCCAGAGAGGCCCATCACTCATGCGCCTGACACTATGCAATGCAAGACACGATACAAGGTGATAAACGAGCGATAACACAACAATACAGATTAGAGGCGATAAACGAGATATCAAGCATTTACAACCAATACTAGCATTCAATTAACTTTTCAAGCATAACTATCTTTAATAGCAACAATAACACTAATTAAACAAGTAACAGCAATTCAAACACGAAAACGACAAATATCACTATTCAATCCTTAACTTCCAAAGTCAATTACGAGCAAACGAGCTACGGGATTAGGAAACCGATTTTGCTACATTCACTCAGGCACTACAAGGCACGTTTCTATGTCACTAAACTTCATTTTCTCACCTGAGGCCCGAAAGTCCACCTACTGCGTTTGAACTACAACTATGCTAACCGGTCATTCAATCAATGCCACAACAACGCCAAAAGTGCTTCCATACCCTCAATTGCAAAACCCCCAACTCAATTCGAGCACGGTCAACTTTCGGTCAGACGGCCCCTTTACGTTTCTTTGTCTAATTTTCAATTTTAACAAAGGCCGATCCGTTTTTATTGCACATTTTATCTTTCTATCATTAATGGCATCTATCCAAATAAAGCAATCGCAATTCAGATCAAAATCCAAAATTCTATGGTTTACTATTCATAATTTACTATTCATTATTCTTCCTCAATTTCAAATACGCAGTTTTAACCTTAAAAATTGCTAAATAACTATCAAACAATGCTCTACGAACTCAAAGGAAGCTATATCAAGCAATTACAGGCATTATAACACATTATATATCAAATCTAAAAATTTGACACAAAATTCAAATTCGAATTTAAATGCACAAAAGCGTGAAAACCCTTATAGAGATTGAAGACCAAGACCCGCAAGTACCCGAGCCACGACCCCCGAGCAATTCCACACACGATTGTAGAAGAAAATGCAAGAAAAATATTTTCTTTTTCCTCCTTGAGAGCTTCGGCCATGGCAAGGACAAATATGGCATTTTGCAAATTGTTTTTTTTGATTTTTGCCTTGTTTTATTATTTAAAGGTGACAAGGGCATTTTGGTCATTTGCAAAATCAAACTTTAGTTAAAAATGGTCAAGTAAGCTTATTTTGATGCCATTTAAATCTAATTCAAGTTAAAACAATTGAATTAAATGGAAAACAACTAAAACTAGTTAAATTAAGCTAAAAACATTTTTCACTAAGTCCGAAGAATATTTCTCTAACTCTTATTTTTGAAATACTACGATCGAACGGTCAATAAACGACCGCAAATCAAATTATGAGCACTAATAGAAAATTAGAATTTTTGAAAAGTAGAATAGTAGAATAGATTAAAATTCACTCCGACTCAGAGTTACTTTTCTCATTTATTTGTAAACCGAGTGATTTTAATGCAAGACAATTAAAACCGATTATTAAAATAATCAAAACAATCAAAATAATCAATATACATTAAAAATAATTAATTTAACTATTTTTTTAGAATATTTTAAAGAATTAGAAAGTTAATGCTAGAAATGAATGTTTAACTAAAATTAAACACAAAATTCAATGCTAACATTTAAGATGACACTTAATTAAATGCAATTAAATGCTATTAAATGCATGCCGGGATTGGGTTATCACATCTTAGGCAAGACAACATCGCTTCACGGAGGGGATGGGCTTGAAAACTGAGGTCGTGAGGCCTGTGACCTAGTCTCTGTCGCTTCGGTGCCCATAACTTTTGATCCGCAAGGAGTTATGCGGCCCACAGTATATCGTTAGAAAGCTCTTCAGGAGCTTTACGATAGGGGCCACAAGCTTGCTCAGCTGCACCTATTTTTGGAATCCAAAATCGAATGTTTTCATCAGTTTTGGGCTACTTTTCTTCTGTATACTCTATTTTTTTAATTCCGGGTCTTTTGTTGTGAGCCGCGAAAAGGCCGATAACCAGACTCGAGGGACAATAGAGGGCCCTACTACGCGTCGATATCACGTCTTGCAAAGATGCTGCGTTGTGGAAGCAAATGGGTTGTCGATAAGCCTATTGGTCCTTTTTAATAGGTCGTCTCCCTGGGCTGGGACTGTGAACCGTCAACACATAAGGGCTTTGCACCCACAGCATAACGGGTATGATCATACAAGCACTAATGCACTGGATCCCATCTGAACTTCGAAGTTAAGCATGCTTGGGCGGGAGTCGTACTAGGATAGGTGACCGCCTGTGAAGTCCTCGTGTTCCACCCCCGTTTTCATTATTTACTGCACCGTTCAACCATGCCAAGATGCTTCATCCATCACATTTCCTTCCTCGAGTCCCACGGCATCTTGGGCAAGACAACTTCGTTTCACAGAGGGGCACGGCCCACATAGTGAGGTCATGAGGCCTCTGACCTGGTCTACGTCGCCCTAGTGCCTATAACTTTTGATCTGTATGAAGTTATGCGGCCCACAATATATCATGGGCAAGTTCTCCGGGAGCTCTACGATGGGGACAGCAAGTGTGCTCGGCTACGCCTGTATTTAGAACCCAAAATCGAACGTTTTTATCAGTTTTGGGCTACTTTTCTTTTGTTTGCGCTGTTTTTTCATCCCAGATCATTCTTCGTGAGCAGTAAAAAGGCTGATAGCCTGACTCGTGGGACATTAGAGGGCCCTAATACGCATCGATATCACGTCTTGTGAGGATGCTGCATTGTGGAAGCAAATGGGTTGTCAATAAGCCCATTGGGCATTTTTAATGTGCCGTCTCCCTGGGCTGGGACGATCAACCGTCAATACAAAAGGGCTTTGCACCCACAACTTGATGGGTGCGATCATAACATCACTAATGCACCAGATCCCATTAGAACTTTGAAGTTAAGCGTGCTTGGGTGGGAGTCGTACAAGGATAGGTGTCCGCCTGTGAAGTCCTCTTGTTGCACTCCCGTTTTTATTATTTATTGTGCCGTTCAGCCATGCCAAGATGATTCATCCATCACATTTCTTTCCTGGAGTCCCACAGCATCTTAGGCAAGACAACTTCATTTCGCGAAGGGGCAGGACCCACAAAGCGAGGTCGTGAGGCCTGTGACCTGGTCTACGTGGCTCCAGTGCCCATAACTTTTGATCCGTATGGAGTTATGTGGCTGACAGTATATCGTTTAAAAGTTCTCCGGGAGATCTACAACGGGGGTAGCAAGCCTGCTAGGCTGTGCCTGTATTCAGAACCCAAAATCGAACGTTTTCATCAGTTTTGGGCTACTTTTCTTCTGTTTGCGCTATTTTTTCAACTCGAGTCGTTCTTCGTGAGCCACAAAAAGGCTGATAACCAGACTCGTGGGACATTAGAGGCCCTTACTATGCGTCGATATCACGTCTTGCGGGGATGCTGTGTTGTGGAAGCAAATGGGTTGTGGAAAAGCCCGTTGGACCTTTTTAATAGGTCGTTTCCCTGGGCTGGGACTGTGAGCCATCAGCACATAAGGGCTTTCCACCCGCAACTTGACTGGTGCAATCATACCAACACTAAGGCACCGGATCCCATCAGGACTCCGAAGTTAAGCATGCTTGGGCGGGAGTCGTACAAGGAATGCTGACCCCAAGGGAAGTTCTCTAGTTGTACCCTTTTTGCTTTTTTTATTGCGCCGTTCAGCCTTGCCAAGATGCTTCACCTGTCAGATTTCTTTCCTCGTGTCCCACGGCATCTTGGGCAAGACAACTTCGCTATGCAAAAGGGCTGGGCCCACAAACCGAGGTAGTGAGGCCTGTGACCTAGTCATTGTCTCTCAAGTGCCCATAACTTCTGATCCGTGTGGAGTTATATGACCCACATTATATCATTGGAAAGCTCTCCAAGAGCTCTACGATGGGAACAACAAGCCTGCTCAGTTATGCCTATTTTCGAAATACAAAATTGAACATTTTTATTAGTTTCAGGCAATTTTTCTTCTGTTTACGCTATTTTTTTTATTCTGGGTCATTCATCATGAGCTGCGAAAAGGCCGATAACCTGACTCGTGGGATATTAGAGGGTGCTACTACGCGTCGATATCACGTCTTGTGAGGATGCTACGTTGTGGAAGTAGATGGGTTATCGATAAGCCTATTGGGCCGTTTTAATGGGCCGTCACCCTAGGCTGGGATAGTGTACCGTCAACACATAAAGCCTTTACACCCATAACTTGATGGTGCAATCATACTTGCACTAATGTACCAGATCCCATCAGAACTCTGAAGTTAAGCATGCTTGGGCGGGAATCGTAGTAGGATGGGTGACCCCCTTGGAAGTCCTCGTGTTGTACCCACTTTTTCATTTTTTTTTGCACCGTTCAGGCAAGCAAAGATGCTTCATCCGTCACTTTTCTTTCCTCAAGTCCCACGGCATCTTGGGCAAGACAACTTCGCTTCACGAAGGGGCTGGGCTTGCAAACCGAGATCGTGAGGCTTGTGCGTGGTCTCCATCGCTCCGGTGCCCATGACTTTTGATGCGTAAGGAGATATACGGCCCACGTTATATCGTTGAAAAGCTCTCCTGGAGCTTTACGACGGGGGTGGTAAGCCTGTTCAGTTGCACGAATTTTCAAAACCTAAAATTGAACGTTTTCATCAGTTTCGGGATATTTTTCTTTTGTTTATGCTATTTTTTCATCTCGGGTCATTCGTCGTGAGTCGCAAAAAGGCTGATAACCTAACTAGTGGGACATTAGAAGGCCCTACTATGCATCAATATCACGTCTTTTGAGGATACTGCGTTGTGGAAGCAGATGGGTTGTCAATAAGCCCATTGGGCCTTTTTTAATGGATTGTCTCCCTCGGCTGGGATTGTGAACCGTCAACACATAAGGGCTTTACACCCATAATTTGACTAGTGTGATCATACCAGTACTAATGTACCGGATCCCATCAGAACTTCGAAGTTAAGCGTGCTTGGGCAGGAGTCGTACTAGGATGGGTGACCCCTTGGGAAGTCCTCGTGTTGCACCCTATTTTTCATTTTTTATTGCGTCGTTCAGCCATGCCTAGATGCTTCATCTGTCATATTTCTTTCCTCGTGTCCTACGGCCTAGGGCAAGACAACATCGCTTCGCGGAGGGGCTGGGCCCGCAAACTGAGGTCACGAGGCTTGTAACCGGGTCTCCGTTGCTCCGGTGCCTATAACTTTTGATCTGTAAGGAGTTATGCGGCCCACAGTATATCGTTGGAAAGATTTCCGGGAGCTCTACGATAGGAGAAGCAAGCCTACTAGGCTGCGCCTATTTTCAAATCCCAAAATCTAATGTTTTCATCAGTTTCAGGCTACTTTTCTTCTATTTATGTTGTTTTTTCATCCCGGGTCGTCCGTCGTGAGCTGCTAATAGGCCGATAACCTGACTTTTGGAAAATTAGTAGACCTTACTATGTGATGATATCACGTCTTGTGAGGATGCTGCATTGTGGAAGCAGATGGGTTGTCGATAAGCCCATTGGACCTTTTTAATGAGTCGTCTCCATGGGCTGGGACTGTGAACCGTCAACACATAACGGCTTTGCACCCGTAACTTGACTGGTGCGATCATACCAGCACTAATGCATCGGATCCCATCGGGAGTCTGAAGTTAAGCATGCTTGGGCAAGAGTCGTACTAGGATTGCTGACCCCCTGGGAAGTCCTCATGTTGCACCCCCTTTTTCATTTTTTATTGCACCATTCAGCCATGCCAAGAGGCTTCATCCGTCACATTTCTTTCCTCGAGTCCCATGGCATCTTGGGCAAGACAACATCGCTTCGTGGAGGGGCTAGGCCCGTAAACCGAGGTCGTGAGGCCTGTGACTTTGTCTCCGTCGCTCCGGTGCCCATAACTTTTGATCCGTAAGGAGTTATGCGGCCAGAATTATGTCATTGGAAAGCTCTCTAGGAGCTCTACGACGGGGGCAGGAAGCCTGCTAGGCTGTGTGTCATGCCAAAGCCCAACCTTTGGAGGCTAGACTAGGGAATGACCTAATTCATTTATACCATTTCACCTAATACGATGGGGGCAGCAACCACGCCTGGGTGTGCCTATTTTTGGAGCCCAAAATTGAACATTTTCATTAGTTTTGGGCCACTTTTCTTCTGTTTGAGCTATTTTTTCATCACGGGTCGTTCGTCGTGAGACGTAAAAAGGTCGATAACCTGATTTGTGGGATATTAGAGGGCCCTACTACGCGTCAATATCATGTCTTGTGAGGATGCTACATTGTGGAAGCAGATGGGTTGTTGATAATCCCATTGGGCCTTTTTAATGGGTCGTCTCCCTGGGTTGGGACTGTGAGCCGTCAACACATAAGGGCTTTGCACCCACAACTTGACGGGTGCGATCATACCAGCACTAATGCACAGGATCCAATCGAAACTCTGAAGTTAAGCGTGCTTGGGTGAGAGTCGAACTAGGATGGGTGACCCCCTGGGAAGTCCTCATGTTGCACCCCCCTTTTCATTTTTTATTGCGCCGTTCAGCTATGCCAAGATGCTTCATCGGTCACATTTCTTTGATCGAGTACCACGACATCGTGGGTAAGACAACTTCGCTTCATAGAGCTGCTGGGCCCGCAAACCGAGGTCGTGAGGATTGTGACTTGGTTTCCGTCTCTCCGGTGCCCATAACTTTTGATCCGTAAGGAGTTATGCGACCCACAGTATATCGTTGGAAAGCTCTCCGGGAGCTCTACGACGGATGCAGCAAGCTTGTTCGGCTGCGCCTATTTTTCGAACCCAAAATTGAAAATTTTCATCAATTTTGGGCCACTTTTCTTCTATTTACGCTTTGTTTTCATCCTGGGTTGTTCGTCGTGAGTTGCAAAAAGGCTGATAACCTGACTCGTGGGACATTATAGGGCCCTACTACACGTTGATATCACGTCTTGTGAGAATGTTACGTTGTGGAAGCAGATGGGTTGTCGATAAACGTATTGGGCCTTTTTAATAGGTCGTCTCCCTGGGCTGATACTGTGAACCGTCAACACATAAGGGATTTGCACCCACAACTTGACTAGTTCGATCATACCAGCACTAATGCACTAGATCCTATCAAAACTCTAGTGTTAAGCGTGTTTAGGCGGGAGTCGTACTAGGATGGGTGACCCCCTGGCAAGTCCTCGTGTTGTACCCCCTTTTTCATTTTTATTGCACCATTTAGCCATTCCAAGATGCCTTATCCATCACATTTCTTTCCTCGAGTCCCAGGGCATTTTGGGTAAGATAGCTACGCTTCGCGGAGGGGCTGGGCTCGCAAACTGAGGTTGTGAGGCCTGTGACCTTGTCTCCGTCAATCCGGTGCCCATAATGTTTGATCCGTAAGAAGTTATGGGGCCCATAGTATATCATTGGAAAGCTATTAGGGAGCTCTACAATGGGGGAAGCAAGTTTGCTTGGCTGCACCTGTTTTCAGAACTCAAAATTGAATGTTTTCATCAATTTTGGGCAACTTTTCTTTTGTTTATGCTATTTTTTGGGCCACGGTCACTCATCATGAGCTGCAAAAAGGCTGATAACTGACTTGTGGGACATTAGAGGGCCCTACTATGAGTCAATATCACGTCTTGCAAGGATGTTGCATTGTGGAAGCAGATGGGTTATTGATAAGCCCATTGGGCCTTTTTAATGGGTTGTCTCCCTAGGCTGGGACTGTGAACCGTCAACACAAAAGGGCTTTGCACCCAAAACTTGATTGGTGCAATCATACCAGCACTAATGCACCGGATCCCATCAGAACTCCGAAGTTAAGCGTGCTTGGGCAGGAGTTATGCTAGGATAGTTGACCCCCGAGGTCGTGAGGCTAGTGACCTGGTCTCCGTCTCTATGATGCCCATAACTTTTGATCCGTAAGGAGTTATGCAGCCCATAGTATATCGTTGGAATGATCTCCAGGAGCTCTACGATGGGGGCAGCAAGCCTGCTAAGCTGCGCTTATTTTCAGAATCCAAAATTGAATGTTTTTATTATTTCGGGCAACTTTTCTCCTGTTTACATTGTTTTTTCATCCCTAGTCGTTCGTCGTGAGCTGCAAAAAGGCCGATAAACTGACTCGTGGGACATTAGAGGGCCCTACTACACATTGATATCATGTCTTGCGAGGATGATGCGTTGTGGAAGCAGATAGGTTGTAGATAAGCCCATTAGGACTTTTTAATGGGTTGTCTCCCTGGGATGGGACTGTGAACCGTCAACACAAAAGGGCTTTGTACCCACAACTTGACTAGAGCGATCATACCAGTACTAATGCACCGGGTCCCATTAGAACTCCGAAATTATGGGTGCTTGGGGTGGAATATTACTAGGAGGGGTGGCCCCCACTGGGAGGTCCTCGTGTGGCACCCCATTTTTTCATTTTTTATTGCACCGTTCAGCCATGCCAAGATGCTTCATCCGTCATATTTCTTTCCTCGAGTCCCACGGCATCTTGGGCAAGACAACTTCGCTTCGCGGAGGGGCTGAACCCACAAACCAAGGTCGGGAGGCCTATGACTTGGTCTCTGTCTCTCCAGGGCCCATAACTTTTGATCCGTAAGGAGTTATGTCACGCCCCAACCCGATCTATAGAGGCTAGACTAGGGTATGACCTAATTCATTTACACTATTTCACTTACCTAGCTATTTGTTATGATTTAGCACTTAACGTTGGACTAGAATTTCCAAAAAATGGGCAGCATAACGGCTGTAATTGGGGTATTTAGTTTGACCTATTTTCTAAATGCCTCAAAACCTTTAATCATTGATTCAATTCCAACTAAAATTTCCTATTCTGTCATCAACCGATCTGCCTACTATTTTATCTTGAAGTCTCGTTTGATTAGCAAGCCTAGTATGATAGCTATGTCATGTTTATTTGTCAATCCTGTTTTGCAAGTACCTATCATCCTTTAGCTTACAAATGAGCACTTAGGTTAGATTAGATAGAGTTACATTATTTGCTTCTTCACCTAATGGTTTAAACACCTATGATAACTACTAATCAAGGCAATAAAAACAAATAGCCAAATAAACAGTTCATCCAAATATAGTTAGTACAAGCCAAAATTAGACCCCAAATTACAACGGGGGTCATTTACAAAAATATCAGAAATAGTCTTCAAGACAAACATAACGTTCACAAAACAGTCACAGTCAAGCAAGGCACATAAAGCACGTAATCACTCCAAGGAATCATCAACAGGAACATTCTCCTCGGGTACCTGTTCCAAATCTTCTTCACTTGTGATGATAAAAGAGGGTGAGTCCTTATGAACTTAGCGATGGGGAACGAGAGAAAACGTTTTGAAACTCTTTTCCGGTTACTTTTATGAAAAAACCCTTTTGAAAACATGTCAAATAGAATAAGTAAGTACATAACACAACTTAAATATAAATGAACACATTTACCCGTCTTTCCTCCCCGAGGTCCTCTAGGAACCAAGCGAGAGTACTTAAACACATAGTGAAAATGATACGGTGAGCTTTAGCTCTTAAGATCAATCGGTGAGCATTTGCTCTCAAGATCATTTCCAATAACCATTGTTGTAGCCGGCATCCATCATCCACTTATCACTCCAACGGGTATACTCCAGATTGTACCCCAAATCCTACGACCCAACTCTCCGAGGAAGTCTAGCCCCCAAGTAAGAGAGGGAATTAGACCATGGTAGTCACGGTAGCACCGGCAAGCCCGATGCTGCCCGGCGTGCATGAAATGCTACCATGCCAAAATGAAAGGTTGCAACCTTGTATGCAATGAACATTTATGCCATTTAACATTTCACATTAGGAGGTCAACAAAGTAGGTTGCCTCCGAGCAAGTATATGATCACATTTTGACATATTGGCATATAAGGCATCGTAAGAACATGTAATCATTTCATATATCAATTTGAAAGCAATTAAACTTTCACGGGCAGCCAAGTAATCATGTTCAAATAAGCCATAGAATGTCTTTTAACAATTCACATTAGGAGGTCAACAAGATCACATATTGACATATTGGCATATAAGGCATTGTATGAACATGTAATCATTTCATATATCAATATGAAAACAATTAAACTTTTACGGGCAGCCAAGTAATCCTGTTCAAATAAGCCATAGAATGTATTTTAATAATTCACATTAGGAGGTCAACAAAGTAGGTTTCCTTCGAGCAAGTCTAAGATCACATATTGACAAGTAAATATACAAGGCATGCTTTGACATGAAAATTCACTTTGTAAAACACTTAGGAGCATGTGACCATTTTACGGACAGCCAAGTAACACCATATAAAACAAGTCATATAGCTCATTTTAGTTCACATATCAAGTGTTGAGATCCTACAAGCATGCTACGACACTTACACAAAACTGGGTGGAAGAATAGTTCACTTATCAACATGCAATCATCGAGAATCATGTTTAGAGCTATAAAGACAATTCCGGGCAGCCTATTAACAATCATCAACATCAATTATAAGTCACAAAAGAGTGGTTTATGACTTGGGAGTCTACGTGGCCATTAGGGTCTATAAGGCCGTGCTCGGGTGTTGATTTTGTTTGCTAAGGACCACAAGAAACACTTAAACCAATTCAAGCATACTTAGAAATTATTGGACAGCCTAGTAACCACTCAATTGAACACATTTAACCATAGGATCATCACTTAGCAAGTATTCATAAGCAATAGGCCTCAATTTCGTGCTTACACATGCGATTAAGCAACAATTCGTCATGTAATGAACCTAAGCCATGCATCAACCAATTTAAGCAACCTCAATCAACCAAAACAGCCCACACAAATTCTAATTTCCATAATTCCAAGCATTCAACACCTCAAGTAAAATTACAATATGATTTATACCACATTACCAAGCAAAAACCCTACTGCAATGGTCTATTTTCCTCATTCATTTAGCCAAGTAAATAACCTCCAAATTCATTGAAACAAATGTCAAATTGAATCTTAATGAGTGCTTTAAATCTAGGAACAAATCTAACTACATTTGGAGTTCGGACTTAGGAGTTATGACCAAAACCGTGAGACTACGAAAAACTATCCAGATTCATACACATCTCGATATTTGCCGTTTTTGAGGCCTTTAAACTCAAAATTAGCCTTAGCCTATTTAAGTGAAATATGTTCAGAACTGACAAATATAGTGACCTAACAATTATCATGCATTTTGATCAACATTTACTAGGCCAAAAGCACTTCGTTCTACAAGGTCAGTAATCTGCCAGAAAACATTTTTGCACATCTCTAAGTTTCTAGCAATTTCAAGCCATGCATAAGTAGATAGGCCCATATAAACACATAAAAATAAACTACAAGAGTAAATACAGCCATATGAGAGCATGCATGTGAGTTTTGAAAGCTTTAAAAAAAGATTTAACCTTTACCTTAGCAACTTGTTGGATGAAAATGCTAGAATGCACTTGAAAACGCACAAAAGGTCCTCTTTCCTTTCTTTGGCCGAGTGGTGGCTGACTTTCCTTAAATCCTAGCTAAGTTAGCTTGTGTAGGAGATGTGCATGTGTGTGAAACCAAAAGACAAGGAAGAAAACCATCAAAACTTACCTATGGTCGAAAATGATGAGTTTTTGAGCTTGTATGAGATTTTCTTGCTATGTTGCTTGCTAGGGCCGAGCTTGGAGTGGTCTTGAGAGTCCTTGAGAGCTTGTTAGAAGTCTTGGGAGTGAGCGTGAGCCATGGAACGCAAAAGGGGAGCGACGGCCGTGAATGAGAGAGAAAGAGAAAGCATGAGAGGAAAAGTGAAGTTTTGAGATGTTTATTGAATGTTGCATGTATGTGTCAGCCTAGAGGCTATACAAATCTTAAATTTCTTTTGTCATTTGAGAAATTTTGAATTGTAGGCATGCTTAGGGTAGTTTGGCCGAGAAAGGGGACTTGGGGTAGGGTGCATAGGAATTTTTTTATGCATTGTGTCTTGTGTTTGTGTCATAGAATGTCTGGGCATTAATTATTGTGCAAAACTTTGTCCAATTGCTTGGCATGGCCAAAATTAGCATGGAAAAATCTGAATTTTCAGATTCATGTTAGTATATTATGGACTATAATATGTGTAGAATTTTAGGTGCATTGGTTTTGGAATAAGAATAAAGAATAAAGAATGTTTGAACATTAAAATATTGATTTGAATTTGACTTAGAATTAAAAAAAGAGTTAGTGGAAGGAAAGATAATGATTTAGGATTAGTTTATTTCTTAGTGCTTCGTGTAGGAATCTTCCTAGATTAACGTGGTGGCATGGATTCCTAGGTTCTGGGGCACATACTACGAGATAAGGCACGTAGTACGACACAAATACATGGATTCCAAAGTAAATGCACGCAACCCTAGGTAAATGCACGTAAACCAATGCAAGACACGTAATTTAATGCAATGCACGTAATTTCAAGGTACGACTCTTAAACATAGGTTAAAGCATGGAGATCGAGGTAGGACATATTATTCGGGGTCAGGCCTCACAAGTTATGCGGCCCACAGTATATCGTTGGAAAGCTCTCCGGGAGCTCTACGACAAGGGCAGTAAGCCTGCTTAGCTGTACTTGTTTTTGGAACACAAAATTGAATATTTTTATCAGTTTTGGGCCACTTTTCTTCTGTTTGAGCTTTTTTTTGGCCCCGGGTGGTTCGTTGTGAGCTGCGAAAAGGCCGATAACCTGACTTATGGGATATTAGAGGTCCCTACTACGTGTCAATATCACGTCTTGCTAGGATGCTCCGTTGTAAAAGTAGATGGGTTGTCGATAAGCCTATTAGGCCTTTTTAATAGGCCGTTTCCCTGGGCTGGGAATGTGAACCATCAACACATAAGGGCTTTGCGCCCACAACTTGACGGGTGCGATCATACCAACACTAATGCACCAGATCCCATCAAAATTGTGAAGTTAAGCGTGCTTGGGTGGTGGTCGTACAATGATGGGTGACCTCTTGGGAAGTCCTCGTGTTGTACCCCCTTTTTCATTTTTTTTTGCTCCGTTCAGCCATGCCAAGAAGCTTCATTGGTCACATTTCTTTCCTCGAGTACCACGGCATCGTAGGCAAGACAACTTCACTTCGCAGAGCGGCTAGGCCCACAAACTGAGGTCGTGAGGACTGTGACCTGGTCTCCGTATCTCCAGTGCCCATAACTTTTGATCCGTAAGGAGTTATGTGGCCCATAGTATATCGTTGGAAAGCTCTCTAAGAGCTCTACGTCGGAATTAACAAGTTTGCTCGGCTATGCCAATTTTTGGAACCCAAAATTGAAAGTTTTCATCAGTTTTGGGCTACTTTTCTTCTGTTCATGCTTTTTTTTTTCATCCCGGGTTGTTCGTCGTGAGTCGCAAAAAGGCTGATAACCTAACTCATGGGACATTATAGGGCCCTACTGCGTGTTGATATCACATCTTGCGAGGATGCTGCGTTGTGGAAGCATATGGGTTATCGATAAGCCTATTGGGCCTTTTTAATGGGTCGTCTCCCTAGGTTGGGACTATGAACCATCAACACATAAGGGCCTTGCACCCACAACTTGACGGGTACGATCATACAAGCACTAATGCACCGAATCCCATCAGAACTACGAAGTTAAGCGTGCTTGGGCGGGAGTCGTACTAGGATAGGTGACCCACTGGAAGTCCTCGTGTTGCACCCCATTTTCTATTTTTCATTGCGCCGTTCGGCCATGCCAAGATGTTTCATCCATCACATTTCTTCCCTCGAGTACCACAACATCTTGGACAAGACAACTTTGTTTCGCGGAGGGGCTGGGCCCGGAAACCGAGGTCGTGAGAATGGTGACCCTGTCTCTGTCTCTCCAGTGCCCATAACTTTTGATCTGTAAGGAGTTATGCGGCCCACAGTATATCATTTGAAAGCTCTTCGGGAGCTCTACGATAGGGGCAGCAAGCTTGCTTGGTTGCGCCTATTTTCGGAACCCAAAATTGAACATTTTCATTAGTTTTGGGCCACTTTTCTTCTATTTGAGCTATTTTTTTTGTCCAGGGTCGCTCGTCGTGAGCTGCGAAAAGGTCGATAACCTGACTCGTGGGATATTAGAGGGCCCTACTACGCGTCAATATCATGTCTTGCGAGTATGCTACGTTGTGGAAGCAGATGGGTTGTCTATAAGCACATTGGGCCTTTTTAATGGGTCGTCTCTCTGGGCTAGGACTGTGAACTGTCAACACATAAGGGCTTTGCACCCACAACCTAACGGGTGCGATCATACTAGCACTATTGTATCGAATCCCATTAGAACTCCGAAGTTAAGTGTGCTTGGGTGGGAGTCGTACTAGGATGGGTGACCCCCTAGGAAGTCCTCGTGTTGTACCCCCTTTTTCTTTTTTTATTGCGCCATTCAGCCATGCCAAGATGCTTCATCCATAAAATTTCTTTCCTCGAGACCCACAGCATCTTGGGCAAGGCAATTTCGCTTCGTGGAGGGGCTGGGCTCACAAATTGAGGTCATGATGCTTGTGACCTGGTCTCCGTCTCTCCGTTGCCCATAACGTTTGATTTGTAAGGGGTTATGCGGCCCACAATTTATCGTTGAAAAGCTCTCCAGGAGCTCTAAGACGGGAGCAGCAAGCCTGCCTGGCTATGCCTATCTTCGGAACCCAAAATTGAATATTTTTATTAGTTTTGGGCCACTTTTCTTCTGTTTACACTTTTTTTTTGTCCCGGGTTGTTTGTCGTGAGCCGCGAAAAGACCGATAACCCGACTCGTTGGACATTAGAGGGCCCTACTACACGTTGATATCACATCTTGCGAGAATGCTATGTTGTGGAGGCAAATGGGTTATCGATAAGCCTATTGGGCCTTTTTAATGTGCCGTCTCCTTGGGCTGGGACTGTGAACCGTCAACACATAAGGGCTTTACACCCACAACTTGACGAGTGCGATCATAGCAGCACTAATGCACCGGATCCCATCAAAACTCCGAAGTTAAGCGTGCTTGGGCAGGAGTCGTACTAGGATAGGTGACCCCCTTGGAAGTCCTCGTGTTGCACCCCCCTTTTCATTTTTTATTGCCTCATTCAGCCATTACAAGATGCTTCATCCATCACATTTCTTTCCTCGAGTCCCACGGCATCTTGGGCAAGACAACTTCACTTCGCGAAGGGGCTGGGCCTGAAAACCGAGGTCGTGAGGCGTGTGACCTTGTCTCTGTCGCTCCGGTGCCCATAACTTTTGATCCGTAAGGAGTTGTGCAGCCCACAGTATATCGTTGTAAAGCTCTCTAAGAACTCTATGACTTGGGCAGTAATCGTGCTTGGCTGCGCCTATTATCGGAACTCAAAATCAAATGTTTTCATCATTTTCGGGCCAATTTTCTACTGTTTACACTGTTTTTTCATCTCGGTTCATTCATCGTGAGTTACGAAAGGGCCGATAACCTGACTCGTGGGACATTAGAGTTCCCTAATACTCATCGATATCACGTCTTGTGAGGATGCTGCGTTGTGGTAGCAGATGGGTTATCAATAAGCCCATTGGGCCTTTTTAATGGGTTGTCTCCCTAGGTTGGGATTGTGAACCGTCAACATATATGGGCTTTGCACCCATAACTTGACTGGTGCGATCATACCAGCACTAATGAACCGGATCCCATAAGGACTCCGAAGTTAAGCGTGCTTGGGCGGGAGTTATACTATGATGGGTGACCCCCTGGGAAGTCCTCATGTTGTACCCCCTTTTTAATTTTTTATTGTGCCATTCAGCCATGCCAAGATGCTTTATCCATCATATTTATTTCCTCAAATCGTACGGCATCTTAGGCCAGACAACTTTGCTTCGTAGAGGGGCTGGGCCCGTAAATCGAGGTCGTGAGTCCTATGACTTGGTCTCAGTCACTCCGGTGCCCATAACTTCTGATCTGTAAGGAGTTATATGGCCTACAATATATCGTTGTAAAGCTCTACGATGAGGGTAGCAAGCCTTCTGGGCTGTGCCTATTTTTGGAATCCAAAATTGAAGGTTTTCATCAGTTTTAGGCCACTTTTCTTTTGTTGACGCTATTTTTTTGTCCCGGGTCGTTCATCGTGTGGTGTGAAAAGGACGATAACCTGACTCGTGGGACATTAGAGGGCCCTATTACATGTCGATATCATGTCTTGCGAGGATGCTGCATTGTGGAAGTAGATGGGTTGTAGATAAGCCCATTGGGCCTTTTTAATGGGTCGTCTCCCTGGGCTGGGACTGTGAACCGTCAACTCATAAGTGTTTTGCACCCACAACTTGATGGGTACAATCATTCCAGCACTAATGCATCGGATCGCATCAGAACTCCGAAGTTAAGCGTGCTTGGACGGGAGTCGTACTAGGATGGGTGACCCCCTTTTTTTATTTTTTATTACGCTGTTCAGCCATGCCAGGATGTTTCATTCGTCACATATCTTTCCTCGAGTCCCACGACAACGTAGGCAAGACAACTTTGCTTCACGGAAGTGCTAGGCCCGAAAACCGGGGTCGTGAGGCTTGTGACCTGGTCTTCGTCACTCCAGTGCCCATAATTTTTGATCCCTAAGGAGTTATGTAGCCCAGAGTATATCGTTGGAATGCTCTCTAGGAGCTCTACGACGGGGGCAGCAAGTTTGCTTTGTTGTGCCTATTTTCGGAACTCAAAATCGAATGTTTTCATCAGTTTCTGGCCACTTTTCTTCTGTTTACGTTGTTTTTTCATCTCGGGTCGTTTGTCGTGAGCCGCGAAAAGGCTGATAACATGACTCGTGGGACATTAGAGGGCCCTACTACATTTTGATATCATGTCTTGCGAGGATGTTGTGTTGTGGAAGCAAATGAGTTGTCGATAAGCCCATTGGGACTTTTTAATGGGTCTTCTCCCTGGGTTGGGACTGTGAACCGTCAACACATAAGGGCTTTCCACCCACAACTTGATGGGTGCGATCATAGCAGCACTAGTGCACCGGATCCCATTTGAACTTCGAAGTTAAGCGTGCTTGGGTGGGAATTGTACTAGGATGGTTGACTCCCGTGGAAGTCCTCGTGTTGCACACCCTTTTTCATTTTTTATTGCGTCGTTCAGCCATGTCAAGATGCTTCATCTGTCACATTTCTTTCCTCAAGTCCCACAGCATCATGGGCAAGACAACTTCGCTTCACAGAGGGGCTGGGCTTGCAAACCGAGGTCGTGAGGCTTGTGACTTATTCTCTGTTGCTCTGGTGCCCATAACTTTTGATCTGTAGAGAGTTATGCGGCCCACAGTATATCATTGGAAAGCTCTCTGGGAGCTCTATGATGGTGGTAGCAAGTCTACTCGGCTGCGCCTGTTTTTAGAATCCAAAATTGAACTTTTTCACCAGTTTTGGGCCACTTTTCTTTTGTTTACATTGTTTTTTCATCCCGGGTCGTTCTTCGTGAGCCACGAAAAGGCCGATAACCTGACTCATGGGACATTAGATGGCCCTAATTCGAGTCGATATCACGTCTTGCGAGGATGCTGCGTTGTGGAGGCAGATGTGTTATCGATAAGCCAATTGGGCCTTTTTAATGGGCCATCTCTCTCGGCCAGGAATGTGAACCGTCAACACATAATGGCTTTACACCCACAACTTGACGAGTGCAATCATACCAACACTAATGCAACGGATCCCATCAGAACACCGAAGTTAAGCGTGCTTGGGCGTGAGTTGTACTAGGATGGGTGACCCCCTAGGAAGTCCTTGTGTTGCACCCCCTTTTTCATTTTTCATTTGCGCCATTCAGCGATGCCAAGATACATCATCCATCACATTTCTTTCCTTGAGTCCCAAGGCATCTTGGGCAAGACAACTTCGCTTTGCAAAGGGGCTGGGCCCGTAAACCGAGGTTGTGAGGCCTATGCCCTAGTCTCCGTCACTCCGGTGCCCATAAATTCTGATTTGTATGGAGTTATATGGCCCACAGTACATCATTGTAAAGCTCTCTGAGAACTCTATGACGGGGGTAGCAAGCCTTCTAGGCTGCACCTATTGTTGGAACCCAAAATTTTCTTCTATTTACGCTATTTTTTCGTCCTGAGTTGTTCATCGTGAGACGCAAAAAGGACGATAACCTAACTCGTGGGACATTAGAGGGCCCTACTACGTGTCGTTATCACGTCCTGCGATGATGCTGCGTTGTGGAAGCATATGGGTTGTCGATAAGCCTATTGGGCCTTTTTAATGGGTCGTCTCCCCGGGATGGGATTGTGAACCGTCAACACATAAGGGCTTTGCACCCACAACTTGAGGGGTATGATCATACCAGGTCTAATGCACTGGATCCCATCAGAACTCCGAAGTTAAGCGTGCTTGGGCGGGAGTCATACTATGAAGGGTGATCCCTTGGGAAGTCCTCGTATTGCACCCCTTTTTCAATTTTTATTGCGCTGTTCAGTCATGCCAAGATGCTTCATCCATCACATTTCTTTCCTCAAGTCCCACGGTGTCACGCCCCAACCCGACCTATAGAGGTTAGACTAGGGAGTGATCTAAACATTCAACACTTAACGTTTTGCCTAAACTCCACAAATTCTCCGGAAAAACAGGTAGCATAACGACTGTAATTGGGCTCTTTTGTTTGACCTAATTCTCTAAACGCCTTAAAACTTTCAATCTCAAATTCATTTCCAACTAAGATTACTATTTATCACCAATTGGGGTGCCTACTAGTTATCTCGAAGCCTCGTTTGACTAATAACCTAGCATGATACTATGTCTCGTTTATTTGTTAATCTAGTTACACCAGTACCTGTTGATCTTAGCTTAACAATGAGTACCTGCTTAAGATTGGATAAATTCATTTTACTTAACTCTTATCTAGTACTTCATAAGTCTGTGATAGATACTAAACCAAAGTAGCGATAACAAAATGGCCAGAAGAGTATGTATCTAGTTATGATCAGTACAAGCCAAAATTAGACCCCAAATTACAACGGAGGTCATTTACAATACAACAACAAGCAACATAAGAAATAGTCTTCAAGCAACATATCGTCCACAAAATGGCAATAGTCAAGTAAGGCACGTAGGGCAAGCAATCATTCCAATGAGTCATCAATAGGCACATTATCCTCGGGTACCTGTTCCTGGTTTTCTTTACCTGAGATGATAAAGGAGGGTGAGTCCTTATGAACTCAGTGAGGTGAACGAGAAATACGTTTTGAAACTCATTTTCCGGTTAACTTATGAAAAACCCCTTTTTTGAAAACATGTCACGTATTACAAGTAATAAGGTACGCAAAGTATAAGAATCAAATTGAGCAACAGATACAATTACCAATCATTTCAAGGATACGGTGAGCATTTGCTCTCAATATCGATTTCGATACGATTTGTTGCGGTTGACTTTAATAATTAACTTATCGCTTACATTTAGGTGTACTCCGAATGTACCCCGAAAACCTATGACCCAACTCTTCGAGGGTAGAATGCCAAGTGAGAGAGGGAATTGAACCATGGTAGTCACGGTAGCACCGGCAAGCCCGATGTCGCTCGGTGTGCGTGAAACGCTACCATGCCACAATGAAAGGTTGCAACCTTGTATGCAATGCACATTTATAACATTTAACATATCACATTAGGAGGACAAAAAAGTAGGTTGCCTCCGAGCAGTTATAAGATCGCACGTTGACAGGTAAGCACACAAGGCATGCTATGACAGGTAATTTCACTTGTAAGGCACATGGAGTTACATGAATATTAAACGGACAGCCATGTAACACAAGTGAATCAAGTCATATAACTCATTTCGGGGTTCACGCAATCGAATCATAAGGTCATACAACATGCAATGACATCTACGTGGGACCAGGTGCAAGAAAGGTCTACTTGTCAACATGTAATCATCGGAATCACATTTTAGGCTATAAGGGTAACTACGGGGAGCCCCCTAATTACATAATTAGACACGATAACCATAGGATCAACACTTAGCGCGTTTTCATAGTCACTAGGGTTTCAATTCATGCTTACCTGTGCGATTAAGCCACTAGTTGTCGCGTAATTAAACTCAAGCCATGCATCGACTAATTAAAACACCCTCAATCATCCAAAATAGTCCACACAACATCCAAGTGCCACAATCCCAAGCATTTAATACAACGAGAGAAGTTACAATAATTTTCAAAGAATATCACTAAACAAATATCTCACTGCAATGGTATGTTTTCCAACAATCATTTAGACAAGCAAACAATCTCCAATTCCAGTGAGCAAAATGTCAAATTAAAGCTTAAGGAGTGAACTAAATCCAGAAATAAACCTCGCATCATTTGAAGTTTGGATTCAAGAGTTATAGCCAAAACCGTGAGACTACGCAAAACTGTCCAGATTTGTACACATTTCAATACTTGTCATACTTCCAAAATTTCATGTATTTTGGATATCATTTACTAAGTCAAAACTGGTTCGTTCTACAAGGACAATGAACTGCCAAAAACCTGCTCCATTTTCCCAGATTTTCCAGATTTGGACACCTTTCGATGTTTTTCCATTTTGGAGACCTTAGAGTCCAAATTTTCCTTGGCCTATTTCAATGAAAACTGCTCAGAACTGGCAAAAATAGTCACCTACCAATTTTCACGCATTTTCAACATCATTTACTTGGTCAAATTCACTTCGCTCCAACAAGTCAGAAAACTGCCATTTACGCGATTTCACCTATCTTCAAATTTTAGCCAAATATTTTGCCATGCATGTTTACAAAAGCTCATGTACACACATATATCACAAGTACAAAGGTAAAAATAGACATTTAAAGGCATGCATGTGGTTTTGGAAAGCTTTTAAAAAGGATTAACCCTCACCTTAGCCTATTGACAACAAAGGATGCTCAAAACTCTTGAAGATGCACAAATGGTCTTCTCTCCTTGTTTGTCTGAGGGATAATGCTTGATTTCTTTAATTCCTAGCTGAGTTACCATGTCCTTAGTATGTGTATGCAGTTAGAACAAAAAGGAAATGAAATAGAAGCTATCATACATACCTAAGCCGAAATGAAGGTTCTATGAGCTTGCATGTATGTCTTTTTGCTCCTAGCTTGCTTGGTTGAGTTCCTTAGTGTCTTTAGTGTCTTGAATGTCTTGATGAACCTTAGGATGATGAACTTAAGGTTGGGAGAGTGATGAATCAGCCTAGGCCGAGAGAGAGAGTGGAATTAAGCTTGGGAGAATGTTTGCAAAGAATGAAATGTTGGTGTGTGAGTGTGTCGACCTTGAGCTTCAAGATTTCTGATTTTTGTGTCTTCAAGAGCATATTTTGAATTGTCTAGCATGGGCATTGAATGGATCAAAAAGATGAAGGATGGTGGAGGATAAAATAATGCTTGATTTCATTTTTTTTAGGCATTGTTTGAAGTGATTTGTCATAGTTTGTTTTGTAATGTTTTTAATTATGCAAAGGCTTATCAAAATGCAAGGAGTGGTCGGCCAAGGTAAGGATAAATTCTGAATTTTTGTCTTGGTTAAGGCTTATTTTATTGTATGTGCTTGGAATATGCACATAATTAAAGAATAAAGAATAAGAATGTTTAGCTTTTTGTGAGATTTCGTCTTCTAGTGAGTTGAATTAGCATTTTAATATTAGTTAGTGAAGTTGTAGGATTAATTAATAATCTAGTGCTTCATGCAAGATGCTCTCTTGATTAGCGTGCGGGCACACTTTTCTAGGCTTAGGGCACGTACTACGAGATAAAACACGAACAACGAGACGAATGCACATTTCCCAAGTAAATGCACGCAACCCTAAGTGAATGCACATAATTCAATGCAAGGCACACAAAACAAAACATGACTCTTAAACCTAGGTCAAGGCACGCAAATCTAGGTTAGGGCACACAAAACGAGGTATCGCATGCAAATCGAGGTCGGGCCTCACATCATCCCCTCCTTAAAAGAATTTTATCCCGAAATTAAATATCACCTTTGAAATAATGCTAGATACTGTTGCTCCATCTGGTCTCGTGTTTCCCACGTTGCTTCTTCAACTCCATGGTGATCCCACAACACTTTCACCATCAGTATAGATTTGTTGCGTACCTCCCGATCTAGCTGGTCTAGGATCCGAATGGGCTTCTCTTCATAAGACAAGTTCTCCCGAAGCTGCATCGGCTCTAGCTCCAAGATATGCGATGGATTAGGGTGATACTTCCGTAGCATTGAAGCATGAAAGACGACGTGAATATTGGAGAGGTTTTGGGGTAGTTCCAGGCGATACGCCAATTTGCCAACCTTTTCAATTATCTCAAATGGTCCTACAAACCTCGGGCTCAACTTTCCACCCTTGCCGTGTTTAATCAGTCCCCACCGAGGTGATATCTTCAAGAACACCTTGTTGCCGACCTCAAACTCTAGACTCTGTCTCCGTCGGTTTGTATAACTTTTCTGCCTGCTTTGGGCGGTAAGTATCCGTTTCCGGATGAGGTGGACATTATCAACAGTCTTCATAAGTTCTAGTAGTAGTGTCGGGTCAAAAGTCTTCATCTCACCTACTTCATCCCAGTAAATTAGGGATTGACACTTACGTCCATACAATGCCTCAAATGGGGCCATCCCGATAGTGGCCTGATAGCTGTTATTATAAGCAAACTCCGCTAAGGGTAGATATTTCTCCCAACCTTTTCCGAAGTCTAAAACACACGTCTTCAGCATATCCTCCAGAATCTGAATAGTTCTCTAAGATTGTCCATCAGTCTGAGGGTGATAAGCCGTGCTGAAACTCAACTTTGTTCCCAAAGCTTCTTGCAATCTCTTCCAAAATCGGGAAGTAAAACGAGGATCCCTATCCGACACAATACTCACAAGCATCCCGTGCAAACTTACAATATCCGCCACATACATATCTCCCAGTTTCTCAGGACTATTCTCCTTGTTCATCGGTAAGAAGTGCGATGACTTAGTCAATCTATCCACTATGATCCAAACAGCGTCATGACCCTTTTGTGACCTGGGCAGGTCCATGACAAAGTCCATAGCTATATGTTCCCATTTCTATTGAGGAATTTCCAACGGTTGAAGTAAACCTGCCGGTCGTTGATATTCTGCTTTGACTCTCTGGCAAGTCAAACACCGTGCCACAAACTCCGCAATCTCTCTCTTCATGTTATTCCACCAATAGTGTTGCTTCAAATCCCGGTACATCTTTGTTCCGCCAGGGTGAATAGTGTATCTTGAGTTATGGGCTTCTTCAAGAATCTTCTTTTTCAACTCTGGATCATTAGGAACACAAATTCGATTCCTGAACCTCCAAATACTATCATCATTAAACTTGAAATCTGTATTATTTTATTTAATCTTCTGAAACTGTTGGTCCTTCTGTTGAGCCTCTCATAATTCAAACAACAAGGTCGATTGAACTTGTGTAGTGGAAAATAGTAACCCTTTTTTAGTCAATTGTGGTTTCCACAAAAATGCTTCCTCTAACAACTCCTGCACCTTAACTTCCAGTTTTGCCATGCTCGTTTTCCGACTTAAGGCATCTGCAACTACATTTGCTTTACCGTACACATAATTGATTGTGCAGTTATAATCATCCAAAAGCTCCATCCACCTTCTTTGCCTCATGTTCAACTCTTTTTATGAGAACAAGTATTTCAAGCTCTTGTGATCAGTAAACACCTCGAACTTGTTACCCCACAGATAGTGTCTCCATTTCTTGAGTGCAAACACAATAGCCGCCAACTCCAAATCATGCGTCGGGTAGTTCAATTCATATGGTTTCGGTTTCCTAGAGGCATACACAATCGCTCTACCATTTTGCATCAACACACAACCCAGTCCTTCCTTCGAAGCATCACTATAGATTACAAAGCCTTGACTCCCTTCAAGCAATGCAAGAACATGTACAGTAGTCAATATTTTCTTCAATTCTTGAAAGCTGTTCTCACACTTGTCATCCCATACAAACTTTGTTTTCTTTTGAGTGAGCTTTGTAAGAGGTCCTGCAATCTTCGAGAAATCCTTCACGAACCTCCGATAATAGCCGGCTAGACCAAGAAAACTCCGAACCTCCGTAACATTTTTCGGCTTCTTCCAAGATATCACCACTTCTATCTTTGCTAGATCCACTGCTATTCCCTCTTGAGATATGATGTGCCCAAGAATGCAATCTGCCGCAACCAAAATTCGCATTTGCTAAACTTTGCATACAATTGATGCTCCCGAAGTTTCTGCAATACCAATCGCAGATGTTGTTCATGCTCAGCCTCGGATTTTGAGTATACCAAAATATCATCAATAAAGATCACCACAAATTGGTCCAAGTAGGGTTGAAACACCCTATGCATCAAGTCCAAAAAAGCTGCAGGGGCATTAGTTAGCCCAAATGGCATCACCACATATTCATAATGCCCATACCTCGTCCTGAAAGCTGTTTTAGGCACGTCCTCCTTTTTGATTCGCAACTGGTAGTACCCTTGCCTCAAGTCGAGCTTCGAATACACTTTAGCTCCCTGAAGTTGATCAAACAACTCATCGATCAGTGGAAGTGGGTATTTATTCTTGATGGTCACTTGGTTCAATCCTCGATAATAGATGCATAGCCTCAACGTTTCGTCTTTCTTCTTTACAAATAGGACTGGCGTATCCCACGGAGATGAACTTGGTTGAACAAATCCCTTCTTCCACAATCCTTGCAATTGGTCCTTCAATTCTTGTAGCTCGGCTGGTACTATACGATAGGGAGCTTTAGATATCGGCTGGGTGCCAGGCAGTAATTCTATAATGAACTCGATCTCCCGATTTGGGGGTAAACTGGGTAATTCTTCTGGAAACACATCTGCATAATCTTTAATCACTGGCATCTCCTCCAACTTAGCTTTGTCCAACGGCTTGTTGACGAGGTAAGCTAAGTATCCACTATATCCTTTTCTCAAGGACTTCACTGCTTTCGTAGATGAAATGATGGAACTCCCGGTGAAGTCTCTTCGACCCATTACCTCCAATATTGGTTGACCAGGTATTTGGAATGTTACAATCTTCATCCGGCAATCTAGTTGGGCATGATGCTTTGCCAACCAGTCCATCCCTAAGATGACTTCATAGTCTCGAAAGGGTAATACAATAAGATTGGCTGAGAATTCCCTATCTTTAATTTGGATTTTACATGCTTTACAAGCTGAGCTAGTAACAAGTTTAGAACCCATCGGAGTACCAACTTCTACTTTGTAAGGCAAACATACAACTCGTAGTTTCACACGTTGCACACATAAGGGAGTAATAAATGAATGAGTAGCACCTGGATCAATTAGCACCCTAACAGGTTGATTCAGTATCAAGAATGTACCTTCAACAATAGCGGTCTCCTTAGGAAGCTCCTTGCACTCAATAGCGTAAGCTCGGTCCTAAACTCTAGGAACTGGAGTCTTGCCTCTACCAGCTGGTTTAATCTGATTTTGTCCTCCTTGCCATTTAGGACAATCCTTAACCTGGTGTTGATCGCTGCCACACCCTATACATCGTCCCGATTTCCTCCAACACTGGGCCTCAGTGTGACCCTTCCTGTTTCAGTAAGAACAAGTGACAGTCTGAGAAGCAGGTGAACTACCTATGGATCCGCGGGTGGAAGAGGCTGATGGTGCTTTAGTCGGGCCACGATTATTAACTGGTCTGTTCTGGCTCTGGCCCTGACTGCGACTCTGAGTCTGGAATTTCCTCTATTGTCCTGGAGGTTGATATAGTTTCTTGTTTGGCTGGCTCGAACTGGCTCTATCAAGTTTCTTCTTCTCAACTCGGGAGGCAGCCGCAAGGAGAGTAGAATAAGTAGAAAAGTCATGCGAGGCCAACTGATCCTGAATTTCTGTCCTCAACCCACTGGTACATTATCACATCATCTCCTCTAGGGGAGTGACCATGTATTGAGCATAGCGGGACAGTCTGTCAAAACGAGCCTCATATTGGGCCACCGTCATGTTACCCTGGTTCAAGTGCATGAATTCCTCAATTCACCTCTACTTGGAAACTACAAGTACATATTTCTCCTTGAACGCCTTAACGAAATTACCCCACAAGCGAGGTATATGATCAGTTTCCCAAAGTGCCTCCACAGTGTGCCACCAATGCTCAGCATCCCCGTGCAACAAAAACACGGCGAACTCAACCTTTTTCTCACCAGTATAGTCAATTGGCCTGAAAATCCTTTCAATCTCAAACAGCCAAGCCTCTGCCTTTTCATCATCAACTTCCCCGAAGAATTTGGACGGGTGAAAGTCAAGGAACTCTCGCATTCTGTTGTTTCTCCCATTGTTACCCCCATTCTTGTTGTTGTTGTTGTTGTTGTTTGCTTCACGTGCATCTTGACGTTCTATCACTCGCGACACGCGATCCATAGCATTCGCCATCATATTAAACATAGCCATGCCGGGATTAGTTTGATGAGCATCTCTGGTCTCTTGGGGCTCACCGCTCCTATTAGTATTGCGAGTACTAGGGCCAGCCATCTATATGCACAAATTATTATGCACAATTTATTGGAATACGAAAAACAATAATTTAATGTATAAGGTATGCAACATATAATTTTACATAGACATACAATTCTCAAAACAGTTAAGACATGTTAATCACATAAGCACATAGAAACAGAGAAGGCACAACCGATATTGTCACACATTAACACATAAACAATTCATCCCAATAACCTTAGGGCTTCTACCCATGGTCCGAGAGTTAAACTCGGCTTAAGCAATCTAAGCTCTAATACCATTTCTCTAAAGTGTCACGCCCCAACCCGACCTATAGAGGTTAGACTAGGGAGTGATCTAAACATTCAAGTTATTTCACGTACTTAATCGTTCATGAAGGTTTAACACTTAACGTTTAGCCTAAACTCCACAAATTCTCTGAAAAAACTGGCAGCATAACGGCTGTAATTGGGCTCTTTAGTTTGACCTAATTTTCTAAACGCCTCAAAACTTTCAATCTCAAATTCATTTCCAACTAAGATTACTATTTATCACTAATCGGGGTGCCTACTAGTTATCTCGAAGCCTCGTTTGACTAATAACCTTGCATGATACTATGTCTCGTTTATTTGTCAATCTAGTTACACCAGTACCTGTTGATCTTAGCTTAACAATGAGTACCTACTTAAGATTGGATAAATTCATTTTACTTAACTCTTATCTAGTACTTCATAAGTCTGAAATAGATACTAAACCAAAGTAGCGATAGCAAAATGACCAGAAGAGTGTGTATCTAGTTATGATCAATACAAGCCAAAATTAGACCCCAAATTACAACGGGGGTCATTTACAATACAACAACAAGCAACATAAGAAATAGTCTTCAAGCAACATATCGTTCACAAAATGGCAATAGTCAAGTAAGGCACGTAGGGCAAGCAATCATTCCAATGAGTCATCAATAGGCACGTTATCCTCGGGTACCTGTTCCTGGTCTTCTTCACTTGAGATGATAAAAGAGGGTGAGTCCTTATAAACTCAGCGAGGGGGAACGAGAAATACGTTTTGAAACTTATTTTCCGGTTAACTTATGAAAAACCCCTTTTTTGAAAACATGTCACGTATTACAAGTAATAAGGTACGCAAAGTATAAGAATCAAATTGAGCAACAGATACAATTACCAATCATTTCAAGGATACGGTGAGCATTTGCTCTCAATATCGATTTCGATACGATTTGTTGCGGCCGACTTCAATAATCCACTTATCGCTCCCATTTGGGTGTACTCCGGATGTATCCCGAAAACCTACGACCCAACTCTTCGAGGGTGGAATGCCAAGCGAGAGAGGGAATTAGACCATGGTAGTCACGGTAGCACCGGCAAGCCCAATGCCGCCCAGCGTGCGTGAAATGCTACCATGCCACAATGAAAGGTTGCAACCTTGTATGCAATGCACATTTATAACATTTAACATATCACATTAGGAGGACAACAAAGTAGGTTGCCTCCGAGCAGTCATAAGATCGCACGTTGACAGGTAAACACACAAGGCATGCTATGACAGGTAATTTCACTTGTAAGGCACATGGAGTTACATGAATATTAAATGGATAGCCATGTAACACATGTGAATCAAGTCAGATAACTCATTTCGGGGTTCACGCAATCAAATAATAAGGTCATACAACATGCAACGACATCTACGTGGGACCGGGTGCAAGAAAGGTCTACTTGTCAACATGTAATCATTGGAATCACATTTAGGGCTATAAAGGTAACTACGGGCAGCCCCCTAATTACATAATTAGACACGATAACCATAGGATCAACACTTAGCGCGTTTTCGTAGTCACTAAGGTTTCAATTCATGCTTACCCGTGCGATTAAGCCACAAGTTGTCACATAATTAAACTCAAGCCATGCATCGATTAATTAAAACACCCTCAATCATACAAAACAGTCCACACAACATCCAAGTGCCACAATCCCAAACATTTAATACAACGAGAGAAGTTACAATAATTTTCAAAGCATATCACTAAACAAATATCTCACTGCAATGGTCTTTTTTCCAACAATCATTTAGACAAGAAAACAATATCCAATTCTAGTGCGCAAAATTTCAAATTAAAGCTTAAGGAGTGAACTAAATCCCGAAACAAACCTCGCATCATTTGGAGTTCGGATTCAAGAGTTATAGCCAAAACCGTGAGACTACGCAAAACTGTCCAGATTTGTACACATTTCAATACGTGTCATTCTGGAGGACCTTAGGGTCAGATTTAGCCTTAGTCTATTTCTGACAAAAATGTCCAGAACTGACAAATCTAGCAATATACCAAATTTCATGCATTTTAGATTTCATTTACTAAGTCAAAACTGGTTCGTTCTACAGGGACAGTGAACTGCCAAAAACCTGCTCCATTTTCCCAGATTTTCCAGATTTGGACACCTTTTGATGTTTTGCCATTTTGGGGACCTTAGAGTCAAACTTGGACTTGGCCTATTTCTATGCAAAATGGTCAGAACTGGAAAAACTAGTCACCTACCAATTTTCACGCATTTTCAACATCATTTACCCTGTCAAATTCACTTTGCTCCAACAAGTCAGAAAACTGCCATTTACGCGATTTCACCTATCTTCAAATTCTAGCCAAATATTTTGCCATGCATGTTTACAAAAGCTCATGTACACATATATATCACAAGTACAGAGGTAAAAATAGACATTTAAAGGCATGCATGTGGTTTTGGAAAGCTTTTAAAAAGGATTAACCCTCACCTTAGCCTATTGACAACAAAGGATGCTCAAAACTCTTGAAGATGCACAAATGGTCTTCTCTGTTTGTTTGGCCAAGGGATAATGCTTGATTTCTTTAATTCCTAGCTAAGTTACCATATCCTTAGTATGTGCATGCGGTTAGAACAAAAAGGAAATGAAATAGAAGCTATCAAACATACCTAAGCCGAAATGAAGGTTCTATGAGCTTGCATGTATGTCTTTTTGCTTCTAGCTTGCTTGGTCGAGTTCCTTAGTGTCTTGAATGTCTTGATGAACCTTAGGATGATGAGCTTAAGCTAGAGAGAGTGATGAAGCAGCCTATGCCAAGAGAGAGAGAGGAATTGCGCTTGAGAGAATGTTTGCAAAGAATGAAATGTTGGTGTTGTGAGTGTGTCGGCCTTGAGCTTCAAGATTTCTGATTTTTGTGTCTTCAAGAGCATATTTTGAATTGTCTAGCATGGGCATTGAATGGATCGAAAAGGTGAAGCATGGTGGAGGATAAAATAATGTTTGATTTCATTTTTTTTATGCATTGTTTGAAGTGATTTGTCATAGTTTGTCTTGTAACGTTTTTAATTATGCAAAGGCTTATCAAAATGCAAGGAGTGGTCGGCCAAGGTAAGGATAAATTCTGAATTTTTTTCTTGGTTAAGGCTTATTTAATTGTATGTGCTTGGAATATGCAAAGAATTAAAGAATAAAGAATAAGAATGTTTAGCTTTTTGTGAGATTTTGTCTTCTAGTGAGTTGAATTAGCATCTTAATATTAGTTAGTAGAGTTGTAGGATTAATTAATAATCTAGTGCTTCGTGCAAGATACTCTCTTGATTAGCGTGCGGGCACACTTTCCTACGTTTAGGGTACGCACTACGAGGTAAAGCACGAACAACGAGACGAATGCACATTTCCCAAGTAAATGCATGCAACCCTAAATGAATGCACATAATTCAATGCAAGGCACACAAAACGAAACACAACTCTTAAACCTAGGTCAAGGCACGCAAATCTAGGTTAGGGCACACAAAATGAGGTATCGCACGCAAATCAAGATCGGGCCTCACACATGGCATCTTGGGCAAGACAACACCACTTCGCGGAGGGGCTAGGCCCGTAAACCGAGGTCGTGAGACCCGTGACCTGGTCTTCATCGCTCCGATGCTCATAACTTTTGATCCATAAGGAGTTATGTGGCCCACAGTATATCACTGGAAATCTTTACGGGAGCTCTACGACGGGGGCGACAAGCCTGCTTTGCTGCACCAGTTTTCTGAACTCAAAATCGAATGTTTTCATCAGTTTCTGGCCACTTTTCTTCTGCTATTGCTATTTTTTCATCCCGGGTCGTTCGTCGTGAGCTGCAAAAAGGCCGATAACCTGACTCGTGGGATATTAGAGGGCCTTACTATGTGTCGATATCACATCTAGAGAGGATGTTGCGTTGCGAAGCAAATAGGTTATTGATAAGCCCATTGGGCCTTTTTAATGGGTCGTCTCCCTGGGCTGGGACTGTGAACCATCAACACATAAGGGCTTTGCACCCACAACTTAACTGGTGCGATCACACCAGCACTAATGCACCGGATCCCATCAGAACTTTGAAGTTAAGCGTGCTTGGGCGGGAGTCGTACTAGGATGGGTAATCCCCTGGGAAGTCCTCGTGTTGCTCCCCCTTTTTCATTTTTTGTTGTGCCGTTTAGCAATGCCAAGATGCTTCATCCATCACATTTCTTTCCTCGAGTCCCACGGCATCATGGACAAGGCAACTTCACTTCGCGAAGGGGCTGGGCCCGCAAACGGAGGTCGTAAGGCCTATGACCTTGTCTTCGTCGCTCCGATGCCCATAACTTTTGATCCGTAAGGAGTTATGCGGCCCAAAGTATATCATTGAAAATCTCTCTGGGAGCTTTACGACGGAGGTAGCAAGCGTGCTCAGTCGTACCTATTTTCAGAACTTAAAATCCAACGTTTTCATCAATTTCGAGCCACTTTTCTTCTATTTACATTATTTTTCATCCCGGGTCATTCGTGGTGAGCCGCGAAAAGGCCGATACCCTAACTCGTGGGACATTAGAGTGCCCAACTACGTGTTGATATCACGTCTTGTGAGGATGCTGCGTTGTGAAAGCAGATGAGTTGTCAATAAGCCCATTGGTCTTTTTTAATTGGTCGTCTCCCTGGGCTAGGACTGTGAACTGTCAACACATATGTCACGCCCAACTTGGCCTATGAAGGCTAGACTAGGGTGTGACCTAATTCATTTATTCTATTTCATATACTTACCTATTGTTATGATATACCACTTAACGTTGGCCTAGAACTCCAAAGGATTTTTTAAAAAAAACCGACTGCATAACGGCTGTAATTGGGCTCTTTAGTTTGACCTATTTTCTAAATGCCTCAAAACTTTCAATCATTGATTCAATTCCAACTAAGATCCCTATGTATCATCAACCGATATGCCTATTGATCTAACTCGAAAGTCTCATTTGATTAACAAGCCTAACAAGATAACTAGGTTCCGTTTATTTGTCAATTTCTTTTACGTGAGTACCTATTATCCTTTGGCCTATGAGTAAGTACCTGGGTAAGATTAGATAGATTCATTTTATTTGATCCTTCACCTAATGCTTCAGTTGCCTATGATAGTTACTAAATCAAAATAGTGATAGCAAAACGAGCAAATAGAGTGTTCGTCTAGTTATAATCACTACAAGCCAAAATTAGACCCCAAATTACAACAGGAGTCATTTACAACAACAACAACATAAGTAGTCTTCAAAGAAACATAACGTTCACAAAACAGCCACAATCAGGCAAGGCACATAAGGCATGCAATCATTCCAAGGAATCATCAACAGGCACATTTTCCTCGGTTACCTATTCCAGATCTTCTTCACCTGTGATGATAAAAAAGGGTGAGTCCTTATGAACTCAGTGAAAGGGAAACGACAAATAACGTTTTGAAACTCTTTTCTGGTTAAACTTATGAATAACCCTTTTGAAAACATGTCATATAAAATAAGAAAATTAAGCAAATTCATAACATAACATAAATATAAATGAACACATTTACTCGTCTTTCTTCCCTGAGGTCCTCTAGGAACCAAGCGATAGTACTTAAACACATAATAAAAGGATACGGTGAGCTTTTGCTCTCAATTCTATTTTCGATAACAGTTGTTACGGCCGGCTTCAATCATCCACTTATCATTCCAATGGGTGTACTCTGGATGTACACCAAACCTACGACCCAACTCTCCGAGGAAGTCTAGCCCCCAAGCGAGAGAGGGAATTGGACCATGGTAGTCACGGTAGCACCGGCAAGCCCGATGCCGCCCGGCGTATGTGAAACACTACCATGCCAAAATGAAAGGTTGTTACCTTGTATGCAATGCACAATTATACCATTTAACAATTCACATTAGGAGGACAACAAAGTAGGTTGCCTCCGAGCAATTATAAGATCACATATTGACAAGTAAACATACGAGGCATGCTTTAACATATAATTTTACTTTGTAGAACACTTAGAGGTATATAACATTAAACGGGCAGCCAAGTAACACATATAAATCGAGTCATATAACTCATTTCGGGTTCACTTATAAAGTGTTGAGAGTTTACAAGCATGCAACGACACTTATACAAGATCGGGTGCAAGAATAGTTCACTTATCGACATGCAATCATTGAGAATCATGTTTAGAGTTATAAAGACAATTCTAGGCAGCTATTAACATTCATCAGCATCAATTATAAGTCACACAAGAGTGGTTTATGACTTGGGAGTCTACGGGGCCATTAGGGCTTACAAGGCCGTGCTCGGGCGTTGGTTTTGTTTGCTAAGCACCACAAGTGACAATTAAACTATTTTAAGCATACTTAGCAATTTTTGGGCAGCCTACTAACAAATCAATTGAGCACATTTAACCATAGGATCATCACTTAGCAAGTATTCATAAGCAATAGGGCCTCAATTTTGTGCTACACATGCAATTAAGCAACAATTCATCATGTAATTAAATCCAAGTCATGCATCAATTAATTAAGCATCCTCAACCAACCAAAACAGCCCACACAACTTCTAATTTCCACAATTCCAAGCATTCAACACCTCAAGTAAAGTTACAACATGATTCAAAGCACATTACCAAGCAAAAATCCTACTACAATGGTCTTTTTTTCCTCATTCATTTAGCCAAGTAATTAACCTCCAAATTCAGTGAACCAAATGTCAAATTAAATCTTGGTTAGTGCTTTAAATCTAGGAACAAATATCGCTGCATTCCGAGTTCGGACTTAGGAGTTACGACCAAAACCGTGAGACTACGCAAAACTGTCCAGATTCATACACATTTCGATATTTTCCATTTTTGAGGCCTTTAAACGCAAACTTACCCTTAGCCTATTTCTACAAAATATGTTCAAAACCGACAAATCTAATGACCTACCAATTTTCATGCATTTTTATCAACATTTACTAGGCAAAAAACACTTCGTTCTACAAGGTCAGTAATCTGCCAGAAAAATGAGTTTGCATATCTCTAAGTTTCTAGCAATTATCAAGCCATGCATGAGTAGATAGGCTCATATAAACACATATACAAGAACTAAAATGGTAAATACATCCATATGAGAGCATGCATGTGAGTTTTGAAAGCATTTAAAAGGTTTTAACCCTCACCTTAGCAAGTTGGTGGATGAAAATGCAAGAATGCTCTTTGAATCACACGAATAGCCCTTTTTCCTTGCATTGGCCGAGAGGTAGCTTGTTTTTCCTTAAATCCTAGCTTAGTTTGCATGTGAAGAAGCTGTGCATGTATGTGAAACCAAGAGACAAGAAAGAAAACCATCTAAACTTACCTATGGCCGAGATATAGAGGTTTGTGAGCTTTGTGAGAGATTCTTGCTATGTTGCTTGCTATGGACGAGCTTGGGGTGGTCTTGAGAGTCCTTGAGAGCTTGTTATAAGTCTTGGGAGCTCAAGAGAGAGCTATGGCTGAGAATGAGAGAGAATGAGAGAGTTGAGAGAGTTTTTGAGAGGAAAATGATGTTTGAAGCATGTTGAATGTTGCTTGTGTGTGTGTGTCGGCCTTGAGCTTTACAATTCTGAATTTTGTGTCATCTTTAGCATTTTTTGAGTTGTAATGAAGCATGGGCATTGAGAGGGCCGAGGAGGGTAGCTTGGGTAGGGTGTATGAGATTATTTTAATGCATTGTGCTTTGTGTGTAAGATATAATATAGTTTGTGCAAAGTTTGCCCATATGGCCTTGTCATGGCCGGCCAAGGCATGTAAATTTGAGCATTGTATGTTGTTTTTTAATTGTATAATGTTGTATTAAAGTATTAGTGTTATAGGTTTTTGTGTGGATAGGTTTTAGGTGAGAATAAAGAATGTTTAGTGTATAGTGAGCTTTTGTCTTCTAGTGGGTTGACTTATGATTATAATAATAGTTAGTGGTGTTTGTAGGATAATTTTATAGTCTAGGGCTTTGCGTAAGATTCTTTATTAATTAGCATGCAAGCACGCTTTCCTAGGTCCAAGGCACGTACTACAAGGTAAGACACGAACTCCAACATAGATGCACGAATTTCAAATTAAATGCACGTAAATTAATGCAAGTCACGTAATTTAATGCAATGCATGTAAATCAAGACATGACTCTTAAATCTAGGTTAAGGCACGCAATACAAGGTTAAGGTACACGAATTGAGGTAGCGCATGTAAATCGAGGTTGGGCCTCACATCTTTCCCTCCTTAAGGGAATTTCATCCCAAAATTCAATATTACCTTTGGAATAATGTCAGATACTGTTGCTCCATCTGGTCTCACTTTTCCCACGTTACTTCTTCAACTCCATGGTGATCCCACAACACTTTCACCATCAGTATCAACTTGTTGCGCAACTCCCGATCTTGCTAGTCTAAGATCCGAATAGGCTTTTCTTCATAAAACAAGTTCTCCCGAAGCTGCAACGGCTCTAGCTCCAAGATGTGTGATAGATCAGGGTGATAATTCTGTAGGATTGAGACAAGAAAGACATCTTGAATATTGGAGAGGTTTTGGGGTAGTTCCAGATGATACGCCAACTTGTTAACCTTTTCAACTATCTCAAATGGTCCTACAAACCCCGAGCTCAACTTTTCACCTTTACCATGTTTGATCAATTCCCTCCGAGATGATAACTTCAAGACACCCTGTCGCCGACCTCAAATTCCAAATTCCATCTCCGTCAGTCTGCATAACTTTTCTGTTTTCTTTGGGCGGTAAGCATCCATTTCCGGATGAGGTGGACATTTTCAACAGTCTTCATAAGTTCTGGTAGAAGGGTCAGGTCAAAAGTCTTCGTCTCACCTACTTCATCCCAGTATATTAGAGATCGACACTTAAGTCCATACAATGCCTCATATGGGGCCATCCCGATAGTGGCCTGATAACTGTTATTATAAGCGAACTCCGCTATAGGCATATACTTCTTCCAACCTTTTCCGAAGTCTAGAACACACGCCCTCAACATATCCTCCAAAATTAGAATAGTTCTCTCAGATTGTCTGTAGTACCCAAGCCCGGAATGTGGAAATTTCTTGTTTATTATTTTGAAAATTATATTTCCTTAAATTCTCTAAGATTTAATTGTTACTTCCTTGCTGTCGCAACGTGCATTGCATTTAGGGAGCGATAGCTAGAGAACGGTTTCTAGTCCTCAGCAAATAGTGAAACTAGTATTTAGATGACTTAAATTTTATATTTTAATTGTTGCTAGCTATAATTAATCTTTCCTTAGTTAAAATGGCTTTAAAATGCACAAAATAAGGCCTTTTGACCAAGTTTTAAGTTGTTTGACCTAGGACTTTGACCATTTGACCAACTTAACACCTTAATAAGCTAAAACAAAGCAAAATAATAAAAAAAATAGCAGCTGAACAGCAGCAAGCAGGCCTTGAACTTCAAGAGAAAAAAAAAAAAACTTTCAACTTCTAATCGTTCAATCCTCGCGTGAGCTCGTGCGGGGTGGTTTCCGAGCCAACCAGCGTTGTTTTCCTAGCGACTAGGAGTACCTAAGGTGAGGGAAGGATGCTATTTGTGCATTTAAATGATATGTATGTCAACTTTGCAATTTTTAAATTTTATCTGTAGATTGTTGTTTAAAGCGTTTTGATGCTTCTAGAATGTTCCTTGGCAATTGTAGAACGTGTATTTATAGCTTTTTAACATTTTTTGTGGTTAAATGTTGAGATTACAATTTAATTTGGATGTTGAATAGTGTTTTATGAATAGTAAACCCTTGGAACGATGAAGTTGTTCCGTTATGCTGTCCGTTGATGTAGAATTGTGCTAGGTGTGCTAGAATGCCTAAATCCATGGTTTGTTTGGGTTGCATAATGGAAAAAACGGGAATTAAGCCTTGGTGAAAGTCGGGGTCGTTTAGGTCGAGTTTGACGTTTTCTCGTTTTGCTTGTTGGCATTGTTTCGGGAGGCCATGGAAGCTCTTTTGGTGCGATTATGGCGTTGGTTGGGTGTTTGGTTGATATAGTTGTAGTTCAAACGAGCAAAGGGGGAAATCGGGACTTTGCGTGGTTTCTAGGGTTAAGTAGGGTTTCGGGATCTTTAGACGTGCCTTATGGTGACCTAGGAGGATTGGAGAAGTCAGTTTCCAGAACTCGTGGCTCGTTTGGAAATGGTAGTGTTTTGATAGTTGGGGCCGATTTGTGTTTTTGCTTATTTTCTTAATTTTATGCCTATAGAATGCTTAGGGTTGCTTGAAATACTTGTTTGAATTGATTTGGATTGAAATTCTTATCAATTGTTGCTATTGCGTGCGAGAGTAACCTACTTTGTTATTCTCCCACGTGTGGCTTAAGTGCTCGTTTATCGCCTTGTATCGAGTCTTGCATTGCATAGTGTCTCGCACGTGAGTGATGGGCCTCTCTGGGTGGCCTCGGGTTGCCAGTGTTGGTTGCTCTAACTCCGCTACTATTCCCTATTCTCGCTTGGGTTGCCTCCCAGGGAGAGTTGGGTCGTAGATTGATGGATACTTCCGGGGTATTCCTGTGATACCCCGAACCTGGCATGCATTTAATAGCACCTGACTGCATTTGATTAAATGTTTAATTAGTTAAATCAACCAATTTGCACTATTTTAATATTCCTCTTGGAAGAATTTAGTAGTTGTAAATTGAATAATTAAAAGATTATTACCTATTCCTGATAATTATAGTAATTGAATTTCTTTTCTTGTGATTAATTAAGTGTTATCTTAAATGTTAAGGTTTAATTGTGTTTGACTATGTGTTTATATTAACCTTTATTTGTAGCTTAATATTAACTTCATAATTCTTTTAAAATATTCTAGAACTAGCTAAATTAATTATTTTAAATGAATATTGATTATCTTGATTGTTTTGATTATTTTAAAAATTGGTTTTGGTTGTTTTGCGTTAATATCACTCGGTTTTCAAATAAATGAGAAAAGTAACTCCGAGCCGGAGTAAATTTTAAATTATGATGCTTTCCAAAAATGATATATTTCTTAGATTCTTTGAGATTTAATTGTTACTTCTTATTGTCGCAACGTGCATTGCATATCGAGAGCGATAGTTAAAGAGCGGTTCCTAGTCCTCAACAAATAGTGAAAACTAGTGTTTGGTGTCTTAAATTTTATATTTTAATTGTTGTTAGCTAGAATTAAAATTATGTTAGTTATTTTAGCTTTAAAATGCATAAAACAAGCTTATTTGACCAAATTTTAAGTGCTTTGACCAAGGGCTTGACTTGTTGACTTGTATCATCTTTTATAAGCTTAAATAAACAAGGAAAATAAAGAAAAAAAGCTGGAAAAACAGAAAGAAAGGGCCGAACCAAGAAAAGAGGAAAAAAAAACAATTCAACATCAAATCTTCATTTCTTCGCGGGAGCTTGTGCGGGGTGGTTTCCGAGGCATCCTAGGAGATTTTTCTTGCGTCTAGGAGCGTCTAAGGTGAGGGTTTCATCGTTATTTGTGCATTTGAATATTTTGTGTATTAACTTTGATTTTTGGGATTTATCCGTATATTTTTATTTAAATCGTTTTAAGGCTTAAAGAATGTTCCATAGCAATTGTAGAACATGAATTTATAGCTTTTTAACATTTTCTGCGGTTGAATATCGAAATTGAAATATAAAATGTTAGTTGAATAGTATTTTGTGAATAGTAAACCCTTGAAACGATGAAGTTGCGCTGTTATGCTATCCGTTGATGTAGAAATGTGCTAGGTATGCTAGAACGCCTAAATGCATGGTTTGTTTGGGTTGCGTAATGGAAAAAATGAGAATTATGCCTTGGTGAAAGTCGGGGTCGTTTAGGTCGAGTTTGGCATTTTCTCGTTTTGCGTGTTGGCATTGTTTCAGAAGGCCATGGAAGGACTTTTGGTGCGATTATGGCGTTGGTTGGGTGTTTGGTTGGTATAGTTGTAGTTCAAACGAGCAAAATAGGGAAATCAGGGCTTTGCGCGAATTTTAAGGTAAAGTAGGGTTTCGGGGTCCTTAGACGTGCCTTATGGTGACCTAGGAGGATTGGCGAAGTCGGTTTCCAGAACTCGTGGCTCGTTTGGAAATGGTAGTGTTTTGATAGTTGGGGCCGATTTGTGATTTTGCTTGTTATCTTGATATTATGCCTATAGAATGCTTAGGGTTGCTTGATATACTTGTTTAATTGGTGTTATTGTTGCTTATTATTGCTTGTTATGCTTGAAAAGTTAGTTGAATGTTAGTATTGATTGTGATTGCTTGTTATCTCGTTTGTTGTCACTAGTTTATATTGTTGTGCTATCGCTCGTTTATTGCCTTGTATCGAGTCTTGCATTGCATAGTGTCTCGCGCGTGAGTGATGGGCCTCTCTGGGTAGCCTCGGGTTGCCAGTGTTGGTTGCTCTAGCTTTGCTGCTATTCCCTCTTCTCGCTTGGGTTGCCTCCCAAGGAGATTTGGGTCGTAGATTGATGGATACTTCCGGGGTATTCCAAACTGGTGTTATAAGGTGGATGTGTGCTTATTGTCATCGTTGTCAACATCAAGCTCAAGATTGATGTATCGCTCGTGGAATGGTATATTGCTCGTAAGAGTGAACCATAGCCTTTAGAGTGTGGTATAGCTTTGAATGGTTGTGTTAATGCTTTCAGTAATTGCTTATTGTATTGATTGTTTGTCTTGATTGCTTATTTATCAGTTATATTACTTAACTGTCTTATTTGCATTGCACGATCTTCTTTCTCTCCAATTCGATATATGTCTCACTCTCACTGATTATACGTGTTGTGTATACTCACTCCTCACCACCACATTTCAGGAAATGTCTTGTTAGCTGAAAAGTTCGTGACTTCGTGAAAGTTTGTGCCTGAAGGGTTATCTTGCTTGCCTATGTGGCTTGAGTGTCGAAGTTGTAAAGATATAAGCTTTCATATGTTGTATGTATTTAATGTCAAAAAGTATGTAATTTAAGTTTCATTAGATTGTTGAAGTAGTTTGATAAGTTAGATTATGTATCTAGTTATTATAACTTAACTTCAAATGCATGTTTGTAATGTCCAAAGGAAAAGATTTAGAATGGCATGATAGTTTATTTTATGTAGTAGCTTAGTATGATTAAATTGTCAAGTTCGAATGTACTTGCCAAAAATGAAAAGAGATAGGTTAGCTTTTAAATTGGAAATGTATGTATAGTTGCTGAGTTTAATTGCTGAGAACCGAGGCTCGGATGGCCTTGAGGTGGTTGAATGTTTGGACATGGTATTGGTCCCCTTATATGCTGTCGTAGGTTTTACATTTCGCCTAGGAACAGGGGAGACTCCGTCCGTTTTCCCTAAAAATTTATGCCCGGGTTTGGTTTGGGTTGTGTTTAGATCGATTGATAGAACTCCTGGTCTCGAGAGGGATCGGGGTATTACAGGTGGTATCAGAGCTTATCTAGCTCATAAGCCGGGACAGGGTCCTCGGTCTGGTGGGTAGTGACTCTTGAATGTGTGCTTGTTAAGTGTGTCTTGAAAGTGTATGCTTGTATGTGAGATTGTGTGTCTTGACTTGAATGTATGCACTTATGTGATATAGTTATGTGTTATGTGTTAAATGTTTCTCAAGAAAGGTGAAATGTCTAGTTGTCTAATCGAATTGACTTATTGAATTGACCTCGTGAATCGAATCGACCTCGTAAATGTTAGTTGCTTGAAGTATTGCTTGTAATGTGTGTATTGAAATGTCTTGAATTAGCTATGCCGTGATTTGAATTGATTATGTTGTGCTTGACTTGATTGCCGTGCTTGAGTGACTTTGTTGAATAAATTGTTTCGTAAACTTGCTTGCATAATAGTTTAAGTCATGTGTATAACTGTGATATATTGGCATTCATACATGTTCCGTGGAAATGGGAAGTAAGTCATCTTCCTCACCTGAAGAAAGTGGTTCACAGCTAGCCTCTCAAAGTGTATGGGTTGGCAAGAAATGAATGGCATTTGACTAGCTTTATTTGGGAATTGGTGTTTGCTTTTGGAGCTCGGTTATTGGCGAATCTCTATGGTCCTCCTCTGTGCTTAACAGTTGTGAAAGAGTAGCTTTCTCTTGGGGTTTTCAGTTGGACTAACTGCACAGTATTATCTATGGTATATGTGTCTCGGTCTTTATTGGTGTGATACTGGCATCCATGATTGGAAATTCTTCAATGGTATTTTCTGGAATTCTCAGTGGCCAATTATTTAATATTTACTTATTAGGCAAACCTGGCTACTTTCTTATTGGAGCATTGTTTCGAATATCTTCTTCAGTGTTCCTCAATAGGTTTGGTATTTGGAATTCCTATCAGACTTATTGTATAGTACTACTTATGGTATTCTTTGAAATTCTTATTGGGCGTTCTATTGGTATTTTCCTTATTGGCAAGATTGTATGAAGTTCTCACTTGGCAAATAGTGAAGAGGCCTCAGAGTTTGGTTTTGGTGGGAAACTATGTTTGTTATTCAACTTGGTTGTTTTATTGGGCACATTGTATTTTCTCTGCTATTTCTTTTGACATTTCTCTCAGCATTTGATAGCAAAACACGGAATCTAATTGGTTGTCCCATGGGGTTATTATTTGGAAGGCTTCTTTGGAACTTTGGAAGTATATTTGATTGGGTTTCTTGGTATTTTCTTCAGCACTCTTAACAGGGAATTCTTCTATGAAATTCATGGCCAGCGGGGTAATTCTTTGGACCTCTAGATAGAACCTTTGTTTGAGCTTTTATTTGGCTTCTTGCTTGGGAATTCTCGGGCAGTAACTGTGATAACCCGAACCCGGCATGCATTTAATAGCACTTGACTGCATTTGATTAATTGTTTAATTAGTTAAATCAACCAACTTGCACTATTTTAATATTCCTCTTGGAAGCATTTAGGAGTTGTAAATTGAATAATTAAAAGTTTATTACCTATTCCTAATAATTATAGTAATTGAAATTCTTTTATTGTGATTAATTAAGTGTCATCTTAAATGTTAGTGTTTATTTGTATTTGACTATGTGTTTATATTAACTTTCATTTGTAGCTTAATATTAACTTTATAATTCTTAAAATGTTCTAGAAATGGTTAAATTAATTAATTTAGATGAATATTGATTACGTTGATTGCTCTGATTATTTTAATAATCGGTTTTGGTTGTCTTGCAATATAATCACTCGGTTTTCAAATAAAAGAGGAAAGTGGCTCCGAGCCAGAGTAAATTTTAAACTATGATGCCTTTCAAAAATGAGATATTTCTTAGATTCTTTAAGATTTAATTGTCACTTCTTGGTTGACGCAAAGTGCATAGCATATCGAGAGCGATAGGTAGAGATCGGTTTCTAGTCCTCAGCAAATAGTGAAAATAGTATTTAGATGACTTAAATTTTATATTTTAATTGTTGCTAGCTAGAGTTAATATTTCCATAGTTGTTTTAGCTTAAAAATGGATGAAAATAGGCTAGTTTGACCAAGTTTAAGTGGTTTGACCAAGGGGGTTTGACCCTTTGACCTTTTGTCACCTTATTTAAATAATAAAAGCACAAAACAAAAAAAAAATAGCTGAAAAACAGAACATAGCAGGGCCGAAAATTTGAGAGGAGAAAAAAAAAGATTTCAAGCCAAATCTTCAATTCTTCGTGAGGGCTTCCACGGGGTGGTTTCCGAGGCATCCTACGAGGTTTTCCTAGCGTCTAGGAGTGTCTAAGGTGAGGGTTTCATCGTTATTTGCGCATTTATACGTTGTGTATGTTAACTTTGTCAATTTTTAGATTTATCCGTAGATCGTTATTTAAAGCGATTTGATGCTTCTAGAATGTTCCTTGGAATTTGTAGAACATGTATTTATAGCTTTGTAACATTTTCTGCGGTTAAATGTTGTGATTGCAAATTAAATTGTTAATTGAATAGTGTTTTGTGAATAGTAAAACCTTGAAACGTTGAAGTTGCGATGTTATGCTTTCTGTTGATGTAGAAATGTGCTAGGTATGCTAGAATGCTAAAATGTGTGGTTTGTTTGGGTTACGTAGTAGAAAAAACGAGAATTATGCCTTTGGGAAAGTCGGGGTCGTTTTGGTCAACTTTAGCATTTTCTCGTTTTGCGTGTTGGCATTGCTTCGGGAAGCCATGGAAGCACTTTTGGTGCGATTATGGCGTTGATTGAGTGTTTGGGTGTTAGAGTTGTAGTTCAAACGAGAAAGGGGGAAATCGGGGCTTTGCGCGTGTTCTAGGGTAAAGTAAGGTTTCGGGGTCTTTAGACGTGCCTTATGGTGACCTAGGAGGGTTGGCGAAGTCGGTTTCCAGAACTCGTGGCTCGTTTGGAAATGGTAGCATTTTGATAGTTGGGGCCGATTTGTGTTTTTGTGTGTTTTCTTGTCTTTATGCCTATAGAATGCTTAGAATTACTTGAAATACTTGTTTGAGTTGTTTTGGATTGAATTGCTTATCAATTGCTGCTATTGCGTGCGAGAATAACCTACCTTGTTATTCTTTCACGTGTGGCTTTATCGCTTGTTTATCGCCTTGTATCGAGTCTTGCATTGCATAGTGTCTCGCGCGTGAGTGATGGGCCTCTCTGGGTAGCCTTGGGTTGCCAGTGTTGGTTGCTCTAGCTCCGCTGCTATTCCCTTTCTCGCTTGGGTTGCCTTCCAGGGAGATTTGGGTCGTAGGATTGATGGATACTTCCGGGGTATTCCAAACTGGTGTTATAAGGTGGTTTGGGCCGGCGCGTCATCGTTAAAGTCATCGGAATCGTGATTGGTACATTACTCGCTCGAGTGAACCATAGCCTTCAAAGTGTGGTATAGCTTTGATTGGTTGTGTTAATGCTTTCTTTAGTTGTTTAATTGTATTGTTGTTTATATTGAATGCCTTTTATTGATTGTATTGCTTAACTGTACCTATTTGCATTGCCCGATCTTCTTTCTCTCCAATTCGATATCTGTCTCGCCCTCACTGAGTATACGTGTTGTGTATACTCACTCCTCACCACCACATTTCAGGAAATGCCCTGTTAGCTGGAAAGTTCGTGATTTCGTGAAAGTCCGTGCTTGAAGAGTTGTCTTGAGTGCTTACGTGATTTGAGTTGTCAAAGTTGTAAAGTTGTATGCTTTTATGTTGTATGTAATTATTGTTAAAAGAAATGTAATATAAATTTAGCTATGTAGTTGGAATGGTTTGATAAGTTAGATTATGTATATAGTTAATGTAGCTTAACTTCAATTCATGGCTGTAATGTCCAAAGGAAAAGAATTAGAATGGCATGATAGTTTATTTTATGCAGTAGCTTTGTATGGTTTAATTGCCTAGATTGAATGTACTTGTCAAAATGAAAAGATAGGTTAGTTTTTAAATTGGAAATGTATGTATACTTGCTGAGTTTAAATTGTTGAGAACCGAGGCTCGGATGGCCTTGAGGAAGTTTTGTATGGTTGGACACGGTGGTGGTCCATTTATATGCTATTACAGGTTTTACATTTCGCCTATAAACAGGGGAGACTCCGTCCGTTTTCCCTGAAAATTTTGCCCGGGTTTGGTTTGGGTTGTGTTTAGATCGATTGATAGAACTCCCGGTCTCGAGAGGGATCGGGGTATTACAGTAACAGTTAGACTTCTATTGGAGATTCGTGCGTGAGGTATTCGTCTTGTCGTTATTGTGTGGTATTAATGACATCTACAGTATCTTTGCTTTAGTCTTTATTGGTATTATCTCGGCATTTTTGGTTTGAATTTATTCTTCTTCGGTATTCGTGTCAACGGGATTCTTGTACGGTATCTGCATTTGAGCTTCTATTTGGCGTTACTACTTGGCATTTCTACTTGAACTTTCCTATTGGTCATCTTGATTAAATACTTTTTCAGTAGCTAATGAAGACTAGTCAGAGTTGGATTGTAGATGATGCAGAGTCCTATTGGAAGAAGAATTGCGAGGACGCAATTGTTTTAAGGGGGGAAGGATGTGATACCCCGAACCTGGCATGCATTTAATAGCACCTGACTGCATTTGATTAAATGTTTAATTAGTTAAATCAACCAATTTACACTATTTTAATATTCCTCTTGGAAGAATTTAGTAGTTGTAAATTGAATAATTAAAAGATTATTACCTATTCCTGATAATTATAGTAATTGAATTTCTTTTTCTTGTGATTAATTAAGTGTTATCTTAAATGTTAGGGTTTAATTGTGTTTGACTACGTGTTTATATTAACATTTATTTGTAGCTTAATATTAACTTCATAATTCTTTTAAAATATTCTAGAACTAGCTAAATTAATTATTTTAAATGAATATTGATTACCTTGATTGTTTTGATTATTTTAAAAATTTGTTTTGGTTGTTTTGCCTTAAAATCACTCGGTATTCAAATAAATGAGAAAAGGAACTCCGAGGCGGAGTAAATTTTAAATTATGATGCTTTCCAAAAATGATATATTTCTTAGATTCTTTGAGATTTAAATGTTATTTCTTATTGTCGCAACGTGCATTGCATATCGAGAGCGATAGTTAAGCGGTTCCTAGTCCTCAACAAATAGTGAAAACTAGTGTTTGGTGTCTTAAATTTTATATTTTAATTGTTGTTAGCTAGAATTAAAATTATGTTAGTTATTTTAGCTTTAAAATGCATAAAACAAGCTTATTTGACCAAATTTTAAGTGTTTTGACCAAGGGCTTGACTTGTTGACTTGTATCATCTTTTATAAGCTTAAATAAACAAGGAAAATAAAGAAAAAAAGCTGGAAAAACAGAAAGAAAGGGCCGAACCAAGAAAAGAGGAAAAAAAAACAATTCAACATCAAATCTTCATTTCTTCACGGGAGCTTGTGCGGGCTGGTTTCCGAGGCATCCTAGGAGGTTTTCCTTGCGTCTAGGAGCGTCTAAGGTGAGGGTTTCATCGTTATTTGTGCATTTGAATATTTTGTGTATTAACTTTGATTTTTGGGATTTATCAGTATATTGTTATTTAAATCGTTTTGAGGCTTAAAAAATGTTCTATAGCAATTGTAGAACATGAATTTATAGCTTTTTAACATTTTTTGCGGTTGAATATCAAAATTGAAATATAAATTGTTAGTTGAATAGTATTTTGTGAATAGTAAACCCTTGAAACGATGAAGTTGCACTGTTATGCTATCCGTTGAGGTAGAAATGTGCTAGGTATGCTAGAACGCCTAAATGCATGGTTTGTTTGGGTTGCGTAATGGAAAAAATGAGAATTATGCCTTGGTGAAAGTCGGGGTCGTTTAGGTCGAGTTTGGCGTTTTCTCGTTTTGCGTGTTGGCATTGTTTCAGAAGGCCATGGAAGCACTTTTGGTGCGATTATGGCGTTGGTTGGGTATTTGGTTGGTATAGTTGTAGTTGAAACGAGCAAAGGGGGAAATCGGGGCTTTGCGCGAATTCTAGGGTAAAGTAGGGTTTCGGGGTCCTTAGACGTGCCTTATGGTGACCTAGAAGGATTGGTGAAGTCGGTTTCCAGAACTCGTGGCTCGTTTGGAAATGGTAGTGTTTTGATAGTTGGGGCCGATTTGTGATTTTGCTTGTTATCTTGATATTATGCCTATAGAATGCTTAGGGTTGCTTGATATACTTGTTTAATTGGTGTTATTGTTGCTTATTATTGCTTGTTATGCTTGAAAAGTTAGTATTGATTGTGATTGCTTGTTATCTCGTTTGTTGTCACTAGTTTATATTGTTGTGCTATCGCTCGTTTATTGTCTTGTATCGAGTCTTGCATTGCATAGTGTCTCGCGCGTGAGTGATGGGCCTCTCTGGGTAGCCTCGGGTTGCCAGTGTTGGTTGCTCTAGCTCTGCTGCTATTCCCTCTTCTCGCTTGGGTTGCCTCCCAGGGAGATTTGGGTCGTAGATTGATGGATACTTCCAGGGTATTCCAAACTGGTGTTATAAGGTGGATGCGCGCTTATTGTCATCGTTGTCAACATCAAGCTCGAGATTGATGTATCGCTCGTGGAATGGTATATTGCTCGTAAGAGTGAACCATAGCCTTCAGAGTGTGGTATAGCTTTGAATGGTTGTGTTAATGCTTTCAGTAATTGCTTATTGTATTGATTGTTTGTCTTGATTGCTTATTTATCTGTAATATTACTTAACTGTCTTATTTGCATTGCACGACCTTCTTTCTCTCCAATTTGATATATGTCTCACTCTCACTGAGTATACGTGTTGTGTATACTCACTCCTCACCACCACATTTCAGGAAATGTCATGTTAGCTGGAAAGTTCGCGATTTCGTGAAAGTTCGTGCCTGAAGAGTTGTCTTGCGTGCCTATGTGGCTTGAGTGTCGAAGTTGTAAAGATATAAGATTTCATATGTTGTATGTATTTAATGTCAAAAAGTATGTAATTTAAGTTTCATTAGATTGTTGAAGTAGTTTGATAAGTTAGATTATGTATCTAGTTATTATAACTTAACTTCAAATGCATATTTGTAATGTCCAAAGGAAAAGATTTAGAATGGCATGATAGTTTATTTTATGTAGTAGCTTAGTATGATTAAATTGTCAAGTTCGAATATACTTGCCAAAAATGAAAAGAGATAGGTTAGCTTTTAAATTGCAAATGTATGTATAGTTGTTGAGTTTAATTGCTGAGAACCGAGGCTCGGATGGCCTTGAGGTGGTTGAATGTTTGGACATGGTATTGGTCCCCTTATATGCTGTCGTAGGTTTTACTTTTCGCCTAGGAACAGGGGAGACTCCGTCCGTTTTCCCTGAAAATTTATGCCCGGGTTTGGTTTGGGTTATGTTTTGATCGATTGATACAACTCCTGGTCTCGAGAGGGATCGGGGTATTACAATTCCAAAATGGTGTTATAAGGTGGTTTGGGCCGGCGCGTCGTCATCGAATTCGTGTTTGAAAGTTGCTCGTGAAAAGAGTATCGTATCCTTTGAATGAGTGTTTATAGCTTTAAATATTTTCCTTGCTTTATTGATGGTTTATTATATCTCTGTATGATATTTGTATGCATCGCTTGGCTAATTGCATTGCATACTCCTCTCATCTCCGTCCTTGAGACCAATTGCCCTCGCTGAGCAATAATTTTTGCTCATTCCTCTCTATACTATATTTTTACATGAGTAGTTGAAGCAGACCCTATCAAGGTAATAGAGGAGGAGGAGCAGGTGGAGGTCTTTCCGTGATAGCACTTCTTTGCTTTGCTGGTGGTTGGTTACCAGATTTTGTGCGAGCCTTTCTTGAAATGTATATTGCTTGGATGTCGCTTAATTTTGAGACTTGTAGCCTTGTATGTATTTTCTAGTTTGAGGCCTCTACGGTCTTATGCTGTATAAGTTGAAAGAATGTAAAGTTGTAAACTTATACTCTTGTGACTAGTAAGGAAATGCATGCTAATGGGATTGATTAGTGGCATAAATACTTGTGTAGTATGCATATCATTTTTGGGTTGCAAAGTTTGTTAATGAAAAGATGTATGTTTTTAAAAGAAAGTTGGCTTGTTTGAATTGTCTAATGGCTTTCGCAAGTATTATGATGATTTTAGGGTTTTCGGATCGTCCGCAGTACAGAGGAGACTCTGTCCGTGTGTCGGGTCTGGGCTTAGCCTTTTGCGGGGTCGGGTCGGGGTGTGACATTGTCCGTCCGTCTAAGGGTGGTAAGCTGTATTGAAACTCAACTTCATTCCCAAAGCTTCTTGTACTCTTTTCCAAAATCGGGAAGTAAAACGAGGATCCCTATCCGATACAATACTTACAGGCATCCCATGTAGCTTACAATATCCGCTACATACATATCTCCTAGTTTTTCAAGACTATCCTCCTTGTTCATCTGTAAGAAGTGTGCAGTCTTAGTCAATCTATCCACTACGATCCAAACGGTATCATGACCCTTTTGTGACCTGGGCCAGTCCATGACAAAGTCCATAGTTATGTGTTCCCATTTCCATTGGTAAATTTCCAACGGTTGAAGTAAATCAGCCCGTAGTTGATGTTCTGCCTTGACCCTCTGACAAGTCAAACACCATGCCACAAACTCTGCAATCTCTCTTTTCATGTTATTCCACCAATAGTGTTGCTTCAAATTCTGGTACATCTTTGTTCCGCCGTGGTGAATAGTATATCTTCAGTTATTGGCTTCTTCAAGAATCTTCTTTTTCAACTCTGGGTCATTAGGGACACAAATTCGACTCCTGAACCTCCAAATACCATAATCATGAAACTTGAAATCTGTGTTGCCTTCCTTAATCTTCTAGAACTATTGGTCCTTATGTTGGGCCTCTCGTATCTCGGACAACAAGGTCGATTGAACTTGTGTAGTGGCAAATGGTATCCATTTTTGAGTCAATTGTGGTTTCCACATAAATGCTTCTTCTAACATCTCCCACACTTTAACCTCCAATTTTTTCATACTCGCCTTCCGACTTAAGGCGTCTGCTACCACATTTGCTTTACCGGGCATATAATTGATTGTGCAGTTATAATCATCCAAGAGCTCCATCCACCGTCTTTGCCTCATATTCAATCTTTCTGTGAGAACAAGTACTTCAAGCTCTTGTGATCTGTAAACACCTCAAACTTGTTGCCCCACACATAGTGCCTCTATTTCTTTAGTGCAAACAAAATAGCCGCTAGTTCTGAATCATGCGTCGGGTAATTCAACTCATATGGCTTTGGCTTCCTAAAGGCATATGCAATCACTCTACCATTCTGTATCAATACACAACCTAGTCCTTCCTTGGAAGCATCGCTATAGATTACAAAGCCTTGACTTCCTTCAGGCAATGCAAGAACAAGTGCGGTTGTCAATCTTGTCTTCAACTTCTGGAAGCTGTTCTTACCTTTGTCATCGCACACGAACTTTATTTTCTTCTCAGTGAGCAGAGTAAGTGGCCCTGCAATTTGTGAGAAATCATTCACAAACCTCTGATAATAGCCGGCTAAACCAAGAAAACTCCAAACCTCCGTAACATTTTCCGGCTTCTTCCAAGACATCACTGCTTCTATCTTTGTTGGGTCCACTACTATTCTTGCTAGGGATATGATGTGCCCCAAGAATGCAATCTGCCGTAACCAAAATTCACATTTGCTAAACTTTACATACAATTGATGCTCCCGAAGTTTTTGCAATACCAATCGCAGATGTTGTTCATGCTAGGCCTCAGACTTTGAGTATACCAAAATATCATCAATAAAGATCACCACAAATTGGTCCAAGTAAGGTTGAAACACCCTGTGCATTAAGTCCATATAAGCTGTAAGGGCATTAGTTAGCCCAAATGGCATTACCACAAACTCATAGTGCCCATATCTCGTCCTAAAAGCCGATTTAGGAACATCCTCCTTTTTGATCCGCAGTTGATAATACCCTTGTCTCAAGTTGAGTTTCGAATACACTTTAGCTCCTTGAAGTTGGTTAAACAACTTATCGATCAGTGGAAGTGGGTATTTATTCTTGACGGTCACTTGGTTCAGTGCTCTGTAATCGATGCATAACCTTAACATCCCATCTTTTTCCTTTACAAATAGGACTGGTGCACTCCACAGAGAAGAACTCGGTTGAACAAACCCTTTCTTCAACAATCCCTACAATTGGTCCTTCAATTCTTGTAGCTCGGTTGGTGCCATACGATAGGGAGCTTTAGATATAGGCTGTGTGCCAGGTAATAATTCTATTACAAACTCGATCTCCCGATCTGGCGGTAAACCCGGCAATTCTTCTGGAAACATATCAGCATATTCTTTAATCACCTGCATCTCCTCCAACTTAGCTTTGTCCGATGGATTATTGATGAGGTAAGCTAAGTATCCACTGCATCATTTTCTCATGGACTTCACTGCTTTCGTGGATGAAATGATAGAACTCCTAGTGAAATCCCTTCGACCCATTGCCTCTAATGTTGGTTGGCCAGGTACCTGGAATGTTACAACCTTCATCCGACAATGTAGTTGGGCATGATGCTTTTTCAACCAGTCCATCCCTAAGATGACTTCATAGTCTCGAAAAGGTAATATTATAAGATTGGCCGAAAATTCCCTATTCTTGATTTGAATTTTATATGCTTTACAAGCTGAGCTAGTAACAAGTTTAGAACCCATCGGAGTATCGATTTCTACTTCGTAAGGCAAACATTCAACTCGTAATTTCACACGTTGCACACATAAATGAATGAGTAGCACCAGAATCAATTAGCACCCTAACATGTTGATTCAGTATCAAGAATGTACCTTCAACAACAGCAGTCTCCTCAAGAAGCTCCTCGCATTCAATAGCATAAGCTCGGGCCGAAACTCTAGGAATTGGAGTCTTGCCTCTACCAGTTGGTTTATTCTGATTTGGTCCTCCTTGCCATTTAGGGCAATCCTTAACCTGATGCTAATCACTGCCACTCTGCACGCATCGTCCCAACTTTTTCTAGCATTGGGCCTCAGTGTGACCCTTCTTGTTACAATAAGGACATGTGATAGCCTGAGTAGCGGGTGAACTACCTGTGGATCCACGGGTGGAAGAGGCTGATGGTGCTTTTGACGGGCCACAGTTGTTGACTGGTCTGTTCTGGCTCTGGCCCTTGTTGCGACTCTGAGTCTGGAAATTCCTCTGTTTTCCTTGAGGCTGGTAAGATTTCTTGTTCGGTAGACTCGAACCGACTCTATCAAGTTTTCTCTTCTCAACTTGGGAAGCAGCAACAAGAAAAGAAGAATATGTAGTAAAGTCATGTGAAGCCAAGTGATCTTTAATTTCTGGCCTCAACCCATTCATAAATTTCCACATCTTCGCCTCAGGGTTACTGACCATGTATTGTGCATAGCGGGATAGTTTGTTGAAGCGAGCCTCATACTGAGCCACTGTTATGTTGCCCTGGCTCAAGGTCATAAAATCTTCAATCCGCCTCTGTCTCAGAACTACAGGTATGTATTTCTTCTTGAAAGCCTTAACGAAGTTACTCCACAAGCGAGGTGTATGATCAGTTTCCCAAAGTGCCTCCACAGTGTGCCACCAATGCTCAGCATCCCCATGTAACAGAAACACGGCAAACTCAATATTTTCTTCGTCAGTATAGTCAAGTGGCATGTAAATCCTTTCAATCTCAGACATCCAAGCCTCTGCCTTTTCATCATTAGCTTCCTCGAAGAACTTGGATTGGTAAAAATCAAGGAACTCCCGCATTCTGCTATTTCTCCCATTGTCACTACCATTCCTGTTGTTGTTATCACCAGCACCGTAGTTGTTGTTATTAATTGCTGCTTCACATGCTTCTTGCTGTTCCATTACTCACGACACCCAATTCATTGCACTCGCCATCATGTTAAACATAGCCATGCCGGGATTAGTATGATGAGCATCTCCGGTTTCTTGAGGCTCATCGCCCCTATTGGTATTGCGGGTACTAGGGCCAGCCATCTATAGGCACAGATTATTATGCACAATTTATTCAGATACGACAAGACAAGAAATTAATGTATAGAGTATGCAACGTACAATTTCACGTAGGCATAAAATTCTCAAAACAATTAAGGCACATTAATCACATAAGCACATAGAAACAAAGCATAGGCACAATTTTCTTAAAAGCTTCTACCCACTGGCCGAGAGTTAAACCCGGCTTATGCCTAGTTAGCAAACTAAGCTCTGATACCATTCTAATAAGGTGTCACGCCCCAATCCTACCTATGTAGGCTAGACTAGGGTGTGACCTAATTCATTTATGCTATTTTACATACTTAATCGTTGTTATGATTTAAGACTTAACGTTGGCCTAGAACTCCAAAGGATTTTTTCCTGAAAACCGACAGCATAACGGTTGTAATTAGGCTTTTAGTTTGACCTATTTTCTAAACGCCTAAAAACTTTCAATCATTGATTTGATTCCAACTAAGATCCCCATTTATCATCAACCGATACGCCTATTGATCTAACTTGAAAGTATCATTTGATTAACAAGCCTAACACGATAACTATGTTCCGTTTATTTGTCAATTCCTTTTACGCGAGCACCTGTTATCCTTTAGCCTATGAGTAAGTACCTGGGTAAGATTAGATACATTCATTTTATTTGATCATTCACCTAATGCTTCAGTTGCCTATGATAGTTACTAAATCAAAATAGTGATAGCAAAACGACCAAATAGAGTATTCGTCTAGTTATAATTACTACAAGCCAAAATTAGACCCCAAATTAAAGCGGGAGTCATTTACAACAACAACAATATAAGTAGTCTTCAAGCAAACATAACGTTCACAAAATAGCCACAGTCAGGCAAGGCACATAAGGCATGCAATCATTCCAAGGAATCATCAACAGGCACATTTTGCTTGGGTACCTGTTCCAGATCTTCTTCACTTGTGATGATAAAAGAGGGTGAGTCCTTATGAACTCAGCGAGGGGGAAATGAGAAATAACATTTTGAAACTCTTTTTCGGTTAACCTTATGAAAAACCCTTTTAAAAACATGTCATATAAAATAAGCAAATTCATAACATAACATAAATATAATTGAACACATTTACTTGTCTTTTTTCCCCGAGGTCCTCTAGGAACCAAGCGAGAGTACTTAAACACATAGTAAAAGGATACGATGAGCTTTTGCTCTCAAGTCCATTTTCGATAACAATTGTTGAGACCGGCTTCAATTATCCACTTATCACTCCAACGGGTGTACTCCGGATGTACACCAAACCTACGACCCAACTCTCTGAGGAAGTCTAGCCCCCAAGCGAGATAGAGAATTGGACCATGGCAGTCACGGTAGCACCGGCAAGCCCGATACCGATTGGCGTGCGTGAAATGCTATTATGCCAAAATGAAAGGTTGCAACCTTGTATGCAATGCACAATTATACCATTTAACAATTCACATTAGGAGGACAACAAAGTAGCCTGCCTTCGAGCAATTATAAGATCATATGTTGACAAGTAAACGTACGAGGCATACTTCGACATGTAATTTCATTTTATAGAATACTTAGAGGTATATGAACATTAAACGGGCAGCCAAGTAACACATATAAATTGAGTCATATAACTCATTTCGGGTTCACTTATCAAGTGTTGAGAGCTTAGAAGCATGCAACAACACTTATACAAGACCGGGTGCAAGAATAGTTCACTTATCAACATACAATCATCAAGAATCATGTTTATAGTTATAAAGACAATTCCGGGCAGCCTATTAACATTCCTCAACATCAATTATAACTCACACAAGAGTGGTTTATGACTTGGGAGTCTACGGGGCCATTAGGGCTTACAAGGTCGTGCTCGGGCGTTGGTTTTGTTTGCTAAGCACCACAAGTGACACTTAACTATTTCAAGCATACTTTGAAATTATTGGGCAGCCTACTAAAAAATCAATTGAGCACATTTAACCATAGGATCATCACTTAGCAAGTACTCATAAGCAATAGGGCCTCAATTTCGAGCTACACATGCAATTAAGCAACAATTCATCATGTAATTAAACCCAAGCCATGCATCAATTAATTAAGCATCCTCAACCAACCAAAATGGCCCACACAACTTCTAATTTCGACAATTCCAAGTATTCAACACCTCAAGTAAAGTTACAACATGATTCAAAGCACATTACTAAGCAAAAATCCTACTGCAATAGTCTGTTTTCCTCATTAATTTAGACAAGTAATTAACCTCCAAATTCCATGAAAAATTTTCAAATTGAAGCTTAATGAGTGATTTAAATCTAGGAGCAAACCTCGCTGCATTCCGAGTTTGGACTTAGGAGTTATGACCAAAACTGTGAGACTATGCAAACTTGTCCAGATTCATACACATTTCGATATTTTCCATTTTTGAGGCCTTTAAACTCAAAATTATCCATAGCCTATTTCTTAAAAATATATTCAGAACTGACAAATATAATGACCTACGAATTTTCATGCATTTTTATCAATCTTTACTAGGCAAAAAATACTTCGTTCTACAAGGTCAGTAATCTGCCAGAAAAACGAGTTTGCATATCTCGAAGTTTTTAGCAATTATCATGCCATGCATGAGTAGATAGGCTCATATAAACACATATACAAGAACTACAAATGTAAATTCAGGCATATGAGAGCATGCATGTGAGTTTTGAAAGCATTTAAAAGGTTTTAACCCTCACCTTAGCAAGTTGATGGATGAAAATGCAAGAATGCTCTTTGAATCGTACAAATAGCTCTTTTTCCTTGCTTTGGCCAAGAGGTAGCTTGTTTTTCCTTAAATCCTAGATTAGTTAGCATGTGAAGAAGGTGTGCATGTGTGTGAAACCAAAAGACAAGGAAGAAAACCATCAAAACATACCTATGGCCGAGATAGAGAGGTTTGTGAGCTTTGTAAGAGATTCTTGCTATGTTGCTTGCTATGGCTGAGCTTGGGGTGGTCTTGAGAGTCCTTGAGAGCTTGTTAGAAGTCTTGGGAGCTCAAGAGAGAGCTATGGCTGAGAATGAGAGAGAATGAGAGAGTTGAGAGAGTTTTTTAGAGGAAAATGATGTTTGAAGCATGTTGAATGTTGCTTGTGTGTGCGTGTCGGCCTTGAGCTTCACAATTCTGAATTTTGTGTCATGTTTAGCATTTTTTTAAGCTGTAATGAATCATGGGCATTGAGAGGACCGAGGAGGGTAGCTTGGGTAGGGTGTATGAGATTATTTTAATGCATTGTGCTTTGTGTGTAAGATATAATATAGTTTGTGTAAAGTTTGCCTATATGGCCTTGTCATGGCCAGCCAAGGCATGTAAATTTGAGCATTTAATGTTGTTTTTAATTGTATAATGTTGTATTAAAGTATTAGTGTTTATAGGTTTTTGTGTGCATGGGTTTTAGGTGAGAATAAAGAATGTTTAGTGTTTAGTGAGCTTTTGTCTTCTAGTGGGTTGACTTATGCTTATAATAACAGTTAGTGGTGTTTGTAGGATTATTTTATAGTCTATTGCTTTGTGTAGGATTCTTTATTAATTAGCGTGCAAGCACGCTTTCTAAGGTCCAAGGCACGTACTACGAGGTAAGGCACGAATTCCAAGACAAATGCACAAATTTCAAAGTAAATGCACGCAACCCTAAGTGAATGCACGTAAATTAATACAAGGCATGTAATTTAATGCAATGCATGTAAATCAAGACACGACACTTAAACCTAGGTTAAGGCATGCAATACAAGGTTAGGGCACACGAATTGAGGTAACACACGCAAATCGAGGTCGGGCCTCACAACATAAGGGCTTTGCACCCACAACTTGACAAGTGCGATCATACCAGCACTAATGCACCGGATCCCATCTAAACTCCGAAGTTAAGCGTGCTTGGGCGGGAGTCGTACTAGGATGGGTAACCCCCGGGGAAGTCCGCGTGTTGCACCCCTTTTTTCATTTTTTATTGCGCCGTTCAGCCATGCCAAGATGCTTCGTCTGCCACATTTTTTCCTCGAGTCCCATAATATCTTGGGCAAGACAACTTCGCTTCACAGAGGGGTTGGGCTTGCAAACCAAGGTCGTGAGGCCTGTGACCTGGTCTCCGTCGCTCCGGTGCCCATAACTTTTGATCTGTAAGGAGTTATGCGGCCCACAATATATCGTTGAAAGCTCTTCGGGAGCTCTACGACAGTGGTAGTAAGCCTACTTGGCTGCGCCTATTTTTGGAACCCAAAATCGAATGTTTTCATCAGTTTCAAGCCACTTTTCTTTTGTTTACGTTGCTTTTTCATCTTGGGTCGTTCGTTGTGAGCCGCGAAAAGGCCAATAGCCTGACTCGTGGGACATCAGAGGGCCCTACTATGCATCGATATCAAGTCTTGCGAGGATGTTGCGTTGTGGAAGTAGATGTGTTGTCGATAAGCCCAATGGGACTTTTTAATGGGCCGTCTCCGTCGGCTGAGAATGTGAACCGTCAACACATAAGGGCTTTGCACCTACAACTTGATGGGTCCGATCATACCAATACTAATGCATCAGATCCCATCAGAACTCCGAAGTTAAGCGCGCTTGGGCGGAAGTCATACTAGGATAGCTGACCTCTTGGGAAGTCCTCGTTTTGTACCCCCTTTTTCATTTTTTATTGCGTCATTCAGCCATGCCAAGATGCTTTATCCATCACATTTCTTTCCTCGAGTCCCACGGCATCTTGGGCAAGACAACTTCGCTTCGCAGAGGGGCTAAGCCCGTAAACCGAGGTCGTAAGGCCTGTGACCTGGTCTCCGTCACTCCGGTGCCCATAACTTCTGATCTATAAGGAGTTATGCAGGCCACAGTATATCGTTGTAAAGCTCACTTGGAGTTCTACGACGGGGGGAGCAAGCTTTCTAGGCTGCGGCTATTTTCAGAATCCAAAATTGAACATTTTCATCAGTTTCGGGCCACTTTTATCTTGTTTATGCTATTTTTTAATCCCGGGTCGTTCATCGTGTGTCGCGAAAAGGACAAAAACCTGACTCGTGGGACATTAGAGGGGCCTACTACGTGTCGATATCACGTCTTGCGAGGATGCTGTGTTGTGAAAGCAAATGGGTTGTTGAAAAGACCATTGGGCCTTTTTAATAGGTCGTCTCCCTGGGCTGGGACTGGAAACCGTCAGCACTTAAGGGCTTTGTACCCACTAGTTGACGGGTACAATCATACCAGCATTAACGCACCAGATCCCATCAAAACTCCGAAGTTAAGCGTGCTTGGGCGGGAGTCGTACTAGGATGGGTGACCCCTTAGGAAGTCGTATTGCACCCCCTTTTTCATTTTTTATTTCATCGTTCAGCCATGCAAAGATGCTTCATTCGTCACTTTTCTTTCCTCGAGTCCCACAGCATCTTGGGCAAGACAACATCGCTTCGTGGAGGGGCTGGGCTGCAAACCGAGGTCGTGAGGCCTGTGACTTGGTCTTCGTCTCTCTGGTGCCAATAACTTTTGATCCGTAAGGAGTTATGCGACCCACAGTATATCGTTGCAAAGCTCTCCGGGAGCTCTACGACGAAGGCAACAAGCCTGCTTGATTGCGCCTATTTTCAGAATTCAAAATTGAACATTTTCATCAGTTTCTGGCCACTTTTCTTCTGTTTACGCTATTTTTTCATTCCGGGTCGTTCGTCGTGAGGCACAAAAAGGCCGATAACCTGACTCGTGGGACATTAGAGGGCCCTACTATGCGTCGATATCATGTCTTGCGAGGATGCTGCGTTATGGAAGCAGATGGGTTGTCGATAAGCCCATTGGGCCTTTTTAATGGGTCGTCTCCCTAGGCTAGGACTATGAACTGACAACACATAAGGGCTTTGCACCCACAACTTGACGGGTGCGATCATACTAGCACTAATGCACTGGATCCCATCAGAACTCCGAAGTTAAGTGTGCTTGGGCGGGAGTCGTACTAGGATGGGTGACCCCCTGGGAAGTCCTTGTGGTGCACCCCCTTTTTCATTTTTTATTGTGCCGTTCAGCCATGTCAAGATGCTTCATCTATCACATTTCTTTCCTCGAGTCCGACGGCATCTTGGGCAAGACAACTTCGCTTCGTGGAGGGGCTAGGACCGCAAACCGAGTTTTGAGGCTTGTGACCTGGTCACCATCGCTCCAGTGCCCATAACTTTTGATCCTTAAGGAGTTATGTAGCACAAAGTATATTGTTGGAAAGCTCTCCGGGAGCTCTACGATGAAAGCAGTAAGCCTGCTCCACTTCGCCTATTTTTAGAACTCAAAATCGAACGTTTTCATCAGTTTCGGGCTACTTTTCTTCTATTTATGCCGTTTTTTTTATCCCAGGTGGTTCGTCGTGAGCAACAAAAAGGCCGATAACCTGACTCGTGGGACATTAGAGGCCCTACTACGTGTCTTTATCACGTTTTGTGAGGATTCTGCGTTGTGGAAGTAGATGGGCTATCGTTAAGCCCATTGGGCCTTTTTAATGGGTTGTCTATCTGGGCTGGAACTGTGAACCGTCAATACATAAGGGCTTCGCACCGATAACTTGACTGGTGCGATCATACCAGCACTAATGCAATGGATCCCATCAGAACTCTGAAGTTAAGCGTGCTTGGGCGGGTGTCGTACTTGGATGGGTGACCCCATGGGAAGTCCTCTTGTTGCACCCCCTTTTTCTTTTTTTATTGCGTCGCTCAGCCATGCAAAGATGCTTCATCTGTCACATTTCTTTCCTCGAGTCCCACGGCATATTGGGCAAGACAATTTCACTTCGCGGATGGGCTGCACCAAAAAATCGAGGTCGTGAGGCCTGTGACTGGGTCACCGTTGCTCCGGTGCCCACAACTTTCCATCCGTAAGGAGTTATGCATCCTACAGTATATCGTTGAAAGGCTCTCCGGGAGCTCTACGACGGCGGCAGCAAGCCTGCTAGGTTGCGCCTGTTTTCAAAACTCAAAATTGAATGTTTTCATCAGTCTCGGTGCATTTTTCTTCTGTTTACACTATTTTTTCATCCCGGGTCATTTGTCGTGAGCCGCAAAAAAGATGATAACCTGACTCATGGGACATTAGAGGGCCCTACTACGTGTCGATATAACGTCTTGCCAGGTTGCTGTGTTGTGGAAGCAGATGAGTTCTCGATAAGCCTATTGGGCCATTTTAACGGGTCGTCTCCCAGGGCTGGGACAGTGAACCGTCAACACATAAGGGCTTTCCACCCACAACTTGACGAGTGCGATCATACCAGCACTAATGCACCGAATCCCATCTGAACTCCGAAGTTAAGCGTGCTTGGGCGAGAGTCGTACTAGGATGGGTGATCCCCGGGGAAGTCCTCGTGTTGCACCCCTTCTTTCATTTTTTATTGCGCCGTTCAGCCATGCCAAGATGCTTCATTCGTCACATTTTTTTCCTCGAGTCCCACGACATCGTGTGCAAGACAACTTCGCTTCGCGGAGGGGCTGGGCCAACAAACCGAGGTTATGAGGCTTGTCACGTGGTCTCCGTCACTCTGGGGCCCATAACTTTTGATCCGTAAGGAGTTATGCGGCCTACATTATATCATTGGAAAGCTCTCTGGGAGCTCTACAATGACTACTTGGTTAAGCCTGTTTTTAGAACTCAAAATCAAACGTTTTCATCAGTTTCGAGCCACTTTTCTTATGTTTACGATGTTTTTCGTCCCGGGTCATTCGTCATGAGCCACAGAAAGGTCGATAACCTGACTCATTGGACATTAGAGGGCCCTACTACGTGTCGATATCATGTCTTGCAAGGATGCTGGGTTGTGGAAGTAGATGAGTTGTCGATAAGCCCATTGGGCCTTTTTAATTGGTCGTCTCCCGGGGCTGGGACTGTGAAGCATCAACACATAACTGATTTGCACCCATAACTTGATGGGTGCAATCATACCAGCACTAATGCATCGGATCCCATCTAAACTCCGAAGTTAAGCGTGCTTGGGTAGGAGTCGTACTAGGATGGGTGACCCTCGGGGAAGTCCTCGTGTTGTACCCCATTTTTCATTTTTTGTTGCACCGTTTAGCCATGCCAAGATGCTTCATCTGTCATATTTCTTTCCTTGATTCCCACGGCATCTTGGGCAAGACAACTTCGCTTCACGGAGGGGCTGGGCTTGCAAACCGAGGTCGTGAGGCCTGTGACCTGGTCTCCGTCGCTCCGGTGCCCATAACTTTTGATCCGTAAGGAGTTATGCTGTCACGCCCCAACCCAACGTATAGAGGCTATACTAGGGTACGACCTAATTCATTTATACCGTTTCACACTCCAAGGAATCATCAACATACACATTCTCCTCGGGTACCTGTTCCAAATCTTCTTCACATGTGATGATAAAAGAGGGTGAGTCCTTATGAACTCAGCAAGGGGGAACGAGAGAAAACGTTTTGAAACTCTTTTCCAGTTAATCTTATGAAAACCCTTTTGAAAACATGTCATATAAAATAAGTAAGTTCATAGCATAACATAAATATAAATGAACATATTTACTCGTCTTTCCTCCCCGAGGTCCTCTAGGAACCAAGCGAGAGTACTTAAGCACATAGTGAAAAGAATACGGTGAGCTTTTGCTCTCAAGTCTATTTTCGATAACAAATGTTGCGGCTGACTTCAATCATCCACTTATCACTCCAACAGGTGTACTCCGGATGTACACCAAACCTACGACCTAACTCTGCGAGAAAGTCTAGCCCCCAAGCGAGAGAGGGAATTGGATCATGGTAGTCACGATAGCACTAACAAGCTCGATGCCGCCCGGCGTGCGTGAAATGCTACCATGCCAAAATGAAAGGTTGTAACCTTGTATGAAATGCACAATTATACCATTTAACAATTCACATTAGGAGGACAACAAAGTAGGTTACCTCCGAGCAAATATAAGATCTCACATTGACAAGTAAACGCACGAGGCATGCTTTGACATGTAATTTCACTTGGTAGAACACTTAGAGGTATATGAACATTAAGCGGGCAGCCAAGTAACACATATAAATAAAGTTATATAACTCATTTCGGGTTCATATATCAAGTGTTGAGATCATACAAACATGCAACGACACTTACACAAAACCAGGTGCAAGAATAGTTCACTTATCAACATGCAATCATCGGGAATCATGTTTAGAGCCATAAAGACAATTCTGGGCAGCCTATTAACCTTCCTCAACATCAATTATAAATCAAACAAGAGTGGTTTATGACTTGGGAGTCTACATGGCCATTAGGGTTTGCAAGGGCCGTGCTCAGGTGTTGATTTTATTTGCTAAGGACCACAAGATATATCTAAACCATTTCAAGCATACTTAGCAATTATTAGGCAGCCTACTAACCACTCAATTGAACACATTTAGCCATAGGATCATCACTTAGCATGTATTCATAAGCAATAGGGCCTCAATTTCGTGCTTACCATGTGATTAAGCAACAATTCATCATGTAATTAAATCCAAGCCATGCATCAGCATCCTCAACCAATCAAACCAGCCCACAGAACTTCTAATTGCTACAATTCCAAGCATTCAACACCTCAAGTAAGGCTACAACATGATTCAAAGTATATTACTAAGCAAAACCCTACTGCAATGGTCTGTTTTCTCACATTCAATTAGCCAAACAAATAATCTCCAATTTTAGTGAACCAGATTTCAAATTGAATTATAATGAGTGCTTTAAATCTAGGAACAAACCTCGCTGCATTTGGAGTTCGGACTTAGGTGTTATGGCCAAAACCGTGAAACTACGCAAAACTGTCTAGTTTTAGACACATTACAATTTTTTCCATTTTTGAGGCCTTTAAACTCAAAATTAGCCTTGGCCTATTTCTTAAAAATATATTCAGAACTGACAAATATAGTGACCCACCGAATTTCATGTATTTTTATCAACGTTTACTAGGCCAAAAGCACTTCGTTCTACAAGGTCAGTAATCTGCCAGAAAAATGAGTTTGTATATTTCTAAGTTTCTAGCAATTATCAAGCCATGCATGAGTAGATAGGCTCATATAAACACATAAACATGAACTACAAGAGTAAATACAGCCATGTGAGAGCATGCATGTGAGTTTTGAAAGCTTTTAAAGAGATTTAACCCTCACCTTATCCTATTGATGGATGAAAATGCAAGATTGCTCTTTGAATCGCACAAATAGCCCTTTTTCCTTGCTTTGGCCAAGAGGTAGCTTGTTTTCCCTCAAATCCTAGCTTAGTTAGCTTGTGTAGGAAGTGTGCATGTGTGTGAAACCAAAAGATAAGGAAGAAAACCTTTAAAACTCACCTACGGCTGAAAATGAGAGATTTGAGAGCTTGTGTGAGACTGTCTTGCTTTTTGCTTGCTTGTGCTTGCTTGTTGCTTGCTAGGACGAAGCTTGAGTGGTCTAGAGAGAAAAATTTCAGTCTTGGGAGCTCAAGGGAGCCATAGCCGAGAGAGAGAGAGAGAATGAGAGAGCTTGAGAGCAAATGAATGAAGTTTGAAGATGTTGAATGTGGCTTGTGTGTGTGTGTCGGCCTTGACCCTTGAAAAATCTGATTTTTGTGTCATCTAAAGCATAATTTGAATTCTTTTTGGTATGTGCATTGAGAGGGCCGAGGTGTTGAAGCTTGGGTAGGGTGTCAAGGCATTATTTTATGCATTGTTCTTTGTGTATGTCATAGATTGTCTAAGAATATTTGAAATTATGCAAAGCTTGACCAATGCTAGGTATGGCCGGCCATGGCATGTTAGATTTCTTGGCTTTTGAGTTCTATTTATGCTTAATATATTGTAGGATAAAAGTATTTTATGTTTAGGAGTTTGTGTTGTAAGAGAATGTTGGGAATTTAAGGAACCTAGGTAGAATAGAATATAAGAATGTTGAGATAGTTTAATATTATTTTAGTGTTAGTGGATTTTGTAGGATTTCTTTATTGTCTAGTGTTTTGTGTAGGAATCTTGTTGATTAGCGTGCAGGCATGCTTTCATAGGTCTAGGGCACGCACTACGAGGTAAGACACGAACTACGAGACAAATACAAGTATTTCAAAGTAAATGCACGAAAATCAATGCAAGGCATGTAGTCCAATACAATGCACGTAATTTCAAGGTACAATTCTTAAACCTAGATTAAGGCACACAGTTCGAGGTTAGGGCACACAAAACGAGATATCACATGCAAATCGAGGTCGGGCCTCACATCCTCCCCTCCTTAAAAGAATTTCGTCTCGAAATTCAATATTACCTTTAGAATAATGTAGGATGTTGTTGCTCCATCTGGTCTCGCCTTTCCCGCGTTGCTTCTTCAACTCCATGGTGATCCAACAACACTTTCACCATCGGTATCGACTTGTTGCGCAACTCCCAATCTTGCTGGTCTAGGATCCAAATAGGCTTCTCTTCATAAGACAAGTTCTCCCGAAGCTGCAATGGCTCTGGCTCCAAGATGTGCGATGGATCAGGGTGATACTTCGGTAGTATTGAGACATGGAAGACATCATGAATATTTGAGAGGTTTTGGGGTAGTTCCAGGCGATACGCCAATTTGCCAACCTTCTCAACTATCTCAAATGGTCCTACAAACCTCGGGCTCAACTTTCCACCTTTACCATGATTGATCAATCCTTTCCGTGGTGACAACTTCAAGAACACCTTGTCGCTGACCTCAAATTCCAAATCCCGCCTCCGTTGGTCTGCATAACTTTTCTGCCTACTCTGGGCGGTAAGCATCCGTTTTCAGATGAGGTGTACATTTTCAACGGTCTTTGTAAGTTCTGGTAGAAGGGTCGGGTCAAAAGTCTTCATCTCACCTACTTTATCCCAGTATATTAGGGATCGACACTTACGTCCATACAATGCCTCATACGGGACCATCCCGATAGTGGCTTGATAATTGTTTTTATAAGCAAACTCCGCTAAAGGAAGATATTTTTCCCAACCTTTTCCGAAGTCTAGAACACACGCCCTCAGCATATCCTCCAAAATATGAATAGTTCTCTCAGATTGTCCGTTCGTCTGAGGGTGATAATCTATACTGAAACTCAACTTCATTCCCAAAGCTTCTTGTAGTCTCTTCCAAAATTGGGAAGTAAAATGAGGATCCCTATCCGACATAATACTTACAGGCATCCCATGTAGCCTTACAATATCCGCTACATACATATCTCCTAGTTTCTCAGGACTATCCTCCATGTTCATCGGTAAGAAGTGTGCGGTCTTAGTCAATCTATCCACTACGACCCAAACGGCATCATGACCCTTTTGTGACCTGGGCAAGTCCATGAAAAAGTCCATAGTTATGAGTTCCCATTTCCATTGGGGAATTTCAAACGGTTGAAGTAAACCTACTGGTCATTGATGCTCTGCCTTGACCCTATGACAAGTCAAACACCGTGCCACGAACTCTACAATCTCTCTTTTCATGTTATGCCACTAATAGTGTTGCTTCAAATCCCAGTACATCTTTGTCCCGCCAGGGTGAATAGTGTATCTTGAGTTATGAGTTTCTTCAAGAATCTTCATTTTCAACTCTGTGTCATTAGGGACATAAATTCGACTCCTAAACCTCCAAATACCATCATCATGAAACTTGAAATATCTGTTGCCTTCCATAATCTTTTGGAACTGTTGATCCTTCTATTGGGACTCTCGTATCTCGGGTAACAAGGTCGATTGGACATGTGTAGTGGCAAATAGTAACCCTTTTTGAGTCAATTGTGGTTTTCACATAAATGTTTCTTCTAACATCTCCCGCACCTTAACCTCTAATTTTTCCATGCTCGCCTTCTGGCTTAAGGCATCTCCCACACGAACTTTGTTTTCTTCTAAGTGGGCTTTGTAAGCGGACCTGTAATCTTTGAGAAATCCTTCATGAACCTCCGATAATAGCCGGCTAAACCAAGAAAACTCCGAACCTCCGTAACATTTTTGGCTTCTTCCAAGACATCACTACTTCTATCTTTGCTGGGTCCACCGTTATTCCATCTTGGGATATGATGTGCCCCAAGAATGCAATCTGTCGCAACTAAAATTCACAATTGCTAAACTTTGCATACAATTGATGCTCCCAAAGTTTCTGCAATACCAATCGCAGATGCTGTTCATGGTAGGCCTCAGACTTTGAGTATACCAAAATATCATCAATAAAGATCACCACAAATTGGTCCAAGTAGGGTTGAAACACCCTGTGCATTAAGTCCATAAAAGCTGCAGGGGCATTAATTAGCCTAAATGGCATGACCACAAACTTATAGTGCCCATATCTCATCGTGAAAGCCAATTTAGGATCATCCTCCTTTTTGATCCGCAACTGATAATACCCTTGGCTCAAATCGAGTTTTGAAAACACTTTAGCTCCTTGAAGTTGGTCAAACAACTCATCGATCAGTGGAAGTGAGTACTTATTCTTGACGGTCACTTGGTGCAGTCCTCTGTAATCGATGCATAACCTCAACGTTCCTTTCTTCTTCTTTACAAATAGGATTGGTGTACCCCACAGAGAAGAACTCGGTTGAACAAACCCTTTCTTCAACAATCCCTGCAACTAGTCCTTCAAGTCTTGTAGCTCGACTGGTGCCATACGATAGGGAGCTTTAGATATCGGCTGTGTGCCAGGCAGTAATTCTATTACAAACTCAATCTCCCGGTTCGGAGGCAAACCTGGCAATTCTTCTGGAAATACATCGGCATATTCTTTAATCACCGGTATCTCCTCTAACTTAGCTTTGTTCGATGGCTTATTGATGAGGTAAGCTAAGTATCCGCTACACCCTTTTCTCATGGACTTCACTGCTTTCATGGATGAAATGATAGAACTCCCAGTGAAATCCTTTTGACCCATTACCTCCAATGTTGGTTGGCCAGGTACCTGGAATGTTACGATCTTCGTCCAGCAATCTAATTGGGCATGATGCTTTGCCAACCAGTCCATCCCTAAGATGACTTCATAGTCTTGAAAGGGTAATACTATAAGATTGGCCGAGAATTCTTTATCCTTAATTTTAATTTTACATGCTTTACAAGCTGAGCTAGTAACAAGTTTAGAACCCATCGGAGTACCAACTTCTACTTCGTAAGGCAAACATTCAACTCGTAATTTCACACGTTGCACACATAAGGGAGCAATAAATGAATAAGTAGCACCTGGATCAATTAGCACCCTAACAGGTTGATTCAGTATCGAGAATGTACCTTCAACAACAATAGTCTCCTCAGGAAGCTCCTCGCATTCAATAGCATAAGCTCGGGCTAAAACTCTAGGAATTGGAGTCTTGCCTCTACCAGCTGGTCTATTCTGATTTTGTCCTCCTTACCATTCAGGGCAATCCTTAATCTGATGCTGATCACTGCCACGCCGCATGCATCGTCCTGACTTCTTCCAACACTGGGCCTCAGTGTGACCCTTCTTGTTATAGTAAGGACAAGTGATAGCCTGAGTAGCGGGTGAACTATTTGTGGATCCACAGGTGGAAGAGGCTGATGGTGCTTTAGATGGGCCACGGTTGTTAACTGGTCTATTTTGGCTCTAGCCCTGACTATGACTCTGAGTCTAGAAATTCTTCTGTTGTCCTTGAGGCTGGTAAGGTTTCTTATTCAACTGACTTGAACCGTCTCTATCAAGTTTTCTCTTCTCAACTCGGGAAGCAGTAGCAAGGAGAGCAGAGTATGTAGTAAAGTCATGTGAAGCCAAGTGATCTTGAATTTTTGGCCTCAACTCATTCATAAATTTCCACATCTTCGCCTCAGGAGTACTGACCATGTATTGTGCATAGCGGGACAGTTTGTCGAAGCGAACCTCATATTGAGCTACCATCATGTTGCCTTGGCTCAAGGTCATAAACTCTTCAATCCGCCTCTGTCTTGAAACCGCAGGTATGTATTTCTCCTTGAAAGCCTTAACGAAATTACTCCACAGGCGAGGTGTATGATCAGTTTCCCAAAGTGCTTCCACAGTGTGCCACCAATGCTCAGCATCCCCATGTAACAGAAACACAGCAAACTCAATCTTTTCTTCGTCAGTATAATCAAGTGGCCTATAAATCCTTTCAATCTCAGACAGCCAAGCCTCTACCTTTTCATCATTAGCTTCCCCGTAGAACTTGGACGGGCAAAAATCAAGGAATTCCCGCATTCTGCTGTTTCTCCCATTGTTACCACCATTCATGTTGTTGTTATCACCAGCTCCGTAGTTGTTGTTATTAATTGCTGCTTCACGTGCTTCTTGTTGTTCCATCACTCTCCACACCCGATCCATAGCACTCGCCATCATGTTAAACATAGCCATGCCGGGATTAGTTTGGTGAGAATCTCTAGCTTCTTGAGGCTCATCGCCCCTATTGGTATTGCGGGTACTAGGGCCAGCCATCTATAGGCACATATTATTATGCTCAATTTATTGGGATACGACAAGGCAATAAATTAATGTATAAAGTATGCAACGTACAATTTCATGTAGGCATATAATTCTCAAAATAGTTAAGACATATTAATCACATAAGCACATAGAAACAAGTATAGGCACAATTAACTTACAAGCTTCTACCCACTGGCCGAGAGTTAAACCCGGCTTATGCCTAGTTAGTAAACTAAGCTCTGATACCAGTCTAATAAGGTATCACGCCCCAACCCAACCTATAGAGGCTAGACTAGGGTATGACCTAATTCATTTACACCATTTCACATACTTAACCGTTGTTATGATTTAACACTTAACGTTGGCCTAGAACTCCAAAAGATTTTTCGAAAACATGCAGCATAATGACTGTTTTTAAGACTTTTGGTATGACCTAATTTTCTAAACGCCTCAAAACTTTCAATCATTGATTCGATTCCAACTAAGATCCCTATTTTGACATCAACCATTATGCCTACTATTTTATCTCGAAAGTCTTGTTTGATTAGCAAACCTAGCATGATAACTATGTCATGTTTATTTGTCAATCCTATTTTGAAAGTACCTATTATCCTTTAGCTTACGAATGAGTACCTAGGTGAGATTAGATAGAGTTACATTATTTGCTTCTTCACCTAGTGGTTTAAACACCTACGATAACTACTAATCAAACGACGAAAGTAACAACCAAATAAAAGTTCATCTGAATATAGTTGGTACAAGCAAAAATTAGACCCCAAATTACAGCGGGGGTCTTAGACAATAGCAACATAGTAGTCTTCAAAACAAACACAACGTTTACCAAAACAGCCACAGTCAAGCAAGGCACATAAAGCACGTAATCACTCCAAGGAATCATCAACAGGCACATTCTCCTCGGGTACCTGTTCCAAATCTATTTCACCTGTGATGTTAAAAGAGGGTGAGTCCTTATGAACTCAGCGAGGGGGAACGAGAGATAACGTTTTGAAACACTTTTCCAGTTAATCTTATGAAAACTCTTTTGAAAACATGTCATATAAAAGAAGTAAGTTCATAGCATAACATAAATATAAATGAACACATTTACCTATCTTTCATCCTTGAGGTCATCTAGGAACCAAGCGAGAGTACTTATGTGAGGTTCGACCTCGAATAACGTGTATTATTTCAACCTCGAATAACGTGTACTATATAATCATGAAACAATTAAGTTAGATGACAAAGTAGGCTATCCAACTCAACATGCATTAAACACACAACCAAAACCTAGTATAACCATCAACAACTCACAATTCAATCACTCAAACACCACCCAAACATCCAAAGGCATAATTCAACATTTTAAAGAAAGACAACCCAAGCTTCTAAAAGTCATAACTTACATTCTACTAATCCGATAACCTCCAAACTAGTTTCTAACACTCACCCACTCAATCAACAACATTCACCCTCTCGGAAACCAACCATAAGCCATCCACATCAAGCCCAACAACCTAACCCTAATGCATCATGGCTGAAATTTTTGGACTTTCTCACTGACATCGCAATCAAAATTTCGGCATTACAACATTACTACCACATATTTAACAAAATTTTACAAACTAACAGCAAGCAATTCCAACAACCACAACAACATTTATTCAACAAATAGACAAATTCTCAACTTTTAATACCCGAAAATAGAAATGCATACTACAACGGTTCAAATCTTATATAAATACATATAAACGATCCTTAGCATGCACTGTGCAATAATATAACATCAATTCAACTTTCTAACTATTCAAAATTCAATTATATGCAAAAACATAAAAATGACATTTTGAGATCTAGAATTTTTCTCTCACCTTTGATGTTGTTTGATGCAAGAAAGGTGCAGAATGGATGCCCAAAAAGCAAGAACAAACTTTGATTCAAGTGCAAATGCTTTGTATTGCAAATTATAAGAGAAAAATTGAGCAAAAAATAAAGCTAAAATGACCTTGGTGGTTTCGGCCATGTCTGTGTGTGTTTGTGGTGTTTTGAGTTTTGTTTTGTGAGCTATTTTAGTATATTAGGCATATATAAGCTTGGTCAAATAAAATAAAAGAAAGTCAAAGGTGGAAACTAGTTAGTTTATTTAGTATTTTTAGTGTTTTCTTGTCTTTTAATTTAGTTTGTTGACTATTTCTTGCTCAAACATTAAATTAGCACTTAGACTAATTCTAGATAATTTATTTAGGTGACGAAGAGTTTTACATTCAAACATTTTCACCCTTTTGCAAAAGAAAATGTAAAAACTTTTAATACCAATTCAAAATCCGTTTTAATCAAACACGAGTCTATTAATACCCGAGGACTAGGTTTTCAAACGTTTAAAACACCCCTGTAAAACTTTTAGCAGACAGGTGTTCAAAACACTATTCACTAAAACTGGTGATAAAATTTCTATTGCCGATTTTGATGAAAATTTCATGAATGCACATATAACATGTATTAGGAATATAAATCATATATTTAGCATATTCTAATTCATATAACACATAAACAGGTCAAATTACGCAAATCGAGACAAAAACACGCAAATTAAGGTAAAGACGAAAACTGGGGTTTCGCATTCTCCCCTCCTTAAAACAATTGTGTCCTCATAATTCTTCACTCAAGTACTGCTGGCTCAAACATACAGAATGAAAGACCGAAAACCAAATTCTGAATACCAACTAAGTATGTCAACTAGGAATATCGAACAAGAAGCTTAAATAGGAACGCTGAATAAGAACACCGACTAGGACTTCCGAATAAGAATCTTAAATAATTACCGAAGAAAATGCCGAACATAGATCCTGTAATAGAGGACCAACCAAGAATACCAAGTAAGAACTTCAACAAGATCACTGAGCGAGAATACTAAATAATAATCCCAATATAAGAACTACGGATAATACCGTATAGGAATTCCACATAAGAATACTGCATAGAAGATACCATAGAAGAAGTCTAAAGAAGTATGCTGAATAAGAATCTCCATATAGAAATCTCGAGGAAGAATGCCGTATAAGATCACCAAATAAGAATCCCAATAATCAATGTATAGTCATAAAGTAGCTTGACCCCTAATCAGAATTTCATATGCCTCAGCATCACATAGTACTCAGTCACCAACTGATATAATGTACGTGCTAACTTTAATCGTATAAGACGAACTCTCTACTCGCATTTAGCACGTTGTACTCAAGGAGATATGATATCTAATTGGTTGAGAATAAGTAAGTTACCTTTCACCACTACTGCCGCCTCTGGCAATTCCTCCAAGTCCACTGCGTAGACCTGAGCCTGAGCCCGCTGCTGCAGAGGTGTACTACTTGCAGGTCTACCCTGATAACCCTAGACTGCTGGCTGACCCGTAGAACCTTGATACCTGGGGCAATCCCTCGCCCGGTGTTGGTTGCTGCTGCAACCTAAACACGACCCTGCCTTCTTCCGACAATTAGCCTTCAGATGGCCTGTACGTTTACAATAAGTATACAGCGGTATCGGTGTACTGATACTGCCTCCAGAAGGCCCAGAAACTGAATAGGAAGCTATACCAGTCTGCTGCTGAGGTGACGCAACACTAGGCCTATACTAATCCTGAGACGGGGCTGACCTGTACTATGACTGTGCCTGAATGGAGCCTTGCTGAAACTGAGGCCGATAGTAACCCTGCTGACCCTGCGGTCTAAAAAAACCCTGTTGAACCGAAGGCCTATAACCACCCTGCTGTACTGAAGGTCTATACATACCCTGCTGGCCTTGCGGCTGAATGGCCTCTTGCTAGGCTGACTAGTTCCAATCGGTTCCCCTTTCCTCTTTTCGAGTCTGGATGCCACATCAAAAGCCTTAGAAAATATATCATACTGATTCAGGGCCATCGCATCCTGAATCTCCGACCTCAAACCCAACATAAACCTCCGGGTCTAGTACTCCTCATCTGCTACAAACTCCAGTGCATACCGGGAAAGTCTAGTAAAAGTAGCCTCATATTGAGCCACTGAAGCATCCCCCTGAACTAAAGACATGGACTCCGCCTCTCTCATTTCCCGTGTAATCCTCGGGACATACTTCGCCCGAAACGCTCGAAGGAAGGTATCCCAAATATACGGAGTACCTCTTGCCTCCAAACCAACTTTCACTGTGCGCCACCACTCCTCTGCCTCATCATCAAACAAGTAGATTGCTAAGTGACTTTTCTCTCATCAGTATAGTCTTGAGGATCGAATATATTCTCTATCTCATTAATCCATGCTTCTGCCTTCCTATCATATGGCTTTCCCTGAAATCTCGGTGGATAATACCCCAAGAATTCCTTCAGCGTACCACGCCTATGGTAACCACCCTGAACATTCAACAACTGAGTTTGTAATGCCTATGCTTGGGCAGCCTGCCATGCTAGTATCTGAGCCTGCCCTACCATAATCTATGTAATCCAATTCAAAGCTACGCCAAAACGGTCATCACCCCTATCTCGGCCTGGTGCCACATTATTCGGTGCCTCGTCAACTACCTCAGGCCTACCTCTGGTTCTTGGTCTACCAGACATTCTTCTAATCCAAAGAGTTAGCACAGGTTATAGCACATAGACAGGATATAGACTATTATTAACACATAAACAACAAACTCACATAAAACACATAAATCACTTAAGTATCAATCACATAAACAAATTGATCACATAATCACATAGTCACTAAATCACATAATTACTTAATCACTTAATCATATTAATAAATATTTCACTTTTCTTTCACTTCATACATACTTGCATGCTTGGACCACTACCTACATTTTGAGGATACCTCGGCTGGCAGCTAAATATGAGCTTTGATAACACTTAATGTAACGCCCTAACTCGACCCCTCATATAGTCAGTCAGGACGCAACGGAATTTCGACAGTATAATGAGAATAATGAGGACACCGAAGCTCTAAACCAACTCTTAAGAACAACATACATCAAACTCCACAAGTCACCAACCAACTCCACAATCAAATTAACAACAAACAATGCAACCATTTCATACATTAAACATTCTTTCATCAACTCTTTCATTGTTACGCTTCTCTGTTCCAACATAATACATTTACTATATAACATACATTTTCAAAATAGATTATAGCCCACCTAGCAACCTAATCATGTTCCAAAACAAGATTACTAAGCTAGCAACATTTAATCTACTATCTTTGCAACATCCTATATAACATGAACTTTTAAGTGAAATACAAGACAACTAAGTTTAATATACAAAATAACAAAAGAGTATAACATCATATATCAGGGACAAGACTGTGGCACATAGGACTCGTCTACATATGACACATTATCCTCTTCTGGAGGCACGTACCCATAATCTGGATCAACTTCACCTATATACATTCAATAATTGAGAGTAAGCTTATATAAAACAAGCCCAATGAGGATTCGATAGATCTCTAACAGTATTTACTATACTCCTTGAAAATCATCCTTTGAGCAGTAAACACACAATGAACATCAATATCATTATAAATGCAACAATAGCAATAACTGTAAACACACAATAAGGATACGATACATTTGCTGATGAAGCTCCATACACCAATTCAATGCTCATCAACTCCTCCAAACTCAATGACATAATCCTGAGGTACCTTGACCTAGACCCACACCCCATGGCCTCTCTGCCCATGCGAGATAGGGATTAACCATGATAACTGTGCCCGTAGCCCAGGATAGCTCCCGAGGTGACACAACATTATCAAAGCTCCCAATAATGGGACTCAATTCGAGAAGTCAACAACATTGGTTGCCCGATTCCCGACTCATAATAACAATAACAATTCCAATTCGAGAATTCAACAACATTGGTTGCCCGACTCCCTACTCATAACAACAATAACAATCAGTTAACAATGTAACACCCCAGATTAACCCCGAGCGTGCTCCTCACAGTTTTGTAACAACAATCAGTAATCAATAATCAATTAATCCGTATTTCAACAATCAATTAAACAACATTTAACAATCAACAACTATATAATCATGAAACAATTAAGTTAGATGACAAAGTAGGCCATCAAACTCAACAAGCATTAAACACATCACCAAACCCTAGTATAACCATCAACAACTCACAATTCAATCACTCAAACACCACCCAAACATCCAAAGGCATAATTCAACATTTTAAAGAAAGACAACCCAAGCTTCTAAAAGTCATAACTTACATTCTACTAATCTGATAACCTCCAAACCAGTTTCTAACACTCACCCACTCAATCTACAACATTCACCCCCTCGGTAACCAACCATAAACCATCCACATCAAGCCCAACAACCCTAAAACCCTAATGCATCATGGCTGAAATTTCCGGACTTTCTCACTGACATCGCAATCGAAATTTTGGCATTACAACATTACTACCACATATTTAACAAACTTTTACAAACTAACAGCAAGCAATTCCAACAACCACAACAACATTTATTCAACAAATAGCCAAATACTCAACTTTTAATACCCGAAAATAGAAATGCATACTACAACAGTTCAAATCTTATATAAATACATATAAACGATCCTTAGCATGCACTGTGCAATAATATAACATCAATTCAACTTTCTAACTATTCAAAATTCAATTATATGCAAAAACATAAAAATGACATTTTGAGATCTAGAATTTTTCTCTAACCTTTGATGTTTGATGCAAGAAAGGTATAGAATGGATGCCCAAAAAGCAAGAACAAACTTTGATTCAAGTGCAAAGGCTTTGTATTGCAAATTATAAGGGAAACATTGAGCAAAAAATAAAGCTAAAATGGCCTTGGTGGTTTCAGCCATGTGTGTGTGTGTTTGTGGTGTTTTGAGTTTTGTTTTGTGAGCTATTTTAGTATATTAGGCATATATAAGTTTAGTCAAATAAAATAAAAGAAAGTCAAAGGTGGAAACTAGTTAGTTTATTTAGTATTTTTAGTGTTTTCTTGACTTTTAATTTAGTTTCTTGACTATTTCTTGCTCAAACATTAAATTAACACTTAGACTAATTCTAGATAATTTATTTTAGGTGAAAAAGAGTTTTACATTCAAATATTTCCACCCGAGTCGGCTTAAAACTCGATTTTTGCAAAAAAAAAGTGTAAAAACCTTTAAAATTCTAAAACAGATTCAAAATCCGTTTTAATCAAACATGGGTCTATTAATACCCGAGGACTAGGTTTTAAAACATTTAAAATACCCCTATAAAAATTTTAGTGGACAGGTGTTCAAAATACTATTCACTAAAACCGGCGATAAAATTTATGGTGCCGATTTTGATAAAAATTTCATGAATGCACATATAGAATGTATTATGAATATAAATCACATATTTATCACATTCTAATTCATAAAACACACAAATCGAGGCAAAGACACGTAAATTGATGAAAAGACACGCAAATCGAGGTGAAGACGAAAACTGTGGTTTCACATTCTCCTCTCCATAAAACAATTGCGTCCTCGCAATTCTTCACTCAAGTACTGCTGGCTCAAATTTACGAAATGAAAGACTGAAAATCAAATTCTGAATACCAACTTAGTATGTCAACTAGGAATACCGAACAAGAAGCTTAAATAGGAACGCCGAATAAGAACACCGACTAGGACTTCCGATTAAGAATCTCAAATAATTACCGAAGAAAATGCCAAACATAGATCCCGTAGTAGAGCACCAACCAAGAATACCAAGTAAGAAATACAACAAGATCACCGAGCGAGAATACTGAATAATAATCCCAATAAATGAACTCTAGATAATGCCGTATAAGAATTCCACATAAGAATACCGCATAGAAAATACCATAGAAGAAGTCTAAAGAAGTATGCTGAATAAGAATTTCCATATAGAAATCTCGAGGAAGAATGCCGTATAAGATCACCAAATAAGAATCCCAATAATCAATGTATAGTCACAAAGTTGCTTGACCCATAATTGGAATTTCATATGACTCAGCGTCACATAGTACTCAGTCACCAACTGATGTAATGTACGTGCTAACTTTAAACATATAAGACGAACTTTCTACTCGCATTTAGCATGTTGTACTCAAGGAGATATGATATCTAATTGGTTGAGAATAAGTATGTTACCTTTCACCACTGCTGCCGCCTCTAGGAATTCCTCCAAGTCCACTACGTAGGCTTGAGCCTGAGCCCGTTGCTGCTGAGGTGTACTGCTTGCAAGTCTACCTTGATAACCCTGGACTGTTGGCTAACCTGTAGAACCTCGATACCTAGGGCAATCCATCACCTGGTGTTGGTTGCTGCCGCAACCTAAACATGACCCTGACTTCTTCCGATAGTCTGCCTCTAGATGGCCTGTACGTTTACAATAAGTACACAGCGTTATCGGTGTACTGACACTGCCTCCAGAAGACCCAGAAACTAAATAGGTAGCTGTACCAGTCTGTTGCTGAGGTAACGCAACACTAGGCCTATACCAACCCTAAGACGGGGCCATCTTGTACTGTGATTGTGCCTGAAAGGAGCCTTGCTGAAACTGAGGCCAATAGTAACCCTGCTAACCCTTCGGTCTAAAAAAACCCTGCTGAACCGAAGGCCTATAACCACCATGCAGTAATGAAGGTCTATATATACCCTGCTGGCCCTGCTGCTGAAGTGGCCTCCTGCTAGGCTGACTAGGTCCAATTTGTTCCCCTTTCGTCTTTTCCAGTCTGGATGCCGCATCAAAAGCCTAAGAAAATATATCATACTAAGTCAGGGCCATCACATCCTAAATCTCCGACCTCAAACCCAACATAAACCTCTAGGTCTTGCGCTCCTCATCTGCTACAAACTCTGGTGCATACCAAGACAGTCTAGTAAAAGTAGGCTCATACTGAGCCACTGAAGCATCCCCCTGAACTAAAGACAAGAACTCCGCCTTTCTCCTTTCTCGTGCAATCCTCGGGACATACTTCGCACGAAACGCTCGAAGGAAGGTATCCCAAACATACGGAGTACCTCTTGCCTACCAACCAACTTTCACTGTGCGCCACCACTCCTCTGTCTCATCATCAAACAAGTAGACTACAAAAGTAAATTTCCTCTCATCAGTATAGTCTAGAGGATTGAATATCATCTCTATCTTATTAATCCATGCTTCTTCCTTCCTAGCATCTAGCTCTCCCTGAAATCTCGGCGGATAATACCCCAAGAATTCCTTCAGCATACCACGCCCGTGGTAACCACCCTGAACATTCAACAACTGAGTCTGTAATTCCTGTGCTTGGGCAGCCTGCCCTGCCATAATCTCTGTAATCCTATCCATGGCTGCACCAAAAAGGTCATCACCTCTATCTCGGCCCAGTGCCACATTATCCGGTGCCTCGTCAACTACCTCAGGCCTACCTCTGGTTCTTGGTCTACTAGACATTCTTCTAATCAAAAGAGTTAGCACAGGTTATAGCACATAGACCGGCTATAGACTATTATTAACACATAAACAACAAATTCACATAAAACACATAAATCACTTAAGTATCAATCACATAAACAAATTGATCACATAATCACATAGTCACTAAATCACATAATTACTTAATCACTTAATCATATTAATACATATTTCACTTTTCTTTCACTTCATACATACTTGTATCTTGGACCACTACCCACATTCCGAGGATACCCCAGCTAATAGCTAAACATTAGCTCTAATACCACTAAATGTAACGCCCCAACTCGACCCATCCTACAATCAGATAGGATGCAACGGAATTTCGGCAGTATGACGACAGTAATTAGGACACCAAGGCTCTAAACCAACCTCTTAAGAACAACATACATCAAACTCCACAAGTCACCAACCAACTCCACAATCAAATTAACAACATACAACGCAACCATTTCATACATGAAACATTCTTTCATCAACTCTTTCATAATTACGTACCTCCGTTCCAACATAATACGTTTACTATATAACATATACTTCCAAAATAGATTATAGCGCACCTAGCAACCTAATCATGTTCCAAAACAAGATTACTAAGCAAGCAACATTTAATCGACTATCTTTATAACATCCTATATAACATGAACTTTTAAGTAAAATACAAGACAACTAAGTTTAATATACAATATTACAAAAGAGTACAACATCATATATCAGGGACAAGACTCTGGCACATAGGACTCGTCCACATATGGGACATTATCCTCTTTTTCCAGCACGTACCCGCAATCTGGATCAACTTCACCTGTATGCATGCAATAATTGAGAGTGAGCTTATATAAAACAAGCCCAGTGAGGATTCCATATATCTCTAACAGTATTTACTATACTCCTTGGAAATCATCCTTTGGACAGTAAACACACAATGAACTTCAATATCATTATAAATGCAACAATAGCAATAATTGTAAACACACAATAAGGATACAATACATTTGCTGATGAAGCTTTATACACCAATTTAATGCTCATCAACTCTTCCAAACTCAATGACACAATCCTGAGGTACCTTGACCTAGACCCACACCCCATGGACTCTCCGCCCATGCGAGATAGGGATTAGCCATGATAACTATGCCCGCAGCCCAGGATACCTCCCAATGTGACACAACATTATCAAAGCTCATAACAATGTGACTCAATTCCAGAAGTCAACAACATTGGTTGCCCGACTCCTGACTCATAATAACAATAACAATTCCAATTTGAGAAGTCAACAACATTGGTTGCCCGACTCTCGACTCATAACAACAATAACAATTCCAATTTGAGAAGTCAACAACATTGGTTGCCCGACTCTCGACTCATAACAACAATAACAATCAATTAATAATATAACACCCCGAATTAACCCTGAGCGTGCTCCTCACGGTTTTATAACAACAATCAATTAAATAACATTTAATAATCATGAAACAATTAAGTTAGATGACAAAGTAGGCCATCCAACTCAACAAGCATTAAATACACAACCAAATCCTAGTCTAACCATCAACAACTCGCAATTCAATCACTCAAACACCACCCAAACATCCAAAGGCATAATTCAACATTTTAAAGAAAGAAAACCCAAGCTTCTAAAAGTCATAGCATACATTCTACTAATCCGATAACCTCTAAACTAGTTTCTAACACTCACCCACTCAATCAACAATATTCACCCCCTCAGAAACCAACCATAAACCATCCACATGAAGCCCAACAACCCTAAAACCCTAATGCATCATGGCTGAAATTTCTGGACTTTCTCACCGACATAGCAATCGAAATTTTGGCATTACAACATTACTACCACATATTTAACAAACTTTTACAAACTAACAGCAAGCAATTCCAACAACCACAACAACATTTATTCAACAAATAGCCAAATACTCAACTTTTAATACCCGAAAATAGAAATACATACTACAACTGTTCAAATCTTTTATAAACACATATAAACGATCCTTAGCATGCACTGAGCAATAATATAACATCAATTCAACTTTCTAATGGTTCAAAATTCAATTATATGCAAAAACATAAAAATTACATTTTGAGATCTAGAATTTTTCTCTCACCTTTGATGTTGTTTGATGAAAGAAAGGTGTAGAATGGATGCCCAAAAAGCAAGAACAAACTTTGATTCAAGTGCAAAGGCTTTGTATTGCAAATTATAAGAGAAACATTGAGCAAAAAATAAAGCTAAAATGGCCTTGGTGGTTTTGGCCATTTGTGTGTGTGTTTGTGGTGTTTTGAGTTTTGTTTTGTCAGCTATTTTAGTATATTAGGCATATATAAGCTTGGTCAAATAAAATAAAAGAAAGTCAAAGGTGGAAACTAGTTAGTTTATTTAGTATTTTTAGTGTTTTCTTGTCTTTTAATTTAGTTTCTTGACTATTTCTTGCTCAAACTTTAAATTAACACGTAGACTAATTCTAGATAATTTATTTTAGATGACGAAGAGTTTTACATTCAAACATTTCCACCCGAGTCAGCTTAAAACTCGATTTTTGCAAAAGAAAGTGTAAAAACCTTTAAAATTCCAAAACCGATTCAAAATCCATTTTAATCAAACAAGGGTCTATTAATACCCGAGGACTAGGTTTTAAAACGTTTAAAATACTACTGTAAAAATTTTAGCAGACAGGTATTCAATATATTATTCACTAAAACCGGTGATAAAATTTCTAGTGCCGATTTTGATGAAAATTTCAAGAATGCACATATAGCATTTATTAGGAATATAAATCACATATTTAGCACATTCTAATTCATATAACACATAAACAGATCAAATCATACAAATCGAGGTAAAGACACGCAAATCGAGGTAAAGACGAAAACTGGGGTTTTATAGCCCACTTGTAATTCGGGGCCTTGTTTTGGTTTGTAATAATTAGGAACTATGCGGACTATCTTAGACTATTTGATGCTTTCCTTCCTTGTTTCAGGTTTAATTATTGCTAGTAGTATCCAAAGGTCAAACTAAGGTTGAACTAAGGCGGGTTACATTATAATCCTAGAATCACTCACTTGTAAGTCTCAATATGGATAAACAGGTACTTGTAAGGTAAAATTAATAAGCAACTTGTAACAAAACATAGCCGTCATGTTTAAGTTCATAATTCTATATTGAGTTCTTAAGTTTGATTTAACTAAAACGGGCGTATTGATCAAGATAGAACAAAGGTCGTAGTTGTAAACCAATGGAGACTTCGTAATTGTGGTTTTTAAAGATTACGTTAAAACCAAATGCTTTAATTACAACTGTCATACTGCCGTTTTTTCTGAAAAAAATCTTTTGGAGTTTTAGTAAATAACTAAGTATTAATAGTAGAAAATCGATTAAGGTCTATTGAATAGTCATAGTATAATAAGTCAAACCCTAGTTTAACCTCTTTAGGTCGGGCTGGGGCGTGACACCTTACTAGATTGGTATCACAGCGTATTTTTCGCATTAGTTGGGTTCAACTCTCGGACCATGGGTAGAAGCCTTAAGGTAATTATGATGTCTTCTTTATATGTGTTAATGTGTGCTAATGTGCTTTAATTGCTTTGAGCATTGAATATCATGTGCCTTTGTGGACTATATGTATTATGTGTTATGCACACCGACATGTTAGTGCCCTCAATAATGAATGCTTGCTTTTATACTCCTTCCTTGATACATGTGCATGTTATATAACCATGACTAACTGTTTATACACATAGATAGTTAGGATTATAACTTTCTGGGAAGTGAATTTATGCAAGAAGAATGAAATGGCTCGGCTAGAGAGTTCTCGCATCATCATAGGTTCTCCGTGGATCGTATGTATTATTGGATATGCATATATAAAATGCGTAGCATAGGTATAATTGTTGAGGTAAAGTTATCTCCTTATCTTTGGAATACCTATACCTGTGATTAAGTTCTCAATTTTATAGCTATGAAGTTCTTGATTCCGTTAAATCGTTCTTCTAATTGTAGTTCAAGTATAAAGGTTAAAGACATACAACTTTCCTTAGATATAAGAGTATACTACTAACATGTGGAGTAGTATATATATAATCATATGCTTATAATGGAAGTTTGACTTAGGAGTTACTTTTGAATCAAATTCTTATATCTTAAATTGGTGTAATAGACTATTTATATGATTGAATCCTTACTTGATTGGAATTAAGCATTGATGATTCTAATATGGTGTATACTAGAAAGTTTCAAAATGGTAAGATCGTGACCTAGAAATTAAGAAGTGAATTCGTGGAAGTTGACGATAGTTACTTTTAGGGGTTAGATTATTAAGTCATGGATAGTGCATTTAAGTGACTTAACAATGGATAACCTCAAGACATGTAGGCAACTCTGGAGGCTGAGTTTAACAAGGTTGATGATTCTTTTGTATAACAAGATATAGGGATGTTGGAATCCAGGAATTCACGTAGCTAGAACTTGTGTTCGGAAGACTACACCTAAAATGTTAGGTCGAATTGAAGTGTAAGGTATTGAATTATGCATTATTGGTGATATTAAGAATCATGGTATTAGTTTAGTGCCCCCTCGGATTTAGTTGTGATTATGCAAAATGAGTTATTCTACACACTCGTTATTTGGATACCCTAGAGGATGTTAGGAAGTATATATCCCTAAGTAATATTGATGGACCTAGTATATAAACCATGGAAATGAGATTAAAGCATCCGGCTGCAAAGTGGAGTCATTAGGGTATGATTAGTAATCCTAAATAGCTAATAGTGAGTATGCATGATGATTCATGGTAAACCCTAGGACCTAAGGTCGATGAGTCTTGATGCTCTTAGCTAGTTGAACATCTAAATAAGGAGAGTAAGATTTCATATAGTTAAGATAGAGATGAATTAGAGTCATGATGACCCAAGAGACTACTGTTAGACAACTATATTTATGTTCACCGTTTCACGTCTAGATACTAGTTGTTGGTAGACTTCGAATCGTGGTCGTTAAATAGAGGGGATCTTGTAGTAATAGTTAAATGAGTGGTTGATTACTTTTGAAGTTCTATTAGATTATATTGAAGGATGCCTCGTGGTCATAATTCTTATGTTGACACAGCCTTGAAGTTATTTCGTGTAACAAGCTACTTGGATGATTATGGTAAGTATCTTATGAGCTAGATCATTTCAGTACCCATTTATAGTCCTAGGATTGTTGTTGTACAATCGGTAACCTAATGGAGCATTGATGTCACGTTCATGGCTATGGCCCTAGCTTAGTAACACTAATGTTGAACATATATTGGCGGGCAATAGGTGTTCGAAGGAATCACTAGGTCGCTAAGTGAGTAGGACCATTGTCCTCTTAAGTATGACGTAACCTTGGATTGAGGTGAGTGGAATTTATTTGAGGTTGAAACTATTCGCCTTAGGAGTCTTGGTTCAAATTAAAAGAAATTTTGAAGCCTCATGACTTGAAGATAGAGATTTGAATAAGGAAAAACATTGAAAGGGGACAAACAGCCAATGTAGGGGTCACACCGAATTAACGATTGGAGAAAGTTTGAAATTGAATCGGTTTTGGCAAAGGGGATCACGGAGCGAGAAACGGCCCGGAGTAGAAATATCAAAGGCCAGAACCCATCTAAATGACCTCAATAAATAAGAATGAATTTCGGGACGAAATTCTTTTAAGGAGGGGAGGATGTGAGGCCTGGCCCCGAATAACGTGTGTTATTTCGATTTGCGTGCCTTAGACCCAGAATTATATGATTGACCTTAGATTACGTGCCCTCTCTTGGTTTTTGTGCATGCCTTGTCATACATGCCTTGACCTAGAATTGTGTGCCCTGACCTTGATTTACGTGCAACACCTCAGTTTGTGTGCATTAGCCTTAAACTGCATGTCTTAACCTAGATTTAAGTGTTACACCTTGATTTACGTGCATTGTATTGAAATACGTGTCTTACATTAGTTTACGTGTATTACCTAGGGTTGCATGCATTTGCATTGGAATCCGTGCATTTACCTTGAAGTACATGCCTTAGTCTTGAAGTATGTACCTTACCTCATAGTTCATGTCTACCTGGTAATTCATGCCCTAGAACCTAGGAATGCGTGCCTATACGCTAATCAAGAAAAATTCCTGCACAAAGCACTAGACAATAAAATAACATTAAACTATTCCTAAACATTCCACTAAAATTATATTAACCCTAATTCAAATTCACCACAAGACAAAACCCTATCATCATCCAAACCATCCCCAATATAATATACCTAATCACATTTTTATACAAAATCCACTAACTATTAAATACTATACTTTAATCCTAATTCAACCCACTAGAAGACAAAAAACCTAATCTCCTAAACATTCTTTATTCTTCCTAAAACCTATACAATATAATACAATCCAATTCAAAATCCTATAAAATCTACTAACAATAAACAATTCTATCTACACAAATACCTAAATCAACCTTTATTCTCTTTCCCAAACACAATGCACATAAAATAAGCCCTATTCTACCCAAAACCCTTCCCATTCTCGGCCAACTTACCCATGCTCCCTCAATATTCAAAATACTACACAAAACACAAGAATTGCATGCTACCCCAAGTCCCAAAGCCAAACCACACCTATACTCAAACAATAACACCCTAAAACAACTAATTCTCTCTCATTTCCTCTCATTTTCGACCCTATCATCATTCCCACTCCCCACATCTGAATTTTGCAAGAAAACCTCTCCCAAGGCTCTTCATACCTTCAACCAAGCAAGAGCATCAAGGTAGGAGCCTCAAAACTTCAAGCAAAGACCCCTATATCCTCTTATTCACGGCACTAGGTAAGATTTGAGTTCCATTTCTCTTCTCATGTGTATGAACACTCTCACATAATATATGTTGGCTAACTAGACTGAACATGTAAGGAAATAAATAAGAAATTTTGGTCAAGGCAAGATCTTAAGGGTTTTATGCACGTTCAAGGCGATTTCTCAAGCTTCTAGTAGTTCCGTGGTTTTCCTTTGTAAATCTCCATTAAGGTGAGGGTTTAAACTGTTTTCTAAATTTTTTAAAGCTCATGAGTATGTGTGTATATGTGCATGCTAAGTTTTGTATGCTTAGAAGCCAAGAACACATGTTTGAACCTTTCTAGAAAACTCGGGTAGCTACTGACCCTTCTGTTCAGAGCACGTTTAAGGTATCAAACAATGTTAAAAATGCATAAAACTTGGCGAGTCACTAGATTTGTAAGTTTTGAACAAATCTTTAAGAAATATACTAAGTCTAATTTTGAGTTTAAGACCCCCAAAAATGGAAAATATCGTAATGTGTCTAAATCTGGACAACTTGGAAATATGAAGTTATGTTTCTGGCAGCTCTCTGTCCATGTAGAACGAAATGTTTGTAGCCTAGCAAACGATGTTAAAAATGTATGAAACTTGGTGAATCCCTATATTTTTCAGTTTTGAACAAATCTTGCAGAAATAGACTAAGGCTAATTTTGAGTTTAAGACCCCTGAAAATGGAACATATCATAATATGTCTAAATCTAGACAACTTGGAAATATGAAGTTATGGATTTGGCAGCTCTCTGTCCATGTACAATGAAATATTTTTAGCCTAGAAAATGATATTAAAAATGCATGAAATTTGGTGAGTCACTATATTTTTCAGTTCTGAACATATTTTGAAGAAATAGGCTAAGGCTAATTTTGAGTTTAAGACCCCCAAAAAGGGAAAATATCGAAATGTGTATAAAACTGGACAGATTTGTGTAGTCTCACGGTTTTGGTCATAACTCCTATTTCCGAACTCGAAATACAGCGAGGTTTGTTCCTAGATTTAAAGAACTCGTTAAGATTTAATTTGACATTTGATTCAGTAAATTTGGAGGTGTCACGCCCCAACTCGACCCCACCTACGATCAGTCAGGACGCAACGGAATTTCGGCGGCATAACGACAGTAAACAGATTTCCGAGGTTCTAAACCAACCTCAATAAACATCATGCATCCAGAAATTCCTCAATACAAACAACAACATACAACACAACCATATTATACAATAAAACATCCTCGTTATACGCCTCCGTTCCAACATGACATACAATACCTCAACTTTATCATACATTTTAAAAGTAAGTTGAGACACAACTACAATTTAAACATAGACAAAAGAAAGCCACTAAATTAACATCGTTTGGATCATCATCTTTTCAACAACTATTACACCAAGAACCGTAAAGCATATAAAAGTCCATTAAGCTAATATACATTACATTAAACAACATATAATCATGGATAAGACTCAGGGACATATGACTCATCCACGAAAGGCACGTTTTCCACATTCTCCTCTTCAGGAGGCACGTACCCGTAATCCTGTGAAAGTACACCTGAAACATGCATTAATAGAGAGTGAGCTTATATACATAAGCCCAGTGAGGATCCGATAGATCTCGACAGTATTCACTACGCTCCTTGGATTTAGTCCTTTGAGCAAGTAAACACACAACAACAATAATAACATAAATAAAACTATCATCACATAACTATATGACCAGTCAATAAGGATACTCTATTTGGTGTAGCTCCAAACACCATCACGATCTCAACCGTTCATCTTATAACTCCCCATTACTCACGCACCCGAGGTACCTCACTAGCCCCTCCCTCCATGACACCTCCGTCATGCGAGCTGGGGGTAGCCTATGGCAGTCATGCCGTTATCAACCCGACAGCCCGACGCTGCCCGAGAGGTGGCACACACATACCAAGACTCCATTTTCATCAATCATCATGCAAGCATAAAGCGATCAATTCAATTGGGAGATCAGCAACAAGCGTGCCCGATTCACGCATTCAATAATCATCAATCAATAACATCAATATAACATCAATATAACATCAATATTAAATTAAACATCAAACAACGTAGTTAGATGACAAAGTAGGCCATCTAACCGGACATGCATAATATTCATAATTAAACTCTAAATTACACAACAACAACTCACCATTCATCACTCGAACACTACCCAACCATCTAAGGCATCGTTCAAGAAATTAAAGAATGACAACCTAAACTTCTAAAATTCATAACTTACAATCTACTAATCCAAACATTGCCAAATCAGTTCCTATCACTCACCCATTCAACCTACTACATTAGCCCTCTCGGAAATCCACCATAACACCTCCAAAACATGCCCGATAACCCTAAAACCCTATGACGTCATGGCTGGATTTTCCGGATTTTCACACAAACAATGTAATCGAAAATTCGGCATTACAACAGCGCTAACACGTAATTATCAAGTATTTAGAAATCGACGGCAATCGATTTCGAGCAACGCAACTCAATTAAATCAACTTTGAACATTTAAATCAAAATTAAATACCCGGAAAATGAAAATTATGCTATATCCGACAGAAACTCGTAGTATTAGTATATAATGATCCCTAGCATGCAAGGAGCAATAATCTATCATCAGATTTCAATTCTAACGGTTCAATCTTCATTTATACGCAAAAACACAAAAATGACATTTTGAGATCTAGAATTTTTCTCTCACCTTAGATGCGATATAAGCCTAGGAATGCGTGCAATGCGTGCCCAACAAGCAGAATCCAAGTCGGTGCGAAGTTTCACGGACAAAAACTAGGTTTTTCTTTGAAAAATTGGATTGAAAGCTTAAGTTTTTCTCTTCTCTTTTCTCTCCTCAACCTCACGGCAATGTGTGTGTGTGTGGTGGTGTTTTTGTGTTGTGTGAGTGTGTGTTGAGGACATGAGCTTATAAGGTCAAATATTTAATTAAAGTCAAAGTTATTTTAATAGGCATTTTTGTATTTTTAATGACTTTAATTGCATTTTAGTGATCACCAAGTTAAAATTAATTATGCAACCCCCAAGATATCTCAAGTGAGTTATTTTTAGGTGACAAGAAGTTTTACATTCAAAGAATTCCACCCGAGTCGGCTTAAAACTCGATTTTCGCAAAAGTCGGTGTAAAAACCCTAATAAATTCTTAAGCCGATTTTAAAACCGTTTTCATCAAACACAGGTCTATTAAAGTCCGTGGACTAGGTCTAGAAGGGTTAAAAAGACCAGTTTCAAAATTATAGCGGACGTGTTTCGAAAACACTATTCACTGAAAATCGACGATAAAATTTCTGACTCCGTTTTTGATGAAAATTTCATGAATGCACATTTAGCACGTATTAGGAGTATTGAAATCAAAATTATAACTTTCTAGGTCCTATAGCACAAAAACAGATCATATGCACGCAAAACGAGGTAAAGCACGTAAAACGAGATAAGCAGGAAAAGTGGGGTTTCACAGGAGGTTATTTTCTTGGTTAATAGAATGAGGAAAATTGGCTATTGCAGTGAGGTTTTGCTTGGAAACTTGATTTAAATCATGTTGTAATTGTACTTTGAGGTATTGAATGCTTGGAATTGTGGAAATTAGAAGTTGCATGGGCTGTTTTGGTTGGATGAGGTTGCTTAAATTAGTTGATGCATGACTTAGGTTCATTACATGACGAATTCTTGCTTGATAGTATGTGTGAGCACGATATTGAAGCCCTATTGCCTATGCATGCTTGCTAAGTGACTATTGAATGGTTAAATGAATTCATTTGAGTTGTTAGTAGGCTGTCCAATAATATCTAAGTGTGCTTGAATTGGTCTAAGTGATTCTTGAGGTTCTTAGCCAACTAAACTTACACCCGAGCACGGTCCTTGTAAACCCTAATGGCTTCGTAGACTTCCAAGTCATAAACCACCCTTGTGTGACTTATAATTGATGTTGAGGAATGTTAAAGGGCTGCCCAGAATTGTCTTGATAGCCCTAAGCTTGATTCTTGATGATTGCATGTTGATAGGTTAACTATTCTTGCACCCGGTTTTGGATAAAGTGTCGTAGCATGCTCGTATGTTCCTAACACTTGGTATATGAACTAAAATGAGATATATGACTTATTTATATGGTGTTACTTGGCTGTCCATTAAATGTTCATAAGCTTCTAAGTGTTTACAAAGTGAAATTACATGTCAAAGCATGCCTCGTATGTTTACTTGTCGATATGTGATCATACGTGTATCCGGAGGCAACCTTGTTTGTTGACCTCCTAATGAGAATTGTTAAAAGATATTCTATGACTTATTTTGAACATGATTACTTGGCTGCACGTGAAAGTTTAATTGCTTTCAAATTGATATATAAAATGATTATATGTTCTTACAATGCCTTATGTGCCAATATGTCAAAATGTGATCATAAACTTGCTTGGAGGCAACCTACTTTGTTGACCTCCTAATGTGAAATGTTAAATGGCATAAATGTGCATTGCATACAAGGTTGCAACCTTTCATTTTGGCATGGTAGCGTTCGCGTCACTCCGGGCGGCATCGGGCTTGCCGGTGTATTGGCGTGACTATCATGGTCCAATTCCCTCTCTCACTTGGGGGCTAGACTTCCTTGGAGGGTTGGGTCGTAGGTTTGGTGTACAATCCGGAGTACACCCATTGGAGTGATAAGTGGATGATGGATGCTAGCTACAACAATGGTTATTGGAAATGATATTGAGAGAAAATGCTCATCGATTGATCTTGAGAGTGAAAGCTCACCGTATCTTTTTTACTATGTGCTTAAGTACTCTTGCTTGGTTCCTAGAGGAAAGACTGTTTATCTGCATGCCACTACTATGATTAATACATGAATCAAATGTGATGAAAATCTTTACTGATTATCCTATGTTAATAAAATGGTGTGGTAACTGTGTTTATTGTTCCAATATACTTATGCTATATATGATCTTATTTGTGTTACATGACATGTTTTCAAAGGAGTTTTCACAAGTTAACTGGAAAAAGGATTTCAAAAACATTGTCACATGTTCCCCCCTTGTTGAGTTCATAAGGACTCACCCTCTTTTTGTCACAGGTGAAGCGGGAGTAGAAAATGTGCCTGAAGACAACGTGCGTGTTGATGATTCCTTAAAGTAATTTGGTTGTTTTGCTTGCGTTGCATGAACGTGGCTATATGATTGAAGACTTTGGTTCTACCTATTTAAATGGCCGACTTGTAATTCAGGGCCTTGTTTTGGTTTGTAATAATTAGGAACTATGCGGACTCTCTTAGACTATTTGATGCTTTCTTTCCTTGTTTCGGGTTTAATTATTTCTAGTAGTATTCAAAGGTCAAACTATGGTTGAACTAAGGCAGGTTACATTATAATCATAGAATCACTCACTTGTAAGTCTCAATATGGATAAATAGGTACTAGTAAGGTAAAATTAATAAGCAACTTGTAACGAAACGTACCCGTCATGTTTAAGTTCATAATTCTATATTGAGTTCTTAAGTTTGATTTAACTAAAACGGGCTTATTGATCAAGATAGAACAAGGGTCGTAGTTGTGAACCATTGGAGACTTCGTAATTGTGGTTTTTAAAGATTAGGTTAAAACCAAATGCTTTAATTACAGCCGTCATACTGCCGTTTTTCCGGAAAAATCTTTTGGAGTTTTAGTAAATAACTAAGTATCAATAGTAGGATATTGATTAAGGTCTATTGAAAAGTAAAAATATAATAAGTCAAATCCTAGTTTAACCTCTTTAAGCACATAGTGAAAAGGATACAGTGAGATTTTGCTCTCAAGTCCATTTCCGATAACAAATGTTGCGGCCGGCTTCAATCATCCACTTATCACTCCAACGGGTGTACTCCGGATGTACACCAAACCTACGACCCAACTCTCTGAGGAAGTCTAGCCCCCAAGCGAGAGAGGGAATTGGATTATGGTAGTCACGGTAGCACCGGCAAGCTCGATGCCGCCCGGCGTGCGTGAAACGCTTCCATGCCAAAATGAAAGGTTACCTTGTATGCAATGCCTAATTATACCATTTAACAATTCACATTAGGAGAACAACAAAGTAGGTTGCCTCCGAGTAATTATAAGATCTCACATTGACAGGTAAACGCACGAGGCATGCTTTGACATGTAATTTCACTTGGTAGAACACTTAGAGGTATATGAACATTAAGCGGGCAGCCAAGTAACACATATAAATCAAGTCATATAACTCATTTCGGGTTCATATATCAAGTGTTGAGATCATACAAGCATGCAACGACACTTACACAAAATCGGGTGCAAGAATAGTTCACTTATCAACATGCAATCATCGGGAATCATGTTTAGAGCCATAAAGACAATTCCGGGTAGCCTATTAACCTTCCTCAACATCAATTATAAATCACACAAGAGTGGTTTATGACTTAGGAGTCTACGTGGCCAATAGGGTTTGCAAGGGTCGTGCTCGGGTGTTGATTTTATTTGCTAAGGACCACAAGATATACCTAAACCATTTCAAGCATACTTAGCAATTATTGGACAGCCTACTAACCACTCAATTGAACACATTTAGCCATAGGATCATCACTTAGCATGTATTCATAAGCAATAGGGCCTCAATTTCGTGCTTACCATGCGATTAAGCAACAATTCATCATGTAATTAAATCCAAGCCATGCATCAATTAATTAAGCATCCTCAACCAATCAAAACAGCCCACAGAACTTCTAATTGCCACAATTCCAAGCATTCAAGACCTCAAGTAAGGCTACAACATGATTCAAAGTATATTACTAAGCAAAAACTTTACTACAAATTGAATCTTAATGAGTGCTTTAAATCTAGGAACAAACCTCGCTGCATTTGGAGTTCGGACTTAGGAGTTATGGCTAAAACCGTGAAACTACGCAAAACTGTCTAGTTTTAGACACATTACGCTTTTTGCCATTTTTGAGGCCTTTAATCTCCAAATTAGCCTTGGCCTATTTCTGAAAAATATGTTTAGAACTGACAAATATAGTGACCCACCAAATTTCATGCATTTGTATCAACTTTTACTAGGCCAAAAGCAATTCGTTCTACAAGGTCAGTAATCTGCCAGAAAAAAACAAGTTTGTATATTTCTAAGTTTCTAGCAATTATCAAGCCATGCATGAGTAGATAGGCTCATATAAACACATAAACATGAACTACAAGAGTAAATACAGCCATATGAGAGCATGCATGTGAGTTTTGAAAGCTTTTAAAGAGATTTAACCCTCACCTTAGCCTATTGATGGATGAAAATGCAAGATTGCTCTTTGAATCGCACAAATAGCCCTTTTTCCTTGCTTTGGCCGAGAGGTAGCTTGTTTTCCCTTAAATAATAGCTTAGTTAGCTTGTGTAGGAAGTGTGCATGTGTGTGAAACCAAAAGACAAGGAAGAAAACCTTTAAAACTCACCTTTGAGAGCTTGTGTGAGATTGTCTTGCTTTTTGCTTGCTTGTGCTTGCTTGTTGCTTGCTAGAGAGCAAAATTTCAGTCTTGGGAGCTCAAGGGAGCCATAGCCAAGAGAGAGAGAGAGAGAGAGAATGAGAGAGCTTGAGAGCAAACGAATGAAGTTTGAAGATGTTGAATGTGGCTTGTATGTGTGTGTCGGCCTTGAGCCTTGCAAAATCTGATTTTTGTGTCATCTAAAGCATAATTTGAATTGTTTTTGGTATGTGCATTGAGAGGGCCGAGGTGTTGAAGCTTGGGTAGGGTGTCAAGGCATTATTTTATGCATTGTTCTTTGTGTATGTCATAGATTGTCTAGGAATATTTGAAATTATGCAAAGCTTGACCAATGCTAGGTATGGCCAGCCATGGCATGTTAGATTTCTTGGCTTTTGAGTTCTATTTGTGCTTAATATATTGTAGGCTAAAAGTATTTTATGTTTAGGAGTTTGTGTTGCAAGAGAATGTTAGGAATTTAGGGAACCTAGGTAGAATAGAATATAAGAATGTTGAGATAGTTTAATATTATTTTAGTGTTAGTGGATTTTGTAGAATTTATTTATTGTCTAGTGTTTTGTGTAGGAATCTAGTTGATTAGCGTGCGGGCACGCTTTCATAGGTCTAGGGCACACACAACGAGGTAAGGCACAAACTACGAGACAAATGCATGTATTCCAAAGTAAATGCACGCAACCCTAGGTGAATGCATAAAAATCAATGCAAGGCACGTAGTCCAATGCAACGCACATAATTTCAAGGTACAATTCTTAAACCTAGGTTAATGCACGCAGTTTGAGGTTAGGGCACACAAAATGAGGTATCGCACGCAAATCGAGGTCAGGCCACATAGTATACATTGGAAAGCTCTCTAGGAGCTCTACAACGGGGGCAGCAAGCCTAATCGGCTGTGCCTATTTTCGGAACCCAAAATCGAACATTTTTATCAGTTTCAGGCCACTTTTCTTCTATTTACACTATTTTTTCATCCCGAGTCGTTCGTCGTGAGCCGCGAAAAGGACGATAACCTGACTCGTGGGACATTAAAGGGCCCTACTACGTGTTGATATCACGTCTTACGAGCATGCTATGTTGTGGAAGTAGATGGGTTGTCGATAACCCCATTGGGCCTTTTTAATGGGTCGTCTCCCTGGGCTGGGACTGTGAACCGTCAACACATAAGGGCTTTAGACCCATAACTTGACTGGTGCTATCATACCAGCACTAATGCATTAGATCCCATCAGAACTCCGAAGTTAAGCGTGCTTGGGCAGGAGTCGTACTAGGATAGGTGACCCCTTGGGAAGCCCTCGTGTTGCACCCCCTTTTTCATTTTTTATTGCGCCGTTCAGCCATGCCAAGATGTTTCATCCGCCACATTTTTTTCCTTGAGTTACACGGCATTTTGGGCAAGACAACTTCGCTTCGCGGAGGGGTTGGGCCGGCAAACCGAGGTCGTGAGGCCTGTGACCGTGTCTCCATCTCTCTGGTGCCCATAACGTTTGATCCATAAGGAGTTATGCAGCCCAAAGTATATCGTTGGAAAGCTCTCCGGTAACTCTACGGTGGGGGAAACAATCCTACTCGGCTGTGCCTATTTTTGGAACCCAAAATCGAATGTTTTCATCAGTTTTGGGCCCTTTTTCTTTTGTTTACGCTATTTTTTCAACCTGGGTCGTTCGTCGTGAGCCGCGAAAAGGTCGATAACCTGACTCGTGTGACAAGAGAGGGCCCTACTACGTGTCGATATCACATCTTGCGAGGATGCTGCGTTGTGGAAGCAGATGGGTTGTCGATAAGCCCATTGGGCCTTTTTAATAGGTCGTCTCTTTGGGATGGGACTGTGAACTGTCAACAAATAAGGGCTTTGGACCGACAACTTGATGGGTGCAATCATACCAGCACTAATACAACAGATCCCATCAGAACTTCGAAGTTAAGCGTGCTTGGGCGAGAGCTGTACTAGGATGGGTGACCCCTAGGGAAGTCCTCGTGTTGCACCTCCTTTTTCATGTTTTATTCCGCCGCTCAGGCATGCTAAGATGTTCCGTCCGTCACATTTCTTTGCTCGAGTCCCACGGCATCTTGGGCAAGACAGCTTCGCTTCGAGGAGGGGCTGGGCCGGCAAACCGAGGTCATGAGGCTTGTGACCTGGTCACCGTCGCTTTGGTGCCCATAACTTTTGATCCTTAAGGAGTTATGAAGCCCACAATATATCGTTGGAAAGCTCTACGGGAGCTCTACGACGAAGGCAACAAGCATGCTAGGCCGTGCCTTTTTTTGAACCCGAAATCGAATGTTTTGATCAGTTTCGGCTCACTTTTCTTCTGTTTATGCTATTCTTTCATCCCGAGTCATTCGTTGTGAGCCGTGAAAAGGCCGATAACCTGACTCGTGGGACATTAGAGGGCCCTACTACTCGTTGATAACACGTCTTGTGAGCATACTGCATTGTGGAAGCAGATGGGTTGTCGAAATGCCCATTGGCCCTTTTTATTGGGTCGTCTCCCTGGGCTGGGATAGTGAACCATCTACACATAAGGGCTTTTCACCCACAACTTGACTGGTATGATCATACCAGAACTAATGCACTGGATCCCATAAGAACTCCAAAGTTAAGAGTGCTTGGGCGGGAGTCGTACTCGGATGGGTGACCCCCTAGGAAGTCCTCGTGTTGCACCACCTATTTTATTTTTTATTTTATCGTTCAGCCATGCCAAGATGCTTCATCCGTCATATTTCTTTCCTCGAGTCCCACGGCTTCTTGGGCAAGAAACTTCGCTTCACGGAGGTGCTGGGCTTGCAAACCGAGGTCGTAAGGCCTGTGACCTGGTCTCCGTCACTCCGGTGCCCATAACTTTTGATCCGTAAGGAGTTATGTGGCCATCAGTATATTGTTGGAAAGCTCTCCGGGAGCTCTACAACGGGGTAGCATGCCTGGTTTGCTATGCCTATTTTTGGAACCCAAAATTGAACATTTTTTTTAGTTTCAAGCAACTTTTCTTCTGTTTGTACAGTTTTTTCATCCCGTGTCATTCATCGTGAGCCGCGAAAAGGCCGATAACCTGATTCATGGGACATTATAGGGCCCTACTATGTGTTGATATCACGTCTTACGAGGATGTTATGTTGTTCAAGCAGATGGGTTGTCGATAAACCCATTAGGCCTTTTTAATCAGTCGTCTCCCTAGACTGGGACTGTGAACCGTCAACAAATAAGGGCTTTGCACCGACCACGTGATGGGTACGATCATACCAGTAGTAATGCACTGGATCCCATCAGAACTCCGAAGTTGAACGTGCTTGGACGGGAGTCGTACTATGATGGGTGACCCCTTGGGAGGTCCTCGTGTTGTACCCCTTTTTTTCAATTTTTATTGCACCGTTTAGACATGCCAAGATGAACGTCTGTCACATTTCTTTCCTCAAATTCCATGGCATCTTGGGCAAGCCAACTTCGCTTCACGGAGGGGCTGGGCTTGCAAACCGAGGTCGTGAGGCCTGTGACCTTGTCTCCATCGTTTTGGAGCCCATAACTTTTGATACGTAAGAAGTTACGCGGCCCACAGTATATCATTGGAAAGCACTTCGGGAGCTCTACGACATGGGTAGCCAACTTGCTCAGCTGCGTGCGTATTCGGAACCCAAAATTGAACATTTTTATCAAATTTGGGCCACTTTTCTTCTATTTGGGTTGTTTTTTCATCCTGGGTCATTTGTCGTGAGCTGCGAAAAGGCCGATAACTTGACTCGTGGGACATTAGAGGGCCTTACTATGCGTCGATATCACGTCTTGCGAGAATGCTACGTTGTGGAAGCAGATGGGTTGTCGATAAGTCCATTGGGCCTTTTTAATAGGTCATCTCCTTGGGCTGAGACTGTGAATCGTCAACACATAAAGGCATTCTACCAACAACTTGACGGGTGCGATCATACCAGCACTAATGCACCGGATCCCATCAGAACTCTGAAGTTAAGCGTGCTTGGGCGGGAGTTGTATTAGGATGGGTGACCCCCTAGGAAGTCCTTGTGTTGCACCCCCTTTTTACTTTTTTTATTACGCCGTTCAGCAATGCCAAGATTCTTCGTCCGTCACATTTTGTTCCTCGAGTCCCACGGCATCTTGGGCAAGAGAACTTCACTTCACGAAGGGGCTGGGTTTGCAAACCGAGGTTGTGAGTCCTGTGACCTGGTCTATGTCGCTCCGGCGCCCATAACTTTTGATCTGTAAGGAGTTACGTGGCCCACAGTATATAGTTGGAAAGCTCTCTGAGAGATCTATGATGTAGGCAGCCAGCCTACTCGGCTGCGCCAGTATTCGGAACCCAAAATTGAATATTTTAATCATTTTTTAGCCACTTTTCTTCTATTTGCGCTGTTTGTTCGTCCCGGGTCATTCTTTGTCAGCCGGAAAAAGGCCGATAACCTAACTCGTGGGATATTAGAGGGCCCTACTATGCGTCAATATCATGTCTTGTGAGGTTGTTGTGTTGTGGAAGCATATGGGTTGTCGATAAACCCATTGAGCCTTATGAATGGGCCATCTCCCTGGGCTGGGACTATGAACTATCAACACATAAGGGCTTTGCACCCACAACTTGATGGGTGCGATCATACAAGCACTAATGCACCGGATCCCATTACAAATCTGAAGTTAAGCGTGCTTGGGTGGGAGTCGTACTAAGATAGGTTACCCCCTGAGAAGTCCTTGTGTTGCACCGCCTTTTTCATTTTTTATTGCGCCGTTCAACCATCCCAAGATGCTTCATCCATCCATTTCTTTCCTTAAGTCCCACGACATCTTGGGCAAGACAACTTCGCTTCGCGGAAGGCCTGGTCCCTCAAACCGAGGTCGTGAGGACGGTGACATTGTTTTCGTCTGGGTTGCGGGCGGAGAAAAGCGGACGTGGGGACTCAGGTCAGGGCGCAGCGTAACTAATGGATCAAATTCATTAAGTTACACGGAATAGGGCAGTTGTAGATAAGCAGCCTTTGGCGGGAATTTTGCCCGCATCCGATCCCTAATTCTTTTCAACTATTTAATTTAATAGTAAATTAATCGGCTACCTGCTTTTTTATGGCTTACCTTCGTACCCATTTGACCCACAAAGTCTAGTGAATTGCACCAGGTTTGCTCCTGTTTGACTTCAATTACCATACCTCTTGTTACAACAAATCGAGTGCGACCCATAATATATCGTTGGATTGCTATCCGGGAGCACTACGACGGGGGCAGGAAGCCTGCTCGGCTGCGCCTTTTTTTGGAACCTAAAATCAAACGTTTTCAGCAGTTACGGGGCACTTTTCTTTTGTTTACGCTATTTTTTCATCTCGAGTCATTCGTCGTGAGCCGCAAGGGCCCTACTATGCATCGATATCACGTCTTGTGAGAATGCTGTGTTGTGGAAGCAGAAGGGTTGTCGATAAACCCATTGGGTATTTTTAATGGGTCGTCTCCCTGGGCTGGGACTTTGAACCGCCAACACATAAGGGCTTTGCACCCACAACTTGACAGGTGCGATCATACCAGCACTAATGCACCAGATCCCATTAGAACTTCGAAGTTAAGCGTGCTTGGGTGGGTGTCATACTAGGATGGGTGACACCCTGGGAAGTCCTCGTTTTGCACCGCCTTTTACATTTTTTATTGCGCCGTTCAACTATGGGAAGATGCTTCATCCATCATATTTCTTTCCTTGAGTCCCATGGCATCTTGGGCAAGACAACTTCACTTCGCGGAGGGTCTAGGTCCGCAAACCAAGGGCGTAAGGAGTTAGTCTGCTAGGCTCCGTCGTTCTGGTGCCCATAAATTTTGATCCGTAAGGAGTTATGCCACCCACAGTATACCGTTGGAAAGCAGTCTGGGAGTTCTACGACAGGGGCAGCTAGCCTGCTAGGCTGCGCCTATTTTTGGAACCTACAATTGAACGTTTTCATCAGTTTTTTGTCACTTTTATTCTATTTATGCTCTTTTTCTATCCGGGTCGTTCATCGTGAGCCATGAAAAGGCCGATAACCTGACTAATGGGACATTAGAGGGCCCTACTATGCGTCGATATCATGTCTTACGAGGATGCTGTGTTGCGAGGATTCTGTGTTGTGGAAGCAGATGGGTTGTCGATAATCCCATTGGGCCTTTTGAATGGGTTGTTGATAATCCCATTGGGCCTTTTGAATGGGTCGTCTCCCTGGGTTAGGACTGTGAACCCTCAACACATAAGGGCTTTGCACCGACAACTTGACGGGTGCGATCATACATGTACTAATGCACCGGATCCCATAAGAACTCCGAAGTTAAGCGTGCTTAAGTGGGAGTTGTACTAGGATGGGTGACCCTCTGGGAAGTCCTCGTGTTGCACCCCTTTTTTCATTTTCTTATTGCGTTGTTCATCTATGCCAAGATGCTTCATCCTTCACATTTTTTTCCTCGAGTCCCACAGCATCTTGGCTGAGACAACTTTGCTTCACAGAGGTGCTGGTCTTGCAAACCGTGGTCGTGAGGCTTGTGACCTGGTCTCCATCGCTCCGATGCCCATAAGTTTTGATCCATAAGGAGTTATGCGGCCCACAGTATATTGTTGGAAAGCTTTTTAGGAGCTCTAGGACAGGGGCCATAAGCCTGCTCGGCTGCACTTGTTTTCGGGACACAAAATCGAATGTTTTCATCAATTTTAGGCTAATTTTCTTTTGTATATGCTATTTTTTCATACCGGGTCATTCGTCGTGAGCTGCGAAAAGGTTGATAACCTGACTTGTGGGACAATAGAGGGCCCTACAACGTGTCGATATCACGTCTTGCATGAATGCTGCGTTGTGGAAGCAGGTGGGTTGTTGATAAGCCCATTGGGCCTTTTTAATGGGCCGTTTCCCTGGGCTGGGACTGTGAACCGTTAAAACATAAGGGCTTTTCACCCATAACTTGATTGGTGCGTTCATACCAGCACTAATGCACCGGATCCCAAAAGAACTCCGAAGTTAAGCGTGCTTGGATAGGAGTCGTGCTAGGATGGGTGACCCCTTGGGAAGTCCTCATGTTGTACCCCCTTTTTCATTTTTTATTGCGCTGTTCATCCATGCCAAGATGTTTCATCCGTCACATTTATTCCCTGTGACCTGGTCACCGTCGCTCTGGATCCCATAACTTTTGATCCATAAGGAGTTATGCAACCTACAATATATCGTTGAAAAGCTCTCTGGGATCTCTACGACGTGGACAACAAGCCTGCTTAGCTGTGTCTATTTTCTTAACTCAAAATCAAACATTTTCATCAGTTTTGGGCCATTCTTTTTTAGTTTACGATGTTTTTTCGTCTAGGGTTGTTCGTCGTGAGACGCAAAAAGGCCGATAACCTGACTCGTGGGATATTGGAGGGCCCTACTACGTGTCGATATCACGTCTTGTGAGGATGCTGTGTTGTGGAAGCAAATGGGTTGTTGATAAGCCTATTGGGCCATTATAATTGGTCGTCTCCCTCGGTTGGGACTGTGAATCGTCAACATATAAGGGCTTTGCATCGACAACTTGACTGGTCTGATCATACCATTACTAATGCACCGGATCCCATCAGAACTCCGAAGTTAAGCGTGCTTGAGCAGGAATCATAGTAGGATGGGTGACCCCCTGGGAAGTCCTCGTGTTGCACCGCCTTTTTCATTTTATATTGCACCATTCAGCTATGCCAAGATGCTTCATCCATCACATTTCTTTCCTCGAGTCCCACGGCATCTAGGGCAAGACAACTTCACTTTGCGGAGGGGTTAGGCCTGCAAACCGAGGTCATGAGGCTTGTGCGTGGTCTCCGTCGCTCCGGTGCCCATAACTTTTGATCCGTATGGAGTTATACGGCCCACAGTATATCGTTGGAAAGCTCTCCAGCAACTCTACGACATGGGTAGCAAGCTTGCTCTGCTACACTGGTTTGTCAGAACCCAAAATTGAACATTTTTATTAGTTTTTGGCCACTTTTCTTCTGTTTGCGTTGTATTTTCATCCCGGGTCATTCGTCGTGAGCCGTGAAAAGACCGATGACCTAACTCGTGGGACATTAGAGGGCCCTACTACGTGTTGATATCATGTCTTGTGAGGATGCTGCATTGTGGAAGCAGATGGGTTGTCGATAAGCCCATTTGGCCTTTTTAATAATCCGTCTTCCTGGGCTAGGACTGTGAACCGTTAACACATAAGGGCTTTGCACCCACAACTTGTCGGGTGTGATCATACCAGCACTAATGCACTGGATCCCATAAGAACTCCGAAGTTAAGCGTGCTTGGGCACGAGTCGTACTAGGATGGGTGACCCCCTGGGAAGTCCTCGTGTTGTACCCCATTTTTTATTTTTTATTGTGTCGTTCATCCATGCCAAGATGCTTCATCCGTCACATTTCTTTCCTCGAGTCCCACGGCATCTTGGGCAAGACAACTTTGCTTCACGGAGGTGCTGGGCTTGAAAACCGAAGTCGTGAGACCTGCGACCTAGTATCCGTCACTCTGGTGCCTATAACTTTTGATCCGTAAGGAGTTATGCGGCACACAGTATATCGTTGGAAAGCTTTCCGAAGTTCTACGATGGGGGCAGCTAGCATGCTTTATTGAGCCTATTTTCGAAACCCAAAATTGAATGTTTTCATCAGTTTCTGGCCACTTTTCTTCTGTTTACGCTATTTTTTAATCCCTGGTAGTTTGCCGTGACCCGCAAAAAGGCTGATAAGCTTACTCATTGGACATTATAGGGCCCTACTATGCATCGATATCACGTCTTGCGAGGTTGCTGTGTTGTGGAAGCTGATAGGTTGTCGATATGCCTGTTGGGCTTTTTTAATGGGTCGTCTCCTTGGCATGGACTGTGAATCGTTAACACATAAGGGCTTTGTATCCACAACTTGACAGGTATGATAATACTAGCACTAATGCATTGGATCCCATAAGAACACCAAAGTTAAGCGTGCTTGGGCAAGAGTCGTACTAGGATGGGTGGCCCCTTGGGAAGTCCTCGTGTGGTACCCCTTTTTTCATTTTTTATTGCGTCGTTCACCCATGCCAAGAAGCTTCATCCTTCACATTTCTTTCCTCGAGTCCCACGGCATCTTGGGTAAGACAACTTTGCTTCACGGAGGTGCTGGGCTTGCAAACCGAGGTCATGAGGCCTATGACCTGGTCTCTGTCGCTCCGGTGCCCATAACTTTTGATTCCTGAAGACTTATGTAGCCCATAATATATCGTTTGAAAGCTCTTCGGGAGCTCTATGATGGGGGCTACAAGCCTGCTAGGCTGCACTTGTTTTTGGGACACAAAATCGAACATTTTCATCAATTTCAGGCCAATTCTCTTCTGTATACGCTATTTTTTCATACCGGGTCGTTTGTCGTGAGCTGCAAAAAGGCTGATAACCTGACTTGTGGGACAATAGAGCGCCCTACAATGCATCGATATCACGACTTGCTAGGATGCTGTGTTGTGGAAGTAGGTAGGTTGTTGATAAGACCATTTGGCCTTTTTAATGGGCCGTCTCCCTAGGCTGGGACTGTGAATTGTTAACACATAAGGGCTTTGCACCCACAACTTGACGGGTGCGATCATACTAGCACTAATGCAATGGATCCCATCAGAACTCCAAAGTTAAGCGTGCTTGGACGGGAGTCGTGCTAGGATAGGTGACCCCTTGGGAAGTCCTCGTGTTGTACCCCTTTTTCATTTTTTATTGCGCCGTTTAGCCATGCCAAGATGCTTCATCTGTCACATATCTTTCCTCGAGTCCCACAGCATCTTGGGCAAGACAACTTCACTTCGCAGAGGGGCTAGGTCCGTAAATCGAGGTCGTGAGGCCTGTGACCTAGTCTTCGTCGCTCCGGTGCCCATAACTTTTGATTTGTAAGGAGTTATGCGGCCCACAGTATATCTTTGGAAAGCTCTCCAGGAGCTCTATGATGGGGGTAGCAAGAATGCTCGGCTACGCCCATTTTCAGAACCCAAGATCGAATGTTTTCATCAATTTTGGGTGACTTATCTTCTGTTTGCGCTATTTTTTCTTCCCGTACCGTTTATCTTGAGCTGTAAAAAGGCCGATAGCCTGACTCGTGGGACATTAGAGGGCCCTACTATGAATCGATATCACATCTTGCGAGGATGCTGCATTGTGGAAGCAGATGGGTTGTCGATAAGCCCATTAGGCCTTGTTAATGGGCCGTCTCCCTGGGCTGGGACTGTGAACCGTCAACACATAAGGGCTTTGCACCCACAACTTCATGGGTGCGATCATACCAGCTCTAATGCATCAGATCTCTTCAGAACTCCAAAGTTAAGCGTGCTTGAGCAGGAGTCGTACTAGGATGGGAAACCCCCTGGGAAGTCCTAGTGTTGCACCGTCTTTTTCATTTTTTATTGCGCCGTTCAGCCATGCAGAGATGCATCATCCATCACATTTCTTTCCTCGAGTCCTACGACATCTTGGGCAAGACAACTTCACTTTACGGAGGGCAGGGCCCATAAATCGAGGTCTTGAGGCCTGTGACCTGGTCTACGTCGATCTAGTTCCTATAACTTTTGATCTATAAAGAGTTATGCGGCCCACAGTATATCGTAGGAAAGCTCTCTAGGAGCTCTACGATGGGCGCCACAAGCCTGCTCGACTGTGCCTATATTCAGAACCCAAAATCAAACTTTTTCATCATTTTTGGGTAACTTTTCTTCCGTTTGCAATGTTTTTTCTTCCCGCGTCATTCGTCGTGAGCCGCGAAAAGGCCGATACCTGATTCGTGGGACATTAGAGGGCCGTACTATGCGTCAATATCACATCTTGAGAGGATGCTGCGTTGTGGAAGCAGATGGGTTGTCGATAAGCCTACTGGGCCCTTTGAATGGGTCATCTCCCTAGGCTGGGACTGTGAACCGTTAACACATAAGGGCTTTGTACCGACAACTTGGCGGGTGCTATCCTACCAGTACTCATACACCAGATCCCATCAGAACTCTGAAGTTAAGCGTGCTTGGCTGGGAGTCGTACTAGGATGCATAACCCCTTGAGAAGTCCTTGTGTCGCACCCTCTTTTTCATTTTTTATTGCGCCGTTCAGCCATGCCAAGATGTTTCATCCGTCACATTTCTTTCCTTGAGTCCCATGGCATCTTGGGCAAGACAACTTCACTTCACGGGAGGGCAGGGCTTGTAAACCGAGGTCGTGAGGCCTGTGACCTTGTCTCCATCGCTACTGTGCCCATAACTTTCGATCCGTAAGGAGTTATACAGCCAAAGTATATCGTTGGAAACCTCTTTGGGAGCTCTACGACGGGGGCATCAAGCTTGCTCAATTGCGCCCATGTTCGGAACCGATAATCGAACGTTTTCATTATTTTCGGGCCACTTTTCTTTTGTTTGCATTTTTTTTCATCCCGCGTCATTCGTTGTGAGCCACGAAAAGGTCGATAACCTGACTCGTGGGACATTAGAGGCCCCTACTATGCGTCAATATCACATCTTGCGAGGATGTTGTGTTGTGGAAGCAGATGGGTTATCGATAAGCCCATTGGGCCTTTTTAATGGGCCGTCTCCCTAGGTTGCGACTGTGAACCGTTAACACATAAGGGCTTTGCATCCACAACTTGAAGGGTGCAATCATACCAGCACTAATGCACCGGATCCCATCAAAACTCTGAAGTTAAGCGTGCTTAGGCGGGAGTTGTACTAGGATGGGTGAGCCCCTAGGAAGTCCTCATGTTGTACCCTTTTTCATTTTTTATTGCGCCGTTTAGCCATGCCAAGATACTTCATCCGTCACATTTCTTTCCTCGAGTCCTACGGCATATTGGGCAAGACAACTTCGCTTCGCGAATGGGCTAGGCCCGTAAATCGAGGTCATGAGGCCTGTGACCTGGTCTCCGTCGCTCTGGTGCCCATAACTTTTGATCCGTAAGGAGTTATGCGGCCAACAGTGTATCGTCAGTAAGCTCTCCGGGAGCTCTACGACGGCGGCCTCAAGCCTGCTCGGCTATGCCTACATTCGGAACCCAAAATCAAACATTTTTATCAGTTTTGGGCCACTTTCATTTGTTATGACCCATAAAAATGCCGATAACCTGACTCGTGGGACATAGAGGGCCCTACTACGCGTCGATATCTTATCTTGCAAGGATGCTACATTGTGGAAACAGATGGGTTGTCGATAAGCCCATTGGGCCTTTTTAATGGGTCGTCTCCCTGGGCTGGGATTGTGAACCGTTAACACATAAGGACTTTGCACCCACAACTTGACGCGTATGATCATACCAGCAATATTGCACCGGATCCCATCAGAACTCCGAAGTTAAGCGTGCTTGGGCAAGAGTCGTACTAGGATTGGTTACCCATTAGGAAGTACTTGTGTTGAAACCCCTTTTTCATTTTTTATTGCGCCGTTCAGCCATGCCAAGATGCTTCATCCGTCACATTTCTTTCCACGAGTCCCACGGTATCTTGGGCAAGACAACTTCACCTCACGGAGGTGCTGGGCTTGCAACTGAGGTCGTGAGGCTAGTGACGTGGTCTCCGTCGCTCCGGTGCCCATAACTTTTGATCCGTAAGGAGTTATGCGGCCCACAGTATATCATTAGAAAGCTCTCCGAGAGCTCCACAATTAGGGTAGCAAGCCTACTCGGCTGCGCTAGTATTCAAAACATAAAATTGAACATTTTCATCAATTTTGTGCTACTTTTCTCCTGTTTACGCTATTTTCTCATCTCGGGTCGTTCGTCGTGAACTGCAAAAAGGCTGACATCCTGACTCGTGGGACATTGGAGGGCCTTACTATGTTTCGATATCACGTCTTATGAGGATGCTACGTTGTGGAAGTAGATGGGTTGTCGATAAGCCCATTGGGCCTTTTTAATGGGTTGTCTCCTTGGGCTGCGACTGTAAACTGTCAACACATAAGAGCTTTGCACCCACAACTTGACGGGTTCGATCATACCAGCCGTAATGCACCAAATCCCATCAGAAGTCCGAAGTTAAGCGTGCTTGGGCAGGAGTCGTGCTAGGATGGGTAACCCCTTGGGAAGTCCTCATGTTGTGCCCCATTTTTCATTTTTTATTAGGTCGTTCAGCCATGCCAAGATGCTTCACCTGTCACATTTCTTTCCTCGAGTCCAATGACATCTTGGGCAAGACAACTTCGCTTTACGGAGGGGCTGGGCCCACAAACTGAGGTTGTGAGGCATGTGACCTGGTCACCGTCTGTGAAACCCCACTTTTCTATCTTATCTCGATTTGCGTGCTTTACCTCGTTTTGCGTGAATTGACCTGTTTATGTGCTATATCACTTAGAATGTGTTAAATATGTGATTAATACTCCTAATACATGCTAAGTGTGCATTCATGAAGTTTTCATCAAAAACGGAATTAGAAATTTTATCATCGATTTTGGTGAATAGTATTTTTGAACACCTGTCGGCTAAAATTTTTACAGGGGTGTTTTAAACATTTTAAAACCTAGTCCTTGGGTATTAATAGACCTGTGTTTGATTAAAATGGATTTGGAATTTTAAAGATTTTTACACTTTCTTTCGCAAGAAAATGAGTTTTAAGCCGACTCAGGTGAAATTGTTTAAATGTAAAACTCTTTGTCACCTAAACTATATTTTCTATAATTAATTTAGTTGTCAATTTAATAGTTGAGCAAGAAATAGTCATTAAATGAATTAAAAGACTGAAATAGAATTAAAAGACTAAAAAAATTAACTTTGACTTTCTTTTAATTTATTTGACCTTAGCTTATTTATGCATCAACACCTACTAAAACAACACAAAACATATTCAAAGCACACACAAGGTGGCCGAACTCCATAGCTTTTCTTGAGAGCATTTTCAACATTTTTTCAAAGTAAATTTTTATAGAAAACCCTAGTTTTTGTCCATAGATTTTCGTGCTGAATTGGATTGTGCTTGTTGGGCACACATTGTACGCATATCTAGGCTTATATCGCATCAAAGGTGAGAGAAAAATTATAGATCTCAAAAGTCATATTTTATGTTTTTGCTTATAATTGCATTTTGAACTATTAGAATGTTAATTTGAAGTTATATTATTGCTCAGTGCATGCTAAGGATCGTTTATGTGTATTACTACGAGATTTGAACCACTGGAGCAAAGTCATTTAGTTTCGGGGATTTAAAGTTGATAGATTAGCCATTTGATGAATAACTTGAGTTGTTATGGTTGAAATCGATTTTCGTCAATTTCTAAAAGTTTGTTAATTACGTGGTAACTCCATTATAATGCCGAATTTTTGATTACGATGTTTGTGCGAAAATCTAGAAATTTCAGCCTAGGTGCATTGAGGTTTTAGGGTTGTTGGGCTTGATTTTGATGTGTCTTGGTTGGTTTCCGAGAGGGCTAATGTAGTTGACTGAATGGGGGAGGGTTAGAAACTGATTTGGGGTTGTTTGGATTAGTAGAATGTAAGATATGATTATTTGAAGTTTAGGTTGTCTTTCTTTAAATTGTTGAATTGAGCCTTTAGCTGTTTGGGTGGTGTTTGAGTGATTGAATTGTGATTTGTTGATGGTTAAACTAGGGTTTGGTTGTGTGTTTAATGCCTGTTGAGTGGATGGCCTACTTTGTCATCTAAGTTAATTGTTTCATGATTATATAGTTGTTGATTGTTAAATGTTGTTTAATTGATTGTTAAAATACGAATTAATTGATTATTGATTGTTGTTACAAAACTTTGGGTAGCGCGCTCGGAGTTAATTCGGGGCATTACATTATTAATTGAATGATGATTATTGAGTACGAGAATCGGGCACTTTCGTTGTTGATATCTCGAAATATTGATTGATTATTGATTACGGGAATCAGGCACTTTCGTTGCTGATATCTCAGAATATTGATTGATTATTGATTATGGGAATCGGGCACTTTCGTTGCTGATCTATCGGAATACTGATTAATTATTGCTTACGGGAATCGGTCACTTTCGTTGCTGATCTCTCGGTTTATTTATGTTGAGTCTCATTGTTGTGAGCTTTGATAATGTTGTGTCACCTAGGGAGGTAGGCACAGTTATCATGGCTATTCCCTATCTCGCATGGGCGGAGAGGCCATGGGGTGTGGGTTTGTGTCAAGGTACCTCAGGATTGTGTCATTGAGTTTGGAGGAGTTGTTGAGCATGGAATTGATGTATGGGGCTTCATCAGCAAATGTATCGTATCCTTATTGTGTGTTTACAGTTATTACTATTGTTGCATTTATAATGATTATTGATGTTCATTGTGTGTTTACTGCTCAAAGAATGATTTCCAAGGAGTATAGTAAATACTGTTAGAGATCTATCAGATCCTCACTGGGCTTATTTTATATAAGCTCACTCTCAATTATTGCATGCATGCAGGTGTTACTAAGCCTGACTACGGGTACGTGCCTCTTGATGAGAAATATGTGCCTATCGTGGATAAGTCTTATGTGCAGGAGTCTTTGCCATGAGATTGTTTGTAGTTGATGTATTATGATGTATTATAAATCTACTTTAACTTAAATACTTATGAATGATGGTTTAGTAGTTTTTCTTTTGATCATGTTTAGATTACTAAGTTGGTTTATAATCTATTTTGAAATGTATGTATAGCCTATGTATTATGTTGGAATGGAGGCGCATAACTATGAAAGCGTTGATGAAAGAATGTTTAATGTATGAAGTGGTTGTGTTGTATGATGTTAATTTGATTGTTGAATTGGTTGGTGATTTATGGAGGTTGATGCATGTTGTTCTTAAGGGTTGGTTTAGAGCCCTGATGTTCATGTTACTGTCATTATGCTGCCGAAATTCCGTTGCGTCCTGACTGATCGTAGGAGGGGTCGAGTTGGGGCGTGACACCGTCGCTCCAATGCCCATAACTTTTGATCCGTAAGAAGTTATACAGCCCACTGTATATCGTTAAAAAGCACTCTGGGAGCTCTACGATGGTGACAACAAGCTTGCTCGACTGCGCCTATATTCAGAACCCAAAATCAAACGTTTTAATCAGTTTCAGGCCATTTTTCTTCTATTTGTGCTATTCTTTCATCCCAAGTCATTTGTCGTGAGCTGCAAAAAAGGCGATAACTTCACTCGTGGGACATTAGAGGGCCCTACAACACGTCGATGTCACGTCTTGTAAGGATGTTGTGTTGTTGAAGCAGATAGGTTGTCGATAAGCCCATTGGGCCTTTTTAATGGGCCGTCTCCCTGGGTTGAGACTGTGAACCGTCAACACATAAGGGCTTTGTACCCACAACTTGACAAGTGTGATCATACCAGCACTAATGCTCCAGATCCCATCAGAACTCCGAAGTTAAGCATGCTTGGACAGGAGTCGTACTAGATGGGTGACCCCTTAGGAAGTCCTCTTGTTGCACCCCCTTTTCCATTTTTTATTGCCCCGTTTAGCTATGCCAAGATGCTTCATCCGTCACAATTCTTTCTTCGAGTCCCACGGCATCTTGGGCAAGACAACTTCACTTCACGGAAGGGCTGGGCCCGCAAACTGAGGTCGTGAGGCCTATGACCTGGTCTTCGTCACTTGGGTGCCCATAACTTTTGATCCGTAAGGAGTTATGTGGCCCATGGTATATCGTTGGAAAGCACTCTGGGAGCTCTACGACTAGGGCAACAAGAATGCTCGGCTACGACCATTTTCAGAACCCAAAATTGAACATTGTCATCAGTTTCGAGCCAATAACCTGACTCATGGTACATTAAAGGGCCCTACTTTGCGTCGATATCGCGTCTTGCAAGGATACTACGATGTGAAAGCATATGGGTTGTCGATAAGCCTATTGGGCCTGTTTAATGGGGAGTCACCCTGGGAAAGGACTGTGAACTGTCAAAACATAAGAGCTTTGAACCTACAACTTGATAGGCACGATCATACTAGCATGAATGCACCAGATCCCATCAGAACTCCGAAGTAAAGCATGCTTCGACGGGAGTCATACTATGATAGGTAACCCCCTAGGAAGTCCTCGTGTTGCACCCCCTTTTTCATTTTTTATTACGCCGTTCAGCCATGCCAAGATGCTTCATCCGTCAAATTTCTTTCCTCGAGTCCCACGGCATCTAGGGCAAGACAACTTCACTTCGCGGAGGGGCTGGGCCCGCAAAACAAGGTCGTGAGGCTTGTGACCTGGTCTTCATCGCTCCGGTGCCCATAACTTTTTATCCGTAAGGAGTTATGTGGCCCATAGTATATTGTTGGAAAGCTATTTGGGAGCTCTACGATGGGGACAGCTAGCCTGCTCAGCTGCGCCTATTTTTGGGTGATTTTTGTTCTGTTTGCACTATTTTCTATTTTCGGGCCGTTCGTCTTGAGCCTCAAAAAGGCCGATAGCCTGACTCGTTGGACATTAAAGGGCCCTACTAAACGTAAGTATCACGTCTTGCGAGGATGCTGCATTGTGGAGGCATATGTGTTGTCGATAGGCCTATTGGGCCTTTTTAATGGGTCGTCTCCCTGGGCTGCGACTGCGAACCGTCAACACATAAGGGCTTTGAACCCACAACTTGACGGGTGTGATCATACCAGCACTAATGCACTGGATCCCTTTAGAACTCCGAAGTTAAGAGTGCTTGGGTAGGAGTCGTACTAGGAAAGGTAACCCCCTAGGAAGTCCTTGTGTTGCACAGCCTTTTTCATTTTTTATTGCATCGTTCAGCCATGCAGAGATGCTTCATCCATCACATTTCTTTCCTCAAGTCCCACGGTATCTTGGGCAAGACAACTTCGCTTCACAGAGGGGCTGGGCTTACAAACCAAGGTCGTGAGGCCTTTGACCTAGTCTTCGTCTCTCCGGTGCCCATAACTTTTGATCCGTAAGGTGTTATGCGACCCACAGTATATTGTTGGAAAGCTCTCCGGGACCTCTACAACGAGGGCAGCAAGCGTGCTTGACTGCACCTATAATTGGAACCCAAAATTGAATGTTTTCATCAGTTCGGGCCACTTTTCTTCTATTTACATTATTTTTTCATCCCGGGTCGTTCGTCGTGAGCCACGAATAGGCCGATAACTTGACTCGTGGGACATTAAAGGGCCTTACTACGCGTCAATATCACGTCTTGCGAAGATGCTATGTTGTAGAAGCAGATGGGTTTTCGATAAGCCCATTGGGTCTTTTTAATAGGTCGCTCCCTAGGCTGAGACTATGAACCGTTAACACATAAAGGCTTTGCACCCACAACTTAACGGGTGCGATCATACCAGCACTAATGCACCGGATCCCATCAGAACTCCGAAGTTAAGCGTGCTTGGGCGGGAGTCGTACTAGGATGGGTGACCCCCTGGGAAGTCCTCGTGTTGCACCCCATTTTTCATTTTTTATTGCGTCGTTCTGCCATGCCAAGATGCTTCATCCCTGACATTTCTTTCCTCAAGTCTCATGGTATCTTGGGCAAGAAAACTTCACTTCCCGGATGATCTGGGCTTGCAAACCGAGGTCATAAGGCCTGTGACCTAGTCTCCGTCGCTCCGGTGCCCATAACTTTTGATCCGTAAGGAGTTAATTGGCCCACAATATATCATTGGAAAGCTCCCCGGGAGCTCTACGACGAGGGTAGCAAGCCTACTCGGTTGTACCTTTATTCGAACCCAAAATCGAACATTTTCAACGGTTTTGTGCTAATTTTCTTCTGTTTGCGTTGTTTTTTCATTCCGGGTCGCTCTTCGTGAGCTGCAAAAAGATCGATACCCTGACTCGTGGGATATTAGAGGGCCCTACTATGTGTCGAAATCACGTCTTCCAAGGATGCTGCATTGTGGAAGCAGATGGGTTGTCGATAAGCCCATTAGGCCTTTTTAATAGGCCGTATCCTTGGGCTGGGACTGTGAACCGTCAACACGTAAGGGCTTTGCACCCACAACTTAACGGGTATGATCATACTAGTACTAATGCACCGGATCCTATAAGAACTCCGAAGTTAAGCGTGCTTGGGCGGGAGTCGTACTAGGATGGGTGACCCCCTTGGAAGTCCTCGTGTTGTACCTTTTTTTCATTTTTTATTGTGTCGTTCAGCCATACCAAGAGGCTTCATCAGTCACATTTCTTTCCTCAAATCCCACAGCATCTTGGGCAAGACAACTTCGCTTTGCCGGTGCACATAAATTTTGAGGTCGTGAGGCCTGTGACCTGGTCTCCGTCTCTCCGGTGCACATAACTTTTGATCCGTATGGAGTTATGCGTCCCACATCATACCGTTGGAAAGCTCTCCGGGAGATCTACGACGGGTGCAACAATCCTGCTCGGCTGCGCCCGTATTTGAAACCCAAAATCAAAAATTTTCATCAGTTTTGGGTCACTTTACTTTTGTTTGCGCTAATTTTTCATCCCGAGTCATTATTCGTGAGCTGCAAAAAGGCCGATAACCTGACTTGTGGGATATTAGAGGGCCCTACTACGTGTCGATATGACGTCTTGCAAGGATGCTACATTGTAGAAGCAGATGGGTTGTCAATAAGCCCATTAGGCCTTTTTAATGGGTCGTCTCCCTAGGCTGGGATTTTGAGCCATCAACATATTAGGGCTTTGCACCCACAACTTGACTGGTGCAATCATACCAGCACTAATGTACCGAATCCGTTCAGAACTCCGAAGTTAAGCGTGCTTGGGCGGGAGTCGTACTAGGATGGGTGACCCCCTGGGTAGTCCTCGTGTTGCACCCTATTTTTTATTTTTTATTGTGCCGTTCAGCCATGCCAAGTTGCTTCATCTGTCACATTTCTTTCGTCGAGTCCCATGGCATCTTGGCTAAGACAACTTCGCTTCGCGGAGGGGTTGAGCCCGCAAACCGAGGTCATGAGGCCTGTGACCTGGTCTCCGTCTCTCTGGTACCCATAATTTTTTATCCGTATGGAGTTATGCAGCCCACAATATATCGTTGGAAAGCTCTCCAGGAGCTCTACACAAGGGTTGTAAGCCTGCTCGGCTGTACCTTTGTTCGGCCATAAAATTGAAATTTTTCATTAGTTTCGGGCCGCATTTCTTCTGTTTATGCTAATTTTTCATCCCTGATCATTCATCGTGAGCTGCGAAAGGGCTGATAACCTGACTCGTTGGACATTAGAGGGCCCTACCATGCGTCGATATCATGTCTTGTGAGGATGCTACATTGTGGAAGCAGTTGGGTTGTCAATAAGCCCATTGGGCCTTTTTAATGGGCCGTCTCCCTAGGCTGGGACTGTGAATCATCAACATATAAGGGCTTTCCACCCACAACTTGACGGGTGCGATCATACAAGCACTAATGGACCGGATCCCATCAGAACTCCGAAGTTAAGCGTGCTTGGGTGGGAGTCGTACTAGGATAGGTAACCCCCTGGGAAGTCCTCGTGTTGCACCCCCTTTTTCATTTTTTTTTGCGTCGTTCAACCATGCCAAGATGCTTCATCTGTCACATTTCTTTCCTCGAGTACCACGACATCTTGGGCAAGACAACTTCTGTCACGCCCCAACCCATCTTATAGAGGCTAGACTAGGGTGTGATCTAATTATTTACACCATTTCACATATTTAACTGTTGTTATGATTTAACACTTAACGTTAGCCTAGAACTCTGAAAGATTTTCTGAAAAACTTGCAGCATAACGGCTGTATTTAGGACCTTTTGGTTTGACCTAATTTCCAAACGCCTCAATTATTCTAATCATTGCTCCAATTCCATTAAGGACTCATATTTGGTCATCAACCGATATGCCTGCTAGTCTATCTTGAAAGTGTTGTTTGATTAATAAGCCTAGCACGATGACTATATCCTGTTTACTTGTCAATTCCTAGGGCGCAAATACCTGTTGATCTTTAGCTTACTATTGAGCACCTAGGTGAAACTAGATAGAGTTACATCATTTGATTCTTCACCTAGTGATTGAGTTGCCTATGGCAGTTACTAAATCAAAATAGTGATAGTAAACCACAAGATAGAGTGTTCGTCTAGTTATAATCAGTACAAGCCAAAATTAGACCCCAAATTACAACGGTGGTCATTTACAACAACAACAACATAAAAAATAGTCTTCAAAACAAACATAATGTTCACAAAATAGCCATAGTTAAGCAAGGCACATCAGGCATGCAATCACTCCAAGGAGTCATCAACAGGCACGTTCTCCTCGGGTACCTGTTCTTGATCTTCTTCACCTGTAATGATAAAAGAGGGTGAGTCCTTATGAACTCAGTTAGGGGGAACGAGAGATAACATTTTGAAATTTTTTTACGGTTAATCTTATGAAAATCCCCTTTTGAAACCATGTCACGTATTACAAATAATAAAGTACGCAAAGTATAAGAATTAAATTAAACAACATATACAATTACCAATCATTTCAAGGATACGGTGAGCTTTTGCTCTCAAGTTCAATCGGCAAACATTTACGCTTAATATCTTTTTCGATAACAATTGTTGCGGCCAGCTTCAAACATCTACTTATCACTCCAAATTGGGTGTACTCCGGATGTACCTGAAATCCTACGACCCAACTCTCTGAGGGTGGAATGCCAAGCAAGAGAGGGAATTGGACCATGGAAGTCACGGGAGCACCGACAAGCCCTATGCATCCCGGCGTTCGTGAAATGCTACCATTGTGAGGCCCGACCTCGATTTGCGTGCGATACCTTGTTTTGTGTACCCTAACCTAGATTTGCGTGTCTTGACCTAGGTTTAAGAGTCGTGTTTCATTTTGTGTGCCTTGCATTGAATTACGTGTATTCATTTAGGGTTGTGTGCATTTACTTAGGAAACGTGTATTCATCTCGTAGTTCGTGCCTTACCTCATAGTGTGTGCCCAAAACCTAGGGAGGCGTACCCTCACGCTAATCAAGAAAGCATCTTACACGAAGCACTAGATCATTAATTAAACCTACAAACTCCACTAACTAATATTAAATTGCTAATTCAACCCACTAGAAGATAAAATCTCACAAAAAGCTAGACATTCTTTATTCTTTATTCTTTATTCTTTGCATATCCCAAACACACAATTAAATAATGCTCAAAAGATGACAAAAATTCAGAATTTTGCATTGCCTTGGCCGACCACCTCTTGCATTTGTGCATGCAATTCAATTTCAAAATTTGTACCTAAACATTCTATGACATACTATGACACAAAGCATAAAAAAATTAGCTCAAAACTCTATCCAAGGCTCCATATTCTAGACACAAACTCCATGCCCATACTAGACAATTCAAAAATGCTTATTGAAGACACAAATTTCTGATTTTACAAGGCCCTAAGCCGACAAGCATCAATACCCATCAAAGCTTTTCATTTTTCTTTCAATTTCTCTGTTTCTCTCATTCTTTCTCTCATTCTTTCTCTCATTCTTCTCTCTCTCTCTCGGCCTTGTCTGAAATTCTTCTATCCATAGCTTAAGTTCATCACTCAATGGTTCATCAAGACATGCAAGAAGCTAGGAGCTCGACCAAGCAAAGCTAGGAGCAAAGAAACTCACATGCAAGCTTATAGCACTTTCATTTCGGCTTAGGTGAGTTTGTTAGCTTCCATTTCATTTTCTTCTTGTTCTAACCACATGCACCTACTAAGAACTTGGTTACTAAGCTAGGAAATTAGAGAAAATCAAGTGGTCTCTCGGCTAAGCAAGGAAAAGAGTCAATCTTGTGCATCCTCAAGAGTTTGTGCATCTTCTTTGTTGTCTTGATAAGGTGAGGGCTAAAATTTCTTGAAAAACTTTTAAAAACCACATGCATGCCTTTAAATGTCTATTTTTACTTCTGTACTTGTGATATATGTGTGTTCATGAGCTTTTGTAAACATGCATGGCAAGATATTTGGCTAGAATGTGATGATAGATGAAATCGCGTATGGGATAATCTTCTGTCTTGTTGGTATGGGGTGATTTTGACCCGTTAAATGAGGTTGAAAATGTGTGAAAGTTGGTAGGTAACTAGTTTTGCCAGTTCTGAGAATTTTTCACAGAAATATGCCAAAGCTAATTTTGAATCTAAGGTCCTCAAAATGGCAAAATATCAAAATGTGTCCAAATTTGGAAAATCTGGGAAAATGAAGCAGGTTTTGGCAGATTCACTGTTATTGTAGAACGAACCAGTTTTGACTTAGTAAATGATATCCAAAATGCATGAAATTTGGTGTGCTGCTAGATTTTTCAGTTCTGGACATTTTTGTCAGCAATGGACTAAGGCTAAATCTGACCCTAAGGCCCTCAAAAATGACAAGTATTGAAATGTGTGCAAATCTGGACAGTTTTGCGTAGTCTCACGGTTTTGGCTATAACTCTTGAACCCGAACTCCAAATTATGCGAGGTTTGTTTCTGGATTTAGTTCACTCCATAAGCTTTAATTTGACAATTTTTTTTACTGGAATTGGAGTTTGTTTGCTTGTCTCAATGATTGTGATAAAATAGACCTTTGCAGTGAGGTTTCCATCTAGTGATATGCTTAGAAAGATTATTGTAACTTCTCTTGTTGTATTAAATGATTGGGATTGTGGCATTGGGATGTTGTGTGGACTGTTTTGAATGTTTGAGGGTGTTTGAATTAATCAATGCATGGCTTGAGTCTAATTACGTGACAACTTAGTGCTTAATCGCACAGGTGAGCGTGAATTGAAACCCTAATGACTAGGTAAACTAGCTAAGTGTTGATCCTATGAATATCGTGTTTAATTATGTAATTAGTAGGCTGCCCATAGTTGCCCTTATAGCCCTAAATATGATTCCGATGATTACATGTTGACAAGTAGGTTTTTCTTGCACCCGGTCCCACGTAGATGTCGTTGCATGTTGAATTATCTTATTATTTGATTACGTGAGCTTCGAAATGAGTTATATGACTTGATTTACATGCGTTACATGGATTCCCGTTTAATATTCATATAACTCCATGTGCTTTACAAGTGAAATTACTTGTCATATCGTGTCTTGCGTGTTTACTTGTCAATGTGCAATCTTATGACTGCTCGGAGGCAACCTACTTTGTTGTCCTCCTAATGTGATATATTAAATGTCATAAATGTGCATTGCATACAAGGTTGCAACCTTTCATTCTGGCATGGTAGTGTTCACGCACACCGGGCGGCATCGGGCTTGCCAGTTCAACCGTGACTACCATTGTCCAATTCCCTCTCTCGCTTGGGGGCTGGACTTCCTCAGAGAGTTGGGTCGTAGGATTTTGGGGTACATCTGGAGTACACCCATTTGGCGTGATAAGGGGATGATTTGAAGTCGGCCGCAACAACTGATACTGGAAATGAACTAAGAGCAAAAGCTCACCGTATCCTTTTCGCTATGTGCATAAGTACTCTCGCTTGGTTCCTAGAGGACCTCGGGGAGGAAAGATGGGTAATTGTGTTCCTTTACTTTTACATTACATTATGTACTTACTTGTGATATATTCATGCTTGCAAAAAAGGTTTTCATAAGTTGAACCAGAAAATGAGTTTCAAAACTTATTTCTCATTTTTCCCTCGCTGAGTTCATAAGGACTCATCCTCTTTTATCATCTCAGGTGAAGAAGACCAGGAACAGGTATCCGAGGACAACGTGCTTAATGATGATTCCTTGGAATGATTGCTTGCCCTACGTGCCTTGCTTGACTATGGCTATTTTGTGAACAATATGTTTCTTGAAGACTATTTCATTTCTTATATTGCTTGTTATTGTATTGTAAATGACCCTTGTTGTAATTTAGGGTCTGATTTTGGCTTGTACTGATCCTAACTAGACAGACACTACTATGGTCATTTTTGCTATCGTTATTGGCTAGCATCTATCATAGGATTATGATGTATCAGGTAAGGATTAAGTAAAATGAATCTATCCAATTTTAAGCAGGTACTCATTGTTAAGCTAAGATCAACAGGTACTTTTGTAACAAGGATTAACAAACAAACGAGACATAGTATCATGCTTGGTTATTAATCAAACGAGACTTCGAGATAACTGGTAGGCGTTTCGATTGGTTATAAATAGTAATCTTAGTTAGAAATGAAATTGAGATTGGAAATTTTGAGGCGTTTAGAGAATTAGGTCAAACTAAATAGCCCAATTACAGTCGTTATGCTGTTGGTTTTCTAGAGAATTTGTGGAGTTTAGGCTAAAACGTTAAGTGTTAAACCCTCTTGAATGATTAAGTACGTGATATGACTTGAATGTTTAGATCACACCCTAGTCTAACCTTCGTAGGTCGGGTTGGGGCGTGACATCTATAGAAGAATGGTATCAGAGCTTAGATTGCTTAAGCCTGGTTTAACTCTCGGACCGTGGGTAGAAGCCCTAAGGTTATTAGGATGACTTGTTTATATGTGTTAATGTGTGATAATGTTAATTGTGCCTTCTATGTTCTATGTGCTTATGTGACTAACATGTCTTAACTGTTTCTAGAACTGTGTGTTTGTGTAAAATTGTATGTTGCATACCTTATACATTAAATTCTTGTCTTGTCGTATTCCAATAAATTATGCATCGTAATATGTGCCTATAGATGGCTGGCCCTGGTACCCGCACTACTAATAGGGGTGGTGAGCCCCAAAAGACCAAAGATGCTTATTAAACTAATCCCGGCATGGCTATGTTTAACATGATGGCGAATGCCATGGATTGCGTGTCGTGAGTGATAGAACGTCAAGATGCACGTGAAGCGAACAACAACAATAACAGGAATGATGGTAACCATAGGAGACATAGCAGAATGAGGGAGTTCCTTGACTTTTGCCCGTCCAAATTCCACAGAGAAGCTGATGATGAAAAAGCGGAGTCTTGGCTGTTTGAGATCGAGAGGATTTTCAGACCACTTGACTATACTGATGAAGAAAAGGTGGAGTTTGATGTGTTTCTGTTGCACGGGGATGCTGAGCACTGGTGGCACACTGTGGAGGCACTTTGGGAAACTGATCATACACCTCGCTTGTGGGGTAATTTCGTTAAGGCATTTAAGGAGAAATATGTACCTGCAGTTTCCAGGCAGAGACGGATTGAGGAATTCATGCACTTGAACTAGGGTAACATGACGGTGGCCTAGTACGAGGCTCGTTTTGACCGACTGTCCCGTTATGCTCAATACATGGTGAGTACCCCTAAGGCAAAGATGTGGAAATTTACGAATGGGTTGAGGCTAGAAATCCAGGACCAGTTGGCTTCGCATGACTTCAATACCTTTTCTGCTCTCCTTGCTACTGCTTCCCGAGTTGAGAAGAGGAAACTTGATAGAGCCGGTTCAAGCCAACTGAACAAGAAACCATATCAGCCTTTAGGTCAACAGAGGAAATTCCAGAGTCAGAGTCGCAGTCAGGGCCAGAGCTAGAACAGACCAGTTAATAACCGTGGCCCGACTAAAACACCATCAGCCTCTTCCACCGACGAATCCACATGTAGTTCACCTGCTACTCAGTCTATTAACTGTTCTTACTATGACAAGAAGTGTTATGCCGAGGCCCAGTGCTGGAAGAAGTCAAGACGATGTGTGTGGTGTGGCAGTGATCAGCATCAGATCAAGGATTGCCCTAAATGGCAAGCAGGACAAAATCAAGTTAAACCAACTGGTAGAGGCAAGACTCCAGTTCCTAGAGTTTAGGCTCGAGCTTATGCTATTGAGTGCGAGGAGCTTCTAGACGAGACTGCTGTTGTTGAAGGTACATTTTTCATACTGAATCAACCTGTTAGGGTGCTAATTGATCCAAGTGCTACTCATTCATTTATTACTCCCTTATGTGTGCAACGTGTGAAACTACAAGTTGTATGTTTGCTTTACGAAGTAGAAGTTGGTACTCCGATGGGTTCTAAACTTGTTACTAGCTCAGCTTGTAAAGCATGTAAAATCCAAATTAAAGATAGGAAATTCTCGGCCAATCTTATTGTATTACCCTTTCGAGATTATGAAGTCATTTTAGGGATGGACTGGTTGGCAAAGCATCATGCCCAACTAGATTGCCAGACGAAGATTGTTGCATTCCAGATACTTGGTCAACCAATATTGGAAGTCATGGGTCGAAGAGACTTCACCGGGAGTTCTATCATTTCATCTACAAAAGTTGTGAAGTCCTTGAGAAAGGGATGTAGTGGATATTTAGCTTACCTCATCAAAAAGCCGTCGGACAAAGCTAAGTTGGAGGAGATGCCAGTGATTAAAGATTATGCGGATGTGTTTCCAGAAGAATTGCCCGGTTTACCCCCAAATCGGGAGATCGAGTTCATTATAGAATTACTGCCTGGTACCCAGCCGATATCTAAAGCTCCCTATCTTATGGTGCCGTCCGAGCTACAAGAATTGAAGGATTAATTGCAAGGTTTGTTGAAGAAGGGGTTCGTTCAACCAAGTTCTTCTCTATGGGGTACACCAGTCCTATTTGTAAAGAAGAAAGACGGAACGTTAAGGCTATGCATCGATTCCCAAGGATTGAACCAAGTGACTATCAAGAATAAATACCCACTTCCACTGATCAACGAGTTGTTTGATCAACTTCAAGGAGCCAAAGTGTATTTGAAGCTCGACTTGAGGCAAGGATACTATCAGTTGCGGATCAAAAAGGAGGATGTACCAAAAACGGCTTTCAGGACGAGATATAGGCATTATGAATATGTAGTGATGCCATTTGGACTAACTAATGCCCCTGCAGCTTTTATGGACTTGATGCACAGGGTGTTTCAACCCTACTTGGACCAATTTGTAGTGATCTTCATTGATGATATCTTGGTATACTCAAAATCCGAGGCTGAGCATGAATAACATCTGCGATTAGTATTCCAGAAACTTCGAGAGCACCAATTGTATGCAAAGTTTAGCAAATATGAATTTTGATTGTAGCAGATTGCATTTTTGGGGCACATCATATCCCAAGAGGGAATAGCAGTGGATCCAGCAAAGATAGAAGCGGTGATGTCTTGGAAGACGCTGAAAAATGTTACGGAGGTTCGGAGTTTTCTTGGTCTAGTCAGCTATTATCAGAGGTTCGTGAAGGATTTCTCAAAGATGGCAGGACCGCTTACAAAGCTCACTCAAACGAAAACAAAGTTTGTATGGGATGACAAGTGTGAGAACAGCTTCCAAGAATTGAAGAAAAGATTGACTACCACACCTGTTCTTGCATTGCCTGAAGGGAATCAAGGTTTTGTAATCTATAGCGATGCTTCGAAGGAAGGACTGGGTTGTGTGTTGATGCAAAATGGTAGAGTGATTGCGTATACTTCTAGGAAACCGAAGCCGTATGAATTGAACTACCCGACGCATGATTTGGAGTTAGCGGCTATCGTGTTTGCGCTCAAGAAATGGAGGCACTATCTGTGGGGTAACAAGTTTGAGGTATTTATTGATCACAAGAGCTTGAAATATTTGTTCTCACAAAAAGAGTTGAACATGAGGCAAAGACGGTGGATAGAGCTTTTGGATGATTATAACTGCACAATCAATTATGTGCCCGGTAAAGCAAATGTAGTTGCAGATGCCTTAAGTCGGAAAGCAAGCATGGTAAAACTGGAAGTTAAGGTGCAGGAGTTGTTGGAGGAAGCATTTTTGTGGAAACCACAATTGACTCAAAAAGGGTTACTATTTGCCACTACACAGGTTCAATCGACCTTGTTGTTTGAATTACGATAGGCTCAACAGAAGGACCAACAGTTTCAGAAGATTAAAGAGAGCAACACCAATTTCAAGTTTCATGATGATGGTATTTGGAGGTTTAAGAACCGGATTTGTGTTCCTAATGAGCCAGAGCTGAAAAAGAAGATTCTTGAAGAAGCCCATAATTCAAGATATACTATTCACCCCAGCGGAACAAAGATGTACCGGGATTTGAAGCAACACTATTGGTGGAATAACATGAAGAGAGAGATTGCGGAGTTCGTGGCACGATGTTTGACTTGCCAGAGAGTCAAAGCGGAACATCAACGACTAGCAGGTTTACTTCAGCCGTTGGAGATTCCTCAATGGAAATGGGAACATATAACTATGGACTTTGTTATGGACCTGCCCAGGTCATAAAAGGGTCATGACGCCGTTTGGGTCATAGTAGATAGATTGACTAAGTCAGCGCACTTTTTACCGATGAACAAGGAGGATAGTGTAATACCCGAGCCCGGAATATGAATTTTCTTTGTTTATTATTTTGAAAATTTTATTTCCTTAAATTCTTTGTGAATTAACTGTTACTTTCTCGCCGACGCAACGTGCATTGCATATAAGGAGCGATAGCTAGATAACGAGTTCCAGTCCTCAGCAAATAGTGAAACTAGTATTTAGATGACTTAAATTTTATATTTTAAATATTGCTAACTTTATTTGAACTTACCATAGCTGAAACGGCTTTAAAACGCGCGAAATAGGGCCCTTTGACCAAGTTTTTAAGTAGTTTGACTTAGCCCTTTTACCCTTTGACCATTTGACCCTTAAATAAGTTAAAACTAAGCAAAATAAAATAAAAACAGCAGCAAAACAGCAGCAGGTCGAGATCTCCCTTAGAGGAAAAAAAAAAAAAACCTTTCAACCTTCCAAACGATCAATCTTCGCGTGTGCTCGCGCGGGGTGATTACCGAGGCAACCAACGTTGTTTTCCTAGCGACTAGGAGTACCTAAGGTGAGGGAAGCATGTTATTTGCGCATTTATACGTTGTGTTAGTTAACTTTATCAGTTTTTAGATTTATCCGTAGATCGTTATTTAAAGCGAATTGATGCTTCTAAAATGTTCCTTAGCATTGGTAGAACATGTATTTATGGCTTTGTAACATTTTCTGCGGTTAAATGTTGTGATTGCAACTTGAATTGTGATATGAATAGTACTTTGTGAATAGTAAAACCTTGAAACGTTGAAATTGCGCCGTTATGCTTTCCGTTGATGTAGAAACGTGCTAGGTATGCTAGAATGCTAAAATGTGTGGTTTGTTTGGGTTGCGTAGTGGAAAAAATGAGAATTAAGCCTTTGGGAAAGTCGGGGTCGTTTAGGTCGACTTTGGCATTTTCTCGTTTTGCGTGTTGGCATTGCTTCGGGAAGCCATGGAAGCACTTTTGGTGCGAATATGGTGTTGGTTGGGTGTTTGGTTGTTGTAGTTGTAGTACAAACGAGAAAGGGGGAAATCGGGGCTTTGCGCGAGTTCTAGGGTGAAGTAAGGTTTCGGGGTCTTTAGACGTGCCTTATGGTGACCTAGGAGGGTTGGCGGAGTCGGTTTCCAGGACTCGTGGCTCGTTTGGGAATGGTAGTATTTTGACAGGTGGGGCCGATTTGTGTTTTTGTGTGGTTACTTGTCTTTATGCTCATAGAATGCTTAGAATTACTTGAATTGTTTGTTTGAGTTGTTTTGGATTGAATTTCTTATCAAATTGCTGCTATTGCGTGCGAGAGTAACCTACTTTGTTATTCTCCCACGTGTGGTTTATCGCTTGTTTATTGCTTGTTTATTGTCTTGTATCGAGTCTTGCATGGCATAGTGTCTCGCACGTGAGTGATGGGCCTCTCTGGGTAGCCTTGGGTTGCCAGTGTTGGTTGCTCTAGCTCCGCTGCTATTCCCTTTCTCGCTTGGGTTGCCTCCCAGGGAGATTTGGGTCGTAGGATTGATGGATACTTCCGGAGTATTCCAAACTGGTGTTATAAGGTGGTTGTGGGGCGGCGCGTCGTCATCGAAATCGTGTTTGAAAGTGGTTCGTGAAAAGAGTATCGTATCCTTTGATTGAGTGTTTGCAGCTTTAAATACTTGCCTTGCTTTATTGTTGGCTTTGGATGTATCTTTATATGTTTTGTATGTATTGCTTGACTAATTGCATTGCATACTCCTCTCATCTCCGTCCTTGAGACCAATTGCCCTCGCTGAGCAATAGTTTTTGCTCATTCCTCTCTATACTATGTTTTTACAGGAGTAGTTGAGGCAGACCCTCTCGAGGTAATTGAGGAGGAGGAGCAGGTGGAGGTGTTTCCGTGATAGCACTTACCTGTTTTGCTGGTGGTTGGTTACCAGTTTTGTGCAAGCCTTGATGTTATGTATATTGCGTGAAGGAAGCTTAATTTTGAGGCTTGTAGCCTTGTATATATATTTTCTAGTTGAGATCTTTATTAGTTTTATGTTGAAATGGATTAAAGTTTGTAAGTTGTAAACTTATACTCGGATGACTAGTGAAGATTGCATGCTAATGGCTAATGGTTTAGTGGCATAAGTACTTGTGTAGTATGCATATCATTTTTGGTTTGGAAAGATGGATAATAAGAAATGTATGTTTTATAGAAAGTTGGCTTGTTTTGATTATTTTATAGCTTTCGCAAGTGTTATATTGTTTTAGGGTTTTCGGATTGTCCGCGGTACAGAGGAGACTCCGTCCGTGTGTCGGGTCCGGGCTTGGCCTTTTGCGGGGTTGGGTCGGGGCGTGACATCTTTAGGTGGTATCAGAGCATGATAGTCTTGCATGAGCCGGGATATGATTCTCGGTCTGTGGGGTAGAGGTCTAAAATGCTAAAGTGTATGTATGATTGCTAAGTGAAAAGAAAATGTTCTAGCATGACTTTGTGAATTTGGAATGTTTATGTCTTTAAGTGAAATAGTTTGCCAAGTTAACTTTGTTTTATGTGAATTGTGTGATAGAATGTTGGATTGTTATTGATTTGAGTGTTATCTAATCTTATGTGTTATATTTCTGTCTATAAACTGCTTTTAAATGTTGCCAGCTATTGTGAGTTGCTACTATGCCGCCACGTCGTGGTACTCAAGGTATAGGATCAGATGAAGAGGCAGCAGAACAGGGTCAGCAGCCGTTGCCTGAGCAGTTTATGGCTACCATGACTACTGCAGTAGACCGGATCACACAGGTACTACATGAGCAGAGGCAGGACCGGATTAATCCCCAGGGTAATCAAGCTAATCCTGGTGGACAGGGGTATAGAGTTGAGAATAACCAGCTAGAGAAATTTCTGAGGCACGAGCCGGGAAAGTTCTTCGGAGAGCCTGATGATGAGGCGGCCGAGAGATGGATTAACCGTGTCAAGAAAATTTTCACTGCTTTGAGGTACACTGATGAGGCAAGAATAGATTATGCATCATTTTTATTTGAGGGTGATGCAGAGCAGTGGTGGAATACTGTTAGGCTGAGGTGGGATTGTGAGGATGTTCCACATTTATGGGATGATTTCGTAAGTGAGTTCCGGGACAAATATATTCCCGAGATGGCAATGGAGAGACGGGAAGATGAGTTTGTGGCCCTAAAGCAGGGAAATATGACTGTTGCACAATATGAGGCTAGATTTGTTAGCCTGTCGAGGTATATGCCCGAGTTGGTACGGCCAGCTAGGAGGATGATACATAGGTTTGTCCGTGGGTTGAGAATGGACATACAGTTGCATTTGACTGGACAGACCTACACTACTTTTCCCGAGGCATTTCAGGCAGCCTCGAAGTTTGAGAAACGGAAGGCTGAGATGTTAGCTGAGAGCAGTCAGCCGAGTAAGAAGCAGTTTTTGGGCCAGAGCAGCCAGAGTCAGCCGAGGCAGTATCAGGCTTCTGCACAGGGTCCTCAGCAGCGTTCGTATCAGCCACAGCAGCAGATTCAGGCTAGACCAGCTGTGACTAGACCTCAGCAGGGAGGTACAGTTCCTACCCCTGCCAGAGCCCCAGCACCTACAGGAAACACTGCGGTTAGGCAAAATCAGCAGTGTGATTATTGTAATCGACCAGGGCATATTGAGGCTAACTGCTGGAGGAAGAGTGGAAAATGTACGGGTTGTGGCAGTGATGAGCATAGGGTGAGGGATTGCCCTAAATATAATAATGTTCAGGGCCGTGGTGGAGGCCGAGGTGTTCAGAATAGGGCTGCAGGTGCACGACCAGCACAGAGAGTTCAGGCTAGGGTCTTTGCACTGGATGCAGAGGAGCTGCCCGATAATACAGCTATAGTGGAAGGTACCTTTCTTCTCAATACTCAGCCAGTTAAAGTTTTGATTGATCCTGGAGCTACGCATTCGTTTATAACTCCTGCATGTGCACGATCTGTGAATGTTTGCATTGATAATTTGCCTCATGAAGTTGAAGTTAGTACTCCTTTGGGTGCAAAATTTGTTGCTGAGTCTATTTGCAAATCTTGTGATATATGTATAGAGAACCGTAAATTTCCTGCTGATTTAATTATATTACCATTCCGTGACTTTGAAATCATTTTGGGAATGGACTGGTTGGGAAAGTATTATGCACAGTTGGATTGTAGAACAAAGATCGTTTATCTTAAGGTTCCTGACCTACCGGTACTAGAGATTATTGGGAACTGCAGGGCTGCCCGCATTCCACTTTTATCAGCGATCAAGACTTCTAAGTTGTTGAATAGGGGTTGTGAAGCTTACTTAGCCTATTTGATCAATCAGCCTGCTGATAAGTTGAGTTTGAATGAAGTTCCGATTGTTAGAGACTTCCCTGGTGTATTTCCCGAGGAATTACCGGGTTTACCACCGGATAGGGAGATTGAGTTCGTGATTGATCTTGTACCAGGCACTGCGCCAATTTCTAGGAGTCCTTATAGGATGGCATCGGCTGAACTTCAGGAGTTAAAAATTCAGCTTCAGAACTTGCTTGAGAAAGGGTTTATACAACCTAGTTCTTCGCCGTGGGGTGCACCTGTGTTGTTTGTGAGAAAGAAAGACGGCACGCTACGGTTATGCATTGATTACAGGGGACTTAATCAAGTCACGATTAAGAATAAATACCCCTTGCCGTTGATTGAAGAATTGTTTGACCAGTTGCAGGGTGCGAGTGTTTACTCCAAATTTGACTTGAGGCAGGGTTACTATCAACTTAGAATTCGGAGTGACGATATACCAAAGACAGCATTCAGGACTAGATATGGCCACTATGAGTTTGTTGTTTTGCCGTTTGGTTTGACGAATGCACCAGCCGCATTCATGGACTTGATGCAGAGGGTTTTTCGGCCTTACCTTGATCAGTTTGTCGTGATCTTCATTGACGACATTTTAGTGTATTCGAAGAACGAGGCTGAACATGAGCAACACTTGAGGATTGTGCTTCAGACTTTGCAGGAAAACAAGCTTTTTGCTAAATTCAGCAAGTGTGAGTTCTGGTTGAACCAGATATCTTTTCTAGGCCATATCATTTCAGATCGAGGAATTTCAGTGGATCCAGCTAAGATTGAAGTTGTTTCAGCTTGGAAGAGACCTGAGACGGTGCCAGAGATTCGGAGTTTTCTTGGATTGGCTGGTTACTACCGGAGATTTGTTAAAGACTTTTCTAAAATTTCTGGACCTTTGAGCCAGTTGACTCGGAAGAAAGTTGCTTACAACTGGGATGCTAAATGTGAATCCAGTTTCCAAGAATTGAAGAAGAGACTAACTACAGCTCCTATACTAGCTTTACCTGAGGGAACAGAGAACTTCGTTGTCTACAGTGATGCATCTAAAGAAGGATTGGGCTGTGTTTTAATGCAGAATGGTAAGGTGATTGCCTATGCTTCTAGGAAATTGAAACCTTATGAAGTCAATTACCCTACACATGATCTTGAGTTGGCTGCAGTTGTGTTTGCATTGAAGAAGTGGCGTCATTACTTGTGGGGTTGCAGATTTGAAATATTTACTGACCACAAGAGTCTCAAGTATTTGTTTTCACAGAAGGATCTAAATATGAGGCAGCGGAGATGGCTAGAGCTATTGGGTGGTTATAACTGTTCTATTAACTATGTGCCAGGTAAGGCAAATGTTGTTGCTGATGCTTTGAGCCGAAAGGCTACTGTTGCAAGCTTGATTATCAAGGACTGGGAGACTTTGGAAGAAATTTGTTCATGGGAACCAGAAGCTACTGAGGTAGGGAGTCGGTTTGCTAGTTTACAGATTCAGTCAGGTTTGCTTGCACAGATCAGAGAGGCTCAAAAGACTGATCCTCACATCTTGAAGAACCAAGAAAAAGCTAAAGGGGGAGAGTCAGAGTTTAAATTACATGCAGATGGCATCTTCAGATTCAGGGACAGAGTATGTGTTCCTAGTGATCCGACTTTGAAGAATGAGATCCTGTCCGAGGCACATAATTCGAGGTACACGATTCACCCGGGCAGTACTAAGATGTATAGAGATTTGAAGCAACACTTCTGGTGGAACAATATGAAGAGGGAGATTGCTGGGTATGTATCCAGATGTTTGACTTGTCAGAGGATTAAAGTTGAGCATCAGAGGCCAGCTGGACTTCTACAGCCGTTGTCGATTCCGCAATGGAAGTGGGTACATATAACAATGGACCTTGTGACCGATCTTCCTAGATCTCCGAGAGGATGTGATTCTGTTTGGGTTGTTGTGGACCGCTTGACTAAAGTTACACATTTTATTCCCGTGAACAAACAGGATAGCCTTGATAAGCTAGCTGAATTGTATGTTGCTAATATTGTGAGATTGCATGGTGTGCCACAGAGTATAGTGTCAGATAGGGATCCCAGATTCAGATCTCGTTTTTGGCAGAAGTTGCAAGAGGCCATGGGAACTAAGTTGAGCTTCAGTACTGCATATCATCCGCAAACTGATGGCCAGTCTGAGAGAACCATCAGGATCTTGGAAGACATGCTTCGGGCATGTGTGCTAGACTTTGGGAAGAATTGGGAGAAGTTTTTGCCTTTAGCGGAGTTCGCCTACAACAATAGTTATCAATCTACTATAGGTATGGCTCCCTACGAGGCGTTGTATGGTCGGAAATGCAGATCCCCATTATATTGGGAGGAGGTTGGAGAGATGAGAACAGTTGATCCGACTGTGTTACCTGAGATGATTAAGATGGTAGATAATGTTCACCTCATTCGCCAGCGTATGCTTACAGCTCAGAGTCGTCAGAAGAGTTATGCAGATAAGCACCGTCGGGATCTTAAGTTTGATTTGGGAGATTGGGTGTTTCTTAAGATTTCTCCACGGAAGGGATTGATTCGGCACGGTAAGAGCGGGAAGCTTAGTCCCAGGTATGTGGGTCCGTATGAGATCACCGAAAAGGTAGGTCCTTTGGCTTATCGATTAGCTTTGCCTCCGAGCTTGTCGCGACTGCATGATGTGTTCCATGTGTCTATGTTGAAGAAGTACCATCCAGACCCTTCACATGTACTTGAACCAGAGCCTTTGCAGATTGAAGAAAAGTTATCCTACGAAGAGAAACCGATTAGAATTGTGGATCGGAAGATTCAGGAGCTTCGCAGGAAGAGTATTGCGTTAGTGAAGGTCCTGTGGAATCATCATGGGTTTGAGGAAGCGACTTGGGAAAGAGAGGACCAAGTTCGGGATCAGTATCCGGAGTTGTTTGTTGACCAGGTAAGAATTGCGTGGGCGCAATTGTTTTAAGGGGGAGAGGGTGTAATACCCGAGCCCGGAATATGAATTTTCTTTGTTTATTATTTTGAAAATTTTATTTCCTTAAATTCTTTGTGAATTAACTGTTACTTTCTCGCCGACGCAGCGTGCATTACATATACGGAGCGATAGCTAGATAACGAGTTCCAGTCCTCAGCAAATAGTGAAACTAGTATTTAGATGACTTAAATTTTATATTTTAAATATTGCTAACTTTATTTGAACTTACCATAGCTGAAACGGCTTTAAAACGCGCGAAATAGGGCCCTTTGACCAAGTTTTTAAGTAGTTTGACTTAGCCCTTTTACCCTTTGACCATTTGACCCTTAAATAAGTTAAAACTAAGCAAAATAAAATAAAAACAGCAGCAAAACAGCAGCAGGTCGTGATCTCCCTTAGAGGAAAAAAAAAAAAACCTTTCAACCTTCCAAACGATCAATCTTCGCGTGTGCTCGGGCGGGGTGATTACCGAGGCAACCAACGTTGTTTTCCTAGCGACTAGGAGGACCTAAGGTGAGGGAAGCATGTTATTTGCGCATTTATACGTTGTGTTAGTTAACTTTATCAGTTTTTAGATTTATCCGTAGATCGTTATTTAAAGCGAATTGATGCTTCTAAAATGTTCCTTAGCATTGGTAGAACATGTATTTATGGCTTTGTAACATTTTCTGCGGTTAAATGTTGTGATTGCAACTTGAATTGTGATATGAATAGTACTTTGTGAATAGTAAAACCTTGAAACGTTGAAATTGCGCCGTTATGCTTTCCGTTGATGTAGAAACGTGCTAGGTATGCTAGAATGCTAAAATGTGTGGTTTGTTTGGGTTGCGTAGTGGAAAAAATGAGAATTAAGCCTTTGGGAAAGTCGGGGTCGTTTAGGTCGACTTTGGCATTTTCTCGTTTTGCGTGTTGGCATTGCTTCGGGAAGCCATGGAAGCACTTTTGGTGCGAATATGGCGTTGGTTGGGTGTTTGGTTGTTGTAGTTGTAGTTCAAACGAGAAAGGGGGAAATCGGGGCTTTGCGCGAGTTCTAGGGTGAAGTAAGGTTTCGGGGTCTTTAGACGTGCCTTATGGTGACCTAGGAGGGTTGGCGAAGTCGGTTTCCAGAACTCGTGGCTCGTTTGGAAATGGTAGCATTTTGACAGTTGGGGCCGATTTGTGTTTTTGTGTGTTTACTTGTCTTTATGCTCATAGAATGCTTAGAATTACTTGAATTGTTTGTTTGAGTTGTTTTGGATTGAATTTCTTATCAAATTGCTGCTATTGCGTGCGAGAGTAACCTACTTTGTTATTCTCCCACGTGTGGTTTATCGCTTGTTTATTGCTTGTTTATTGTCTTGTATCGAGTCTTGCATGGCATAGTGTCTCGCACGTGAGTGATGGGCCTCTCTGGGTAGCCTTGGGTTGCCAGTGTTGGTTGCTCTAGCTCCGCTGCTATTCCCTTTTTCGCTTGGGTTGCCTCCCAGGGAGATTTGGGTCATAGGATTGATGGATACTTCCGGAGTATTCCAAACTGGTGTTATAAGGTGGTTTTGGGCCGGCGCGTCGTCATCAAATTCGTGTTTGAAAGTGGTTCGTGAAAAGAGTATCGTATCCTTGATTGAGTGTTTGCAGCTTTAAATACTTGCCTTGCTTTGTTGTTGGCTTTGGATATATCTTTATATGATTTGTATGTATTGTTTGGCTAATTGCATTGCATACTCCTCTCATCTCCGTCCTTGAGACCAATTGCCCTCGCTGAGCAATAGTTTTTGCTCATTCCTCTCTATACTATGTTTTTACAGGAGTAGTTGAGGCAGACCCTCTCGAGGTAATTGAGGAGGAGGAGCAGGTGGAGGTGTTTCCGTGATAGCACTTACCTGTTTTGCTGGTGGTTGGTTACCAGTTTTGTGCAAGCCTTGATGTTATGTATATTGCGTGAAGGAAGCTTAATTTTGAGGCTTGTAGCCTTGTATATATATTTTCTAGTTGAGATCTTTATTAGTTTTATGTTGAAATGGATTAAAGTTTGTAAGTTGTAAACTTATACTCGGATGACTAGTGAAGATTGCATGCTAATGGCTAATGGTTTAGTGGCATAAGTACTTGTGTAGTATGCATATCATTTTTGGTTTGGAAAGATGGATAATAAGAAATGTATGTTTTATAGAAAGTTGGCTTGTTTTGATTATTTTATAGCTTTCGCAAGTGTTATATTGGTTTAGGGTTTTCGGATTGTCCGCGGTACAGAGGAGACTCCGTCCGTGTGTCGGGTCCGGGCTTGGCCTTTTGCGGGGTTGGGTCGGGGCGTGACAGATAGTCCTGAGAAATTGGGAGATATGTATGTGGCAGAGATTGTAAGATTGCACGGGATGCCTGTGAGTATTGTATTAGATAGGGATCCTCGTTTTACTTCCTGATTTTGGAAGAGATTGCAAGAAGCTTTGGGAACGAAGTTGAGTTTCAGCACGACTTATCACCCTCAGACTGATGGACAATCTGAGAGAACTTTTCAGATTTTGGAGGATATGTTGAGGGCGTATGTTTTAGACTTCGGGAAAGGTTGGGATAAATATCTGTCTCTAGCGGAGTTCGCTTATAATAACAGTTATCAGGCCACTATCAGAATGGCCCCATTTGAGGCGTTGTATGGACGTAAGTGTTGATCCCCAATTTACTGGGATGAAGTAGGTGAGACGAAGACTTTTGACCCGACCCTTCTACCTGAACTTATGAAGACTGTTGATAATATCCACCTCATCCGGAAACGGATGCATACCGCCCAGAGCAGGCAGAAAAGTTATGCAGACTCACGGAGACGGAGCCTAGAGTTTGAGGTCGGCGACAAGGTGTTCTTGAAGATATCACCCCAGAGGGGATTGATTAAACACGGCAAGGGTGAAAAGTTGAGCCCGAGGTTTGTGGGACCCTTTGAGATAATTGAGAAAGTTGGCAAATTGGCGTATCGCCTGAAGCTACCCCAAAACCTCTCCAATATTCATGACGTCTTTCATGTTTCAATGTTACAGAAATATCACCCTGGTCCATCGCATATCTTGGAGCCAGAGCCGTTGTAGCTTCGGGAGAACTTGTCTTATGAAGAGAAGCCCATTCGGATCCTAGACCAGCAAGATCGGGAGTTGCGCAGCAAATCTATACCGATGGTGAAAGTGTTATGGGATCATCATGGAGTTGAAGAAGCAACGTGGGAAAGGCGAGACCAGATGGAACAACAGTATCTAGCATTATTTCAAAGGTAATATTGAATTTCGGGATGAAATTCTTTTAAGGGGGAGAGGATGTGAGGCTCGACCTCGATTTGCGTGCGATACCTTGTTTCGTGTACCCTAACCTAGATTTGCGTGTCTTGACCTAGGTTTAAGAGTCGTGTTTCATTTTGTGTGCCTTGCATTGAATTACATGCATTCATTTAGGGTCGCGTGTATTAACTTAGGAAACGTGCATTCGTCTCGTAGTTTGTGCCTTATCTCGTAGTGCGTGCCCAAAACCTAGGAAGGCGTGCCCTCACGCTAATCAAGAAAGCATCTTACACGAAGCATTAGATCATTAATTAATCCTACAAACTCCACTAACTAATATTAAATTGCTAATTCAACCCACTAGAAGACAAAATCTCACAAAAAGCTAGACATTCTTTATTCTTTATTCTTTGCATATCCCAAACACACAATTTAATAATGCTCAAAAGATGACAAAAATTCAGAATTTTGCATTGCCTTGGCTGACCACCTCTTGCATTTGTGCATGCAATTCAATTTCAAAATTTGTACATAAACATTCTATGACATACTATGACACAAAGCATAAAAAATTGGCTCAAAGCTCTACCCAAGGCACCATATTCTCGACACAAACTCCATGCCCATACTTGAAATTTCAAAAATCCTTCTTGAAGACACAAAATTCTGATTTTACAAGGCCCTAGGCCGACAAGCATCAATACCCATCAAAGCTTTTCATTTTTCTTTTAATTTCTCTCTTTCTCTCATTCTTCTCTCTCTCTCTCGGACTTGGCTGAAATTCTTCTCTCCATAGCTTAAGTTCATCACTCAATGGTTCATCAAGACATGCAAGAAGCTAGGAGCTCGACCAAGCAAAGCTACGAACAAAGAAACTCACATGCAAGCTCATAGCACTTTCATTTCGGCTTAGGTGAGTTTGTTCGCTTCCATTTCGTTTTCTTCTTGTTCTAACCACATGCACCTACTAAGAACATGGTTACTAAGCTAGAAAATTAGAGAAAATCAAGTGGTCTCTCAGCTAAGCAAGGAAAATAGTCAATCTTGTGCATCATCAAGAGTTTGCGAGGATGAAAAAACAGCGCAAATAGAAGAAAGTGGCCCAAAACTGATGAAAACGTTCAATTTTGGGTTCCTATTACAAGTGCAGCCATGCAGGCTTGCTTCCCCTGTCAAAGAATTCCTGTAGAGCTTTCCAACGATATACTATCGACCGCATAACTCCATACGGATCAAAAGTTATAATTACCGGAGCGACGGAGACCAGGTCACAGGCCTCACGACCTCGGTTTGCAAACCCAGCCCCTCTATGAAGCGAAGTTGTCTTGCCCAAGATGCTGTGGGACTCAAGGAAAGAAATGTGACAGATGAAGCATCTTGGAAAGGCTCAACGACAGAATAAAAAAGGAAAAAAGGGGTGCAACACGAAGACTTCCCAGGGGATTACCCATCCTAGTACGGCTCCTGCCCAAGAACGCTTAACTTCAGAGTTCTGATGGGATCCAGTGTATTAGTACTGGTATAATCACACCCATCAAGTTGTGGGTGCAAAGCCCTTATGTGTTGACGGTTCACAGTCCCAGCCCAGAGAGACGACCCATTAAAAAGGCCCAATGGGCTGATCTACAACCCATCTGTTTCCACAACACAGCATCCGCGCAAGACGTGATATCGACGCATAGTAGGGCCCTCTAATATCTTACAAGTTAGGTTATCGGCCTTTTTGCGGCTCACAACGTACGATTCGGGATGAAAAAACATCACAAACAGACAAAAATGGCTCAAAAATGATGAAAACGTTAGATTTTGGTTTTCGAAAACAAGCGCAGCCAAGCAGGCTTGCTGCTCCTCTTCGTAGTGCTCTCGGAGAACTTTTCAATGATATACTGTAGGCCGTATAACTCCTTACGGATCAAAAGTTATAGGCACCGGATAGACAGAGACCAGGTCACAGGCCTGACGACCTCGGTTTGTAGGCCCAGCCCCTTTGCGAAGCGAAGTTGTCTTACCCAAGATGTTGTGGGACTCGAGGAAAGAAATGTGATGGATGAAGCATCTTGGCATGGCTAAACTGCACAATAAAAAATGAAAACTAGGGTACAACACGAGGTCTTCCTAGGGGGTTACCCATCCTAGTACAACTCCCACCCAAGCACGCTTAACTTCGGAGTTCTGATAGGATCTGGTGCATTATTGATAGTATGATCGAACCCATTAAGTTGTGGGTACAAAGCTCTTATGTGTTGACGGTTCACAGTCCCAGCCCAAGGAGACGGCCCATTAAAAAGGCCCAATGGGCTTATCGATAGCCCATCTGCTTCCACAGCCCAGCATCCTCACAAGACGTGATATCGATGCATATTAGGGGCCTCTAATGTCCCACGAATCAGCTTATCGGCCTTTTTGCGGCTCAAGAAGAACGACTCGGGATTAAAAAATAGCACAAATAGAACAAAAGTAGCCCAAAACTGATGAAAATGTTTGATTTTGGGTTTAGAATACAGGCACAGCAAAGAAGGTTTGCTACCCCTATCGTAGAGCTCTCGGAGAACTTTTCAACGATATATTGTGTACCACATAACTCCTTACGGATCAAAAGTTATGGGCATTAGAACGACGGAGACGAGGTCACAGGCGTCACGACCTCGTATTGCGGGCCCTGCCCCTCCGCGAAGTGAAGTTGTCTTGCCCAAGATACCGTAGGACTCGAGAAAAGAAATGTGATAGATGAAGCATCTTGGCATGGCTGAACGGCGCATTAAAAAATAAAAATGGGGGTGCAACACGAGGACTTCCCAAGGGGTTACCCATCCTAGTACGACTCCCACCCAAGCACGCTTAACTTCGAAGTTCTGATGGGATCCGGTGCATTTATGCTAGTATGATCGCACCGGTCAAGTTATAGGTGCAAAGCCATTATGTGTTGACGGCTCACAGTCCCAGCCTAGGGAGACGACCCATTAAAAAGGCCCAATGGGCTTATCGACAACCCATATGCTTTTACACCGCAATATCCTCATAAGACGTGATATTGACATGTACTAGGGCTCTCTAATGTCCCACGAGTCAGGTTATCGACCCTTTTGCGGCTCATGACGAACGACCTGGGATGAAAAAATAGCGTAAACAGAAGAAAAGTGGCCCAAAACTAATGAAAACGTTCAATTTTATGTTCTGAAAACAAGCACAGCCTAGCAGGCTTGCTAGCCCCATCATAGAACTCCCGGAGAGCATTCCAACGATATACTGTGGGCCGCATAACTCCATACGGATAAAAAATTATGGGCACCGGAGAGACAGAGAGCAGGTCACTAGCCTCACAACCTCGGTTTATGGGCCCAGCCCCTCTGCAAAGCAAAGTTTTCTTGTGCAAGATGCAATGGGACTCGAGGAAAAAAATGTGACCGATAACCTAACTCGTGGGACATTAGAGTGCCCTACTACACGTCGATATCATGTCTTGCGAGGATGCTGCATTGTAGAAGCAGATGGGTTGTCGATTAGCCCATTGGGCCTTTTTAATGGGCCGTCTCCCTGGGCAGGGACAGTAAATCGTCAACACATAAGGGCTTTGCACCCATAACTTGACGTGTATAATAATACAAGCACTAATGCACTGGATCCCATCAGAACTCAAAAGTTAAGCATCCTTGTACGAGAGTCGTAGTAGGATAGGTAACACCTTGGGAAGTCCTTGTGTTGCACCCCCTTTTTCATTTTTTATTGCACCGTTCAGCCATGCCAAGATGCTTCATCCATCACATTTCTTTCCTCGAGTCCCATGGCATCTTGAGCAAGACAACTTCGCTTTGTGGAGGGGCTGGCCCCGTAAACCCATATCGTGAGGCCAATGACCTGGTCTCCGTCCCTCCGGTACCCATAACTTTTGATTCGTATGGAGTTATGCCCCCACAGTATATCGTTGGAAAGCTCTCCGGGAGCCCTACAACGGGGGTAGCAAGCCTGCTAGGTTGTGCCTATTTTCAGAACATAAAATCAAACGTTTTGATTAGTTTTGGGCCACTTTTCTTTCATTTATACTATTTTTTCATCCTGTGTCGTTCGTCGTGAGCTGCGAAAGGGCCGATAACCTGACTAGTGGGACATTAGAGAGCCCTAGTACATGTCAATATCACGTCTTGCAAGGATGCTACATTGTGGAAGCAGATGGGTTGTCAATAAGCCCATTGGGCCTTTTTAATGGGTCGTTTCCCTGGGTTGGGACTGTGAACCTTCAGCACATAAGGGCTTTGCACCCGCAACTTGACTGGTGCGATCATACCAGCACTAATGCACCGGATCCCATCAGAACTCCGAAGTTAAAAGTGCTTGGGCAGGAATCGTACTAGGATGGGTGACCCCGTGGGAAGACCTCGTGTTACACCCGCTTTTTCATTTTTTATTGCGCCGTTCAGCCATGCCAAGATGCTTCATCGGTCACATTTCTTCCCTCGAGTCCCATGACATCTTAGGCAAGACAACATCGCTTCGCGGAGGGGCTGGGCCCATAAACCGAGGTCGTGAGGCCTGTGACCTGGTCTCCGTCGCTCCGGTGCCGATAACTTTTGATTCGTAAGGAGTTATGCGGCCCACAGTATATCGTTGGAAAGCTCTCTGGGAGCTCTACGACGTGGGTAGTATACCTGCTAGTCTGCGCTTGTTTTTGGAACCCAAAATTGAATATTTTCATCAGTTTTGGGTCATTTTTCATCTCTTTGCACAATTTTTTCATCATGGGTCGTTCGTCGTGAGCTGTGAAAAGGCCGATAACCAGACTCATGGGACATTAGAGGGCCTTACTATACGTCAATATCACATCTTGCAAGGATACTGCACTGTGGAAGCAGATGGGTTATCGATAAGCCCATTCGGCCTTTTTAATGGGCCGTCTCCCTAGGCTGGGATTGTGAACTATCAACACATAAAGGCTTTGCACCCACAACTTGATGGGTGCACTCATACCAGCACTAATGCACCAGATCCCATCAGAACTCTGAAGTTAAGCGTGCTTGGCGGGAGTCGTACTAGGATGGGGACCCCCTGGGAAGTCCTCGTGTTGCACCCCCTTTTTCATTTTTTATTGCACTGTTCAGCTATGCCAAGAAGCGTAATCCGTCACATTTCTTTTCTCGAGTCCCATGGCATCTTGGGCGAGACAACATCGCTTCGCGGAGGACCTGTGCTTGCAAACCAAGGTCGTGAGCCTTTGACCAGGTCTCTGTCGTTCCGGTGCCTATAACTTTTGATCTGTAAGGAGTTAGTAGCCCACAGTATATCGTTGGAAAGCTCTCCGGGAGCTCTACAATTGGGGTAGCAAGTCTTCCCCGTTGCGCCTGTATTCGGGATCCAAATTTGAACGTTTTCATCAGTTTTGGGCTACTTTTCTTCTGTTTACGCTATTTTTTCATCCCGGGTCGTTCTTCGTTAGCCGTGAAAAGACCAATAACTAGACTCATGGGAAATTAGGGGGCCTATTATGCATCGATATCTGGTCTTGTGAGGCTTCTGCGTTGTGGAAACAAATGTGTTATTGATAAACCCATTGCCCCTTTTTAATGGGTCGTATCCCTGGGCTGGGACTGTGAACCGTCAACACATAAGGGCTTTGCACCCACAACTTGACGGGTGTGATCATACCAGCACTAATGCACCGGATCCCACTAGAACTCCGAAGTTAAGCGTGCTTGGGCGGGAATCGTACTAAGATGGGTGAACCCCTGGGAAGTCCTCGTGTTGTACCCCTTTTTTCATTTTTAATTGCACTGTTCAGCCATGCTAAGATGCTTCATCCCTCACATTTCTTTCCACGAGTCACACGGCAACTTGGGCAAGACTACTTCGCTTCATGGAGGGGTTGGACTTGCAAACCGTGGTCATGAGGCCTGTGACCTGGTCTCCGTCACTCTGGTGCCCATAACTTTTGATCCATAAGGAGTTATCCGGCCCATAGTAAAACGTTGGAAAGCTCTCCGGGAGGTCTACAACTGAGGTAGTAAGCCTTCCCCGTTGCGCCTGTATTCGGAACCCAAATTTGAACGTTTTTATCAATTTTGGGCTACTTTTCTTCTGTTTGCGCTATTTTTTCATCCCGGGTCATTCGTTGTGAGCCGTGAAAAGGCAGATAACCTGACTCGGGGGACATTAGAGGGCCTAACTACGCATTGATATCACATCTTGCAAGGATGCTACGTTGTAGAAGTAGATGGGTTGTCGATAAGCCCATTGGGAATTTTTAATGGGCCGTATCCTTGGGCTGGGACTGTGAACCATCAACACATAAGGGCTATTCACCCACAACTTGACCGGTGCGATCATACAAGTACTAAAGCACCGAATCCCATCAGAACTCAGAAATTAAGCGTACTTGGGCGAGAGTCGTACTAGGATAGGTGATCCCTTGGGAAGTCCTCATGTTGCACACCCTTTTTCATTTTTTATTGCTTTGTTCGGCCATGCCAAGATGATTCATCAGTCACATTTCTTTCCTCGAGTCCCACGGTATCTGGCCCCGCAAATCGAGGTCGTAAGGCCTGTGACCTGGTCTCCGTCTTTCCGGTGCCCATAAATTTTGATCCGTAAGGAGTTATGTGACCTACAGTATATCGTTTGAAAGCTCTTCAGGAGATCTACGACGAGGGCAGCAAGCATGCTTTGCTGCGCTTGTTTTTGGAACCCAAAACCGAACGTTTTCATCAGTTTTGGACCTCTTTTCTTCTGTTTACATTGTTTTTTCATCCCGGGTCATTCGTCGTGAGCCGCAACAAGGATGATAAACTAATTCGTAGGACATTAGAGGGCCCTACTATGAGTCGATATCACGTCTTGAGAAGATGCTGCGTTGTCAAAGCAAATGGGCTGTCGATAAGCCCATTGGGCCTTTTTAATGGGCCGTCTCCTTAGGCTGGGACTGTGAACCGTCAACACATAAGGGCTTTGCACCCACAACTTGACGAGTGTGATCAAACAAGCACTAATGCTCTGGATCCCATCAGAACTCCGAAGTTAAGCGTGCTTGGGTGGTAGTTGTACAAAGATAGGTGACCCCTTGGGAAGTCCTTATGTTGTACACCTTTTTTTATTTTTTATTGCGTCGTTCAGCAATGCCAAAATGCTTCATCCGTCACTTTTCTTCGCTCGAGTCCCATTGTCTCTTGGACAAGACAACTTCGCTTTGCGGAGGACTGGGCCCATAAACCGAGGTCGTGAGGCCTGTGACCTGGTCTCTGTATTTTCAATGCCCATAACTTTTGATCCGTAAGGAGTTTTGCGGCCCACAGTATATCGTTAGAAAGCTCTCCGGGAGCTCTACGATGGGAGCAGCAAGTCTGCTCAGCTTTGCCTATTTTTGAAACCCAAAATCAAACGTTTTCATCAATTTCAGACCACTTTTCTTCTGTTTACACTATTTTTTCATCCCAACTCGTTCGTCGTGAGCCGCAAAAAGGCCGATAACCTGACTCGTGGGATATTAGAGGGCCTATTATGCATCGATATCACGTCTTGCAATGATTCTGCGTTGTGGAAACAGATGTGTTATTGATAAGCCTATTGCGCCTTTTTAATGGGTCGTCTCCCTGGGCTAGGACTGTGAACCGTCAACACGTAAGGGCTATGCACCTATAACTTGACGGGTGCGATCATACTAGTACTAATACACCGGATCCCATAAGAACTCCAAAGTTAAGTGTGCTTGGGCTGGAGTCGTACTAGGAGGGGTGATCCCCTAGGATGTCCTCATGTTGCACCCTCTTTTTCATTTTTTATTGCACCGTTCAGCCATGCCAAGATGCTTCATCCGTCACATTTCATTCCTCGAGTCCCCTGGCATCTTGGATGAGACAACTTCTCTTTGCGGAGGGGCTGGGCCCGCAAACCGAGGCCGTGAGGACTATGACCTTGTCTCCGTCACTCCGGTGCCCATAAATTTTGATTCGTAAGGAGTTATGTGGCCTATAGTATATCGTTCGAAGTTTCTCCGGGAGCTCTACTATGGGGGCAGCAAGCCTGCTCGGCCAGGCCATTTTTTGAAACCCAGAACTAAACGTTTTCATCATTTTCGGGCCACTTTTCTTCTGTTTACATTTTTTTTTCATCCCGGTTAGTTCGTCGTGAGCCGCGAAAAGGGCGATAAACTGATTCGTGGGGCATTAGATGGCCCTACTATGCGTCGATTCCACGTCTTGCGAGGATGCTGCATTGTCTAAGTAGATGGGTTGTTGACAAGCCTATTGGTCCTTTTTAATAGGCCGCCTCCCTAGGCTGGGACTGTGAACCGTCAACACATAAGGGATTTTTACCCAGAAGTTGACGGGTGCGATCATACCAGCACTAATGCAACGGATCCCATCAAAACTCTGAAGTTGAGCATTCTTGGGCGGGAGTCGTACTAGGATGGGTGACCCCCTGGGAAGTCCTCGTGTTGCACCCCTTTTTTCATTTTTTATTGCGCCATTCAGCCATGCCAAGATGTTTCATTCGTCACATTTCTTTCCACGAGTCCCACGATATCTTGGGCAAGACAACTTCGCTTCACAGATGGGCTGGACTTGCAAACCGAGGTCGTGAGGCCTGTGACCTAGTCTCCGTCGCTCCGGTGCCCATAACTTTTGATCCGTAAGGAGTTATGCGGCCCAAAGTATATCGTTGGAAAGCTCTTCGGGAGATCTACAACAGGGGTAGCAAGACTTCCTGGTTGGATTAGTATACAGAACCTAAATTCGAATGTTTTCATCAATTTTGGGCTACTTTTCTTCTATTTGCGATATTTTTTCCTCCCAGGTCGTTCGTCCTGAGCCGCAAAAAGGCCGATAACCTGACTCGTGGGACATTAGAGGGCCCAACTACGCGTCGATATCACATCTTGCAAGGATGTAGCGTTGCAGAAATAGATAGGTTGTCGATAAGCCCATTGGGCATTTTTAATGGGCCATCTCCCTGGGCTGGGACTATGAACCATCAACACCTAACGGCTATACACCCACAACTGGACGGATGCGATAATACAAGCACTAATGCACCGGATGCCATCAGAACTCCGAAGTTAAGTGTACTTAGGCGGAAGTCGTACTAGGATAGGTGACCCCATGGGAAGTCCTCGTGTTGCACACCTTTTTTCATTTTTTATTGCTCCGTTCAGCCATGCCAAGATGTTTCATCCGTAACATTTCTTTCCTCGAGTCCCACGGTATCGTGGGCAAGACAACTTGGCTTTGCAGAGGGGCTGGCCCCGCAAACCGAGGTCGTGAGGCCTGTGACCTAGTCTCTGTCTTTTCGGTGCCAATAAATTTTGATTCGTAAGGAGTTATGCGGCCCATAGTATATCGTTTGAAAGTTCTCCATGAGCTCTACGACGGGGGCAGCAAACTTGCTTTGCTGCGCTTTTTTTAGAACCAAAAACCGAATGTTCTCATCTGTTTCTGGCCACTTTTCTTTTATTTATGTTGTTTTTACATCCCGAGTCATTTGTCATGAGCCGCGAAAAGGCCGATAACCTGACTCGTGGGACATAGAAGGCCTTACTATGCGACGATATCACGTCTTGCGAGGTGGCAGTGTTTTGGAAGCAGATGGGTTGTCAATAAGACCGTTGGGCCTTTTTAATGGGTCGTCTCCTTGGGCTGGGACTATGAACCGTCAACACATAAGGGCTTTGCACCCACAACTTGACGAGTGCGATCATACCAGAACTAATGCACCAGATCCCATTAGAACTCCGAAGTTAAGCGTGCTTGGGCAGGACTCATACTAGGATGGGTGACCCACTAGGAAGTCCTCGTCTTGCACCCTATTTTTTTTATTTTTTATTACGCCGTTCGACCATGCGAAGATGCTTCATCCATCACATTTCTTTCCTCGAGTCCCATGGCATCTTGGGCAAGAAAACTTCGCTTCACGGATGGGCTGGGCTTGTAAACCGAGGTCGTAAGGCTTGTGACCTGGTCTCCGTCACTCCGGTGCCCATAACTTTTGAACCGTAAGGATTTATACGGCCTACAGTATATCATTGGAAAGCTATTCGGGAGCTCTACGATGAGGATAGCTAGCCTGCTTGGCTGCGCCTATTTTTGAAACCCAAAACCAAACATTTTAATCAATTTTTGGCCAATTTTCTTCTGTTTACGTTGTTTTTTCATCATGGGTCATTCGTCGTGAGCCGCGAAAAGGCCGATAGCCTAATTCGTGGGATATTAGAGGGCCCTATTAAGCGTCGATATCACATCCTGCCAAGATGCTGTATTGTGGAAACAAATGTGTTGTCGATAAGCCCATTAGGCCTTTTTATTGGGTCGTCTCCCTGGGTTGGGACTGTTAATAGTCAACACATAAGGGCTTTGTACCCACAACTTGACTGGTACGATCATACTAGCACTAATGCACCGAATCCCATCAGAACTCTGAAGCTAAGCGTGCTTGGGCGGGAGTCGTACTAGGATGGGTGACCCCTTTGGAAGTCCTAGTGTAGCACCCCCTTTTATATTTTTTTATTTTGCCATTTAGCCATGCCAAGATGCTTCATCCATCACATTTCTTTTCTCGAGTCCTACGGCATCTTGTGCAAGACAACTTCACTTCACGAAGGGGCTGGGCTTGCAAACCGAGGTCGTGAGGCCTATGACGTGGTCTCCATTGCTCCGGTGCCCATAACCTTTTATCCATAAGGAGGTACGTGGCCCACAATATATAGTTGGAAAGCTCACCAAGAGCTCTTCGACGGGGGTCGCAAGTCTGCTCAGCTGCACCTACTTGTTCGTAACCCAAAATTGAATTTTTTCATCAGTTTTGGGCCACTTTTGTTCTATTTATGCTATTTTTTTCATCCCAGGTCTTACATCGTGAGCCGCGAAAAGGCCGATAACCTGAGTTGTGGGACATTAGAGGGCTCTACTACACGTTGATATCACGTCTTGTGAGGACACTATGTTGTGGAAACAGATGGTTTGTCGATAAGCACATTGGGCCTTTTTAATGGGCTGTCTCCCTGGGCTGGGACTGTGAACTGTCAACACATATGGGCTTTGCACCCACAACTTGACAGGTGCGATCATACAAGCTCTAATGCGCCGGATCCCATCAGAACTCCGAAGTTAAGCGTGGTTGGATGGGAGTCGTAGTAGGATAGGTGACCCCCTGGGAAGTCCTCGTGTTGCACCCCGTTTTTCATTTTTTATTGCGCCGTTTAGCCATGCCAGGATGCTTCATCCGTCACATTTCTTTGCTCAAGTCCCACGACATCTTGGGCAAGACAACTTCACTTCGAGGAAGGGCTGGGCCCACAAACCGAGGTCGTGAGGCTGTGACCTGTTTTCTGTCTCTCCGGTGCCCATAACTTTTGATCTGTAACGAGTTATGCGGCCCATAGTTTATCATTGGAAAGCTCTCCGGGAGCTCTACGATAGGGGTAGCAATCTTGCTTGGCTGCGCCTATTTTTGGGACCCAAAATCTAACGTTTACTTCAGTTTCGGGCCACTTTTCTTCTGTTTGCGCTATTTTTTCATCCCAGGTCGTTCGTCGTGAGTCGTGAAAAGGCCGATAACCTAAATTTTTGTGATATTAGAGTGCCTTACTATGCGTTGATATCACGTCTTGTGAGGATACTATGTTGTAGAAGCAAATGGGTTAACGATAAGCCCATTGGGCTTTTTTCATTGGCCGTATCCCTGGGTTGGGACAGTGAACTGTCAACACAAAAGGCCTTTACACCCACAACTTGATGGGTAGGATCATACATTCACTAATGCACTGGATCCCATCATAACTCTGAAGTTAAGCGTGCTTGGGTTGGAGTTGTACTAGAATGGGTGACCCCTTGGGATGCCATCGTGTTGCACCCCGTTTTTCTTTTTTAATGCATCTTTCAGCCATGCTGAGATGCTTAATCCAAAACATTTCTTTCCTCTAGTCCCACAGCATCTTGGGCAAGACAACTTCGCTTCATGGGCAGGCCTGGGCTTGCAAACCGTGGTCATGAGGCCTGTGACCTGGTCTCCGTCGCTCCGGTGCCCATAACTTTTGATCCGTAAGGAGTTATGTGGCCCACAGTATATCATTGAAAAGCTCTCCGAGAGCTCTATGATGGGCGTAGCAAGCCTTCTCGGCTACGCTTGTATTCGGAACCCAAAATCGAATGTTTTCATTATTTTCGTGTAATTTTTTTTCTGTTTGCGCTATTTTTTCATCCCGAGTCGTTCATCGTGAGATGCAAAAAGGCCAATAACCTGACTCGTGGGATATTAGAGGGCCCTACTATGCGTTGGTATCATGTCCTGCGAGGATGCTGCGTTGTGGAAGTAGATGGGTTGTCGATAGGCCCATTGGGCCTTTTTAATGGGTCATTTCCCTAAGCTGGGATTGTGACCCGTCAAGACATAAGGGCTATGCATCCACAACTTAACGGGTGCAATCATACAAGCTCTAATGCACCGGATCCCTTCCGATTTCCGAAGATAAGCGTCCTTGGGCGGTAGTCATACTAGGATTGCTTACCCCATAGGAAATCCTCATGTTGCATCCCCGCTTTTCATTTTTTATTGCGCCGTTCAGCCATGCCAAGATACTTCATCTGTCATATTTCTTTGTTCGAGTCCCACGAAATCTTGGGGAAGACAACTTCACTACGCGCAGGGGCTGGGCCCACAAACCGAGGTCGTGAGGCCCGTGACCTGGTCTCCGTCTCTCTAGTGCCCATAACTTTTGTTCCGTAACGAGTTATGTGGCAAACAATAAATCGTTAGAAAGCTCTCTGGGAGATCTACGATGGTGGTAGGAATCTTGCTTGGCTGTGCCTTTTTTCGGGATGCAAAACTGAACTATTTCATCTGTTTCAAGTAAATTTTGTTTTGTTTGCGCTATTTTTTCATCCGAGGTCGTTCGTCATGAGCCGTAAAAAGCCGACTACCTGACTTGTGAGATATTAAAGGGCTTTACTATACGTTGATATCACGTCTTGTGAGGATGCTAGGTTGTGGAAGCAAATAGGTTATCAATAAACCCATTGGGCCTTTTTAATGGGTCGTCTCCCTGGGCTGGGATTGTGAACCGTCAACACAAAAGGGCATTTCACCCACAACCTGACGGGTGTGATCATACTAGCATTAATGCACCGGTTCCCAACAGAACTCCGAAGTTAAACGTGCTTGGGTTGTAGTTGTACTAGGAAGGGTGACCCCCTTGGAAGTCATCGTGTTTCACCCCCTTTTTCATTTTTTATTGTGCCGTTCAGCCATGCCAAGATGCTTAATCCATCCCATTTCTTTCCTCGAGTCCCACGACATCTTGGGCAAGACTACTTCACTTCACGGAGGGGCTGGGCTTGCAAACCAAGGTCGTGAGGCCTATTACCTGGTCTCCGTCGCTCCAGTACCCATAACTTTTGATCCGTAAGGAGTTATGCAGCCCACAGTATATTATTAGAAAGATCTCCGGGAGCTCTATGACGGGGGTAGTAAGCCTGCTCAACTATACCTATATTGAGAACCCAAAATCAAACACTTCCATCAGTTTTGAGCCACTTTTCTTCTATTTGCGATGTTTTTTGGTCCCGGGTCATTCGTCGTGAGCTGTGAAAAGTACGATAACTTGACTCATGGGGCATTAGAGGGGCCTACTATGCGTCGATATCTCATCTTTCGAGGATGTTGGTTGTAGAAGAAAATGGGCTATTGATAAGCCTATTGGGTCTTTTTAATGGGCCGTCTCCCTGGGCTGGGACTGTGAGCTTTCAACACATGAGGGCTTTGCACCCACAACTTGATGGGTGTGATCATACAAGCTCTAATGCACCAGATCCTATCAGAACTCAGAAGTTAAGCGTGCTTGGGAGGGAGTGTACTAGGATAGGTAACCCACTGGGAAGTCCTCTTGTTGCACCCTATTTTTCATTTTTTATTGTGCCGTTCAACCATGCCAAGATGCTTCATCCATCACATTTTTTTCCTCGAGTCCTACCACATCTTGGGCAAGGCAACTTCACTTCACGGAGGGGCTGGGCTTGCAAACCGAGGTCGTGAGGCCAGTGACCTGGTCTCCGTCGCTCTGGTGCCCAGAACTTTTGATTCGTAAGAAGTTATACGGCCCACAATATATCATTGGAAAGCTCTTCAGGAGTTCTACGACGGGGCCAACAAGACTTCTTGGTTGCGCCTGTATTCGAAAGCCAAAATCAAATGTTTTCATTAGTTTTGGGCAACTTTTCTACTGTTTGCACTATTTTTTCACCCCGGGACGTTTGTCTTGAGTCGCGAAAAGGCCGATAACCTGACTCGTGGAACATTAGGGTGCCCTACTACGCGTCGATATCACATCTTGCGAGGATGCGACATAATGGAAGTAGATGGGTTATCGATAAGCCCATTGGGCCTTTTTAATGGGTCGTCTCCTATGGCTGGGACTGTGAACCATCAATACAAAAGGGCTTTGCACCTACAACTTGACGGGTGCTATCATACCAGTACTAATGCACCAGATCCCATCAGAACTCTGAAGGTAAGCGTGCTTGGGCAGGAGTCGTACTCGGATAGGTGAGCCCCTGGGAAGTCCTCGTGTTGTACCCCCTTTTTCATTTTTTATTGAGCCGTTCAGCCATGCCAAGATGCTTCATCCGTAACATTTATTTCCTCGAGTCCCACGGCATCTTGGGCAAGACAACTTCGCTTCACAGAGGGGCTGGCCTTGCAAACCGAGGTCGTGAGACCAGTGACGTGGTCTCCGTCGCTCCGGTGCCCATAACTTTTGATCCGTAAGGGGTTATGTGGCCCACAATATATCAGTGGAAAGCTCTTCGGGAGCTCTAAGATGGGGGCAGCTAGCCTACTTGGCTGTGCCTGTATTCCGACCTAAAATCAAACATTTTCATCAGTTTCGGGACACTTTTCTTCTGTTTGCACAATTTTTTTCATCCCAGGTCATTCATCGTGAGTCGTAAAAAAGCCGATAACCTGACTCGTGGGACATTAGAGGGCCTTACTACGTGTTCATATCACGTCTTGTGAGGATACTACATTGTAGAAGCAGATAGGTTGTCAAGATGCCTATTGGGCCTATTTAATGGGTTGTCTCCCTGGGTTGGGACTGTGAACCATCAACACATAAGGGCTTTATACCCACAACATGACGGGTGTGATCATCCAAGCACTAATGCACCGGATCCCATCATAACTCTGAAGTTAAGCGTGCATGGACGAGAGTCGTACTAGGGTACGTAACCCCTTGGGAAGTCCTCGTGTTGCACCTCCTTTTTCATTTTTTATTGCGCCGTTCAGCCATGCCAAGATACTTCATCCGTCAAATTTCTTTCCTCGAGTCCCATGACATCTTGGGCAAGACAACATCGCTTCACAGAGGGGCTGGGCTAGCAAACTGGGGTCGTAAGTCCTGTGACGTGGTCTCTATCGCTCCGGTGCCCATAACTTTTGATCCGTAAGGAGTTATGAGGCCCACAGTATATCTTTGGAAAGTTCTCCGGGAGCTCTATGATGAGCTCCACAAGCTTGCTTGGCTGCACCTATTTTTGAAACCTAATATCAAACATTTTCATCAGTTTTGGGCCACTTTTCTTCAGTTAACTCTATTTTTTTGTCCCTGGTTGTTCATCGTGAGCTGCGAAAAGGCTGATAACCTGACTCGTGGGATGTTAGAGGGTCCTACTACGAGTCGATATCATGTCTTTCCAGGAAGCTACGTTGTGGAAGTAGATAGGTTGTCGATAAGCCCATTAGGCCTTTTTAATGGGCCGTCTTCCTGGGCTAGGACTGTGAACAGTCAACTCATAATGGCATTGCTTCCATAACTTGACGTGTGCGTTCATACAACTACTAATGCATTGGATCCTATCAGAACTCTGAAGTTAAGCGTGCTTGGGCAGGGGTCGTACTAGGATAGGTGACCCCCTGGAAAGTCCTCGTGTTGCACCCCATTTTTCATTTTTTATTGCGTCGTTCAAGCATGCCAAGATGCTTCATCCATCACATTTCCTTCCTCGAGTCCCACAGCATCTTGGGCAAGACAACTTCGCTTTGCGGAAAGGTTGGGCCCGCAAACCAAGGTCGTGAGACCTATAACCTAGTCTTCGTCTCTCTGGTGCCCATAACTTTTGATCCATAATGAGTTATACGGCCGACAGTATATCGTTGGAAAGCTCTCCAAGATCATTACGGCGGGGACAACAAGCTTGCTTGGTGGCGCATGTATTTGTAACACAAAATTGAACATTTTCATCAGTTTCAGGCCTCTTTTCTTCTGTTTGCACTATCTTTTCATCCCTATTCATTCGTCGTGAGCTGCAAAAAGGCCGATAAACTCACTCATGGGACATTAGCGGGCCCTACTACCCGTCAATATCACATCTTGCGAGGATGCTGCATGCTGGAAGGAGATGGGTCGACGATAAGCCTATTGGGCCATTTTAATGGGTCGTCTCCCTGGGCTAGGACTGTGAACCATCAACACATAAGGGCTTTGCACCCATATCTTGATGGGTGCAATCTTACAATCACTAATGCACTGGATCCCATCAGAACTCTGAAGTTAAGCGTGCTTGGGCGGGAGTCATACTAGGATAGGTAACCCCTTGGGAAGTCCTCGCATTGCACCCCCTTTTCATTTTTTATTGCACCGTTTAGCCATGCCAAGATGCTTCATCCGTAACATTTCTTTCCTCAAGTCCAACGACATCTTAGGCAAGACAACTTCGGTTCACGGAGGGGCAGGGCTTGTAAACTGAGGTCGTGAGGCCTGTGACATGGTCTCCGTCGCTCCGGTGCCGATAAATTTTGATCCGTAAGGAGTTATGCGACCCATAGTATATCGTTGGAAAGCTCTCCGGAAGCTCTACGATGGGGGTAGCTAGCCTGCTTAGCTATGCCTGTATTCGGAACCCAAAATCAAATATTTTTATCAGTTTCGAGCCACTTTTCTTCTGTTTGCGGAGTTTTTTCGTCCCCAGTCATTCGTCGTGAGTTGCGAAAAGGTTGATAACCTGACTCCTGGGACATTAGAGGGCCCTACTACGTGTTGATATCATGTCTTGTGAGGATGCTGCATTATGGAAGCAGATGGGTAGTCGATAAGCCCATTAGGCCTTTTTAATGGGCCATCTCCCTAGCCTAGGACTGTGAACCGTCAACACATAAGGGCTTTACACGTACAACTTGACGGGTACGATCATACAAGCATTAATGCACCAGATCCCTCTGGGAAGTCCTCGTGTTGCACCCCTTTTTTCATTTTTTATTGGGTCATTCAGCCATGCCAAGATGCTTCATCTGTCACATTTTTTTCCTCGAGTCCCACGACATCTTGAGCAAGACAACTTCGCTTCGCAGAGGGGCTAGGCTTGCAAACCGAGGTCATGATGCCTGTAACCTGGTCTCCGTTGCTCCGGTGCTCATAACTTTTGATCCTTATAGAGTTATACAGCCTACAGTATATCGTTTAAAAGCTCTCTAGGAGCTCTACGATGGGGATAGCTAGCCTGCTCAACTGCACCTATATTTGGATCCCAAAATCGAACAATTTTATCTTTCTCGGGTACTTTTCTTTTGTTTGCGTTGTTTTTTCATCCCAAGTCATTCGTCGTGAGCCGTGAAAAGGCCGATAACCTGACTCGTGGGACATTAGAGGGCCCTACTATGCGTCTATATCACGTCTTGTGAGGATGATGCGTTGTAGAGGCAGATGGATTGTCGATAAGCCCATTGGGCCATTTTAATGGGATGTCTCCCTAGGCTAGGCTGTGAACCATCAACACATAAGGGCTTTGTACCCACAACTTGACGGGTGCGATCATACCAGCACTAATGCACCGGATCCAATCAGAACTTCGAAGTTAAGCGTGCTTGGGCGGGAGTCGTACTAGGATGGGTGACCCCTTGGGAAGTCCTCGTGATGTACCCTATTTTTCATTTTTTATTGCGCCGTTCAGCCATGCCGAGATGCTTTATCCGTAACGTTTCTTTCCTCAAGTCCCACGGCATATTAGGCAAGACAACTTCACTTCGCGGAGGGGCTGGGCCTGCAAACCGAGGGCGTGAGTCTTGTGACTTGGTCTCCTTCTCTCCGGTGCCCAAAACTTTTGATCCGTAAGGAGTTATGCTGCCCACAGTATATCGTTGTAAAGCTCTCCGGGAGTTCTACGATGGGTGTAGAAAGCCTGCATAGCTGCGCCTGTTTTTGGAAAAAAAAATCCAACATTTTTATCAGTTTTGGGCCACTTTTCTTCTGTTTACGCTATATTTTTTATCCCAAGTCATTCGTCGTGAGTTCCAAAATGGCCGATAACCTGACTCGTGGGACATTAGAGGGCCCTACTACATGTCGATATAATATCTTGCAAGGATGCTGCGTTGTGGAAGCAGATGGGTTGTCGATAAGCTCATTAGGCCTCTTTAATGGGTCATCTCTCTGGGCTAGGACTGTGAACCGTCAACACATAAGGGTTTTGCAACCAGAAATTGATTGGTGCGATCATACTAGCCCTAATGCACCGGATCCCATCAGAACTCCGAACTTAAGCGTGCTTGGGCGGGAGTCGTACTAGGATGAGTGACCCCTAGGGAACTCCTCGTGTTGCACCCCTTTTTTCCATTTTTTATTGCACCGTTCAGCCATGCCAAGATGCTTCATCCATCACATTTCTTTCCTCGAGTCCCACGACACCTTGGGCTAGACAACTTCGCTTCACGGAAAGGCTAGGCTTGCAAACCAAGGTTGTGAGGCTTGTGACCTGGTCTCCGTTGCTCCGGTGCCCATAACTTTTGATCCCTAACGAGTTATCCGGCTTACAGTATATCGTAGGAAAGCTCTTCAGGAGCTTTACGACGGGGGCCGCAAGTTTACTCAGCTGCACCTATTTTTGGAACCCAAAATCAAACATTTTCATCAGTTTCAAGCCAATTTTCTTTTGTATACGGTGTTTTTTCAAACCGGGTCGTTCGTAGGGAGTCATGAAAAGGCCGATAACTAGACTCGTGGGACAATAGAGGGTCGTACTACTCGTCAATATCATGTCTTGCAAGGATGCTACATTGTGGAAGGAAATGGGTTGTCGATAAGCCCATTGGGCCTTTTTAATGGACCGTCTCCCTGGGCTGGGACTGTGAACCGTCAACAAATAAGGGCTTTGCACCCACAACTTGACTGGTACGATCATACAAGCACTAATGCACTGGATTCCATCAGAACTCTAAAGTTAAGCGTGCTTGGGCGGGAGTCGTACTAGGATAGGTGACCCCTTGGGCAGTCCTCGTGTTGCACCCCCTTTTTAATTTTTTATTGCGTTGTTCAGCCATGCCAAGATGCTTCATCCCTCACATTTCTTTCATCGAGTCCCGTGGCATCTTGGGTAAGACAACTTCGCTTCGCGGAGGGGTGGGCCCACAAATCGAGGTCATAAGGCCTGTGACCTGGTCTCCATCTCTCTGGTGCCCTTAACTTTTTATCTGTAAGGAGTTATGCAGCCCACTATATATAGTTGAAAAGCTCTATGGGAGCTCTACAATAGGGGCAACAAGCCTACTAAGCTGCACCTACTTTTGGAACCCAAAATCGAACGTTTTCATTAGTTTCGGGCTACTTTTCTTCGGTATATGGTATTTTTTCATACCGGGTCGTTTGTCAGGAGCCGCGAATAGGCCGATAGCCAGACTCGTAGGATATTAAAAGGCCTACTATGTGTTGATATCACGTCTTATGAGGATGCTGTGTTGTGGAAGCAGATGGGTTGTCGATAAACCCATTAGGCCGTTTTAGTGGGTCATCTCCGTGGGCTGGGAATGTGAACCGTCAACACATAAGGGTTTTACACCCACAACTTGACTAGTGCTATCATACAAGAACTAATGCACCAGATCCCATCAGAACTCTGAAGTTAAGCGTGCTTGGGCGGGAGTCGTACTAGGATAGGTTACCCCTTCGGAAGTCCTCGTGTTGCACCCCCTTTTTAATTTTTTATTGCGCCGTACAGCCATGCCAAGATACTTCATTCGTCACATTTATTTCCTCGAGTCCCACAGCATCTTGGGGAAGACAACTTCGCTTTGCGGAGGGGTTGGGCCCGTAAACCGAGGTCGTGAGGCTTGTGACTTGGTCTCCATCTCTCCGGTGCCTATTACTTTTGATCCGAAAGGAGTTATGCGACCCACAGTATATCGTTGAAAAGCTTTCTGGGAGCTCTACGATGTGGGCAGCAAGCATGGTTTGCTGTGCCTATTTTCAAAACCCAAAATTGAACGTTTGCATTAGTTTCGGACCACTTTTCTTCTATTTGTGCTATTTTTTCTATCCCAGGTCATTTGTCGTGTGCCGAGAAAAGGCCAATAACCTAACTCGTGGGATATTAGAGGGTCTTACAATACGTCGATATAACGTCTTACGGGGATATTTTGTTGTGAAAGAAGATGGGTTGTCGATAAGCTCATTGGGTCATTTTAATCGGTCGTCTCCCTGGGCTAGGACTGTGAACAGTCAACACATAAGGGCTTTGCACCCGCAACTTGACAGGTGAGATCATACCAGTACTAATGCACCAGGTCCCATTAGAATTCTTAAGTTAAGCATGCTTGGGTAGGATTCGTAGAAGTATGGGTGACCCCTTGGGAAGTCCACGTGTTGCAAACCCTTTTTCATTTTTTATTGCACCGTTTAGCCAAGCCAAGATGCTTCATCCGTCACATTTCATTCCTCGAGTCCTGCAGTATCTCGGGTGAGACAACATCATTTCGCGGAGGTGATGGGCCAACAAACCGAGGTCGTGAGGCCTGTGACCTAGTCTCCGTCGCTCCAGTGCCCATAACTTTTGATTCGTAAGGAGTTATGCGGCCCACAGTTTATCATTGGAAAGCTCTCCGAGATCTCTACGATAGGGGTGGAAAGCCTGCTCGATTGCGCCTATTTTTGAAATCCAAAATCTAATATTTTTATCAGTTTTGGGCTACTTTTCTTCTATTTACGGTGTTTTTTCGTCTCAGGTCATTCGTTGTGAGCCGCAACAAGGTAGATAACCAGACTCGTCAGACATTAGAGGGCCCTACTATCTGTCGATATCACGTCTTGCGAGGATACTATGTTGTGGAAGCAGATGGATTGTCGATAAGCCCATTGGGCCTTTTTAATAAGTCATCTCTCTGGGCTGGGACTGTGAACCGTCAACACATAAGGGCTTTGCAACCACAAATTGACTGGTGCAATCATACCAGCCCTAATGCACCAGATCCCATCAGAACACCGAAATTAAGCGTGCTTGGGCTAGAGTCGTACTAGGATGGGTGACCCATAGGGAAGTCCTCGTGTTGCACCCCTTTTTTCATTTTTTATAACGCCGTTCAACCATGCCAAGATGCTTCATCCGTCACATTTCTTTCCTCAAGTCCCACGACATCTTGGGCAAGACAAATTCGCTTCACGGAGGCGCTGGGCTTGCAAACCAAGGTTGTGAGGCCTGTGACCTGGTCTCCGTTGCTCCGATGCCCATAACTTTTGATCTGTAAGGAGTTCTGCGGCCTGCAGTATATTGTTGGAAAGCTCTTCAGGAGCTCTACAATGGGGGCCACGAGCCTGCTTGGTTGCGTCTATTTTTGGAAGCCAAAATCGAACGTTTTCATCAGTTTTGGGCCACTTTTCTTCTATATACGGTGTTTTTTCATCACGGGTCATTCGTCAGGAGCCGCGAAAAGGCCGATAACCTGACTTGTGGGACAATAGAGGGTCATACTACTCGTCGATGTAACGTCTTGTGAGGATGCTGCGTTGTGGAAGCAAATGGGTTATCATAAGCCCATTGGGCCTTTTTAATGGACCGTTTCCTTGGGCTGGGACTGTGAACCGTCAACACATCAGAGTTTTGCCCCTACAACTTGACGGGTGCGATCATACAAGCACTTATGCACCGGATCCCATCAAAACTCAAAAGTTAAGCGTGCTTGGTCGGGAGTCGTACTAGGATAGGTGACCCCCTGGGAAGTCCTCGTGTTGCACCCCCTTTTTAATTTTTTATTGCGCCGTTCAGCCATGCCAAGATGCTTCATCCGTCACATTTATTTCCTCGAGTCCCACAGCATATTGGGCAAGACAACTTCGCTTTGTAGAGAGGCTGGGCCTGCAAACCGAGGTCGTGAGGCCAGCGACCTGGTCTCTGTCTCTCTATTACCCATTAATTTTGATCTGAAAGGAGTTATACGACCCACAGTATATCCCTGGAAAGCTCTCCGGGAGCTCGATGACTGGGGCAGCAAGCATGCTTTGCTGTGCCTATTTTCAGAGCACAAAATCGAACGTTTTCATCAGTTTCAGACCACTTTTCTTCTGTTTGAGCTATTTTTTTATCCCGGGTCATTCGTCGTGAGCCGGGGAAAGGCTGATAACCTGACTCATGGGATATTAAAGGGTCGTACTATGCGTCGATATCACGTCTTGTGGGGATGCTATGTTGTGAAAGCAGATGCGTTGTCGATATGCTCATTGGGTCATTTTAATTGGCTGTCTCCCTAGGCTGGGACTGTGAACCGTCAACACATAAAGGCTTTGCACTTACAACTTGATGGGTGTAATCATACCGGCACTAATGCATCGGATACCATCAGAACTCCGAAGTTAAGCATGTTTGGGCGGAATTCGTACTAGGATGGGTGACCCATTGGGAAGTCCATATGTTGTACCCCCTTTTTAATTTTTTACTGCGCCGTTCAGCCATGCCAAGATGCTTCATCCGTCACATTTATTTCCTCGAGTCCCATAGCATATTGGGCAAGACAAATTCACTTTGCGGAGAGGCTGGGCCCGCAAACCGAGGTCGTAAGGCTTGTGACCTGGTCTCCGTCTCTCCGTTGCCCATTACTTTTGATCCAAAAGGAGTTATACGGCCCACAGTATATCGTTGGAAATGTCTCCGGGAGTTCTACGACTGGGGCAACAAGCATGCTTTGCTGTGCCTATTTTTACAGCCTAAAATCGAACGTTTTCATCAGTTTCAGACCACTTTTCTTCTATTTGAGGTATTTTTTTTATCCTGGGTCGTTTGTCGTGAGCGGGGAAAAGGCCGATAACCTGACTCGTGGGATATTAGAGGGCCGTACTATGCGTTGATATCACGTCTTGTGGGGATGCTATGTTATGAAAGCAGATGGGTTGTCGATATGCTCATTGGGTCATTTTAATCGGCCGTCTCCCTAGGCTGGGACTGTGAACCGTCAACACATAAGGGCTTTGCACCTACAACTTGATGGGTGCGATCATACCAACACTAATGCATCGGATACCTTCAGAACTCTGAAGTTAAGCGTGTTTGGGTGGAATTCGTACTAAGATAGGTGACCCCTTGGGAAGTCCACGTGTTGCACCCCCTTTTTCATTTTTTATTTCACCGTTCAGCCATGCCAAGATACTTCATCCATCACATTTATTTCCTCGAGTCCCACAACATATTGGGCAAGACAACTTTGCTTTGCAAAGAGGCTGGGCCCGCAAGCCAAGGTCATGAGGCTTGTGACCTAGTCTCCGTCTCTTCGTTGCCCATTACTTTTGATCCGAAAGGCGTTATATGGCCCACAGTATATCGTTGGAAAGGTCTCCAGGAGCTCTACGACTGGGGCTGCAAGCATGCTTTGCTGTGCCTATTTTCAAAGCCCAAAATCGAACATTTTCATCAGTTTCAGACCACTTTTCTTCTGTTTGAGCTATTTTTTTTATCCCAAGTCGTTCGTTGTGAGCGGGGAAAAGGCCGATAAACTGACTCAGGGAATATTAGAGGGCCGTACTATGTGTTGATATCACGTCTTGTAGGGATGCTATGTTGTGAAAGCAAATGGGTTGTCGATATGCTCATTGGGTCAGTTTAATCGGCTGTCTCCCTAGGCTGGGACTGTGAACCATCAACACATAATGGCTTTGCACCTACAACTTGATGGGTACGATCATACCAACACTAATGTATCGGATACCATCAAAACTCTGAAGTTTAGCATGTTTGGGTGGAATTCGTACAAGGATGGGTGACCCCTTGAGAAGTCCATGTGTTGCACCCCCTTTTTCATTTTTTATTCCGCCGTTCAGCCATGCCAAGATGCTTTATCCGTCACATTTATTTCCTCGAGTCCCACAGCATATTAGGCAAGACAACTTTACTTTACGGAGAGGCTGGGCCCGTAAACCGAGGTCGTTAGGCTGTGTCCTGGTCTCCGTCTCTCCATTACCCATTACTATTGATCCGAAATGAGTTATACGGCCTACAGTATATCGCTGGAAAGGTCTGCGGGAGCTCTACGACTGGGGCTGCAAGAATACTTTTGCTATGCATATTTTCAGAGCCCAAAATCGAACGTTTTCATTAGTTTTAGACCATTTTTCTTCTCTTTGAGCTATTTTTTTTATCCCAGGTCATTCGTCGTGAGCAGGGGAAAGGCTGATTACTTGACTCGTTGGATATTAGAGGGTCGTACTACACGTCGATATCACATCTTGTAGGGATGCTATGTTGTGAAAGAAGATGGGTTGTCGATATGCTCATTGGGACATTTTAATCGGCCGTCTCCCTAGGCTGCGACTGTGAACCATCAACACATAAGGGCTTTGCACCTACAACTTGATGGGTGGAATCATACCAGCACTAATGCATCGGATACTATCAGAACTCTAAAGTTAAGCGTGTTTGGGCGGAATTTGTACTAGGATGGATGGCCCCCTGGTAAGTCCATGTGTTGCACCCCCTTTTTCATTTTTTATTCCGCCGTTCAGCCATGCCAAGATGCTTTATCCGTCACATTTATTTCCTCGAGTCCCACAGCATATTAGGCAAGACAACTTTACTTTACGGAGAGGCTGGGCCCATAAACCGAGGTCGTAAGGCCTATGACCTGGTCTCCGTCTCTCCATTGCCCATTACTTTTGATCCAAAAGGAGTTATACGGCCCACAGTATATCGCTGAAAAGGTCTCCGGGGGCTCTACGACTGGGGCTGCAAGCATGTTTTTCTATGCCTATTTTCAGAGCCCAAAATCGAACGTTTTCATTAGTTTCAGACTATTTTTCTTCTCTTTGAGCTATTTTTTTTTTATCCCGGGTCGTTCGTCGTGACCCAGGGAAAGGCTGATTACTTGACTCGTTGGATATTAGAGGGTCGTACTACGCGTCGATATCACGTCTTGTAGGGATGCTATGTTGTTAAAGCAAATGGGTTGTCGATATGCTCATTGGGTCATTTTAATCGGCCGTCTCCCTTGGCTGGGACTGTGAACCATTAACACATAAGGGCTTTGCACCTACAACTTGATGGGTACAATCAAACCAGCACTAATGCATCGGATACTATCAGAACTCTGAAGTTAAGCGTGTTTGGGCATAATTCGTACTAGGATGGGTGACCCCTTGGGAAGTCCACGTGTTGCACCCCTTTTTCATTTTTTATTCTTCCGTTCGGCCATGCCAAGATGCTTCATCTGTCATATTTATTTTCTCGAGTCCCACAGCATATTGGGCAAGACAACTTCGCTTTGCGGAGAGGCTGGGCCCTCAAACCGAGGTCGTAAGGCCTGTGACCTGGTCTTCGTCTATCCGTTGCCCATTACTTTTGATCTGAAAGGAGTTATAAGGCCCACAGCATATCGCTGGAAAGGTCTCCGGGAGCTCTACGATTGGGGCAACAAGCATGCTTTGCTGTACCTATTTTTAGAGCCCAAAATCGAACGTTTTCATCAGTTTTAGACCACTTTTCTTCTGTTTGAACTATTTTTTTATCCCGCGTCATTCGTCGTGAACAGGGAAAAGGCCGATAACCTAACTCGTGGGATATTAGAGGGCCGTACTACGCGTTGATATCTCGTCTTGTGGGGATGCTATGTTGTGAAAGCAGATGGGTTGTCGTTATGTTCATTGGGTCATTTTAATCGGCCGTCTCCCTAGGCTGGGACTGTGAACCGTCAACACATAAGGGCTTTGCACCCGCAACTTGACGGGTGCGATCATACCAACACTAATGCACCAAGTCCCATCAGAATTCTTAAGTTAAGCATGCTTGGACGGAATTCGTACTAAGATGGGTAACCCCTTAGGAAGTCCATGCATTGCACCCCCTATTTCATTTTTTATTCCGCCATTCAGCCATGCCAAGATGCTTCATCCTTCACATTTATTTCCTTGATTCCCACAGCATATTGGGCAAGACAACTTCGCTTTGCAGAAAGGCTGGGCCCACAAACCGAGGTCGTAAGGCCTGTGACCTGGTCTCCGTCTCTCCGTTGCCCATTAATTTTGATCCGAAAGGAGTTATACAGCCCACAGTATATCGTAGGAAAGGTCTCCGGGATCTCTATGACTCGGGCAGCAAGCATGCTTTGCTGTGCCTATTTTCAAAGCCTAAAATCGAACGTTTTCATCAGTTTCAGACCACTTTTCTTCTGTTTGAGTTATTTTTTTTATCTTGGATCATTCGTCGTGAGCGGGGAAAAGGCCGATAACCTGACTCGTGGGATATTAGAGGGTCGTACTATGTGTTGATATCACGTCTTATGGGGATGCTATGTTGTGAAAGCAGATGGGTTGTCGATATGCTCATTGGGTCATTTTAATCGGCCGTCTCCATAGGCTGGGACTATGACCGTCAACACATAAGGGCTTTGCACCTACAACTTGATGGGTGCGATCATACCAATACTAATGCATCGGATACCATCAGAACTCTGAAGTTAAGCGTGTTTGGGCGAAATTCGTACTAGGATGGGTGACCCCTTGGGGAAGTCCACTTGTTGCACTCCTTTTTTCATTTTTTATTCTGCCGTTCAGCCATGCCAAGATGATTCATTTGTCACATTTCATTCCTCGAGTCCCACGGCATCTTGGGCAAGACAACATCGCTTCACGGAGAGGTTGGGCCCACAAACCGAGGTCATGAGGCTTGTGACCTGGTCTCCATCTCTCCATTGCCCATTAATTTTGATCCGAAAGGAGTTATATGGCCCATAGTATATCGCTGGAAAGGCATTCGGGAGCTCTACGACTGGGGCAGCAAGCATGCTTTGCTGTGTCTATTTTCGGAGCCCAAATTCGAACTTTTTCATCAGTTTCAAACCACTTTTCTTCTGTTTGAGCTATTTTTTTTATCACAGGTCGTTCGTCGTGAGCCGGGAAAAGGCTGATAACCTGACTTGTGGGATATTAGAGGGTCGTACTATGCGTCGATAACACGTCTTGTGGGGATTTATGTTGTGAAAGCAGATGGGTTGTCGATATGCTCATTGGGTCATTTTAATCGGCCGTCTCCTTAGGCTGGGACTATGAACCGTCAACACATAAGGGCTTAGCACCTACAACTTGATAGGTGCAATCATACCAGCACTAATGCATCGAATACCATCAGAACACTGAAGTTAAGCATGTTTGGGCAGAATTCATACTAGGATGGGTGATCCTTTGTGAAGTCCACGTGTTGCACTCTATTTTTCATTTTTTTTTCTACCGTTCTGCCATGCCAAGATGCTTCATTCGTCACATTTCATTCCTCGACTCCCACGGCATCTTGGGCAAGAGAATATCGCTTCGCAGTGGTGCTTGGCCTGCAAAACGAGGTCGTGAGGCTTGTGACCTGGTCTCTATCGCTCCGGTGCCTATAACTTTTGATCCGTAAGGGGTTATATGGCCCACAGTATATTGTTGAAAAGCTCTCCGGGAGCTCTACAACAAGGGTACAAAGCCTACTCAGTTGCGCCAATTTCGGAACCTAAAATTGAACATTTTCATTAGTTTTGGGATACTTTTCTTCAGTTTACGGTACTTTTTTGTCTCATGTCGTTCGTTGTGAGCAACGGCAAGGCCGATAACCTGACTCGTGGGACATTAGATGGCCCTACTATGTGTCGATATCATGATATGCAAGGATAATGCGTTATGAAAGTAGATGGGTTATCGATAAGCCCTTTATGCCTTTTTAATGGGTCGTCTCCTTGGGCTGGGACTGTGAACCGTCAACACATAAGGGCTTTGCACCTACAACTTGACTGGTGCGATCATACCAGCACTAATGCACCAGATCCCATCAGAACTCCGAAGTTAAGCTTGCTTGGGCGGGAGTCGTACTAGGATGCGTGACCCCTTAGGAAGTCCCCGTGTTGTACCCCCTTTCTCATTTTTCATTGCGCCGTTCAGCCATGCCAAGATGCTTCATCCGTCACATTTCATTCCTTGTGTCCCACGGCATCTTGTGTAACACCCCGATCTCTCTCGAGACCGGGAGTTCTATCTATCAATCTAATCACAATCCAATTCCAAACCCGGGCAAAATTTTAGGGAAAGACGGATGGAGTCTCCCCTGTTTCTAGGCAAAATGCAACATGCGACAGCATATAAGTGGACCAATACCATGTCCAAACATTCAACCACCTCAAGGCCATCCGAGCCTCGGTTCGCAACAATTAAACACATCAAGTATACATACATTTCCAAGTACTAGACTATTCTAACTCTTTCTTTAAACAATATAAACATGCATTAAAGTTAAGTTATACTAACTAGATACTTTAACTAACTTATCAAACCACTTCAATAATCCAATAAAGCTTATATTACATTCCTTTTGACTTTAAATACATACAATACATGAAACATACATCCTTGCATCTTTGAAAACTCAAGCCACATAGCACGCAAGACAACTCTTCAAACACGAACTTTCACATAACCACGAACTTTCCAGCTAACATGGCATTTCCTGAAATGTGGTGGTGAAGAGTGAGTATACACAACACGTATACTCAATGAGGGCAAGACAGATATCGAGGTGGAGAGAAAGAAAGTCATGCAATGCAAACAAAGCAGATAAGCAATATAACTGACAACTAAGCATTCAATATACACAATCAATACAATAAACACTTAATAAATCCATTAACACAACCATTCAAAGCTATACCACACTCTGAAGGCTATGGTTCACTCATACGAGCATTGTACCATTCGATTCGATCCCACGATCATTACATCAATCTCGAGCTTGATGTTGACAACGATGACAATAAGCACGCAACCACCTTATAACTTAAGTTTGGAATACCCCGGAAGTGTCCATCAATTCTACCACCCAAATCTCCCTGGGAGGTAACCCAAGCGAGAATGGGAATAGGACACAGAGCTAGAGCAACCAACACTGGCAACCCGAGGCTACCCAGAGAGGCCCATCACTCACGCGCCTGACACTATGCAATGCAAGACACGATACAAGGCGATAAACGAGCGATAGCACAACAATACAGATTAGAGGCGATAAACGAGATATCAAGCATTTACAACCAATACTAGCATTCAATTAACTTTTCAAGCATAACTATCTTTAATAGCAACAATAACACTAATTAAAAAAGTAACAGCAATTCAAACACGAAAACGACAAATATCACTATTCAATCCCTAACTTCCAAAGGCAATTACGAGAAAATGAGCTACGAGATTAGGAAACCGATTTCACTACAGTCACTCAGGCACTACAAGGCATGTTTCTATGTCACTAAACTTCACTTTCTCACTCGAGGCCCGAAAGTCCACCTACTGCATTTGAACTACAACTATGCTAACCGGTCATTCAATCAACGCCACAACAACGCCAAAAGTGCTTCCATGCCCTCAATTGCAAAACCCCCAACTCAATTCGAGCACGGTCAACTTTCGGTCAAACGGCCCCTTTACGTTTCTTTGTCTAATTTCCAAATTTAACAAAAGCCGATCCATTTTTATTGTACATTTTATCTTTCTATCATTAATGGCACCTATCCAAATCAAGCAATCGCAATTCGGATCAAAATCCAAAATTCTAGGGTTTACTATTCATAATTCACTATTTATTATTCTTCCCCAATTTTAAATACGCAGTTTTAACCGTAAAAATTACTAAATAACTAACAAACAATGCTCTACGAACTCAAAGGAAGCTATATCAAGCAATTACATGCATTATAACACATTATATATCAAATCTAAAAATTTGACACAAAATTCAAATTCGAATTTAAATGCACAAAAGCGTGAAAACCCTCACAGAGATTGAAGACCAAGACCCGCAAGGACCCGAGCCACGACCCCCGAGCAATTCCACGCACGATTGTAGAATAAAATGCAAGAAAAATGTTTTCTTTTTCCTCCTTGAGAGCTTCGGCCATGGCAAGGACAAATATGGCATTTTGCAAATTGTTTTTATTGATTTTTGCCTTGTTTTATTATTTAAAGATGACTAGGGCATTTTGGTCATTTGTAAATCAAACTTTAGTTAAAAATGGTCAAGTAATCTTATTTTGATGCCATTTAAATCTAATTCAAGTTAAAACAATGGAATTAAATGAAAAACAACTAAAACTAGTTAAATTAAACTAAAAACATTTTTCACTAAGTCCGAAGAATATTTCTCTAACTCTTATTTTTGAAATACTACGATCGAACGGTCAATAAACGACCGCAAATCAAATGATGAGGACTAATAGAAAATTATAATTTTTGAAAAGTAGAATAGTAGAATAGATTAAAATTCACTCCGGCTCGGAGTTAATTTTCTCATTTATTTGAAAACCGAGTGATTTTAATGCAAGACAATTAAAACCGATTATTAAAATAATCAAAACAATCAAAATAATCAATATACATTTAAAATAATTAATTTAACTATTTTTTTAGAATATTTTAAAGAATTAGAAAGTTAATGCTAGAAATGAATATTTAACTAAAATTAAACACGAAATTCAATGCTAACATTTAAGATGACACTTAATTAAATGCTATTAAATGCATGCCGGGTTTTGGTTATCACATCTTTCCCCCCTTAAAACAATTGCGTCCTCGCAATTCTTCTTCCAATAGAACTCAACATCATTTGAAACCCAACTCTGACTAATCTTCATCGGTTGCTGAGCAAGATAGTGAATAAGAATGCTCGTAGGGAAACCCGAATAGAAATCCCAACCAAGAATGCCGAGAAAATACCAACTAAAGACTAAAGCAGGGATACCGTAGATAATATCAACACCACATATTAATGGCAAGAAGAATACCGAAGGAATACCCTATTCGCGAATCTCCAATAGAAGTCTAACAAGTTCCAAATAAGAAAGTTAAAAGATAGCCAGAGTAGTTGCACCTCATGCAGTGCTGATTACTATAAGTAGACCCAGTTGGAAGTTCCGTAAAAGAATATAGAGAAGAATACCAAAGGCCAATCTCTAAATGAAATCCTCAAATCACCGCGTCCCTACCACAATATCTTAGTAAAACAGCAAGTATAGATTTTCCCTGAGTGGAAAGGCCGAAGGAGAAGCCGTAAACAATACAAGATAATAAGTCCAAGCAGAGTTCCAAGTGTAGGATCTTCCAATAAATGCCAATAAGAAAACTACTAGTAGAATGCCCAATAAGAATTTCAAAGAATACTGTAAGTAATGTTACACAATAAGTCTAATAGGAATTCCAATTACCAGACCAACTAAGGGATGCCAAATAAAATAACCGAACATTACTCCAGTAAGAAAGTAGCAAGGATTACCCAATTGGTAAGTACTAGATAAATGACCATCGAGAATCCTAGAGAATACCATTGAAGAATTTCCAATAAGAGATGTCAGCAACACACCAATAAAGACCGAGACACATATGCCATAGATAATACCATGCAGTAAGTCCAATTGAAACCTAATAGCCAAGTCTACCAAGAAGTGCCAACAGAAGTCTCCAAAGAATACCCAATAAGAAACTAAAGAATGCTACCAAGAGCCATCATACAGAAACCCCAAAGAAGGTTATCTTTTTATGATTGCCAACCACAAAGAAGAGTCTTAGAAGTATGCCAACAACTGAGCTCCAAAAACAAACACCAACTCCCAAATAAAGGCTAATTAAATGCCATTCATTTCCTGCCAATCCATACACTTTGAAAGGCCAACTGTGAACCACTTTCTTCAGAGGAGAAAGAGGACTTACTTACCATTTCCACAGGACATGTATGAATGCCAAGATATCATATTTATTCACATGCCTTAAACTATTATGCAAGCAAGTTTACAAAAGAGTTTATTCAACAAAGTCACTCAAGCACGACAATCAAGTCAAGCATAACATAATCAATTCAAATCACGGCATAACCAATTCAAGACATTCTATACACACATTACAAGTAATACTTCAAGCAAATAACAATCCACGAGGTCGATTCGATTCACGATGCCAATTCAATAGGTCAATTCAATGCACAAATAGACACTTCACTTCACTTAGCACACAATTAACACTTAACACATAACTATATCACATAGGAGCACACATTCAGGTCAAGACACACAATCTCACATACAAGCATACACTTTCAAGACACACTTAACAAGCACACATTCAAGGATCACTACCCACCAGACCGAGGACCATGTCCCGGCTTATGAGCTAGACAAGCTCTGATACTACCTGTAATACCCCGATCCCTCTTGAGACTGGGAGTTCTATCTATCAATCTAATCATAACCCAATTCCAAACCCGGGCAAAATTTTAGGGAAAGACGGACGGAGTCTCCCCTGTTTCTAGGCAAAATGCAACCTGCGACAGCATATAAGTGGACCAATACCATGTCCAAACATTCAACCACCTCAAGGCCATCCGAGCCTCGGGTCGCAACAACAAAACACAGCAAGGATACATACATTTCCAAGTACTAGACTATTCTAACTCTTTCTTCAAACAATATAAACATGCATTAAAGTTAAGCTATACTAACTAGATACTTTAACTAACTTATCAAACCACTTCAATAATCCAATAAAGCTTATATTACATTCCTTTTGACTTTAAATACATACAATACATGAAACATACATCCTTGCATCTTTGACAACTCAAGCCACATAGCACGCAAGACAACTCTTCAAACACGAACTTTCACGTAACCACGAACTTTCCAGCTAACATGGCATTTCCTGAAATGTGGTGGTGAGGAGTGAGTATACACAACACGTATACTCAGTGAGGGCGAGACAGATATCGAGGTAGAGAGAAAGAAAGTCGTGCAATGCAAACAAAGCAGATAAGCAATATAACTGACAACTAAGCATTCAATATACACAATCAATACAATAAACATTTAATAAATGCATTAACACAACCATTCAAAGCTATACCACACTCTGAAGGCTATGGTTCACTCATACGAGCAATGTACCATTTGATTCGATCCCACGAGCATTACATCAATCTCGAGCTTGATGTTGACAACGATGATAATAAGCACGCAACCACCTTATAACTTCAGTTTGGAATACCTCGGAAGTATCCATCAATTCTACGACCCAAATCTCCCTTGGAGGCAACCCAAGCGAGAATGGGAATAGGACACGGAGCTAGAGCAACCAACACTGGCAGCCCAAGACTACCCAGAGAGGCCCATCACTCACGCGCCTGACACTATACAATGCAAGACACGATACAAGGCGATAAACGAGCGATAGCACAACAATACAGATTAGAGTCGATAAACGAGATATCAAGCATTTACAACCAATACTAGCATTCAATTAACTTTTCAAGCATAACTATCTTTAATAGCAACAATAACACTAATTAAACAAGTAACAACAATTCAAACACGAAAACGACAAATATCACTATTCAATCCCTAACTTCCAAAGGCAATTACGAGCAAACGAGCTACGGTATTAGGAAACCGATTTCACTACATTCACTCAGGCACTACAAGGCATGTTTCTATGTCACTAAACTTCACTTTCTCACCTGAGGCCCGAAAGTCCACCTACTGCGTTTGAACTACAGCTATGCTAGCCGGTCATTCAATCAATGCCACAACAGCGCCAAAAGTGCTTCCATGCCCTCAATTGCAAAACCCCCAACTCAATTCGAGCACGGTCAACTTTCGGTCAAACGGCCCCTTTACGTTTCTTTGTCTAATTTTCAATTTTAACAAAGCCCGATCCGTTTTTATTGCACATTTTATCTTTCTATCATTAATGGCACCTATCCAAATCAAGCAATCGCAATTCGGATCAAAATCTGAAATTCTAGGATTTACTATTCATAATTCACTATTCATTATTCTTCCTCAATTTCAAATACGCAGTTTTAACCTTAAAAATTGCTAAATAACCATCAAACAATGCTCTACGAACTCAAAGGAAGCTATATCAAGCAATTACATGCATTATAACACATTATATATCAAATCTAAAAATTTGACACAAAATTCAAATTCGAATTTAAATGCACAAAAGTGTGAAAAACCTCATAGAGATTGAAGACCAAGACCCGCAAGTACTCGAGCCACGACCCCCGAGCAATTCCACGCACGATTGTAGAAGAAAATGCAAGAAAAATATTTTCTTTTTCCTCCTTGAGAGCTTTGGCCATGGCAAGGACAAATATGGCATTTTGCAAATTGTTTTTATTGATTTTTGCCTTCTTTTATTATTTAAAGGTGACAAGGGCATTTTGGTCATTTGCAAAATCAAACTTTAGTTAAAAATGGTCAAGTAAGCTTATTTTGATGCCATTTAAATCTAATTCAAGTTAAAACAATGGAATTAAATGAAAAACAACTAAAACTAGTTAAATTAAGCTAAAAACATTTTTTACTAAGTCCGAAGAATATTTCTCTAACTCTTATTTTCGAAATACTACGATCGAACAGTCAATAAACGACCGCAAATCAAATGATGAGCACTAATAGAAAATTATAATTTTTGAAAAGTAGAATAGTAGAATAGATTAAAATTCACTCCGGCTCAGAGTTACTTTTCTCATTTATTTGTAAACCGAGTGATTTTAATGCAAGACAATTAAAACTGATTATTAAAATAATCAAAACAATCAAAATAATCAATATACATTTAAAATAATTAATTTAACTATTTTTTAGAATATTTTAAAGAATTAGAAAGTTAATGCTAGAAATGAATGTTTAACTAAAATTAAACACGAAATTCAATGCTAACATTTAAGATGACACTTAATTAAATGCAATTAAATGCATGCCGGGATTGGGTTATCACATCTTAGGCAAGACAACATCGCTTCACGGAGGGGATAGGCTTGAAAACTGAGGCCGTGAGGCCTGTAACCTAGTCTCCGTCGCTCTGGTGCCCATAACTTTTGATCCGCAAGGAGTTATACGGCCCACAGTATATCGTTAGAAAGCTCTTCAGGAGCTTTACGATGGGGGCCACAAGCCTGCTCAGCTGCACCTATTTTTGGAATCCAAAATCGTATGTTTTCATCAGTTTTGGGCTACTTTTCATCTGTATACTTTGTTTTTTAATTCCAGGTCTTTTGTTGTGAGCTGTGAAAACGCCGATAACCAGACTCGAGGGACAATAGAGGGCCCTACTACGCGTCAATATCACGTCTTGCAAGGATGCTGCGTTGTGGAAGCAAATGGGTTGTCGATAAGCCTATTGGGCCTTTTTAATGGGTCGTCTCCCTGGGCTGGGACTGTGAACCGTCAACACATAAGGACTTTGCACCCACAACTTAACAGGTGTGATCATACAAGCGCTAATGCACCGGATCCCATCAGAACTTCAAAGTTAAGCATGCTTGGGCAGGAGTCGTACCAGGATAGATGACCGCCTGTGAAGTCCTCGTGTTCCACCCCCGTTTTCATTATTTACTGCACCGTTCAACCATGCCAAGATGCTTCATCCATCACATTTCCTTCCTCGAGTCCCACGGCATCTTGGGCAAGATAACTTCGTTTCGCGGAGGGGCACGACCCACATAGCGAGGTCATGAGGCCTCTGACCTGGTCTACGTCACCCTAGTGCCCATAACTTTTGATATGTATGGAGTTATGCGACCTACAGTATATCATGGGCAAGTTCTCCGGGAGCTCTACGACAGGGACAACAAGTGTGCTTGGCTACGCCTGTATTTAGAACCCAAAATAGAACGTTTTCATCAGTTTTGGGCTACTTTTCTTTTGTTTGCACTGTTTTTTCATCCCGGATCATTCTTCGTGAGCTGTAAAAAGGCTGATAACCTGACTCGTGGGACATTAGAGGGCCCTAATATGCATCGATATCACGTCTTGTGAGGATGCTGCATTGTTGAAGCAAATGGGTTATCGATAAGCCCATTGGGCATTTTTAATGTGCCGTCTCCCTGGGCTGGGACTATGAACTGTCAACACAAAAGGGCTTTGCACCCACAACTTGACGGGTGCGATCATACCAGCACTAATGCACCGGATCCCATCAGAACTTTGAAGTTAAGCGTGCTTGGGTGGGAGTCGTACAAGGATAGGTGACCGTTTGTGAAGTCCTCTTGTTGCACCCCCATTTTTATTATTTATTGTGCCGTTCAGCCATGCCAAGATGATTCATTCGTCACATTTCTTTCCTTGAGTCGCACGGCATCTTGGGCAAGACAACTTCGTTTCGCGGAGGGGCAGGACCCACAAAGCGAGGTTGTGAGGCCTGTGACCTGGTCTACGTCGCTCTAGTGCCCATAACTTTTGATCTGTATGGAGTTATGCGGCCTACAGTATATCGTTTGAAAGTTCTCCGGGAGCTCTACAACGGGGGTAGCAAGCCTACTCGGCTGTGCCTGTATTCAGAACCCAAAATTGAATGTTTTCATTAGTTTTGGGCTACTTTTCTTCTGTTTGCGCTGTTTTTTCAACCAGAGTCGTTCTTCGTGAGCCACAAAAAGGCTGATAACCAGACTCGTGGGACATTAGAGGCCCTTACTTTGGGTCGATATCACGTCTTGCGGAGATGCTGGGTTGTGGAAGCAGATGGGTTGTCGAAAAGCCCGTTGGACCTTTTTAATGGGTCGTTTCCCTAGGCTGGGACTGTGAGCCGTCAGCACATAAAGGCTTTCCACCCGCAACTTGACTGGTGCAATCATACCAACACTAAGGCACCGGATCCCATCAGGACTCCGAAGTTAAGCGTGCTTGGGCGGGAGTCGTACAAGGAATGCTGACCCCAAGGGAAGTCCTCTAGTTGCACCCTTTTTGCTTTTTTTTATTGCGCCGTTCAGCCTTGCCAAGATGCTTCACCCGTCAGATTTCTTTCCTCGTGTCCCACGACATCTTGGGCAAGACAACTTCGCTATGCAAAAGGGCTGGGCCCCCAAACCGAGGTAGTGAGGCCTGTGACCTAGTCTCTGTCTCTCAAGTGCCCATAACTTCTGATCCGTGTGGAGTTATACGACCTACAGTATATCATTGGAAAGCTCTCCAAGAGCTTTACGATGGGAGCAACAAGCCTGCTCAGTTATGCCTATTTTCGAAATACAAAATTGAACATTTTCATTAGTTTCAGGCAACTTTTCTTTTGTTTACGCTATGTTTTTTATTCTGGGTCATTCGTCGTGAGCTGCGAAAAGGCCGATAACCTGACTCGTGGGACATTAGAGGGTGCTACTACACGTCGATATCACATCTTGTAAGGATGCTGTGTTGTGGAAGTAGATGGGTTGTCGATAAGCCCATTGGGCCGTTTTAATGGGTCGTCTCCCTAGGCTGGGATAGTGTACCGTCAACACATAAAGGCTTTGCACCCACAACTTGATGGTGCAATCATACTTGCACTAATGTACCGGATCCCATCAGAACTCTGAAGTTAAGCATGCTTGGGCGGGAATCGTAGTAGGATGGGTGACCCCCTTGGATGTCCTCGTGTTGTACCCCTTTTTCATTTTTTATTGCGCCGTTCAGGCAAGGCAAGATGCTTCATCCGTCACATTTCTTTCCTCAAGTCCACGGCATCTTGGGCAAGACAACTTCGCTTCACGAAGGGGTTGGGCTTGCAAACCGAGATCGTGAGGCCTGTGCGTGGTCTCCGTTGCCCCGGTGCCCATAACTTTTGATCCGTAAGGAGTTATGCGACCCACAATATATCGTTGAAAAGTTCTCTTGGAGCTCTACGACGGGGGTGGTGAGCCTGTTCAGTTGCACGAATTTTCAAAACCTAAAATTGAACGTTTTCATCAATTTTGGGATACTTTTCTTTTGTTTACGCTATTTTTTCATCCCGGGTCATTCGCCGTGAGGCGCAAAAAGGCTGATAACCCGACTAGTGGGACATTAGAAGGCCCTATTATGCATCGATATCACGTCTTTTGAGGATGCTGCGTTGTGGAAGCAGATTGGTTGTCAATAAGCCCATTGGGCCTTTTTAATGGATTGTCTTCCTCGACTGGGATTGTGAACCGTCAACACATAAGGGCTTTACACCCATAATTTGACTAGTGTGATCATACCAGTACTAATGTACCAGATCCCATCAGAACTTCAAAGTTAAGCGTGCTTGGGCAGGAGTCGTACTAGGATGGGTGACCCCTTGGGAAGTCCACGTGTTGCACCCTATTTTTCATTTTTTATTGCGTCGTTCAGCCATGCCTAGATGCTTCATCTGTCATATTTCTTTCCTCGAGTCCCACGGCCTAGGGCAAGACAACATCACTTCGCCGAGGGGCTGGGCCCGCAAACTGAGGTCACGAGGCTTGTGACCGGGTCTCCGTTGCTCCGGTGCCCATAACTTTTGATCTGTAAGGAGTTATGCGACCCACAGTATATCGTTGGAAAGATTTCCGGGAGCTCTACGATAGGAGAAGCAAGCCTACTAGGCTGCGCCTATTTTCAAATCCCAAAATTTAACGTTTTCATCAGTTTCAGGCTACTTTTCTTCTGTTTATGCTATTTTTTCATCCCGAGTCGTCCGTCGTGAGCTGCTAATAGGCCGATAACCTGACTTTTGGCAAATTAGTTGACCCTACTATGCGATGATATCACGTCTTGTGAGGATGCTGCATTGTGGAAGCAGATGGGTTGTCGATAAGCCCATTGGACCTTTTTAATGAGTCGTCTCCATGGGCTGGGACTGTGAACCGTCAACACATAACGGCTTTGCACCCGTAACTTGACTGGTGCGATCATACCAGCACTAATGCATCGGATCCCATCGGGAGTCTGAAGTTAAGCATGCTTGGGCAAGAGTCGTACTAGGATTGCTGACCCCCTGGGAAGTCCTCATGTTGCACCCCCTTTTTCATTTTTTATTGCGCGATTCAGCCATGCCAAGAGGCTTCATCCGTCACATTTCTTTCCTCGAGTCCCATGGCATCTTGGGCAAGACAACATCGCTTCGTGGATGGGCTAGGCCCGTAAACCGAGGTCGTGAGGCTTGTGACTTTGTCTTCGTCGCTCCGATGCCCATAACTTTTGATCCGTAAGGAGTTATATGGCCAGAATTATGTCATTGGAAAGCTCTCCGGGAGCTCTACGACGGGGGCAGGAAGCCTGCTAGGCTGTGTGTCATGCCAAAGCCCAACCTTTGGAGGCTAGACTAGGGAATGACCTAATTCATTTATACTATTTCACCTAATACGATTGGGGCAGCAACCACGCCTAGCTGTGCCTATTTTTGGAGCCCAAAATTGAACATTTTCATTAGTTTTTGGCCACTTTTCTTCTGTTTGAGCTGTTTTTTCATCACGGGTCGTTCGTCGTGAGACACAAAAAGGCCAATAACCTGATTTGTGGGATATTATAGGGCCCTACTATGCGTCAATATCATGTCTTGTGAGGATGCTACATTGTGGAAGCAGATGGGTTGTTGATAATCCCATTGGGCCTTTTTAATGGGTCGTCTCCCTGGGCTGGGACTGTGAACTGTCAACACATAAGGGCTTTGCACCCACAACTTGACGGGTGCGATCATACCAGCACTAATGCACATGATCCAATCGAAACTCTGAAGTTAAGCGTGCTTGGGTGAGAGTCGAACTATGATGGGTGACCCCCTGGGAAGTCCTCATGTTGCACCCCCTTTTCATTTTTTATTGCGTCATTCAGCCATGCCAAGATGTTTCATCGGTCACATTTCTTTGATCGAGTACCACAACATCGTGGGTAAGACAACTTCGCTTCATAGAGCGGATGGGCCTGCAAACCGAGGTCGTGAGAACTGTGACTTGGTTTTCGTCTCTCCGGTGCCCATAACTTTTGATCCGTAAGGAGTTATGCGACCCACAGTATATCGTTGGAAAGCTCTCCGGGAGCTCTACGATGGATGCAGCAAGCTTGCTCGGCTGCGCCTATTTTTCAAACCCAAAATTGAAAATTTTCATCAATTTTGGGCAACTTTTCTTCTTTTTACGCTTTTTTTTCATCCCGGGTTGTTCGTCGTGAGTTGCAAAAAAAGTTGATAACCTGACTCGTGGGACATTATAGGGCCCTACTACGCGTTGATATCACGTCTTGTGAGGATGTTGCGTTGTGGAAGCAGATGGGTTGTCGATAAACGTATTGGGCTTTTTTAATAGGTCGTCTCCCTAGGCTGATACTGTGAACCATCAACACATAAGGGATTTGCACCCACAACTTGACTAGTTCGATCATACCAGCACTAATGCACTAGATCCCATCAAAACTCCGGTGTTAAGCGTGTTTAGGCGGGAGTCGTACTAGAATGGGTGACCTCCTGGCAAGTCCTCGTGTTGCACCCTTTTTTTCATTTTTTATTGCACCGTTTAGCCATGCCAAGATGCCTTATCCATCACATTTCTTTCCTCGAGTCCCAGGGCATCTTGGGTAAGATAGCTATGCTTCGCGGAGGGGCTGGGCTCGCAAACTGAGGTCGTGAGGCCTGTGACCTTGTCTCCGTCAATCCGGTGCCCATAACGTTTGATCCGTAAGGAGTTATGGGGCCCATAGTATATCATTGGAAAGCTATTCGGGAGCTCTACGACGGGGGAAGCAAGTTTGCTTGGCTGCACCTGTTTTCAGAACTCAAAATTGAATGTTTTCATCAATTTTGGGAACTTTTCTTTTGTTTATGTTATTTTTTCGGCCACGGTCACTCATCATGAGCCGAAAAAAGGCTGATAACTGACTTGTGGGACATTAGAGGGCCCTACTATGAGTCAATATCACGTCTTGCAAGGATGTTGCATTGTGGAAGCAGATGGATTATCGATAAGCCCATTGGGCCTTTTTAATGGGTTATCTCCCTAGACTGGGACTGTGAACCGTCAACACAAAAGGGCTTTGCACCCAAAACTTGATTGGTGCGATCATACCAGCACTAATGCACCGGATCCCATCAGAACTCCGAAGTTAAGCGTGCTTGGGCAGGAGTTATGCTAGGATAGTTGAGTGAAGCTAGTGACCTGGTCTCCGTCTCTATGATGCCCACAACTTTTGATCCGTAAGGAGTTATGCAGCCCATAGTATATTGTTGGAAAGATCTCCAGGAGCTCTACGACAAGGGCAGCAAGCTTGCTAAGCTGCGCTTATTTTCAGAATCCAAAATTGAATGTTTTTATTATTTCGGGCAACTTTTCTCCTGTTTACATTGTTTTTTCATCCCTAGTCGTTCGTTGTGAGCCGCGAAAAGGCTGGTAAACTGACTCGTGGGACATTAGAGGGCCCTACTACACATTGATATCATGTCTTGCGAGGATGATGCGTTGTGGAAGCAGATAGGTTGTAGATAAGCCCATTAGGACTTTTTAATGGGTTGTCTCCCTGGGATGGGACTGTGAACCGTCAACACAAAAGGGCTTTGTACCCACAACTTGACTAGAGCGATCATACCAGCACTAATGCACCGGATCCCATTAGAACTCCGAAATTATGTGTGCTTGGGCTGGAATATTACTAGGATGGGTGACCCCCACTGGGAAGTCCTCGTGTTGCACCCCTTTTTTCATTTTTTATTGCGCCGTTCAGCCATGCCAAGATGCTTTATCCGTCATATTTCTTTCCTCGAGTCCCACGGCATCTTGGGCAAGACAACTTCGCTTCGCGGAGGGGCTGAACCCACAAACCAAGGTCGTGAGGCCTGTGACCTGGTCTCTGTCTCTCCAGGGCCCATAACTTTTGATCCGTAAGGAGTTATGTTACGCCCCAACCCGATCTATAGAGGCTAGACTAGGGTATGACTTAATTCATTTACACTATGTCACTTACCTAGCTGTTTGTTATGATTTAGCGCTTAATGTTGGCCTAGAATTTCCAAAAAATGGGGTATTTAGTTTGACCTATTTTCTAAATGCCTCAAAACCTTTAATCATTGATTCAATTCCAACTAAAATTTCCTATTCTGTCATCAACCAATCTGCCTACTATTTTATCTTGAAAGTCTCGTTTGATTAGCAAGCCTAGTATGATAGCTATGTCATGTTTATTTGTCAATCCTGTTTTGCAAATACCTATCATCCTTTAGCTTACAAATGAGCACTTAGGTTAGATTAGATAGAGTTACATTATTTGCTTCTTCACCTAATGGTTTAAACACCTATGATAACTACTAATCAAGGCAATAAAAGCAAATAGCCAAATAAAGTATTTGTCCAAATATAGTTAGTACAAGCCAAAATTAGACCCTAAATTATAACGAGGGTCATTTACAACAACATCAGAAATAGTCTTCAAGACAAACATAACGTTCACAAAATAGCCACAGTAAAGCAAAGCACATAAAGCACGTAATCACTCCAAGGAATCATCAACAGGAAAATTCTCCTCGGGTACCTGTTCCAAATCTTCTTCACCTGTGATGATAAAATAGGGTGAGTCCTTATGAACTTAGCGATGGGGAACGAGATAAAACGTTTTGAAACTCTTTTCCGGTTACTTTTATGAAAAAACCCTTTTGAAAACATGTCAAATAGAATAAGTACATAACACAACTTAAATATAAATGAACACATTTACCCGTCTTTCCTCCTCAAGGTGCTCTAGGAACCAAGCGAGAGTATTTAAATACATAGTGAAAATGATACGGTGAGCTTTAGCTCTTAAGATCAATCGGTGAGCATTTGCTCTCAAGATCATTTCCAATAACCATTGTTGTAGCCGGCATCCATCATCCACTTATCACTCCAACGGGTATACTCCAGATTGGACCCCAAATCCTACGGCCCAACTCTCCGAGGAAGTCTAGCCCCCAAGGAAGAGAGGGAATTGGACCATGATAGTCACGGTGGCACCGGCAAGCCCGATGCTGCCCGGCGTGCGTGAAATGCTACCATGCCAAAATGAAAGGTTGCAACCTTGTATGCAATGCACATTTATGTCATTTAACATTTCACATTAGGAGGTCAACAAAGTAGGTTTCTTCCGAGCAAGTATATGATCCCATTGTGCCATCTCGGCATCTAAGGCATCGTAAGAACATGTAATCATTTCCTATATCAATTTGAACCCAATTAAACTTTCACGGGCAGCCAAGTAATCATGTTCAAATAAGCCATAGAATGTCTTTTAACAATTCACATTAGGAGGTCAACAAGATCACATATTGACATATTGGCATATAAGGCATTGTATGAACATGTAATCATTTCATATATCAATATGAAAACAATTAAAATTTCACGGGCAGCCAAGTAATCCTGTTCAAATAAGCCATAGAATGTATTTTAATAATTCACATTAGGAGGTCAACAAAGTAAGTTTCCTTCGAGCAAGTATAAGATCACATATTGACAAGTAAACATACAAGGCATGCTTTGACATGTAAATTCACTTTGTAAAACACTTACAGCCAAGTAACACCATATAAAACAAGTCATATAGCTCATTTTAGTTCACATATCAAGTGTTGAGATCCTACAAGCATGCTACGACACTTACACAAAAATGGGTGGAAGAATAGTTCACTTATTAACATGCAATCATCGAGAGTCATGTTTAGAGCTATAAAGACAATTCCGGGAAGCCTATTACCAATCATCAACATCAATTATAAGTCACACAAGAGTGGTTTATGACTTGGAAGTCTACGTGGCCATTAGGGTTTACAAGGCCGTGCTCGGGTGTTGATTTTGTTTGCTAAGGACCACAAGAAACACTTAAACCAATTCAAGCATACTTAGAAATTATTGGACAGCCTAGTAACCACTCAATTGAACACATTTAACCATAGGATCATCACTTAGCAAGTATTCATAAGCAATAGGCCTCAATTTCTTGCTTACACAAGCGATTAAGCAACAATTCGTCATGTAATGAACCTAAGCCATGCATCAACCAATTTAAGCAACCTCAATCAACCAAAACAGCCCACACAAATTCTAATTTCCATAATTCCAAGCATTTAACACCTCAAGTAAAATTACAATATGATTTATACCACATTACCAAGCAAAAACCCTACTGCAATGGTCTATTTTCCTCATTCATTTAGCCAAGTAAATAACCTCAAAATTCATTGAAACAAATGTCAAATTGAATCTTAATGAGTGCTTTAAATCTAGGAACAAATCTCGCTACATTTGGAGTTCGGACTTAGGAGTTATGACCAAAACCGTGAGACTACGCAAAACTGTCCAGATTCATACACATCTCGATATTTGCCATTTTTGAGGCCTTTAAACTCAAAATTAGCCTTAGCCTATTTAAGCGAAATATGTTTAGAACTGACAAATATAGTGACCTACCAATTATCATGCATTTTGATCAACATTTACTAGGCCAAAAGTACTTCGTTCTACAAGGTTAGTAATCTGCCAGAAAACATTTTTGCACATCTCTAAGTTTCTAGCAATTTCAAGCCATGCATGAGTAGATAGGCCCATATAAACACATAAACATAAACTACAAGAGTAAATACAGCCATATGAGAGCATGCATGTGAGTTAAAAATCTTTAAAAAAAGATTTAACCCTCACCTTAGCAACTTGTTGGATGAAAATGCTAGAATGCACTTGAAAATGCACAAAAGGTCCTCTTTCCTTTCTTTGGCCGAGTGGTGGCTGACTTTCCTTAAATCCTAGCTAAGTTAGCTTGTGTAGGAGATGTGCATGTGTGTGAAACCAAAAGACAAGGAAGAAAACCATCAAAACTTACCTATGGTCGAAAATGATGAGTTTTTGAGCTTGTATGAGATTTTCTTGCTATGTTGCTTGCTAGGGCCGAGCTTGGAGTGGTCTTGAGAGTCCTTGAGAGCTTGTTAGAAGTCTTGGGAGTGAGCTTGAGCCATGGAACTCAAAGGGGTAGCCATGGCCGAGAATGAGAGAGAAAGAGAGAGCTTGAGAGGAAAAGTGAAGTTTTGAGATGTTTATTGAATGTTGTATGTAAGTGTCCACCTAGAGGCTATAAAAATCTTAAATTTCTTTTGTCATTTGAGAAATTTTGAATTGTAGGCATGCTTAGGGTGGTTTGGCTGAGAAAGGGGACTTGGGCTAGGGTGCATAGGAATTTTTTTATGCATTGTGTCTTGTGTTTGTGTCATAGAATGTCTGGGCATTAATTATTGTGCAAAGCTTTGTCCAATTGCTTGGCATGGCCGAAATTAGCATGGAAAAATCTGAATTTTCAGATTCATGTTAGTATATTATGGACTATAATATGTGTAGAATTTGAGGTGCATTGGTTTTGGAATAAGAATAAAGAATAAAGAATGTTTGAACATTAAAATATTGATTTGAATTTGACTTAGAATTAAAATAAGAGTTAGTGGAAGGAAAGATAATGATTTAGGATTAGTTTATTTCTTAGTGCTTCGTGTAAGAATCTTCCTAGATTAACGTGGTGGCATGGATTCTTAGGTTCTGGGGCACATACTACGAGATAAGGCACGCAGTACGAGACAAATACATGGATTCCAAAGTAAATGCACGCAACCCTAGGTGAATGCACGTAAACCAATGCAAGACACGTAATTTAATGCAATGCACGTAATTTCAAGGTACGACTCTTAAACATAGGTTAAAGCACGGAGATCGAGGTAGGACATATTATTCGGGGTCGGGTCTCACAAGTTATGCGGCCCACAGTATATCGTTGGAAAGCTCTCTGGGAGCTCTACGACGAGGGCAGTAAGCCTGCTTAGCTGCACTTGTTTTTGAAACAAAAAATTGAATATTTTCATCAGTTTTTGGCCACTTTTCTTCTGTTTGAGCTTTTTTTTGGCCCCGGGTGGTTCGTTGTGAGCTGCGAAAAGGCCGATAACCTGACTCATGGGATATTAGAGGTCCCTACTACATGTCAATATCACGTCTTGCTAGGATGCTCCGTTGTAGAAGTAGATGGGTTGTCGATAAGCCCATTAGGCCTTTTTAATAGGCCGTTTCCCTGGGCTGGGACTGTGAACCATCAACACATAAGGGCTTTGCGCCCACAACTTGACGGGTGCGATCATACCAACACTAATGCACCAAATCCCATCAGAACTGTGAAGTTAAGCGTGCTTGGGTGGTGGTCGTACAATGATGGGTGACCTTTTGGGAAGTCCTCGTATTGTACCCCTTTTTTCATTTTTTTTTGTGCCGTTCAGCCATGCCAAGAAGCTTCATTGGTCACATTTCTTTCCTCGAGTACCACGGCATCGTGGGCAAGACAACTTCACTTCGCAGAGAGGCTGGGCCCACAAACTGAGGTCGTGAGGACTGTGACCTGGTCTCCGTATCTCCAGTGCCCATAACTTTTGATCCGTAAGGAGTTATGTGGCCCATAGTATATTGTTGGAAAGCTCTCTAAGAGCTCTATGACGGAATTAACAAGCTTGCTCGGCTGTGCCAATTTTTGGAACCCAAAATTGAAAGTTTTTATCAGTTTTGGGCCACTTTTCTTCTGTTTATGCTTTTTTTTCATCCCGGGTTGTTCGTCGTGAGTCGCAAAAAGGCTGATAACCTAACTCATGGGACATTATAGGGCCCTACTGCGTGTTGATATCACATCTTGCGAGGATGCTGCGTTGTGGAAGCATATGGGTTATCGATAAGCCTATTGGGCCTTTTTAATGGGTCGTCTCCCTGGGCTGGGACTATGAACCATCAACACATAAGGGCCTTGCACCCACAACTTGACGGGTACGATCATATAAGCACTAATGCACCGAATCCCATCAGAACTCCGAAGTTAAGCGTGCTTGGGCGGGAGTCGTACTAGGATAGGTGACCCATTGGAAGTCCTCGTGTTGCACCCCATTTTCTATTTTTCATTGCGCCGTTCGGCCATGCCAAGATGTTTCATCCGTCACATTTCTTCCCTCGAGTCCACAACATCTTGGACAAGACAACTTTGCTTCGCGGAGGGGCTGGGCCCGTAAACCGAGGTCGTGAGAATGGTGACCCTGTCTCTATCTCTCTGGTGCCCATAACTTTTGATCTGTAAGGAGTTATGCGGCCCACAGTATATCATTTGAAAGCTCTTCGGGAGCTCTACAACAGGAGCAGCAAGCGTGCGTGGTTGCGCCTATTTTCAGAACCCAAAATTGAACATTTTCATCAGTTTTGGGCCACTTTTCTTCTGTTTGAGCTATTTTTTTTGTTTGGGGTCGTTCGTCGTGAGTTGTGAAAAGGCCGATAACCTGACTCGTGGGATATTAGAGGGCCCTACTACGTGTCAATATCATGTCTTGCGAGTATGCTATGTTGTGGAAGCAGATGGGTTGTCTATAAGTACATTGGGCCTTTTTAATGGGTCGTCTCTCTGAGCTACGATTGTGAACCGTCAACACATAAGGGCTTTGCACCCACAACCTGACGGGTGCGATCATACTAGGACTATTGTATCGAATCCCATCAGAACTCCGAAGTTAAGCGTGCTTGGGTGGGAGTCGTACTAGGATGGGTGACCCCCTAGGAAGTCCTCGTGTTGCACCCCCTTTTTCTTTTTTTATTGCGCCGTTCAGCCATGCCAAGATGCTTCATCCATAAAATTTCTTTCCTCGAGACCCACAGCATCTTGGGCAAGGAAATTTCACTTCGTGGAGGGGCTGGGCTTGTAAACCGAGGTCGTGAGGCTTGTGACCTGGTCTCCGTCTCTCCGTTGCCCATAACTTTTAATCCGTAAGGAGTTATGCGGCCCACAGTATATCATTGGAAAGCTCTCCGGGAGCTCTACGACAGGGGCAGCAAGCCTGCCCGGTTATGCTTATCTTCGGAACCCAAAATTGAATATTTTTATTAGTTTTGGGCCACTTTTCTTCTGTTTACACTTTTTTTTTGTCCCGAGTTGTTTGTCGTGAGCCGCGAAAAGACCGATAACCTGACTCGTTGGACATTAGAGGGCCCTACTATGCGTTGATATCACGTCTTGCGAGAATGCTGTGTTGTGGAGGCAGATGGGTTGTCGATAAGCCTATTGGGCCTTTTTAATGGGCCGTCTCCTTGGGATGGGATTGTGAACCGTCAACACATAAGGGCTTTACACCCACAACTTGACAGGTGCGATCATAGCAGCACTAGTGCACCGGATCCCATCAAAACTCCGAAGTTAAGCGTGCTTGGGCGGGAGTCGTACTAGGATAGGTGACCCCCTTGGAAGTCCTCGTGTTGCACCCCCCTTTTCATTTTTTATTGCCTCATTCAGCCATTACAAGATGCTACATCCATCACATTTCTTTCCTCGAGTCCCACGGAATCTTGGGCAAGACAACTTTGCTTCGCGAAGGGGCTGGGCCTGCAAACCGAGGTCGTGAGGCGTGTGACCTTGTCTCCGTCGCTCCGGTGCCCATAACTTTTGATCCGTAAGGAGTTATGCGACCCACAATTTATCATTGGAAAGCTCTCTAGGAACTCTATGACTTGGGCAGTAATCGTGCTTGGCTACGCCTATTATCGGAACTCAAAATCGAATGTTTTCATTATTTTCAGGCCACTTTTCTTCTGTTTACACTGTTTTTCATCTCGGGTCATTCGTCGAGAGTTGCGAAAGGGCCGATAACCTGACTCGTGGGACATTAGAGTTCCCTAATACTCATCGATATCACATCTTATGAGGATGCTGCTTTGTGGTAGCAGATGGGTTATCGATAAGCCCATTGGGCCTTTTTAATGGGTTGTCTCCCTGGGTTGGGATTGTGAACTGTCAACATATATGGGCTTTGCACCCATAACTTGACTGGTGTGATCATACCAGCACTAATGAACCGGATCCCATAAGGACTCCGAAGTTAAGCGTGCTTGGGCGGGAGTCATACTAGGATGGGTAACCCCCTGGGAAGTCCTCATGTTGTACCCCCTTTTTAATTTTTTATTGCGCCGTTCAGCCATGCCAAGATGCTTTATCCATCACATTTTTTTCCTCAAATCGTACGGCATCTTAGGCCAGACAACTTTGCTTCGTAGAGGGGCTGGGCCCGTAAATCGAGGTCGTGAGGCCTACAATATATCGTTGTAAAGCTCTACGACGAGGGTAGCAAGCCTTCTGGGCTGTGCCTATTTTTGGAATCCAAAATTGAAGGTTTTCATCAGTTTTAGGCCACTTTTCTTCTGTTGACGCTATTTTTTTGTCCCGGGTCGTTCATCGTGTGGTGTGAAAAGGACGATAACCTGACTCGTGGGACATTAGAGGGCCCTACTACATGTCGATATCACGTATTATGAGGATGCTGCATTGTGGAAGTAGATGGGTTGTCGATAAGCCCATTGGGCCTTTTTAATGGGTTGTTTCCCTGGGCTGAGACTGTGAACTGTCAACTCATAAGGGTTTTGCATCCACAACTTGACGAGTATGATCATTCCAGCACTAATGCATCGGATCGCATCAGAACTCCGAAGTTAAGCGTGCTTGGACGGGAGTCGTACTAGGATGGGTGACCCCCTTTTTTATTTTTTATTACGCTGTTCAGCCATGCCAAGATGCTTCATCTGTCACATATCTTTCCTCGAGTCCCACGACAACGTAGGCAAGACAACTTTGCTTCACGGAAGGGCTAGGCCCGAAAACCGGGGTCGTGAGGCTTGTGACCTAGTCTCCGTCACTCCGGTGCCCATAACTTTTGATCCTTAAGGAGTTATGTAGCCCAGAGTATATCGTTGGAAAGCTCTCTGGGAGCTCTACGACAGGGGCAGCAAGTTTGCTTTGTTGTGCCTATTTTCGAAACTCAAAATCGAATGTTTTTATCAGTTTCTGGCCACTTTTCTTCTATTTACGTTGTTTTTTCATCTCGGGTCGTTTGTCGTGAGCCGCGAAAAGGCTGATAACATGACTCGTGGGAAATTAGAGGGCCCTACTACATTTTGATATCACGTCTTGCGATGATGCTATGTTGTGGAAGCAAATGAGTTATTGATAAGCCCATTGGGTCTTTTTAATGGGTCTTCTCCCTTGGCTGGGACTGTGAACCGTCAACACATAAGGGCTTTGCACCCACAACTTGATGGGTGCAATCATAGCAGCACTAGTGCACCGGATCCCATTTGAACTCCGAAGTTAAGCGTGCTTGGGTGGTAATTGTACTAGGATGGTTGACTCCCGTGGAAGTCCTTGTGTTGTACCCCCTTTTTCATTTTTTATTGCGTCGTTCAGCCATGCCAAGATGCTTTGTCTGTTACATTTCTTTCCTCAAGTCCCACAACATCATGGGCAAGACAACTTCGCTTCACGGAGGGGCTGGGCTTGCAAACCAAGGTCGTGAGGCTTGTGACTTATTCTCTGTCGCTCCGGTGCCCATAACTTTTGATCTGTAGAGAGTTATGCGGCCCACAGTATATCATTGGAAAGCTCTCTGGGAGCTCTACGATGGTGGCAGCAAGTCTACTCGGCTGCGCCTGTTTTCAGAATCCAAAATTGAACATTTTCGCCAGTTTTGGGCCACTTTTCTTTTGTTTACATTGTTTTTTCGTCCCGAGTCGTTTGTCGTGAGCCACGAAAAAGCCGATAACCTCACTCGTGGGACATTAGATGGCCCTAATTCGAGTTGTACTAGGATGGGTGACCCCCTAGGAAGTCCTTGTGTTGCACCCCCTTTTTCATTTTTCATTTGCGCTATTTAGCCATGCCAAGATACTTCATCCATCACATTTCTTTCCTTGAGTCCCAAGGCATCTTGGGCAAGACAACTTCACTTCGCAAAGGGGCTGGGCCAGTAAACCGAGGTTGTGAGGCCTATGCCCTGGTCTCTGTCACTCTGGTGCCCATAAATTCTGATTTGTATGGAGTTATGTGGCCCACAGTATATCATTGTAAAGCTCTCTGAGAACTCTACGACGGGGGTAGCAAGCCTTCTAGGCTGCGCCTATTTTTGGAACCTAAAATTGAACATTCTCATTAGTTTCGGGCCACTTTTCTTCTATTTACGCTATTTTTTCGTCCTAAGTTGTTCATCGTGAGACGCAAAAAGGACGATAACCTAACTCGTGGGACATTAGAGGGCCCTACTACGTGTCGATATCACGCCTTGCGATGATGCTGCGTTGTGGAAGCAGATGGGTTGTGGATAAGCCCATTGGGCCTTTTTAATGAGTCGTCTCCCCGGGATGGGATTGTGAACCGTCAACACATAAGGGCTTTGCACCCACAACTTGATGGGTATGATCATACCAGGTCTAATGCACCGGATCCCATCAGAACTTCGAAGTTAAGCGTGCTTGGGCGGAAGTCGTACTATGATGGGTGATCCCTTGGGAAATCCTCGTATTGCACCCCTTTTTTCAAATTTTTATTGCACTGTTTAGTCATGCCAAGATGCTTCATCCATCACATTTCTTTCCTCAAGTCCCATGGTGTCACGCCCCAACCCGACCTATAGAGGTTAGACTAGGGAGTAATCTAAACATTCAAGTCATTTCACGTACTTAATCATTCATGAAGGTTTAACACTTAACGTTTAGCCTAAACTCCACAAATTCTCTAGAAAAACCGGCAGCATAACGGCTATAATTGGGCTCTTTTGTTTGACCTAATTTTTCAAAGGCCTCAAAACTTTCAATCTCAAATTCATTTCCAACTAAGATTACTATTTATCACCAATCGGGGTGCCTACTAGTTATCTCAAAGTCTCGTTTGACTAATAACCTAGCATGATACTATGTCTCGTTTATTTGTCAATCTAGTTACACTAGTACCTGTTGATCTTAACTTAACAATGAGTACCTTCTTAAGATTGGATAAATTTATTTTACTTAACTCTTATCTAGTACTTCATAAGTCTGTGATAGATACTAAACCAAAGTAGCGATAGCAAAATGGCCATAAGAGTATGTATCTAGTTATGATCAGTACAAGCCAAAATTAGACCCCAAATTACAACGGAGGTCATTTACAATACAACAACAAGCAATATAAGAAATAGTCTTCAAGCAACATATAGTTCACAAAATGGCAATAGTCAAGTAAGGCATGTAGGGCAAGCAATCATTCCAATGAGTCATCAACAGGCACGTTATCCTCGGGTACCTATTCCTGGTTTTCTTCACCTGAGATGATAAAGGAGGGTGAGACCTTATGAACTCAGCGAGGGGAACGAGAAATACGTTTTGAAACTCATTTTCCGGTTAACTTATGAAAAACCCCTTTTTCGAAAACATGTCACGTATTACAAGTAATAAGGTACGCAAAGTATAAGAATCAAATTGAGCAACAGATACAATTACCAATCATTTCAAGGATACGGTGAGCATTTGCTCTAAATATCGATTTCGATACGATTTGTTGCGGCCGACTTCAATAATCCACTTATCGCTCCCATTTGGGTGTACTCCGGATATACCCCGAAAACCTACGACCCAACTCTCCGAGGGTGGAATGCCAAGCGAGAGAGGGAATTGAACCATGATAGTCACGGTAGCACCGGCAAGCCCGATGCCGCCCGGTGTGCGTGAAACACTACCATGCCACAATGAAAGGTTGCAACCATGTATACAATGGACATTTATAACATTTAACATATCACATTAGGAGGACAAAAAAGTAGGTTGCCTCCAAGCAGTTATAAGATCGCACGTTGACAGGTAAGCACACAAGGCATGCTATGACAGGTAATTTCACTTGTAAGGCACATGGAGTTACATGAATATTAAACGGACAGCCATGTAACACATGTGAATCAAGTCATATAACTCATTTCGGGGTTCACGCAATCGAATAATAAGGTCATACAACATGCAATGACATCTACGTGGGACTGGGTCCAAGAAAGGTCTACTTGTCAACATGTAATCATCGGAATCACATTTTGGGCTATAAGGGTAACTACGGGCAGCCCCCTAATTACATAATTAGACACGATAACCATAGGATCAACACTTAGTGCGTTTTCATAGTCACTAGGGTTTCAATTCATGCTTACCCGTGCGATTAAGCCACTAGTTGTCACGTAATTAAACTTAAGCCATGCATCGACTAATTAAAACACCCTTAATCATCCAAAACAGTCCACACAACATCCAAGTGCCAAAATCCCAAGCATTTAATACAACGAGAGAAGTTACAATAATTTTTAAAGCATATCACTAAACAAAAATCTCACTGCAATGGTCTGATTTCCAACAATCATTTAGACAAGCAAACAGTCTCCAATTCCAATGAGAAAAATGTCAAATTAAAGATTAAGGAGTGAACTAAATCCCGAAACAAACCTCGCATCATTTGGAGTTCGGATTCAAAAGTTATAGCCAAAACCGTGAGACTATGCAAAACTGTCCAGATTTGTACACATTTCAATACTTGTCCTTTTTGAGGTCCTTAGGGTCAGATTTAGCCTTAGTCTATTTCTGAAAAAAATGTCCAGAACTGAAACATCTAGCAGCATACCAAATTTAATGTATTTTAGACATCATTTACGAAGTCAAAACTGGTTCGTTCTACAAGGACAGTGAATCTGCCAAAACCTGCTTCATTTTCTCAGATTTTCCAGATTTGGACACCTCTCGATTTTTTGCCATTTTGGGGACCTTAGAGTCCAAATTTGCCTTGGCCTATTTCGAAGAAAAATGCTCAGAATTGGCAAAAATAGTCACCTACCAATTTTCACACATTTTCAACATCATTTACCTGGTCAAATTCACTTCGCTCCAACAAGTCAGAAAACTGCCATTTACGCGATTTCACCTATCTTCAAATTCTAGCCAAATATTTTGCCATGCATGTTTACTAAAGCTCATGTACACACATATATCACAAGTACAGAGGTAGAAATAGACATTTAAACGCATGCATGTGGTTTTGGAAAGATTTTAAAAAGGATTAACCCTCACCTTAGTCTATTGACAACAAAGGATGCTCAAAACTCTTGAAGATGCACAAATGGTCTTCTCTCCTTGTTTGGCCGAGGGATAATGCTTGATTTCTTTAATTCCTAGCTGAGTTACCATGTCCTTAGTATGTGCATGTGGTTAGAACAAAAAGGAAATGAAATAGAAGCTATCAAACATACCTAAGCCGAAATGAAGGTTCAATGAGCTTGCATGTATGTCTTTTTGCTCCTAGCTTGCTTGGTTGAGTTCCTTAGTGCCCTTAGTGTCTTGAATGTCTTGATGAACCTTAGGATGATGAACTTAAGGTAGGGAGAGTGATGAAGGAGCCTAGGCCGAGAGAGAGAGATGAATTGAGCTTGAGAGAATGTTTGCAAAGAATGAAATGTTGGTGTTGTGAGTGTGTCGGCCTTGAGCTTCAAGATTTCTGATTTTTGTGTCTTCAAGAGCATATTTTGAATTGTCTAGCATGGGCATTGAATGGATCGAAAAGATGAAGCATGGTGGAGGATAAAATAATGCTTGATTTCATTTTTTTATGCATTGTTTGAAGTGATTTGTCATAGTTTGTTTTGTAATGTTTTTAATTATGCAAGGGCTTATCAAAATGCAAGGAGTGGTCGGCCAAGGTAAGGATAAATTCTGAATTTTTGTCTTAGTTAAGGCTTATTTTATTGTATGTGCTTGGAATATGCACAGAATTAAAGAATAAAGAATAAGAATGTTTAGCTTTTTGTGAGATTTCGTCTTCTAGTGAGTTGAATTAGCATTTTAATATTAGTTAGTGAAGTTGTAGGATTAATTAATAATCTAGTGCTTCGTGCAAGATGCTCTCTTGATTAGCGTGCGGGCACACTTTCCTAGGCTTAGGGCACGTACTACGAGGTAAAGCACGAACAACGAGACGAATGCACGTTTCCCAAGTAAATGCACGCAACCCTAAATGAATGCACGTAATTCAATGCAAGGCACACAAAACAAAACACGACTCTTAAACCTAGGTCAAGGCACGCAAATCTAGGTTAGGGCACACGAAATGAGGTATCACACGCAAATCGAGGTCGGGCCTCACATCCTCCCCTCCTTAAAAGAATTTCGTCCTGAAATTAAATATCACCTTTGAAATAATGCTAGATATTGTTGCTCCATCTGGTCTTGTGTTTCCGACGTTGCTTCTTCAACTCCATGGTGATCCCACAACACTTTCACCATCGGTATAGATTTGTTGCGCACCTCCCGATCTTGCTGGTCTAGGATCTGAATGGGCTTCTCTTCATAAGACAAGTTCTCCCAAAGTTGCAACGGCTCTGGTTCCAAGATATGCAATGGATCAGGGTGATACTTCCGTAGCATTGAAACATGAAAGACGACGTGAATATTGGAGAGGTTTTGGGGTAGTTCCAGGCGATACGCCAATTTGCCAACCTTTTCAATTATCTCAAATGGTCCTACAAACCTCGGGCTCAACTTTCCACCCTTGTCGTGTTTAATCAGTCCCCACCGAGGTGATATCTTCAAGAACACCTTGTCGCCGACCTCAAACTCTAGACTCCGTCTCCGTCGGTCTGTATAACTTTTCTGCCTGCTTTGGGCGGTAAATATCCGTTTCCGGATGAGGTGGACATTATCAACGGTCTTCATAAGTTCTGGTAGTAGGGTCGGGTCAAAAGTCTTCGTCTCACCTACTTCATCCTAGTAAATTGGGGATCGACACTTACGTCCATACAATGCCTCAAATGGGGCCATCGCGATAGTGGCCTGATAGCTGTTATTATAAGCAAACTCTGCTAAAGGCAGATATTTCTCCCAACCTTTTCCGAAGTCTAAAACACACGTCTTCAGCATATCCTCTAGAATCTGAATAGTTCTCTTAGATTGTCCATCAGTCTGAGGATGGTAAGCCATGATGAAACTCAACTTTGTTCCCAAAGCTTCTTGCAATCTCTTCCAAAATCAGGAAGTAAAACGAGGATCCCTATCCGACACAATACTCACAGGCATCCCGTGCAAACTTACAATATCCACCACATACATATCTCCCAGTTTCTCAGGACTATCCTCCTTGTTCATCGGTAAGAAGTATGCTGACTTAGTCAATCTATCCACTATGATCCAAACAGCGTCATGACCCTTTTGTGACCTGGGCAGGTCCATGACAAAGTCCATAGCTATATGTTCCCATTTCTATTGAGGAATTTCCAACGGTTGAAGTAAACCTGCTGGTCGTTGATGTTTTGCTTTGAGTCTCTGGCAAGTCAAACACTGTGCCACAAACTCCGCAATCTCTCTCTTTATGTTATTCCACCAATAGTGTTGCTTCAAATCCCGGTACATCTTTGTTCCGCCGGGGTGAATAGTATATCTTGAGTTATGGGCTTCTTCAAGAATCTTCTTTTTCAACTCTGGATCATTAGGAACACAAATTCGATTCCTGAACCTCCAAATACTATCATCATTAAACTTGAAATCTGTATTGCTTTATTTAATCTTCTGAAACTGTTGGTCCTTTTGTTGAGCCTCTCGTAATTCAAACAACAAGGTCGATTGAACTTGTGTAGTGGCAAATAGTAACCCTTTTTTAGTCAATTGTGGTTTCCACAAAAATGCTTCCTCTAACAACTCTTGTACCTTAACTTCCAGTTTTGCCATGCTCGTTTTCCGACTTAAGGCATCTGCAACTACATTTGCTTTACCGTACACATAATTGATTGTGCAGTTATAATCATCCAAAAGCTCCATCCACCGTCTTTGCCTCATGTTCAACTCTTTTTGTGACAACAAGTATTTCAAGCTCTTATGATCAGTAAACACCTCGAACTTGTTACCCCACAGATAGTGTCTCCATTTCTTGAGTGCAAACACAATAGCCGCCAACTCCAAATCATGCGTCGGGTAGTTCAATTCATACGGTTTCAGTTTCCTAGAGGCATACGCAATCGCTCTACCATTTTGCATCAACATACAACCCAGTCCTTCCTTCAAAGCATCGCTATAGATTACAAAGCCTTGACTCCCTTCAAGCAATGCAAGAACATGTACAGTAGTCAATATTTTCTTCAATTCTTGAAAGCTGTTCTCACACTTGTCATCCCATACAAACTTTGTTTTCTTTTGAGTGAGCTTTGTAAGCGGTCCTGCAATCTTCGAGAAATCCTTCACGAACCTCCGATAATAGCCGGCTAGACCAAGAAAACTCCGAACCTCCGTAACATTTTTCGGCTTCTTCCAGGATATCCCACTTCTATCTTTGCTAGATCCAATGTTATTCCCTCTTGAGATATGATGTGCCCAAGAATGCAATCTGCCGCAACCAAAATTCACATTTGCTAAACTTTGCATACAATTGATGCTCCCGAAGTTTCTGCAATACCAATCACAGATGTTGTTCATGCTCAATCTCGGATTTTAAGTATACCAAAATATCATCAATAAAGATCACCACAAATTGGTCCAAGTAGGGTTGAAACAACCTATGCACCAAGTCCATAAAAGCTGAAGGGGCATTAGTTAGCCCAAATGGCATCACCACATATTCATAATACCCATACCTCGTCCTGAAAGCCGTTTTAGGCACGTCCTCCTTTTTGATTCGCAACTGGTAGTACCCTTGCCTCAAGTCGATATTTGAATACACTTTAGCTCCCTGAAGTTGATCAAACAACTCATCGATCAGTGGAAGTGGGTATTTATTCTTGACGGTCACTTGGTTCAATCCTCGATAATCGATGCATAGCCTCAACGTTCCGTCTTTCTTCTTTACAAATAGGACTGGTGCACCCCACGGAGATGAACTTGGTTGAACAAACCCCTTCTTCCACAATCCTTGCAATTGGTCCTTCAATTCTTGTAGCTCGGCTGGTGCTATACGATGGGGAGCTTTAGATATCGGCTGGGTGCCAAGCAATAATTCTATAATGAACTCGATCTCCCGATTTGGGGGTAAACCGGGCAATTCTTCTGGAAACACATCTGCATAATCTTTAATCACTGGCATCTCCTCCAACTTAGCTTTGTCCGACGGCTTGTTGATGAGGTAAGCTAAGTATCCACTATATCCTTTTCTCAAGGACTTCACTGCTTTCGTAGATGAAATGATGGAACTCCCGGTGAAGTCTCTTCGACCCATTACCTCCAATATTGGTTGACCAGGTATCTGGAATGTTACAATCTTCATCCGGCAATCTAGTTGGGCATGATGCTTTGCCAACCAGTCCATCCCTAAGATGACTTCATAGTCTCGAAAGGGTAATACAATAAGATTGGCTGAGAATTCCCTATCTTTAATTTGGATTTTACATGCTTTACAAGCTGAGCTAGTAACAAGTTTAGAACCCATCGGAGTACCAACTACTACTTTGTAAGGAAAACATACAACTCGTAGTTTCACACGTTGCACACATAAGGGAGTAATAAATGAATGAGTAGCACCTGGATCAATTAGCACCCTAACAGGTTGATTCAGTATCAAGAATGTACCTTCAACAACAGCGGTCTCCTTAGGAAGCTCCTTACACTCAATAGCGTAAGCTCGGTCCTAAACTCTAGGAACTGGAGTCTTGCCTCTACCAGCTGGTTTAATATGATTTTGCCCCCCTTGCCATTTAGGACAATCCTTAACCTGGTGTTGATCGCTGCCACACCCTACACATCGTCCCGATTTCCTCCAACACTTGGCCTCGGTGTGACCCTTCCTGTTACAATAAGAACAAGTGACAGTCTGAGAAGCAGGTGAACTACCTGTGGATCCGTGGGTGGAAGAGGCTGATGGTGCTTTAGTCGGGCCACGATTATTAACTGGTCTGTTCTGGCTCTGGCCCTGACTGCGACTCTAAGTCTGGAATTTCCTCTGTTGTCCTGGAGGTTGATATGGTTTCTTGTTCGGCTGGCTCGAACCGGCTTTATCAAGTTTCCTCTTCTCAACTCGGGAGGTAGCCGCAAGGAGAGTAGAATAAGTAGTAAAGTCATGCGAGGCCAACTAATCTTGAATTTCTGGCCTCAACCCATTGGTACATTTTCACATCTTCTCCTCAGGGGTACTGACCATGTATTGAGCATAGCGGGACAGTCTGTTAGAATGAGCCTCATATTGGGCCACCGTCATGTTACCCTGGTTCAAGTGCATGAATTCCTCAATTCGCCTCTACTTGGAAACTACAAGTACATATTTCTCCTTGAACGCCTTAACGAAATTACCCCACAAGCAAGGTGTATGATCAGTTTCCCAAAGTGCCTCCACAGTGTGCCACCAATGCTCAGCATCCCCGTGCAACAAAAACACAGCGAACTCAACCTTTTCCTCATCAGTATAGTCAAGTGGCCTGAAAATCCTTTCAATCTCAAACAGCCAAGCCTTTGCCTTTTCATCATCAGCTTCCCCGAAGAATTTGGACGGGTGAAAGTCAAGGAACTCTCGCATTCTGTTGTTTCTCCTATTGTTACCCCCATTCCTGTTGTTGTTTGCTTCATGTGCATCTTGACGTTCTATCACTTGCGACACGCGATCCATAGCATTCGCCATCATATTAAACATAGCCATGCCGGGATTAGTTTGATGAGCATCTCTGGTCTCTTGGGGCTCACCGCTTCTATTAGTATTGCGGGTACTAGGGCCAGCCATCTATAGGCACAGATTATTATGCACAATTTATTGGAATACGACAAACAAGAATTTAATGTATAAGGTATGCAACATATAATTTTACATAGACATACAATTCTCAAAACAGTTAAGACATGTTAATCACATAAGCACATAGAAACAAAGAAGGCACACTTGATATTGTCACACAATAACACATAAACAAGTCATCCTAATAACCTTAAGGCTTTTACCCACAGTCCGAGAGTTAAACCCGGCTTAAGCAATCTAAGATCTGATACCATTTCTCTAAGGTGTCACACCCCAACCCGACCTATAGAGGTTAAACTAGGGTGTGATCTAAACATTCAAGTCATTTCACGTACTTAATCGTTCATGAAGGTTTAACACTTAACGTTTAGCCTAAACTCCACAAATTCTCCAGAAAAATTGGCAGCATAACGGCTGTAATTGGGCTCTTTAGTTTGACCTAATTCTTTAAATGCCTCAAAACTTTCAATCTCGAATTCATTTCCAACTAAGATTACTATTTATGACCAATCGGGGTGCCTACTAGTTATCTCGAAGCCTCGTTTGACTAATAATCTTGCATGATACTATGTCTCGTTTATTTGTCAATCTAGTTACACCAGTACCTGTTGATCTTAGCTTAATAATGAGTACCTACTTAAGATTGGATAAATTCATTTTACTTAACTCTTATCTAGTACTTCATAAGTCTGAAATAGATACTAAACCAAAATAGCGATAGCAAAATGACCAGAAGAGTGTGTATCTAGTTAACTTATGAAAAACCCCTTTTTTGAAAATATGTCACGTATTACAAGTAATAAGGTATGCAAAGTATAAGAATCAAATTGAGCAACAGATACAATTACCAATCATTTCAAGGATACGGTGAGCATTTGCTCTCAATATCGATTTCGATACGATTTGTTGCAGCCGACTTCAATAATCCACTTATCGCTCCCATTTGGGTGTACTCCGGATTTACCCCGAAAACCTATGACCCAACTCTTCAACGGTGGAATGCCAAGCGAAAGAGGGAATTAGACCATGGTAGTCATGGTAGCACCGGCAAGCCCGATGCCGCCCGGCGTGCGTGAAATGCTACCATGCCACAATGAAAGGTTGTAACCTTGTATGCAATGCACATTTATAACATTTAACATATCACATTAGGAGGACAACAAAGTAGGTTGCCTCCGAGCAGTCATAAGATCGCACGTTGACAGGTAAACACACAAGGCATGCTATGACAGGTAATTTCACTTGTAAGGCACATGGAGTTACATGAATATTAAATGGATAGCCATGTAACACATGTGAATCAAGTCATATAACTCATTTTGGGGTTCACGCAATCAAATAATAAGGTCATACAACATGCAATGACATCTACGTGGGACCGAGTGCAAGAAAGGTCTACTTGTCAACATGTAATCATCGGAATAACATTTAGGACTATAAAGGTAACTACAGGCAGCCCCCTAATTACATAATTAGACACGATAACCATAGGATCAACACTTAGCGTGTTTTCATAGTCACTAAGGTTTCAATTCATGCTTACCCGTGCGATTAAGCCACAACTTGTCACATAATGAAACTCAAGCCATGAATCGATTAATTAAAACACCCTCAATCACACAAAACAGTCCACGCAACATCCAAGTGCCACAATCCCAAGCATTTAATACAACGAGAGAAGTTACAATAATTTTCAAAGCATATCACTAAACAAAAATCTCACTGCAATGGTCTTTTTTCCAATAATCATTTAGACAAGCAAACAATCTCCAATTCTAGTGAGCAAAATTTCAAATTAAATCTTAAGGAGTGAACTAAATCCAGAAACAAACCTCGCATCATTTGGAGTTCGGATTCAAGAGTTATAGCCAAAACCGTGAGACTATGCAAAACTGTCCAGATTTGTACACATTTCAATACGTGTCATTTTGGAGGACCTTAGGGTCAGATTTAGCCTTAGTCTATTTCTGACAAAAATGTTCAGAACTGACAAATCTAGCAATCTACCAAATTTCATGCATTTTAGATTTCATTTACTAAGTCAAAACTGGTTCGTTCTACAGGGACAGTGAACTGCCAAACACCTGCTCCATTTTCCCAGATTTTCCAGATTTGGACACCTTTCGATGTTTTTCCATTTTGGGGACCTTAGACTCAAAATTGGCCTTGGCCTATTTCTATGTAAAATGCTCAGAACTGGAAAAAATAGTCACATACCAATTTTCATGCATTTTCAACATCATTTACCCTGTCAAATTCACTTTGCTCCAACAAGTCAGAAAACTGCCATTTACGCGATTTCACCTATCTTCAAATTCTAGCCAAATATTTTGCCATGCATGTTTACAAAAGCTCATGTACACATATATATCACAAGTACAGAGGTAAAAATAGACATTTAAAGGTATGCATGTGGTTTTGGAAAGCTTTTAAAAAGGATTAACCCTCACCTTAGTCTATTGACAACAAAGGATGCTCAAAACTCTTGAAGATGCACAAATGGTCTTCTCTCCTTGTTTGGCCAAGGGATAATGCTTGATTTCTTTAATTCCTAGCTGAGTTACCATGTCCTTAGTATGTGCATGTGGTTAGAACAAAAAGGAAATGAAATAGAAGCTATCAAACATACCTAAGCCGAAATGAAGGTTCTATGAGCTTGCATGTATGTCTTTTTGCTTCTAGCTTGCTTGGTCGAGTTCCTTAGTGTCTTGAATGTCTTGATGAACCTTAGGATGATGAGCTTAAGCTAGGGAGAGTGATGAAGCAGCCTAGGCCGAGAGAGAGAGAGGAATTGCGCTTGAGAGAATGTTTGCAAAGAATGAAATGTTGGTGTTGTGAGTGTGTCGGCCTTGAGCTTCAAGATTTCTGATTTTTGTGTCTTCAAGAGCATATTTTGAATTGTCTAGCATGGGCATTGAATGGATCGAAAAGGTGAAGCATGGTGGAGGATAAAATAATGTTTGATTTCATTTTTTTATGCATTGTTTGAAGTGATTTGTCATAGTTTGTCTTGTAATGTTTTTAATTATGCAAAGGCTTATCAAAATGCAAGGAGTGGTCGGCCAAGGTAAAGATAAATTCTGAATTTTTGTCTTGGTTAAGGCTTATTTAATTGTATGTGCTTGGAATATGCAAAGAATTAAAGAATAAAGAATAAGAATGTTTAGCTTTTTGTGAGATTTTGTCTTCTAGTGAGTTGAATTAGCATCTTAATATTAGTTAGTGGAGTTGTAGGATTAATTAATAATCTAGTGCTTCGTGCAAGGAGCTCTTGATTAGCGTGCGGGCACACTTTCCTACGTTTAGGTCGCGCACTACGAGGTAAAGCACAAACTACGAGACGAATGCACATTTTCCAAGTAAATGCATGCAACCCTAAATGAATGCACATAATTCAATGCAAGGCACACAAAACGAAAGACGACTCGTAAACCTAGGTCAAGGCATGCAAATCTAGGTTAGGGTACACGAAATGAGGTATCGCACGCAAATTGAGGTCGGGCCTCACACATGGTATCTTGGGCAAGACAACACCACTTCGCGGATGGGCTAGGCCCGTAAACCGAGGTCGTGAGACCTGTGACCTGGTCTTCATCGCTCTGATGCCCATAACTTTTGATCCATAAGGAGTTATGTGGCCAATAGTATATCACTGGAAATCTTTACGGGAGCTCTACGACGGGGGCAACAAGCTTGCTTTGTTGCACCAGTTTTCAGAACTCAAAATTGAACGTTTTCATCAGTTTCTGGCCACTTTTCTTCTGATATTGCTATTTTTCATCCCGGGTCATTCGTCGTGAGCTGCAAAAAAGCCGATAACCTGACTCGTGGGATATTAGAGGGCCTTACTATGTGTCGATATCACATCTAGCGAGGATGTTGCGTTGCGAAGTAGATAGGTTGTCGATAAGCCCATTGAGCCTTTTTAATGGGTCATCTCCTTGGGCTGGGACTGTGAACCATCAACACATAAGGGCTTTGCACCTACAACTTGACTGGTGCGATCACACCAGCACTAATGCACCGGATCCCATCAGAACTCTGAAGTTAAGCGTGCTTGGGTGGGAGTCGTACTAGGATGGGTAACCCCCTGGGAAGTCCTCGTGTTGCTCCCCCTTTTTCATTTTTTATTGTGCCGTTCAGCAATGCCAAGATGCTTCATCCATCACATTTCTTTCCTCGAGTCCCATGGCATCATGGGCAAGGCAACTTCACTTCGCGAAGGGGTTGGGCCCGCAAACGGAGGTCGTAAGGCCTGTGACCTTGTCTTTGTCGCTCTGCTGCCCATAACTTTTGATCCGTAAGGAGTTATACGGCCCAAAGTATATCATTGAAAAGCTATATGGGAGCTTTACGACGGAGATAACAAGCGTGCTCAGTCGTACCTATTTTCAGAACTCAAAATCCAACGTTTTCATCAGTTTCGGGCCACTTTTCTTCTATTTACGTTATTTTTCATCCCGGGTCATTCGTGGTGAGCCACGAAAAGGTCGATACCCTAACTCGTGGGACATTAGAGTGCCCAACTACGTGTTGATATCACGTCTTGCGAGGATGCTACGTTGTGGAAGCAGATGAGTTGTCGATAAGCCCATTGGTCCTTTTTAATTGGTCGTCTCCCTGGGCTAGGACTGTGAACTGTCAACACATATGTCACGCCCAACCCGGCCTATGGAGGCTAGACTAGGGTGTGACCTAATTCATTTATTCTATTTCATATACTTACCTATTGTTATGATATAACACTTAACATTGGCCTAGAACTCCAAAGGAATTTAAAAAAAAAACCGACTGCATAACGGCTATAATTGGGCTATTTAGTTTGACATATTTTCTAAATGCCTCAAAACTTTCAATCATTGATTCAATTCCAACTAAGATCCCTATGTATCATCAACCGATATGCCTATTGATCTAACTCAAAAGTCTCATTTGATTGACAAGCCTAACAAGATAACTAGGTTCCGTTTATTTGTCAATTTCTTTTACGTGAGTACCTATTATCCTTTGGCCTATGAGTAAGTACCTGGGTAAGATTAGATAGATTCATTTTATTTGATCCTTCACCTAATGCTTCAGTTGTCTATGATAGTTACTAAATCAAAATAGTGATAGCAAAACGACCAAATAGAGTGTTCGTCTAGTTATAATTGGTACAAGCTAAAATTAGACCCCAAATTACAACATGAGTCATTTACAACAACAACAACATAAGTAGTCTTCAAGCAAACATAACGTTCACAAAACAGCCACAATCAGGAAAGGCACATAAGGCATGCAATCATTCCAAAGAATCATCAACAGGAACATTTTCCTCGGGTACCTATTCCAGATCTTCTTCACCTGTGATGACTAAAAAGGGTGAGTCCTTATGAACTCAGAGAAAGGGAAACGACAAATAACGTTTTGAAACTCTTTTCTGGTTAATCTTATGAAAAACCCTTTTGAAAACATGTCATATAAAATAAGCAAATTCATAACATAACATAAATATAAATGAACACATTTACCCGTCTTTCTTCCCCGAGGTCCTCTAGGAACCAAGCGAGAGTACTTAAACACATAATAAAAGGATACGGTGAGCTTTTGCTCTCAAGTCTATTTTCGATAACAATTGTTACGGCCGGCTTCAATCATCCACTTATCATTCCAACGGGTGTACTCCGGATGTACACCAAACCTACGACCCAACTCTCCGAGGAAGTCTAGCCCCCAAGCGAGAGAGGGAATTGGACCATGGTAGTCACGGTAGCACTGGCAAGCCCGATGCCGCCCGGTGTATATGAAACACTGCCATGCCAAAATGAAAGGTTGCAACCTTGTATGCAATCCACAATTATACCATTTAACAATTCACATTAGGAGGACAACAAAGTAGGTTGCCTCCGAGCAATTATAAGATCACATATTGACAAGTAAACATACGAGGCATGCTTCAACATATAATTTTACTTTGTAGAACACTTAGAGGTATATGAACATTAAACGGGCAGCCAAGTAACACATATAAATCGAGTCATATAACTCATTTCAGGTTCACTTATCAAGTGTTGAGAGTTTACAAGCATGCAACGACACTTATACAAGACCGGGTGCAAGAATAGTTCCCTTATCAACATGCAATCATTGAGAATCATGTTTAGAGTTATAAAGACAATTCTAGGCAGCTATTAACATTCATCAGCATCAATTATAAGTCACACAAGAGTGGTTTATGACTTGGGAGTCTACGGGGCCATTAAGGCTTACAAGGCCATGCTCGGGCGTTGGTTTTATTTGCTAAGCACCACAAGTGACAATTAAACTATTTTAAGCATACTTAGCAATTTTTGGGCAGCATACTAACAAATCAATTGAGCACATTTAACCATAGGATCATCACTTAGCAAGTATTCATAAGCAATAGGGCCTCAATTTTGTGCTACACATGCAATTAAGCAACAATTCATCATGTAATTAAATCCAAGTCATGCATCAATTAATTAAGCATCCTCAACCAACCAAAACAGCCCACACAACTTCTAATTTCCACAACTCCAAGCATTCAACACCTCAAGTAAAGTTACAACATGATTCAAAGCACATTACCAAGCAAAAATCCTACTACAATGGTCTTTTTTTCCTCATTCATTTAGCCAAATAATTAACCTCCAAATTCAGTGAACCAAATTTCAAATTGAATCTTGATTAGTGCTTTAAATCTAGGGAGAAACCTCGCTGCATTCTGAGTTCAGACTTAGGAGTTATGACCAAAACCGTGAGACTACGCAAAACTGTCCAGATTCATACACATTTCGATATTTTCCATTTTTGAGGCCTTTAAAAGCAAACTTAGCCTTAGCCTATTTCTGCAAAATATGTTCAGAACCGACAAATCTAATGACCTACCAATTTTCATGCATTTTTATTAACATTTACTAGGAAAAAAACACTTCGTTCTACAAGGTCAGTAATCTGCCAGAAAAATGAGTTTGCATATCTCTAAGTTTCTAGCAATTATCAAGCCATGCATGAGTAGATAGGCTCATATAAATACATATAAAAGAACTAAAAAGGTAAATACATCCATATGAGAGCATGCATGTGAGTTTTGAAAGCATTTAAAAGGTTTTAACCCTCACCTTAGCAAGTTGATGGATGAAAATGCAAGAATGCTCTTTGAATCGCACAAATAGCCCTTTTTCCTTGCATTGGCCGAGAGGTAGCTTGTTTTTCCTTAAATCCTAGCTTAGTTAGCATGTGAAGAAGGTGTGCATGTGTGTGAAACCAAGAGACAAGGAAGAAAACCATCTAAACTTACCTATGGCCGAGATAGAGAGGTTTGTGAGCTTTGTGAGAGATTCTTGCTATGTTGCTTGCTATGGACGAGCATGGCGTGGTCTTGAGAGTCCTTGAGAGCTTGTTATAAGTCTTGGTAGCTCAAGAGAGAGCTATGGCCGAGAATGAGAGAGAATGAGAGAGTTGAGAGAGTTTTTGAGAGGAAAATGATGTTTGAAGCATGTTGAATGTTGCTTGTGTGTGTGTGTCGGCCTTGAGCTTCACAATTCTGAATTTTGTGTCATCTTTAGCATTTTTTTGAGTTGTAATGAAGCATGGGCATTGAGAGGGCCGAGGAGGGTAGCTTGGGTAGGGTGTATGAGATTATTTTAATGCATTATGCATTGTGTGTAAGATATAATATAGTTTATGCAAAGTTTGCCCTTATGGCCTTGTCATGGCCGGCCAAGGCATGTAAATTTGAGCATTTTATGTTGTTTTTAATTGTATAATGTTGTATTAAAGTATTAATGTTTTTAGGTTTTTGTGTGGATAGGTTTTAGGTGAGAATAAAGAATGTTTAGTGTATAGTGAGCTTTTGTCTTCTAGTGGGTTGACTTATGATTATAATAATAGTTAGTGGTGTTTGTAGGATAATTTTATAGTCTAGTGCTTTGCATAAAATTCTTTATTAATTAGCGTACAGGCACGCTTTCCTAGGTCCAAGGCACGTACTACAAGGTAAGACACGAACTCCAACATAGATGCACGAATTTCAAAGTAAATGCACGTAAATTAATGCAAGTCACATAATTTAATGCAATGCATGTAAATCAAGACACGACTATTAAACCTAGGTTAAGGCACGCAATACAAGGTTAAGGCACACGAATTGAGGTAGCGCACGCAAATCGAGGTTGGGCCTCACATCTTCCCCTCCTTAAGGGAATTTCATCCCAAAATTCAATATGGAATAATGTCAGATACTGTTGCTCCATCTGGTCTTACCTTTCCCACGTTACTTCTTCAACTCCATGGTGATCCCACAACACTTTCACCATCGGTATCAACTTGTTGTGCAACTCCCGATCTTGCTGGTCTAAGATCCGATTAGGCTTTTCTTCATAAGACAAGTTCTCCCGAAGCTGCAACGGCTCTAGCTCCAAGATGTGTGATGGATCAGGGTGATACTTCTGTAGCATTGAGACAAGAAAGACATCTTGAATATTGGAGAGGTTTTGGGGTAGTTCCAGATGATACGCCAACTTGTTAACTTTTTCAACTATCTCAAATGGTCCGACAAACCCCGAGCTCGACTTTCCACCTTTACCATGTTTGATCAATTCCCTCCGAGATGATAACTTCAAGAACACCCTGTCGCCGACCTCAAATTCAAAATTCCATCTCCGTCAGTCTGTATAACTTTTCTATTTGCTTTAGGCAGTAAGCATCCATTTCCGGATAAGGTGGACATTTTCAACAGTCTTCATAAGTTCTGGTAGAAGGGTCGGGTCAAAAGTCTTCATCTCACCTACTTCATCCCAGTATATTAGAGATCGACACTTAAGTCCATACAATGCCTCATATGGGGCCATCCCGATAGTGGCCTGATAACTATTATTATAAGCGAACTCCGCTAGAGGCATATACTTCTTCCAACCTTTTCCGAAGTCTAGAACACACGCCCTCAACATATCCTCCAAAATTAGAATAGTTCTCTCAAATTGTCTGTAGTACCCGAGCCCAGAATGTGGAAATTTCTTGTTTATTATTTTGAAAATTATATTTCCTTAAATTCTCTAAGATTTAATTGTTACTTCATTGCTGTCGCAACGTGCATTGCATTTAGGGAGCGATAGCTAGAGAACGGTTTCTAGTCCTCAGCAAATAGTGAAACTAGTATTTAGATGACTTAAATTTTATATTTTAATTGTTGCTAGCTATAATTAATCTTTCCTTAGTTAAAATGGCTTTAAAATGCACAAAATAAGGCCTTTTGACCAAGTTTTAAGTTGTTTGACCTAGGACTTTGACCATTTGACCAACTTAACACCTTAATAAGCTAAAACAAAGCAAAATAATAATAAAAAAAATAGCAGCTGAACAGCAGCAAGCAGGCCGTGAGTTTCAAGAGAAAAAAAAATCTTTCAACTTCTAATCGTTCAATCTTCGCGTGAGCTCGTGCGGGGTGGTTTCCGAGCCAACCAGCGTTGTTTTCCTAGCGACTAGGAGTACCTAAGGTGAGGGAAGCATGTTATTTGCGTATTTAAATGATATGTATGTCAACTTTGCAATTTTTAGATTTTATCCGTAGATTGTTGTTTAAAGCATTTTGATGCTTCTAGAATGTTCCTTGGCAATTGTAGAATGTGTATTTATAGCTTTTTAACATTTTCTGCAGTTAAATGTTGAGATTGCAATTTAATTTGGATGTTGAATAGTGTTTTATGAATAGTAAACCCTTGGAACGATGAAGTTGTTCCGTTATGATGTCCGTTGATGTAGAATTGTGCTAGGTATGATAGAATGCCTAAATGCATGGTTTGTTTGGGTTGCGTAATTGAAAAAACGGGAATTAAGCCTTGGTGAAAGTCGGGGTTGTTTAGGTCGAGTTTGGCATTTTCTCGTTTTGCGTGTTGGCATTGTTTCGGGAGGCCATGGAAGCACTTTTGGTGCGATTATGGCGTTGGTTGGGTGTTTGGTTGATATAGTTGTAGTTCAAACGAGCAAAGGGGGAAATCAGGACTTTTCGTGGTTTTTAGGGTTAAGTAGGGTTTCGGGGTCGTTAGACGTGCCTTATGGTGACCTAGGAGGATTGGCGAAGTCGATTTTCAGAACTCGTGGCTCGTTTGGAAATGGTAGTGTTTTGATAGTTGGGGCCAATTTGTGTTTTTGCTTGTTTTCTTGATTTTATGCCTATAGAATGCTTAGGGTTGCTTGAAATACTTGTTTGAATTGATTTGGATTGAAATGCTTATCAACTGTTGCTATTGCGTGCGAGAGTAACCTACTTTGTTATTCTCCCACGTGTAGCTTAAGTGCTCGTTTATCGCCTTGTATCGAGTCTTGCATTGCATAGTGTCTCGCGCGTGAGTGATGGGCCTCTCTGGGTAGCCTCGGGTTGCCAGTGTTGGTTGCTCTAACTCTGCTGCTATTCTCTCTTCTCGCTTGGGTTGCCTCCTAGGGAGATTTGGGTCGTAGATTGATGGATACTTCCGGGGTATTCCAAACTGGTGTTATAAGGTGGTTTGGGCCGGCGCGTCATCATTGAATTCGTGTTTGAAAGTTGCTCGTGAAAAGAGTATCGTATCCTTTGAATGAGTGTTTATAGCTTTAAATACTTGCCTTGCTTTATTGATGGCTTTATTATATCTCTGTATGATATTTGTATGCATCGCTTGGCTAATTGCATTGCATACTCCTCTCATCTCCGTCCTTGAAACCAATTACCATCGCTGAGCAATAGTTTTTGCTCATTCCTCTCTATACTATATTTTTACAGGAGTAGTTGAAGCAGACCCTATCGAGGTAATAGAGGAGGAGGAGCAGGTGGAGATGTTTCCGTGATAGCACTTCTTTGCTTTGCTGGTGGTTGGTTACCAAATTTTGTGCGAGCCTTGCTTGACATGTATATTGCTTGGATGTCGCTTAATTTTGAGGCTTGTAGCCTTGTATGTATTTTCTAGTTTGAGGCCTCTACGGTCTTATGCTGTATAAGTTGAAAGAATGTAAAGTTGTAAACTTATACTCTTGTGACTAGTAAGGAAATGCATGCTAATGTGATTGATTAGTGGCATAAATACTTGTGTAGTATGCGTATCATTTTTGGGTTGCAAAGTTTGTTAATGAAAAGATGTATGTTTTTAAAAGAAAGTTGGCTTGTTTGAATTGTCTAATGGCTTTCGCAAGTATTATGATGATTTTAGGGTTTTCGGATCGTCCGCGGTACAGAGGAGACTCCGTCCGTGTGTCGGGTTGGGGCTTGGCCTTTTGCGGGGTCGGGTCGGGGCGTGACATTGTCCGTCCGTCTAAGGGTGATAAGCTGTACTGAAACTCAACTTCGTTCCCAAAGCTTCTTGTACTCTTTTCTAAAATCGGGAACTAAAACGAGGATCCCTATCCGACACAATACTTACAGGCATCCCATGTAGCTTACAATATCCGCTACATACATATCTCCTAGTTTCTCAAGACTATCTTCCTTGTTCATCGGTAAGAAGTGTGCAGTCTTAGTCAATCTATCCACTACGATCCAAACGGTATCATGACCCTTATGTGACCTGGGCCAGTCCATGACAAAGTCCATAGTTATGTGTTCCCATTTCCATTGGTAAATTTCCAACGGTTGAAGTAAACCTGCCGGTCGTTGATGTTCTGCCTTGACCCTCTGACAAGTCAAACACCATGCCACAAACTCTGCAATCTCTCTTTTCATGTTATTCCACCAATAGTGTTGCTTCAAATTCTAGTACATCTTTGTTCCACCGGGGTGAATAGTATATCTTGAGTTATGGACTTCTTCAAGAATCTTCTTTTTCAACTCTGGGTCATTAGGGATACAAATTTGACTCCTGAACCTCCAAATACAATAATCATAAAACTTGAAATCTGTGTTGCCTTCCTTAATCTTCTAGAACTATTGGTCCTTATGTTGGGCCTCTCGTATCTCGGACAACAAGGTCGATTGAACTTGTGTAGTGGCAAATGGTATCCATTTTTGAGTCAATTGTGGTTTCTACATAAATGCTTCTTCTAACATCTCCCACACTTTAACCTCCAATTTTGTCATACTCGCCTTCCGACTTAAGGCGTCTGCTACCACATTTGCTTTACCAGACACTTAATTGATTGTGCAGTTATAATCATCCAAGAGCTCCATCCACCGTCTTTGCCTCATATTCAATCTTTCTGTAAGAACAAGTACTTCAAGCTCTTGTGATCCATAAATACCTCAAACTTGTGGCCCCACACATAGTGCCTCTATTTCTTTAGTGCAAACACAATAGCTGCTAGTTCCAAATCATGCGTTGGGTAATTCAACTCATATGGCTTTGGCTTCCTAAAGGCATATGCAATCACTCTACCATTCTGCATCAATACACAACCTAGTCCTTCCTTGGAAGCATCGCTATAGATTACAAAGCCTTGACTTCCTTTAGGCAATGCAAGAACAAGTGCAGTTGTCAATCTTGTCTTCAACTTCTGGAAGCTGTTCTCACCCTTGTCATCATACACGAACTTTATTTTCTTCTCAGTGAGCTTTGTAAGCAGTCCTGCAATTTGTGAGAAATCCTTCACAAACCTCCTATAATAGCCGGCTAAACCAAGTAAACTCCGAACCTCCGTAACATTTTCCGGCTTCTTCGAAGACATCACTGCTTCTATCTTTGTTGGGTCCACTACTATTCCTGCTAGGGATATGATGTGCCCCAAGAATGCAATCTGCCGTAACCAAAATTCACATTTGCTAAACTTTACATACAATTGATGCTCCCGAAGTTTCTGCAATACCAATCGCAGATGTTGTTCATGCTAGGCCTCAGACTTTGAGTATACCAAAATATCATTAATAAAGATCACCACAAATTGGTCCAAGTAAGGTTGAAACACCCTGTGCATTAAGTCCATATAAGCTGTAGGGGCATTAGTTAGCCCAAATGGCATTACCACAAACTCATAGTGCCCATATCTCGTCCTGAAAGCCGATTTAGGAACATCCTCCTTTTTGATCCGTAGTTGATAATACCCTTGTCTCAAGTCGAGTTTCGAATACACTTTAGCTCCTTGAAGTTGGTCAAACAACTTATCAATCAGTGGAAGTGGGTATTTATTCTTGACGGTCACTTGGTTCAGTCTTCTGTAATCGATGCATAACCTCAACATCCCATCTTTTTCCTTTACAAATAGGATTGGTGCACTCCACAGAGAAGAACTCGGTTGAACAAACCCTTTCTTCAACAATCCCTGCAACTGGTCCTTCAATTCTTGTAGCTCGGCTGGTGCCATATGATAGGGAGCTTTAGATATCGGCTGTGTGCCAGGTAATAATTCTATTACAAACTCGATCTCCCGATCTGGCGGTAAACCCGGCAATTCTTCTGGAAATATATCAGCATATTCTTTAATCACCTGCATCTCCTCCAACTTAGCTTTGTCCGATGGATTATTGATGAGGTAAGCTAAGTATCCACTGCACCCTTTTCTCATGGACTTCACTACTTTCGTGGATGAAATGATGGAAATCTTGGTGAAATCCCTTCGACCTATTGCCTCTAATGTTGGTTGGCCAGGTACCTTGAATGTTACAATCTTCATCCGACAATGTAGTTGGGCATGATGCTTTTCCAACCAGTCCATCCCTAAGATGACTTCATAGTCTCGAAAAGATAATATTATAAGATTGGCCGAGAATTCCCTATCCTTGATTTGAATTTTACATGCTTTACAAGCTGAGCTAGTAACAAGTTTAGAACCCATCGAAGTACCGATTTCTACTTCGTAAGGCAAACATTCAACTCGTAATTTCACACGCTGCACACATAAATGAACGAGTAGTACCAGAATCAATTAGCACCCTAACAGGTTGATTCAGTATCAAGAATGTACCTTCAACAATAGCAGTCTTCTCAGGAAGCTCCTCGCATTCAATAGCATAAGCTCGGGCCAGAACTCTAGGAATTGGAGTCTTGCCTCTACCCGCTGGTTTATTCTGATTTGGTCTTCCTTGCCATTTAGGGCAATCCTTAACCTGATGCTAATCACTGCCACACCGCATGCATCGTCCCGACTTTTTCTAGCACTGGGCCATAGTATGATCCCTCTTGTTACAATAAGGACATGTGATAGCCTGAGTAGCGGGTGAACTACCTGTGGATCCACGGGTGGAAGAGGATGATGGTTCTTTTGATGGGCCACAGTTGTTGACTGGTCTGTTCTGGCTCTGGCCCTTGCTGCAACTCTGAGTCTGGAAATTCCTCTGTTTTCCTTGAGGCTGGTAAGATTTCTTGTTCGGCAGACTCGAACCGGCTCTATCAAGTTATCTCTTCTCAACTTGGGAAGCAGCAGCAAGGAAAGCAGAATATGTAGTAAAGTCATGTGAAGCCAAGTGATCTTGAATTTCTGGCCTCAACCCATTCATAAATTTCTACATCTTCGCCTCAGGGGTATTGACCATGTATTGTGCATAGTGGGACAGTTTGTTGAAACGAGCCTCATACTGAGCCACTGTTATGTTGCCCTGGCTCAAGGTCATAAAATCTTCAATCCACCTCTGTCTCAGAACTACAGGTATGTATTTCTTCTTGAAAGCCTTAACGAAGTTACTCCACAAGCGGGGTGAATGATCAGTTTCCCAAAGTGCCTCCACAGTGTGCCACCAATGCTCAGCATCCCCATGTAACAGAAACACGGCAAACTCAATCTTTTCTTCGTCAGTATAGTCAAGTGGCATGTAAATCCTTTCAATCTCAGACATCCAAGCCTCTACCTTTTCATCATTAGCTTCCTCGAAGAACTTGAACGGGTAAAAATCAAGGAACTCTCGCATTCTGCTATTTCTCCCATTGTCACCACCATTCCTGTTGTTGTTGTTATTAATTGCTGCTTCACGTGCTTCTTGCTATTCCATTACTCACGACACCCGATTCATTGCACTCGCCATCATGTTAAACATAGCCATGCCGGGATTAGTATGATGAGCATCTCCGGTTTCTTGAGGCTCATCACCCCTATTGGTATTGCGGGTACTAGGGCCAGCCATCTGTAGGCACAGATTATTATGCACAATTTATTCGGATACGACAAGACAAGAAATTAATGTATAGAGTATGCAACGTACAATTTCACATAGGCATAAAATTCTCAAAGCAATTAAGGCACATTAATCACATAAGCACATAGAAACAAAGCATAGGCACAATTTTCTTAAAAGCTTCTACCCACTGGCCGAGAGTTAAACCCGGCTTATGCCTAGTTAGCAAACTAAGCTCTGATACCATTCTAATAAGGTGTCACGCCCCAATCCTACCTATGTAGGCTAGACTAGGGTGTGACCTAATTCATTTATGCTATTTTACATACTTAATCGTTGTTATGATTTAAGACTTAACGTTGGCCTAGAACTCCAAAGGATTTTTTCCTGAAAACCCGCAGCATAACGGCTGTAATTGGGCTCTTTAGTTTGACCTATTTTCTAAACGCCTCAAAACTTTCAATCATTGATTTGATTCCAACTAAGATCCCCATTTATCATCAACCGATACGCCTATTGATCTAACTTGAAAGTCTCATTTGATTAACAAGCCTAAAACGATAACTATGTTCCATTTATTTGTCAATTCCTTTTACGCGAGCACCTGTTATCCTTTAGCCTATGAGTAAATACCTGGGTAAGATTAGATACATTCATTTTATTTGATCCTTCACCTAATGCTTCAGTTGCCTATGATAGTTACTAAATCAAAATAGTGATAGCAAAACGACCAAATAGAGTGTTCGTCTAGTTATAATCACTACAAGCCAAAATTAGACCCCAAATTAAAGCGGGAGTCATTTACAACAACAACAATATAAGTAGTCTTCAAGCAAACATAACGTTCACAAAATAGCCACAGTCAGGCAAGGCACATAAGGCATGCAATCATTCCAAGGAATCATCAACAGGCACATTTTGCTTGGGTACCTGTTCCAGATCTTCTTCACTTGTGATGATAAAAGAGGGTGAGTCCTTATGAACTCAGCGAGGGGGAAATGATAAATAACGTTTTGAAACTCTTTTCCGGTTAATCTTATGAAAAACCCTTTTGAAAACATGTCATATAAAATAAGCAAATTCATAAAATAACATAAATATAAATGAACACATTTACCCATCTTTCCTCCCCGAGGTCCTCTAGGAACCAAGCGAGAATACTTAAACACATAGTAAAAGGATACGGTGAGGTTTTGCTCTCAAGTCCATTTTCGATAACAATTGTTGAGACCGGCTTCAATTATCCACTTATCACTCCAACGGGTGTACTCCGGATGTACACCAAACCTACGACCCAACTCTCTGAGGAAGTCTAGCCCCCAAGCGAGATAGAGAATTGGACCATGGCAGTCACGGTAGCACCGGCAAGCCCGATACCGATTGGCGTGCGTGAAATGCTATTATGCCAAAATGAAAGGTTGCAACCTTGTATGCAATGCACAATTATACCATTTAACAATTCATATTAGGAGGACAACAAAGTAGGCTACCTTTGAGCAATTATAAGATCATATATTGACAAGTAAACATACGAGGCATGCTTCGACATGTAATTTCATTTTATAGAATGCTTAGAGGTATATGAACATTAAATGGGCAGCCAAGTAACACATATAAATCGAGTCATATAACTCATTTCGGGTTCACTTATCAAGTGTTGAGAGCATAGAAGCATGCAACAACACTTATACAAGACCGAGTGCAAGAATAGTTCACTTATCAACATGCAATCATCGAGAATCATGTTTATAGTTATAAAGACAATTCTGGGCAGCCTATTAACATTCCTCAACATCAATTATAACTCACACAAGAGTGGTTTATGACTTGGGAGTCTACGAGGCTATTAGGGCTTACAAGGTCGTGCTCGGGCGTTGGTTTTGTTTGCTAAGCACCACAAGTGACACTTAACTATTTCAAGCATACTTTGAAATTATTGGGCAGCCTACTAACAAATCAATTGAGCACATTTAACCATAGGATCATCACTTAGCAAGTACTCATAAGCAATAGGGCCTCAATTTCGAGCTATAGATGCAATTAAGCAACAATTCATCATGTAATTAAACCCAAGCCATGCATCAATTAATTAAGCATCCTCAACCAACCAAAACAGCCCACAAAACTTCTAATTTCCACAATTCCAAGTATTCAACACCTCAAGTAAAGTTACAACATGATTCAAAGCACATTACCAAGCAAAAATCCTACTGCAATAGTCTGTTTTTCCTCATTCATTTAGCCAAGTAATTAACCTCCAAATTCCATGAAAAAAATTTCAAATTGAAGCTTAATGAGTGATTTGAATCTAGGAACAAACTTCGCTGCATTCTGAGTTCGGACTTAGGAGTTATGACCAAAACTGTGAGATTAAGCAAACCTGTCCAAATTCATATACATTTCGATATTTTCCATTTTTGAGGCCTTTAAACTCAAAATTATCCTGAGCCTATTTCTTAAAAATATATTCAGAACTGACAAATATAATGACCTACCAATTTTTATGCATTTTTATCAATGTTTACTAGGCAAAAAATACTTCATTCTACAAGGTCAGTAATCTGCCAGAAAAATGAGTTTGCATATCTCGAAGTTTTTAGCAATTATCATGTCATGCATGTGTAGATAGGCTCATATAAACACATATACAAGAACTACAAAGGTAAATGCAGCCATATGAGAGCATGCATGTGAGTTTTGAAAGCATTTAAAAGGTTTTAACCCTCACCTTAGCAAGTTGATGGATGAAAATGCAAGAATGCTATTTGAATCGCACAAATAGCCCTTTTTCCTTACTTTGGCCAAGAGGTAGCTTGCTTTTCCTTAAATCCTAGATTAGTTAGCATGTGAAGAAGGTGTGCATGTTTGTGAAACCAAAAGACAAGGAAGAAAACCATCAAAACATACCTATGACCGAGATAGAGATGTTTGTGAGCTTTGTGAGAGATTCTTGCTATGTTGCTTGCTATGGCCGAGCTTGGGGTGGTCTTGAGAGTCCTTGAGAGCTTGTTAGAAGTCTTGGGAGCTCAAGAGAGAGCTGCGGCCGAGAATGAGAGAGAATGAGAGAGTTGAGAGAGTTTTTGAGATGAAAATGATGTTTGAAGCATGTTGAATGTTGCTTGTGTGTGCGTGCCGGCCTTGAGCTTCACAATTCTGAATTTTGTGTCATCTTTAGCATTTTTTTAAGCTGTAATGAATCATGGGCATTGAGAGGGCCGAGGAGGGTAGCTTGGGTAGGGTGTATGAGATTATTTTAATGCATTGTGCTTTGTGTATAAGAATAATATAGTTTGTGCAAAGTTTGCCTATATGGCCTTGTCATGGCCAGCCAAGGCATGTAAATTTGAGCATTTAATGTTGTTTTTAATTGTATAATGTTGTATTAAAGTATTAGTGTTTATAGGTTTTTGTGTGCATGGGTTTTAGGTGAGAATAAAGAATGTTTAGTGTTTAGTGAGCTTTTGTCTTCTAGTGGGTTGACTTATGCTTATAATAACAGTTAGTGGTGTTTGTAGGATTATTTTATAGTCTAGTGCTTTGTGTAGGATTCTTTATTAATTAGCGTGCAAGCACGCTTTCCAAGGTCCAGGGCACATACTACGAGGTAAGGCACGAACTCCAAGACAAATGCACAAATTTCAAAGTAAATGCACGCAACCCTAAGTGAATGCACGTGAATTAATGCAAGGCACGTAATTTAATGCAATGCATGTAAATCAAGACACGACATTTAAACCTAGGTTAAGGCATGCAATACAAGGTTAGGGCACACGAATCGAGATAACACACGCAAATCGAGGTCGGGCCTTGCAACATAAGGGCTTTGCACCCACAACTTGACGAGTGCGATCATACCAGCACTAATGCACCGGATCCCATCTGAACTCTGAAGTTAAGCGTGCTTTGGCGGGAGTCGTACTAGGATGGGTAACCCCCGGGGAAGTCCTCGTGTTGCACCCCTTTTTTCATTTTTTATTGCGCCGTTCAGCCATGCCAAGATGCTTCGTCTGCCACATTTTTTCCTCGAGTCCCATGATATCTTGGGCAAGACAACTTCGCTTCACGGAGGGGTTGGGCTTGCAAACCAAGGTCGTAAGGCCTGTCACCTGGTCTCCGTCGCTCCGGTGCCCATAACTTTTGATCCGTAAGGAGTTATGCGGCCCACAATATATCATTGGAAAGCTCTCCGGGAGCTCTACGACAGCGGTAGTAAGCCTACTTGGCTGCGCCTGTTTTTGGAACCTAAAATCGATTGTTTTCATCAGTTTCAAGCCACTTTTCTTTTGTTTACGTTGCTTTTTCATCTTGGGTCGTTCGTCGTGAGCCGTGAAAAGGCCAATAGCCTGACTTGTGGGACATCAGAGGGCTCTACTATGCGTCGATATCAAGTCTTGCGAGGATGTTGTATTGTGGAAGTAGATGTGTTGTCGATAAGCCCAATGGGACTTTTTAATGGGCCGTCTCCGTCGGTTGAGAATGTGAACCGTCAACACATAAGGGCTTTGCACCTACAACTTGATGGGTTCGATCATACCAATACTAATGCATCAGATCCCATCAGAACTCCGAAGTTAAGCGCGCTTGGGTGGGAGTCATACTAGGATAGGTGACCCCCTGGGAAGTCCCCGTTTTGTACCCCCTTTTTCATTTTTTATTGCGCCGTTCAGCCATGCCAAGATGCTTTATCCATCACATTTCTTTCCTCAAGTCCCACGGCATCTTGGGCAAGACAACTTCGCTTCGCAGAGGGGCTAGGCCCGTAAACCGAGGTCGTGAGGCCTGTGACCTGGTCTCCGTCACTCCGGTTCCCATAACTTCTGATCTATAAGGAGTTATGCAGCCTACAGTATATCATTGTAAAGCTCTCTTGGAGCTCTACGACAGGGGTAGCAAGCTTTCTAGGCTGTGGCTGTTTTCAGAACCCAAAATTGAACGTTTTCATCAGTTTCGGGCCACTTTTCTCTTGTTTACGCTCTTTTTTAATCCCGGTTCGTTCATCGTGTGTCACGAAAAGGACGAAAACCTGACTCGTGGGACATTAGAAGGGCCTACTACGTGTCGATATCACGTCTTGCGAGGATGCTGTGTTGTGAAAGCAAATAGGTTGTTGAAAAGACCATTGGGCCTTTTTAATAGGTCGTCTCCCTAGGCTGGGACGGTAAACCGTCAGTACTTAAGGGCTTTGCACCCACAACTTGACGGGTACGATCATACCAGCATTAACGTACCAGATCCCATCAGAACTCTGAAGTTAAGCGTGCTTGGGCGGGAGTCGTACTAGGATGGGTGACCCTTTGGGAAGTCGTATTGCACCCCTTTTTTCATTTTTTATTTCACCGTTCAGCCATGCAAAGATCCTTCAACCGTCACATTTCTTTCCTCGTGTCTCACGGCATCTTGGGCAAGACAACATCGCTTCGTGGAGGGGCTGGGCCTGCAAACCGAGGTCGTGAGGCCTGTGACTGGGTCTTCGTCGCTCTGGTGCCAATATCTTTTGATCCGTAAGGAGTTATGCGGCCCACAGTATATCGTTGCAAAGCTCTCCGGGAGCTCTACAACGGGGGCAACAGGCTTGCTTGACTGTACCTATTTTCAGAATTCAAAATCGAACATTTTCATCAATTTCTGGCCATTTTTCTTCTATTTACGCTATTTTTTCATTCCGGGTCGTTCGTCGTGAGGCACAAAAAGGTCGATAACCTGACTCGTGGGACATTAGAGGGCCCTACTATGCGTCGGTATCACGTCTTGCGAGGATGCTGCGTTGTGGAAGCAGATGGGTTGTTGATAAGCCCATTGAGCCTTTTTAATTGGTCGTCTCCCTGGGCTGGGACTGTGAACTGACAACACATAAGGGCTTTGCACCCACAACTTGACGGGTGCGATCATACTAGCACTAATGCACTGGATCCCATCAGAACTCCGAAGTTAAGTGTGCTTGGGCGGGAGTCATACTAGGATGGGTGACCCCCTGGGAAGTCCTCGTGGTGCACCCCCTTTTTCATTTTTTATTGCGCCGTTCAGCCATGCCAAGATTCTTCATCTATCACATTTCTTTTCTCGAGTCCGATAGCATCTTGGGCAAGACAACTTCGCTTCGCGAAGGGGCTAGGACCGCAAACCGAGGTTTTGAGGCCTGTGACTTGGTCACCGTCGCTCCAGTATAACTTTTGTTCCCTAAGGAGTTATGCAGCCCACAGTATATCGTTGGAAAGCTCTCCGGGAGCTCTACGATGAAAGTAGTAAGCCTGCTCCACTTCGCCTATTTTTAGAACTCAAAATTGAGCGTTTTCATCAGTTTCGGGCCACTTTTCTTCTATTTACGCCGTTTTTTCATCCCAGGTCGTTCGTCGTGAGCAACAAAAAGGCCGATAACCTGACTCGTGGGACATTAGAGGCCCTACTATGTGTCTATATCACGTTTTGTGAGGATTTTGCATTGTGGAAGCAGATGGGCTATCGTTAAGCCCATTGGGCCTTTTTAATGGGTTGTCTATCTGGGCTGGAACTGTGAACCGTCAACACATAAGGGCTTCGCACCGATAACTTGACTGGTGCGATCATACCAGCACTAATGCAACGGATCCCATCAGAACTCTGAAGTTAAGCGTGCTTGGGCGGGTGTCGTACTTGGATGGGTGTCGCTCAGCCATGCAAAGATGCTTCATTTGTCACATTTCTTTCCTCGAGTCCCATGGCATATTGGGCAAGACAACTTCGCTTCGCGGATGTGCTGCGCCAAAAAACTGAGGTCGTGAAGCCCGTGACTGGGTCACCTTTGCTCTGGTGCCCATAACTTTCCATCCGTAAGGAGTTATGCATCCTACAGTATATCGTTGAAAGGCTCTCCGAGAGCTCTACGACGGGGGCAGCAAGCCTGCTAGGTTGCGCCTGTTTTCAAAACTCAAAATTGAATATTTTCATCAGTCTCAGTGCATTTTTCTTTTGTTTACACTATTTTTTCATCCCGGGTCGTTTGTCGTGAGCTGAAAAAAAGCCGATAACCTGACTCATGGGACATTAGAGGGCCCTACTACGTGTCGATATAACATCTTGCTAGGTTGCTGTGTTGTGGAAGCAGATGAGTTGTCGATAAGCCTATTGGGCCATTTTAACGGGTCGTCTCCCAGGGCTGGGATGGTGAACCGTCAACACATAAGGGCTTTCCACCCACAACTTGACGAGTGCGATCATACCAGCACTAATGCACCGAATCCCATCTGAACTCCGAAGTTAAGCGTGCTTTGGCGGGAGTTGTACTAGGATGGGTGATCCCCGGGGAAGTCCTCGTGTTGCACCCCTTTTTCATTTTTTATTGCGTCGTTCAGCCATGCCAAGATGCTTCATTCGTCACATTTTTTTCCTCAAGTCCCACGGCATCGTGTGCAAGACAACTTCGCTTCGCGGAGGGGCTAGGCGAACAAACCGAGGTTATGAGGCTTGTGACTTGGTCTCCGTTACTCCGAGGCCCATAACTTTTGATCTGTAAGGAGTTATGCGGCCCACAGTATATCATTGGAAAGCTCTTTAGGAGCTGTACGAATACTACTTTGTTATGCCCGGTTTCAGAACTCAAAATCAAACTTTTTCATCTGTTTGGATCCATTTTTCTTCTGTTTACAATGTTTTTCATCCCGGGTCATTCGTCATGAGCCGCAGAAAGGCCGATAACCTGACTCATTGGACATTAGAGGGCCCTACTACGTGTCATTATCATGTCTTGCGAGGATGCTACGTTGTGGAAGTAGATGAGTTGTCGATAAGCCCATTGGACCTTTTTAATTGGTCGTCTCCAGGGGCTGGGACTGTGAAGCGTCAACACATAATTGATTTGCACCCACAACTTGATGGGTGCGATCATACCAGCACTAATGCATCGGATCCCATCTGAACTCCGAAGTTAAGCGTGCCTGGGCAGGAGTCGTACTAGGATGGGTGACCCCCGGGGAAGTCCTCGTGTTGCACCCCCTTTTTCATTTTTTGTTGCGCCGTTTAGCCATGCCAAGATGCTTCATTTGTCACATTTTTTTCCTTGAGTCCCACGGCATCTTGGGCAAGACAACTTCGCTTCACGGAGGGGCTGGGCTTGCAAACCGAGGTCGTGAGGCCTGTGACCTGGTCTCCGTCGCTTCGGTGCCCATAACTTTTGATCCGTAAGGAGTTATGCTGTCACGCCCCAACCCAACCTATAGAGGCTAGACTAGGGTACGACCTAATTCATTTATACCGTTTCATACTCCAAGGAATCATCAACAGACACATTCTCCTCGGGTACCTGTTCCAAACTTCTTCACATGTTTTGAAACTCTTTTTCGGTTAATCTTATGAAAACCCTTTTGAAAACATGTCATATAAAATAAGTAAGTTCATAGCATAACATAAATATAAATGAATATATTTACCCGCTTTTCCTCCCCGAGGTCCTCTAGGAACCAAGCGAGAGTACTTAAGCACATAGTAAAAATGATACGGTGAGCTTTTGCTCTCAAGTCTATTTCCGATAACAAATGTTGCGGCTGACTTCAATCATCCACTTATCACTCCAACAGGTGTACTCCGGATGTACACCAAACCTACGACCTAACTCTGCGAGAAAGTCTAGCCCCCAAGCGAGAGAGGGAATTGGATCATGGTAGTCACGATAGCACTAACAAGCTCGATGCCGCCCGGCGTGCGTGAAATGCTACCATGCCAAAATGAAAGGTTGTAACCTTGTATGAAATGCACAATTATACCATTTAACAATTCACATTAGGAGGACAACAAAGTAGGTTGCCTCCGAGCAAATATAAGATCTCAGATTGACAAGTAAATGCACGAGGCATGCTTTGACATGTAATTTCACTTGGTAGAACACTCAGAGGTATATGACCATTAAGCGGGCAGCCAGGTAACACATATAAATAAAGTCATATAACTCATTTCGGGTTCATATATCAAGTGTTGAGATCATACAAACATGCAACGACACTTACACAAAATCGGGTGCAAGAATAGTTCACTTATCATCATGCAATCATCGGAAATCATGTTTAGAGCCATAAAGACAATTCTGGGCAGCCTATTAACCTTCCTCAACATCAATTATAAATCAAACAAGAGTGGTTTATGACTTGGGAGTCTACATGGCCATTAGGGTTTGCAAGGGCCGTGCTCAGGTGTTGATTTTATTTGCTAAGGACCACAAGATATATCTAAACCATTTCAAGCATACTTAGCAATTATTAGGCAGCCTACTAACCACTCAATTGAACACATTTAGCCATAGGATCATCACTTAGCATGTATTCATAAGCAATAGGGCCTCAATTTCGTGCTTACCATGCGATTAAGCAACAATTCATCATGTAATTAAATCCAAGCCATGCATCAGCATCCTCAACCAATCAAAACAGCCCACAGAACTTCTAATTGCTACAATTCCAAGCATTCAACACCTCAAGTAAGGCTACAACATGATTCAAAGTATATTACTAAGCAAAACCCTACTGCAATGGTCTGTTTTCCCACATTCAATTAGCCAAACAAATAATCTCCAATTTTAGTGAACCAAATTTCAAATTGAATCCTAAGGAGTGCTTTAAATCTAGGAACAAAAAATCTAGGAACAAACCTTGCTGCATTTGGAGTTCGGACTTAGGTGTTATGGCCAAAACCGTGAAACTACGCAAAACTGTCTAGTTTTAGACACATTACGATTTTTGCCCTTTTTGAGGCCTTTAAACTCAAAATTAGACTTGGCCTATTTCTTAAAAATATATTCAGAACTGACAAATATAGTGACCCACCTAATTTCATGTATTTTTATCAACGTTTACTAGGCCAAAAGCACTTCGTTCTACAAGGTCAGTAATCTGCCAGAAAAATGAGTTTGTATATTTCTAAGTTTCTAGCAATTATCAAGCCATGCATGAGTAGATAGGCTCATATAAACACATAAACATGGGCTACAAGAGTAAATACAGCCATATGAGAGCATGCATGTGAGTTTTGAAAGCTTTTAAAGAGATTTAACCCTCACCTTATCCTATTGATGGATGAAAATGCAAGATTGCTCTTTGAATCGCACAAATAGCCCTTTTTCCTTGCTTTGGCCAAGAGGTATCTTGTTTTCCCTCAAATCCTAGCTTAGTTAGCTTGTGTAGGAAGTGTGCATGTGTGTGAAACCAAAAGGCAAGGAAGAAAACCTTTAAAACTCATCTATGGCTTAAAATGAGAGATTTGAGAGCTTGTGTGAGATTGTCTTGCTTTTTGCTTGCTTGTGCTTGCTTGTTGCTTGCTAGGACGAAGCTTGAGTGGTCTAGAGAGAAAAATTTCAGTCTTGGGAGCTCAAGGGAGCCATAGCCGAGAGAGAGAGAGAGAATGAGAGAGCTTGAGAACAAATGAATGAAGTTTGAAGATGTTGAATATGGCTTGTGTGTGTGTGTCGGCCTTGACCCTTGAAAAATCTAATTTTTGTGTCATCTAAAGCATAATTTGAATTCTTTTTGGTATGTGCATTGAGAGGGCCGAGGTGTTGAAGATTGGGTAGGGTGTCAAGGCATTATTTTATGCATTTTTCTTTGTGTATGTCATAGATTGTCTAAGAATATTTCAAAATAATGCAAAGCTTGACCAATGCTAGGTATGGCCGGCCATGGCATGTTAGATTTCTTGGCTTTTGAGTTCTATTTATGCTTAATATATTGTAGGATAAAAGTATTTTATGTTTAGGAGTTTGTGTTGTAAGAGAATATTGAGAATTTAAGCATCCTAGGTAGAATAGAATATAAGACTGTTGGGATAGTTTAATATTATTTTAGTGTTAGTCGATTTTGTAGAATTTCTTTATTATCTAGTGTTTTGTGTAGGAATCTTGTTGATTACCGTGCGGGCATGCTTTCATAGGTCTAGGGCACGCACTACGAGGTAAGGCACGAACTACGAGACAAATACAAGTATTTCAAGGTAAATGTACGAAAATCAATGCAAGGCATGTAGTCCAATGCAATGCACGTAATTTCAAGGTAAAATTCTTAAACCTAGGTTAAGGCACACAGTTCGAGGTAAGGCACACAAAACGAGGTATCACATGCAAATCGAGGTCGGGCCTTACATCCTCCCCTCCTTAAAAGAATTTCGTCTCGAAATTCAATATTACCTTTGGAATAATGTAGGATGTTGTTGCTCCATCTGGTCTCGCCTTTCCCGCGTTGCTTCTTCAACTCCATGGTGATCCAACAACACTTTCACCATCGGTATCGACTTGTTGCGCAACTCCCGATCTTGCTGGTCTAGGATCCAAATAGGCTTCTCTTCATAAGACAAGTTCTCCCGAAGCTGCAACGGCTCTGGCTCCAAGATGTGCGATGGATCAGGGTGATACTTCGGTAGCATTGAGACATGGAAGACATCATGAATATTTGAAAGGTTTTGGGGTAGTTCACGCCAATTTGCCAACCTTCTCAACTATCTCAAATGGTCCTACAAACCTCGGGCTCAACTTTCCACCTTTACCATGATTAATCAATCCTCTCCATGGTGACAACTTCAAGAACACCTTGTCGCTGACCTCAAATTCCAAATCCCGCCTCCGTCGGTCTGCATAACTTTTCTGCCTACTCTGGGCGGTAAGCATCCATTTTCGGATGAGGTGTACATTTTCAACTGTCTTTGTAAGTTCTGGTAGTAGGGTCGGGTCAAAAGTCTTCATCTCACCTATATTATCCCAGTATATTAGGGATCGACACTTACGTCCATACAATGCCTCATATGGGCCCATCCCGATAGTGGCTTGATAACTGGTTTTATAAGCAAACTCCACTAAAGGCAGATATTTTTCCCAACCTTTTCCGAAGTCTAGAACACACGCCCTCAGCATATCCTTCAAAATCTTAATAGTTATCTCAGATTTTCTGTCCGTCTGAGGGTGATAAGCTATATTGAAACTCAACTTCGTTCCCAAAGCTTCTTGTAGTCTTTTCCAAAATCGGGAAGTAAAACGAGGATCCCTATCCGACACAATACTTACAAGCATCCCATGTAGCCTTACAATATCTGCTACATACATATATCCTAGTTTCTCAGGACTATCCTCCTTGTTCATCGGTAAGAAGTGTGCTGTCTTAGTCAATCTATCCACTACGACCCAAACGACATCATGACCCTTATGTGACCTGGGCAGGTCCATGACAAAGTCTATAATTATGTGTTCCCATTTCCATTGGGGAATTTCCAACAGCTGAAGTAAACCTAATGGTCATTGATGTTCTGCCTTGACCCTCTAACAAGTCAAACACCATGCCACAAACTCTGAAATCTCTCTTTTCATGTTATTCTACCAATAGTGTTGCTTCAAATTCTTGTACATCTTTGTTCCGCCGGGGTGAATAGTATATCTTGAGTTATGGGCTTCTTCAAGAATCTTCTTTTTCAACTCTAGGTCATTAGGGACACAAATTTGACTCCTGAACCTCCAAATACCATCATCATGAAACTTGAAATCTATGTTGCCTTCTTTAATCATCTGGAACTGTTGATCCTTCTATTGGGCCTCTTATAACTCAGACAACAAGGTCGATTGAACTTGTGTAGTGGCGAATAATATCCCTTTTTGAGTCAATTGTGGTTTCCACATAAATGCTTCTTCTAACATCTCCCACACCTTAACCTTCAATTTTGCCATGCTCGCCTTCTGACTTAAGGCATCTCCCACACGAACTTTGTTTTCTTCTGAGTGAGCTTTGTAAACGGACCTGTAATCTTTGAGAAATCCTTCATGAACCTCCGATAATAGCCGGCTAAACCAAGAAAACTCCAAACCTCCGTAACATTTTTTGGCTTCTTCCAAGACATCACTACTTCTATCTTTGCTGGGTCCACCGTTATTCCCTCTTGGGATATGATGTGCCCCAAGAATGCAATCTGTCGCAACTAAAATTCACATTTGCTAAACTTTGCATACAATTGATGCTCCCGAAGTTTCTGCAATACCAATCGCAGATGCTGTTCATACTAGGCCTCGGACTTTGAGTATACCAAAATATCATCAATAAAGATCACCACAAATTGGTCCAAGTAGGGTTGAAACACCCTGTGCATTAAGTCCATAAAAGCTGTAGGGGTATTAGTTAGCCTAAATGGCATGACCACAAACTCATAGTGCCCATATCTCGTCCTGAAAGCCGATTTAGGAACATCCTCCTTTTTGATCTGTAGTTGATAATACCCTTGGCTCAAATCGAGTTTTGAAAACACTTTAGCTCCTTGAAGTTGGTCAAACAACTCATCGATCAGTGGAAGTGGGTACTTATTCTTGACAGTCACTTGGTGCAGTCCTCTGTAATCGATGCATAACCTCAACGTTCCTTTCTTCTTCTTTACAAATAGGATTGGTGTACCCCACAGAGAAGAACTCGGTTGAACAAACCCTTTCTTCAACAATCCCTGCAACTAGTCCTTCAATTCTTGTAGCTCGACTGGTGCCATACGATAGGGAGCTTTAAATATCGGTTGTGTGCCAGGCAGTAATTCTATTACAAACTCAATCTCCCGGTTAAGAGGAAAACCTGGCAATTCTTCTGGAAACACATCGGCATATTCTTTAATCACTGGCATCTCCTCCAACTTAGCTTTGTCTGATGGCTTATTGATTAGGTAAGCTAAGTATCCGCTACACCCTTTTCTCATGGACTTCACTGCTTTCATGGATGAAATGATGGAACTCCCAGTGAAATCCTTTCGACCCATTACCTCCAATGTTGGTTGGCCAGGTACCTGGAATGTTACGATCTTCGTCCGGCAATCTAATTGGGCATGATGCTTTGCCAACCAGTCCATCCCTAAGATGACTTCATAGTCTTGAAAGGGTAACACTATAAGATTGGCCGAGAATTCTTTATCCTTAATTTTAATTTTACATGCTTTACAAGCTAAGCTAGTAACAAGTTTAGAACCCATCGGAGTATCGACTTCTACTTCGTAAGGCAAACATTCAACTCGTAATTTCACACGTTGCACACATAAGGGAGCAATAAATGAATAAGTAGCACCTGGATCAATTAGCACCCTAACAGGTTGATTCAGTATCGAGAATGTACCTTCAACAACAATAGTCTCCTTAGGAAGCTCCTCGCATTCAATAGCATAAGCTCGGGCTAGAACTCTAGGAATTGGAGTCTTGCCTCTACCAGCTGGTCTATTCTGATTTTGTCCTCCTTACCATTCAGGGCAATCCTTAATCTGATGCTGATCACTGCCACGCCGAACGCATCGTCCTGACTTCTTCCAACACTGGGCCTCAATGTGACCCTTCTTGTTATAGTAAGGACAAGTGATAGCCTAAGTAGCGGGTGAACTATTTGTGGATCCACAGGTGGAAGAGGCTGATGGTGCTTTAGACGGGCCACGGTTGTTAACTGGTCTATTTTGGCTCTAGCCCTGACTACGACTCTGAGTCTAGAAATTCCTCTGTTGTCCTTGAGGCTGGTAAGGTTTCTTATTCAGCTGACTTGAACCATCTCTATCAAGTTTTCTCTTCTCAACTCGAGAAGCAGCAGCAAGGAGAGCAGAGTATGTAGTAAAGTCATGTGAAGCCAAGTGATCTTGAATTTTTGGCCTCAGCCCATTCATAAATTTCCACATCTTCGCCTTAGGAGTACTGACCATGTATTGTGCATAGCGGGACAGTTTGTCGAAGCGAACCTCATATTGCGCCACCATCATGTTGCCCTGGCTCAAGGTCATAAACTCTTCAATCCGCCTCTGTCTTGAAACTGCAGGTATGTATTTCTCCTTGAAAGCCTTAACGAAATTACTCCACAGGCGAGGTGTATGATCAGTTTCCCAAAGTGCCTCCACAGTGTGCCACCAATGCTCAACATCCTCATGTAACAGAAACACAACAAACTCAATCTTTTCTTCGTCAGTATAATCAAGTGGCCTGTAAATCCTTTCAATCTCAGACAGCCAAGCCTCTACCTTTACATCATTAGCTTCCCCGTAGATCTTGGACGGGCGAAAATCAAGGAATTCCCGCATTCTGTTGTTTCTCCCAGTGTTACCACCATTCCTGTTGTTGTCACCAGCTCCGTAGTTGTTGTTATTAATTGCTGCTTCACGTGCTTCTTGTTGTTCCATAACTCTCCACACCCAATCCATAGCAGTCGCCATCATGTTAAACATAGCCATGCCGGGATTAGTTTGGTGAGAATCTCCGGCTTCTTGAGGCTCATCGCCCCTATTGGTATTACGGGTACTAGGGCCAGCCATCTATAGGCACATATTATTATGCTCAATTTATTGGGATACGACAAGGCAATAAATTAATGTATAAAGTATGCAACGTACAATTTCATGTAGGCATATAATTCTCAAAATAGTTAAGACATGTTAATCACATAAGCACATAGAAACAAGTATAGGCACAATTTACTTACAAGCTTCTACCCACTGGCCAAGAATTAAACCCGGCTTATGCCTAGTTAGCAAACTAAGCTCTGATACCAGTCTAATAAGGTATCACGCCCCAACCCAATCTATAGAGGCTAGACTAGGGTATGACCTAATTCATTTACACCATTTCACATACTTAACCGTTGTTATGATTTAACACTTAACGTTGGCCTAGAACTCCAAAAGATTTTTCGAAAACAGGCAGCATAACGACTGTTTTTAAGACCTTTGGTTTGACCTAATTTTCTAAACGCCTCAAAACTTTCAATCATTGATTCGATTCCAACTAAGATCCCTATTTTGACATCAACCATTATGCCTACTATTTTATCTCGAGAGTCTTGTTTGATTAGCAAGCCTAGCATGATAACTATGTCATGTTTATTTGTCAATCCTATTTTGAAAGTACCTATTATCCTTTAGCTTACGAATGAGTACCTAGGTGAGATTAGATAGAGTTACATTATTTGCTTCTTCACCTAGTGGTTTAAACACCTACGATAACTACTAATCAAACGACGAAAGTAACAACCAAATAAAAGTTCATCCGAATATAGTTAGTACAAGCAAAAATTAGACCCCAAATTACAGCGGGGGTCTTAGACAATAGCAACATAGTAGTCTTCAAAACAAACACAACGTTTCCAAAACAGCCATAGTCAAGCAAGGCCCATAAAGCACGTAATCACTCCAATGAATCATCAACATGCACATTCTCCTCGGGTACTTGTTCCAAATCTATTTCACCTGTGATGTTAAAAGAAGGTGAGTCCTTATGAACTCAGTGAGGGGGAACGAGAGATAATGTTTTGAAACACTTTTCCAGTTAATCTTATGAAAACTCTTTTGAAAACATGTCACATAAAAGAAGTAAGTTCATAGCATAACATAAATATAAATGAACACATTTACCTGTCTTTCATCCTCGAGGTCCACTAGGAACCAAGCGAGAGTACTTATGTGAGGTTCGACCTCGAATAACGTGTATTATTTTGACCTCGAATAACGTGTACTATATAATCATGAAACAATTAAGTTAGATGACAAAGTAGGCCATCCAACTCAACAGGCATTAAACACACAACCAAAACCTAGTCTAACCATCAACAACTCACAATTCAATCACTCAAACACCACCCAAACATCCAAAGGCACAATTCAACATTTTAAAGAAAGACAACCCAAGCTTCTAAAAGTCATAACTTACATTCTACTAATCCGATAACCTCCAAACCAGTTTCTAATACTCACCCACTCAATCATCAACATTCACCCCCTTGGAAACCAACCATAAACCATCCAAATCAAGCCCAACAACCTAAAACCCTAATGCGTCAAGGCTGAAATTTTTGGACTTTCTCACCGACATCGCAATCAAAATTTCGGCATTACAACATTACTACCACATATTTAACAAAATTTTACAAACTAACAGCAAGCAATTCCAACAACCACAACAACATTTATTCAACAAATAGACAAATACTCAACTTTTAATACCCGAAAATAGAAATGCATACTACAACGGTTCAAATCTTATATAAACACAAATAAACGATCCTTAGCATGCACTGTGCAATAATATAACATCAATTCAACTTTCTAACTATTCAAAATTCAATTATATGCAAAAACATAAAAATGACATTTTGAGATCTAGAATTTTTCTCTCACCTTTGATGTTGTTTGATGCAAGAAAGGTGTAGAATGGATGCCCAAAAAGTAATAACAAACTTTGATTCAAGTGCAAATGCTTTGTATTGCAAATTATAAGAGAAAAATTGAGCAAAAAATAAGCTAAAATGACCTTGGTGGTTTCGGCCATGTTTGTGTGTGTTTGTGGTGTTTTGAGTTTTGTTTTGTGAGCTATTTTAGTATATTAGGCATATATAAGCTTGGTCAAATAAAATAAAAGAAAGTCAAAGGTGGAAACTAGTTAGTTTATTTAGTATTTTTAGTGTTTTCTTGTCTTTTAATTTAGTTTGTTGACTATTTCTTGCTCAAACATTAAATTAGCACTTAGACTAAATCTAGATAATTTATTTAGGTGACGAAAAGTTTTACATTCAAACATTTCCACCATTTTGCAAAAGAAAATGTAAAAACTTTTAAAACCGATTCAAAATCCGTTTTAATCAAACACGAGTCTATTAATACCCGAAGACTAGGTTTTCAAACGTTTAAAACACTCCTGTAAAAATTTTAGTGGACAGGTGTTCAAAAGACTACGCAAATCAAGGTAAAGACGAAAACTGGGGTTTCGCATTCTCCCCTCCTTAAAACAATTGTGTCCTCATAATTCTTCACTCAAGTACTGCTGGCTCAAACATACAGAATGAAAGACCGAAAACCAAATTCTGAATACCAACTAAGTATGTCAACTAGGAATACCGAACAAGAAGCTTAAATAGGAACGCTGAATAAGAACACCGACTAGGATTTTTGAATAAGAATCTTAAATAATTACCGAAGAAAATGCCGAACACAGATCCCGTAATAGAGGACCAACCAAGAATACCAAGTAAGAACTTCAAAAAGATCACTGAGCAATAATACTGAATAATAATCCCAATATAAGAACTATTATAAGAATTCCACATAAGAATACTGCATAGAAAATACCATAGAAGAAGTCTAAAGAAGTATGCCGAATAAGAATCTCCATATAGAAATCTCGAGGAAGAATGCCGTATAAGATCACCAAATAAGAATCCCAATAATCAATGTATAGTCATAAAGTAGCTTGACCCTTAATCAGAATTTCATATGCCTTAGCATCACATAGTACTCAGTCACCAACTGATATAATGTATGTGCTAACTTTAATCGTATAAGACGAACTCTCTACTCGCATTTAGCACGTTGTACTCAAGGAGATATTATATCTAATTGGTTGAGAATAAGTAAGTTACCTTTCACCACTACTGCCGCCTCTGGCAATTCCTCCAAGTCCACTGCGTAGGCTTGAGCCTGAGCCCGCTGCTCCAGAGGTGTACTACTTGCAGGTCTACTCTGATAACCCTAGACTGCTGGCTAACCCGTAGAACCTTGATACCTGGGGCAATCCCTCGCCCGGTGTTGGTTGCTGCTGCAACCTAAACACGACCCTGCCTTCTTCCGACAATTAGCCTTCAGATGGCCTGTACGTTTACAATAAGTATACAGCGGTATCGGTGTACTGATACTGCCTCCAGAAGGCCCAGAAACTGAATAGGAAGCTATACCAGTCTGCTGCTGAGGTGACGCAACACTAGGCCTATACTAATCCTGAGACGGGGCTGACCTGTACTATGACTGTGCCTGAATGGAGCCTTGCTGAAACTGAGGCCGATAGTAACCCTGCTGACCCTGCGATCTAAAAAAACCCTGCTGAACCGAAGGCCTATAACCACCGTGCTGTACTGAAGGTCTATACATACCCTGCTGGCCCTGCGGCTGAACGGCTGAATGGCCTCTTGCTAGGCTGACTAGTTCCAATCTGTTCCCCTTTCCTCTTTTCGAGTCTGGATGCCGCATCGAAAGCCTTAGAAAATATATCATACTGATTCAGGGCCATCGCATCCAGAATCTCCGACCTCAAACCCAACATAAACCTCTGGGTCTTGCACTCCTCATCTGCTACAAACTCTAGTGCATACCGGGACAGTCTAGTAAAAGTAGCCTCATATTGAGCCACTGAAGCATCCACCTGAACTAAAGACATGGACTCCACTTCTCTCCTTTCCCGTGTAATCCTCGGGACATACTTCGCCCGAAACGCTCGAAGGAAGGTATCCCAAATATACGGAGTACCTCTTGCCTCCAAACCAACTTTCACTGTGCGCCACCACTCCTCTGCCTCATCATCAAACAAGTAGATTGCTAAGTGACTTTTCTCTCATCAGTATAGTCTTGAGGATCGAATATATTCTCTATCTCATTAATCCATGCTTCTGCCTTCCTATCATATGGCTTTCCCTGAAATCTCGGTGGATAATACCCCAAGAATTCCTTCAGTGTACTAGGCCCATGGTAATCACCCTGAACATTCAACAACTGAGTCTGTAATGCTTGTGCTTGGGCAGCCTGCCCTGCTAGTATATGAGCCTGCCCTACCATAATCTATGTAATCCTATCCACGGCTGCACCAAAACGGTCATCACCCCTATCTCGGCCCGGTGCCACATTATTCGGTGCCTCGTCAACTACCTCAGGCCTACATATGGTTCTTGGTCTACCAGACATTCTTCTAATCCAAAGAGTTAGCACAGGTTATAGCACATAGACATGCTATAGACTATTATTAACACATAGACAACAAACTCACATAAAACACATAAATCACTTAAGTATTAATCACATAAACAAATTGATCACATAATCACATAGTCACTAAATCACATAATTACTTAATCACTTAATCATATTAATACATATTTCACTTTTCTTTCACTTCATACATACTTGCATGCTTGGACCACTACCCACATTCTGAGGATACCTCGGCTGGCAGCTAAATATGAGCTTTGATAACACTTAATGTAACGCCCTAACTCGACCCCTCCTACAGTCAGTCAGGACGCAACGGAATTTCGACAGCATAATGAGAATAATTAGGACACTGAAGCTCTAACCCAACTCTTAAGAACAACATACATCAAACTCCACAAGTCACCAACCAACTCCACAATCAAATTAACAACAAACAATGCAACCATTTCATACATTAAACATTCTTTCGTCAACTCTTTCATTGTTACGCTCCTCTGTTCCAATATAATACATTTACTATATAACATACATTTGCAAAATAGATTATAGCCCACCTAGCAACCTAATCATGTTCCAAAACAAGATTACTAAGCTAGCAACATTTAATCTACTATCTTTGCAACATCCTATATAACATGAACTTTTAAGTGAAATACAAGACAACTAAGTTTAATATACAAAATAACAAAAGAGTATAACATCAAATATCAGGGACAAGACTGTGGCGCATAGGACTCGTCTACATATGGCACATTATCCTCTTCCGGAGGCACGTACCCATAATCTGGATCAACTTCACCTATATACATTCAATAATTGAGAATGAGCTTATATAAAACAAGCCCAGTGAGGATTTGATAGATCTCTAACAGTATTTACTATACTCCTTGAAAATTATCCTTTGAGCAGTAAACACACAATGAACATCAATATCATTATAAATGCAACAATAGCAATAACTGTAAACACACAATAAGGATACGATATATTTGCTGATAAAGCTCCATACACTAATTCAATGCTCATCGACTCCTCCAAACTCAATGACATAATCCTGAGGTACCTTGACCTAGACCCACACCCCATGGCCTCTCCGCCCATGCAAGATAGGGATTAACCATGATAACTGTGCCCGCAGCCCAGGATAGCTCCCGAGGTGACACAACATTATCAAAGCTCCCAATAATGGGACTCAATTCGAGAAGTCAACAACATTGGTTACTCGATTCCCGACTCATAATAACAATAAAAATTCCAATTCGAGAAGTCAACAACATTGGTTGCCCGACTCCCAACTCATAACAACAATAACAATCAGTTAACAATGTAACACCCCAGATTAACCCCGAGCGTGCTCCTCACAGTTTTGTAACAACAATCAGTAATCAATAATCAATTAATCCGTATTTCAACAATCAATTAAACAACATTTAACAATCAACAACTATATAATCATGAAACAATTAAGTTAGATGACAAAGTAGGCCATCCAACTCAACAGGCATTAAACACATAACCAAACCCGGGTATAACCATCAACAACTCACAATTCAATCACTCAAACACTACCCAAACATCCAAAGGCATAATTCAACATTTTAAAGAAAGACAACCCAAGCTTCTAAAAGTCATAACTTACATTCTACTAATCTGATAACCTCCAATCCAGTTTCTAACACTCATCCACTCAATCTACAACATTCACCCCCTCGGTAACCAACCATAAACCATCCACATCAAGCCCAATAACCCTAAAACCCTAATGCATCATGGCTGAAATTTTTGGACTTTCTCACCGACATCGCAATTGAAATTTTGGCATTACAACAGTACTACCACATATTTAACAAACTTTTACAAACTAACAGCAAGCAATTCCAACAACCACAACAACATTTATTCAACAAATAGCCAAATACTCAACATTTAATACCCGAAAATAGAAATGCATACTACAACGGTTCATGTGAGGCCTGACCCCGAATAACGTTTGTTACCTTGATTTGCGTGCCATAGACCCCTAATTATATGACTGACCTTGGATTACGTGTCCTGTCTTGGTTTTCGTGCATACCTCATCATACGTGCCTTGACCTAGAATAGTGTGCCCTAATCCCCGACTCACATGCGGTACCTAGAAATACGTGTCATGACCTCGATGTACGTGCATTATCTCGTTTCGTGTGCCCTAACCTTGAACTGCGTACCTTAACCTAGGTTTAAGGGTCGTACCTCGATTTACGTGCATTACATTGAATTACGTGCCTTGCATTGGTTTACGTGTATTCACCTAGGATTGCGTGCATTAGTCTTGAAGTCCATGTCTTACCTCGTAGTTCGTGTCTACCTCGTGATTCGTGCCCTATATTGATTTTTGTGTGTGTCTCGTAGTGCGTGCCCTAGACTTAGGAAAGCGTGCCACCACGCTAATCAATAAAAAATCCTACACAAAGCACAAGGTAATAAAATAATCCTACACAATCCACTAACTATTATTATAATCCTAATTCAAATATCTACAAAATCCACTAACACCTAAATATTATATTTTAAACTCACTACAAGACAAAATCTCACAAACCTCTAAACATACCCTATATTCTATTCTACCTAAAATCACTAAATACCCAACATTCTCTTACACACATGTTAAAACAATTCAAAAGATGACACAAAATCAGATTTTTGCATGCATGTTTAATTCAAAATAATTCTAGACAAGTCATGACACAAAAACACTTGTCAATGCATAAAAAATTACCCAAAACCACCTCAATTTCCTCTCATTTTCGACCAAACCACTCATGGCCCAGGCTAACATTTCAAATTCCACCTTGAAGACACAAAAATTCAGATTTGGAAGCCCAAGGCTGACCACATGCTCAAAAAAATTGCAAAAGCCTCATTTTCTCTCATTTCTCTCACTTTCCTCACATTTTCTCTCTCTCCCTCTCACTCTCTCTCTCCATTTCGGTTTTGGCTGAGTTCTCTCCACCTCTTAGCTCATCTTCATCATCCTATGGTGCATCAAGACAAACCACAAGCAAAGAAACTCACCCAAGCAAGCTAGGATGCAAGAAACACACATACAAGCATTTTGAGTCACCACTTTCGGCCTAGGTGAGTTTTCTTGGCTTCCATTTCTTTTCTTCTTGTTCTAACCTCATGCATGTGCTAAGAGATTGATCACTAAGCTATGAAAAATAGAGAAACCAAGTTGGAATCTCGGCTAAGCAAGAAGAAGAAGAGATTTGAAGCTTCAACAAGTTTTTGTGCATCTTTGTGGTTGATTGCTAAGGTGAGGGTTAAAACCTTTTGAAAACTCTTTAAAAACTCACATGCATGCTCATAAATGTGTGTATTTGCTTCTGTACTTGAGCTATATGGTCGTTCATAAGCTCAATCAACCATGCATGGCAAGATCTTGGCTTGAAAATGATGCTAGGTGAAGTTGAAATGGATGACAGCTCTCTGACCAGTCTGTTCGAGGTAAGTTTAGCTAAGAAAATGATGTTGCAAATGCTTGAAAATTGGTGGATGACTAGTTTGGACAGTTTTGGACATTTTTCCCAGAAATAGGCCGAAGCTAATTTTGAAAATAAGATCCTCAAAATGGCAAATCATTAAAATGTGACCAAATCTGGAATTCTGGAAAATTGAATCAGGTTTTGGCAGATGCACTGACCTTGTGGAACGAACCATATTTGACTTAGTAAATGTTGTCCAAAACACATGAAATTTGGTGTGCTGTTAGATTTTTCAGTTCTTGAAAATTTTTTCAGAAATGGACGAAAGCTAAAACTGACTCTAAGGACCTCAAAAACGTAAATTTCTGAAAGGTGTACAAATCTGGACAGGTTTGTGGTACCTCACTGGTTCGGCTATAACTAATTGTTCTGAACTCCAATTGATGCAAGGTTTGTTTCTGATTTTAGTTAACTTCTTAAGATTTAATTTGACATCTTATTTACTGAATTTGGAGATTGTTTGATTATCCTATTGATTGTGAGAAAACAGCCTATTGCAGTAAAGGTTTTATTTAGCCATATGCTTGGAAAATTGTTGTAACCTCTCTTGTGGTACTAATTGTGTGGAAATGTGGTGTTGGGATGTTGTGTGGACTGTTTTGAACGTTTGAGGATGTTGAATTAAATGATGTATGGTTTGAGATTGACATTGAGTTGGGTTGAGGCTCAAATTGCATGAATATACTTGAAATGGAAGCCCTAACGACTAGGTAGTCTTAATAAGTGTTGATTATTTGGATATTGTGTTGGAATCATAGGCTTAGTGGGCTGCCCGTAAATGTTTTATAACTTCAAAAGTGATCTTGACCATTGCATGTTGACAATTAAGCTTTTCTTGCATCCGAACCCATGTTGATATCATTGCATGTTGAATAATCTTATCACTTGATTTCGTGGACTTTTTAATGAGTTATATGGCCTGTTTTACATGTGTTAAATGGCTGCCCGTTTAATTTCCATATAACTCTATATGCCTTTCAAGTGAAATTTCCTGTCTTATCGTGTCCTGCTTGTTTATCTGTCAATGTGCAATCTTATGACTGTCCGGAGGCAACCTACTTTGTTGTCCTCCTTCTGTGATATATATTACCTGTCATAAATGTGCATTGCATATAAGGTTGCAACCTTTCCTGTCGGCATGGTAGTGATCACGCACGCCGGGCAGCATCGGGCTTGCCGGTGTTACCGTGACCTCCATGGTCCCATTCCATCTCTCGCTTGGAGGCTAGACTTCCTCGGAGAGTTGGGTCGTAGGATTTTGGGGTACATCCGGAGTACACCCACCTGGTGTGTTTTGGGGAATGATTTGAAGTCGGCCGCAACTTCTGATTCTGAAACTGATCTGAGAGCAAAAGCTCGCCGTATCCTTTTTATTATGTGTATAAGTACTCCCGCTTGGATCCTAGAGAACCTCGGGGAGGAAAGACCGGTATTCCTGTTCTGTACTTGTATTCTGTACTTGTATTTCTGTTGTATTCATGTTTGAGAAAGGGATTTTCATAAGTTTAACCGGAAAATGAGTTTCAAAACTTATTTCTCGTTCCCCCTCGCTGAGTTCATAAGGACTCACCCTCTTTTATCATCTCAGGTGAAGAAGAACAGGTACAGGAACCCAAGCTCAATGTACCTAATGATGAACCCCTGGAGTGATTGCCTGTTATTGTTGTTTTGCTTGAACGTGACTACTTGTGTATTTTGTGCTGCTTGAAGACCATTTATCTTATGTTGCTTGTTGTTGCTAATGTAAAAGACCCCCATTGTAATTTGGGGTCTAATTTTGGTTTGTACTTATATTAAGTAGACTGATACTAGACATACTATGATCGTTTTGCTTTTATTATCACTAGTATCTATCATAGGTTATGATGCTTAGCTAAGGAATAGGCAAACGAACTTATCCAATCTCAACAGGTACTCGCTAATAAGCTAAGATCAACAGGTACATTTTGAAACGAGGATAAATGGACAAACGAGACATAGTATCATGCTAGGTTATAAATCAAACGGGACGTCGAAATAACTAATAAGCAATTCAATTGATGATAAAATAGTAAACTCTAGTCGGGAATGAACTTGAATTGAAAGTTTGAGGCTGTTAGAAAATTTAGCTCAAAACAAACACCCCAATTACAACCGTTATGCTCTCGGATTTTCGAAAAATTTGGAGTCTAGAATAAAATGTTAAGTGTAAACCTCCTAGGATGATTAAGAATGTGAAAGGACTTGAATGTTTAGATCACACCCTAGTCTAACCTTTATAGGTCGGGTTGGGGCGTGACAGTTCAAATCTTATATAAACGATCCTTAGCATGCACTGTGCAATAATATAACATCAATTCAACTTTTTAACTATTCAAAATTCAATTATATGCAAAAACATAAAAATGACATTTTGAGATCTAGAATTTTTCTCTCACCTTTGATGTTTGATGCAAGAAAGGTATAGAATGGATGCCCAAAAAGCAAGAACAAACTTTGATTCAAGTGCAAAGGCTTTGTATTGCAAATTATAAGAGAAACATTGAGCAAAAAATAAAGCTAAAATGGCCTTGGTGGTTTCAGCCATGTGTGTGTGTGTTTGTGGTGTTTTGAGTTTTGTTTTGTGAGCTATTTTAGTATATTAGGCATATATAAGTTTGGTCAAATAAAATAAAAGAAAGTCAAAGGTGGAAACTAGTTAGTTTATTTAGTATTTTTAGTGTTTTCTTGTCTTTTAATTTAGTTTCTTGACTATTTCTTGCTCAAACATTAAATTAACACTTAGACTAATTCTAGATAATTTATTTTAGGTGACAAAGAGTTTTACATTCAAACATTTCCACCCGAGTCGGCTTAAAACTCGATTTTTGCAAAAGAAAGTGTAAAAACCTTTAAAATTCCAAAACAGATTCAAAATCCGTTTTAATCAAACATGGGTCTATTAATACCCGAGGACTAGGTTTTAAACATTTAAAACACCCCTATAAAAATTTTAGCGGACAGGTGTTCAAAACACTATTCACTAAAACTGGCGATAAAATTTATAGTGCCGATTTTGATGAAAATTTCATGAATGCACATATAGAATGTATTATGAATATAAATCACATATTTATCACATTCTAATTCATAAAACACATAAACAGATCAAATCAAGCAAATCGAGGCAAAGACACGCAAATCGAGATAAAGACGAAAACTGTGGTTTCACATTCTCCTATCCTTAAAACAATTGCGTCCTCACAATTCTTCACTCAAGTACTGCTGGCTCAAACATACGAAATGAAAGACCGAAAACCAAATTCTGAATACCAACTTAGTATGTCAACTAGGAATACCGAACAAGAAGCTTAAATAGGAACGCCGAATAAGAACACCAACTAGGACTTCCGATTAAGAATCTCAAATAATTACCGAAGAAAATGCCAAACATAGATCCCGTAGTAGAGCACCAACCAAGAATACCAAGTAAGAACTTCAACAAGATCACCGAGCGAGAATACTGAATAATAATCCCAATATAAGAACTCTAGATAATGCCGTATAAGAATTCCACATAAGAATACCGCATAGAAAATACCATAGAAGAAGTCTAAAGAAGTATGCTGAATAAGAATCTCCATATAGAAATCTCGAGGAAGAATACCGTATAAGATCACCAAATAAGAATCCCAATAATCAATGTATAGTCACAAAGTAGCTTGACCCATAATTGGAATTTCATATGCCTCAGCGTCACATAGTACTCAGTCACCAACTGATGTAATGTACGTGCTAACTTTAATCATATAAGACGAACTCTCTACTCGGATTTAGCACGTTGTACTCAAGGAGATATGATATCTAATTGGTTGAGAATAAGTATGTTACCTTTCACCACTGCTGCCGCCTCTGGCAATTCCTCCAAGTCCACTGCGTAGGCTTGAGCCTGAGCCTGTTGCTGCTGAGGTGTACTGCTTGCAAGTCTACCTTGATAACCCTGGACTGCTGGCTAACCTGTAGAACCTCGATACCTGAGGCAATCCATCACTCGGTGTTGGTTGCTGCCGCAACCTAAACATGACCCTGACTTCTTCCGACAGTCGGCCTCCAGATGGCCTGTACGTTTACAATAAGTACACAGCGTTATCGGTGTACTGACACTGCCTCCAGAAGACCCAGAAACTAAATAGGTAGTTGTACCAGTCTGCTGCTGAGGTAACGCAACACTAGGCCTATACCAACCCTAAGACGGGGCCAGCTTGTACTGTGATTGTGCCTGAAAGGAGCCCTGTGAAACTGAGGCCGATAGTAACCCTGCTAACCCTTCGGTCTAAAAAAACCCTGTTGAACCGAAGGCCTATAACTACCATGCTGTAATGAAGGTCTATATATACCCTGCTGGCCCTGCTGCTGAAGTGGCCTCTTGCTAGGCTGACTAGGTCCAATTTGTTCCCCTTTCGTCTTTTCCAGTCTGGATGCCGCATCAAAAGCCTAAGAAAATATATCATACTAAGTCAGGGCCATCACATCCTAAATCTTCGACCTCAAACCCAACATAAACCTCTAGGTCTTGCGCTCCTCATCTGCTACAAACTCTGGTGCATACCGAGACAGTCTAGTAAAAGTAGGCTCATACTGAGCCACTGAAGCATCCCCCTGAACTAAAGACAAGAACTCCGCCTCTCTCCTTTCTCGTGCAATCCTCGGGACATACTTCGCACGAAACGCTCGAAGGAAGGTATCCCAAACATACGGAGTACCTCTTGCCTACCAACCAACTTTCACTGTGCGCCACCACTCCTCTACCTCATCATCAAACAAGTAGACTGCAAAAGTAAATTTCCTCTCATCAGTATAGTCTAAAGGATCGAATATCTTCTCTATCTTATTAATCCACGCTTCTTCCTTCCTAGCATCTGGCTCTCCCTGAAATCTCAGCGGATAATACCCCAAGAATTCCTTCAGCGTACCACGCCCGTGGTAACCACCCTGAACATTCAACAACTGGGTCTGTAATGCCTGTGCTTGGGCAGCCTACCCTGCCATAATCTCTGTAATCCTATTCATGGCTGCACCAAAAAGGTTATCACCCCTATCTCGGCCCGGTGCCACATTATCCGGTGCCTCGTCAACTACCTCAGGCCTACCTCTGGTTCTTGGTCTACCAGACATTCTTCTAATCAAAAGAGTTAGCACAGGTTATAGCACATAGGCATGCTATAGACTATTATTAACACATAAACAACAAATTCACATAAAACACATAAATCACTTAAGTATCAATCACATAAACAAATTGATCACATAATCACGTGGTCACTAAATCACATAATTACTTAATCACTTAATCATATTAATACATATTTCACTTTTCTTTCACTTCATACATACTTGCATGCTTGGACCACTACCCACATTCCGAGGATACCCCAGCTAATAGCTAAACATTAGCTCTGATACCACTAAATGTAACGCCCCAACTCGACCCATCCTACAATCAGATAGGACGCAACGGAATTTCGGCAGTATGACGACAGTAATTAGGACACCAAGGCTCTAAACCAACCTCTTAAGAACAACATACATCAAACTCCACAAGTCACCAACCAACTCCACAATCAAATTAATAACATACAACGCAACCATTTCATACATTAAACATTCTTTTATCAACTCTTTCATAATTACGCACCTCCGTTCCAACATAATACATTTACTATATAACATATACTTTCAAAATAGATTATAGCCCACCTAGCAACCTAATCTTGTTCCAAAACAAGATTACTAAGCTAGCAACATTTAATCTACTATCTTTATAACATCCTATATAACATGAGCTTTTAAGTAAAATACAAGACAACTAAGTTTAATATACAATATAACAAAAGAGTACAACATCATATATCAGGGACAAGACTCTGGCACATAGAACTCATCCACATATGGCACATTATCCTCTTTTGCCAGCACGTACCCGCAATCTGGATCAACTTCACCTGTATGCATGCAATAATTGAGAGTGACTTAATATAAAACAACACCTGTGAGGCTTCAATATATCTCTAACAGTACTTACTATACTCCTTGGAAATCATCCTTTGAACAGTAAACACACAATGAACTTCAATATCATTATAAATGCAACAATAGCAATAATTGTAAACACACAATAAGGATACGATACGTTTGCTGATGGAGCTCTATGCCCTAGACCTAGACCTAGACCCATACCCCATGGACTCTCCGCCCATGCGAGATAGGGATTAACCATGATAACTATGCCCGCAGCCCAAGATACCTCCTGATGTGACACAACATTATCAAAGATCATAACAATATGACTCAATTCAAGAAGTCAACAACATTGGTTGCCCGACTCCCAACTCATAATAACAATAACAATTCCAATTTGAGAAGTCAACAACATTGATTGCCCGACTCTCGACTCATAACAACAATAACAATTAATTAATAATGTAACACCCCGGATTAACCCCGAGCGTGCTCCTCACGGTTTTATAACAACAATCAATAATCAATAATCAATTAATTCGTATTTCAACAATCAATTAAACAACATTTAATAATCATGAAACAATTAAGTTAGATGACAAAGTAGGCCATCCAACTCAACAAGCATTAAATACACAACCAAACCCTAGTCTAACCATCAACAACTCACAATTCAATCACTCAAACACCACCCAAACATCCAAAGGCATAATTCAACATTTTAAAGAAAGACAACCCAAGCTTCTAAAAGTTATAACATACATTCTACTAATCTGATAACCTCCAAACCAGTTTCTAACACTCACCCACTCAATCAACAACATTCACCCCCTCAGAAACCAACCATAAACCATCCACATGAAGCCCAACAACCCTAAAACCCTAATGCATCATGACTGAAATTTCTGGACTTTCTCACCGACATAGCAATCAAAATTTTGGCATTACAACATTACTACCACATATTTTACAAACTTTTACAAACTAACAACGAGCAATTCCAACAACCACAACAACATTTATTCAACAAATAGCCAAATACCCAACTTTTAATACCCGAAAATAGAAATGCATACTACAACGGTTCAAATCTTATATAAACACATATAAACGATCCTTAGCATGCACTGTGCAATAATATAACATCAATTCAACTTTCTAACTGTTCAAAATTCAATTATATGCAAAAACATAAAAATGACATTTTGAGATCTAGAATTTTTCTCTCACCTTTGATGTTGTTTGATGCAAGAAAGGTATAGAATGGATGCCCAAAAAGAAAGAACAAACTTTGATTCAAGTGCAAAGGCTTTGTATTGCAAATTATAAGAGAAACATTGAGCAAAAAATAAAGCTAAAATGGCCTTAGTGGTTTCGGCCATTTGTGTGTGTGTTTGTCGTGTTTTGAGTTTTGTTTTGTCAGCTATTTTAGTATACTAGGCATATATAAGCTTGGTCAAATAAAATAAAAGAAAGTCAAAGGTGGAAACTAGTTAGTTTATTTAGTATTTTTAGTGTTTTCTTGTCTTTTAATTTAGTTTCTTGACTATTTCTTGCTCAAACATTAAATTAACACTTAGAATAATTCTAGATAATTTATTTTAGGTGACGAAGAGTTTTACATTCAAACATTTCCACCTGAGTCGGCTTAAAACTCGATTTTTGCAAAAGAAAATGTAAAAACTTTTAAAATTTCAAAACCGATTCAAAATCCGTTTTAATCAAACACGGGTCTATTAATACCCGAGGACTAGGTTTTAAAACGTTTAAAACACCACTGTAAAAATTTTAGCGGACAGGTATTCAAAATATTATTCACTAAACCGGCGATAAAATTTCTAGTGCCGATTTTGATAAAAATTTCATGAATGCACATATAGAATTTATTAGGAATATAAATCACATATTTAACACATTCTAATTCATATAACACATAAACAAATCAAATCATGCAAATCGAGGTAAAGACACGCAAATCGAGATAAAGACGAAAACTGGGGTTTTATAGCCCACTTGTAATTCGGGGCCTTGTTTTGGTTTGTAATAATTACGAACTATGCGGACTATCTTAGACTATTTGATGCTTTCCTTCCTTGTTTCAGGTTTAATTATTGCTAGTAGTATCCAAAGGTCAAACTAAGGTTGAACTAAAGCGGGTTACATTATAATCCTAGAATCACTCACTTGTAAGTCTCAATATGGATAAACAGGTACTTGTAAGGTAAAATTAATAAGCAACTTGTAACAAAACATAGCCGTCATGTTTAAGTTCATAATTCTATATTGAGTTCTTAAGTTTGATTTAACTAAAACGGGCGTACTGATCAAGATAGAACAAAGGTCGTAGTTGTGAACCAATGGAGACTTCGTAATTGTGGTTTTTAAAGATTAGGTTAAAACCAAATGCTTTAATTACAACTGTCATACTGCCGTTTTTTCTGAAAAAATCTTTTGGAGTTTTAGTAAATAACTAAGTATTAATAGTAGAAAATTGATTAAGGTCTATTGAATAGTAATAGTATAATAAGTCAAACCCTAGTTTAACCTCTTTAGGTCGGGCTGGGGCGTGACACCTTACTAGATTGGTATCACAGCGTATTTTTCGCATTAGTCAGGTTCAACTCTCGGACCATGGGTAGAAGCCCTAAGGTAATTATGATGTCTTCTTTATATGTGTTAATGTGTGCTAATGTGCTTTAATTGCTTTGAGCATTGAATATCATGTGCCTTTGTGGATCATATGTATTATGTGTTATGCACACCGACACGTTAGTGCCCTCAATAATGAATGCATGCTTTTATACTCATTCCTTGATACATGTGCATGTTATATAACCATGACTAACTGTTTATACACATAGATAGTTAGGATTAGAACTTTATGGGAAGTGAATTTATGCAAGAAGAATGAAAAGGCTCGGTTAGAGATTTCTTGCATCTTCACAGGTACTCAATGGATCGTATGTATTATTGGATATGCATATATAAAATGCGTAGCATAGGTATAATTGTTGAGTTAAAGTTATCTCCTTATCTTTGGAATACCCATACCTGTGATTAAGTTCTCAATTTTATAGCTATGAAGTTATTGATTATGTTAAATCGTTCTTCTAATTGTGGTTCAAGTATAAAGGTTAAAGACATACAACTTTCCTTAGATATAAGAGTATACTACTAACATGTGGAGTAGTATATATATAATCATATGCTTATAATGGAAGTTTGACTTAGGAGTTACTTTTGAATCAAATTCTTATATCTTAAATTGGTGTAATAGACTATTTATATGATTGAATCCTTACTTGATTGGAATTAAGCATTGATGATTCTAATATGGTGTATACTAGCCAGTTTCAAAATGGTAAGATCGTGACCTAAAAATTAAGAAGTGCATTCGTGGAAGTTGACGATAGTTACTTTTAGGGGTTAGATTATTAAGACATGGATAGTGCATTTAAGTGACTTAACAATGGATAACCTCAAGACATGTAGGCAACTCTGGAGACTGAGTTTAACAAGGTTGATGATTCTTTTATATAACAAGATATAGGGATGTTGGAATCGAGGAATTCACGTAGCTAGAACTTGTGTTCGGAAGACTATACCTAAAATGTTGGGTTGAATAGAAGTGTAAGGTATTGAATTATGCATTAGATGGCTAACGTTGCTAAAGGTCCTAAGTGGATATTGGTGATATTAAGAATCATGGTATTAGTTTAGTGTCCCCTCGGATTTAGTTGTGATTATGCAAAATGAGTTATTCTACATACTCGTTATTTGGATACCCTAGAGGATGTTAGGAAGTATATATCCCTAAGTAATATTGATGGACCTAGTATATAAACCATGTAAATGAGATTAAAGCATCCGGCTGCAAAGTGGAGTCATTAGGGTATGATTAGTAATCCTAAATAGCTAATAGTGAGTATGCATGATGATTCATGGTAAACCCTAGGACCTAAGGTCGATGAGTCTTGATGCTCTTAGCTAGTTGAACATCTAAATAAGGAGAGTAAGATTTCATATAGTTAAGATAGAGATGAATTAGAGTCATGATGACCCAAGAGACTACTGTTAAACAACCGTATTTATGTTCACCGTTTCACGTCTAGATACTAGTTGTTGGTAGACTTCGAATCGTGGTCGTTAAATAGAGGGGATCTTGTAGTAATAGTTAAATGAGTGGTTGATTACTTTTGAAGTTCTATTAGATTATATTGAAGGATGCCTCGTGGTCATAATTCTTATGTTGACATAGCCTTGAAGTTATTTCGTGTAACAAGCTACTTGGATGATTATGGTAAGTATCTTATGAGCTAGATCATTTTGGTACCCATTTATAGTCCTAGGATTGTTGTTGTACAGCCGGTAACCTAATGGAGCATTGATGTCACGTTCATGGCTATGGCCCTAGCTTAGTAACACTAATGTTGAAGATATATTAGCGGGCAATAGGTGTTCGAAGGAATGACTAGGTCACTAAGTGAGTAGGACCATTGTCCTCTTAAGTATGACGTAACCTTGGATTGAGGTGAGTGGAATTTATTTGAGGTTGAAACTATTTGCCTTAGGAGTCTTGGTTCAAATTAAAAGAAATTATGAAGCCTCATGACTTGAAGATAGAGATTTGAATAAGGAAAAACATTGAAAGGGGACAAACAGCGAATGTAGGGGTCACACCGAATTAACGATTGGACAAAGTTTGAAAGTGAATCGATTTTGGCAAAGGGGATCACGGAGCAAGCAATGGCCCGGAGTAGAAATATCAAAGGCCAGAACCCATCTAAATGACCTTAACAAGTAAGAATGAATTTCGGGATGAAATTCTTTTAAGGGGGGGAGGATGTGAGGCCCGACCCCGAATAACGTGTGTTATTTCGATTTGCGTGCCTTAGACCCAGAATTATATGATTGACCTTAGATTACGTGCCCTCTCTTGGTTTTGTGCATGCCTTGACCTAGAATTGTGTGCCCTGACCTCGATTTATGTGCAACACCTCAGTTTGTGTGCATTAGCCTTGAATTACGTGTCTTAACCTAGATTTAAGTGTTATACCTTGATTTACGTGCATTGCATTAAAATACGTGTCTTACTTTAGTTTACATGCATTACCTAGGGTTACGTGCATTTGTATTGGAATCCGTGCATTTATCTTGAAGTACGTGCCGTAGTCTTGAAATATGTGCCTTACCTCGCAGTTTGTGTCTACCTCGTAAATCGTGCCCTAGAACCTAGGAATGCGTGCCTGTACGCTAATCAAGAAAGATTCCTGCACAAAGCACTAGACAATAAAATAACATTAAACTATTCCTAAACATTCTACTAACATTATTTTAATCCTAATTCAAATTCACTACAAGACAAAACCCTATCATCATCCAAACCATCCCCAATATAATATACCTAATCACCTTTTTCTACAAAATCCACTAACTATTAAATACTATACTTTAATCCTAATTCAACCCACTAGAAGACAAAAAACCTAATCTCCTAAACATTCTTTATTCTTCCTAAAACTTATACAATATAATACAATCCAATTCAAAATCCTACAAAATCCACTAACAATAAACAATTCTATCTACACAAACACCTAAATCACCCTTTATTCTCTTTCTGAAACACAATGCACATAAATAAGCTCTATTCTACCCAAAACCCTTCCCATTCTCGGCCAACTCACCCATGCTCCCTCAATATTCAAAATACTACACAAAACACAAGAATTGCATGCTACCCCAAGTCCCAAAGCCAAACCACACCTATACTCAAACAATAACACCCCAAAACAACTAATTCTCTCTCATTTCCTCTCATTTTCGACCCTATCATCATTCCCACTCCCCACATCTGAATTTTGCAAGAAAACCTCTCCCAAGGCCCTTCATACCTTCAACCAAGCAAGAGCATCAAGGTAGGAGCTTCAAAACTTCAAGCAAAGACCCTTATATCTTCTTATTCACGGCACTTGGTAAGATTTGAGTTCCATTTCTCTTCTCATGTGTATGAACACTCTCACATAACATATGTTGGCTAACTAGACTGAACATGTAAGGAAATCAATAAGAAACTTTGGTCAAGGCAAGATCTTAAGGGTTTTATGCACGTTCAAGGCGATTTCTCAAGCTTCTAGTAGATCCGTGGTTTTCCTTTGTAAATATCCATTAAGGTGAGGGTTTAAACTGTTTTTCTATATATTTTTAAGCTCATGAGTATGTGTGTATATGTGCATGCTAAGTTTTGTATGCTTAGAAGCCAAGAACACATGTTTGAACCTTTCTAGAAAACTCGGGTAGCTACTGACCCTTCTGTTCAGAGCACGTTTAAGGTATCAAACAATGTTAAAAATGCATAAAACTTGGTGAGTTACTAGATTTGTAAGTTTTGAACAAATCTTTAAGAAATATACTAAGTCTAATTTTGAGTTTAAGACCCCCAAATATGGAAAATATCGTAATGTGTCTAAATCTGGACAACTTGGAAATATGAAGTTATGTTTCTGGCAGCTCTCTGTCCATGTAGAATGAAATGTTTGTAGCCTAGAAAATGATGTTAAAAATGTATGAAACTTGGTTAATCCCTAGAATTTTCAGTTTTGAACAAATCTTGCAGAAATAGACTAAGGCTAATTTTGAGTTTAAGACCCCCGAAAATGGAACATATCGTAATATGTCTAAATCCAGACAACTTGGAAATATGAAGTTATGGATTTGGCAGCTCTCTGTCCATGTACAACGAAATATTTTTAGCCTAGAAAACGATATTAAAAATGCATGAAATTTGGTGAGTCACTATATTTTTCAGTTCTTAACATATCTTTAAGAAATAGACTAAGGCTAATTTTGAGTTTAAGACCCCTCAAAAGAGAAAATATCGAAATGTGTATAAAACTGGACAGATTTGTGTAGTCTCACGGATTTGGTCATAACTCCTATTTCCGAACTCGAAATACAGCAAGGTTTGATCCTAGATTTAAAGAACTTGTTAAGATTTAATTTGAAATTTGATTCAATGAATTTGGAGGTTATTTGCTAGGTTAATAGAATGAGGAAAATTGGCTATTGCAGTGAGGTTTTGCTTGGAAACTTGATTTAAATCATGTTGTAATTGTACTTTGAGGTATTGAATGCTTGGAATTGTGGAAATTAGAAGTTGCATGGGCTGTTTTGGTTGGATGAGGTTGCTTAAATTAGTTGATGCATGACTTAGGTTCATTACATGACGAATTCTTGCTTGATAGTATGTGTGAGCACGATATTGAAGCCCTATTGCCTATGCATGCTTGCTAAGTGACTATTGAATGGTTAAATGAATTCATTTGAGTTGTTAGTAGGCTGTCCAATAATCTCTAAGTGTGCTTGAATTGGTCTAAGTGATTCTAGTGGTTCTTAGCCAACTAAACCTACACCCAAGCACGGTCCTTGTAAACCCTAATGGCTTCGTAGACTTCCAAGTCATAAACCACCCTTGTGTGACTTATAATTGATGTTGAGGAATGTTAAAGGGCTGCCCGGAATTGTCTTGATAGCCCTAAGCTTGATTCTTGATGATTGCATGTTGATAGGTTAACTATTCTTGCACCCAGTTTTGGATAAAGTGTCGTAGCATGCTCGTATGTTCCTAACACTTGGTATATGAACTAAAATGAGATATATGACTTATTTATATGGTGTTACTTGGCTGTCCATTAAATGTTCATATTCTTCTAAGTGTTTACAAAGTGAAATTACATGTCAAAGCATGCCTCGTATAGTTACTTGTCCATATGTGATCATACGTGTATCCGGAGGCAACCTAGTTTGTTGACCTCCTAATGAGAATTGTTAAAAGATATTCTATGACTTATTTTGAACATGATTACTTGGCTGCACGTGAAAGTTTAATTTCTTTCAAATTGATATATAAAATGATTATATGTTCTTACAATGCCTTATGTGCCAATATGTCAAAATGTGATCATAAACTTGCTTGGAGGTAACCTACTTTGTTGACCTCCTAATGTGAAATGTTAAATGGCATAAATGTGCATTGCATACAAGGTTGCAACCTTTCATTTTGGCATGGTAGCGTTCGCGTCACTCCGGGCGGCATCGGGCTTGCCGGTGTATTGGCGTGACTACCATGGTCCAATTCCCTCTCTCGCTTGGGGGCTAGACTTCCTCGGAGGGTTGGGTCGTAGGTTTGGTGTACAATCCGGAGTACACCCATTGGAGTGATAAGTGGATGATGGATGCTAGCTACAACAATGGTTATTGGAAATGATCTTGAGAGAAAATGCTCATCGATTGATCTTGAGAATGAAAGCTCACCATATCTTTTTTACTATGTGCTTAAGTACTCTTGCTTGGTTCCTAGAGGAAAGACTGTTTATCTGCATGCCACTAGTATGATTAATACATGAATCAAATGTGATGAAAATCTTTACTGATTATCCTATGTTAATAAAATGGTGTGGTAACTGTGTTTATTGTTCCATTATACTTATGCTATATATGATCTTATTTGTGTTACATGACATGTTTTCAAAGTAGTTTTCACAAGTTAACTGGAAAAAGGATTTCAAAAACATTGTCACTTGTTCCCCCCTCGCTGAGTTCATAAGGACTCACCCTCTTTTTGTCACAGGTGAAGCAGGAGTGGAAAATGTGCCTGAAGACAACGTGCGTGTTGATGATTCCTTGAAGTAATTTGGTTGTTTTGCTTGCGTTGCATGAACGTGGCTATATGATTGAAGACTTTGGTTCTACCTATTTAAATGGCCCACTTGTAATTCAGGGCCTTGTTTTGGTTTGTAATAATTAGGAACTATGCGGACTCTCTTAGACTATTTGATGCTTTCCTTCCTTGTTTCGGGTTTAATTATTGCTAGTAGTATTCAAAGGTCAAACTATGGTTGAACTAAGGCAGGTTACATTATAATCATAGAATCACTCACTTGTAAGTCTCAATATGGATAAATAGGTACTAGTAAGGTAAAATTAATAAGCAACTTGTAACGAAACGTACCCGTCATGTTTAAGTTCATAATTCTATATTGAGTTCTTAAGTTTGATTTAACTAGAACGGGCTTATTGATCAAGATAGAACAAGGGTCGTAGTTGTAAACCATTGGAGACTTCGTAATTGTGGTTTTTAAAGATTAGGTTAAAACCAAATGCTTTAATTACAGCCGTCATACTACCGTTTTTCCGGAAAAATATTTTGGAGTTTTAGTAAATAACTAAGTATCAATAGTAGGAAATTGATTAAGGTCTATTGAAAAGTAAAAATATAATAAGTCAAATCCTAGTTTAACCTCTTTAAGCTCATAGTGAAAAGGATACGGTGAGCTTTTGCTCTCAAGTCCATTTCCGATAACAAATGTTGCGGCCGGCTTCAATCATCCACTTATCACTCCAACGGGTGTACTCCGGATGTACACCAAACCTACGACCCAACTCTCCGAGGAAGTCTAGCCCCCAAGCGAGAGAGGGAATTGGATTATGGTAGTCACGGTAGCACCGGCAAGCCCGATGCCGCCCGGCGTGCGTGAAACGCTTCCATGCCAAAATGAAAGGTTACCTTGTATGCAATGCCTAATTATACCATTTAACAATTCACATTAGGAGAACAACAAAGTAGGTTGCCTCCGAGTAATTATAAGATCTCACATTGACAAGTAAACGCACGAGGCATGCTTTGACATGTAATTTCACTTGGTAGAACACTCAGAGGTATATGAACATTAAGCGGGCAGCCAAGTAACACATATAAATCAAGTCATACAACTCATTTCGGGTTCATATATCAAGTGTTGAGATCATACATGCATGCAACGACACTTACACAAAATCGGGTGCAAGAATAGTTCACTTATCAACATGCAATCATCGGGAATCATGTTTAGAGCCATAAAGACAATTCCGGGCAGCCTATTAACCTTCCTCAACATCAATTATAAATAACACAAGAGTGGTTTATGACTTAGGAGTCTACGTGGCCATTAGGGTTTGCAAGGGTCGTGCTCAGTTGTTGATTTTATTTGCTAAGGACCACAAGATATACCTAAACCATTTCAAGCATACTTAGAAATTATTGGACAGCCTACTAACCACTCAATTGAACACATTTAGCGATAGGATCATCACTTAGCATGTATTCATAAGCAATAGAGCCTCAATTTCGTGCTTACCATGCGATTAAGCAAAAATTCATCATGTAATTAAATCCAAGCCATGCATCAATTAACTAAGCATCCTCAACCAATCAAAACAGCCCACAGAACTTCTAATTGCCACAATTCCAAGCATTCAACACCTCAAGTAAGGCTACAACATGATTCAAAGTATATTACTAAGCAAAAACCTTACTACAATGGTCTGTTTTCCACATTCAATTAGCCAAACAAATAATATCCAATTTCAGTGAACAAAATTTCAAATTGAATCTTAATGAGTGCTTTAAATCTAGGAACAAACCTCACTGCATTTGGAGTTCGGACTTAGGAGTTATGGCTAAAACCGTGAAACTACGCAAAATTGTCCAGTTTTAGACACATTACGCTTTTTGCCATTTTTGAGGCCTTTAATCTCCAAATTATCCTTGGCCTATTTCTGAAAAATATGTTTAGAACTGACAAATATAGTGACCCACCAAATTTCATGCATTTGTATCAACTTTTACTAGGCCAACAACAATTCGTTCTACAAGGTCAGTAATCTGCCAGAAAAAAACAAGTTTGCATATTTCTAAGTTTCTAGCAATTATCAAGCCATGCATGAGTAGATAGGCTCATATAAACACATAAACATGAACTACAAGAGTAAATACAGCCATATGAGAGCATTCATGTGATTTTTGAAAGCTTTTAAAGAGATTTAACCCTCACCTTAGCCTATTGATGGATGAAAATGCAAGATTGCTCTTTGAATCGCACAAATAGCCCTTTTTCCTTGCTTTGGCCGAGAGGTAGCTTGTTTTCCCTTAAATAATAGATTAGTTAGCTTGTGTAGGAAGTGTGCATGTGTGTGAAACCAAAAGACAAGGAAGAAAACCTTTAAAACTCACCTTTGAGAGCTTGTGTGAGATTGTCTTGCTTTTTGCTTGCTTGTGCTTGCTTGTTGCTTGCATGTTGCTTGCTAGAGAGCAAAATTTCAGTCTTGGGAGCTCAAGGGAGCCATAGCCAAGAGAGAGAGAGAGAGAATGAGAGAGCTTGAGAGCAAATGAATGAAGTTTGAAGATGTTGAATGTGGCTTGTATGTGTGTGTCGGCCTTGAGCCTTGCAAAATCTGATTTTTGTGTCATCTAAAGCATAATTTGAATTGTTTTTGGTATGTGCATTGAGAGGGCTGAGGTTTTGAAGCTTGGGTAGGGTGTCAAGGCATTATTTTATGCATTTTTCTTTGTGTATGTCATAGATTGTCTAGGAATATTTGAAATTATGCAAAGCTTGACCAATGCTAGGTATGGCCGGCCATGGCATGTTAGATTTCTTGGCATTTGAGTACTATTTATGCTTAATATATTGTAGGCTAAAAGTATTTTATGTTTAGGAGTTTGTGTTGCAAGAGAATGTTAGGAATTTAGGGAACCTAGGTAGAATAGAATATAAGAATGTTGAGATAGTTTAATATTATTTTAGTGTTAGTGGATTTTGTAGAATTTATTTATTGTCTAGTGTTTTGTGTAGGAATCTAGTTGATTAGCGTGCGGGCACGCTTTCATAGGTCTAGGGCACACACAATGAGGTAAGGCATGAACTACGAGACAAATGCATGTATTCCAAAGTAAATGCATGCAACCCTCAGTAAATGTATGAAAATTGATGAAAGGCATGTAGTCCAATGCAATGCATGTAATTTCAAGGTATAATTCTTAAACCTAGGTTAAGGCACGTAGTTTGAGGTTATGGCACACAAAATGAGGTATCGCACGCAAATCGAGGTCGGGCCACATAGTATACGTTGGAAAGCTCTCCGGGAGCTCTACAACGGGGGCAGCAAGCCTAATCGGCTGTGCCTATTTTCGAAATCCAAAATTGAACATTTTTATCAGTTTCAGGCCACTTTTCTTATGTTTACACTATTTTTTCATCCTGGGTCGTTCGTTGTGAGCCGCGAAAAGGACGATAACCTGACTCGTGGGACATTAAAGGGCCCTACTATGCGTTGATATCACGTCTTACGAGCATGCTATGTTGTGGAAGCAGATGGGTTGTCGATAACCCCATTGGGCCTTTTTAATGGGTCGTCTCCCTGGGCTGGGACTGTGAACCGTCAACACATAAGGGATTTGGACCCACAACTTGACTGGTGCTATCATACCAGCACTAATGCATCAGATCCCATCAGAACTCCGAAGTTAAGCATGCTTGGGCAGGAGTCATACTAGGATAGGTGACCCCTTGGGAAGGCCTCGTATTGCACCCCTTTTTTTCATTTTTTATTGCGCCGTTCAGCCATGCCAAGACGTTTCATCCGTCACATTTTTTTCCTCGAGTTACACGGTATTTTGGGCAAGACAACTTCGCTTTGCAGAGGCGTTGGGCCGGCAAAACAAGGTCGTGAGGCCTGTGACCGTGTTTCCATCTCTCCGGTGCCTATAACTTTTGATTCATAAGGAGTTATGCGGCCCACAGTATATCGTTGGAAAACTCTCCGGGAACTCTACGGTAGGGGAAATAAGCCTACTCGGTTGTGCCTATTTTTGGAACCCAAAATTGAATGTTTTCATCAGTTTTGGGCCCTTTTTCTTTTGTTTACGCTATATTTTCAACTTGGGTCGTTCGTCGTGACCCGCAAAAAGGTCGATAACCTGACTCGTGTGACAAGAGAGGGCCCTACTATGTGTCGATATCATATCTTGCGAGGATGCTGCGTTGTGGAAGCAGATGGGTTGTCGATAAGCCCATTGGGCCTTTTTAATAGGTCGTCTCTGTGGGATGGGACTGTGAACCATAAACAAATAAGGGCTTTGGACCGACAACTTGATGGGTGCAATCATACCAGCAGTAATGCAACAGATCCCATCAGAACTCCGAAGTTAAGCGTGCTTGGGCGGGAGTTGTACTAGGATGGATGACCCCCAGGGAAGTCCTCGTGTTGCACCCCTTTTTTCTTTTTTTATTGCGCCGCTCATCCATACTAAGATGTTCCGTCCGTCATATTTCTTTGCTCGAGTCCCATGGCATCTTGGGCAAGACAACTTCGCTTCGCGGAGGGGCTGGGCCGGCAAACCGAGGTCGTGAGGCTTGTGACCTGGTCACCGTCGCTTTGGTGTCCATAACTTTTGATCCTTAAGGAGTTATGAAGCCCACAATATATCGTTGGAAAGCTCTACAGGAGCTCTACGACAGAGGCAACAAGCATGCTAGGCCGTGCCTTTTTTTGAACCCGAGATTGAATGTTTTGATCAGTTTCGGGTCACTTTTCTTCTGTTTATGCTATTCTTTCGTCCCGAGTCGTTTGTTGTGAGCTGCGAAAAGGCCGATAACCTGACTCGTGGGACATTAGAGGGCCTTACTACTCGTTGATAACACGTCTTGTGAGCATACTGCGTTGTGGAAGCAGATGGGTTGTCGAAATGCCCATTGGCCCTTTTTATTGGGTCGTCTCCCTGGGCTGGGACAGTGAACCATCTACACATAAGGGCTTTGCACCCACAACTTGACTGGTGCGATCATACCAGAACTAATGCACCGGATCCCATAAGAACTCCGAAGTTAAGAGTGCTTAGGTGGAAGTTGTACTCGGATGGGTGACCCCCTAGGAAGTCCTCGTGTTGCACCACCTATTTTATTTTATATTTTGTCGTTCAGCCATGCCAAGATGCTTCATCCATCATATTTCTTTCCTCGAGTCCCACGGCTTCTTGGGCAAGAAACTTCGCTTCACGAAGGTGCTGGGCTTGCAAACCGAGGTCGTAAGGCCTGTGACCTGGTCTCCGTCACTCCGGTGCCCATAACTTTTGATCCGTAAGGAATTATATGGCCATCAGTATATTGTTGGAAAGCTCTCCTGGAGCTCTACGATGAGGTAGCATGCCTGGTTTGCTATGCCTATTTTTGGAACCCAAAATTGAACATTTTTATTAGTTTCAAGCTATTTTTCTTCTGTTTGCGCAGTTTTTTCATCCCGGGTCATTCATCGTGAGCCGCGAAAAGGCCGATAACCTAATTCCTAGGACATTATAGGGCCCTACTACGTGTCGATATCACGTCTTGCGAGGATGCTATGTTGTTCAAGCAGATGGGTTGTCGATAAACCCATTAGGCCTTTTTAATCGGTCGTCTCCCTAGACTGGGACTGTGAACCGTCAACAAATAAGGGCTTTGCTCCGGCAACGTGATGGTACGATCATACCAATAGTAATGCACTGGATCCCATCAGAACTCCGAAGTTGAACGTGCTTGGGCGGGAGTCGTACTATGATGGGTGACCCCCTCAGAGGTCCTCGTGTTGTACCCCTTTTTTTCATTTTTTATTGCACCGTTTAGACATGCCAAGATGAACGTCTGTCACATTTCTTTCCTCAAATTCCATGGCATCTTGGGCAAGACAACTTCGCTTCACAGAGGGGCTGGGCTTGCAAACCGAGGTCGTGAGGCCTGTGACCTTGTCTCCGTCGTTTTGGAGCCCATAACTTTTGATACGTAAGAAGTTACGCGGCCCACAGTATATCGTTGGAAAGCACTTCGGGAGCTCTACGACATGGGTAACCAGCTTGCTCGGCTGCGCGCGTATTCGGAACCCAAAATCGAACATTTTTATCAATTTTGGGCCACTTTTGTTCTATTTGGGTTGTTTTTTCATCCTGGGTCGTTCGTCATGAGCCGCGAAAAGGCCGATAACCTGACTCGTGGGACATTAGAGGGCCTTACTACGCGTCAATATCACGTCTTGCGAGGATGCTGCGTTGTGGAAGCAGATGGGTTGTCGATAAGTCCATTGGGCCTTTTTAATAGGTCGTCTCCCTGGGCTGAGACTGTGAATCGTCAACACATAAGAGCATTCTACCAACAACTTGATGGGTGCGATCATACCAGCACTAATGCACCGGATCCCATCAGAACTCTGAAGTTAAGCGTGCTTGGGCGGGAGTCGTATTAGGATGGGTGACCCCCTGGGAAGTCCTTGTGTTGCACCCCCTTTTTTCTTTTTTTATTACGCCATTCAGCAATGCCAAGATTCTTCGTCCGTCAGATTTTGTTCCTCGAGTCCCACGGCATCTTGGGCAAGAAAACTTCGCTTCACGATGGGGCTGGGTTTGCAAACCGAGGTCGTGAGTCCTGTGACCTGGTCTTCGTCGCTCCGGCGCCCATAACTTTTGATCCGTAAGGAGTTACGTGGCCCACAGTATATAGTTGGAAAGCTCTCCGAGAGATCTATGATGTAGGTAGCCAGCCTGCTCAGCTGTGCCAGTATTCGGAACCCAAAATTGAATATTATAATCAGTTTTGAGCCATTTTTCTTCTATTTGCGCTGTTTGTTCGTCCCGGGTCGTTCTTCGTCAGTCGCAAAAAGGCCGATAACCTAACTCGTGGGATATTATAGGGCCCTACTATGCGTCAATATCATGTCTTATGAGGTTGCTGTGTTATGGAAGCATATGGGTTGTCGATAAACCCATTCAGCCTTCTGAATGGGCCATCTCCCTGGGCTGGAACTATGAACTGTCAACACATAAGGGCTTTGTACCCACAACTTGACGGGTGCGATCATACAAGCACTAATGCACCGGATCCCATCAGATATCTGAAGTTAAGCGTGCTTGGGTGGAAGTCGTACTAAGATAGGTTATCCCCTAGGAAGTCTTTGTGTTGCACCACCTTTTTCATTTTTTATTGCGCCGTTCAACCATCCCAAGATGCTTCATCCATCCATTTCTTTCCTCAAGTCCCACGACATCTTGGGCAAGACAACTTCGCTTCGCGGAAGGCCTGATCCCTCAAACCGAGGTCGTAAGGACGGTGACATTGTTTCTGTCTGGGTTGTGGGCGGAGAAAAGCGGACGTGGGAACTCAGGTCAGGGCGCAATGTAACTAATGGATCAAATTCATTAAGTTACACGGAATAGGGCTGCTGTAGATAAGCAGCCTTTGTCGGGAATTTCGCCTGCATCCGATCCCCAATTCTTTTCAACTATTTAATTTAATAGTAAATTAATCGGCTACCCACTTTTTTATGGCTTACCTTCGTACCCATTTGACCCACAAAGTCCAGTGAATTGCACCAGGTTTGCTCCTGTTTGACTTCAATTACCATACCTCTTGTTGCAACAAATCGAGTTTCAAAAGCCCATTTATCAATCGTCCGGTGCCCATAACTTTTGATCCGTACGGAGTTATGCGGCCCACAATATATCATTGGATTGCTATCCGGGAGCACTACGACGGGGGCAGGAAGCCTGCTCGGCTGCGCCTTTTTTTGGAACCTAAAATCAAAAATTTTCAGTAGTTTCGGGCCACTTTTCTTTTGTTTACGCTATTTTTTCATCTCGGGTCATTCGTCGTGAGCCGCAAGGGCCCTATTATGCATCGATATCATGTCTTGTGAGGATGCTGTGTTGTGGAAGCAGATGGGTTGTTGATAAACCCATTGGGTATTTTTAATGGGTCGTCTCCCTAGGCTGGGAGTTTGAACCGCCAACACATAAGGGCTTTGCACCCACAACTTGACGGGTGCGATCATACCAGCACTAATGCACTAGATCCCATTAGAACTTCGAAGTTAAGCGTGCTTGGGCGGGAGTCGTACTAGGATGGGTGAGACCCTGGGAAGTCCTCGTTTTGCACCGCCTTTTACATATTTTATTACGCCGTTCAACTATGCAAAGATGCTTCATCTGTCACATTTCTTTCCTCGAGTCCCATGGCATCTTGGGCAAGACAACTTCACTTCGCGGAGGGTCTGGGTCAGCAAACCAAGGTCGTAAGACCTATGACCTAGTCTCCGTCGTTCTGGTGCCCATAAATTTTGATCCGTAAGGAGTTATGCCACCCACAGTATATCGTTGAAAAGCAGTCCGGGAGTTCTACGACGGGGGTAGCTAGCCTGCTAGGCTGTGCCTATTTTTGGAATCCACAATCGAACATTTTCATCAGTTTTTTGTCACTTTTCTTCTATTTACGCTCTTTTTCTATCCGGGTCATACATCGTGAGCCTTGAAAAGGCCGATAACCTGACTTATGGGACATTAGAGGGCCCTACTATGCGTCGATATCATGTCTTGCGAGGATGCTGTGTTGTGGAAGCAGATAGGTTGTCGATAATCCCATTGGGCCTTTTTAATGGGTCGTCTCCCTGGGCTGGGACTGTGAACCATCAACACATAAGGGCTTTGCACCGACAACTTGACGGGTGCGATCATACATGTACTAATGCACCGGATCCTATAAGAACTCCGAAGTTAAGCGTGCTTAAGCGGGAGTTGTACTAGGATGGGTGACCCTCTGGGAAGTCCTCGTGTTGCACCCCCTTTTTCATTTTTTTATTGCGCCGTTCATCCATGCCAAGATGCTTCATCCGTCAAATTTCTTTCCTCGAGTCCCACGACATCTTGGGCAAGACAACTTCGCTTCACGGAGGTATTGGGCTTGCAAACCGAGGTCTTGAGGCCTGTGACCTGGTCTCCGTCGCTCCAGTGCCTTAACTTTTGATCCGTAAGGACTTATGCGGCCCACAGTATATTGTTGGAAAGCTCTCTAGGAGCTCTACAACACGGCAGCAAGCCTGGTCTGCTTCGCCTATGTTTAGAACACAAAATTGAACATTTTCATTAGTTTCATGCCACTTTTCTTCTGTTTGCAATGTTTTTTCATCCCGTGTCGTTTGTTGTAAGCCGCGAAAATGCCAATAACCTAACTCGTGGGACATTAGATGGCCCTATTATGCATCGATATCACGTCTTGCGAGGATGCTACTTTTTGGAAGCAGATAGGTTATCGATAAGCCCATTGGGCCTTTTTAATGAGCCGTCTCACTGGGTTGGGGCTTTGAAACGTTAACACATAAGGGGTTTTCACCCACAACTTGATGGGTGCGATCATACCAGCACTAATGCACTGGATCCCATATGAACTCCGAAGTTAAGCGTGCTTGGGCTGGAGTCATACTAGGATGGGTAACCCCCTTGGAAGTCCTCGTGTTGCACCCCCTTTTTCATTTTTTATTGTGCCGTTCAGCCATTCCAAGATGCTTCATCCGTCACATTTCTTTCCACGAGTCCCACGGCATCTTGGGCAATACAACTTCGCTTCACGGAGGTGCTGGGCATGCAGACCGAGGTCGTGAGGCCAGTGTCCTAGTCTTCGTCACTCCGGTGCCCATAACTTTTGATCCATAAGGAGTTATGCGGCCCACAGTATATCGTTGGTAAGCTATCCAAGAGCTCTACGACGGGGGTAGCAAGCCTGCTCAGCTACGCCTATATTCGAAACCCAAAATTGAACAGTTTCATTAGTTTTAGGCCACTTTTCTTTTGTTTGTGTTGTTTTTCATCCCGAGTCGTTCGTCGTGAGCCGCGAAAAGGACGATAACCTGACTCGTGGGATATTACAGGGCCCTACTACATGTCGATATTACGTCATGTGAGGATGCTGTGTTATGGAAGCAGATGGGTTATCGATAAACCCATTGGGCCTTTTTAATAGGTCGTCTTCCTAGGCTGGGACTGTAAACCGTCAGCACATAAGGGCTTTGCACCTACAACTTGATGGGTGCAATCATACCAACTCTAATGCACCGAATCCCATCAGAATTTCGAAGTTAAGCGTACTTGGGTGGAAGTCGTGCTAAGATAGGTGACTCCCTGGGAAATCTTCGCCTTACACCCATTTTTTATTTTTTCTTGCTCCGTTCAGCCATGCCAAGTTTTTTAATCCGTCACATTTCTTTCCTCGAGTCCAACAGCATCTTGGGGAAGACAACTTCGCTTCGTGTACGGGCTAGGCCCGCAAACCGAGGTCGTGAGGCTTGTGACCTGGTCTCCGTCGCTCCGGTACCAATAACTTTTGATCCGTAGGGAATTATGCAGCCCACAGTATATCGTTGGAAAGCTCTCCAGGAGCTCTACGACAGGTGCAACAAGCCTGCTCTGCTACCCCCAATTTTGAAACCAAAAAGTGAACATTTTCTTCTGTTTGCGCTGTTTTTTCATCCCGGGTCATTCGTCGTGAGCCGCAAAAAGGCAGATAACATGACTTGTGGGATATTAGAGGGCCCTACTACACGCCGATATCATGTCTTGCAAGGATACTGCGTTGTGGAAGCAAATTGGTTGTCGATAAGCCCATTGGGCATTTTTAATGGGTCGTCTCCCTGGGCTGGGACTGTGAACCGTTAACACATAAGGGCTTTGTACCCATAACTTGACTGGTGTGTTCACACCTGCACTAATGCATCGGATCCCATAAGAACTCCGAAGTTTAGCGTGCTTGGGCAGGAGTCGTACTATGATGGGTGACCCCTTGTGAAGTCCTCGTGTTGTACCCCCTTTTTCATTTTTTATTGCGCCGTTCATCCATGCCAAGATGCTTCATCCATCATATTTCTTCCATGTGACAGGGATAACAAGCCTGCTCGGTTGCGTCTATTTTCTTAACTCTAAATCGAACGTTTTCATCAGTTTCGGGCTATTTTTTTCAGTTTACGCTATTGTTTCGTCCAGGGTTGTTCTTCGTGAGCCGTGAAAAGGCCAATAACCTGACTCGTGGGACATTAGAGAGCCCTACTACGTGTCAATATCATGTCTTGTGAGGATGCTGTGTTGTGGAAGCAGATGGGTTGTTGATAAGCCCGTTGGGCCGTTTTAATGGGTCGTCTCCCTGGGCTGGGACTTTGGACCGTCAACACATAAGGGCTTTGTACCCACAACTTGATGGGTGCGATCATACTAGCACTAATGCACCAGATCCCATTAGAACTTCGAAGTTAAGCGTGCTTGGGCAAAAGTCGTACTAGGATGAGTGACACCCTGGGAAGTCGTCGTCTTTCACCGCCTTTTTCATTTTTTATTGCGCCATTCAGCTATGCGAAGATGCTTCATCCATCACATTTCTTTCCTCAAGTCCCATGGCATCTTGGGCAAGACAACTTTGCTTCGCGGAAGGACTGGGTCCGCAAACCGAGGTCGTGAAGCCTGTGACTTGATCTCTGTCGTTCCGGTGCCCATAAATTTTGATCAGTAAGGATTTATGCCACCCACAGTATATCATTGGAAAGCTCTCCGAGAGCTCTACGACGGGGGTAGCAAGCCTACTAGGCTGCGCCTATTTTCGGAACCCACAATCCAACGTGTTCATCAGTGTTTGGTCACTTTTCTTCTGTTTATGCTCTTTTTCTATCCGGGTCGTTCATCGTGAGCCGCGAAAAGGCCGATAACCTGACTTATGGGATATTAGAGGGCCCTACTACACGTCGATATCATGTCTTACGAGGATGCTGCGTTGTGGAAGCAAATGGGTTATCGATAATCCCATTGGGCCTTTTTAATGGGTCGTCTCCCTGGGCTGGGATTGTGAACCATCAACACATAAGGGTTTTGCATCGACAACTTGACAAGTGCGATCATACCCGTACTAATGCATCGGATCCCATAAGAACTCCGAAGTTAAGCGTGCTTAGGCAGGAGTTGTACTAGGATGGGTGACCCTCTAGGAAGTCCTCGTGTTCCACCCCCTTTTTTATTTTTTATTGCGTCGTTCATCCATGCCAAGATGCTTCAACCATCATATTTCTTTCCTCGAGTTCTACGGCATCTTGGGAAAGACAACTTCGCTTGACGGAGGTACTGGGCTTGCAAAACGAGGTCTTGAGGCCTGTGACCTGGTCTGCATCGCTCTGGTGCCCTTAACTTTTGATCCGTAAGGAGTTATGCGGCCCACAGTATATCGTTAGAAAGCTCTCCAGGAGCTCTACAACACAGCAACAAGCCTGGTCTCCTTTGCCTATGTTCGGAACCCAAAATTGAGCATTTTCATCAGTTTTAGGCCACTTTTCTTTTGTTTGCAATATTTTTTTCATCTCGTGTCGTTTGTCGTGAGCCGCGAAAAGGCCGATAACATGACTCATGGGACATTAGATGGCCCTACTATGCATCGATATCACGTCTTGTGAGGATGCTACTTTATGAAAGCAGATAGGTTATCGATAAGCCTATTGGGCCTTTTTAATGAGCCGTCTCCCTGGGCAGGGACTTTGAAACGTTAACACATAAGGGCTTTGCACCCATTACTTGACTGGTGCATTCACACCAGCACTAATACACCGGATCCCATAAGAACTCCGAAGTTAAGTGTGCTTGGGCGGGAGTTGTACTAGGATGGGTGACCTTCTGGAAGTCCTCGTGTTGTACCCCCATTTTCATTTTTTATTGCGCCATTCATCCATGCCAATATGTTTCATCCGTCACATTTCTTCCTTGTGACCAGGTCACCGTCACTCCGAAGCCCATAACTTTTGATCCATAAGGAGTTATGCAACCCATAGTATATCGTTAGAAAGGTCTCTGGGATCTCTATGACGGGGACAACAATCCTGCTCGGCTGCGTCTGTTTTCTTAATTCAAAATTGAACATTTTCATTAGTTTCAGGCCATTTTTTTCAGTTTATGCTATTTTTTCGTCTAGGGTTGTTTGTCGTGAGCCGCGAAAAGGCTGATAACCTGACTCGTGGGACGTTAGAGGGCCCTACTACATGTCGATATCACGTCTTGTGAGGATGCTGTGTTGTGGAAGCAGATGGGTTGTTGATAAGCCCATAGGGCCATTTTAATGGGTCGTCTCCCTGGGTTAGGACTATGAATCATCAACAGATAAGGGCTTTTCACTGACAACTTGACGGGTGCGATCATACCAGTACTAATGCACTGGATCCCATTAGAACTCCGAAGTTAAGCGTGCTTGGGCAAGAGTTATACTAGGATGGGTAACCCCTTGGGAAGTCCTCATGTTGCACTGCCTTTTTCATTTTTTATTGTGCCGTTCAGCTATGCCAAGATGCTTCATCCATCACATTTTTTCCTCGAGTCCCACGACATCTTGGGCAAGACAACTTCGCTTTGCTGAGGGGTTGGGCCATAAACTGAGGTCGTGAGGCTTATGACCTTGTCTCCATCGCTCCGGTGCCCATAACTTTTGAACCGTAAGGAGTTATGCGGGCCACAGTATATCGTTGGAAAGCTCTCCAAGAGCTCTACGACGGTGACAGCAAGCCTGCTCTGCTACCCCCGTTTGTCAGAACCTAAAATCGAACATTTTTATTAGTTTATGGCCACTTTTCTTCTGTTTGTGCTGTATTTTCATGCCGGGTCATTCGTCGTGAGTCGTGAAAAGGCCGATAACCTGACTCGTAGGACATTAGAGGGCCCTACTACGTGTCGATATCATGTCTTGAGAGGATGTTGCATTGTGGAAGCAGATGGGTTGTCGATAAGCCCATTGGGCCTTTTTAATAAGCCGTCTCCCTGGGTTGGGACTGTGAACCGTTAACACATAAAGGCTTTGCACCCACAACTTGACGGGTGCAATCATACCAGCACTAATGCACCGGATCCCATAAGAACTCTAAAGTTAACCATGCTTGGGCGGGAGTCATACTAGGATGGGTGACCCCCTGGCAAAACCTCGTGTTGTACCCCTTTCGTCATTTTTTATTACGCCGTTCATCCATGCCAAGATGCTTCATTAGTCACATTTCTTTCCTCGAGTCCCACGGCAGCTTGGGCAAGACAACTTTGCTTCACGGAGGTACTGGGCTTGAAAACCGATGTCGTGAGGCCTATGACCTGGTATCCGTCGCTCTGGTGCCCATAACATTTGATCCGTAAGGAGTTATATGGCCCACTGTATATCGTTGGAAAGCTCTCCAGGAATTCTACGATGGGGGCAGCAAGCTTGTTTTATTACGCCTATTTTTAGAACCCAAAATCAAATATTTTCATCAATTTTAGGCCAATTTTCTTATGTTTGCGCTGTTTTTTTATCCTTGGTCATTCGTTGTGACTAGCAAAAAGGCTGATAACCTGACTCATTGGACATTAGAGGGCCCTACTATGCGTCGATAGTACGTCTTGCGAGGATGCTGTGTTGTGGAAGCAGATAGATTATCGGTAAGCCCATTGGGCCTTTTTAGTGGGCCGTCTCCCTGGGATGGACTGTGAATCGTTAACACAAAAGGGCGTTGTCCCCACAACTTGACGGGTGTGATAATACTAGCTCTAGTGTACCAGATCCCATAAGAACTCCGAAGTTAAGCGTGCTTGGGCGGGAGCGTACTAGGATGGGTGACCCCTTGGGAAGTCCTCGTGCTGTACCTCCTTTTTCATTTCCTTATTGCATTGTTCATCCATGCCAAGATGCTTCATCCTTCACATTTTTTTCCTCGAGTCCCACGACATCTTGGGTGAGACAACTTTTCTTCACGGAGGTGCTGGTCTTGCAAACCGTGGTCGTGAGGCCTGTGACCTGGTCTCCGTCGCTCCGATGCCCATAAGTTTTGATCCATAAGGAGTTATGCGGCCCACAGTATATTGTTGGAAAGCTCTTCAGGAGCTCTAGGATAGGGGCCATAAGCCTGCTCGGCTGCACTTGTTTTCGGGACACAAAATCGAATGTTTTCATCAATTTTAGGCTAATTTTCTTCTGTATATGCTATTTTTTCATACCGGGTCGTTCGTCGTGAGCTGCGAAAAGGTTGATAACCTGACTTGTGGGACAATAGAGGGCCCTACAACGTGTCGATATCACGTCTTGCAAGGATGCTGCGTTGTGGAAGTAGGTGGGTTGTTGATAAGCCCATTGGGCCTTTTTAATGGGCCGTCTCCCTGGGCTAGGACTGTGAACCGTTAACACATAAGGGCTTTTCACCCATAACTAGACTGGTGCGTTCATACCAGCACTAATGCACCAGATCCCAAAAGAACTGCGAAGTTAAGTGTGCTTGGACGGGAGTCGTGCTAGGATGGGTGACCCCTTGGGAAGTCCTCGTGTTGTACCCCCTTTTTCATTTTTTATTGCGCTGTTCATCCATGCCAAGATGCTTCATCCGTCACATTTCTTCCCTGTGACCTGGTCACCGTCGCTCCGGATCCCATAACTTATGATCCATAAGGAGTTATGCAACCTACAATATATCGTTGGAAAGCTCTCTGGGATCTCTACGACGTGGACAACAAACCTGCTCAGCTATGTCTGTTTTCTTAACTCAAAATCGAACATTTTCATCAGTTTCGGGCCATTCTTTTTTAGTTTACGATGTTTTTTCATCTAGGGTTGTTCGACGTGAGCCACAAAAAGGCCGATAACCTGACTCCTAGGACATTGGAGGGCCCTACTACGTGTCGATATCACGTCTTGTGAGGATGTTGTGTTGTGGAAGCAAATGGGTTGTTGATAAGCCTATTGGGCCATTTTAATTGGTCATCTCCCTCGGTTGGGACTGTGAATCATCAACATATAAGGGCTTTGCACCGACAACTTGACGGGTGCGATAATGCCAGTACTAATGCACCGGATCCCATCAGAACTCCGAAGTTAAGCGTGCTTGGACAGGATTCATAGTAGGATGGGTGACCCCTTGGGAAGTCCTCGTGTTGCACCGCCTTTTTCATTTTATATTGCGCCGTTCAGCTATGCCAATATGCTTCATCCATCAAATTTATTTCCTCGAGTCCCACGGCATCTAGGGCAAGACAACTTCACTTTGCGGAGGGATTGGGCCTGCAAACCGAGGTCGTGAGGCTTGTGACGTGGTCTCCGTCGCTCCGGTGCCCATAACTTTTGATCCGTATGGAGTTATGCGGCCCACAGTATATCGTTGGAAAGCCCTCCAGGAGCTCTACGACATGGGTAGCAAGCTTGCTCTGCTACACTAGTTTGTCAGAACCCAAAATCAAACATTTTCATTAGTTTTTGGCCACTTTTCTTCTGTTTGTGCTGTATTTTCATCCCGGGTCATTCGTCGTGAGCCGTGAAAAGACCGATGACCTAACTCGTGGGACATTAGAGGGCCCTACTACGTGTCGATATCATGTCTTGCGAGGATGCTGCATTGTGGAAGCAGATGGGTTGTCGATAAGCCCATTTGGCCTTTTTAATAAGCCGTCTTCCTGGGCTGGGACTGTGAATCGTTAACACATAAAGGCTTTGCACCCACAACTTGTCGGGTGCGATCATACCAGCACTAATGCACTGGATCCCATAAGAACTCCGAAGTTAAGCGTGTTTGGGCACGAGTCGTACTAGGATGGGTGACCCCCTGGGAAGTCCGCGTGTTGTACCCCATTTTTTATTTTTTATTGTGTCGTTCATCCAGGCCAAGATGCTTCATTCGTCACATTTCTTTCCTCGAGTCCCATGGCATCTTAGGCAAGACAACTTTGCTTCACGGAGGTGCTGGGCTTGAAAACCGAAGTCGTGAGACTTGTGACCTGCTATCCGTCACTCTGGTGCCGATAACTTTTGATCCGTAAGGAGTTATGCAGCCCACAGTATATCGTTGGAAAGCTCTTCGAAGTTCTACGATGGGGGCAGCTAGCATGCTTTATTGAGCCTATTTTCGGAACCCAAAATCGAATGTTTTCATCAGTTTCTGGCCACTTTTCTTCTGTTTGCGCTATTTTTTCATCCCTAGTCGTTCGTCGTGACCCGCGAAAATGCTGATAACCTTACTTGTTGGACATTAGAGGGCCCTACTATGCGTCGATATCACGTCTTGCGAGGTTGCTGTTTGTGGAAGCAGATAGGTTGTCAATAAGCCCATTGGGCTTTTTTAATGGGTCGTCTCCTTGGGATGGACGGTGAATCGTTAACACATAAGGGCTTTGCATCCACAACTTGACAGGTGTGATAATACCAGCACTAATACACTGGATCCCATAAGAACACCAAAGTTAAGCGTGCTTGGGCGGGAGTCGTACTAGGATGGGTGACCCCTTGGGAAGTCCTCATGTGGTACCCCTTTTTTTCATTTTTTATTGCGTCGTTCACCCATGCCAAGAAGCTTCATCCTTCACATTTCTTTCCTCGAGTCCCACGGCATCTTGGGTAAGATAACTTTGCTTCACGGAGGTGCTGGGCTTCCAAACCGAGGTCATGAGGCCTATGACCTGGTCTCCGTCGCTCCGGTGCCTATAACTTTTGATTCCTAAGGACTTATGCAGCCCACAATATATCGTTTGAAAGCTCTTCGGGAGCTCTATGATGGGGGCTACAAGCCTGCTAGGCTGCACTTGTTTTGGGGATACAAAATCGAACATTTTCATCAATTTCAGGCCAATTCTCTTCTGTATATGCTATTTTTTCATACCGGGTCACTTGTCGTGAGCTGTGAAAAGGCTGATAACCTAACTCGTGAAACAATAGAAGGCCCTACAATGCGTCGATATCACGTCTTGCGAGGATGCTGTGTTGTGGAAGCAGGTAGGTTGTTGATAAGACCATTTGGCCTTTTTAATGGGCCGTCTCCCTGGGTTGGGACTGTGAATTGTTAACACATAAGGGCTTTGCACCCACAACTTGACGGGTGCCATCATACTAGCACTAATGCAATGGATCCCATCAGAACTCCAAAGTTAAGCGTGCTTGGACGGGAGTCGTGCTAGGATGGGTGACCCCTTGGGAAGTCCTCGTGTTGCACCCCTTTTTCATTTTTTATTGCGCCGTTCAGCCATGCCAAGATGCTTCATCTGTCACATATCTTTCCTCGAGTCCCACAGCATCTTGGGCAAGACAACTTCACTTCGCGGAGGGGCTAAGTCCGCAAATCGAGGTCGTGAGGCCTATGACCTAGTCTTCGTCGCTCCGGTGCCCATAATTTTTGATTTGAAAGGAGTTATGCGGCCCACAGTATATCTTTGGAAAGCTCTCCAGGAGCTCTACGATGGGGGTAGCAAGAATGCTCGGCTATGCCCATTTTCAGAACCCAAGATCGAATGTTTTCATCAATTTTGGGTTACTTTTCTTTTGTTTGCGCTATTTTTTCTTCCCGGACCGTTCATCTTGAGCCGTAAAAAGGCCGATAGCCTGACTCGTGGGACATTAGAGGGCCCTACTATGAATCGATATAACATCTTGCGAGGATGCTACATTGTGGAAGCAGATGGGTTGTCGATAAGCCCATTAGGCCTTGTTAATGGGTCGTCTCCCTGGGCTGGGACTGTGAACTGTCAACACATAAGGGCTTTGCACCCACAACTTCATGGGTGCGATCATACCAGCTCTAATGCATAAGATCTCTTCAGAACTCCAAAGTTAAGCATGATTGAGTAGGAGTCGTACTAGGATGGGTAACCCCCTGGGAAGTCCTAGTGTTGTACCATCTTTTTCATTTTTTATTACGCCGTTTAGCCATGCAGAGATGCTTCATCCATCACATTTCTTTCCTCGAGTCCTACGACATCTTGGGCAAGACAACTTCACTTTGCGGAGGGCAGGGCCCACAAATCGAGGTCTTGAGGCCTGTGACCTGGTCTACGTCGCTCCGGTGCCCATAACTTTTGATCCATAAGGAGTTACGTGGCCTACAGTATATCGTAGGAAAGCCCTCTAGGAGCTCTACGATGGGCGCCACAAGCCTGCTCAACTGTGCCTATATTCAGAACCCAAAATCAAACTTTTTTGTCATTTTTGGGCCATTTTTCTTCCGTTTGCAATGTTTTTTCTTCCCGCATCATTCGTCGTGAGCTGCGAAAAGGCCGATACCTGATTCGTGGGACATTAGAGGGCCGTACTATGCGTCAATATCACATCTTGAGAGGATGCTGCGTTGTGGAAGCAGATGGGTTGTCGATAAGCCTACTGGGCCCTTTGAATGGGTCATCTCCCTAGGCTGGGACTGTGAACCGTTAACACATAAGGGCTTTGTACTGACAACTTGGCGGGTGCTATCATACCAGCATTAATGCACCAGATCCCATCAGAACTCCGAAGTTAAGCGTGCTTGGCTGGGAGTCGTACTAGGATGCATAACCCCCTGAGAAGTCCTTGTTGCGCACCCCCTTTTTCATTTTTTCTTGTGTCGTTCAGCCATGCCAAGATGTTTCATCCGTCACATTTCTTTCCTCGAGTCCCATGGCATCTTGGGCAAGACAACTTCACTTCACGAGGGGGCAGGGCTTGCAAATCGAGGTCGTGAGGCCTGTGACCTTGTCTCCATCGCTACAGTGCCCATAACTTTCGATCCGTAAGGAGTTATACAGCCAAAGTATATCGTTGAAAAGCTCTTCAGGAGCTCTACGACGGAGGCATCAAGCCTGCTCAATTGCGCCCATGTTCGGAACCGATAATCGAACGTTTTCATTATTTTTGGGCCATTTTTCTTTTGTTTGCATTTTTTTTCATCCCGCGTCCTTCGTCGTGAGCCACGAAAAGGCTGATAACCTGACTCGTGGGACATTAGAGGCCCCTACTATGCGTCAATATCATATCTTGCGAGGATGCTGTGTTGTGGAAGCAGATGGGCTGTCGATAAGCCCATTGGGCCTTTTTAATGGGCCGTCTCCCTGGGCTGCGACTGTGAACCGTTAACACATAAGGGCTTTGCACCCATAACTTGACGGGTGCAATCATACCAGCACTAATGCACCGGATCCCATCAAAACTCCGAAGTTAAGCGTGCTTAGGCGGGAGTTGTACTAGGATGGGTGACCCCCTGGGAAGTCCTCATGTTGTACCCTTTTTCATTTTTTATTGCGCCGTTTAGCCATGCCAAGATACTTCATTCGTCACATTTCTTTCCTCGAGTCCCACGGTATATTGGGCAAGACAACTTCGCGTCGTGAAGGGGCTAGGCCTGCAAATCGAGGTCATTAGGCCTGTGACCTGGTCTCCGTCGCTCCGGTGCCCATAACTTTTGATCCGTAAGGAGTTATGCGTCCAACAGTATATCGTTAGTAAGCTCTCCGGGAGCTCTACGACGGGGGCCTCAAGCCTGCTCGGCTACACCTACATTCGGAACCCAAAATCAAACATTTTTATCAGTTTTGGGCCACTTTCATTTGTTATAACCCACAAAAATGCCGATAACCTGACTCGTGGGACATAGAGGGCCCTACTACGCGGCGATATCTTATCTTACAAGGATGCTACATTGTGGAAACAGATGGGTTGTCGATAAGCCCATTAGGCCTTTTTAATGGGTCGTCTCCCTGTGTTGGGACTGTGAACCATTAACACATAAGGACTTTGTACCCACAACTTGATGGGTATGATCATACCAGCAATATTGCATCAGATCCCATCAGAACTCCGAAGTTAAGCGTGCTTGGGCAGGAGTCGTACTAGGATTGGTTACCCATTAGGAAGTACTTGTGCTGAACCCCCTTTTTCATTTTTTATTGCGCCGTTCAACCATGCCAAGATGCTTCATCCGTCACATTTCTTTTCTCGAGTCCCACGGTATCTTGAGCAAGACAACTTCACTTCACGGAGGTGCTGGGCTTGCAACCGAGGTCGTGAGGCCAGTGACGTGGTCTCTGTCGCTATTGTGCCCATAACTTTTGATCTGTAAGGAGTTATGCAGCCCACAGTATATCATTAAAAAGCTCTCTAAGAGTTCCACAATTGGGGTCGCAAGCCTACTCGGCTGCGCTAGTATTCAAAATATGAAATCGAACATTTTCATCAGTTTTGGGCCACTTTTCTCCTGTTTATGCTATTTTTTCATCTCGGGTCGTTCGTCGTGAACTGCAAAAAGGCTGACATCCTGACTCGTGGGACATTGGAGGGCCTTACTATGTTTCGATATCACGTCTTATGAGGATGCTACGTTGTGGAAGTAGATGGGTTGTCGATAAGCCCATTGGGCATTTTTAATGGGTCGTCTCCTTGGGCTGCGACTGTGAACTGTCAACACATAAGGGCTCTGCACCTACAACTTGACGGGTTCGATCATACCAACCGTAATGCACCGAATCCCATCAGAAGTCCAAAGTTAAGCGTGCTTGGGCAGGAGTCGTGCTAGGATGGGTAACCCCTTGGGAAGTCCTCATGTTGTGCCCCTTTTTTCATTTTTTATTGGGTCGTTCAGCCATGCCAAGATACTTCACCCCTCACATTTCTTTCCTCGAGTCCCACGACATCTTGCGTAAGACAACTTCGCTTTACGGAGGGGCTGGGCCCACAAACCGAGGTCGTGAGGCTTGTGACCTGGTCACCGTCTGTGAAACTCTACTTTTCTATCTTATCTCGATTTGCATGCTTTACCTCGTTTTGCGTGAATTGACTTGTTTACGTGCTATATCACTTAGAATGTGTTAAATATGTGATTAATACTCCTAATACATGCTAAGTGTGCATTCATGAAATTTTCATCAAAAACGGAATTAGAAATTTTATCATCGGTTTTGATGAATAGTATTTTTGAACACCTGTTGGCTAAAATTTTTACAGGGGTGTTTTAAACATTTTAAAACCTAGTCCTCGAGTATTAATAGACCTGTGTTTGATTAAAATGGATTTGGAGTCGGTTTGGAATTTTAAAGATTTTTACACTTTCTTTCGCAAGAAAACGAGTTTTAAGCCGACTCGGGTGAAATTGTTTAAATGTAAAACTCTTTGTCACCTAAACTATATTTTCTAGAATTAATTTAGTTGTCAATTTAATAGTTGAGCAAGAAATAGTCATTAAATGAATTAAAAGACTGAAATAGAATTAGAAGACTAAAAAAATTAACTTTGACTTTCTTTTAATTTATTTGACCTTAGCTCATTTATGCATCAACGCCTACTAAAACAACACAAAACATATTCAAAGCACACACAAGGTGGCCGAACTCCATAGCTTTTCTTGAGAGCATTTTCAACATTTTTTCAAAGCAAATTTTCATAGAAAAACCTAGTTTTTGTCCGTAGATTTTCATGCTGAGTTGGATTCTGCTTGTTGGGCATGCATATCTAGGCTTCTATCGCATCAAAGGTGAGAGAAAAATTATAGATCTCAAAAGTCATATTTTATGTTTTTGCTTATAATTGCATTTTGAACTATTAGAATGTTAATTTGAAGTTATATTATTGCTCAGTGCATGCTAAGGATCGTTTATGTGTATTACTATGAGATTTGAACCATTGTAGCAAAATTATTTATTTTCGGGTATTTAAAGTTGATAGATTAGCCATTTGATGAATAACTTGAGTTGTTATGGTTGAAATCGATTGCCGTCAATTTCTAAAAGTTTGTTAATTACGTGGTAACACCGTTATAATGCCGAATTTTTGATTACGATGTTTGTGTGAAAATTCAGAAATTTCAGCCTAATGTAGTTGACTGAATGGGTGAGTGTTAGAAACTGATTTGGGATTGTTTGGATTAGTAGAATGTAAGATATGATTATTTGAAGTTTAGGTTGTCTTTCTTTAAATTGTTGAATTGAGCCTTTAGTTGTTTGGGTGGTGTTTGAGTGATTGAATTGTGAGTTGTTGATGGTTAAACTAGGGTTTGGTTGTGTGTTTAATGCCTGTTGAGTTGGATGGCCTACTTTGTCATCTAAGTTAAATGTTTCATGATTATATAGTTGTTGATTGTTAAATGTTGTTTAATTGATTGTTAAAATACGAATTAATTGATTATTGATTGTTGTTACAAAACTTTGGGTAGCGCGCTTAGAGTTAATCCGGGGCGTTACATTATTAATTGAATGATGATTATTGAGTACCGGAATCGAGCACTTTCGTTGCTGATATCTTGGAATATTGATTGATTATTGATTACGGGAATCAGGTACTTTCGTTGCTGATCTCTCAGAATATTGATTGATTATTGATTATGGGAATCGGGCACTTTCGTTGCTGATCTCTCGGAATACTGATTAATTATTGATTACGGGAATCAGGCACTTTCGTTGCTGATCTCTCGGTTTATTTATGTTGAGTCTCATTGTTGTGAGCTTTGATAATGTTGTGTCACCTCGGGAGGCATCTTGGGCTGCAGGCACAGTTATCATGGCTATTCCCTATCTCGCATGGGCGGAGAGGCCATGGGGTGTGGGTTTGTGTCAAGGTACCTCAGGATTATGTCATTGAGTTTGGAGGAGTTGTTGAGCATGGAATTGGTATATGGGGCTTCATCAGCAAATGTATCATATCCTTATTGTGTGTTTACAGTTGTTACTATTGTTGCATTTATAATGATTATTGATGTTCATTGTGTGTTTACTGCTCAAAGAATGATTTCCAAGGAGTATAGTAAATACTGTTAGAGATCTATCAGATCCTCACTGGGCTTATTTTATATAAGCTCACTCTCAATTATTGCATGCATGCAGGTGTTGCTGAGCATGACTACGGGTATATGCCTCTTGATGAGAAAAATGTGCCTATCGTGGATGAGTCTTATGTGCAGGAGTCTTTGCCATGAGATTGTTTGTAGTTGATGTATTATGATGTATTATAAATCTACTTTAACTTAAAGACTTATGAATGATGGTTTAGTAGTTTTTCTTTTGATCATGTTTAGATTACTAAGTTGGTTTATAATCTATTTTGAAATGTATGTATAGCCTATGTATTATGTTGGAACGGAGGTGCATAACTATGAAAGAGTTGATGAAAGAATGTTTAATGTATGAAGTGGTTGCGTTGTATGTTGTTAATTTGATTGTGGAATTGATTGGTGATTTATGGAGTTTGATGTATGTTGTTCTTAAGGGTTGGTTTAGAGCCCTGATGTTCTTATTACTGTCATTATGCTGCCGAAATTCCGTTCTGTCCTGATTGATCATAGGAGGGGTCGAGTTAGGGCATGACACTATCGCTCCAATGCCCATAACTTTTGATCCGTAAGGAGTTATACAGCCTACAGTATATCGTTAAAAAGCACTCTGGGAGCTCTACGACGGTGACAGCAAGCTTGCTCGACTGCGCCTATATTCAGAACCCAAAATCAAATGATTTCATCAGTTTCAGGCCACTTTTCTTCTATTTGTGCTATTTTTTCATCCCGGGTCATTTGTTGTGAGCCGCAAAAAAGGCGATAACTTGACTCGTGGGACATTAGAGGGCCCTACTACATGTCGATGTCACGTCTTGTAAGGATGCTATGTTGTTGAAGCAGATGGGTTGTCGATAAACCCATTGGGCCTTTTTAATGGGCCGTCTCCCTGGGTTGTGACTGTGAACCGTCAACACATAAGGGCTCTGCACCCATAACTTGACAGGTGCGATCATACTAGCACTAATGCTCCAGATCCCATCAGAACTCCGAAGTTAAGCGTGCTTGCACGGGAGTCGTACTAGGATGGGTGACCCCTTAGGAAGTCCTCTTGTTGCACCCCCTTTTCCATTTTTTATTGCCCCGTTCAACTATGCCAAGATGCTTCATCCGTCACAATTCTTTCTTCGAGTCCCACAGCATCTTGGGCAAGACAACTTCATTTCACGGAAGGGCTGGGCCTGCAAACTGTGGTCGTGAGGCCTATGACCTGGTCTCCGTCACTCTGGTGCCCATAATTTTTGATCCTTGAGGAGTTATGTGGCCCTCTGTATACCGTTGGAAAGCTCTTTGGGAGCTCTACGACTGGGGCAACAAGAATGCTTGGCTACGACAATTTTCAGAACCTAAAATTGAACATTGTCATCAGTTTCGAGCCAATAACCTGACTCATGGTACATTAAAGGGCCCTACTTTGCGTCGATATCACGTTTTGCAAGGATATTACGATGTGAAAGCATATGGGTTGTCGATAAGCCTATTGGGCCTGTTTAATGGGGAGTCACCCTGGGATGGGACTGTGAACTGTCAAAACATAAGGGCTTTGAACCCACAACCTGACAGGCACGATCATACTAGCATGAATGCACCAGATCCCATCAGAACTCCGAAGTAAAGCATGCTTCGACGGGAGTCGTACTATGATGGGTAACCCCCTAGGAAGTCCTTGTGTTGCACCCCCTTTTTCATTTTTTATTACGCCGTTCAGCCATGCCAAGATGCTTCATCTGTCAAATTTCTTTCCTCGAGTCCCACGGCATCTAGGGTAAGACAACTTCACTTCGCGGAGGGGTTGGGCCCCCAAACCAAGGTCGTGAGGCCTGTGAGCTGGTCTTCATCGCTCTGGTGCCCATAACTTTTTATCCGTAAGGAGTTATGTGGCCTACAATATATTGTTGGAAAGCTATCTAGGAGCTCTACAATGGGGGAAGCTAGCCTGCTCAGCTGTGCCTATTTTTGGGTGATTTTTGTTTTGTTTGCACTATTTTCTATTCCCGGGTCGTTCGTCTTGAGCCTCAAAAAGGCCGATAGCCTGACTCGTTGGACATTAAAGGGCTCTACTAAACGTAAGTATCACGTCTTGCGAGGATGCTGCATTGTGGAGGCATATGTGTTGTCGATAGGCCCATTGGGCCTTTTTAATGGGTCGTCTCCCAGGGCTGGGACTGCGAACCATCAACACATAAAGGATTTGAACCCACAACTTGACGGGTGCGATCATACCAGCACTAATGCACTGGATCCCTTCAGAACTCCGAAGTTAAGCGTGCTTGGGTAGGAGTCGTACTAGGAAAGGTAACCCCCTGGGAAGTCCTTGTGTTGCACTGACTTTTTCATTTTTTATTGCATCGTTCAGCCATGCAGAGATGCTTCATCCATCACATTTCTTTCCTCAAGTCCCACGGTATCTTGGGCAAGACAACTTCGCTTCACAATGGGGCTGGGCTTACAAACCAAGGTCGTGAGGCCTTTGACCTAGTCTTCGTCGCTCCAGTGTCCATAACTTTTGATCCGTAAGGAGTTATGCGGCCCACAGTATATTGTTGGAAAGCTCTCCGGGAGCTCTACGACGGGGGCAGCAAGCGTGCTTGACTGCACCTATAATTGGAACCCAAAATTGAATGTTTTCATCAGTTCGGGCCCTTTTCTTCTATTTACATTATTTTTTCATCCCGGGTCGTTCGTCGTGAGCTACGAATAGGCCGATAACCTGACTCGTGGGACATTAGAGGGCCTTACTACGCGTCAATATCACGTCTTGCGAGGATGCTATGTTGTAGAAGAAGATGGGTTGTTGATAAGCCCATTGGGTCTTTTTAATGGGTCGCTCCCTAGGCTGAGACTGTGAACCGTTAACACATAAAGGCTTTGCACCCACAACTTAACGGGTGCGATCATACCAGCACTAATGCACCGGATCCCATCAGAACTCCGAAGTTAAGCGTGCTTGGGCGGGAGTCGTACTAGGATGGGTGCCCCCCTGGGAAGTCCTCGTGTTGCACCCCATTTTTCATTTTTTATTGCATCGTTCAGCCATGCCAAGATGCTTCATCCCTGACATTTCTTTCCTCAAGTCTCATGGTATCTTGGGCAAGAAAACTTCACTTCCCGGATGGTCTGGGCTTGTAAACCGAGGTCGTAAGGCCTGTGACCTAGTCTCCGTCGCTCCGGTGCCCATAACTTTTGATACCTAAGGAGTTAATCGGCCCACAATATATCGTTGGAAAGCTCCCCGGGAGCTCTACGACAAGGGCAACAAGCCTACTCGGTTGCGCCTTTATTCGAACCCAAAATCAAACATTTTCAATGATTTTGTGCTAATTTTATTTTGTTTGCGTTGTTTTTTCATCTCGGGTCGCTCTTCGTGAGCCGCAAAAAGATCGATAACCTGACTCGTGGGAAATTAGAGGGCCCTACTATGTGTCGAAATCACGTCTCCCAAGGATGCTGCGTTGTGGAAGCAGATGGGTTGTCGATAAGCCCATTAGGCCTTTTTAATGGTCGTATCCCTGGGCTGGGAATGTGAACCGTCAACACGTAAGGGATTTGCACCCACAACTTAACGAGTACGATCATACCAGCACTAATGCACCGGATCCTATAAGAACTCCGAAGTTAAGCGTGCTTGGGCGAGAGTCGTACTAGGATGGGTGACCCCTTCGAAGTCCTCGTGTTGCACCTTTTTTCATTTTTTATTGCACTGTTCAGCCATACAAAGAGGCTTCATCCGTCACATTTCTTTCCTCAAATCCCACAGCATCTTGGGCAAGAAAACTTCACTTTGCCGGTGAACATAACTTTTGAGGTCGTGAGGCCTGTGACCTTGTCTCCGTCTCTCCGGTGCACATAACTTTTGATCTATATGGAGTTATGCATCCCACATCATATCATTGGAAAGCTCTCTGGGAGATATACGTCGGGTGCAGCAATCCTGCTCGGCTGCACCCGTATTCGAAACCCAAAATCAAAAATTTTCATCAGTTTTGGGTCACTTTACTTTTGTTTGCGCTATTTTTTCATCCCGAGTCGTTCTTCGTGAGCTGCAAAAAGGCCGATAACCTAACTTGTGGGATATTAGAGGGCCCTACTATGCGTCAATATGACGTCTTGCGAGGATGCTACATTGTAGAAGCAGATGGGTTGTCAATAAGCCCGTTAGGCCTTTTTAATGGGTCGTCTCCCTAGGCTGGGATTTTGAGCCATCAACACATTAGGGCTTTGCACCCACAACTTGACTGGTGCGATCATACCAGCACTAATGTACCGGATCCGTTCAGAACTCTGAAGTTAAGCGTGCTTAGGCGGGAGTCGTACTAGGATGGGTGACCCCCTGGGTAGTCCTCGTGTTGCACCCCATTTTTCATTTTTTATTGCGCCGTTCAGCCATGCCAAGATGCTTCATCTGTCACATTTCTTTCGTCGAGTCGCATGGCATCTTGGCCAAGACAACTTCGCTTCGCTGAGGGGTTGAGCCCGCAAACCGAGGTCATGAGGCCTGTGACCTGGTCTCCGTCTCTCCGGTACCCATAATTTTTTATCCGTATGGAGTTATGCAACCCACAATATATCGTTGGAAAGCTCTCCAGGAGCTCTACGATAAGGGTTGTAAGCCTGCTCGGCTGCACCTTTGTTCGACCATAAAATTGAACTTTTTCACTAGTTTCTGGCCGTATTTCTTCTATTTATGCTATTTTTTCATCCCTGGTCGTTCATCGTGAGCTGCGAAAGGGCCGATAACCTGACTCGTTGGACATTAGAGGGCCCTACTATGCATCGATATCATGTCTTGTGAGGATGCTGCGTTGTGGAAGCAGTTGGGTTGTCAATAAGCCCATTGGGCCTTTTTAATGGGCCGTCTCCCTAGGCTGGGACTGTGAATCATCAACATATAAGGGCTTTCCACCCACAACTTGACGGGTGCAATCATACAAGCACTAATGCACCGGATCCCATCAGAACTCCGAAGTTAAGCGTGCTTGGGTGGGAGTCGTACTAGGATAGGTGACCCCCTGGGAAGTCCTCATGTTGCACCCCCTTTTTCATTTTTTATTGCGTCGTTCAACCATGCCAAGATGCTTCATCTGTCACATTTCTTTCCTCGAGTACCACGACATCTTGGGCAAGACAACTTCTGTCACGCCCTAACCCGTCCTATAGAGGCTAGACTAGGGTGTGATCTAATTATTTACACCATTTCATATATTTAACTGTTGTTATGATTTAACACTTAACATTAGCCTAGAACTCTGAAAGATTTTCTAAAAAACTTGCAGCATAACGACTATATTTAGGACCTTTTGGTTTGACCTAATTTCCAAACGCCTCAATTATTCCAATCATTGCTCCAATTCCATTAAGGATTCATATTTGGTTATCAACCGATATGCCTGCTAGTCTATCTTGAAAGTGTTGTTTGATTAATAAGCCTAGCACGATGACTATATCCTGTTTACTTGTCAATTCCTAGGGAACAAGTACCTGTTGACCTTTAGCTTACTATTGAGCACCTAGGTGAAACTAGATAGAGTTACATCATTTGATTCTTCACCCAGTGATTGAGTTGCCTATGATAGTTACTAAATCAAAATAGTGATAGTAAACCACAAGATAGAGTGTTCGTCTAGTTATAATCAGTACAAGCCAAAATTAGACCCCAAATTACAACGGGGGTCATTTACAACAACAACATAAGAAATAGTCTTCAAAACAAACATAACGTTCACAAAATAGCCACAGTCAAGCAAGGTACATCAGGCATGCAATCACTCCAAGGAGTCATCAACAGGCACGTTCTCCTCGGGTACCTATTCTTGATCTTCTTCACCTGTAATGATAAAAGAGGGTAAGTCCTTATGAACTCAGTTAGGGGGAACGAGAGATAACGTTTTGAAATTTTTTTACGGTTAATCTTATGAAAATCCCCTTTTGAAAACATGTCACGTATTACAAATAATAAAGTACGCAAAGTATAAGAATTAAATTAAACAACATATACAATTACCAATCATTTCAAGGATACGGTGAGCTTTTGCTCTCAAGTTCAATCGGCGAACATTTGCGCTTAATATCTTTTTTGATAACAATTGTTGCAGCCAGCTTCAAACATCTACTTATCACTCCAAATTGGGTGTACTCCGGATGTACCCGAAATCCTACGACCCAACTCTCTGAGGGTGGAATGCCAAGCAAGAGAGGGAATTGGACCATGGAAGTCACGGGAGCACCGGCAAGCCCTATGCATCCCGGCGTTCGTGAAATGCTACCATTGTGAGGCCCGACCTCGATTTGTGTGCGATACCTTGTTTTGTGTACCCTAACCTAGATTTGCGTGTCTTGACCTAGGTTTAAGAGTCGTGTTTCGTTTTGTGTCTTGCATTGAATTACGTGTATTCATTTACTTGGGAAACGTGCATTCGTCTCATAGTTCGTGCCTTACCTCGTAGTGTATGCCCAAAACCTAAGAAGGCGTGCCCTTACGCTAATCAAGAAAGCATCTTACACGAAGCACTAGATCATTAATTAATCCTACAAACTCCACTAACTAGTATTAAATTGCTAATTCAACCTACTAGAAGACAAAATCTCACAAAAAGCTAGACATTCTTTATTCTTTGCATATCCCAAACACACAATTAAATAATGCTCAAAAGATGACAAAAATTCAGAATTTTGCATTGCCTTGGCCGACCACCTCTTGCATTTGTGCATGCAATTCAATTTCAAAATTTGTACCTAAACATTCTATGACATACTATGACACAAAGCATAAAAAAATTGGCTCAAAACTCTACCCAAGGCTCCATATTCTTGACAAAAACTCCATGCCCATACTATACAATTCAAAAATGCTTCTTGAAGACACAAAATTCTGATTTTACAAGGCCCTAGGCCGACAAGCATCAATACCCATCAAAGCTTTTCATTTTTCTCTCAATTTCTCTCTTTCTCTCATTCTTTCTCTCATTCTTCTCTCTCTCTCTCGGCCTTGGCTGAAATTCTTCTATCCATAGCTTAAGTTCATCACTCAATGGTTCATCAAGACATGCAAGAAGCTAGGAGCTCGACCAAGCAAAGCTAGGAGCAAAGAAACTCACATGCAAGCTTATAGCACTTTCATTTTGGCTTAGGTGAGTTTGTTAGCTTCCATTTCATTTTCTTCTTGTTCTAACCACATGCACCTACTAAGAACTTGGTTACTAAGCTAGGAAATTAGAGAAAATCAAGTGGTTTCTCGGCTAAGCAAGGAAAAGAGTCAATCTTGTGCATCCTCAAGAGTTTGTGCATCTTCTTTGTTGTCTTGCTAAGGTGAGGGCTAAAATTTCTTGAAAAAATTTTGAAAACCACATGCATGCCTTTAAATGTCTATTTTTACTTCAGTACTTGTGATATATGTATGTTCATGAGCTTTTGTAAACATGCATGGCAAGATATTTGGCTAGAATGTGATGATAGATGAAATCGCGTATGGGACAGTCTTCTGTCTTGTTGGTACGTGGTGATTTTGACCCGGTAAATGAGGTTGAAAATGTGTGAAAGTTGGTAGGTAACTAGTTTTGCCAGTTCTGAGAAGTTTTCACAGAAATAGGGAAAAGCTAATTTTGAATCTAATGTCCTCAAAATGGAAAAATATCAAAATGTGTCCAAATCTAGAAAATCTGGGAAAATGAAGCAGGTTTTGGCAGATTCACTGTTCTTGTAGAACGAACCAGTTTTGACTTAGTAAATGATATCCAAAATGCATGAAATTTGGTGTGCTACTAGATTTTTCAGTTCTGGACATTTTTGTCAGCAATAGACTAAGGCTAAATCTGACCCTAAGGCCCTCAAAAATGACAAGTATTGAAATGTGTGCAAATCTGGACAGTTTTGCGTAGTCTCACGGTTTTGGCTATAACTTTTGAACCCAAACTCCAAATGATACGAGGTTTGTTTCTGGATTTAGTTCACTCCTTAAGCTTTAATTTGACATTTTGTTTACTGGAATTGGAGTTTGTTTGCTTGTCTCAATGATTGTGAGAAAACAGACCTTTGCAGTGAGGTTTCCATCACTATATGCTTAGAAAAATTATTGTAACTTCTCTTGTTGTATTAAATGCTTGGGATTGTGGCATTGGGATGTTGTGTGGACTGTTTTGAATGTTTGAGGGTGTTTGAATTAATCAATGCATGGCTTGAGTCTAATTACGTGACAACTTAGGGCTTAATCGCACGGGTGAGCGTGAATTGAAACCCTAATGACTAGGTAAACTAGCTAAGTGTTCATCCTATGAATATCGTATTTAATTACGTAATTAGTAGGCTGCCCATAGTTTCCCTTATAGCCCTAAATATGATTTCGATGATTACATGTTGACAAGTAGGCTTTTCTTGCACCCGGTCCCACGTAGATGTCGTTGCATATTGAATTATCTTATTATTTGATTACGTGAGCTTCGAAATGAGTTATATGACTTGATTTACATGTGTTACATGGATGCCCGTTTAATATTCATATAACTCCATGTGCTTTACAAGTGAAATTACTTGTCATATCGTGTCTCGCGTGTTTACTTGTCAATGTGCAATCTTATGACTGCTCAGAGGCAACCTACTTTGTTGTCCTCCTAATGTGATATATTAAATGTCATAAATGTGCATTGCATACAAGGTTACAACCTTTCATTCTGGCATAGTAGTATTCACGCACACCGGGCGGCATCGGGCTTGCCGGTGCAACCGTGACTACCATTGTCCAATTCCCTCTCTCGCTTGGGGGCTGGACTTCTTCGAAGAGTTGGGTCGTAGGATTTTGGGGTACATCTGGAGTACACCCATTTGGCGTGATAAGGGGATGATTTGAAGTCGGCCGCAACAACTGATACTGGAAATGAACTGAGAGCAAAAGCTCACCGTATCCTTTTCACTATGTGTATAAGTACTCTCGCTTGGTTCCTAGAGGACCTCGGGGAGGAAAGATGGGTAATTGTGTTCCTTTACTTTTACATTACATTATGTACTTACTTGTGATATATTCATGCTTGCAAAAAGGGTTTTCATAAGTTGAACCAGAAAATGAGTTTCAAAACTTATTTCTCGTTTCCCCATCGCTGAGTTCATAAGGACTCACCCTCTTTTATTATCTCAGGTAAAGAAGACCAGGAACAGGTACCCGAGGACAACGAGCCTAATGATGATTCCTTGGACTGATTGCTTGCCCTACGTGCCTTGCTTGACTATGGCCATTTTGTGAACAATATGTTGCTTGAAGACTATTTCATTTCTTATGTTGCTTGTTATTGTATTGTAAATGACCCCCGTTGTAATTTGGGGTCTTATTTTGGCTTGTACTGATCCTAACTAGTTAGACACTACTATGGTCATTTTTGCTATCGTTATTGGCTAGCATCTATCATAGGATTATGAAGTATCAGGTAAGGATTAAGTAAAATGAATCTATCCAATTTTAAGCAGGTACTCATTGTTAAGCTAAGATCAACAGGTACTTTTATAATAAGGATTAACAAACAAACGAGACATAGTATCATGCTTGGTTATTAATCAAACGAGACTTCGAGATAACTGGTAGGCGTTTTGATTGGTTATAAATAGTAATCTTAGTTAGAAATGAAATTGAGATTGAAAATTTTGAGGCGTTTAGAGAATTAGGTCAAACTAAATAGCCCAATTACAGCCGTTATACTACTGGTTTTCCGAAGAATTTGTGGAGTTTAGGCTAAAACGTTAAGTGTTAAACCCTCTTGAACAATTAAGTACGTGATATGACTTGAATGTTTAGATCACACTATAGTCTAACCTTCATAGGTCGGATTGGGTCATGACATCTATAGAAGAATGGTATTAGAGCTTAGATTGCTTAAGCCGGGTTTAACTCTCGGACCGTGGGTAGAAGCCCTAAGGTTATTAGGATGACTTGTTTATATGTGTTAATGTGTGATAATGTTAATTGTGCCTTCTATGTTCTATGTGCTTATGTGAATAACATGTCTTAACTATTTCTAGAACTGTGCGTTTATGTAAAATTGTATGTTGCATACCTTATACATTAAATTCTTGTCTTGTCGTATTCCAATAAATTGTGCATCGTAATCTGTGCCTATAGATGGCTGGCCCTAGTACCCGTACTACTAATAGGAGTGGTGAGCCCCAAGAGACCGGAGATGCTTATCAAACTAATCCCGGCATGGCTATGTTTAACATGATGGCGAATGCCATGTATTGCGTGTCGCGAGTGATAGAACGTCAAGATGCACGTGAAGCGAACAACAACAACAACAGGAATGATGGTAACCATGGGAGACATAGCAGAATAAGGGAGTTCCTTGACTTTTGCCCATCCAAATTCCACGGAGAAGCTGATGATGAAAAGACGGAGGCTTGGCTGTCTGAGATCGAGAGGATTTTCAGGCCACTTGACTATACTGATGAAGAAAAGGTGGAGTTTGATGTGTTTTTGTTGCACGGGGATGATAAGCACTAGTGGCACACTGTGGAGGCACTTTGGAAAACTGATCATACACCTCCCTTGTGAGGTAATTTCGTTAAGGCATTTAAGGAGAAATATGTACCTGCAGTTTCTAGGCAGAGGCGGATTGAGGAATTCATGCACTTGAACTAGGATAACATGACGGTGGCCCAGTACGAGGCTCATTTTGACCGACTGTCCCGTTATGCTCAATACATGGTGAGTACCCCTGAGGCAAAGATGTGGAAATTTACGAATGGGTTGAGGCCAGAAATCCAGGACCAGTTGGCTTCGCATGACTTCAATACCTTTTCTGCTCTCCTTGCTACTGCTTCCCGAGTTGAGAAGAGAAAACTTGATAGAGCTAGTTCAAGCCAGCCGAACAAGAAACCATATTAGCCTTTAGGTCAACAGAGAAAATTCCAGAGTCAGAGTCGCAGTCAGGGTCAGGGCCAGAGCCAGAACAGACCAGTTAATAATCGTGGCCCGAGTAAAACACCATCAGCCTCTTCCACCGACGGATCCACAAATAGTTCACATGCTACTCAGTCTATTAATTGTTCTTACTATGACAAGAAGGGTCATACCAAGGCCCAGTGTTGGAAGAAGTCAGGACGATGTGTGTGGTGTGGCAGTGATCAGCATCAGATCAAGGATTGCCCTAAATGGCAAGCAGGACAAAATCAAGTTAAACCAGCTGGTAGAGGCAAGACTCCAGTTCCTAGAGTTTAGGCTCGAGCTTATGCTATTGAGTGCGAGGAGCTTCCGGACGAGACCGCTGTTGTTGAAGGTACATTCTTCATACTGAATCAACCTGTTAGGGTGCTAATTGATCCAGGTGCTACTCATTCATTTATTACTCCCTTATGTGTGCAACGTGTGAAACTACAAGTTGTATGTTTGCCTTACGAAGTAGAAGTTGGTACTCCGATGGGTTCTAAACTTGTTACTAGCTCAGCTTGTAAAGCATGTAAAATCCAAATTAAAGATAGGGAATTCTCGGCCAATCTTATTGTATTACCCTTTCGAGATTATGAAATCATTTTAGGGATGGACTGGTTGGCAAAGCATCATGCCCAACTAGATTGCCGGATGAAGATTGTAGCATTCCAGATACTTGGTCAACCAATATTAGAAGTCATGGGTCGAAGAGACTTCAACGGGAGTTCTATCATTTCATCTAAAAAAGTAGTGAAGTCCTTGAGAAAGGGATGTAGTGGATATTTAGCTTACCTCATCAAAAAGCCGTCGGACAAAGCTAAGTTGGAGGAGATGCCAGTGATTAAAGATTATGCGGATGTGTTTCCAGAAGAATTGCCCGGTTTACCCCCAAATCGGGAGATCGAGTTCATTATAGAATTACTACCTGGAACCCAGCCGATATCTAAAGCTCCCTATCGTATGGCGCCAGCCGAGCTACAAGAATTGAAGGATTAATTGCAAGGATTGTTGAAGAAGGGGTTCGTTCAACCAAGTTCTTCTCCGTGGGGTACACCAGTCCTATTTGTAAAGAAGAAAGATGGAACGTTAAGGCTATGCATCGATTACCAAGGATTTAACCAAGTGACTATCAAGAATAAATACCCACTTCCACTAATCAACGAGTTGTTTGATCAACTTCAAGGAGCCAAAATGTATTTGAAGCTCGACTTGAGGCAAGGATACTATCAGTTGCAGATCAAAAAGGAGGATATGCCTAAAACGGCTTTCAGGATGAGATATGGGCATTATGAATATGTAGTGATGCCATTTGGACTAACTAATGCCCCTACAGCTTTTATGGACTTGATGCACAGGGTGTTTCAACCCTACTTGGACCAATTTGTAGTGATCTTCATTGATGATATCTTGGTATACTCGAAATCCGAGGCTGAGCATGAACAACATCTGCGATTTGTATTGTAGAAACTTCGAGAGCATCAATTGTATGCAAAGTTTAGCAAATATGAATTTTGGTTGTAGCAGATTGCATTTTTGGGGCACATCATATCCCAAGAGGGAATAGCAGTGGATCCAGCAAAGATAGAAGTGGTGATGTCTTGGAAGAAGCCGAAAAATGTTACGGAGGTTTGGAGTTTTCTTGGTCTAGTCAGCTATTATCGGAGGTTCGTGAAGGATTTCTCAAAGATCGCAGGACCGCTTACAAAGCTTACTCAAAAGAAAACAAAGTTTGTATGGGATGACAAGTGTGAGAACAGCTTCCAAGAATTGAAGAAAAGATTGACTACCACACATGTTCTTGCATTGCCTGAAGGGAATCAAGGTTTTGTAATCTATAGCGATGCTTCGAAGGAAGGACTGGGTTGTGTGTTGATGCAAAATGGTAGAGTGATTGCGTATACTTCTAGGAAACCGAAGCCGTATGAATTGAACTACCTGACACATGATTTGGAGTTAGCGGCTATCGTGTTTGCGCTCAAGAAATGGAGGCACTATCTGTGGGGTAACAAGTTTGAGGTATTTACTGATCACAAGAGCTTGAAATATTTGTTCTCACAAAAAGAGTTGAACATGAGGCAAAGACGGTGGATGGAGCTTTTGGATGATTATAACTGCACAATCAATTATGTGCCCAGTAAAGCAAATGTAGTTGCAGATGCCTTAAGTCGGAAAGCAAGCATGGCAAAACTGGAAGTTAAGGTGCAGGAGTTGTTGGAGGAAGCATTTTTGTGGAAACCACAATTGACTCAAAAAGGGTTACTATTTGCCACTACACAAGTTCAATCGACCTTGTTGTCTGAATTACGAGAGGCTCAACAGAAGGACCAACAGTTTCAGAAGATTAAAGAGAGCAACACCGATTTCAAGTTTCATGATGATGGTAATTAGAGGTTTAGGAACCGGATTTGTGTTCCTAATGAGCCAGAGCTGAAAAAGAAGATTCTTGAAGAAGCCCATAATTCAAGATATACTATTCACCCCAGCGGAACAAAGATGTACCGGGATTTGAAACAACACTATTGGTGGAATAACATGAAAAGAGAGATTGCGGAGTTTGTGGCACTATGTTTGACTTGCCAGAGAGTCAAAGCGGAACATCAACGACTAGCAGGTTTACTTCAGCCGTTGGAGATTCCTCAATGGAAATGGGAACATATAACTATGGACTTTGTTATGGACCTGCCCAGGTCATAAAAGGGTCATGACGCCGTTTGGGTCATAGTAGATAGATTGACTAAGTCAGCACACTTTTTACCGATGAACAAGGAGGATAGTCCTGAGAAATTGGGAGATATGTATGTGGCGAAGATTGTAAGATTGCACGAGATGCCTGTGAGTATTATATTGGATAGGGATCCTCGTTTTACTTCCCGATTTTGGAAGGGATTGCAAGAAGTTGAGTTTCAGAACGGCTTATCACCCTCAGACTGATGGACAATCTGAGAGAACTATTCAGATTTTGGAGGATATGCTAAGGGCGTATGTTTTAGACTTCGGGAGAGGTTGGGAGAAATATTTGTCTCTAGTGGAGTTCGCTTATAATAACAGTTATCAGGCCACTATCGGAATGGCCCCATTTGAGGCGTTGTATGGACGTAAGTGTTGATCCCCAATTTACTGGGATGAAGTAGGTGAGACGAAGACTTTTGACCCGACCCTTCTACCTGAACTTATGAAGACTGTTGATAATATCCACCTCATCCAGAAACGGATGCATATCGCCCAGAGCAGGCAGAAAAGTTATGCAGACTCACGGAGATGGAGCCTAGAGTTTGAGGTCGGCGACAAGGTGTTCTTGAAGATATCACCCCAGAGAGGACTGATTAAACACGGCAAGGGTGAAAAGTTGAGCCCGAGGTTTGTGGGACCGTTTGAGATAATTGAGAAAGTTGGCAAATTGGCGTATCGCCTGAAGCTACCCCAAAACCTCTCCAATATTCACGACGTCTTTCATGTATCAATGTTACGGAAATATCACCCTGATCCATCGCATATCTTGGAGCCAGAGCCGTTGTAGCTTCGGGAGAGCTTGTCTTATGAAGAGAAGCCCATTTGGATCCTAGACTAGCAAAATCGGGAGTTGCGTAAAAAATTTATACCGATGGTGAAAGTGTTATGGGATCATCATGGAGTTGAAGAAGCAATGTGGGAAAGGCGAGACCAGATGGAACAACAGCATCCATCATTATTTCAAAGGTAATATTGAATTTCGGGATGAAATTCTTTTAAGGAGGGGAGGATGTGAGGCCCGACCTCGATTTGCGTGCGATACCTTGTTTCGTGTACCCTAACCTAGATTTACGTGTCTTGACCTAGGTTTAAGAGTCGTGTTTCATTTTGTGTGCCTTGCATTGAATTACATGCATTCATTTAGGGTAGCGTGTATTAACTTGAGAAACGTGCATTCGTCTCGTAGTTTGTGCCTTACCTCGTAGTGCGTGTCCAAAACCTAGGAAGGCGTGCCCTCACGCTAATCAAGAAAGCATCTTACACGAAGCACTAGATCATTAATTAATCCTACAAACTCCACTAACTAATATTAAATTGCTAATTCAACCCACTAGAAGACAAAATCTCACAAAAAGCTAGACATTCTTTATTCTTTATTCTTTGCATATCCCAAACACACAATTAAATAATGCTCAAAATATGACAAAAATTCAGAATTTTGCATTGCCTTGGCTGACCACCTCTTGCATTTGTGCATGCGATTCAATTTCAAAATTTGTACCTAAACATTCTATGACATACTATGACACAAAGCATAAAAAAATTGGCTCAAAGCTCTACCCAAGGCTCCATATTCTCGACACAAACTCCATGCCCATACTAGACAATTCAAAAATGCTTCTTGAAGACACAAAATTCTGATTTTACAAGGCCCTAGGCCGACAAGCATCAATACCCATCAAAGCTTTTCATTTTTCTTTTAATTTCTCTCTTTCTCTCATTCTTTCTCTCATTCTTCTCTCTCTCTCTCGGACTTGGCTGAAATTCTTCTCTCCATAGCTTAAGTTCATCACTCAATGGTTCATCAAGACATGCAAGAAGCTAGGAGCTCGACCAAGCAAAGCTACGAACAAAGAAACTCACATGCAAGCTCATAGCACTTTCATTTCGGCTTAGGTGAGTTTGTTCGCTTCCATTTCGTTTTCTTCTTGTTCTAACCACATGCACCTACTAAGAACTTGGTTACTAAGCTAGGAAATTAGAGAAAATCAAGTGGTCTCTCGGCTAAGCAAGGAAAAGAGTCAATCTTGTGCATCCTCAAGAGTTTGCGAGGACGAAAAAATAGCCCAAATAGAAGAAAGTGGCCCAAAACTGATGAAAACGTTCAATTTTGGGTTCCTATTACAAGTGCAGCCATGCAGGCTTGCTTCCCCCGTCGAAGAACTCCTGTAGAGCTTTCCAATGATATACTACCGACCGCATAACTCCATACGGATCAAAAGTTATAAGCACCGGAGCGACGGAGACCAGGTCACAGGCCTCACGACCTCGGTTTGCAAACCCAGCCCCTCTATGAAGCGAAGTTGTCTTGCCCAAGATGTTGTGGGACTCGAGGAAAGAAATGTCACAGATGAAGCATCTTGGCAAGGCTAAACGGCGGAATAAAAAAGGAAAAAAGGGGTGCAACACGAAGACTTCCCAGGGGATCACCCATCCTAGTACGGCTCCTGTCCAAGAACGCTTAACTTCAGAGTTCTGATGGGATCCAGTGTATTAGTACTGGTATAATCGCACCTGTCAAGTTGTGGGTGCAAAGCCCTTATGTGTTGACGGTTCACAATCCCAACCCAAGGAGACGACCCATTAAAAAGGCCCAATCGGCTAATCTACAACCCATCTGTTTCCACAACATAGCATCCTCACAAGACGTGATATCGACGCATAGTAGGGCCCTCTAATATCTTACGAGTTAGGTTATCGGCCTTTTCGCGGCTCACAACGTATGACTCGGGATGAAAAAATAGCACAAACAGACAAAAATGGCTCAAAAATTATGAAAACGTTCGATTTTGGGTTTCGAAAACAAGCGCAGCCAAGCAGGCTTGCTGCTCCTCTTCGTAGTGCTCTCGGAGAACTTTCCAATGATATACTGTAGGCCGTATAACTCCTTACGGATCAAAAGTTATAGGCACTGGATAGACAGAGACCAGGTCACAGGCCTGACGACCTCGGTTTGTGGGCCCAGCCCCTTTGTGAAGTGAAGTTGTCTTGCCCAAGATGTTGTGGGACTCGAGGAAAGAAATGTGATGGATGAAGCATCTTGGCATGGCTAAACTGCACAATAAAAAATGAAAACTAGGGTACAACACGAGGTCTTCCTAGGGGGTCACCCATCCTAGTACAACTCCCGCCCAAGCACGTTTAACTTCGGAGTTCTGATAGGATCTAGTGCATTATTGCTAGTATGATCGAACCCATTAAGTTGTGGGTGCAAAGCTCTTATGTGTTGACGGTTCACAGTCCCAGCCCAGGGAGACGACCCATTAAAAAGGCCCAATGGGCTTATTGATAGCTCATCTACTTCCACAACCCAGTATCCTCGCAAGACGTGATATAAATGTGTAGTAGAGCCCTCTAATGTCCCACGAATCAGCTTATCAGCCTTTTTGCGGCTCAAGAAGAATGACTCGGGATGAAAAAATAGTACAAACAGAACAAAAGTAGCCCAAAACTAATGAAAATGTTTGATTTTGGGTTTAGAATACAGGCGCAGCAAAGCAGGTTTGCTACCCCTATCATAGAGCTCCCGGAGAACTTTCCAACGATATACTGTGTACCACATAACTCCTTACGGATCAAAAGTTATGGGCATTAGAGCGACGGAGATGAGGTCACGAGCGTCACGACCTCGTATTGCGGGCCCTGCCCCTCCACGAAGTGAAGTTGTCTTGCCCAAGATGTCGTAGGACTCGAGAAAAGAAATGTGATAGATGAAGCATCTTGGCATGGCTGAACGGCGCAATAAAAAATAAAAACGGGGGTGCAACACGAGGACTTCCCAAGGGGTTACCCATCCTAGTATGACTCCCACCTAAGCACGCTTAACTTTGAAGTTCTGATGGGATCCGGTGCATTTATTCTGGTATGATCGCACCGGTCAAGTTATGGGTGCAAAGCCATTATGTGTTGACGGCTCACAGTCCCAGCCTAGGGAGACGAGCCATTAAAAAGGCCCAATGGGCTTATCGACAACCCATATGCTTTTACATCGTAATATCCTCACAAGACGTGATATTGACGTGTACTAGTGCTCTCTAATGTCCAACGAGTCAGGTTATCGACCCTTTTACGGCTCATGACGAACGACCTGGGATGAAAAAATAGCGTAAACAGAAGAAAAGTGGCCCAAAACTAATGAAAACGTTCAATTTTATGTTCTGAAAACAAGCGTAGCCTAGCAGGCTTGCTAGCCCCATCGTAGAACTCCCGGAGAGCTTTCTAACGATATACTGTGGGCCGCATAACTCCATACGGATAAAAAATTATGGGCACCGGAGAGATAGAGAGCAGGTCACCAGCCTCACAACATCGGTTTATGGGCCCAACCCCTCCGTGAAGCAAAGTTTTCTTGTGCAAGATGCGATGGGACTCGAGGAAAGAAATATGACCGATAACCTAACTCGTAGGACATTAGAGTGCCCTACTACGCATCGATATCATGTCTTGCGAGGATGCTACGTTGTGGAAGTAGATGGGTTGTCGATAAGCCCATTGGGCCTTTTTAATGGGCCGTCTCCCTGGGCAGGGACAATAAATCGTCAACACATAAGGGCTTTGCACCCATAACTTGACGTGTACAATAATACAAGCACTAATGCACTGGATCCTATCAGAACTCAAAAGTTAAGCGTCCTTGTACAGGAGTCGTAGTAGGATAGGTAACACCTTGGGAAGTCCTCGTGTTGCACCCCCTTTTTCATTTTTTATTGCACCATTCAGCCATGCCAAGATGCTTTATCCGTCACATTTCTTTCCTCGAGTCCCATGGCATCTTGAGCAAGACAACTTCACTTTGTGGAGGGGCTGGCCCCGTAAACCCATATCGTGAGGCCAATGACCTGGTCTCCGTCCCTCCGGTACCCATAACTTTTGATTCGTATGGAGTTATGCCCCTACAGTATATCGTTGGAAAGCTCTCCGGGAGCTCTACGACGGGGGTAGCAAGCCTGCTAGGTTGTGCCTATTTTCAGAACATAAAATCAAACGTTTTGATTAGTTTTGGGCCACTTTTCTTTCATTTATACTATTTTTTCATCCTGTGTCATTCGTCGTGAGCTGCGAAAGGGCCGATAAACTGACTTGTGGGACATTAGAGGGCCCTACTACACGTTGATATCACGTCTTGCAAAGATGCTAAATTGTGGAAGCAGATGGGTTGTCAATAAGCCCATTGGGCCTTTTTAATGGGTCGTCTCTCTGGGCTAGGACTGTGAACTGTCAGCACATAAGGGCTTTGCACCCGCAACTTGACTGGTGCGATCATACCAGCACTAATGCACAGGATCCCATCAGAACTCCGAAGTTAAACGTGCTTGGGCAGGAATCGTACTAAGATGGGTGACCCCGTGGGAAGACCTCATGTTGCACCCGCTTTTTCATTTTTTTTGCGCCGTTCAGCCATGCCAAGATGCTTCATCGGTCACATTTCTTCCCTCGAGTCCCACGACATCTTAGGCAAGACAACATCGCTTCGCAGAGGGGCTGGGCCCGTAAACCGAGGTCGTGAGGCCTGTGACCTGGTCTCCGTCGCTCTGGTGCCGATAACTTTTGATTCGTAAGGAGTTATGTGGCCCACAGTATATCGTTGGAAAGCTCTCTGGGAGCTCTACGACGTGGGTAGTATACCTGCTAGGCTGCGCTTGTTTTTGGAACCCAAAATTGAATAGTTTCATCAGTTTTGGGTCATTTTTCATCTCTTTGCACTATTTTTTCATCATGGGTCACTCGTCGTGAGTTGTGAAAAGGCCGATAACCAGACTCGTGGGACATTAGAGGGCCCTACTATATGTCGATATCACGTCTTGAGAGGATACTGCATTGTGGAAGCAGATGGGTTATCGATAAGCCCATTGGGCCTTTTTAATGGGCCGTCTCCCTAGGCTGGGATTGTGAACTGTCAACACATAAAGGCTTTGCACCCACAACTTGATGGGTGCACTCATACCAGCACTAATGCACCGGATCCCATTAGAACTCTGAAGTTAAGCGTGCTTGGGCGGGAGTCGTACTAGGATGTGGACCCCCTGGGAAGTCCTCGTGTTGCACCCCCTTTTTCATTTTTTATTGCACCGTTCAGCTATGCCAAGAAGCGTAATCCGTCACATTTCTTTCCTCGAGTCCCATGGCATCTTGGGCGAGACAACATCGCTTCACGGAGGACCTGTGCTTGCAAACCGAGGTCGTGAGCCTTTGACCAGGTCTCTGTCATTCCGGTGCCTATAACTTTTGATCTGTAAGGAGTTAGTAGCCCACAGTATATCGTTGGAAAGCTTTCCAGGAGCTCTACAATTGGGGTAGCAAGCCTTCCCCGTTGCGCCTGTATTCAGGACCCAAATTTGAACGTTTTCATCAATTTTGGGCTACTTTTCTTGCATTTACGCTATTTTTTCATCTCGGGTCGTTCTTCGTTAGCCGCGAAAACATCGATCACCAGACTCGTGGGAAATTAGAGGGCCTATTATGCATCGATATCTGGTCTTGTGAGGATTCTGCGTAGTGGAAACAAATGTGTTATCGATAAACCCATTGCGCCTTTTTAATGGGTCGTCTCCCTGGGCTGGGATTGTGAACCGTTAACACATAAGGGCTTTGTACCCACAACTTGACGGGTGTGATCATACCAGCACTAATGCACCGGATCCCTTTAGAACTCTGAAGTTAAGCGTGCTTGGGCGGGAGTCGTACTAGGATGGGTGACCCCCTGGGAAGTCCTCGTGTTGTACCCCCTTTTTCATTTTTTATTGCGCCGTTCAGCCATGCCAAGATGCTTCATCCCTCACATTTCTTTCCACGAGTCCCACGGCAACTTGGGCAAGACTACTTCGCTTCACGGAGGGGCTGGGCTTGCAAACCGTGGTCATGAGTCCTGTGACCTGGTCTCCGTCACTCCGGTGCCCATAACTTTTGATCCATAAGGAGTTATGCAGCCCATAGTATAACGTTGGAAAGCTCTCTGGGAGCTCTACAATTGAGGTAGTAAGCCTTCCCCGTTGCGCCTGTATTCGGAACCCAAATTCGAACGTTTTCATCAATTTTGGGCTACTTTTCTTCTGTTTGCGCTATTTTTTCATCCCAAGTCATTCGTTGTGAGCCGCGAAAAGGTAGATAACCTGACTCAGGGGACATTAAAGGGCCCAACTACGCATTGATATCACATCTTACAAGGATGCTACGTTGTGGAAGCAGATGGGTTGTCGATAAGCCCATTGGAAATTTTTAATGGGCCATCTCCTTGGGCTGGGACTGTGAACCATCAACACATAAGGGCTATGCACCCACAACTTGACCGGTGCGATCATACAAGCACTAAAGCACCGAATCCCATCAGAACTCAGAAATTAAGAGTACTTGGGCGAGAGTCGTACTAGGATAGGTGATCCCTTGGGAAGTCCTCGTGTTGCATACCTTTTTCATTTTTTATTGCTCCGTTCGGCCATACCAAGATGATTCATCAGTCACATTTCTTTCCTCGAGTCCCACGGTATCTTGCCAAGACAACATCGCTTCACAGAGGGTCTGGCCCCGCAAATCGAGGTCGTAAGGCCTGTGACCTGGTCTCCGTCTTTCCCGTGCCCATAAATTTTGATCCGTAAGGAGTTATGTGACCTACAGTATATCGTTTGAAAGCTCTTCAGGAGATCTACGACGAGGGCAGCAAGCATGCTTTGCTGCGCTTGTTAACCTAAAATCAAACGTTTTCATCAGTTTTGGACCTCTTTTCTTCTGTTTACATTGTTTTTTCATCCCAGGTCATTCGTCGTGAGCCGCAACAAGGATGATAAACTGATTCGTAGGACATTAGAGGGCCCTACTATGAGTCGATATCACGTCTTGAGAAGATGCTGCGTTGTCAAAGCAAATGGGCTGTCGATAAGCCCATTGGGCCTTTTTAATGGGCCGTCTCCTTAGGCTGGGACTGTGAACCGTCAACACATAAGGGCTTTGCACCCACAACTTGACGAGTGTGATCAAACAAGCACTAATGCTCTGGATCCCATCAGAACTCCGAAGTTAAGCGTGCTTGGGTGGTAGTTGTACAAAGATAGGTGACCCCTTGGGAAGTCCTTATGTTGTACACCTTTTTTTATTTTTTATTGCGTCGTTCAGCAATGCCAAAATGCTTCATCCGTCACTTTTCTTCGCTCGAGTCCCATTGTCTCTTGGACAAGACAACTTCGCTTTGCGGAGGACTGGGCCCATAAACCGAGGTCGTGAGGCCTGTGACCTGGTCTCTGTATTTTCAATGCCCATAACTTTTGATCCGTAAGGAGTTTTGCGGCCCACAGTATATCGTTAGAAAGCTCTCCGGGAGCTCTACGATGGGAGCAGCAAGTCTGCTCAGCTTTGCCTATTTTTGAAACCCAAAATCAAACGTTTTCATCAATTTCAGACCACTTTTCTTCTGTTTACACTATTTTTTCATCCCAACTCGTTCGTCGTGAGCCGCAAAAAGGCCGATAACCTGACTCGTGGGATATTAGAGGGCCTATTATGCATCGATATCACGTCTTGCAATGATTCTGCGTTGTGGAAACAGATGTGTTATTGATAAGCCTATTGCGCCTTTTTAATGGGTCGTCTCCCTGGGCTAGGACTGTGAACCGTCAACACGTAAGGGCTATGCACCTATAACTTGACGGGTGCGATCATACTAGTACTAATACACCGGATCCCATAAGAACTCCAAAGTTAAGTGTGCTTGGGCTGGAGTCGTACTAGGAGGGGTGATCCCCTAGGGAAGGCCTTGTGTTGCATCCTCTTTTTCATTTTTTTTTTGTCCCGTTCAGCCATGCCAAGATGCTTCATCCGTCACATTTCATTCCTCGAGTCCCCCGGCATCTTGGACGAGACAACTTCTCTTCGCGGAGGGGCTGGGCCTGCAAACCGAGGCCGTGAGGACTGTGACCTAGTATCCGTCACTCGGGTGCCCATAAATTTTGATTCGTAAGGAGTTATACGCCCAATAGTATATCGTTCGAAGGCTCTCCGGGAGCTCTACTATAGGGGCAGCAAGCCTGCTCGACTAGGCCATTTTTTGAAACATAGAACTAAACGTTTTCATCATTTTTGGGCCACTTTTCTTCTGTTTACATTTTTTTTCATCCCGGTTAGTTCGTCCTGAGCCGCGAAAAGGGCGATAAACTGATTCATGGGGCATTAGATGGCCCTACTATGCGTCGATTTCACGTCTTGCGAGGATGTTGCATTGTCTAAGTAGATGGGTTGTTGACAAGCCTATTGGTCCTTTTTAATAGGCCATCTCCCTGGGCTGGGACTGTGAACCGGCAACACATAAGGGATTTGTACCCACAAGTTGACGGGTGCGATCATACCAGCACTAATGCAACGGATCCCATCAAAACTCCGAAGTTAAGCGTTCTTGGGCGGGAGTCGTACTAGGATGGGTGACCCCCTGGGAAGTCCTCGTGTTGCACCCCTTTTTTCATTTTTTATTGTACCATTCAGCCATGCCAAGATGTTTCATCCGTCACATTTCTTTCCACGAGTCCCACGGCATCTTAGGCAAGACAACTTTGCTTCACAGAGGGGCTGGACTTGCAAACCGAGGTCGTGAGGCCTGTGACCTAGTTTCCGTTGCTCCGGTGCCCATAACTTTTGATCCGTAAGGAGTTATGCGGCCCAAAGTATATCGTTGGAAAGCTCTTCGGGAGATCTACAACAGGGGTAGCAAGACTTCCTGGTTGGATTAGTATACAGAACCTAAATTTGAACGTTTTCATCAATTTTGGGCTACTTTTCTTCTATTTGCGCTATTTTTTCATCCCAGGTCGTTCGTCCTGAGCTGCAAAAAGGCCGATAACCTGACTTGTGGGACATTAGAGGGCCCAACTATGCGTTGATATCACATCTTGCAAGGATGTAGCATTGCAAAAACAGATAGGTTGTCGATAAGCCCATTGGGCATTTTTAATGGGCCGTCTCCCTGGACTGGGACTATGAACCATCAACACCTAAGGGCTATACACCCACAACTGGACGGATGCGATCATACAAGCACTAGTGCACCGGATGCCATCAAAACTCCAAAGTTAAGCGTACTTAGGCGGGAGTCGTACTAGGATAGGTGACCCCATGGGAAGTCCTCGTGTTGCACACCCTTTTTCATTTTTTATTGCTCCGTTCAGCCATGCCAAGATGCTTCATCCGTAACATTTCTTTCCTCGAGTCCCACGGTATCTTGGGCAAGACAACTTGGCTTCGCAGAGGGGCTGGCCCCGAAAACCGAGGTCGTGAGGCCTGTGACCTAGTCTCTGTCTTTCCGGTGCCCATAAATTTTGATCCGTAAGGAGTTATGCGGCCCATAGTATATCGTTTGAAAGTTCTCCAGGAGCTCTACGACGGGGGCAGCAAACTTGCTTTGCTACGCTTTTTTTCAGAACCAAAAACCGAACATTCTCATCTATTTTTGGCCACTTTTCTTTTATTTATGTTGTTTTTACATCCCGAGTCATTTGTCATGAGCCGCGAAAAGGCCGATAACCTGACTCGTAGGACATTAGAAGGCCCTACTATGCGACGATATCACGTCTTGCGAGGAGGCAGTGTTGTGGAAGCAGATGGGTTGTCAATAAGACCGTTGGGCCTTTTTAATGGGTCGTCTCCTTGGGCTGGGACTGTGAACAGTCAACACATAAGGGCTTTGCACCCACAACTTGACGAGTGCGATCATACCAGAACTAATGCACCAGATCCCATCAGAACTCCGAAGTTAAGCGTGCTTGGGCAAGACTCGTACTAGGATGGGTGACCCACTGGGAAGTCCTCGTCTTGCACCCCATTTTTTTATTTTTTATTACGCCGTTCGACCATGCGAAGATGCTTCATCCATCACATTTCTTTCCTCGAGTCCCATGGCATCTTGGGCAAGAAAACTTCGCTTCACGGATGGGCTGGGCTTGCAAACCGAGGTCGTAAGGCTTGTGACCTGGTCTCCATCACTCCGGTGCCCATAACTTTTGAACCGTAAGGATTTATACGGCCTATAATATATCATTGGAAAGCTATTCGGGAGCTCTACGATGAGGATAGCCAGCCTGCTTGGCTTCGCCTATTTTTGAAACCCAAAACCAAACATTTTTATCAGTTTTTGGCCACTTTTCTTCTGTTTACGTTGTTTTTTCATCACGGGTCATTCGTCGTGAGCCGTGAAAAGGCCGATAGACTGATTCGTGGGATATTAGAGGGCCCTATTAAGCGTCGATATCATATCCTGCGAAGATGCGGCATTGTGGAAGCAAATGTGTTGTCGATAAGCCCATTGGGCCTTTTTATTAGGTCATCTCCCTGGGCTGGGACTGTTAATAGTCAACACATAAGGGCTTTGCACCCACAACTTGACTGGTGCGATCATACTAGCACTAATGCACCGAATCCCATCAGAACTCTAAAGCTAAGCGTGCTTGGACGGGAGTCGTACTAGGATGGGTGACCCCTTTGGAAGTCCTGGTGTAGCACCCCCTTTTATATTTTTTATTTTGCCGTTCAGCCATGCCAAGATGCTTCATCCATCACATTTCTTTTCTTGAGTCCCACGGCATCTTGTGTAAGACAACTTCACTTCACGAAGGGGCTGGGCTTGCAAACCGAGGTCGTGAGGCCTATGACGTGGTCTCCGTTACTCCGGTGCCCATAACTTTTTATCCGTAAGGAGGTATGCGGCCCACATTATATAGTTGGAAAGCTCACAGGAGTTCTTCGATGGGGGTCGCAAGTCTGCTCAGCTGCACCTACTTGTTTGTAACCCAAAATTGAATCTTTTCATCAGTTTTTGGCCACTTTTCTTCTATTTATGCTATTTTTTTCATCCCAGGTCTTACGTCGTGAGCCGCAAAAAGGCCGATAACCTGAGTTGTGGGACATTAGAGGGCTCTACTACACGTCGATATCATGTCTTGCGAGGATGCTATGTTGTGGAAACAGATGGGTTGTCGATAAGCCCATTGGGCCTTTTTAATGGGCTGTCTCCCTGGGCTGGGACTGTGAACTGTCAACACATATGGGCTTTGCACCCACAACTTGACAGGTGCGATCATACAAGCTCTAATGCGCCGGATCCCATCAGAACTCTGAAGTTAAGCTTGGTTGGATGGGAGTCATGTAGGATAGGTGACCCCTTGGGAAGTCCTCGTGTTGCACCCCATTTTTCATTTTTTATTGCGTCGTTCAGCCATGCCAAGATGCTTCATCCATTACATTTCTTTGCTCAAGTCCCATGACATCTTGGGCAAGACAACTTCACTTCGAGGAAGGGCTGGCCCGCAAACCGAGGTCGTGAGGCTGTGACCTATTTTTTGTCTCTCCGGTGCCCATAACTTTTGATCCGTAACGAGTTATGCGGCCCATAGTTTATCATTGGAAAGCTCTCCGGGAGCTCTACGATAGGGGTAGCAATCTTGCTTGGCTGCGCCTATTTTTGGGACCCAAAATCTAACGTTTACTTCAGTTTCGGGCCACTTTTCTTCTGTTTGCGCTATTTTTTCATCCCAGGTCGTTCGTCGTGAGTCGTGAAAAGGCCGATAACCTAAATTTTTGTGATATTAGAGTGCCTTACTATGCGTTGATATCACGTCTTGTGAGGATACTATGTTGTAGAAGCAAATGGGTTAACGATAAACCCATTAGGCTTTTTTAATGGGCCGTATCCCTGGGTTGGGACTGTGAACTGTCAACACAAAAGGCCTTTGCACCCACAACTTGATGGGTAGGATCATACCTTCACTAATGCACTGGATCCCATCATAACTCTGAAGTTAAGCGTGCTTGGGTGGGAGTTGTACTAGAATGGGTGACCCCTTAGGATGTTATCGTGTTGCACCCCGTTTTTCTTTTTTAATGCGTTGTTCAGCCATGCCGAGATGCTTAATCCAAAACATTTCTTTCCTCTAGTCCCACGGCATCTTGGGCAAGACAACTTCGCTTCACGGGCAGGGCTGGGCTTGCAAACCGTGGTCATGAGGCCTGTGACCTGGTCTCCGTCGCTCCGGTGCCCATAACTTTTGATCCGTAAGGAGTTATGTGGCCCACAGTATATCGTTGAAAAGTTCTCCGAGAGCTCTATGATGGGCGTAGTAAGCCTTCTCGGCTGCGCCAGTATTCAGAACCCAAAATCGAATGTTTTCATTATTTTCGTGTAATTTTTCTTCTGTTTGCGCTATTTTTTCATCCCGAGTCATTCATCGTGAGACGCAAAAAGGCCGATAACCTAACTCGTGGGATATTAGAGGGCCCTACTACGCGTCGATATCACGTCTTGCGAGGATGCTGCGTTGTGGAAGTAGATGTGTTGTCGATAGGCCAATTGGGCCTTTTTAATAGGTCGTTTCCCTAGGCTGGGATTGTGAACCGTCAACACATAAGGGCTATGCATCCACAACTTAACGGGTGCAATCATACAAGCACTAATGCACCGGATCCCTTCAGATTTTCGAAGTTAAGCGTCCTTGGGTGGTAGTCATACTAGGATTGCTTACCCTATGGGAAATCCTCATGTTGCACCCCGCTTTTCATTTTTTATTGCGCCGTTCAGCCACGCCAAGATACTTCATTTGTCATATTTCTTTGTTCGAGTCCCACGGCATCTTGGGGAAGACAACTTCACTACGCACAGGGGCTGGGCCCGCAAACCGAGGTCGTGAGGCCCGTGACCTGGTCTCCGTCTCTCTGGTGCCCATAACTTTTGATCCGTAACGAGTTATGTGGCCAACAATAAATCGTTAGAAAGCTCTCTGGGAGATCTACGACGGTGGTAGCAATCTTGCTTGGCTGTGCCTATTTTTGGGATGCAAAATTGAACTATTTCATCTGTTTCAGGTAAATTTTGTTTTGTTTGCGCTATTTTTTCATCCGAGGTCGTTCGTCATGAGCCGTGAAAAGCCGACTACCTGACTTGTGAGATATTAAAGGGCTTTACTATACGTTGATATCACGTCTTGTGAGGATGCTAGGTTGTGGAAGCAAATAGGTTATCAATAAGCCCATTGGGCCTTTTTAATGGGTCGTCTCCCTAGGTTGGGACTGTGAACCGTCAACACAAAAGGGCATTTCACCCACAACCTGACGGGTGCGATCATACCAGCATTAATGCACCGGTACCCAATAGAACTCCGAAGTTAAACGTGCTTGGGTTGTAGTTGTACTAGGAAAGGTGACCCCCTTGGAAGTCATCGTGTTTCACCCTCTTTTTCATTTTTTATTGTGCCGTTCAACCATGCCAAGATGCTTAATCCGTCACATTTCTTTCCTCGAGTCCCACGACATCTTGGGCAAGACTACTTCACTTCACGGAGGGGCTGGGCTTGTAAACCGAGGTCGTGAGGCCTGTTACCTAGTCTCCGTCGCTCCGGTACCCATAACTTTTGATTCGTAAGGAGTTATGCAGCCCACAGCATATTATTATAAAGATCTCCGGGAGCTCTACGACGGGGGCAGCAAGCCTGCTCAACTGTGCCTATATTGAGAACCCAAAATCAAACACTTTCATCAGTTTTGAGCCACTTTTCTTCTATTTGTGCTATTTTTTGGTCCCGGGTCATTCGTCGTGAGCCGCGAAAAGTACGATAACTTGACTCAGGGGACATTAGAAGGGCCTATAATGCGTCGATATCTCATATTTCGAGGATGTTGGTTGTAGAAGCAAATGGGTTGTTGATAAGCCCATTGGGTCTTTTTAATGGGCCGTCTCCCTGGGCTGGGACTGTGAGCCGTCAACACATAAGGGCTTTGCACCCACAACTTGATGGGTGTGATCATACAAGCTCTAATGCACCAGATCCCATCAGAACTCAGAAGTTAAGCGTGCTTGGGAGGGAGTCGTACTAGGATAGATGACCCACTGGGAAGTCCTCGTGTTGCACCCTATTTTTCAATTTTTATTGCGCCGTTCAACCATGCCAAGATGCTTCATCCATCACATTTCTTTCCTCGAGTCCTACCGTATCTTGGGCAAGGCAACTTCACTTCACGGAGGGGCTAGGCTTGCAAACCGAGGTCGTGAGGCCAATGACCTGGTCTCCATCACTCTGGTGCCCATAACTTTTGATCCGTAAGAAGTTATACAGCCCACAGTATATCATTGGAAAGCTCTTCGGGAGTTCTACGACAGGGCCAACAAGACTTCTTGGTTGCACCTATATTCGAAACCCAAAATCAAATGTTTTCATTAGTTTTGGGCAACTTTTCTACTGTTTGCACTTTTTTTTCATCCCAGGACGTTTGTCTTGAGTCGCAAAAAGGCCGATAACCTGACTCATGGAACATTAGAGTGCCCTACTACGCGTCGATATCACATCTTGCGAGGATGTGACATTATGGAAGCAGATGGGTTGTCGAAAAGCCCATTGGGCCTTTTTAATTGGTCGTCTCCCATGGCTGGGACTGTGAACCATCAATACAAAAGGGCTTTGCACCTACAACTTGACGGGTGCTATCATACCAGTACTAATGCATCGGATCCCATCAGAACTCCGAAGTTAAGCGTGCTTGGGCAAGAGTCGTACTCGGATGGGTGACCCCCTTGGAAGTCCTCGTGTTGTACCCCCTTTTTCATTTTTTATTGAGCCGTTCATCCATGCCAAGATGCTTCATCCGTAACATTTCTTTCCTCGAGTCCCACGACATCCTAGGCAAGACAACTTCGCTTCACAGAGGGGCTGGCCTTGCAAACCGAGGTTGTGAGACCAGTGACGTGGTCTCCGTCGCTCTGGTGCCCATAACTTTTGATCTGTAAGGAGTTATGTGGCCCACAGTATATCAGTGGAAAGCTCTCTGGGAGCTCTAAGACAGGGGTAGATAGCCTACTTGGCTGTGCCTGTATTCGGACCCAAAATCAAACATTTTCATCAGTTTTGGGACACTTTTCTTCTGTTTGCACAATTTTTTCATCCCGGGTCATTCATCGTGAGTCGCGAAAAAGACGATAACCTGACTCGTGGGACATTAGAGGGCCTTACTACGCGTTGATATCACGTCTTGCGAGGATACTACATTGCGGAAGTAGATGGGTTGTCGAGATGCCTATTGGGCCTATTTAATGGGTCATCTCCCTGGGTTGGGACTGTGAACCATCAACACATAAGGGCATTATACCCACAACATGACGAGTGCGATCATTCAAGCACTAATGCACCGGATCCCATCATAACTCTGAAGTTAAGCGTGCATGGACGAGACATCTTGGGCAAGACAACATCGCTTCACAGAGGGGCTAGGCTAGCAAACTGGGGTCGTAAGTCTTGTGACATGGTCTCTATCGCTCCGGTGCCCATAACTTTTGATCCGTAAGGAGTTATGAGGCCCACAGTATATCGTTGGAAAGTTCTCCGGGAGCTCTACGACGGGCGCCGCAAGCTTGCTAGGCTGCACCTATTTTTGAAACCTAAAATCAAACGTTTTCATCAATTTTGGGCCACTTTTCTTTAGTTAACTCTATTTTTTTGTCCCTGGCTGTTCATCGTGAGCTGCGAAAAGGCCGATAACCTGACTCGCGGGATGTTAGAGGGTCCTACTACGCGTCGATATCATGTCTTGCTAGGATGCTATGTTGTGGATACAAATAGGTTGTCGATAAGCCCATTAGGACTTTTTAATAGGCCGTCTTCCTGGGCTGGGACTATGAACAGTCAATTCATAATGGCTTTGCTTCCACAACTTGACGTGTGCGATCATACAACCACTAATGCATCGGATCCTATCAGAACTCTAAAGTTAAGCGTGCTTGGGCAGGGGTCGTACTAGGATAGGTGACCCCCTGGAAAGTCCTCGTGTTGCACCCCATTTTTCATTTTTTATTGCGTCGTTCAAGCATGCCAAGATGCTTCATCCATCACATTTCTTTCCTTGAGTCCCACAGCATCTTGGGCAAGACAACTTCACTTTGTGGAGAGGTTGGGCCCGCAAACTAAGGTCGTGAGACCTATAACCTAGTCTTCGTCTCTCTGGTGCCCGTAACTTTTGATCCGTAATGAGTTATACGGCCGACAGTATATCGTTGGAAAGCTCTCCAAGATCTTTACGGCGGGGACAACAAGCTTGCTTGGTGGCGCCTGTATTTGTAACACAAAATTGAACATTTTCATCAGTTTCAAGCCTCTTTTCTTCTGTTTGCGCTATCTTTTCATCCTGAGTCGTTCGTCGTGAGCCACAAAAAGGCTGATAAACTCACTCGTGGGACATTAGCGGGCCCTACTACCTGTCAATATCACATCTTACGAGGATGCTGCATGCTGGAAGGAGATAGGTCGACGATAAGCCTATTAGGCCATTTTAATGGGTCGTCTCCCTGGGCTAGGACTATGAACCATCAACACATAAGGGCTTTGCACCCACATCTTGATGGGTGCAATCTTACAATCACTAATGCACTAGATCCCCTCAGAACTCTGAAGTTAAGCGTGCTTGGGTGGGAGTCATACTAGGATAGGTAACCCCTTGGAAAGTCCTCGTGTTGCACCCCCTTTTCATTTTTATTGCGCCGTTCAGCCATGCCAAGATGCTTCATCCATAACATTTCTTTCCTCAAGTCCAACGACATCTTAAGCAAGACAACTTCGGTTCACGGAGGGGCAGGGCTTGTAAACTGAGGTCGTGAGGCTTGTGACATGGTCTCCGTCGCTCCGGTGCCGATAAATTTTGATCCGTAAGGAGTTATGCGACCCATAGTATATCGTTGGAAAGCTCTCCGGGAGCTCTACGATGGGGGTAGCTAGCCTGCTTAGCTGTGCCTCTATTCGGAACCCAAAATCAAACATTTTTATCAGTTTCAAGCCACTTTTCTTCTGTTTGCACAGTTTTTTCGTCCCTGGTCGTTCGTCGTGAGTCGCGAAAAGGTTGATAACCTGACTCCTGGGACATTAGAGGGCCCTACTATGTGTTGATATCATGTCTTGCGAGGATGCTACATTGTGGAAGCAGATGGGTAGTCGATAAGCCCATTAGGCCTTTTTAATGGGCAGTCTCCCTAGCCTAGGACTGTGAACCGTCAACACATAAGGGCTTTGCACCTACAACTTGACGGGTACGATCATACAAGCACTAATGCACCGGAACCCATCAAAAGTCTAAAGTTAAGCATGCTTGGACTGGAGTCGTACTAGGATAGGTGATCCCCTAGGAAGTCCTCGTGTTGCACCCCATTTTCCATTTTTCATTGCGTTGTTCAGCCATGCCAAGATGCTTCATCCGTTACATTTCTTTCCTCAAGTCCTAAAGCATCTTGGACAAGACAACTTCACTTCGCGGAGGGGCTGGGCTTGCAAATCGTGGTCATGAGGCCTATGATCTGGTCTCCGTCACTCTAGTGCCCATCACGTTTGATCCGTAAGGAGTTATGCAATCCACAGTATATCATTGGAAAGGTCTCCTGGAGCTCTACGACGAGGGCAGAAGGACATTTTGTTACGCCTATTTTTGATACCCAAAATTGAATATTTGTACCATTTTTGGGCCACTTTTCTTTTAGTTGCGCTATTTTTTCATCTCGGGTCGTTCATCGTGATCCGCGACAAGGCCGATAACCTAACTCATTGGATATTAGAAGGCCTTACTATGCATCGATATCACATCTTGTGAGGATGTTGCGTTAGGGAAGCATATGGGTTGTCGATAAGCCTATTGGGCCTTTCTAATGGGCCATCTCCCTAGGCTGGGACTGTGAACCTTCAACACAAAAGGGCTTTGCACCCACAACTTGATGGGTATGATCATACCAGCACTAATGCACCAAAGCCCATCAGAACTCCAAAGTTAGGCGTGCTTGGGCAGGAGTCGTACTAGGATGTGCGACCCCCTAGGAAGTCCTCCTATTATACCACCTTTTTCAATTTTTATTGCGCCGTTCAGCCATGCCAAGATGATTAATCCATCCCATTTCTTTCCTCGAGTCCCACAAAATCTTGGGCAACACAACTTCACTTCACGGAGGGGCTAGGGTTGCAAACCGTGTTCGTGAGGCTTGTGACCTGGTCTCCGTCGCTCTAGTGCCCATAACTTTTGATCCGTAAGGAGTTATGCGGCCTACAGTACATCATTAGAAAGCTCTCCGGGAGCTCTACGATGGGGGCAGCAAGTATCCTTGGCTGTGCCTGTATACAGAACCCAAAATCAAACGTTTTCATCATATTTGGGCCAGTTTTCTTCTATTTGTGCTATTTTTTCATTCCGGGTCGTTCGTCGTGAGCCGTGAAAAAGCTGATAACATGACTCGTGGGACATTACAGGGCTTTACTACGCGTCGATATCACGTCTTGCGAGGATGCTACGTTGTGGTAGCAGATGGGTTGTTGATAAGCCCATTGGGCCTTTTTAATGGGCCTTCTCCCTGGGCTGGGACTATGAACCATCAACACAAAAGGGCTTTGCACCCACAACTTGACGGGTGCGATCATACCAGCACTAATGTACTAGATCCAATCAGAACGCCGAAGTTAAACGTGCCTCGGTGGGAGTCGTACTAGGATAGTTGACCCCTTGGGAAGTCCTCGTGTTACAACCCCTTTTTCATTTTTTATTGCGCCGTTCAGCCATGCCAATATGCTTCATCCATCACATTTCTTTCCTCGAGTCACACAATATCTTGGGTAAAACGACTTCGCTTCATGGAGGGGTTGGGCTTGCAAATCGAGGTCGTAAGGCCTGTGACTTGGTCTCCGTCGCTTCGGTGCCCATAACTTTTGATCGGTAATGAGTTATGCGGCCGACAGTATATTGTTGGAATGCTCTCTGTGAGCTCTACAACGTGGGCAGCAATCCTGCTCGGCTGTGCCTGTATTCAAAACCCAAAATCGAATGTTTTCATCAGTTTTGGGTAACTTTTCTTCTGTTTGCACAGTTTTTTCATCCCGGGTCATTCGTCGTGAGACGAAAAAAGGCTAATAACCTGACTCGTAGGACATTAGAGGGCCCTACTACGCATCGATATCACATCTTGTGAGGATGCAGCATTGTGGAAGCAGATGGGTTGTCGTTAAGCCCATTAGGCCTTTTTAATGGGCCGTCTCCCTGGGCTGGGACTGTGAATCGTCAACACATAATGGTTCGATAATAAAAATATGATGGATAAAGCATCTTGGCAAGCCTGAACGGGGCAAAGAAACAAAATGAAAAGGGGGTGCAACACGAGGACTTCCTAGGGGGTCACCCATCCTAGTACTACTGTCGTCCATGCACGCTTAACTTCGGAGTTCTGATGGGATCCGGTGCAATAGTACTGGTATGATTGCCCCCGTCATGTTAAGGGCACAAAGCCCTTTTGTGTCGTCCATTTCGCGGCTAATGACGAACGATCTGGGATGAAAAAGAAGAAAAGTGGCTAGAAACTGATGAAAACGTTTGATTTTGGGCTCCGAAAATAGGTGCAACTGAGCAGGGTTGCTTCCGCTGTCGTAGTGCTCTAAGAGAGCTTTCTAACGGTATGCTGTGCGCCGCATAACTCCTTACGGATCAAAATTTATGGCCACCGGAGTGACAGATACCAGGTCACAGGCCCTACGCCCTCAGTTTGCGGGCCCTACCTCTACGCAAAGCGAAGCTGTCTTGCCCAAGATGTCGTGGGACTCGATAATAGAAATGTGACGGATAAAGCATCTTGGAAAGCCTGAACGGGGTAAAAAAGCAAAATGAAAAGGGGGGTTCAACACGAGGACTGCCTAGGGGGTCACCCATCCTAGCACTACTCTCGCCCAAGCACGTTTAACTTCGGAGTTCTGACGTGATCCGGTGCATTAGTGCTGGTATGATCGCACTCGTCATGTTGAGGGCATAAAGCCCTTATGTGTCATCCATTTCGAGGCTAACGACGAATGATCCGGTACGAAGAAACACTGTAAAATGAATAAAAGTGGCCCAAAACTGATGAAAATGTTTGATTTTGGGCTCCGAAAATAGGTGCAACCGAGCAGGGTTGCTTCCGCTGTCGTAGAGCTCTAAGAGAGCTTTCTAACGGTATGTTGTGCACCGCATAACTCCTTACAGATAAAAAGTTATGGGCACCAGAGCAACGGGTACCAGGTAACAAGCCCCACGCCCTCGGTTTGCGGGCCCAGCCTCTACACAAAGCGAAGCTGTCTTGCAGAAGATGTCGTGAGACTCGATAAGAGAAATGTGACGGATAAAGCATCTTGTAAATCCTGAACGGGGCAAAAAAACAAAACGAAAAGGGGGGTGCAACACGAGGACTTCCCAGGGGGTCACCCATCCTAGTACTACTCTCGCCCAAGCATATTTAACTTCGGATTTCTGATGGGATTCGGTGCAATAGTACTGGTATGATCGCACCCGTCATGTTGAGGGCACAAAGCCCTTATGCATAATCCATTTCGAGGCTAACGACGAACGATCCGGTATGAAGAAACACCACAAAATGAATAAAAGTGGCCCAAAATATATGAAAAAGTTCAATTTTGGGCTCCAAAAATAGGCACAGCCGAGCAGGTTGTTGTCCCCGTCGTAGACCTCTCGGAGAGCTTTCGAACGGTATACTATGCACCGCATAACTCCTTACGGATCAAAAAATATGGGCATCGGAGTGACGGATACCTGGCCACAGGCCCCACGCCCTCGGTTTACGGCCCCAACCTTTACGCGAGGCAAAGCTGTCTTGCCCAAGATGCCGTGGGACTCGATAATAGAAATGTGATAGATAAAACATCTTGGAAAGCCTGAGCGGGCAAAAAAACAAAAAGAAAAGCGGGGTGCAACACAAGGACTTCCTAGGGGGTCACCCATCCCAGTACTACTCTCATCCGAGCACGCTTAACTTCAGAGTTCAGATGGGATCCGGTACATTAGTGCTCGTATGATCGCACCCGTCGTGTTGAGGGGACAAAGCCCTTATGTGTCGTCCATTTCGTGGGTAACGACGAATGATCCGGGATAAAGAAAAAGCGTAAAATGAATAAAACTAGCCCGAAATTGATGAAAACGTTTGATTTTGGGCTCCAAAAATAGGCACAGTCGAGTAGGCTTGCTGCCCCCGTCGTAGAGCTCTCGAAGAGCTTTCCAACGGTATGCTGTTGACCGTATAACTCCTTACGAATCAAAAGTTATGGGCACCAGAGCGACAGAGACCTGGTCACAGGCCCTGCGCCCTCGGTTTGAGGGCCCAGCCTCTGCGCGAAGCGAAGCTTTCTTGCCCAAGATGCCATGGGACTCGATAATAGAAATGTGACGAATAAAGCATCTTGGAAAGCCTGAACGTGGCCAAAAAAAAAAACAAAAATGAGGGTGCAACACGAGAACATCCTATGGGGACATCCATCCTAGTACTACTCTCACCAAGCACGCTTAACTTCGGAGTTCTGATGGGATCCGGTGCATTTGTGCTGGTATGATCACACCCGTCATGTTGAGGACACAAAGCCCTTTTGTATCGTCCATTTCATGACTAATGACGAAAGATCCGGGATGAAGAAACACAGCAAAATGAATAGAAGTGGCTCGAAATAGATGAAAAAGTTTGATTTTGCCCTCAAAAAATAGACAAAGTCGAGCAGCCTTGCTGCCCTTGTCGTAGAGCTCTCGGAGAGACAGATACGTGGTCACAGGCCCCACGCCCTCGGTTTGCAGGCCAAGCCTCTACACTAAGCGAAGCTGTCTTGCCCAAGATGTCGTGGGACTCAATAATAGAAATGTGACAGATAAAGCAACTTGGAAAGCCTGAACGGGGCAAAAAAACAAAATGAAAAGTGGGGTGCAACACTAGGACATCCCAGGGGGTCACCGATCCTAGTACTACTCTCGTCCAAGCGCGCTTAACTTTGGAGTTCTGATGGGATCCAGTGCATTAGAGCTGGTATGATCGCAACCGTCATGCTGAGGGAACAAAACCCTTATGTGTCATCCATTTCCTGGCTTACGGCGAAGTATCCAGAATGAAAAAACACCGCAAAATAAATAAAAGTGGCCCAAAACTGATGTAAACGTTCGATTTTAGGGTCTAAAAATAGGCGCAACCGAGCAGACTTACTTCCCATGTCGTAGAGCTCTCGGAGAGCTTTCTAATAGTATGTTGTGCGCCGCATAACTCCTTACGGATCAAAAGTTATGGGCACCGGAGCGATGGATAACAGGTCACACGCCCTACGCCCTCGGTTTGCGGGCCTAGCCTCTACACGTAGCGAAGCTATCTTGCCCAAGATGCCGTGGGACTCGATAATAGAAATGTGACGGATAAAGCATTTTGGAAAGCCTGAATGGGGCAAAACAACAAAACGAAAAGGAGGGTGCAACACGAGGACTTCCTAGGGGGTCACCCATCCTAGTACTACTCTCGCCCAAGCACGCTTAACTTCGGAGTTCGGACATGATCCGGTGCATTATTGCTGGTATGATCGCACCCATCATGTTGAGGGCACCAAGCCCTTATGTGTCATCCTTTTCGAGGCTAACGACGAAGGATCCGGTCCGAAGAAACACCGTAAAATGAATAAAAGTGGCCCAAAACTGAGGAAAACGTTTGATTTTGTGCTACAAAAATAGGTTCAGCCGAGTAGGCTTGCTGCCTCCGTCGTAGAGCTCTCGGAGAGATTTTCAATGGTATGTTGTACGCCGTATAACTCCTTACGGATCAAATGTTATGGGCACCGGAGCGACGGATACCAGGTCACAAGCCCCACGCCCTCGGTATGCGGGCCCAACCTCTACACGAAGTGAAGTTGTCTTGTAGAAGATGCCGTGAGACTCGATAATAGAAATGTGACAGATAAAACATATTGGAAATCATGAATGGGCAAGAAAACAAAACGAAAAGGGGGGTACAACACGAGGACTTCCCAAGGGGTCACCCATCCTAGTACTACTCTAGCCCAAGCATGCTTAACTTCGGAATTATGATGGGATCCAGTGCATTAGTGCTGGTATGATCACACCCGTCATGTTGAGGGCATAAAGCCCTTATGTGTCCTCCATTTCGAGGCTAACGACGAACGATCCGGTATGAAGAAACACCCTAAAATGAATAAAAGTCGCCCAAAATAGATGAAAAAGTTTGATTTTGGGCTCTGAAAATAGGTGCAACTGAGCAGGCATGCTGCCTCCGTCGTAGAGCTCTCGGAGAGCTTTCCAACGGTATGCTGAACGCCGCATAACTCCTTACGGATCAAATGTTATGGGCACCGGAGCGACGAATTCCTGGTCACAGGCCCCACGCCCTCGATTTGCGGGCCCAGCATCTACGTGAAGCGAAGCTGTCATGTCCAAGATGCCGTGGGACTCGAGAACATAAATGTGACAGATAAAGCATCTTGGAAAGCCAGAGTGGGGCAAAAAAGCAAAACGAAAAGCGGGTTGCAACACGAGGACTTCCTAAGGGTTCACCCATCCTAGTACTACTCTCGTCCATGCACACTTAACTTCGGAGTTCTGATGGGATTTGGTGCATTAGTACTCGTATGATCGCACCCATCATGTTGAGAGCACAAAGCCCTTATATATCGTCCATTTTGTGCCTAACGATGAACTATCCGGGACGAAGAAACATCACAAAATGAATAAAAGTAGCCCAAAACTAATGAAAATGTTCAATTTTGGGCTCTGAAAACAAGCGCTGTCCAACAGGCTTGCTGCCCCTGTCGTTCAACCCTCGATGAGCTTTCCAACTATATGTTGTGCACCGCGTAACTCCTCACGGATCAAAAGTTATGGGCATCAGAACAACAAATACCTTGTCATAGGCCCCACGTCCTCGGTTTGCTGGCCCAACCTCTACGCGAAGCGAAGCTCTCCTGCCCAAGATGCTTTGTGACTCGATAATAGAAATGTGACGGATAAAGCATCTTGGCAAGCCCGAACGGGGCAAAAAAAAAACAAAAAGGAAGGTACAACACAAGGACTTCCTAGGGGGTCACCCATCCTAGTACTACTATCACCCAAGCACGCTTAACTTCGAAGTTCTGATGGGATTCGATGCATTAGTGCTGGTATGATCGCACCCGTCATGTTGAGGGGACAAAATCCTCTTGTGTCGTCCATTTCGCGGCTAACGACAAACAATCCGGGATGAAAAAATAGCGCAAAAAGATGAAAAGTGGCGCAACAATGATGAAAACGTTTGATTTTGGGCTCAGAGAATAGGCACAGCCTAACAGGCTTGTTGTCCCTGTCGTAGAGCTCTTGGAGAGCTTTCTAACGGTATGTTGTATGCCGCATAACTCCATACGGATCAAAAGCTATGGGCACTGGAGCGATGGATACCTGGTCACAAGCCCTACGCCCTCGGTTTACGGGCTGAGCCTCGACGCCAAGCGAAGCTGTCTTGCCCAAGATGCTATGGAACTTGAAAATAGAAATGTGACATATAAAGCATATGGGCAAGCCTGAACGTGGCAAAAAAACAAAACGAAAAAGGGGGTGCAACACGAGGACTTCCCAGGGGGTCAACCATCCTAGTACTACTCTTGCCCAAGCACGCTTAACTTCGGAGTTCTGTTGTGATCCGGTGCATTAGTGCTGGTGTGATCGCACCCGTCATGTTGAGGGCACAAAGCCCTTATGTGTCTTCCATTTCGCGGCTAACGACGAACGATCTAGGACAAAGAAACAGAGCAAAATGAATAAAAGTGGCCCAAAACTAATGAAAACATTCGTTCTTGGGCTTCGAAAATAGGCGCAGCTGAGCAAGCTTGTTGCCTCCGTTGTAGAGCTCTCGGAGAGTTTTACAACAGTATGTTGTACGCCGCATAACTTCTTACGGAACAAAAGTTATGGGCATCGGAGCGATGGATACATGGTTACAGGCCCCACGCCGTCAATTTGTTGTCCCAGCCACTACGCGAAGCGAAGCTGTCTTGCACAAGATGCCGTGGGACTCGATAATAGAGATGTGACAGATAAAGAATCTTGGAAATCCTAAACGGGGCAAAAAAACAAAACGAAAAGGGGGTGCAACACGAGGACTGCCCAAGGGGTCACCCATCCCAGTACTACTCTCGCCCAAGCACTCTTAACTTCAGAGTTCTGATGGGATTCGGTGCATTAGTGCTGCTATGATTGCACCCGTCATGTTGAGGGGACAAAGCCCTCTTCTTTCGTCCATTTCACGGCTAACGACGAACGATCCGGGAGGAAGAAACAGCGTAGAAAGATGAAAAGTGGCCAAAAAATGATGAAAACGTTCGATTTTGGGCTCCAAAAATAGGTGCAGCCTAGCAGGCTTGCTGCCCCCATCGTAGATCTCTCGGAGAGCTTTCTGACAGTATGCTGTGTGCCGGAGAACTACATACGAATCAAAAGTTTTAGGCACCGGAGCGACGGATACCTGGTCACAGGCCCTACACCTTCGATTTACGAGCCAAGCCTCTACGCCAAGCAAATATTTCTTGCCCAAGATGCTGTGGGACTCGATAATAGAAATGTGATGGATAAAGCAACTAGGCAAGCCTGAACAGGGCAAAAAAATAAAACGAAAAGGGGGGTGCAACACGAGGACTTCCCAGGGGGTCACCCATCCTAGTACTACTCTTGCCTAAGCATGCTTAACTTCAGAGTTCTGATGTGATCCGGTGCATTAGTGATGGTATGATCGTACCTGTCATGTTGAGGGCACAAAGCCCTTATGTGTCTTCCATTTCGCGGCAAATGACGAACGATCCGGGATGAAGAAACACCGTAAAATGAATAAAAGTGGCTAAAACTAATGTAAATGTTTGATTTTAGGCTCCAGAAATAGGCGCAGACGAGTAGGCTTGCTACCCCCGTCGTAGAGCTCTCAGAAAGCTTTCCAACCGTATGCTGTGCACCGCATAACTCCTTACAGATCAAAAGTTATGGGCATCGGAGTGACAAATAATTGGTCACAGGCCCTACGCCCTCGATTTGCAGGCCCAGCCTCTACGTGAAACGAAGCTGTCTTGCCCAAGATGCCGTGGGACTGGATAATAGAAATGTGATAGATAAAGCATCTTGGAAAGCATGAACGGGGCAAAAAAATAAAACGAAAAGGAGGGTGCAACACGAGGACTTCCCAGCGGGTTACCCATTCTAGTACTACTCTCCACCAAGCACGCTTAACTTCAGAGTTTTGATGGGATCCAATGCATCAGTGCTTGTATTATCACACCGTCATGTTGAGGGCAAAAAGCCCTTTTGTGTCGTCCATTTCGCGACTAACGACGAACGATCCGGGATGAAAAAACACCGCAAAAATAAGAAAAGTGGCCAAAAATTGATGAAAGCATTGGATTTTGAGCTCCGATAATAGGTGCAGCCGAGCAGGCTTGCTCCCTCTGTCGTAGAGCTCTCGGAGAGCTTTCTAACCATATGTTGTGCGCCGCATAACTCCTCATGGATCAAAAGTTATGGTCACCGGAGTGAAGGATACCAGATCACAGGCCCTATGCCATCGGTTTGCGGGCCCAGCCTCTATAGGAAGCAAAGCTATCTTGCACAAGATGCCGTGGGACTCGATAATAGAAATGTGACGGATAAAGCATCTTGGAAATCATGAACAGGGCAAAAAAACAAAACGAAAATGGGGGTGCAACACGAGGACTTCCCAGGGGGTCAGCCATCCTAGTACTACTCTCGCCCAAGCATGCTTAACTTTAGAGTTCTGAGGACCCGGTACAATAGTACTAGTATGAATGTACCCGTTATGTTGAGGGCATAAAGCCCTTATGTGTCGTCCATTTTAAGGCTAACGATGAACGATCTGGTATAATGAAACACCGCAAAATGAATAAAAATGGCCCAAAACGGATGAAAAATTTTGATTTTGGGCTCCGAAATAGGCACAGTCGAGCAGGTTTGCTTTCCCCGTCGTAGAGCTCTCGGAGAGCTTTCCAACGGTTTGCTGTCCACTGTATAACTCCTTATGGATAAAAAGTTATGGGCATCGGAGCGACGAATTCCTAGTAACAGGCCCTACACCCTCGGTTTGCGGGCCCAGCCTCTACGTGAAGCGAAGCTGTCTTGCCCAAGATGTCGTGGGACTCGATAACATAAATGTGACGGATAAAGCATTTTGGAAAGCCTGAGCGGGGAAAAAGAACAAAACGAAAAGCGGGGTGCAACACGAGGACTTCCCAGGGGGTCACCTATCCTTGTACTACTCTCGTCCAATAACGTTTAACTTCGGAGTTCTGATGGAATCTTGTGCATTAGTGCTCATTTGATCCCACATGTCATGTTGAGAGCACAAAGCCCCTATGTGTCATCCATTTTGCGGCTAACGACGAACTATCCGGGATAAAGAAACACTTCAAAATGAATAAAAGTGGACTGAAACTGAAGAAAATGTTCAATTTTGGTCTCCAAAAATAGGCGCAGTTGAGCAGGCTTGCTGCCCCCGCCGTAGAGCTCTTGGGGAGCTTTCCAACGAGATGTTGTGCACTGCTTAACTCCTCACGGATCAAAAGATATGGGCACCGGAGCAACAGATACCAAGTCACAGGCCCTAGGCCCTCAGTTTGCGGGCCTAGCCTCTACATGATGCGAAGATCTCTTGCCCAAGATGCTGTGTGACTCGATAATAGAAACGTGATGGATAAAGCATCTTGGCAAGCCTGAACGGGGCAAAAAACAAACGAAAAGGGGGGTGCAACACGAGGACTGCCTATGGGGTCACCCATCCTAGTACTACTCTCGCCCAAGCACGCTTAACTTCGGAGTTATGATGGGATCCAGTGCATTAGTGCTGGTATGATCGCACCCATCATGTTGAGGGGACAATGCCCTTTTGTGTTGTCTATTTCACGGCTGACGACAAATGATCCGGGAAGAAGAAACAGCGCAAAAAGATGTAAAGTGGCCCGACACTGATGAAAACGTTCGATTTTGTACTTAAAAAATTGGCGCAGCAGAGCAGGCTTGCTATCCCCATCGTAGAGATCTCAAAGTGCTTTCCAACGGTATGCTGTGCGCCGTATAACTCCTTACAGATCAAAAGTTAAGGGCACTAGATCGAAGGATACCAGGTCACATGACCCATGCCCTCGGTTTGCTGACCCAACTTCTACACGAAGCGAAGCTACCTTGCACAAGATGTCGTGGGACTCGATAATAGAAATGTGACGGATAAAGTATCTTAGAAATCCTGAACGAGGCAAAAAAACAAAACGAAAAGGGGGGTGCAACACGAGGACTTCCCAAGGGGTCACCCATCCTAGTACTACTCTCGCCCAAGCACGCTTAACTTTGGAGTTCGGATGGGATCCAGTGCATTAGTGTTGGTATGATCACACCCGTCATGTTGAGGGCACAAAGCCCTTCTGTGTCATCCATTTCGAGGCTAACGACGAATGATCCTGTACGAAGAAAGACCATAAAATGAGTAAAAGAGGCCCAAAACAAATGAAAACGTTCAATTTTGGGCTTTGAAAATAGGCGCAGCCGATTAGGCTTGCTGCCCCCGTCGTAGAGCTCTCGAAGAGCTTTCCAACGGTATGCTATGCAACGCATAACTCCTTACGGATCAAAAGTTATGGGCACTTGAGCGACAAATACCTGGTCACAGGCCCCACGCCCTCGGTTTGCGGGCCCAACCTCTTCGCGAAGCGAAGCTATCTTGCCCAATATGCCGTGGGACTCGATAATAGAAATGTGAAGGATAAAGCATCTTGGAAAGCCTGAACGGGGCAAAAAAACAAAACGAAAAGCGGGGTGCAACACGAGGACTTCCAAGGAGGTCACCCATCCTAGTGCTACTTTCGTCCAAGCGCGCTTAACTTCGGAGTTCTGATGGGATCCGGTGCATTAGTGCTCGTATAATCGCACCTGTCATGTTGAGAGCACAAAGCCCTTATGTGTCGTCCATTTCGTGGCTAATGAAGAACTATCAGGGACGAAAAAATACCGCAAATTGAATAAAAGTGGCCTAAAACTGATGAAAATGTTTGATTTTTGACTCCGAAAATAAGCGCGGCTGAGCGGGCTTGCTACCACCGTCGTAGAGCTCTCGAAGAGCTTTCCAACGTTATGCTGCACACCGCATAACTCCTTACGGATCAAAAGTTATGGGTACTGGAGCGATGGAGACCTAGTCACAGGCCCCATGCTCTCGGTTTACAGGCCCAGCCTCTACGTGAAGCGAAGTTGTCTTGCCCAAGATGCCGTGGGACTCGATAATAGAAATGTGACGGATAAAGCATCTTGGCAAGCCTAAACGGGGCAAACAAACAAAACAAAAAGGGGGTGCAACATGAGGACTTTCCAGGGGGTCACCCATCCTAGTACTACTCTCGCCCAAGCACGCTTAACTTCAGAGTTCTGATGTGATCCGGTGCATTAGTGCTGGTAGGATCGCACCAGTCATGTTGAGGGCACAAAGCCATTATGTGTCGTCCATTTCACGGCTAACGATGAACGATCCGAGACAAAGAAACCGAGCGAAATGAATAAAAGTGGCCCAAAACTGATTAAAACGTTCGATTTTGGGCTTCGAAAACAGGCGCAGCCGAGCAGGCTTGCTGCCTCCATATTAAAACTCTCAAATAGCTTTCCAACTGTATGCTGTGCGGTGTATAACTCCTTACGAATCAAAAGTTATGGGCAACAGAGCGACGGATACCAAGTCACAGGCCCCACGCCCTCGGTTTACGGACCCAGCCTCTACGCGAAGCGAAGTTGTCTTGCACAAGATGCGGTGGGACTCGATAACAAAAATGTGATAGATAAAACATCTTGGAAAGCCTGAACGAGGCAAAAAAACAAAATGAAAAAGGGGGTGCAACACGAAGACTTCACAGGGGGTCACCCATCCTAATACTACTCTCGCCCAAGCTCGCTTAACTTTGGAGTTCTGATGGGATCCGGTGCATTAGTACTAGTATGATCAGACCTGTCATGTTGAGGGCAAAAAACCCCTTTAGTGTAATCCATTTCGAGGCTAATGACGAATGATCCGGTACGAAGAAACACCGTAAAATGAATAAAAGTGGCCCGAAACTGATGAAAACATTCGATTTTGGTCTCCGAAAACATGTGCTGCTTAGTAGGCTTACCGCCCTTGTCGTAGAGCTTTGGGAAAACTTTCCAACGGTATGCTGTGCGGCGCATAACTCCTTACGGATTAAAAGTTATGGGCACCGGAGCGACGGATACTTGGTCACAGGCCCCATGCCCTCGGTTTGCGGGCCCAGCCTTTAAGCGAATTGAAGTTGTCTTGCCTAAGATGCCGTGGACTCGATAATAGAAATGTGATAGATAAAGCATATTGGAAAGCCTGAACAGGGCAAAAAAATAGAACGAAAAGCGGGGTGCAACACGAGGACCCATCCTAGTACTACTCTTGCCCAAGCACACTTAACTTCGTAGTTCTGATGGGATCAAGTACATTGGTGCTGGTATGATCGCACCCGTCATGTTGAGGGGAAAAAGCCCTTTAGTATCGTACATTTCACAGCTAACGACGAATGATCCGGGACAAAGAAACAGCGTAAAAATATGAAAAGTGGCACAAAATTGATGAAAACGTTTGATTTTGGGCTCTGAAAACTGGCACAGCTTAGCAAGCTTGCTGCCCCCGTCGTAGAGCTCTCGGAGAGATTTGCAACGGTATGCTGTGCGCTGCATAACTCTTTGCGGATCAAAAGTTATGGGCACTGGAGCGATGAAGACCTAGTCACAAGCCCCACGCCCTCGGTTTACGAGCCCAGCCTCTGCGCAAAGTGAAGCTGTCTTGTCCAAGATGTCGTGGGACTCGATAATAGAAATGAGACGAATAAAACATCTTGGCAAGCCTGAACAGGGAAAAAACAAACAAAAAAGGGGGTTCAACACAAGGACTGCCTATGGGGTCATCCATCCTAGTACTACTCTCGCCCAAGCATGCTTAACTTCGGAGTTCTGATAGGATCCAGTGCATTAGTGCTGGTATGTTCGCACGTGTCATGTTGAGGGGACAATTCCCTTTTGTGTCGCCTATTTCGCGGCTTATGACGAATGATCCGGGAAGAAGAAACAGCGCAAAAAGATGAAAAGTGGCCCGACACTGATGAAAATGTTCAATTTTGGGCTCCAAAAATAGGCGCAGCATAACAGGCTTGCTGCCTCCGTCGTAGAGCTCTCGAAAAACTTCTTAACGGTATACTATGCGTCGTATAACTCCTTACGGATCAAAAGTTATGGTCACCAGAGCGACGGATACCAGATCACAGGCCCAATGCCCTAGGTTTGCGGGCCCTGCCTCTACGCGAAGCGAAGCTGTGTTGCCCAAGATGCCATAGAACTCGATAGTAGCAATGTGACGGATAAATCATCTTGGCAAGCCTGAACGGGGCAAAAAACCAAACGAAAAGGGGGGGGGGTAAAACACGAGGACTTCCCAAGCGTTCACCCATCCTAGTACTGCTCTTGCCCAAGCACGCTTAACTTCAGAGTTCGGATGTGATCTAGTGCATTAGTGCTAGTATGATCGTACCCGTCATGTTGAGGGCACAAAGCCCTTATATGTCGTACATTTTGCGGCTAACGACGAATGATTCGTGATGAAGAAACAGCGTAAAATGAATAAAAGTGACCCAAAATGGATGAAAACGTTCGATTTTGGGCTTCAAAAATTGGCGTAGCCGAGCAGGCTTGTTGCATCAATCGTAGAGCTCTCGGAGAGCTTTCCAACAATATGCTGTATACCGCATAACTCCTTACGGATCAAAAGTTATGGGCACCAGAGCGAAGGTTACCAGGTCACAGGCCCTACGCCCTCAGTTTGCGGGCCCATCCACTACGCGAAGCGAAGATGTCTTGCACAAGATGCCGTGGGACTCGATAATAGAAATGTGACGGATAAAGCATCTTGGAAATCCTGAATGGGGCAAAAAAACAAAACGAAAAGGGGGGTGCAACACAAGGACTTCCCAAGGGGTCGCCCATCCTAGTACTACTCTTGCCCAAGCACGCTAATCTTCGGTGGTCTGATGGGATCTGGTATATTAGTGCTAGTATAATTGCACACGTCATGTTGAGGGCACAAAGCCCTTATGTGTCGTCCATTTTGCGGTTTACGACGAACGATCCGGGTGGAAGAAACAGCGCAAAAAGATGAAAAATGCCCAAAAATAATGAAAACATTTGAATTTGGGGTCCGAAAACAAGCGTAGCCGAGCAGGCTTATAGCCCCCATCTTAGAGCTCTCGGAGAGCTTTCCAATGGTATGTTGTGCGTCACATAACTCTTTGCGGAACAAAAGTTATGGGCACCGGAGCGATAGAGACTTGGTCACAGGCCCTACGCACTCGGTTTACGGTCTCAGCCTCTACATGAAGCTGAGCTGTCTTGCCCAAGAAGCCGTGGGACTTGATATTAGAAATGTGACAGATAAAGCATCTTGGCAAGCCTGAACGGGGCAAAAAAACAAAACGAAAAAGGGGGTGCAACACAAGGACTTCCCAGGTCACCCATCCTAGTACTACTCTCGTCCGAGCACCCTTAACTTTGAAGTTCTAATGGGATCCTGTGCAATAGTGTTGGTATGATCGCACCCGTCATGTTGAGGGCACAAAGCCCTTTTGTGTCGTCCATTTTGCGGCTAACGACGAATGATCCGTGATGAAGAAATAGTGCAAAATGAATAAAAGTGGCCACAAACTGATGAAAACGTTCGATTTTGGGCTCCGAAAGCAGGCGCAGCCGAGCAGGCTTGCTTCCCTCGTCGTAGAGCTCTCGTAGAGCTTTCTACTAGTATACTGTGCACCGTATAACTCTTTATGGATCAAAAGTTATGGGCACCAGAGTGACAGATACCAGGTCACAAGCCCCACGCCCCCGTTTTGCGGGCCCAGCCTCTACGCAGAGCGAAGATGTCTTGCCCAAGTTGTCGTGGGACTCGATAATAGAAATGTGAAGGATAAAGCATCTTGGAAAACCTAAACGGGGCAAAAAAAGAAAACGAAAAGGAGGGTGCAACACGAGGACTTCCCAGGAGATCACCCATCCTAGTACTACTCTCGTCCAAGCACGCTTAACTTCGGAGTGCTGATGGGATCCGGTGCATTAGTGTTTGTATGATCGCACCCGTCATGTTGAGGGCAAAAAGCCCTTTTGTGTTATCCATTTTGCGGCTAACGACGAACGATATGGGATGAAGAAACAGCGCAAAATGAAGAAAAATTGTCAGAAACTGATGAAAACGTTCGATTTTGGGCTCCGAAAATAGGCGCAGCCGAGCAGGCTTGTTTCCCTATTTTAGAGCTCTTGGAGAGCTTTCTAACAGTATGCTGTGCACCGCATAACTCCTACGGATCAAAAGTTATGGTCACCGGAGCGACGAATACTAAGTCATAGCCCCTACGCCCTCGGTTTACGGGCCCAACCTCTACACAAAGTAAAGCTGTCATGCCCAAGATGCCGTGGGAGTCGATATTAGAAATGTGACGGATAAAGCATCTTGGCAAGCCTGAACGAGGCAAAAAACCAAAACGAAAAGGAGGGGGCAACACGAGGACTTCCCACGGGGTCACCCATCCTAGTACTGCTCTCGCCCATGCACACTTAACTTCAAAGTTCTAATGTAATCTGGTGCATTAGTGCCGGTCTTATCGCACCCCTCATGTTGAGGGCACAAAGCCCTTATGTGTCATCCATTTCGCGGGTAACGACGAACGATCCGGGACGAAGAAATAGAGCAAAATGAATAAAAATGGCCCAAAACTAATGAAAACATTCGATTTTGGGCTCCAAAAACAGGCACAGCCGAGCAGGCTTGATATCTCCATCGTACAGCTCTCGGAGAGCCTTTAAACGGTATGATGGGCGCCGCATAACTCATTTCGGATCAAAAGTTATGGGTACCGTAGTGACGGATACCAGGTCACAGGCCCTACGCCTTCGGTTTTCGGACCCAGCCTCTACGCAAAGCGAAGCTGTCTTGCAGAAGATGCCGTGGGACTCGATAATAGAAATGCGACGAATAAAGCATCTTGGAAATCCTGAACGGGGCAAAAAAATAAAACGAAAAGTGGGGTGCAACATGAGGACTTCCTAGGGGGTTATCCATCCTTGTACTACTCTCATCCAAGCACGCTTAACTTAGGAGTTTTGATGGGATCCAGTGCATTAGTGCTGGTATTATCGCACCCGTCATGTTGAGGGCATAAAGCCCTTATGTGCCATCCATTTTGAGGCTAACAACGAATGATCCGGCACGAAGAAACACCGTAAACTGAATAAAAGTGGCCCAAAACTAATGAAAAAGTTCGATTTTGGGCTTCAAAAATAGGCACAGCTAGGCAGGCTTGCTGCCCTCGTCGTAGAGCTCTCGAAGAGCTTTCCAACGGTATGCTGTGTACCACATAACTCCTTACGGATCGAAAGTTATGGGCACCGGAGCGACGGATACCTGGTCACAGGCCCCACACCCTCAGTTTGCGAGCCTAGCCTCTATGCGAAGTGAAGATGTCTTGCCCAAGATGCCGTGGGACTCAATAATAGAAATGTGATGGATAAAGCATCTTGGAAAGCCTGAATGGGGCAAAAAAAATGAAACAAAAAGCGGGGTGCAACACAAGGACTTCCAAAGGGGTCACCCATCCTAGTACTACTCTCGTCCAAGCACGCTTAACTTCGGAGTTCTGATGGGATCTGGTGCATTAGTACTCGTATGATCGTACCCGTTATGTTGAGGGCACAAAGCAATTATGTGTCATCCATTTCGAGGCTAACGACGAACGATCCGATACGAAAAAACACTGCAAAATGAATAAAAATGGCCCAGAACTAATGAAAATGTTCTATTTTGGACTCCAAAAATAGGCACAGCCTAGCAGGCTGGCTACCCCAGTTGTAAAGCACTTGGAGAGCATTCCAACGGTATGCTGTGCGGTGTATAACTCCTTGGGGATTAAAAGTTATGGGCACCGGTGCGACAGATACCTGGTCAGAGGCCCTACGCCCTCGGTTTGCGGGCCCAACCTCTACGCAAAGCGAAGCTGTCTTGCCCAAGATGCTGTGGAACTCTATAATAGAAATGTGACAGATAAAGCATCTTCGAAAGCCTGAACGGGGCAAAAAAACAAAACGAAAAGCGGGGTGCAACACGAGGACTTCCCAAGGGGTCATCCATCCTTGTACTTCTATCGCCCAAGCACGCTTAACTTCGGAGTTCTGATGGGATCCGGTGCATCAGTGCTAGTATGATCGCACCTGACATGTTGAGGGGACAAAGCCTTTTTGTCTTGTACATTTCGCGGCTAATGACAAACTATCCGGGACAAAGGCATAACTCAAAAAGATGAAAAGTGGCCTGAAACTGATGAAAACGTTCGATTTTGGGCTCTGAAAATAGGCGTAGCCAGGTAGGCTTGCAGCCTCCGTCGTAGTGCTCTTGGAAAGCTTACAAATTGTATGTTTTGCACCGTATAACTCTTTGCAGATCAAAAGCTATGGGCACTAGAGCGACAGAGACCTGGTCACAAGCCCCACGCCCTTGGTTTGTGGGCCCATCCTCTACGCGAAGTGAAGATGTCATGCCCAAGATGTCGTGGGACTCGATAATAGAAATGTGATGGATAAAGCATCTTGGAAAGCCTGAATGGGGCAAAATTACAAAACGAAAAGGGGGGTGCAACACGATGACTTCCCAGGGGGTTACCCATCTTAGTACTGCTCTAGCCCAAGCACTATTAACTTCGGTGTTCTGATATGATCCGGTGCATTAGTGCTTGTATGATCGCACCCGTCATGTTGAGGGCACAAAGCCGTTTTGTGTCATCCATTTTACGGCTAACGATGAACGATCTGGGATAAAGAAACAGTACAAAGAGAAGAAAAGAGGCCAAAAATTGATGAAAACGTTCAATTTTGGACTCTGAAAATAGGCGTAGCCAAGCAGGCTTGCTTCCCTTGTCGTAAAGCTATCGGAGAGCTTTCTAACAGCATGTTGTACGCTACATAACTCCTTACGGTTCAAAAGTTATGGTCACCGGAGTGACGGATACTAGGTCACAGGCCCTACGCCCTCGATTTGCGGGCCCTGCCTCTGCGCGAATCGAAGCTGTCTTGCCCAAGATGCCGTGGGACTCGATAATAGAAATGTGATAGATAAAACATCTTGGCAAGCCTGATCGGGCAAAAAAAACAAAACGAAAAGGGGGGTGCAACACGAGGACTTCCCAGGGGATCACCCATCATATTACTACTCTCGCCCAAGTACGCTTAACTTCGGAGTTCTGAGTGATCTGGTGCATTAGTACTGGTATGATTGTACCCGTCATGTTGAGGGTACAAAGCCCTCATGTGTCGTCCATTTTATGGTTAACGACGAACGATCCGGGAGAAAGAAACAGCGCAAAATGAATAAAAGTGGCCCAAAATTGTTGAAAACGTTAGATTTTGGGCTCCTAAAATAGGCACAGCTGAGCAGGCTTGTTGCCTCCGTCGTAGAGCTCTCGTAAACCTTTCCAACGTTATGCTGTGCACCGTATAACTCCTTACGAATCAAAAGTTATGGGCACCAGAGCGACGGATACCAAGTCACAGGCCACACGCCCTTGGTTTGCGAGCCCAGCCTCTACGCGAAGCGAAGCTGTCTTGCCCAAGATGCCGTGGGACTCGGTAATAGAAATGTCACGTATAAAGCATCTTGGAAAGCCTGACCGAGGCAAAAAACAAAACGAAAAGCGGGGTACAACACGAGGATTTCCCAGGGGGCCACCCATCCTAGTACTACTCTCGTCCAAGAACGCTTAACTTCAGAGTTCTAATGGGATCCAGTGCATTAGTGCTGGTATGATCGTACCCGTCATGATGAGGGCACAAAGCCCTTATGTGTCGTCCATTTTGCGACTAACGACGAACGATCCGGGACGAAAAAATAGAGCAAAATGAATAAAAATGGCTCAAAACTGATGAAAACTTTCGATTTTGGGCTTCGAAAATAGGCACAACCAAGCAGGCTTGCGGTTTCCATCGTAGAGCTCTCGGAGAGCCTTTAAACGGTATGATGTGAGCCACACAACTCCTTACGGATCAAAAGTTATGGGCACCGGAGCGACGGATACCAAGTCACAGGCCCGATGCCCTCGGTTTTCGGACCCTGCCTCTACGCGAAGCGAAACTGTCTTGCCTAAGATGCTGTGGGACTCAATAATAAATTGTGAATGATAAAGCATCTTGGCAAGCCAGATCGGGGTAAAAAAACAAAACGAAAAGGGGGGTGCAACAAGAGGGCTTCCCAGGGCGTCACCTATCCTAGTACTGCTCTCGCCCAAGCACGCTTAACTTCAAAGTTCTGATGTGATTTAGTGCATTAGTGTTGGTATGATCGCACCCGTCATATTATGGGCACAAAGCCCTTATGTGTCATCCATTTTGAGGGTAACGACGAACGATCTGGTACAAAAAAATACCATAAAGTGAATAAAAATAGCCGAAAACTGATGAAAACATTCAATTTTGGGCTCCAAAAACTGAGGCAGCTAAGCAAGCCTGTGGCCCCCGTCGTAGAGCTCTCGGAGAGCTTTGTAATGGTATGCTTTGCACTGCACAACTCCTTACAGATCAAAAGTTATGGGCACCGGAGCGATAGATACCAGGTCATTGGCCCCATGCCCTCGGTTTGCGGGCCCAGCCTCTACGCGAAACAACGCTGTCTTGACCAAGATGTCGTGGGACTCAGTAATAGAAATGTGACGGATAAAGCATCTTGGAAAGCTTGAACGGGGCAAAAAAATGAAACGAAAAGCGCGGTGCAACCCGAGGACTTCCAAGTGGGTCACCCATCTTAGTATTACTCTCGTCCAAGCATGCTTAACTTCGTAGTTCTGATGGGATCTGGTGCATTAGTGCTCGTATGATCGCACCTGTCATGTTGAAGGCATAAAGCCCTTATGTGTCGTCCATTTCGAGGCTAACGACGAATGATCCGGTACGAAGAAACACCGCAAAATGAATAAAAGTGGCCCAAAACTGATGAAAATGTTCGATTTTGGGCTTCAAAAATAGGCTGGCTGCCCTCGTCGTAGAGCTCTCGAAGAGCTTTCCGACAGTATGTTGTGCGGCGCATAACTCCTTACGGATTAAAAGTTATGGGCACTAGAGCGACAGATACCTGGTCACAGGCCCCACGCCCTCGGTTTGCGGGCCCAACCTCTACTTGAAGCGAAGCTGTCTTGCGCAAGATGCCGTGGAAATTGATAATAGAAATGTGACGGATAAAGCATCTTGGAAAGCCTACACGGGGCAAAAAAACAAAACGAAAAGCGGGGTGCAACACGAGGACTTCCGAGGGGGTCACCCATCCTTGTACTACTCTCGCCCAAGCACGCTTAACTTCGGAGTTCTAATGGGATCCGGTGGATCAATGTTGGTATGATCGCACCCGTCATGTTGAGGGGACAAAGCCTTTTTGTGTCTTGCGTTTTGCGGCTAACGACGAACGATCCGCGAGGAAGAAACATTGCAAAAAGATGAAAAGTGTCCTGAAACTGATGTAAATGTTCGATTTTGGGCTCTAAAAACAGGCGTAGCTGGGCAGGCTTGCAGCCCCCGTCGTAGAGCTCTCGAAGAGCTTTCTAACGGTATGCTTTGCGCCGCATAATTGTTTTTGGATCAAAAGTTATGGGCACCGGACCGACAGAGACCTGGTCACAAGCCCCACGCCCTCGGTTTGCGGGCCCAGCCTCTACGCGAAGTGAAGATGTCATGCCCAAGATGTCGTGGGACTCGAGAATTGAAATGTGACGGATAAAAAATCTTGGAAAGCCTAAACGGGGCAAAAAAACAAAACAAAATGGGCGGTGCAACACGAGGAATTCCTAGGGGGTCACCCATCCTAGTACTGCTCTCGTCCAAGCACGCTTAACTTCGGAGTTCTGATGTGAACCGGTGCATTAGTGCTGGTATGATCACACCCGTCATGTTGAGGGCACAAAGCCCTTTTGTGGTATTCATTTCGCAGCTAACGACAAACGATCCGGTACGAAAAAATAGCACAAAATGAATAAAAGTGGCCCAAAACTGATGAAAATGTTCAATTTTGGGCCCCGAAAACGTACAGCCTATCAGGCTAGATGTGCCCGTCGTAGAGCTCTCGGAGAGCTTTCCAACGGTATGCTGTGTGGCGCATAACTCCTTACGGATGAAAAGTTATATGCACCAGAGCGACGGATACTTGGTTACAGGCCCCACACCCTCGGTTTGCAGGCCTAACTTCTACGCGAAGCGACGCTATCTTGCCAAGATGCCGTGAACTCGATAATAGAAATGTGACGGATAAAGCTTCTTGGAAAGCCTGAACGGGGCAAAAAAACAAACAAAAAGTGGGGTGCAACATGAGGACTTCCTCGGGGGTCACCCATCCTTGTACTAGTCTAGCCCAAGCACGCTTAACTTAGGAATTCTGATGGGATCCGGTGCATCAGTACTGGTATGATCGCACCGGTCATGCTAAGTAGACAAAGCCTTTTTGTGTACTACATTTTGCAGCTAACAACGAACTATCAGGGATGAAGAAACATCGCGAAAAGATGAAAAGTGGCCCAAAACTGATAAAAATGTTCGATTTTGGGCTCTGAAAATAGGCACAGCAGGGCAAGCTTGCTGCCCCCGTCGTAGAGCTCTCGGGGAGCTTTCTAACGGTATGCTTTGCGCCGCATAACTCTTTGCGAATCAAAAGTTATGGGCACCGAAGCGACGGAGACCTGGTCACAGGCCCCACGCCCTCGGTTTACGTGCCCAGCCTCTACGCGAAGTAAAGATGTCATGCCCAATATGTCATCAGAATCGGTAATAGAAATGTGACAGATAAAGAATCTTGGAAAGCCTGAACGGGGCAAAAAAACAAAACGAAAAAGGGGTGCAACACGAGGACTTCCCAGGGGGTCACCCATCCTAGTACTGTTCTCGCCCAAGCACGCTTAACTTCGTAGTTCTGATGTGATCTGGTGTATTAGTGCTGGTATGATCGCACCCCTCATGTTGAGGGCACAAAGCCCTTTTGTGTAATCCATTTTGCGGTTAACGACGAACGATCTGGGATGAAGAAACAGCACAAAAAGAAGAAAAGTGGCCAGAAATTGATGAAAATGTTCGATTTTTGTCTCCGAAAATAGGCGCAACCGAGCAGGCTTGCTTCCCTTGTCATAGAGCTCTCGGAGAGCTTTCTAATGGTATGTTGTTCGCCGTATAACTCCTTACGGATCAAAAGTTATGGTCACCTGAGCGACGGATACCAGGTCATTGGCCCTACGCCCTCGGTTTCCGGTCCCTGCCTCTACGAGAAGCGAAGCTATCTTGCCCAAGATGCCGTGGGACTAGATAATAGAAATGTGACGGATAAAGCATCTTGGCAAGCTTGATCGGTGCAAAAAAATGAAACAAAAAAGGGGGTGCAACACGAGGACTTCCCAGGGGGTCACCCATCCTTGTACTGCTCTCGCCCAAGCATGCTTAACTTCAGAGTTCTGATGTGATCCAGTGCATTAGTTTTGGTATAATCGCACTCGTCTTGTTTAAGGCACAAAGCCCTTATGTGTCGCCCATTTTGCAGCTAACGACGAACGATCCGGGACGAAGAAACAATGCAAAATCAATAAAAGTGGCCCAAAATTGATGAAAATGTTAGATTTTGGGCTACAAAAATAGGGGCAGCCGGGCAGGCTTGTTGCCTTTGTCGTTGAGCTCTCGAAAAGCTTTCCAATGGTATGTTGTGCGCCGCGTAACTCCATACAGATCAAAAGTTATGGGCACCAAAGCGACGAATACCAGGTCACAGGCCACACGCCCTCAGTTTGCAGGCCCAGCCTCTACGCGAAGCGAAGATGCCTTGCACAAGATGTTGTGGGACTCGATAATAAAAATGTGACAAATAAAGCATCTTGGAAATACTGAACGGGGCAAAAAAATGAAACGAAAAACGGGGTGCAACACGAGGACTTCCAAGGGGGTCACCCATCCTAGTACTACTCTCGTCCAAGCACACTTAACTTCAAAGTTCTGATGGGATCTGGTGCACTAGTGCTCGTATGATCGTACCCGTCATGTTGAGGGCACAAAACCCTTACGTGTCATCTATTTCGAGGCTAACGACGAACGATCCAGTACGAAGAAACACCGCAAAATGAATAAAAGTGGCCCAAAACGGATAAAAATGTTCGATTTTGGGCTTCCAAAACAGGCGCAACCGAGCAGGCTGGCTGCCCCTATCATAGAGCTCTCGGAGAGCTTTCCAATGGTATGCTGTGCGGCGCATAACTCCTTACGGATTAAAAGTTATGGGCACCAGAGTGACGGATACCTGGTCACAGGCCCTACGCCCTCGGTTTGCGGGCTCAACCTCTACGCAAAGCGAAGCTATCTAGCCTAAGATGCCATGGGACTCAATAATAGAAATGTGACGAATAAAGCATCTTGGAAACCCAGAACGGGGCAAAAAAATGAAACGAAAAGCGGGGTGCAACACGACGACTTCCGAGGGGGTTACCCATCCTTGTACTACTCTCGCCCAAGCACGCTTAACTTCGGAGTTCTAATGGGATCCGGTGGATCAATGTTGGTATGATCGCACCCGTCATGTTGAGGGCACAAAGCCCTTATGTGTCGTCCATTTCGAGGCTAACGACGAACGATCCGGTACAAAAAACACCACAAAATGAATAAAAGTCGCCCAAAACTGATGAAAATGTTCGATTTTAGGCTCCGAAAATAGGCACAGCCGAGCTGGCTGGTTGCCCCCGTTATAGAGCTCTCGGAGAGCTTTCCAACTGTATGTTGTACGGTGCATAACTCCTTACGGATTAAAAGTTATGGGCACCAGTGTGACGGATACCAGGTCACAGGCCCTACGCCCTCGGTTTGCGGGCCCAGTCTCTACGCGAAGCAAAGCTGTCTTGCCAAGATGCCGTGGAACTCGATAATAGAAATGTGACGAATAAAGGCTCTTGGAAAGAATGAACGGGGCAAAAAAACAAAATGAAAAGTGGGGTGCAACACGAGGACTTCCTAGGGGGTCACCCACCCTTGTACTACTGTCGCCCAAACAGGCTTAACATCGGAGTTTTGATGGGATCCGGTGCATTAGTGTTGGTATGATCGAACCCGTCATGTTGAGGGGAGAAAGCCTTTTTGTGTCGTACATTTTGCGGCTAACGACGAACGATTCGATACGAAGAAACAGCGCAAAAAGATGAAAAGTGGCCCAAAACTGATAAAAACGTTCGATTTTGGGCTCTGAAAATAGGTGCAGCTGGGCAGGCGTATAGCCCTCGTCGTAGGGCTCTCGGAGAGCTTTCCAACGGTATGCTTTGCGCCGCATAACTCTTTGTGGATCAAAAGTTATAGGAACTGGAGCGACGGAGACCAGGTCACAGGCCACATGCCCTCGGTTTACAGGCCCAGCCTCTACGCGAAGTGAAGATGTCATGCCCAAGATGTCATGGGACTCCATAATATAAATATGGCTGATAAAGCATCTTGGAAAGCCTGAACGAGGCAAAAAAACAAAACGAAAAGGGGGGTGCAACACGAAGACTTCCCAAGGGGTCACCCATCCTAGTACTGCTCTCGCCCAAGCACGCTTAACTTCGGAGTTCTGATGTGATATGGTGCATTAGTTCTGGTATGATCGCATCTGTCATGTTGAGGGCACAAAGCCCTTTTGTGTAATCCATTTCGCAGCTAATGAGGAACGATCCGGTACGAAGAAATAGCGCAAAAAGAAGAAAAGTGGCCAGAATTTGATGAAAATGTTCGATTTTGGTCTCTGAAAATAGGTGCAGCCGAGCAGGCTTGCTTAACTTGTCGTAGAGCTCTCGAAAAGCTTTCTAACGATATGTTGTGCACCGCATAACTCCTTACGGATCAAAAGTTATGGTCACCGGAGCGACGGATACCAGGTCACAAGCCCTACGCCCTCGGTTTGCGAGCCCTGCATCTACGAGAATCGAAGCTGTCTTGCCCAAGATTCCGTGGGACTTGATATTAGAAATGTGAAGGATAAAGCATCTTGGCAAGCCTGATCGGAGCAAAAAAACCAAACGAAAAGGGGGATGCAACACGAGGACTTCCCAAGGGGTCACCCATCCTAGTACTGCTCTCGCCCAAGCACGCTTAACTTCGGAGTTCTGATGTGATCCGGTGCATTAGTGCTCGTATGATCGCACCCGTCATGTTGAGAGCACAAAGCCCTCATGTGTCGTCCATTTCGCAGCTAACGACGAACTATCCGGGATGAAGAAACACCACAAAAAAAAGTGGCCTGAAACTGATGAAAATGTTCGATTTTGGGCTCTGAAAATAGGTGCAGTCGAGTATGCTTACTGCCCCCGTCGTAGAGCTCTCAGAGAGCTTTCCAACGGTATGCTGTGTGCCGTATAACTCCTCATGGATTAAAAGTTATGGGCAATGGAGCGATGGATACCTGGTCACAGGCCCCACGTCCTCGATTTGCGGGCCTTGCCTCTACGCGAAGCGAAGCTGTGTTGCCCAAGATGCCGTGTGACTCGATAATAGAAATGTGATAGATAAAGCATCATGACAAGCCTCAACGGGGCAAAAAAACAAAACGAAAAGGGGGGTGCAACACGAGGACTTCCCAGAGGGTTACCCATCCTAGTACTGCTCTCGCCCAAGCACGTTTAACTTTGGAGTTCTGATGTGATCTGGTGCATTTGTGCTCGTATGATCGCACCCATCATGTTGAAGGCACAATGCCCTTTTGTGTCATCCATTTCGCGGCTAACGATAAACGATCCGGGATGAAGAAACACAGCAAGATGAATAAAAGTGGCCCAAAACTAATGAAGCTGTTCGATTTTGGGCTCCAAAAATAGGCGCAGCTGAGCAGGCTTGCTGCATCCGTCGCAGAGCTCTTGGATAGCTTTCCAACGGTATGCTGTGTGCCGCATAACTCCTTACGGATCAAAAGTTATAGGCACCAGAGCGACAGATACCAGGTCACAAGACCTACGCCCTCGGTTTGCGGACCCAACCTCTACGTGAAGCGAAGCTGTCTTGCACAAGATGCCGTGGGATTCGATAATAGAAATATGACGGATAAAGCATCTTTGAAATCCTAAACAGGGCAAAAAAACAAAACAAAAAGGGGGTACAACACGAGGACTTCCCAGGAGGTCACCCATCCTTGTACTACTCTCGCCCAAGCACACTTAGCTTTAGAGTTCTGATGGGATCCGGAGCATTAGTGCTTGTATGATTGCATCCGTCATGTTGAGGGCACTAAGCCCTTATGTGTCGTCCATTTCGAGGATAACGACGAACGATCTAGTATGAAGAAACACCGCAAAATGAATAAAAGTGGCCCAAAATTGATGAAAGCGTTCGATTTTGGGCTCTGAAAATAGGTGCAGCTGTCACGCCCCCAACCCGTCCTATGGTGGTTAGACTAGGGTGTGATCTAATCATTCACGTTCTTTTACCACTATAACTGATTAACGAAGATTAAGTTTATTCGTTAGACTAGAAATCCAAAAATTCTCCAAAAAACCGGCAGCATAACGGCTATAATTGGCTTCTTAGTTTTACCTGATTTTCTAAACGCCTCGAAATATTCAATCTCAAATTCGATTCCAACTTAGGTTACTATTTATCACCAATTGATATGTCTACTATTTATCTCAAGTCTCGTTTGATTAACACCTAGCATGGCAACTATGTCTCGTTTATGTGTCAATTCCTATTACACAAGTACCTGTTGATCTTAGCTTACAAATGAGTACCTGCTTAAGATTGGATGGATTCATTTTACTTAGCCCTTTGCCTAATACTTCATAAGCCTATAGTAGTTACTAATCAAGTAGCAAAATGATCAATTAGGGTATCTGTCTAGTTATAATCAGTACAAATCAAAATTAGACCCCAAATTACAACGGGGGTCTTTTACAATAACAACGACAAACAACATAAGAGATAATCTTCAAAACAAACATATCGTCCACAAAATGGCCACAGTCAAGTAAGGCACGTAGGGCAGGCAATCACTCCAAGGAGTCATCAATAGGCACGTTATCCTCGGGTACCTGTTCCTGATCTTCTTCACCTATGATGATAAAAGAGGGTGAGTCCTTATGAACTCAGCGAGAGGGAACGAAAAATATGTTTTGAAACTATTTTTCCGGTTGAACTTATGAAAAACCTCTTTTTAAAACATGTCACGTATCACAAGTAGTAAGGTACGCAAGTATATAAATCAAATTGAGCAGAAGATACAATTACCAATCATTTCAAGGATAGGGTAAGCATTTGCTCTCAATTTCATTTTCGATAACAATGGTTGCGGCTGACTTCAATAATCCACTTATCGCTCCCAATTGGGTGTACTCCGGATGTACCCCGAAAACCTACGACCCAACTCTCCGAGGGTGGAATGCCAAGTGAGAGAGGGAATTGGACCATGGTAGTCATGGGAGCACCGGCAAGCCCTATGCTGCCCGGTGTTCATGAAACGCTACCATGCCACAATGGAAGGTTGCAACCTTGTATGAAATGCACATTTATAACATTTAACATATCACATTAGGAGGACAACAAAGTAGGTTGCCTCCGAGCAGTTATAAGATCGTACGTTGACAAGTAAACACACGAGGCATGCTTTGATATTTAATTTCACTTGTAATACACATGGAGTTATATGAATATTAGACGGGCAGTCATGTAACACATGTAAATCTAGTCATATAACTCATTTCGGGGTTCATGTAATCAGATAATAAGTTTATACAAGCATGCAACGATGTCTACGTGGGACAGGGTGCAAGAAAAGTCTACTTATCAACATGTAATCATTGGAATCACATTTCAAGCATACTTAACATTTATTAGGCAGCCTACTAATCACACCATTAGACACAATAACCATAGGATCAACACTTAGCGAGTTTTCCTAGTCAATAGGGTTTTAATTCATGCTTACACGTGCGATTTAAGCCACAAGTTGTCACGTAATTAAACCCAAGTCATGCATCGATTAATTAAAACATCCTCAATCATCCAAAACAGTCCACACAACATCCAAGTGCCACAATCCCAAGCATTCGATACCACAAGAGAAGTTACAACATTTTTCAAAGCATATCACTAAACAAAAACCTCACTGTAATGGTCTATTTTCCCACAATCATTTAGACAAGCATACAATCTCCAATTCCAATGAACAAAATTTCAAATTAAAGATTATTGAGTTAAATTAATCCAGAAACAAACATCGCATCAATTGAAGTTCGGATTCAAGAGTTATAGCTAAAACCGTGAGACTACGCAAAACTGTCCAGATTCGTACATATTTCAATACTTGCCATTTTTGAGGGTCTTAGGGTCAGATTTAGCTTTAGTCTATTTCGGACAAAAATGTCCAGAACTGAAATATCTAGAAACCTACAAAATTTCATGCATTTTAAATATCATTTACTAGGTCAAAACTGTTTCGTTCTACAAGGACAGTGAACTGCCAAAAACCTACTCCATTTTCCCAGATTTTCCAGATTTAGACACCTTTCGATGTTTTGCCATTTGGGAGACCTTAGAGTCAAAATTGGCCTTGTCCTATTTCTAAAAAAAATGTTCAGAACTGGAAACACTATTCAATTACCAATTTTCACGCATTTTTAACATCATTTACCAAGCCAAATACACCTCGCTCTACCAAGTCAGAAATCTGCCAGCTACGCGATTTTATCTATCTTCAAGTTCTAGCCAAATATCTTGCCATGCATGGTTATATAAGCTCATGCACACACATATACAACAAGTTCAGAGGTAAATATAGACATATGAAGGCATACATGTGGTTTTTGAAAGCTTTTAAAAAAGATTAACCCTCACCTTAGCCTATTGATGACAAATGATGCTCAAAATTCTTGAAGATGCACAAAAAGGTCTTCTCTCCTTGCTTGGCTGAGAGAGATTGCTTGATTTCCTTAATTCCTATCTGAGTTATCGTGTTCTTAGTATGTGCATGTGGTTAGAACGAAAGGGAGAATGTGGAGCATTGGGTAGGATGTTAGGTCATTTTTTTTAATGCATTGTGTCATAGAATGTCTAGGTTTGATTTTTGAAATTGTAAAGTATGTCAAAAGTCCTCAAATGGTCAGCCAAGGTAAGGTTTATTTCTGAATTTTGTCATGTTTTGAGCATTATTTAATTGTATGTGCTTGGAATATGCAAAAGAATAAAGAATAAAGAATAAGAATGTTTAGCTTTTGGTGAAATTTTGTCTTCTAGTGAGTTGATTTGGGATTATAATATTAGTTAGTGGAATTTTTAGGATTAATTAATAATCTAATCCTTCGTGTAAGATGCTTTCTTGATTAGCGTGTGGGCACGCTTTCCTAGGTTTAGGGCACACACTACGAGGTAAAGCACGAACTACGAGACGAATGCACGTTTTCCAAGTAAATTCACGTAACTCTAAATGAATGCATGTAATTCGATGCAAGGCACATAAAATGAGACACGACTCTTAAACCTAGGTCAAGGCACGCAGTTCTAGATTAGGGCACACGAAATGAGGTATTGTACGGAAATCGAGGTCGGACCTTATAGCAGCTAAGCAGGCTTGATGCCCCCGTCGTAGACCTCTTAGAGAGCTTTCCAACGGTATGTTGTGCGCCGCATAACTCCTTACGGATCAAAAGTTATGGACACCAGAGCGACGGATGCCTGGTCACAGGCCCCACGCCCTCGGTTTGCGGGCCCAACCTCTACGCGAAGCGAAGATGTCTTGCACAAGATGCCGTGGGACTCAATAATAGAAATTTGACGGATAAAGCATCTTGGAAATCCTGAACGGGGCAAAAAAACAAAACAAAAATAGTGGTACAACACGAGGACTTCCCAGGGGGTCACCCATCCTGGTACTACTCTCGTCCAAGCACGCTTAACTTCGGAGTTTAGGTGCATTAGTATTGGTATGATCGCACCCTTCATGTTGAGGGCACAAAGCCTTTATGTGTCGTCCATTTCGGGGCTAATGACGAACGATCCGGTATGAAGAAACACCACAAAACTAATAGAAGTGGCCCAAAATTGATGAAAACGTTCAATTTTGGGCTCCGAAAACTAGCGTAGCCGAGTAGGCTTGCTGCCCCCATCGTAGAGCTCTCGGAGAGCTTTCTAACTCTATATTGTACGCCATATAACTCCTTATGGATCAAAAGATATGGGCACCGTAGCTACGGATACCTGGTCACAGGCCCCACGCCATCAATTTGCGGGCCCAGCCTCTATACGAAGCGAAGCTGTCTTGCCCAAGATGTCGTGGGACTCGATAATAGAAATGTAACGTATAAAGCATCTTGGAAAGCCCGAACGGGGCAAAAAGACAAAACGAAAAGCAGGGTACTACACGAGGGCTTCCTAGGGGGTCACCCATCCTAGTACTACTTTCGTCCAAGCACACTTAGTGCTCGTATGATCGCACCCGTCATGTTTAGAGCACAAAGGCCTTATGTGTCGTCCATTTCGCGGCTAACGACGAACTATCCGGGATGAAGAAACAGAGTAAAATGAATAAAAGTGGCCCAAAACTAATGAAAACGTTTGATTTTGGCCTCTGAAAATAGGCGTAGCCGAGCAAGGTTGCTACTTTCGTAGCAGAGCTCTCAGAGAGCTTTCCAACGGTATGCTGTTCACGGCATAACTCCTTACAGATCGAAAGTTATGGGCACTGGAGCGACGGATACCAGGTCACAGGCCCCACGCCCTCGGTTTGCGGGCCCAACTTCTACAAGAAGTGAAGCTGTCTTGCCCAAGATGCCGTGTGACTCGATAATAGAAATGTGACGGATAAGCATCTTGGAAAGCCTGAACGGGGCAAAAAAACAAAACGAAAAGCGGGGTGCAACACGAAGACTTCCAAGGTGGTCACCCATCCTAGTACTACTCTCTTCTAAGCATGCTTAACTTTGGAGTTCTGATGGGATCCGGTGCATTAGTGCTCATATGATCGCACCAGTCATGTTGAGAGCACAAAGCCCTTATGTGTCATCCATTTCGCGGCAAACGACGAACTATCCGGGATGAAGAAACACCGCAAAATGAATAAAAGTGGCCCGAAACTAATGAAAACGTTCAATTTTGGGCTCCGAAAATAGGCTCAGTCGAGCAGGCTTGCTGCCCTCATCATAGAGCTCTATAAGAGCTTTCCAACAATATGCTGTACGCAGCATAACTCCTCACGGATCAAAATTTATGGGTACCGGAGCGATGGATACATAGTCACAGGCCCCACGCCCTCGGTTTGCGGGCCCAACCTCTACGCGAAATGAAGTTGTCTTGCCCAAGATATCGTGTGACTCCATAATAGAAATGTGACAAATAATGTATCTTGGCAAACCAGAACGGGGCAAAAAAAAAAACCAATAGGGGGGAGCATTACGAGGACTTCCGAGGGGGTCACCCATCCTACTACAACTCTCGCCCAAGCACGCTTAAATTCGGAGTTCTGATGGGATCCGGTTCATTAGTGCGGGTATGATCGTACTCATCATGTTGAGGGCATAAAACCCTTTTGTGTCGTCCATTTCGCGGCTAACGACGAACGATCCAAAACGAAGAAAAAGCACAAAAAGATGAAAAGTGGCCCAAAATTGATGAAAATATTTGATTTATGGCTCCGAATACCGGCACAGCCGAGCAAGATTGCTGCCCCCTTCGTAGAGCTCTCGGAGTACATTTCAACGGTATGCTGTGCGCCGCATAACTCCTTACGGATCAAAAATTATGGGCACCAGAGCGACGGAGACCTGGTCACAGGCCCCACGCCCTCGTTTTACAGGCCCAGCCTCTACATGAATCAAAGCTATCGTGCCAAAGATGTCGTGGGACTCGATAATAGAAATGTGACGGATAAAGCATCTCGGCAAGCCTAAACCGGGCAAAAAAACAAATTGAAAAGGAGGGTGCAACATGAGGACTTCTATGGTGGTCACCCATCCTAGTACTACTCTTGTCGAAGCATGCTTAACTTTGGAGTTTTGATGTGATTCAGTGCATTAGTGCTGGTATGATTACACCCGTCATGTTGAGGGCGCAAAGCCCTTTTGTGTCATCCATTTTGCAGCTAATGACGAACGATCCGAATGAAGAAACAGTGCAAAAAGAAAAAGAATAGCCAGAAACTGTTGAAAATGTTCAATTTTGGGCTCCAAAAATAGGCGCAGCCAAGTAGGCTTGCTTCCCCTATCGTAGAGCTCTTGGAGAGCTTTCTAACGGTAAGTTGTGCACCGCATAACTCCTTACGGATCAAAAGTTATAGGCACCGGAGCGACAGATACCATGTCACAGGCCCCACGACCTCGTTTTGCGGACCCAACCTCTACTCGAAGTGAAGATGTCTTGCCCAAGAAGCCGTGGGACTCGATAATGGAAATGTGACAGATAAAGCATCTTGGAAAGCCTAAACGGGGCAAGAAAACAAAACGAAAAGGGGGGTGCAACAAAAGGACTTCCCAGGGGGTCACCCATCCTAGTACTACCCTCGCCTAAGCATGCATAACTTCCGAGTTCTGATGGGATCCGGTGCATTAGTGCTGGTATGATCGCACACGTCATATTGAGGGCACAAAGCTCTTTTGTGTCGTCCATTTTGCAGCTAACGACGAATGATCCGGGATGAAGAAACAGCACAAAAAGAAAAGAAGTAGCCAGAAACTGATGAAAACTTTCGATTTTGGTCTCTGAAAATAGGCGCAGCCGAGCAGGCTTGCTTCCCCTATCGTAGAGCTCTCGAAGAGCTTTCTAACGGTTTGATGTGCGCCACATAACTCATTACGGATTAAAAGTTATGGGCACCGAAGCGATGGATACCAGGTCACAAGCCCTACGCCCTCGGTTTATGGGCCCAGCCTTTACAAGAAGCAAAGCTGTGTTGCCCAAGATGCCGTGGGACTCGATAATTGAAATGTGATGGATAAAGTATCTTGGAAAGCCTAAACGGGGCAAAAAAACAAAACGAAAAGCGGGGTGCAACACGAGGACTTCCCAAGGGGTCACCCATCCTAGTACTACTTTCGCCCAAGCACGCTTAACTACGGAGTTCTGATGTGATCCGGTGCATTAGTGCTTGTATGATCGCACCCGTCATGTGGAGGGCACAAAGCCCTTATATGTCATCCATTTCGCGACTAACGAAGAATGATCTGGGATGAAGAAACAGTGTAAAATGAATACAAGTGGCCCAAAACTGATGAAAACGTTTGATTTTGGGTTACGAAAAGAGGCACAGCTGAGTAGGCTTACTACCTCCGTCGTAGAACTCTCGATGCGCTTTCCAACAGCATGATGTGCACCGCATGACTCCTTACAGATCAAAAGTTATGGGCCCTGGACCAACGGATACCAGGTCACAAGCCCAAAGCCCTCGATTTGCCGGCCCAGCCTCTACGCAAAGTGAAGATGTCATGCCCAATTTACCGTGGGACTCGATAATAGAAATGTGACATATAAAGCATCTTGGAAAGCCTGAACGAAGCAAAAAACATTACGAAAAGCAGGGTGCAACACGAGGACTTCCTAGGGGGTCACCCATCCTAGTACTACTCTCGTCCAAGCACGCTTAACTTCGGAGTTCTGATGGGATCCAGTGCATTAGTGCTCGTATGATCGCAACTGTCATATTGAGAGCACAAAGCCCTTATGTGTCGTCTATTTTGAGGCAAACGACGAACGATCAGGTACGAAGAAACACCACAAAATGTATAGAAGTGGACCAAAACTGATGAAAATGTTCAATTTTGGGCTTCAAAAATAGGCGAAGCCAAGCAGGCTTGCTGCTCCCGTCTTAGAACTCTCGTATAGCTTTCTAACGGTATGTTGTGCACCGTATAACTCCATACGGATCAAAAGTTATGGGCACCAGAGTTACGGATACCTGGTCGCAGGCCGCAGGCCCTCGATTTGCGGGCCCAACCTCTACTCGAAGCGAAGCTATCTTGCCCATGTTGCCGTGGGACTTGGTAATAGAAATGTGGCGTATGAAGCATCTAGGAAAGCATGAACGGGGCAAAAAAACAATACGAAAAGCCGGGTGCAACACGAGGACTTCCCAGGGGGTCACCCATCCTAGTACTACTCTCCTCCAAGCACGCTTAACTTCGGAGTTCTGATGTGATCCGGTGCATTAGTGCTCGTATGATCGCACCCGTCATGTTGAGAGCACAAAGCCCTTATGTGTCGTCCATTTCGTGGCTAACGACGAACTATTCGGGATGAAGAAACACAGCAAAATGAATAAAGATGGCCCGAAACTGATGAAATTGTTCAATTTTGGGCTCCGAAAATAGGCACAGTCGAGCAGGTTTGCTGCTCCCGTCGTAGAGCTCTAGGAGAGCTTTCTAACGGTATGCTGTGCGCCGCATAACTCCTCATATATCAAAAGTTATGGGCACCAGAGCGACGGATACCTGGTCACAGGCCCAGCCTCTACGCGAAGTGAAGCTGTCTTGCCCAAGATGCCGTGTGACACGATAGTAGAAATGCGACGGATAAATCATCTTGGCAAGCCAGAACTTGGCAAAAAAACAAAACGATAAGGGGAATGCAACATGAGGACTTCCTAGGGGGCCACCCATCCTAGTATTACTCTCTCCCAAGCACGCTTAAATTCGGAGTTCTGATGGGATCTAGTGCATTAGTGCAGCTATGATCACACCCGTCATGTTGAGGGCATAAAGCCCTTTTGTGTCGTCCATTTCGTTGCAAACGACGAACGATCCGGGATGAAGAAACGGCGCAAGAAGTAGAAATGTGGCCCAAAACTAATGAAAAAGTTTGATTTTGGGCTCCGAAAATAGGCACAGCCGAGTAGGCTTGCTGCCCTCTTCGTAGATTTCTCGGAGTGCTTTCTAACAGTATGCTGTGTGTCGCATAACCCCTTACGGATCAAAAGTTATGGGCACCGGAGTGACGGAGACCTAGTCACAGGCCCCACGCCTTGGTTTTTGGGCCCAGCCTCTACGCGATGCGAAGCTATCTTGCCCAAGATACCGTGGGACTCAATAATAGAAATGTGACGGATAATGTATCTTGGCAAGCCTGAACGGGGCAAAAAAATAAAATGAAAATGAGGGTGCAACATGAAGACTTCCCGGGGGTTCACCCATCCTAGTACTACTCTCGTCCAAGCACGCTAAACTTTAGAGATCTGATGGGATCCAGTTCATTAGTGCTGGTGTTATCACACCCATCATGGTGAGGGCACAAAGCCCTTATGTGTCGTCCATTTTGCGGCTAACGACGAACTATCCGGGATGAAGAAATAGTGCAAAATGAATAAAAGTGGCCATAAAACTGATGAAAATATTCGATTTTGGGCCCTGAAAACTAGCGCAGCTGTGCAGGCTTATTGCCCGCGTCGTAGAGCTCTCAGAGAGCTTTCTAATGGTATGATGTGCGCCGCATAATTCCTTACGAATCAAAAGTTATGGGCATTGGAGCAACGGATACCAGGGCACAGGCCCTACGCCCTCGTTTTGTCGGCCCAGCCTCTACGCGAAGCAAAGATGTCTTGCCCAAGATGTCGTGGGATTCGATAATAGAAATGTAACGGATAAAGCATCTTGGAAAGCCTGAACGGGGCAAAAAAAACAAAACGGAAATTGGGTGCAACACGAGGACTTCCAAGGGGGTTACCCATCCTAGTACTACTCTCGTCCCAGCATGCTTAACTTCAGAGTTCTGATAGGATCTGGTGCATTAGTGCTAGTATGATCGCACCCGTAAAATTGAGAGCAAGAAGCCCTTATGTGTTCATTTCGCGGCTAACGACGAACGATCCGGGATGAAGAAACAACGCAAAATGAATAAAAGTAGCCCAAAACTGATGAAAAAGTTCGATTTTGCTCTATGAAAACAGGCGCAGCGGAGCAGGCTTGCAGCCCCCGGCGTAGAGCTCTCGGGGAGCTTTCCAACGGTATGCTGTGCGCCATATAACTCTTTGCGGATCAAAAGTTATGGGCCCCGGAGCGATGCCGACCTGGCCACAAGCCCCATACACTCGGTTTGCGGGCCCAACCTCTACGTGAAGTGAAGATGTCTTGCCCAAGATGCCGTGGGACTTGATAATAGAAATGTGACGGTTAAAGCATCTTGGAAAGCTTGAACTGGGAAAAAAAACAAAACGAAAAGGAGGGTGCAACACGAGGACTTCCCAATGGGTCACCCATCCTAGTACTACTCTCGCCCAAGCACGCTTAACTTTGGAGTTCTGATGGGACCCAGTGCATTAGTGCTTGTATGATCGCACCCGTCATGTTGAGGGCAAAAAGCCCTTTTGTGTCATCCATTTCGCGGCTAATGACGAACGATCCGGGACAATGAAACAACGGAAAAAGAAGAAAAGTGGCAAGAAATTGATGAAAATGTTCGATTTTGGGCTCCGAAAATAGGTGTAGCCTAGCAGGCTTTCTTCCCATGTTATAGAGCTCTCGATGAGCTTTCTAACGGTATGTTGTGCGCCGTATAACTCCTTACGGATCAAAAGTTATGGTCACCATAGCGTCAGATACCTGGTCAGAGGCCTTACGCTCTCAGTTTGCGGGCCCAGCCTCTACGCGAAGCAAAGCTGTCTTTCCCAAGATGTCGTGGGACTCGATAATAGAAATGTGATGGATAAAGCATCTTGGCAAGCCTGAATGAGGAAAAAAAACAAAACGAAAAGGGGGGTGCAACACAAGGACTGCCCGGGGGTCACCTATCCTAGTACTGCTCTCGCCCAAGCGCGCTTAACTTCGGAGTTCTGATGTGATCTGGTGCATTAGTGCTGCTATGATCACAACTGCCATGTCGAGAGCACAAAGCCCTTACGTGTTGTCCATTTAGCTGCTAACAACGAACGATCCGGGATTAAGAAACATCGCAAAATGAATAAAAGTGGCCCAAAACTGATGAAAATGTTAGATTTTGGACTCCGAAAATGGGCACAGCCGAGCAGGATTGGTACCTCCATCGTAGAGCTCTCGGAGAGCTTCCTAACGGTATGCTGTGCGCTGCATAACTCCTTATGAATCAAAAGTTAAGGGCATCAGAGCGACAGATACCAGGTCACAGGCCACACGCCCTTGGTTTGCGGGCCCAGCCTCTATGCAAAGTGAAGATGTCTTGTACAAGATGCCGTGTGACTCGATAATAGAAATATGACGGATAAAGCATCTTGGAAATCCTGAACGAGGCAAAAAAACAAAACAAAAATGGGGGTGCAACACGAGGACTTCCCTGGGGGTCACCCATCCTAGTACTACTCTCGCCCAAGCATGCTTAACTTTGGAGTTCTGGTGGGATCCAGTGCATTAGTGCTGGTATGATCACACCCGTCATGTTGAGGGCACAAAGCCCTTATGTGTCGTCCATTTCGAGGCTAACGACGAACGATCCGGTACGAAGAAACATCGCAAAACAAATAAAAGTAGCCCAAAACTGATGAAAACATTCAATTTCGGCTCCGAAAACAGGCGTAGTCGAGTAGGCTTGCCATCCCCGTCGTAGAGCTCATGGAAGGCTTTCCAACGGTATGATGTGCGTCTCATAACTCCTTACGGATGAAAATTTATGGGCACCGTAGCGACGGATACCTGGTCACAAGGGCCACGCCCTCGGTTTACGGGCCCAACCTCTACGCAAAGCGAAGCTGTCTTGCCCAAGATGTCGTGGGACTCGATAATAGAAATGTAACGTATAAAGCATCTTGGAAAGCCTAAACGGGGCAAAAAAACAAAACGAAAAGTCGGGTACTACACGAGGACTTCCAAGGGGGTTACCAATCCTAGTACTACTCTCATCCAAGCAAATTTAACCTCGGAGTTCTGATTGGATCCTGTGAATTAGTGCTCGTATGATCGTACCCGTCATGTTGAGACCACAAAGCCCTTATGTGTCGTCCATTTCGTGGCTAACGACGAACTATCCGGGATGAAGAAACACTGTAAAATGAATAAAAGTGGCCCGAAACTGATAAAAACGTTCAATTTTGGCTTCCAAAAAAAGGGACAGTCAAGGAAGCTTGCTGCCTCCGGCGTAGAGCTCTCGGAGAGCTTTCTAACGGTATGCTGTGCGCCACATAACTCCTCATGGATCAAAAGTTATGGGCATCGGAGTGGTGGATACCCGGTCACAAGCCCCACGCCCTCGGTTTGCGGGCCCTGCCTCTAATCGAAGCGAAGCTATCTTGCCCAAGATGCCGTATGATGCGATAATAGAAATGTGACAGATAATGCATCTTGGCAAGCATGAACGGGGCAAAAAAACAAAACAAAAAGGGGGGTGCAACACGAGGACTTCCCAGGGGCTCACCCATCCTGGCACTACTCTCGCCCAAGCACGCTTAAATTCGGAGTTCTGATGGGATACGTTGCATTAGTGTGGGTATGATCGTACCTGTCATGTTGAAGGCATAAAACCCTTTTGTGTCATCCATTTTACGGCTAACGACGAACGATCCTTAAGGAAGAAATAGCACAAAAAGAAGAAAAGTGGCCCAAAGCTGATAAAAATGTTTGATTTTTGGCTTCGAATACTGGTGCAGTCGAGCAGGATAACTGCCCCAGTCGTAAAGCTCTCGTAGTGCTTTCCAACGGTATGCTGTGCGCTGCATAACTCCTTACGGATCAAAAGTTATGGGCACCGAAGCGACGGAGATCTGGTCATAGGCCCCACGCCCTCTGTTTACGGGCCCAGCTTCTAAGCGAAGTGAAGCTGTCTTGCCCAAGATGCTGTGGGACTCGATAATAGAAATGTGATGGATAAAGCATCTTGGCAAGCCAGAACGGGGCAAAAAAACAAAACGAAAAGAGGGGTGCAACGCGTGGACTTCCCAAGGGGTTACCCATCCTAGTACTACTCTCGCCCAAGCATGCTTAACTTCAGAGTTCTGATGTGATCCGGTGCATCAGTGCTGGTATGATCACACCCATCATGTTGAGGGCATAAAGCCCTTATGTGTCATCCATTTCGCGGCTAACGACGAACGATTCGGGACGAAGAAACAGAGCAAAATGAATAAAAGTGGCCCAAAACTGATGAAAATGTTCCATTTTGGGCTCCAAAAATAGGCGCAACCAAGCTGGGTTGCTACCTTCGAAGCAGAGCTGTCGGAGAGCTTTCTAACGGTATGTTGTGCACTGGATAACGCCTTACAGATCAAAAGTTATGGGCACCGGAGCGACAGTTACCAAGTCATAGGCCCCACGCCCTCGGTTTGTGGACCCAGCCTCTACGCGAAGTGAAGCTGTCTTGCACAAGATGCCGTGGGACTCGATTATAGAAATGTGACGGATAAAGCATCTTGGAATTCATGAATGGGGAAAAACAATGAAACAAAAAGGGGGGTGCAACACGTGGACTTCCCAGGGGGTTACCCATCCTAGTACTACTCCCGTCCAAGCACGCTTAACTTCGGAGTTCTGATGGGATCCGGTGCATTAATGCCGGTATGATCACATCCGTCATGTTGAGGGCACTAAGCCCTTATGTGTCGTCCATTTCGAGGCTAACGACGAACAATCCGTTGTGAAGAAACAACTCAAAATGAATAAACATGGCCCAAATTTGATGAAAATATTAGATTTTGGGCTCCTAGAATAGGTGCAGTAATGCAGGCTTGCTGCCCCCGTCGTAGAACTCACAAAGAGCTTTCCAATGGTATGTTGTGCGCCGTATAACTCCTTACAGATCAAAAGTTATTGGCATCGGAGTGACGGGTACCTGGTCACAAGCCCCACGCCCTCGGTTTGCGGGCCCAACCTTTGCACGAAGCGAAGCTATCTTGCCCAAGTTGTCGTGGGACTCGATAATAGAAATGTGACGTATAAAGCATTTTGGAAAGCTTGAACGGGGCAAAAAAACAATACCAAAAGCGGGGTGCAACACGAGGACTTCCCAGGGGGGTAGCCAACCTAGTACTACTCTCATCCAAGCATGCTTAACTTCAGTGTTCTGATGGGATCCGGTGCATTAGTGCTCGTATGATCGCACCCGTCATGTTGAGAGCACAAAGCCCCCTATGTGTCATCCATTTCGCGGCTAACGACAAACTATCCAGGATGAAGAAACACAGCAAAATAAATAAAAGTGGCCCAAAACTGATGAAATCATTCAATTTTGGTCTCCAAAAACAGGGGCAGTAGAGCAGGCTTGCTGCCCCGGTCGTAGAGCTCTCGAAGAGTTCTCTAGCGGTATGATGTGCACCGCATAACTCCTCACAAATCAAAAGTTATGGGCACCGAAGCGATGGATACCTAGTCACAAGCTCCACGCCCTCGGTTTGTGGGCCCAGCTTCTACGCGAAGCAAAGCTGTCTTGCCCAAGATGCCGTGTGACTCGATAATAGTAATGTGACGGATAAATCATCTTGGCAAGCCAGAACGGGGAAAAAAAACAAAACGAAAAGGGGGGTGCAACACGAGGACTTCCCAGGGGCTCACCCATCCTAGTACTACTCTCGGCCAAGAACGCTTAACTATGGAGTTCTGACGTGATCCGGTGTATTAGTGTTGGTATGATCGCACCTGTCACGTTGAGGGTACAAAGCCCTTCTGTGTCGTCCATTTCGAGGCTAACGATGAACGATCTGGTACGAAGAAACACCGCAAAATGAATAGAAGTGTCCCAAAATAGATGAAAACGTTCAATTTTGGGCTCCAAAAATAGGTGCAGCCGAGCAGGCTTGCTGCCCCCATCATAGAGCTCTCGGAAAGCTTTCAAACGGTATGTTGTGCACAGCGTAACTCCTTACGGATCAAAAGTTATGGGCACCGGAGTGACGGAGACCTGGTCACAGGCCCCAGGTCCTCGGCTTATGGGCCCAGCCTCTACGCGAAGCAAAGCTATCTTGTACAACTTACCGTGGGACTTGATAATAGAAATGTGATGCATAAAGCATCTTCGAAAGCCTAAACGGGGCAAAAAAATAATACGAAAAGCGGGGTGCAACACGAGGACTTCCCAAGGGGTCACCCATCCTAGTACTACTCTCATCCAAGCACGCTTAACTTCGGAGTTCTGATGGGATCCGGTGCATTAGTGCTCGTATGATCGCACCCGTCATGTTGAGAGCACAAAGCCCTTATGTGTTGTCCATTTCGCTGCTAACGACGAACTATCTGGTATTAAGAAACATAGTAAAATGAATAAAAGTGGCTCAAAATTGATTAAATCGTTCAATTTTGGGCTACAAAAATAGGCACAATGGAGTAGGCTTGGTGCCCCCGTTGTCGAGCTCTCAGAGAGATTTCCAACGGTATGCTGTACGCCGCATAACTCCTCACAGATGAAAAGTTATGGGCACCGGAGCGACGGATACCTGGTCACAGGCCCCACGCCCTCAGTATGCCGGCCCAGCCTCTACGCGAAGCGAAGCTATCTTGCCCAAATGCCGTGTGACTCGATAATAGTAATATGACGGATAAATCACCTTGGCAAGCCAGAACGGGGCAAAAAAACAAAACGAAAAGGGGGGTGCAACACGAGGACTTCCTATGGGGTCACCCATCCTAGTACAACTCTCGCCCAAGCACGCTTAAATTCGGAGTTCTAATGGGATCCAGTGCATTGGTGCTGGTATGATCACACCCGTCATGTTGAAGGCATAAAGCCCTTTTGTGTCATCCATTTTGCGACAAATGACGAATGATCCGGGACGTAGAAACGGTGAAAGAAATAGAAATGTGGCCCGAAACTGATGAAAATATTTGATTTTGGGCTCCGAAAATAGGCGCAGCCGAGTAGGCTTGCTGCTACCATCATAAACCTCTCGGAGAGCTTTCCAACGGTATGATGTTTGCCACATAACTCTTTACGGATCAAAAGTTATAGGCATCGGAGCGACGGAGACCTGGTCACATGACCTACGCCCTCGTTTGTGGGCCCAACCTCTACGTGAAGCAAAGCTGTCTTGACCAAGATGGTGTGTGACTCAATAAAAGAAATGACTGATAAATCATCTTGGCATGCTAGAACGAGGCAAGAAAACAAAACAAAAAGGGGGGGTGCAACACAAGGACTTCCCAGGGGGGCACCCATCCTAGTACTACTTTTGCCCAAGCACGCTTAAATTCGGCGTTTTGATGGGATCCAGAGCATTAGTTCTGGTATGATCACACCCGTCATGTTGAGGGCATAAAGCCCTTTTGTGTCGTCCATTTTGCGGCAAACGACGAACGATCCGCGACGAAGAAACAGTGCAAGAAGTAGAAAAGTGGCCCAGAACAAATGAAAATGTTACGATTTTGGACTCAAATAATAGGAGTAATGGAGCAGGCTTGCTGCCCCAATCGTAGATCTTTCGGAGACCTTTCCAATAGTATACTGTGCACCGTATAACTCTTTACGGATCAAAAGTTTTGGGCACCAGAGTGACTGATACCAGGTCATAGGCCCCACGCCCTCGTTTTGCGGGCCCAGCCTCTACTTGAAGCGAATATGTTTTGCCCAAGAAGCTGTGGGACTCGATAATTGAAATGTGACGGATAAAGCATCTTGGTAAGCCTTTGCAGTGCAAAAAAACAAAACAAAAACGGGGGTGCAACATGAGGACTTCCCAGGGGGTCACCCGTCCTAGTACTACTTTCGCCCAAGCAAGCTTAACTTCGGAGTTCTGATAGGATTCGGTGCATTAGTGCGGGTATAATCGCACCCGTCTTGTTGAGGGCACAAAGCGCTTTTGTGTCGTCCATTTCGCAGCTAACGACGAACGATCTGGGATTAAGAAACTGCGCAAAACGAAAAAAAGGAGCCAAAAACTGATGAAAATTTTCAATTTTGGGCTCCGAAAATAGGCACGTCGAGCAGGCATGCTTTCCCTATCGTAGAGCTCTCGGAGAGCTTTCTAATGGTTTGCTGTGCGCCACATAACTCTTTACGGATCAAAAGTAATGGGCACCAGAGCGACGGATACCAGGTCACAGGTCCTACGCCCTCGGTTTACGGGCCCAGTCTCTACAAGAAGCAAAGTTGTCTTGCCCAAGATGCCTTGGGACTCGATAATAGAAATGTGACAGATAAAGAATCTTGGAAAGCCTGAACGGGGCAAAAAAACGAAAGAAAAAGGGGGGGTGCAACACGAGGACTTCCCAGGGGGTCACCCATCCTAGTACTATTCTTGCCCAAGCACGCTTAATTACGGAGTTCTGATATGATCCGGTGCATTAGTGCTCATATGATCATACCCGTCATGCTGAGGGCACAAAACCCCTATGGGTCGTCCATTTCCCGACTTACGACGAAGTATCCGGAACGAAGAAACACCGCAAAATGAATAAAAGTGGCGCAAAACTGATGAAAATGTTCGATTTTCGGCTCTGAGAACTGGTGCAGTCGAGCAACCTAGCTACCCCTATCGTAGAACTCTTTGAGAGCTTTCCAACGGTATACTGTGCGGCGCATAACTCCTCACGGATTAAAAGTTATAGGCACCAGAGCAACGGATACCTAGTCACTAGCCCCACGCCCTCGGTTTGCGGGCCCAGCCTCTACTCGAAGCGAAGCTGTCTTGCCCAAGATGCCGTAGGACTCGATTTTAGAAATATGACGGATAAAGCATCTTGGAAAGCCTGAACGGGGAAAAAAAACAAAACGAAAAGCGGGGTGCAACACGAGAACTTCCAAAGGGGTCACCTATCCTAGTACTACTCTCGTCCAAGCACGCTTAACTTCGGAGTTCTAATTGGATCCGGTACATTAGTGCTCATATGATCACACCGGTCATGTTGAGGGCACAAAACCCTTATGTGTCGTCCATTTCGAGGCTAACGACGAACGATCCGGTACGAAGAAACACCAAAAAAAGAAAAAAAGAGGCCTAAAACTGATGAAAATTTTCAATTTTGGGCTCCGAAAACAGGCGCAGCCTAGCAGGCTGGCTATCTCGGCCATAGATCTCTCGGAAAGCTTTCCTACGGTATGCTGTGCGGTGCATAAATCCTTACGAAATAAAAGTTATGGGCATCGGAGCAACGGATACCTGGTCACAGGCCCCACGCCCTCAGTTTGCAGGCCCAGCCTCTACGCGAAGCGAAGCTGTCTTGCCCAAGATGCCGTGGAACTCGATAATAGAAATGTGACGGATAAAGGATCTTGGAAAGCCTGAACGGGGCAAAAAAACAAAACAAAAAGCGGGGTGCAACACGAGGACTTCCTAATGGGTTACCCATCCTTGTACTACTCTCGCCTAAGCATGCTTAACTTCGGAGTTCTGATGGAATCCGGTGCATCAGTGCTGGTATGATCGCACCCGTCATGTTGAGGGGACAAAGTCTTTTTGTGTCGTACATTTTGCGGCTAACGACGAACAATTTGGGACGAAAAAATAGTGCAAAAAGATGAAAAGTGGCCTACAACTGATGTAAACGTTTGAGTTTTTGCTCTAAAAATAGGTGTAGCCGGGAAGGCATACAGCCCCCATCGTAGAGCTCTTGGATTGCTTTCCAACGGTATGATTTGCTCCGCATAACTCTTTGCGGATCAAAAGTTGTGCACACCGGAGTGACGGAGACCTGATCACAGGCCCCACGTCCTCGGTTTGCTGGCCCAGCCTCTACGCGAAGTTATGATGTCATCCCCAAGATGTCGTGGAACTCAATAATCGAAATGTGACAGATAAAGCATCTTGGAAAGCCTGAACGGGGCAAAAAACCAAAATGAAAAGTGGGGTGCAACACGAGGACTTCCCAGGGGGTTACCCAACCTAGTACTGCTCTCGCCCAAGCACGCTTAACATCAGAATTCTGATGTGATTCGGTGCATTAGTGCTGGTATGATCGCAAACGTCATGTTGAGGGCGCAAAGCCCTTTTGTGTAATCCATTTTGCGGCTAACGACGAACGATACGGGACGAAGAAACAGGGCAAAGAGTAGAAAAGTGGCCAAAAATTGATGAAAACGTTCAATTTTGGTCTACGAAAATAGGTGCAGCCGAGCAGGCTTGCTTCCCTTGTCGTAGAGCTCTCAGAAACCTTTCTAATGGTATGTTGTGCGCTGCATAACTCCTTACGGATCAAAAGTTATGGTCACGGGAGCGACGGATAGCAGGTCACAAGCCCTACGCCCTCTGTATGCGGACCCTGCGTCTACGGGAAGCGAAGTTGTCTTGCCCAAGATGCCGTGGGACTTGATAATAGAAATGTGATGGATAAAGCATCTTGGCAAGCCTGATCGAGACCAAAAAACAAAACGAAAAGGGGGGTGCAACACGAGGACTTCCCAGGGGGTCACCCATCCAAGTACTACTCTCGCCCAAGCACGCTTAACTTTGGAGTTCTGATGTGATCCGCTATATTAGTGCTGGTATGATCGCACCTGACGAGGGGTTCCCGAGCTGAGCTAAATGAGCCGACCTTCTGATCAGAGATGGGTTAATCCGCGCTCCGTCAGCAGCTCGCTCAGCTCAATGTCCAGCCCAGATGACTGGCCCGACCCCGTTGACCCCGACCTCAGTTCCAGCTGTTCCGATGGGACATAAAGCACTGATGGGACATAAAGCTGCGTCGCATTAAATGCCGTCAGACCCAAACTTAGTATAAATAGAGCTCAACCCTCCTCATTTGGGGGATCTCTCTCTCGTTATTAATTGCTCTCAACTACTTTGCCAGCTCGGACATACTAATCGTTCGCACGCCTGAGGGGAAAATCCGGGTCATCACCCCGCCTTTTCCTTGATTTCTTGTGCAGGACCTACAGCCGATCAAGAAAGTCTAGCTCGGAGGCGGACCAGAGAAGTCCAGCTCGGCCAAAGCAGCTCCCGAATCCAACTGTGAGACATTCAACCTCGACAGTTTGGCGCCGTCTGTAGGAACGACGAGTTCTTTTATAGCTCTCTCCGCCACTCATTGAGAAACCACCATGGTACAAACGAGAAGTCACAACATACCGGTAGAGGATTCGCCCAACCTGGAAGGGGACCTCGAAGCCGTGCAGGCGCCCAGCCAGAACCTGACCCAAGCCGACGTTGGAACGAGCCAACGTATACACTTAGCCACTCAAACCGACCCCGCAGCGGAAGGAGACCCCAACTCCAACCTGTCACCGGAGATAAGGATGATGCTGAGGATGTTCGAAGAACTTAAGGAGCAGGTGGCCCGGCTGGCTGAGGGCCCCCTGGCACCGCAAGAGGCCGCGCCGCGGCCATCGCGCCCCCAGTTCCACATCCCGGAGTCTAGACGAAAACGGACGCAGGAAGAGGAGGGCTTCTTCGAGCCGACACCAAGATCCGACCCGGCGAGAGGTAAAAGGGCGGTTCAAGCCGACCCCGAGCAAGCAAAGACCGCGGCTGCCATAGCTAAGGTCATCAACCAACTCGGTGTAAGCCCACTCTCTCCCGAGGTATTGGCCACGCCCCTACCCACCGGCAATCGAATGCCCAACCTGGCCGTCTACAATGGAGACAGAGACCCTGCCAGCCACCTGCTCAATTTTGATCACCACATGACTCTGCACGACATGCCAGATCTCATGAAGGCGAAGACATTCCCGACCACCCTGGTTGGCAATGCTTTGGACTGGTTCCAAAAACTTCGTCCTGGATCAATTGCAAGCTTCCACCAGCTGGCGGAGGCCTTCCTATCCCGCTTCGCAGGAAGCCGCCGCGCCACCCGCCATACTTCTACATTGCTGTTGGTGAAGCAGCATAGAGGGGAAACTTTGAGGGCTTACACGGCTAGGTTCAACGAAGAGTCCCTCCAAATTCCTAACTTGGAGGACTCTATGGCTCTGATGGCTTACCAGAGCGGGCTCAGGTCGGGCCCCCTCACATCTTCTTTGGCGATCGACCCTGTGGATACTGTGTCTGAGTTGATGGTGCGAGCAGAAGGGTACATACACTCGGAGGAGATCCATCAGGCAAAAAGGGACGATGACAAGGAGAAAGAGGCTGGGAAGAAAGGAGAGGCCTCCCGAGCCCAACCCGGGGCCAAAGCACAGAACGACCGAGGCAAGCAGCCACAACAGCCGAAGCCGAACCCCCGGTTCACTATGTTCACTCCCCTTAACACCTCGAGGGAGCAGATTTTGATGGAGATCCAGCACCAGAACCACCTGCCTCCAGCTCCGAGAATGAAAGGCCGGCCTGATAAGCGCAATAAGACCAAATATTGCCGCTACCACATGGACTATGGCCATACCACCGAAGAGTGTAAAGACTTGAAGCAGGAGATCGAGGCACTGATAGCCCGAGGCCACCTCCGGAGGTATGTAGATCAACAGCCGACCCGGAATCCAGAACAAAGGGATAGGGAGAGGAGTCCGCCCAGGCGCCAGGTTGGGGGCGGACGTTTGGCCGTGATTGAAACCATAGCGGGAGGATTAGCGTCAGGAGGCGAGACCTCGGCAGGCAGAAAGGGTTATGTTCGTGCAGGGAGGGAATATGGACCGGTGAGGGGACCGGCCCCGGGGATGCAAGAGCTCACCTTCTCTTCAGAAGACTTGGAGGGGGTCATATTGCCTCACGACGACCCCCTGGTGATCAGCGCAGAGATAGCCAACTTCACCGTCAAAAGGCTGATGGTGGACACTGGGAGCTCGGCAGAAGTCTTATTCCTCAGCGCTTTTGAGCAGATGGGGTTGGACAGGAGCCGACTCAGGCCATTGCGTGGTACTTTAGCAGGTTTCACCGGGCAGTCCCACCGAGCCGAAAGAGTCATCAACCTCCCGCTGAAGTTGGAGGATGGGGATAAGTGGGTGTCGATGCAGGCCAACTTCATTGTAATGAATTGTAACTCCACCTACAACGGGATCTTAGGTCGGGTGGCGCTTAATCATTTCAGGGCCGTCCCCTCAACGTACCACCAGGCCCTGAAGTTCCTGACCCCGTTTGGGGTAGCCACCATTCGCGGAGCCCAAATCTCAGCTCGGGAGTGTTATAAAAACTCACTCCGACCCAAATATCAAATCGGCTGGGGACCGGATCTGCCCGAAGAGAAGAGAGATGCTAAGAGAGGAAGCCCGGCTGAGGACCTTCAAGAGGTGGAGCTCTCCGATGAAACAAAGAGAGCAAAGATTGGGAGTGAACTATCTGCCAACCTCAAGAAAGGTATAAGCCAATTTCTTTTAAAGAATGAGCATGTATTTGCCTGGTCTGCTTCTGACATGACAGGAATTGACCCGAATGTGATTGAGCATCACCTGAATGCCGACCCAAATCACTATCCAGTAAAACAAAAGCGCCGGCACTTTCATTATGATAAGCAACAAATCATTGCGGAAGAAGTGGACAAGTTGGTGGACGCCGGCCACATAAAGGAAATACAGTACCCAACCTGGCTGTCCAATGTGGTGCTGGTGACGAAGTCCTCGGGTGGATGGAGACTATGTATTGATTTCACCGACCTCAACAAAGCTTGCCCCAAGGATTGCTTCCCCCTACCACTGATTGACCAAATGGTGGACGCCACCTCCGGGTTCGAGTTGCTCTCCTTCATGGATGCCTTCAAAGGTTATAATCAAATCAAGATGGCTCCCGAGGACAAAGAGAAGACCGCTTTCACCACCGATAAAGGACTCTACTACTATGAGGTCATGCCATTTGGCCTCAAGAATGCTGGAGCCACATACACTCGGATGATGAACAAGGTCTTCAAGAACCAGATTGGCCGGAATATGGAAATCTATGTAGATGACATGTTGGTTAAGAGCAGAAGGGCGGAAGACCATGTAACCGACCTGGCTGAGGCCTTCGCCGTAATGGAGCACTTTGGGATAAAATTGAACCCGAAAAAGTGCGCATTCGGCGTCAAGGCAGGCAAGTTCCTGGGCTTCATGGTAACAGCCCGCGGAATAGAAGCCAACCCGGAGAAAGTCCAGGCGATACTAGAACTAGCGCCCCCAACCTGCGTGAAGGACGTCCAGGTGTTGGCAGGCAAAGTCGCGGCACTGAGCAGATTCATGTCCAGGTCGGCTGACAAGTGCGCTCCCCTATTCAAAATATTGAGGAACCCTAAGAACTTTGAATGGACTGAGGAATGCCAAAACGCCTTCCAGGAGCTGAAAAAGTACTTAGCCTCGCCACCTCTGTTATCCCGACCTGAGGTGGAGGAGGAGCTAGTAGTATACTTGGCATGCTCGGGAACAGCGGTGGCGGTGGCGCTAGTCCGAGAAGAAGGCAAGGAGCAGAAGACGGTCTACTACGTTAGTAAAACCTTGCAGGGAGCCGAGGCGAGATACTCTTCCTTGGAAAAACTCGCCCTCGCGCTCATCACGGCGGCTAGGAAGTTGAAGCCATACTTCGATGCTCATCCGATTAAAGTCATGACTGATGCTCCGCTCAAATCCATCATGCACAAGCTAGAGGCATCGGGCAGGCTACTGAAATGGGCTATTGAGCTGAGTCAATTCGACATCACCTACCAGCCCAGGACAGCCATCAAAGCCCAAGCCATTGCTGACTTTGTCGTAGAGTGCACTGGCCGAGCAGAGTATGACCCGGAGGACGTGTGGAAGGTCCATGTGGATGGGGCCTCAGGGAAGTCTGGGACCGGAGCTGGGGTGGTCATTCTCGACCCAAACCGGCATGAGCACCAGTACTCCCTCAAGTTCACCTTCTCGGCGTCCAATAATGAAGCAGAGTATGAAGCGGTGATTGCAGGGCTAAAAATTGCTGCTCAGCTCGGGGCACAGACAATCGACCTAAGCACCGACTCTCAGTTGGTTTCTAGTCAGATATCAGGGGAGTTCGAAGCCAAGGACAGTGCTATGCTAGCCTACCTCAACAGAGTCAAGGATTTGACCTCAACACTCAGAAGGTTCACGATACAGCAGATTCCCAGGGAAAAGAATATGAAGGCTGACGCCCTATCCAGGCTAGCCTTGGGCGAGAGCCGACCTGCCCTTGTCCACGTGGAAGAAATATCTGAACCAGTATCCAGTTGGGGGTACAAGCGGTAGCCGAGCTCAACTTAAATCCAGATTGGACCAAACCAATCATGGACTACTTGGAAGGGGGTATGACCCCGGAGGATGAAAAAGCTGCTCGGAAACTCATGAAGCAGGCCTCAAGGTTTGTCATAATCACCGGGCAGCTCTACAAAAGAGCCTACACCTGGCCTCTTTTGAAATGTGTTGCGCCCGAAGAAGGAAACTATGTACTCCGGGAGATTCATGAAGGGGTGTGTGGAAACCACTTGGGGGGTAAAGCTTTGGCTCGAAAGGCGTTAAGGCACGGCTATTTTTGGCCAACCTTAGAGCAAGATGTCAAAGAGTATGTAAAAAAGTGCGACACCTGCCAGAGGTTCGCCAACGTGCAGCGGAAGCCTGCTGTGGACCTCACAGTGATGGTAAGCCCTTGGCCATTCTATCAGTGGGGTCTAGACATCATCGGCCCCTTGCCGACCAGTGTCGGCCAAAAGAAACACGCCTTCGTGGCCGTAGACTACTTCACTAAATGGCCCGAAGCTGAAGGTGTTGCCAGAATAACAGAAAAGGCAGCTTGGGATTTCGTATGGAAAAACATCATTTGCCGATTTAGGGTACCAAAGGTCATCGTCACCGACCACGGCAAGCAATTCGACAGTGCATACTTTCGAGGCAAATGTGCTGAGATTGGGATCGACCTCAGATTCTCGTCTGTTGCTCACCCTCAAAGTAATGGCCAAGTTGAAATGACTAACCAAATCATTTTGCAGGGTCTGAAAATCAAGCTGGAGGAAGCAGAGGGCCAATGGGCATCAGTTCTCCCATAAGTGATGTGGGCTCAGCGGACCAATATCAGCTCGGCGACGGGAGAATCGCCCTTCGAACTGACCTTCGGCACTCAAGCGGTGCTGCCAGTGGAGATCGGATCTCCAACCAGTAGAACCCTCCACCATGACCCAGAATTAAACGGAGCACGGATCCGTGAAGAGCTCGACCTCGCCGAAGAGCTCCGAGCTAAAGCTCAAATCAGAATGCTGGCCAGCAAAGCTGCAATGAAAAGAGCCTTTTCCAAACAGGTCAAGCCTAAGCCTATTAAGGTCGGCGACCTCGTACTCAGAAAGGCCATCTTTTTGCCGCGCTCCACTAACAAGTTTTCCCCGACCTGGGAGGGACCCTACGAAGTCATGAAAGAAGTCCGGCCCGGGACCTTCTACCTTCGAGACAAGAACGGAAAACTGTTAAAAAATGCATGGCATTCAGAACATTTGAAGCGGTATTTTGTATAAAAACGGCCCCGAGCCGGAATATTCTGTCCACGGCCACGAGCCGTAATATTTTGTAAACGGCCCCGAGCCAAGGAATTTTGCAAAGGCCCCGGGCCGAAACATTACTTGTACGAATTCAATACAATGCGATTTTGTAAACTAATGCAATTCCTGACTTGGGAATAAGTACACAAACCAGCACAATACCCGACCCGGGCGTAAATGCTGCAACTGTGAAATGACTCGAACTCGGATTAACGCGGTGGCCACGCTTAATCACGAGCAAACAACAAAGTAAACCAGCTCGGACTAAGTTCCAGCTCGGGCATAATTAATGACAATCTGATTAGTTTTGCCAGTTCGGATTAAGTTCCAACTCGGTGCATTCCGGCCTCAGGTCGGTATATTAGCTTGGGTTTAAACTCGAGTTCAATACTTGTCAACATTAGTTTGACCAATTTTATAACGGACTGACGAGTTCGAATTAGTAACCATTATGAGTTGCCCTTATTATACCAGCTCGGATTAGGATGTTAAAACATTAGTCGCGTCCAGCTCGGATTATTACTCCTAAGTTTGTATGGTCCATTAAATTGGTCCGACCCCACTAACTTGAGGAAAATTTGCGAAGAGAAAAGTACACGTGTACGAACTCAATTGAAACGCAAATAAAGCCAAAATAAATATTTCATTAAAACCGGAAAGTGATTACAAAGGCCCAGCTCGGGCAAAATTACAATAGCCCTACTAGGGAAACATTGCTAAATCTATTTTGGCGCGGCAGCGGAGGTGGTGGCCTCAGCTTCATCCCCAACCTGGTCCAGGCCCTTCTGGACAAACTCAGTAACCTCCTTGGCCTGGGATATCAGGTCGGACGGAAGCTCGGGGATTTCCCAGAATTCTGGCGGCGGGACCTCCAAGATCTCGATGTAGTCGTTCTTGGAGGATGGAAAGAAAGTCTTCGCTCTCTCCCGAGCCGCAACTTGACCTCGGAAGTAGAACTCCATTTCCGCGTACTTCGCCATGGCCCCGCCTTCCGTGGCCAACCAGTCCACCGCCGCGTCGCTGGATTTGAAGGCCTCCACTGCCTTCTCCCCCTGGACACTGACCCGCTCCACCAGTTCCTTAAACTTAGCCTCTGCCTCCCGCTTCTCTCGCTTGTAGCGATCGACGTCCGTGGCCGCGGCTTCGCGTCGGCCCTTCTCTAGGTCCAGCTCCTTCTTTAAGCGCTCGACCTCCGCCGTATCAGCCCTCTGCCTCTGAGCGGCCTCCTCTCTCACTGTTTCAAGCTCGGCTCGGGCATCCACATACCGTTGCTCGAGCTCAACGCAATAAGTTTGGGCCTTGATTAAGAAGCTGGGGGCAGAGAGGATGTGGGACTCGGCCTGTTCAGCAGAAGGCAAAGCAATTAGCCGAGCTAAGAATGCGACCTGAACATAAGATGGTTAAGGACTTACCGTAACAATGGCCGTCCTCAAGTCCAGTGAGAGTTACTCAGCTAGGACCGTCGCCAGCTTGGGGTCGCGATCCACTTTGGGCGCCTCCATGAAGTGCTGGTCGGGAGGGCTCAACTCCGTGTCCTTGCCCTTCCCAGAGCGCTCGGGTCGAGGTCGCTTTCTATGCTCGGGTCGGGAGGAAGAACGCTCCGGGGTCGCTTGGCCCGACCCTGATTTCTTCGGCATAGGGGACTCCGAAGCCCCTTTTTAAGAGACCTCGGGACCGACCTCACGCCCTTGGCCGCTGGGGCGCTGCCTTTGGCCTTGTCCGGTGCTGCCCGGTCTTGACCGAGCAGAAGCATCGCCGCTGACTTCACCCTTCCTCTGCACCTGGGCGTAAGCAAGCTTCCTCATATCCGCCATATCTGCAAAAAGTAGAGCAAAGGGGTTAAAAGTGAGTCGAAGATCCAACTAAAGCGAAGCTAATAAACGGGACCGGAGGTCGGACGCCAATCCTGCAAACTGACCCTCTTCCGAGCCAGTCCCGTCATCTCCTTCCAGGTCGGGAATCAGGTGGGGATGATCCCTCGAGAGGTCGGGCTCCCGACCAAATAACTTGGAATCCCAGATTCGCTCCCATTTCAGCACACTGTCAATGTCTATCAGCATCCCGAGCGCGGGCTTGAGCACTGCGACTTCTCTAAGCTCCTCCTTTGAGAGTTTAGGGTCATCATTGACGGTTTTCCTCAGGCTCGGGAGCCATTCCAGCCTACATCCAGGATTCACAGACGACTCCACCCAATAGTAATCATTATGCCAGCCCTTGTTAGAGGAGTGCCACTTGGTGAATACAGAGTGGCCGACCCGAGCTGTGAAGTGGAACCACCCTGGCTGCTTCGGGTTGGGCTTACACACGAAGAAATGCCTGAATCGGCGCAAGGTTGGCTCCACTCCCTTTTCCAGACAGAACACGTAGAAGGCCACCATTATGGCCCAACCATTCGGTGACATCTGACCCGGGCTGAGCTCGAAATGGTTCAGGATTCCAACGATGAAGCCAGGAAGGGGGAGCTGGATGACGTCGAAGGCCAGATCATATATGGTGTAGTGGTTGGCTGGGGGGTAACACGCCGATTCTTACCGACCTGGAACCTTCAACTTATGATGCCGGTCAACTGACCAGTTCCTCAGCCTTGCGTTCGCCATCTGCACTGTAGAATGGCACTCACGCTTGCAGCAGGCAAACAACTACTCGATCCTCTTCCCTCGAATTGAGGAAGCGCTGGCTGAAGCCGAGCTCCGAGGTCGAACAGCACTGACTGGGACAGCCTCGATCGGCTCGGTGGCAGACACCCCGGCTAAGAACTCTTGCGGTATCTCGATGCCCTCCAGTCGATTCAGCGGCTCCTCATCCTCCCCGACATCGAATTCTCCCAGGTCGGGCAAAGGGTCCTCTTCTGCCTCCTCTCGCACCAGTCTGACCCCAATAACTTGGTAGTCGTCGTCGCTCTCCTCGCGGTTAGATTTCCGAGCTGGCCCTGAGGACGAGCTGGTGCTCTCTCCGCCGCGGATCCTATTCGAGGTAGATGCTGAGCTTGGCGGACTTTCATCTCCACCATAAGACCTTACTTCCATTGCCTGAGAATCTTCTGATTCCGACCTCCCCATCCTGTCTACAGCAAATATAAATGTACAGGAATGACTAAAGGGAGTCGGGACGTACCTAATGCTCTCAACTGCGGAGTATGGCCGACTATTCTGGTCCGAGCTGAAGAATCCCGAGAATATTCTTTCCGAGCTAGTTGCGTCCGACCTGAATTCCTTGAGAAATAGAAAGTGAAGTATGCAGTGAATCTCGGAGGAGGTGGCCCAATTTATAGGCGCCCGTGAAATTCGCCTCGGGAAGGCCAAACGTCGCGTCTCGTCAAAACCGCCAGGTGACGTGGCAGCCATCCGTTGGGCATGCACCGCTGACGTGGCCATCCCTACTCTATCGGGGTTGGGCACCTACAGCTCGGGATTAACTCCTATCTCTAGATCTCGCCTACTTGATCTCGACTCAGGGGGGGGGGGAATTGACGAGGGGTTCCCGAGCTGAGCTAAATGAGCCGACCTTCTGATCAGAGATGGGCTAATCCGCGCTCCGTCAGCAACTCGCTCAGCTCAATGTCCAGTCCAGATGACTGGCCCGACCCCGTTGACCCCGACCTCAGTTCCAGCTGTTCCGATGAGACATAAAGCACTGATGGGACATAAAACTGCATCGCATTAAATGCCCTCACACCCAAACTTAGTATAACTACCCCTCCACCCTCCTCATTTGGGGGATCTCTCTCTCCTTATAAATTGCACTCAACTACTTTGCCAGCCCGGACGTACTAATCGTTCGCACGCCTGAGGGGAAATCTGGGTCATCACCCCGCCTTTTCCTTGATTTCTTGTGCAGGACCTACAGCCGATCAAGAAAGTCTAGCTCGGAGGCGGACCAGAGAAGTCCAGCTCGGCCAAAGCAGCTCCCGAATCCAACTGTGAGACATTCAACATCGACAGCACCCATTATGTTGAGGGCACAAAGCCCTTATGTGTCGTCTATTTTGCGGCTAACAACGAATGATCCAAGAAGAAGAAACAGTGTAAAATGAATAAAAGTGGCCCAAAATTGATGAAAACGTTAGATTTTGGGTTTCAAAAATAGGCACAGCTGAGCAGCCTTGTTGCCTCCGTCGTAGAGCTCCCGGAGAGCTTGCCAACGGTATGCTGTGCGCCGTATAACTCCTTACGGATCAAAAGTTATGGGCACCGAAGCGACGGATACCAGGTCACAGGCCACACGCCCTCGGTTTGTGGGCCCAGCCTCTACACGAAGTGAAGATGGCTTGCACATGATGCCGTGGGACTCGATAATACAAATGTGACAGATAAAGCATCTTGGAAATCCTGAACGGGCAAAAAAATAAAACGAAAATGGGGGTGCAACACAAGGACTTCCTAGGGGGTCACCCATCCTAGTACTACTCTCGCCCAAGCACACTTAACTTCGGAGTTCTGATGGGATCCAGTGCATTAGTGCTGGTATGATCGCACTCGTCATGTTGAGGGCACAAAGCCCTTATGTGTCATACATTTCGAGGCTAACGACGAACGATTTGGTATGAAGAAACACCACAAAATGAATAAAAGTAGCCTAAAACTGATGAAAATGTTTGATTTTGGGCTCCGAAAATAGTCGCAACCAAGCAGGCTTGCTGTCTCCGTCGTAGAGCTCTCAAAGATCATTCCAATGGTATGATGTCTGCCACATAACTCCTTACGGATCAAAACCTATGGGCACCGTAGTGACAGATACTTGGTTATAGGTCCCAATCCATCGGTTTGCGAGCCCAGCCTCTACACAAAGCGAAGCTATCTTGCCCAAAATGTCATGGGACTCGATAATAGAAATATGACGTATAAAGCATCTTGGAAAGCCTGAACGGGGCAAAAAAACAAAATGAAAAGCGGGGTGCAACACGAGGACTTCCCAAGGGGTCACCCATCCTTGTACTAGTCTCGTCCAACCATGCTTAACTTCTGAGTTCTGATGGGATCCGGTGCATTAGTGCTCGTATGATCGTACCTGTCATGTTGAGAGCATAAAGCCCTTATGTGTCATCTATTTCGCAGCTAACGACGAACTATTCAGGATGAAAAAACACCATAAAATGAATAAAAGTGGCCCGAAATTGATGAAAGTGTTCGATTTTGGGCTCTGAAAATAGGCGCAGTCGAGTATGTTTACTGCCCCCGTCGTAGAGCTCTCGGAGAGCTTTGCAACGGTATGCTGTGCGCGTATAACTCCTCATGGATCAAAAGTTATGGGCAACGGAGCGACGGATACCTAGTCACAGGCCCCATGCCCTCGGTTTTCGGCCCTTGCCTCTACGCGAAGTGAAGCTGTGTTGCCCAAGATGTCGTGTGACTCGATAATAGAAATGTGATAGATAAAGCATCTTGGCAAGCCTCAACGGGGCAAAAAACAGAACGAAAAAAGGGGTGCAACACGAGGACTTCCTAAGGGGTCACCCATCCTAGTACTACACTCGCCCAAGCATGCTTAACTTCGGAGTTCTGATGTGATCCAGTGTATTAGTGCTGGTATGATCGCACCCATCATGTTGAAGGAACAAAGCCCTTACGTGTCGTCCATTTCGTGGCTAACGACAAACGATCCGGGGACAAAGAAACAGAGCAACATGAATAAAAGTGGCCCAAAACTGACGAAAATGTTCAATTTTAGGGTCCAAAAGCAGGCGCAGCCAAGCAGGCTTACTACCTCCGTCGCAAAGCTCTCAGAGAGCTTTCCAACGGTATGCCGTGCGCCACATAACTCCTTACGGATCAAAAGGTATAGGCACCGGAGCGACAAATGCCAGGTCACAAGACCCATGCCCTCGGTTTGCGGACCCAGCCTCTACGTGAAGCGAAGCTGTCTTGCACAAGATGACGTTGGATTCGATAATAGAAATGTGACCAATAAAGCATCTTGGAAATCTGGAATAGGGCAAAAAAACAAAACAAAAAAAGGGGTGCAACACGAGGACTTCCCAAGAGGTCACCTATCCTAGTACTACTCACACCGAAGCACGCTTAACTTCGGAGTTCTGATGGGATCCGAAGCATTAGTGCTAGTATGATTGCATCTATCAAGTTGAAGGCACTAGGCCTTATATGTCGTCTATTTCAAGGCTAACGATGAATGATTTAGTACGAAGAAACACCACAAAATGAATAAATATGGCCCAAAATTGATGAAGGCGTTCGATTTTGGGCTCCGAAAATAGGCGCAGCCGAGCAGGCTTGATGCCCCCGTCGTAGACCTCTTAGAGAGCTTTCCAACGGTATACAGTGTGCTGCATAAGATTTTGGATCACAAGTTCTAGGTACCGGAGTGACAGATACCTGGTCACAGGCGCCATGCCCTCGGTTTGCGAGCCCAGCCTCTATGTAAAGTGAAGTTGGCTTGCCTAAGATTTTGTAGAACTCGATAATAGAAATGTGACGGATAAAGCATCTTGGAAAGCCTGAACGGGGCAAAAAAATAAAACGAAAAGCGGGGTACAACACGAGGACTTCCCAAGGGGTCACCCATCCTAGTACTACTCTCGCCCAAGCACGCTTAACTTCGGAGTTCTGATGAGATCCGATGCATTAGTGATGGTATAAGCACACCCATCATGTTGAAGGCACAAAGCCCTTTTGTGTCGTCCATTTCGTGGCTAACGACGAGCTATCCAGTACGAAAAAAAACTGCATAACGAATAAAGTGGCCCAAAATTGATGAAAACGTTCGATTTTGGGCTCCGAATATAGGCGCAGCTGAGCAGGCTTGCTACCCCCGTCGTAGAGCTCTCGGAGAGCTTTCTAACGGTATGCTATATGCTGCATAACTCCTTATGGATAAAAATTTATGGTCACCGTAGCTACGGATACCTAGTCACAGGCCCCACGCCCTCGGTTTGCGAGCCCAGCCTTTACGCGAAGCGAAGCTGTCTTGCCCAAGATGTCGTGGGACTCGATAATAGAAATGTAATGTATAAAGAATCTTGGAAAGCCTGAACGGGGCAAAAAAACAAAAACAAAAGCGGGGTGCTACACGAGGACTTCCCCGGGGGTCACCCATCCTAGTACTAATCTTATCCAAGCACACTTAACTTCAGAGCTCTGATTGGATCTGGTGCATTAGTGCTCGTATGATCTCACCCGTCATGTTGAGAGCACAAAGCCCTTATGTGTTGTCCATTTCGTGGCTAACGACGAACTATCCGAGATGAAGAAACACTGCAAAATGAATAAAAGTGGCCCAAAACTAATGAAAACGTTTGATTTTGGACTTCGAAAAAAGGCGTAGTCGAGCAAGTTTACTGCTCCCATCGTAGAGCTCTCGGAGAACTTTCCAACGGTATGCTGTCCGCCGTATAACTCCTCACGGATCAAAAGTTATCGGCACCGGAGCACCAGATACCTAGTCACAGGCCCCATGCCCTCAGTTTGCGGGCCCTGCCTCTACTCGATGCGAATCTGTCTTACCCAAGATACCGTGTAACTTAATAATTGAAATGTGACAGTTAATGCATCTTGGCAAGCCTGAACGGGGCAAAAAAACAAAACAAAAAGCGGGGTGCAACTCGAGGATTTCCCTGGGGGTCACCCATCCTAGTACTACTCTAGCCCAAGCACGCTTAACTTCAGTGTTCTGATGTGATCCGGTGCATTAGTGCTGGTATGACCGCACGCATCATGTTGAGGGCACAAAGCCCTTATGTGTCGTCCATTACGCGGCTAACGACAAATGATCCGAGACGAAGAAATAGAGCAAAATGAATAAAAGTGGCCCAAAACTAATGAAAATGTTCGATTTTGGGCTCCGAAAATAGGCACAATCGAGCAGGCTTGCTACCCCCGTCGTAGAGCTCTCGGAGAGCTTTCTAACGGTATACTGTGCGCCACCTCACGGATCAAAATTTATGGGCACCAGAGCGATGGATATATGGTCACAGGCCCCTTGCCCTTGGTTTGTGGGCCCAGCCTCTACACGAAGCAAAACTGTCTTGCCGTAGATGCCATGTGACTCGATAACAGAAATATGACACATAACGCATCTTGGCATGCCTGAACGGGGCAAAAAAACAAAACCAAAGCGGGGGTGCAACACGAGGACTTCCCAAGGGATCACCCATCCTAGTACTGCTCTCGCCCAAGCACACTTAAATTCAGAGTTCTGATGGGATCCAGTGCATTAGTGCGGGTATGATTGTACCCGTCATCTTGAGGGCATAAAGCCCTTTTGTGTTGTCCATTTTGCGGCTAACGACGAACGATCCAGGACGAGGAAAAAGCGCAAAAAGATGAAAAGTTATGGGCACCGGAGCGATGAATGATCTGAAAATAGGCGCAGCAGAGCAGGGTTGCTATTTCCGTAGCAGAACTCTCGGAGAGCTTTCCAACGGTATGCTGTGCGCCGTATAACTTCTTACAGATCAAAAGTTATGGGCACCGGAGCAACGGATACCAGGTCACAAGCCCCACGCCCTCGGTTTGTGAACCCAACCTCTATGCGAAACGAAGTTGTCTTGCGCTAGATGCCGTGGGACTCGATAATAGAAATGTGACAGATAAAGCATCTTGGCAAGCCTGAACGGGGTAAAAAAACAAAACAAAAAGGGGGTGCAACACGAGTAATTCCTAGGGGGTCACCCATCCTAGTACTACTCTCGCCCAAGCACGCTTAACTTCGGAGTTTTGATGGGATTCGGTGCATTAGTGCTGGTATGATCACACCCGTCATGTTGAGGGCACTATGCCCTTATATGTCTTCCATTTTGAGGCTAATGAAGAACAATCCGGTATGAAGAAAAATCGCAAAATGAATAAAAATGGCCCAAAATTGATAAAAATGTTTGATTTTGGGCTCCAAGAATAGGCGCAGCCAAGCAGGCTTGCTGCCCCCATCGTAGACCTCTTAAAGAGCTTTTCAACAGTATGTTGTGCGCCGCATAATTCCTTACGAATCAAAAGTTATGGGCGCCGGAACGACGGATACCTGGTCACAAGCACTACGCCTTCGGTTTGCGGGCCCAGCTTCTATGCGAAGCGAAGCTGTCTTGCCCAAGATGCCATGTGACTCGATAATAGATATGTGACGGATAAAGCATCTTGAAAAGCCTTAACGGGGAAAAAAAACAAAACGAAAAGCGGGGTGCTACACGAGGACTTCCAAGGTGGTCCCCAATTCTAGTACTACTCTCTTCCAAGCACGCTTAACTTCAGAGTTCTGATAGGATCCGGTGCATTAGTGCTCATATGATCACACCTGTCATGTTGAGAACACAAAGCCCTTATGTATCATCCATTTCACGGTTAACGACGAACTATTCGGGGCAAAGAAACACTGCAAAATGAATAAAAGTAGCCCGAAACTAATGAAAACGTTTGATTTTGGGCTCCAAAAATAGGCACAGTCGAGCAGGCTTGCTACCCCCATCGTAGAGCTCTTGGAGAGCTTTCTAACGGTATGCTGTGCACCGTCTCACGGATCAAAATTTATGGGCACCAGAGCGATGGATACATGGTCACAGGCCCCACGCCCTCGGTTTGCGGGCCCAGCCTCTACGCGAAGTGAAGCTGTCTTTCCCAAGATGTCATATGACTTGATAATAGAAAAAGCACAAAAAGATGAAAAGTGGCCCAAAACTGATGAAAAAGTTTGATTTTTGGCTATGAATACCGGCGCAGCCGAGCAGGATTGCTACCCCCTGTAGTAGAGCTCTCGGAGTACTTTCCAACAGTATGTTGTGCGTTGTATAACTCCTTACGGATCAAAAGTTATGGGCACCTGAGCGACGGAGACCTGGTCACAGGCCCCATGCCCTCGGTTTGCAGGCCCAGCCTCTACGCAAAGCGAAGCTGTCTTGACCAAGATGCCGTGTGACTCAATAATAGAAATGTGACAGATAAAACATATTTGCAAGCCAAAACGGGGCAAAAAAAAAAAACTAAAAGGGGGATGCAACACGAGGACTTCCCAGGGGGTCACCCATCCTAATACTACTGGGATCCAGTGCATTAGTACTAGTATGATCACACCCGTCATGTTGAGGGCATAAAGCCCTTTTGCGTCGTCCATATCGCGGCTAACGACGAACGATACAGGACGAAGAAACGGCGCAAGAAGTAGAAAAGTGGCCCAAAACTTATGAAAATGTTCGATTTTGGGCTCGAAAAATAGGTGTAACGGATTAGGCTTGTTGCCCCCGTCGTAGATCTCTCGGAGAACTTTTCAACGGTATGCTATGTGCCGCATAACTCCTTACGGATCAAAAGTTATGGGCACCGGAGAGACGGAGACCAGGTCACAGGCCCCACGCCCTCGGTTTACGGGCCCAGTCTCTACGCGAAGCGAAGCTGCCTTGCCCAAGATGTTGTGGGACTCGATAATAGAAATATGACAAATAAAGCATCTTGGCAAGCCTGAACGGAGCAAAAACAAAACAAAACAAAAAGGAGGGTGCAACACGAGGACTTCCCAGGGGGTTACCCATCCTATTACTACTCTCGCCCAAGCATGCTTAAATTCGGAGTTCTGATGGGATCCAGTGCATTAGTGCTAGTATGATCACACCCATCATGTTGAGGGCATAAAGCCCTTTTGTGTCGTCCATATCGCAGCTAATGACGAACGATACGGGACGAAGAAACGGCGCAAGAAGTAGAAAAGTGGCCCAAAACTGAGGAAAATGTTCAATTTTGGGCTCTGAAAACAGGCGCAGCCGAGCAGGCTTATTGTCCCCATTGTAGAGTTCTCAGAGAGCTTTCTAACCGTATGCTGTGCGCCGCATAACTCCTTACGGATCAAAAGTTATGGGCACCAGAGCGACATATACCAAGTCACAAGCCCCACGCCCTCGTTTCGCGGGCATAGCCTCTACACGAAGTGAAGATGTCTTGCCCAAGAAGCCGTGGGACTCGATAATGGAAATGTGACGGATAAGGCATCTTTGAAAGCCTAAACGGGGCAAAAAATCAAAACGAAAAGGGGGGTGCAACACGAGGACTTCCCAAGGGGTCACCATCCTAGTACTACTCTTGCCCAAGCAAGCTTAACTTCGGATTTCTGATGGGATCATGTGCATTAGTGCTGGTATGATCGCACCCGTCATGTTGAAGGCACAAAGCCCTTTTGTGTTGTCCATTTTGCGGCTAACAATAAACGATCCGTGATGAAGAAACAGCGCAAAAAAAAAGTAGCCAGAAACTGATGAAAACTTTTGATTTTGGGCTCCTAAAATGGGCGCAGACGAGCATGCTTACTTCCCCTATCGTAGAGCTCACGGAGAGCTTTCTAACAGTTTGTTGTGCGCCACATAACTCATTACGGATCAAAAGTTATAGGCATCGAAGCGATTGATACCAGGTCACAGGCCCTACGCCCTCGGTTTATGGGCCCAGCCTCTACAAGAAGCAAAGTTGTCTCGCCCAAAATGCCGTGGGACTCGATAATTGAAATGTGACGGATAAAGCATCCTAGCAAGCATGAACGGGGCAAAAAAACAAAATGAAAAGGGGGGTGCAACGTGAGGACTTCCCTGGAGGTTACCCATCCTTGTGCTACTCTCACCCAAGCACACAAAACTACGGAGTTCTGATGGGATCCAGTGCATTAGTGCTGGTATGATCGCACCCATCATGTTGAGGGCACATAGCCCTTTTGTCTCGTCGATTTTGCAACTAACGACGAATGATCTAGGACAAAATGAATAAAAGTCGCTCGAAACTGAAGAAAACGTTCAATTTTGGGCTCAGCCTCTACGCGAAGCGATGCTGTCTTGCCCAAGATGCCGTGGGACTCGATAATAGAAATGTGACGGATAAAGCATCTTGGCAAGCCTGAACGGGGCAAAAAAACAAAACAAAAAGGGGGGTACAACACGAGGACCTCCTAAGGGGTCACCCATCCTAGTACTACTCTCACCCAAGCACATTTAACCACGGAGTTCTGATAGGATCCAGTGCATTAGTGTTGGTATGATCGCACTCGTCATGTTGAGGGCACAAAGCCCTTTTGTTTCGTCGATTTCATAGCTAACGACGAATGATCCGGAATGAGGAAACACCGCAAACCGAATAAAAGTTGCCCGAAACTAATAAAAACGTTCAATTTTTGGCTCAGCCTCTACGCAATGTGAAGTTGTCTTTCCCAAGATGTCGTGGGACTTGATAATAGAAATGTGACGGATAAAGCATCTTGGCAAGCCTGAACGGGGCAAAAAAACAAAACGAAAAGGGGGGTGCAACACGAGGACTTCCCAGGGGGTCACCCATCCTAGTACTACTCTAATCCAAGCACGTTTTACTTCAGAGTTCTGATGGGACCTGGTGCATTAGTGCTGGTATGATCGCACCCATCATGTTGAGGGTACAAAGCCCTTATCTGTTGTACCATTTCTCGGCTAACGACGAACGATCCGTGATGAAGAAACAGTGCAAAATGAATAAAAGTGGCCAAAAACTGATGAAAACAGTCGATTTTGGGCTGTGAAAACAGGCGCAGCCGAGCAGGCTTGCTGCCCCCACTGTAGAGCTGTCAGAGAGCTTTCTAACGGTATGTTGTGCGCTCATAACTCTATACGGATATAAAGTTATGGGCACCTGAGCGATGGATACCAGGTCAACAGGCCCCATACCCTCGTTTTGCGGGTCCAGCCTCTACGCGAAGCGAAGCTGTCTTGCCCAAGATGCCTTGAGACTCGGTAATAGAAATATGATGGATAAAGCATCTTGGAAAGCCTGAACGAGGCAAAAAAAGAAAATGAAAAGGGGGGTGCAACACGAGGACTTCCGAGGGGATCACCCATCCTAGTACTACTCTCGCCCAAGCACGCTTAACTTTGGAGTTCTGATAGGATCCGGTGCATTAGTGTTGGTATGATCACACCTGTTATTTTGAGGGCACAATGCCCTTTTGTGTCATCCATTTCGCGGCTAACGACGAACGATCTAGGATGAAGAAACACCGCAAAATGAATAAAATTGGGTTGAAACTGATGAAAATGTTCAATTTTGGCCTTTGAAAAAAGGCACAGTTGTGCAGGCTTGCTACTCCCGTCGTAGAGCTCTCGGAGAGTTTTTCAACGGTATGCTGCACGCCGTCTAACTCCTTACGGATCCAAAGTTATAGGCAGCAAAGCGACGGACACTTGGTCACAGGCCGCACACCCTCAGTTTGTGGCCCAGCCTCTACGCGAAGCGAAGCTGTCTAGCCCAAGATTCCGTGGGATTTGATAATAGAAATGTGACGGATAAAGCATCTTGGAATGCCTGAACAGGGCAATAAAACAAAACGAAAAAGGGGGTGCAACATAAGGACCTCCCAGGGGGTCACCTATCCTAGTACTACTCTCGCCCAAGCACGCTTAACTTCGGAGTTCTGATGGGATCCGGTGCATTAGTGTTGGTATGATTGCACCCGTCATGTTGAGGGCTCAAAGCCTTTTTGTGTCGTCCATTTCTCGTCTAACGATGAATGATTCGGGACAAAGAAACACTGCAAAATGAATAAAAGTGGTCCAAAAATATTGAAAATGTTTGATTTTCGGCTCCAAAAATAGGCGCAGTCAAGCTAGCTTGCTGCCCCCGTGGTAGAGCTCTCAAAGAGCTTTCTAACAGTATGTTGTGAATGGCATAACTCCTTACAGATCAATAGTTATATGCACAGGAGCAACGGATACCTGGTCACAGGCCCCACGCCTTGGGTTTGCGGGCCCAGCCCCTAAGCGAAGCGAAGCTGTCTTGCCCAAGGTGCCATGGGACTCGATGATAGAAATGTGTCGGATAAAGCATTTTGGCAAGCCAAAACAGGGCAAAAAAACAAAACGAAAAGGGGGGTACAACACGATGACTTCCTAGGGGGTCACCCATCCTAGTACTACTCTCACCCATGCACGCTTAACTTCGGAGTTCTAATGGGATCCGGTGTATTAGTGCTGGTATGATCGTACCCATCCTGTTGAGGGCACAAAGCCCTTTTGTGTTGTCCATTTCGTGGCAAACGACGAATGATCCGGGACGAAGAAACAGCGAAAAAAGAGAAAAAGTGACCCAAAACGAATGAAAAGTTCGGTTTTGAGCTCCAAAAATAGGCGCAACTGAGTAGGCTTGCTGCTCCCATTGTAGAGCTCTCGGAGAGCTTTCCAACGGTACACTATGCATTGCATAACTCCTTACAGATCAAAAGTTATGGGCACCGGAGCGACAGAGACCTGGTCACAGGCCCCACGCCCTCAGTTTGCGGGCCCAGCCTCTACGCGAAGTGAAGCTGTCTTACCAAAGTTACCGTGGGACTTGATAATAGAAATTTAACGGATAAAGCATCTTGGAAAGCCTGAATGGGGCAAAAAAACAAAACAAAAAGGGGGGTGCAACACGATGACTTCCTTGGGGGTCACCCATCCTAGTACTATTCTCGCCCAAACACGCTTAACTTCGGAGTTCTGATGGGATCTGGTAAACTAGTGCTGGTTTGATGGCACCCGTCATGTTGAAGGCACTACGCACTTTTGTGTCCTCCATTTCGCGACTACGGACGAACGATCCAGGATGAAGAAACACCATAAAATAAATAAAAGTGGCCCGAAATTGATGAAAACTTTCAATTTTCGGGTCAGAAAACAGGCGCAGTTGAGTAGGCTTGCTGCCCTCTTCGTAGAGCTCTCGTAGAGCTTTCCAACGGTATACTGTACGCCGTATAACTCCTTACGGATCAAAAGTTATGGGCACCGGAGTGAAGGATACCAGGTGACAGGACCTATGCCCTCAGTTTGCGGGCCCAGCCACTACAAGAAGTGAAGCTGTCTTGCCCAAGATGTTGTGGGACTTGATAATATAAATGTAAAGGATAAAGCATCTTGGCAAGCATGAATGGGGCAAAAAAACAAAACGAAAAGTGGGGTGCAACACGAGGAGTTCCCAGGAGATCACCCATCCTTGTACAACTCTCACCCAAGCACACTTAACTAGGGAGTTCTGATGGGATCCAGTGCATTAGTGCTGGTATGATCGCCCCCCTCATGTTGAGGGCATAAAACCCTTTTGTCTTGTCGATTTTGCATCTAACGATGAACGTTCCGGGATAAAGAAACACCGCAAAATGAATAAAAGTTGCCTGAAACTGAAGAAAACGTTGAATTTCGGGCTCAGCCTCCAAGCAAAGCGAAGCTTTCTTGCTCAAGATGCCGTGGGACTCGATAATAGAAATGTGATGGATAAAGCATCTTGGCAAGCCTGAACGGGACAAAAAAAAACAAAACAAAAAGGGGGGTGCAACACGAGGACTTCTCAGGGGGTCACCCATCCTAGTACTACTCTCACCCAAGCACACTTAACTATGGAGTTCTGATGGGATCTAGCGCATTAGTGCTGGTATGATCGCACCCGTCATGTTGAGGGCACAAAGCCCTTTTGTGTCGTCAATTTCGCAGCTAACGACGAATTATCCGGGATGAAGAAACACCGCAAAATGAATAAAAGTTGCCCGAAACTAATGAAAACGTTCAATTTTGGGCTCAGCCTCTACGCGATGCGAATTTGTCTTGCCCAAGATGCCATGGGACTCGATAATAGAAATGTGACGGATAAAACATCTTGGCAAGCCTGAACGGGGCAAAAAAACAAAACAAAAAGGGGGGTGCAAGACGAGGACTTCCTAGGGGGTCACCCATCCTAGTACTACTCTCGTCCAAGCACGCTTAACTTCGGAGTTCTGATGGGATCCGATGCATTAATACTGGTATGATCGCACCCGTCATGTTGAGGGCACAATGCGCTTATGTGTCGTCTATTTCCCGGCTAACGACGAATGATCGGGGATGAAGAAACAGCGAAAAAAGAAGAAAAGTGTCCTGAAACTAATGAAAACGTTCGATTTTGGGATTCGAAAATAGGCGCAGGCGAGTAGGCTTGCTGCCCCCATCGTAGAGCTCTCGGAGAGCTTACCAACGGTATACTATGCGTTGCATAACTTCTTACGGATCAAAAATTATGGGCACCGGAGCGATAGAGACCTGGTCACAGGCCCCATGCCCTCGGTTTGTGCGCCCAGCCTCTGCGCGAAGCTAAGCTGTCTCACCCAAGATACTGTGGGACTCGATAATAGAAATTTGACGGATAAATCATCTTGGAAAGCCTGAATGGGGCAAAAAAACAAAACGAAAAGAGGGCTGCAACATGAAGACTTCCCTGGGGGTCACCCATCCTAGTACTATTCTCGCCCAAGCACGCTTAACTTCGGAGTTCTGATGGGATCCGGTGAATTAGTGCTGGTATGATGGCACCCGTCATGTTGAGGGGACTACGCCCTTTTGTGTCCTCCATTTCGTGACTACTGACGAATGATCCGGGATGAAGAAACACCGTAAAATTAATAAAAGTGGCCCGAAATTGATGAAAACTTTCAATTTTGGGCTCCGAAAATAGGTGCAGTGGAGCAAGCTTGCTACCATCTTCGTTGAGCTCTCGGAGAGCTTTCCAACGGTATGTTGTACGCCGCATAACTATTTATGGATCAAAAGTTATGGGCATCGGAGCGACAGATACCTGGTGACAAGCCCCACGCCCTCAGTTTGCGGGCCCAGCCACAACGCGAAGCGAAGCTGTCTTGCCCAAGATGCCGTGCGTCTCGATAATAGAAATGTAACTGATAAAGCATCTTGGCAAGCATGAACGAGGCAATAAAACAAAACGAAAAGGGGGGTTCAACATGAGGACTTCCCAAGAGGTCACCCATCCTTGTACTACTCTCACCCAAGCACACTTAACTACGGAGTTCTGACGGGATCCAGTTCATTAGTGCTGGTACGATCGCACCCGTCATGTTGAGGGAACAAATCCCTTTTGTCTCTTCCATTTCGTAGCTAACGACGAACGATCTTGGATGAAGAAACACCGCAAAATGATAAAAGTGGCCCGAAATTGATGAAAATGTTCAATTTTGGGCTCCGAAAACAGGCGCAGCCAAGCATGCTTGTTGTCCCCGTTGTAGAGCTCTCAGAGAGTTTTCCAACGGTATGCCGTGCACCGCATAACTCCTTACGGATCAAAAGTTATGGGCACCTGAGCGACGGATACCAGGTCACAAGCCCCACGCCCTCGGTTTGCGGGCCTAGCCACTACGCGAAGCGAAGCTGTCTTTGCCAAGATACCGTGGGACTCAATAATAGAAATGTGACGGATAAAACATCTTGGCAAGCCTGAATAGGGCAAAAAACAAAACGAAAAGGGAGGTGCAACACGAGGACATCCAAGGGGGTCGCCCATCCTACTACTACTTTTGCCTAAGCACACTTAACTTCAGAGTTCTGTTGGGATCCGATGCATTAGTGTTGGTATGTTCACACCCGTCATGTTGAGGGCACAAAGACTTTTTCTGTCGTCCATTTTACGGCTAACGATGAACGATCCGGGACGAAGAAACAGCGTAAAAAGAATAAAAGTGGCCCGAAACTTAGGAAAACGTTCGATTTTAGACTCCAAAAATAGGCGCAACTGTGAGGCCCGACCTCGATTTACGTGTAATACCTCGTTTCGTGTGACCTAACCTTGAATTGCGTGCCTTGATCTAGGTTTAAGAATTGTGTTTCGTTTTGTGTGCCTTGCATTGAATTACATGCATTCATTTAGGGTTGTGAAACATGCCTTGGGAAACGTGCATTCCTCTCGTAGTTTGTGTCCTACCTCGTATTGCGTGCCCTAAACATAAGAAAGCATGCCCACATGCTAATCAAGAAAGCATCTTACATGAAGCACTAGATCATTAATTAATCCTACAAACTCCACTAACTAATATTAAATTGCTAATTCAACCCACTAGAAGACGAAATTGTACCAAAAGCTAGACATTCTTTATTCTTTATTCCTTATTCTTTTGCACATCCCAAACACACAATATTAAATTGCTCAACCAAGACAAAAATTCAGATTCTTGCACAAGCTTGGCCGACCACTACTACATATTGAACTAGCTTTGCATTTCAAAATTTGTACCTAAACATTCTATGACAAGTTATGACACAAAGCATTAAAAAAATGACTCAAACTCTACCCAAAGCTCCACCAATCTTGACACACACTCCATGCCCATTCTAGGTGATTCAAACATGCTCTTTGAAGACACAAAAATCTGAATTTGCACATATGCATCAATTCCTTCAAGCCTTTCATTTTTCTTTCATTTTTTCTCTCTTTCTCTCATGCTTTCTCTCATTCTTCTCTCTCTCTCGGCCCTATCTGAAACTCTACTCTCCATAGCTTAAGTTCATCACTCAATGGTTCTTCAAGACATGCAAGCTACTAGGAACTTGACCAAGCAAAGCTAGAATGCAAAAGACACACATGCGAGCTCATTGAACCTTCATTTCGGCTTAGGTGAGTTTGTTAGCTTCCATTTCATTTTCTTTTTGTTCTAGCCACTTGCACATACTAATAACATGGTTACTAAGCTTGGAAATTAGATAAAATCAAGTGGTCTCTCGGCTAAGCAAGGAAAAAGGGTCGACATTGTGCTTCATCAAGAGTTTGTGCATCTTCTTTGTTGTCTTGCTAAGGTGAGGGCTAAAAATTCTTTGAAAAGCTTTCAAAAACCATATGCATGCCATTAAATTTCTATTTTACCTCTGTACTTGTGATATATGTGTGTACATGAGCTTTGGTAAACATGCATGGCAAGATATTTGGCTAGAATGTGAAGATAGGTGAAATCGCGTATTTGGCAGCTTTCTATTCTGTTGGAACGAAGTGATTTTTACCAGGTAAATGATGTTTAAAATGCATGAAAATTGGTAGGTGACTAGTTTTGCCAGTTCTGAGAATTTTTTGTAGAAATAGACCAAAGCTAATTTTGAATCTAAAGTCCTCAAAATGGAAAAATATCAAAATGTGTCCAAATCTGGAAAATCTGGAAAAATGAAGCAGGTTTTGGCAGATTCACTGTCCTTGTAGAACGAACCAGTTTTGACTTAGTACATGACATCCAAAATGCATGAAATTTGGTATACTGCTATATTTTTCAGTTATGGACATTTTTGTCAGAAATGGACTAAGGCTAAATCTATCCCTAAGGTCCTAAAAAACGACAAGTATTGAAATGTGTGCAAATCTGGACAGTTTTGTGTAGTCTCACGGTATTGGTTATAAATCTTGAACCCAAACTCCAAATGATGCAAGTTTTGTTTCTGAATTTAGTTCACTCCTTAAGCTTTAATTTGAAATTTTGTTCACTGGAATTGGAGATTGTTTGCTTGTCTCAATGATTGTGATAAAACAGACCTTTGCAGTGAGGTTTCCATCTAGTGATATGCTTAGAAAAATTATTGTAACTTCTCTTGTTGTATTAATTGCTTGGGATTGTGGCACTTGGATGTTGTGTGGACTGTTTTGAATGTTTGAGGGTGTTTGGATTAATCAAGGCATGGCTTGAGTTTAGTTACGTGACAACTTAGGGCTTAATCGCACGGGTGAGCGTGAATTGAAACCCTAATGACTAGGTAAACTCGCTAAGTGTTGATCCTATGAATATTGTGTTTAATTATGTGATTAGTAGGCTGCCTGTAGTTGCCCTTATAGTCCTAAATATGATTCCGATGATTACATGTTGACAAGTAGGCCATTCTTGCACCCGGTCCTACGTAAACGTTGTTGCATGTTGTGTGACTTTATTATTTGATTATGTGAACTTCGAAATGAGTTATATGATTTGATTTACATGCGTTACATGGCTGCCCGTTTAATATTCATATAACTCCATGTGCTTTTCAAGTGAAATTACTTGTCATATCGTGCCGCGCGTGTTTACTTGTCAATGTGCAATCTATGACTGCTCGGAGGCAACCTACTTTGTTGTCCTCCTAATGTGATATATTAAATGTCATAAATGTGCATTGCATACAAGGTTGCAACCTTTCATTCTGGCATGGTAGCGTTCACGCACGCCGGGCGGCATCGAGTTTGCTGGTGCAACCGTGACTACCATTTTCCAATTCCCTCTCTCGCTTGGGGGCTAGACTTCCTCAGAGAGTTGGGTCGTAGGATTTCGGGGTACATCCGGAGTACACCCATTTGGCGTGATAAGGGGATGATTTGAAGTCGGCCGCAACAACTGATACTGGAAATGAACTGAGACCAAAAGCTCACCGTATCCTTTTCACTATGTGTATAAGTACTCTCACTTGGTTCCTAGAAGACCTCGAGGAGGAAAGACGGGTAATTGTGTTCTTTTACTTTTATATTACATTATGAACTTACTTGTGATATATGTGATGCTTGCAAAGGGTTTTCATAATTGAACCAGAAAAAGAGTTTCAAAACTTATTTCTCGTTCCCCCTCGCTGAGTTCATAAGGACTCACCCTGTTTTATCATCTCAGGTGAAGAAGACCAGGAACAGGTACCCGAGGACAACGTACCTATTGATGATTCCTTGGAATGATTGCTTGCCCTACGTGCCTTATTTGACTATGGCCATTTTGTGAACGACTTGTTGCTTGAAGACTATTTCTTGTATTGCTTGTTGTTGTATTGTAAACAACCCCCGTTGTAATTTAGGGTCTAATTTTGGCTTGTACTGATCATAACTAGATAGTCACTACTATGGTCGTTTTTGCTATCGCTATTGACTAGTATCTATCGTAGGATTATGAAGTACCAGGTAAGGATTAAGTAAAATGAATCTATCCAATCTTAAACAGGTACTTATTGTTAGGCTAAGATCAATAGGTACTTTTGTAACAAGGAATTAACTAATAAACGAGACATAGTATCATGCTAGGTTGTCAATCAAACGAGACTTCGAGATAACTAGCAGGCATTTCGACTAGTGATAAATAGTAATCTTAGCTAGAAATGAAAGTGAGATTGGAAATTTTGAAGCCTTTAGAAAACTAGGTCAAACTAAAGAGCCCAATTACAGCCATTATGCTGCCAGTTTTTCGGAGAATTTGTGGAGTTTAGGTTAAACGTTTAGTGTTAAACCTTCTTGAACGATTAAGTACGTGAAAGGACTTGAATGTTTAGATCACTCCCTAGTCTAACCTCTATAGGTCGGGTTGAGGCGTGATAGCAACTGAGTAGGCTTGTTGCCCTCATTGTAGAGCTCTTGGAGAGCTTTCCAACGGTATGTTGTGCGCCGCATAACTTCTTACAGATCAAAAGTTATGGGCACCGGAGCGACGGATACTTGGTGACAGGACCCATGCCCTCGGTTTGCGGGCCCAGCCACTACGTGAAGTGAAGCTGTCTTGCCCAAGATGTCGTGGGACTCGATAATAGAAATGTGACGGATAAAGCATCTTGGTAAGCCAGAATGGGGCAAAAAACAAACCAAAAAGGGGGGGTGCAACACGAGCACTTCCCAGGGGGTCACCCATCCTAGTACTACTCTCGCCCAAGCACGCTTAACTTCAGAGTTCTGGTGGGATCTGATGCATTAGTGCTGGTATGATCGCACCCGTCATGTTGAGGGCACAAAGCCCTTATGTGTCGTCCATTTCGTGGCTAAGAACAAACAATCCGGGACAAAGAAACAGTGCAAAATGAATAAAAGTGGCCCGAACTAAAGAAAACATTCGATTTTGGGCTCCAAAAACTGGAGCAGCCGAGCAAGCTTGCTTCCCCTGTCGTAGAGTTCCTAGAGAGCTTTCCAACGGTATTCTGTGTGCCGCATAACTCAATACAGTTCAAAAGTTATGGGCACTGGAGCAACGGATACCTAGTCACAGGCCCCACACCCTCGGTTTGCAGGCCCACCCTAAGATGCCGTGGGAATCGATAATAGAAATGTGATGGATAAGGCATCTTGGAAAGCCTTAACGGGGCAAAAAAACAAAACAAAAAGGTAGGGGCAACACGAGGACTTCCCAGGGGGTCACCCATCCTAGTACTACTCTCACCCAAATACGGTTTGTGAGGCCCGACCTCGATTTGCGTGCGATACCTCGTTTCGTGTGCCCTAACCTAGATTTACGTGCCTTGACCTAGGTTTAAGAATTGTGTTTCGTTTTGTGTGCCTTGCATTGAATTACGTGCATACATTTAGGGTTGTGTGCAATTACTTGGGAAACGTGCATTCGTCTCATAGTTCGTGCCTTACCTCGTAGTGCGTGCCCTAAACTAGATCATTAATTAATCCTACAAACTCCACTAACTAATATTAAATTGCTAATTCAACCCACTAGAAGACAAAATCTCACAAAAAGCTAGACATTCTTTATTCTTATTCTTTATTCCTTATTCTTTTGCACTTCCCAAACACACAATTAAATAATACTCAAAAGATGACAAAAATTCAGATTTATGCACAAGCTTGGCCGACCACTATTGCATATTAAACAAGCATTTCAATTTCAAAATTTATTCCCAAACATTCTATGACATATTATGACACAAAGCAATAAAAAAATTGGCTCAAAACTCTACCCAAAGCTCCAAATCTCGACACACACTCCATGCCCATGCTAGGTGATTCAAAATTATGCTTCTTGAAGACACAGATCTGAAATTTACAAGGCCCTAGGCTGACACAACTTCACATTCTTCAAGCTTTCATTTTTCTTTCATTCTTTTTCTCTTTCTCTCATTTCTTCTCTCACTCTCTCATTTCTCCTCTCTCTCTCTCGGCCTTGGCTGAAATTCTTCTCTCCATAGCTTAACTTCATCACTCAATGGTTCATCAAGACATGCAAGAAGCTAGGAGCTCGACCAAGCAAAGCTAGGAGCAAAGAAACTCACATGCAAGCTCATAGCACTTTTATTTCGGCTTAGGTGAGTTTGTTAGCTTCCATTTCATTTTCTTCTTGTTCTAACCACATGCACCTACTAAGAATTTGGTTACTAAGCTAGGAAATTAGAGAAAATCAAGTGGTCTCTCGGCTAAGCAAGGAAAAGAGTCAATCTTGTGCATCCTCAAGAGTTTGTGCATCTTCTTTGTTGTCTTGCTAAGGTGAGGGCTAAAACTTCTTGAAAAGCTTTTGAAAACCACATGCATGCCTTTGAATGTCTATTTTTACCTCTGTACTTGTGATATATGTGTGTTCATGAGCTTTTATAAACATGCATGGCAAGATATTTGGCTAGAATGTGATGATAGTTGAAATCGCGTATGGGACAGCCTTCTGCCTTGTTGGTGTGGGGTGATTTTGACCAGGTAAATGAGGTTGAAAATGCATGAAAATTGGTAGGTGACTAGTTTTTCCAGTTTTGAGCATTTTTTGCATAAATAGACCAAAGCTAATTTTGATTCTAAGGTCCTCAAAATAGCAAAATATCAAAATGTGTCCAAATCTGGAAAATCTAGGAAAATGAAGCAGGTTTTGGCAGATTCACTGTTCTTGTAGAACAAACCAGTTTTGACTTAGTAAATGATATCCAAAATGCATCAAATTTGGTTTACTACTATATTTTTCAGTTCTAGACATTTTTGTTAGAAATGGACTAAGGCTAAATCTGACCCTAAGGCCCTAAAAAATGACAAGTATTGAAATGTGTGCAAATCTGTACAGTTTTGCGTAGTCTCACTGTTTTGCCTATAACCCTTGAACCCGAACTCCAAATGATGTGAGGTTTGTTTTTGGATTTAGTTCACTCCTTAAGATTTAATTTGAAATTTTGTTTACTGTAATTGGAGTTTGTTTTCTTGTCTTAATGATTGTGAGAAAACAGCCCATTGCAGTGAGGGTTTCACCTAGTGATATGCTTAGAAAAATTATTGTAGCTTCTCTTGTTGTATTAAATGCTTGGGATCATGGCATTTGGATGTTGTGTGGTCTGTTTTGAATAATTGAGGGTGTTTGAATTAATCAATGCATGGCTTGAGTTTAATTACGAGATGACTTGGGGCTTAATCGCATGGGTAAGCACGAATTGAAACCCAAGTGACTAGGTAAACTCACTAAGTGTTGATCCTATGGATATCGTGTTTAATTATATGATTAGTAGGCTGCCCGTAGTTTCCCTTGTAGCCCTAAATGTGATTTCGATGATTACATGTTGACAAGTAGGCCTTTCTTGCACCCGGTTCCACATAGATGTCGTTGCATATTGAATAATCTTATTATTTAATTACGTGAACTTCGAAATGAGTTATTTGACTTGATTTACATGCGTTACATGGCTTCCTGTTTAATATTCATATAACTCCATGTGCTTTTCAAGTGAAATTGCCCGTCATATCGTGCCTCGCTTGTTTACTTGTCAATGTGCAATCTTATGACTGCTCGGAGGTAACCTACTTTGTTGACCTCCAAATGTGATATATTGAATGTCATAAATGTGCATTGCATACAAGGTTGCAACCTTTCATTCTAGCGTGGTAGCGTTCACACACACCGGGCGGCATCGGGCTTGCCGGTGCAACCGTGACTACCATTGTCCAATTCCCTCTCTCACTTGGGGGCTAGACTTCCTCGGAGAGTTGGGTCATAGGATTTCGGGGTACATTCGGAGTACACCCATTTGGCGTGATAAGGGGATGAATTGAAGCTGGCCGCAACAACTGATACTGGAAATGAACTGAGAGCAAAAGCTCACCGTATCCTTTTCACTATGTGTATAAGTACTCTCGCTTGGTTCCTAGAGGACCTAGGGGAAGAAAGACGGGTAATTGTGTTCTTTTACTTTTATATTACATTATGAACTTACTTGTGATATATGTCATACTTGCAAAGGGTTTTCACAAGTTGAACCAGAAAATGGGTTTCAAAACTTATATCTCGTTCCCCCTCGTTGAGTTCATAAGGACTCACCCTCTTTTATCATCTCAGGTGAAGAAGACCAAGAACAGGTACCCGAGGACAACGTGCCTAATGATGATTCCTTGGAATAATTACTTGCCCTACGTGCCTTACTTGACTATGGCCATTTTGTGAACGATATGTTGCTTGAAGACTATTTCATTTCTTATGTTGCTTGTTATTGTATTGTAAGTGACTCCCGTTGTAATTTGGGATCTAATTTTGGCTTGTACTGATCATAACTAGATAGACACTAGTATGGTCGTTTTTGCTATCGTTATTGGCTAGTATTTGTTAAAGGATTATGAAGTATCTGGTAAAGATTAAGTAAAATGAATCTATCCAATTTTAAGCAGGTACTTATTGTTAGGCTAAGATCAACAAGTACTTTTGTAACAAGGATTAACAAACAAACGAGACATAGTACCATGCTAGGCTATTAATCAAACGAGACTTCGAAATAACTAGTAGGCGTTTTGATTGGTGATAAATAGTAATCTTAGTTAGAAATGAAATTGAGAATGGAAATTTTGAGGCGTTTAGAGAATTAGGTCAAACTAAAGAGCCCAATTATAGCCGTTATGCTGCTGGTTTTTTAGAGAATTTGTGGAGTTTAGGCTAAAACGTTAAGCGTTAAACTTTCATGAACGATTAAGTACGTGATATGACTTGAATGTTTAGATCACACCCTAGTCTAACCTATATAGGTCGGGTTGGGGCATGACACCTTATAGAAGAATGGTATCAGAGCTTAGATTGTTTAAGCCGGGTTTAACTCTCGGACCGTGGGTAGAAGCCCTAAGGTTATTAGGATGATTTGTTTATGTGTTATTGTGTGACAATATCAAGTGTGTCTTCTTTGTTTCTATGTGCTTATGTGATTAACATGTCTTAACTGTTTTGAAAGTTGTGTGTTTATGTGAAATTATATGTTGTATATCTTATGCGTTAAATTCTTATTTGTCGTATTTCAATAAATTGTGCATCGTAATCTGTGCCTATAGATGGCTGGCCCTAGTACCCACACTACTAATAGGAGTGGTGAGCCCCAAGAGACCGGAGATGCTTATCAGACTAATCCCGGCATGGCTATGTTTAATATGATGGCGAATGCCATGGATCGCGTGTCGCGAGTGATGGAACGTCAAGATGCACGTGAAGCGAACAACACCAACAACAAGAATGATGGTAACCATGGAAGACATAGCAGAATGAGGGAGTTCCTTGACTTTCGCCCATCTAAATTCCACGGGGAAGCTGATGATGAAAAGGCAGAGGCTTGGCTGTCTGAGATCGAGAGGATTTTCAGGCCACTTGACTATTCTGATGAAGAAAAGGTGGAGTTCGCTGTGTTTCTGTTGCACGGGGATGCTGAGCATTGGTGGCACATTGTGGAGGCACTTTGGGAAACTGATCATACACCTCGCTTGTGGGGTAATTTCATTAAGGCATTCAAAGAGAAATATGTACCTGCAGTTTCCAGGTAGAGGCAGATTGAGGAATTAATGCACCTAAACCAGGGTAACATGACGGTCGCCCAGTACGAGGCTTGTTTTGACCGACTATCCCGTTATGCTCAATACATGGTCAGTACCCCTGAGGCGAAGATGTGAAAATTTACGAATGGGTTGAGGCCAGAAATGCAGGACCAGTTGGCTTCGCATGACTTCGATACCTTTTCTGCTCTCCTTGCTGCTGCTTCCTGAGTTGAGAATAGGAAACTTGATAGAGCCGGTTCAAGCTAGCCGAACAAGAAACCATACCAGCCTCTAGGTCAACAGAGGAAATTCCAGAGCCAGAGTCGTAGTCAGGGCCAGAGCTAGAACAGACCAGTTAATAATCGTGGCCCGACTAAAGCACCATCAGCCTCTTCCACCCGCGGATCCACAGGTAGTTTACCTGCTACTCAGTCTATCAACTGTTCTTACTGTGACAAGAAGGGGCATACCGAGGCCCAGTGCTGGAAGAAGTCTGGACAATGTGTGTGGTGTGGCAGTGATCAGCATCAGATCAAGGATTGTCCTAAATGGCAAGGAGGACAAAATCAAGTTAAACCAGCTGGTAGAGGCAAGACTCCAATTCCTAGAGTTCAGGCTCGAGCTTATGCTATTGAGTGTGAGGAACTTCCAGAGGAGACCGCTGTTGTGGAAGGTACATTCTTGATACTGAATCAACCTGTTAGGGTGCTAATTGATCCAGGTGCTACTCATTCATTTATTACTCCCTTGTGTGTGCAACGTGTGAAACTGAGAGTTGTATGTTTGCCGTACGAAGTAGAAGTTGGTACTCCGATATGTACTAAACTTGTTACTAGCTCTGCTTGTAAAGCATGTAAAATCCAAATTAAAGATAGGGAATTCTCAGCCAATCTTATTGTATTACCTTTTCTTAGGGATGGACTGGTTGGCAAAGTATCATGCCCAACTAGAATGCCGGACGAAGATTGTAACTTTCCGGATACCTGGTCAACCAATACTAGAGGTAATGGGATGAAGAGATTTCACCGGGAGTTCCATCATTTCATCTACGAAAGTAGTGAAGTCCTTGAGAAAAGGATGTAGTGGATACTTAGCTTACTTCATCAACAAGCCGTCAGACAAAGCTAAGTTGGAGGAGATGCTAGTGATTAAGGATTATGCGGATGTGTTTCTGGAAGAATTGCCTGGTTTACCCCCAAATCGAGAGATCGAGTTCATTATAGAATTACTGCCTTGGCACCCAGCAGATATCTAAAGCTCCCTATCATATGGCACCAGCCGAGCTACAATAATTGAAGGACCAATTGCAAGGATTATTGAAGAAGGGGTTTGTTCAACCAAGTTCTTCTCCGTGGGGTGCACCAGTCCTATTTGTAAAGAAGAAAGACAGAATTTTGAGGCTATGCATCGACTACCGAGGATTGAACCAAGTGACCGTCAAGAATAAATACCCACTTCCACTGATCAACGAGTTGTTTGATCAACATCAAGGAGCCAAAGTGTATTCGAAGCTCGACTTGAGGCAAGGGTACTATCAGTTGCGGATCAAAAAGGAGGATGTGCCTAAAACGGCTTTAACGACGAGATATGGGCATTATGAATATGTGGTAATGCCATTTAGGCTAACTAATGCCCCTGCAGCTTTTATGGACTTGATGCATAGGGTGTTTCAACCTTACTTGGACCAATTTATAGTGATCTTTATTGATGATATTTTGGTATACTCGAAATCCGAGTCTGAACATGAACAACATTTGCGATTGGTACTGTAGAAACTTCGAGAGCATCAATTGTATGCAAAGTTTAACAAGTGCGAGTTTTGGTTGCAGCAGATTGCATTTTTGGGGCATATCATATCCCAAGAGGGAATAGCAGTGGATCCCGCAAAGATAGAAGTGGTGATGTCTTGGAAGAAGCCAGAAAATATTACGGAGGTTCGGTGTTTTCTTGGTCTAGTCGGCTATTATCGGAGGTTCGTGAAGGATTTCTCAAAGATCGCAGGACTACTTACAAAGCTCACTCAAAAGAAAACAAAGTTCGTGTGGGATGACAAGTGTGAGAATAGCTTCTAAGAATTGAAGAAAAGATTGACTACTGCACCTGTTCTTGCATTGCCTGAAGGAAGTCAAGGTTTTGTAATCTATAGCGATGCTTCGAAGGAAGGACTGGGTTGTGTGTTGATGCAAAATAGTATAGTGATTGCGTATGCTTCTAGGAAACTGAAGTCGTATGAATGTGACGGATAAAGCATCTTGGCAAGCTTGAACGGGGCAAAAAAATAAAACGAAAAGGGGGGTACAACACAAGGACTTCCTAGGGGGTCACCCATCCTAGTACTACTCTCTCCCAAGCACGCCTAACTTCGAAGTTCTGATAGGATCCGGTGCATTAGTGCTGGTATGATCACACCCGTCATGTTGAGGGCACAATGCCCTTATGTGTCATCTATTTCGTGACTAACGATGAACGATCTGTGACGAAGAAACAACACAAAATCAATTAAAGTGGCCCACAACTGATGAAAATGATCAGTTTTTCGATCCAAAAACAGGCGCAGTTCAGCAGGCTTGCTTCCTCCGTCGTAGAGCTCTCGGAGACCTTTCCAACGGTGTGCTGTACGCCGCATAACTCCTTACGGATCAAAAGTTATGTGCACCGGAGTGACGGATACCTGGTTAGAGGCCCCACACCCTCGGTCTGCAGGCCCAGCCTCTACGCGAAGCGAAGCTGTCTTGCCCAAGATGCCATGGAACTCGATAATAGAAATGTGACGGATAAAGCATCTTGGAAAGCCTGAACGAGGCAAAAAAACAAAACAAAAAGGGGGGTGCAACACGAGGACTTCCCAGGGGCTCACCCATCCTTGTACTACTCTCATCCGAGCACGCTTAACTTTGGAGTTCTGATGGGATCCGGTGCATTAGTGCTGGTATGATTGCACCTGTCATGTTGAGGGCACAAAGCCCTTATGTGTCATCCATTTTGCGGCTAACGAAGAACGATCCGGGATGAAGAAACAATGTAAAATGAATAAAAGTGGCCCAAAATTGATGAAAACGTTTGGTTTTGGTCTCTGAAAACTTGCGCAGCCGAGCAGGCTTGTTCCCTATGTCGTAGAGCTCTCGGAGAGCTAACCAACGGTATGCTGTGCGCCGCATTACTCCTTACGGATCAAAAGTTATAGGCACCGGAGCGACGGATACCTAGTCACGGGCCCCACGACCTCGGTTTGCGGGACCAGAATCTACGCGAAATGAAGCTGTCTTGCCCAAGATGCCGTGGGACTCGATAATAGAAATGTGACAGATAAAGCTTCTTGTCAAGCCTGAACAAGGCAGAAAAACAAAACGAAAAGGGAGGTGCAACATGAGGTTTTCCTAGGGGGTCACCCATCCTTGTACTACTCTCGCCCAAGCACGCTTAACTTCGGAGTTCTGGTGGGATAAGGTGCATTAGTGCTGGTATGATCGTACCTGTCATGTTGAGGGCACAAAGCCCCTATGTGTCGTCCATTTTGCGGCTAACGACGAACGATCTAGGATGAAAAAACGCCGAAAAATGAATAAAAATGGCCCAAAATTGAGAAAATTGTTCAATTTTGAATGGCCCAAAACTGAGAAAAATGTTTAATTTCAGGCTTTAAAAATAAGCACAGCCAAGCAGGCTTGTTTCTCTCGTCGTAGAGCTCTCGGAGAGCCTTCCAACGGTATGTTATGCATCACACAACTCCTTACGGATCAAAAGTTATGGGCACCGGTGCGACGGATACTTGGTCACTGGCCCCACGCCCTTGGTTTACGGGCCCAACCTCTACGCGAAGCGAAGCTATCTTGCACAAGATGCCGTGGGACTCGATAATAGAAATGTGACGGATAAAACATCTTGGCAGGCCTAAACAGGGCAAAAAAACAAAATGAAAAGGAGGGGTACAACACGAGGACTTCCCAGGGGGTCACCAATCCTAGCACTACTCTCGCCAAAGCACGCTTAACATCGGAGTTCTGATGGGATCCGGTGCAATAGTGCTGGTATGATTGCTCCCGTCATGTTGAGAGTACAAAGCCCATTTGTGTCGTCCATTTTGCGGCTAACGATGTACGATCCGGGATGATGAAACATGGCAGAAAGAAGAAAAGTACTCCAAAACTGATGAAAACGTTTGATTTTGGGCTCCGAAAACTTACACATCAGAGCAGGCTTGCGGCCTCCGTCATAGAACTCTAGGAGAGATTTCTAACGGTAGGCTGTGAGTCGCATAACCCCTTACGGATCAAACGTTATGGGCACCAAAGCAACAGATACCTGGTCACAGGCCCCACGCCCTCGGTTTGCGGGCCCACCCTATACGCGAAGTGTAACTGTCTTGCCCAAGATGCCGTGGGACTCGATAATAGAAATGTGATGGATAAAGCATCTTGGAAAGCCAGAACGGGGCAAAAAAATAAAACGAAAAGGGGGATGCAACACGAGGACTTCCTAGGGGGTCACCTATCCTAGTACTACTCTTGCCCAAGCACGTTTACTTCAAAGTTCTGATGGGATCCGGTGCATTAGTGCAGGTATGATCGTACCCGTCATGTTAAGGACACAAAGCCCTTTTGTGTCGTCCATTTCACGGCTAACAACGAACGATCCGGGAAGTAGAAACACCACAAAATGAATAAAAGTGGCCCGAATCTGATGAAAATATTCAATTTTGGGCTCCGAAAATAGGTGCAGTTGAGTAGGCTTGTTGCCCCCATCGTAGAGCTCTCGGAGAGATTTCCAACGGTTATGTTGTTCGACGCATAACTCCTTACGGATTAGAAGTTATAGGCACCGGAGTGACGAATACCTGGTCATGGGCCCCACGCCCTCGGTTTGTGGGCCCAGTCTCTACGCGAAGCGAAGTTGTCTTGCCCAACATGCCGTGGGACTCGATAATAGAAATGTGACAGATAAAGCATCTTGGCAAGCCTTAACGGGGCAAAAAAACATAACGAAAAGGGGGTGCAACACGAGGACTTCCTAGGGGGTCACCCATCCTAGTATAACTCTTGCCCAAGCACGCTTAACTTCAGAGTTCTAGTGGGATCCGGTGCATTAGTGCTGGTATAATCGCACCCATCATGTTGAGGGCACAAAGCCCTCATTTGTCGTCTATTTCATGGCTAACGACGAACGATTCGGGATAAAGAAACAGCGCAAAATGAATAAAAGTATCCTGAACTAATGAAAACATTCAATTTTGGGCTCCAAAAATAGGCACAACCGAGCAAGCTTGCTTCCCCCATCGTAGAGCTCTCGGAGAGCTTTCCAACGGTATGCTGTGTGCCACATAACTCATTACGGATCAAAAGTTATGGGCACCAGAGCGACGGAGACTTGGTCACAAGCCCTACACCCTCGATTTGCAGGCCCAGCCTCTACGCGAAGTGAAGCTATCTCGCCCAATATGCCGTGGGACTCGATAATAGAAATATGACAGATAAAGCATCTTGGCAAGCATGAACGTGGCAAAAAAACAAAACGAAAAGGGGAGTGCAACACGAGGACTTGCCAGGGGGTTATCCATCCTAGTATTACTCTCGCCCAAGCACACTTAACTTCGGAGTTCTGAGGGGATCCGATCCATTAGTGCTGGTATGATCGCACCCGTCATGTTGATGGCACAAAGCCCTTTTGTGTCGTCCATTTTGCGGCTAACGACGAATGATCTGGGATGAAGAAATAGCGCAAAAAGAAGAAAAGCGGCCCGAAACAGATGAAAATGTTTGATTTTGGGCTCCGAAAAGTTGCGCAGCAAAGCAGGCTTACTGCCTCCGTCGTAGAGCTCTCGGAGTGCTTTCTAACGATATGTTGTGCTTCATATAACTCCTTATGGATCAAAAGTTATGGGCACCGGAGCAACAGATACCTGGTCATAGGCCCCACGCCCTCGGTTTACGGGCCCACCCTCTTCATGAAGCGAAGTTGTCTAGCCCAAGATGCCGTGGGATTCGATAATAGAAATGTGCCGGATAAAGCATACTGGTAAGCCTGAACGGGGCAAAAAAAACAAAATGAAAAGGGGGTGCAACACGAGGACTTCCCAAGGGGTCACCCATCCTAGTACTACTCTTGGCCAAGCACGCTTAACTTCAGATTTCTGATGGGATCCGGTGCTTTAGTGCTGGTATGATCACGCCTGTCATGTTGAGGGCACAAAGCTCTTTTGTGTCATCCATTTCACGGCTAACGGACGAACGATCCGGGACTAAGGAACATAGCAAAATGAAGAAAAGTGGCCCAAAACTGAGAAAAATGTTTGATTTCGGGCTCCAAAAATAGTAGCAGTTGAGTAGGCTTGCTGCCCTTGTCGTAGAGCTTTCGGAGAGCTTTCCAATGACATGTTGTAAGTCGTATAATTCCATACGTATCAAAAGTTATGGGCACTAGAGCGACGGAGACCTGGTCACAGGCCCTACGCCATCGGTTTGCGTGCCCAGCCTCTACGCGAATCGAAGCTGCCTTGCCCAAGATGCCGTAGCACTCCATAATAGAAATGTGATGGATAAAAAATTTCGGCTAGCCTAAACGGGGCAAAAAAACAAAACAAAAATGGGGGTGCAACACAAGGACTTCCCAGGGGGTCACCCATACTAGTACTACTCTCGCCCAAGCACGCTTAACTTCGAAGTTCTGATGGGATCCGATGCATTAGTGATGGTATAATCGCGCCCGTCATGTTGAGGGCACAAAGCCCTTTTGTGTCGTCCATTCCGCAGCTAACGACGAACAATCCGGGATGAAGAAACAGCGTAAAAAGAAGAAAAGTGGCCCAAAACTGATAAAAATATTCAATTTTGGGCTTCAAAAATAGGCACAGCCGAGCAAGCATATTGCCCCCGTCGTAGAGCTCTCGGAGAGCTTTCCAACGGTATGATGTGCGCCGCAAAACTCTTTACGGATCAAAAGTTATGGGCACCGGAGTGACGAATACCTGGTCATAGGCCCCATGCCCTCTGTTTGCGGGCCCAGCTTCTACGCGAAGTGAAGCTGTTTTGGCCATGATGCCGTGGGACTCGATAATAGAAATGTGACGGATAAAACATATTGGCAGGCCTGAACGGGGCAAAAAAACAAAACGAAAAAGGGGGTTGCAACACAAGGACTTCCCTAGGGGTCACCCATCTTAGTACTACTCTTTCCCAAGCACGCTTAAGTTCAGAGTTTTGATGGGAATCGGTACATTATTGTGGGTATGATAGCACTCGTCATGTTGAGGGCACAAAGCCCTTATCGGTCGTCCATTTCGCGGCTAACGACGAACGATCCGAGACGAAGAAACTGCGCAAAATGAATAAAAGTGGCCTGAAACTTATGAAAACGTTCGATTTTGGGCTCCAAAAATAGGCACAGCCAAGCAGGCTTGCTTCCCCCGTCCTAGAGCTCTCGGAAAGCTTTCCAACGGTATGTTGTACGCTGCATAACTCCTTATGGATCAAAAGTTATGGGCACCGAAGTGACGGATATCGGGTCACAGGCCCCACGCCCTCGGTTTGCGGACCCAGCCTTTACGCAAAGCGAAGCTGTCTTGCCTAAGATGCTGTGGGACTTGATAATAGAAATGTGACGGATAAATCATCTTGGAAAGCCTGAATAGGGCAAAAAAACAAAACGAAAAGGGGGGTGCAAAACGAGAATTTCTCAAGGGATCACCCATCCTAGTACTACTCTCGTCCAAGCATGCTTAACTTTGGAGTTCTGATGGGATCCAGTGCATTAGTGCTGGTATGATCGCACCCGTTATGTTGAGGGCACAAAGCCCTTATCTGTCGTCCATTTCGCGGCTAACGACGAACGAGCCGGGTCGAAGAAACAGCGAAAAATGAATAAAAGTAGCCCGAAATTAATGAAAACGTTCGATTTTGGGCTCCAAAAATAGGTGCAGCCAGGCAGGCTTTCTTTCCCCATCCTAGAGCTCTCGGAAAGTTTTCCAACAGTATGCTGTGCGTTTCATAACTCCTCACGGATCAAAAGTTATGGGCACTAGAGTGACGGATACCTGGTAACTGGCTCCACGCCCTCAGTTTGCGGACCCAGCCTTTACGAGAAGCGAAGCTGTCTTGCCCAAGATGTCGTGGCACTCGATAATAGAAATGTGACGAATAAAACATCTTGGAAAGCCTGAATGGGGCAAAAAAACAAAATGAGAAGGGGGGTGCAACACGAGGACTTCCTAGGGGGTCACCCATCCTACTACTACTCTCGCCCAAGCACGCTTAACATCGGAGTTCTGATCAGATCCGGTACTTTAGTGCTGGTATGATCGTACTCGTCATGTTGAGGGCACAAAGCTCTTTTTTATCATCCATTTCGCAGCTAACGACGAACGATCCAGGATGAAGAAACAGCACAAAAAGAAGAAAAGTGGCCCAAAATTAATAAAAATATTCGATTTTAGGCGTTGAAAATAGGCGCAGCCAAGTAGTCATGCTGCCCCCATTGTAGAGCTCTCGGAGAGCTTTCCAACGGTATACTGTGCGCTGCAATACTCCTTACGGATAAAAAGTTCTGGGCTCCAGAGTGATGGATACCTGGTCATAGGCCCCATGCCCTCGGTTTGTGGGCCCAGCTTCTACGCGAAGCAAAGCTATTTTGGCCATGATGCCGTGGGACTCGATAATAGAAATGTGAAGGATAAAGCATCTTGGCAAGCCTGAACGAGGCCAAAAAAAAAAATGAAAAGGGGGGTGCAACACGAGGACTGCCCAACGGGTCACCCATCCTAGTACTATTCTCGCCCAAGCATGCTTAACTTCGTTGTTCTGATGGGATCCAGTGCATTATTGCGGGTATGATCGCACCCGTCATGTTGAGGGCATAAAGCCCTTATCTGTCATCCATTTCGCTGCTAACAACGAACGATCCTGGATGAAGAAACACCGTAAAATGAATAAAAGTGGCCCGAGACTGATAAAAATGTTCAATTTTGGGCTGCGAAAATAGGCGCAGTCGAGCTGGCTCGCTGTACCCGTTGTAGAGCTCTCAGAGAGTTTTCCAATGGTATGCTGTGCATCGCATAACTCTTTACAGATCAAAAATTATGGGCACCTGAGCGACGGATACCAGGTCACAGACCCCACGCCCTTGGTTTGCGAGCCCAACCACTACACGAATCGAAGCTGTGTTTCCCAAGATGTCGTGGGACTCAATAATAGAAATGTGAAGGATAAAGCATCTTGGCTAGCCTGAACGAGGCAAAAAAATAAAACAAAAAGGGGGGTACAACATGAGGACTTCCTAGGGGGTCACTCATCCTAGTACTACTCTAGCCTAAGCACACTTACCTTCGGAGTTCTGATGGGATCCGGTGCATTAGTGCTGGTATGATCACACCCGTCATGTTGAGGGCACAAAGACCTTTTATGTCATCCGTTTCGTAGCTAACGACGAACGATCTGGGACGAAGAAACATCGTAAAAAGAAGAAAAGTGGCCCAAAACTTAGGAAAACGTTCAATTTTAGGCTCCGAAAACAGGCGCAACGGAGTAGGCTTGTTGCCCTCATCGTAGAGCTCTTGGAGAACTTTTCAACGGTATGTTGTGCGCCGCATAACTTCTTACGGATCAAAAGTTACAGGCACCGAAGCGATAGATACCTAGTGACAGGACCCATGCCTTCGGTTTGCAGGCCCAGCCACTACGTGAAGCGAAACTGTCTTACCCAAGATGCCGTGGGACTCGATAATAGAAATGTGACGGATAAAGCATATTTGGTAAGCCAGAACGGGGCAAAAAAACCAAACGAAAAGAGGGGGTACAACACGAGGACTTCCCAGGGGGTCACTCATCCTAGTACTACTCTCGCCCAAGCATGCTTAACTTCAGAGTTCTGGTGGGATCCGGTGCATTAGTGCAGGTATGATCACACCCGTCATGTTGAGGGCACAAAGCCCTTATGTGTCGTCCATTTCGCAGATAACAACAAACGATTCGGGACAAAGAAACGGTGCAAAATGAATAGAAGTAGCCCGAACTAAAGAAAACATTCGATTTTGGGCTCCAAAAACTTGCGCAGCCGAGCAGACTTGCTTCCCCTGTTGTAGAGTTCCCAGTGAGCTTTCCAACGGTATTCTTTGTGCCGCATAACTCGTTACAGATCAAAAGTTATGGGCACCGGAGCAACGGATACCTAGTCACAGGCCTCACGCCCTCGGTTTACGGGCACACCCTAAGATGCCGTGGGAATCGATAATAGAAATGTGATAGATAAGGCATCTTGGAATGCCTTAACGGGGAAAAATAACAAAACGAAAAGGTGGGTTCAACACGAGGACTTCCCAGGGGGTCACCCATCCTAGTACTACTCTCACCCAAATACGGTTAACTTCGGAGTTCTAATGGGATCTGGTGCATTAGTGGTAGTATGATCGCACCCGTCATGTTAAGGGCTAAAAGCCCTTTTGTGTCGTCCATTTCGCGGCTAACGACGAACGATCCGGGATGAAGAAACACTGCAAAAAGAATAAAAGTGTCCCGAAACTTATGAAAACATTTGATTTTGCGCAGCCGTGCAGGCTTGCTGCCTCCGTCGCAGAGCTCTCAGAGAGCTTTCCAACTGTTTGTTGTACGCCGCATAACTCCTTACGAATCAGAAGTTATGGGCACCGGAGCGACGGATACTTGCTCACTGGCCCCATGCCCTAGGTTTGCGGGCCCAGCCTCTTCACGAAGCGAATTTGTCTTGCCCAAGATGCCGTGGGACTCGATAATAGAAATGTGACGGATAAAGCATCTTGGCAAGCTTGAACGGGGCAAAAAAATAAAACGAGAAGGGGGGTACAACACGAGGACTTCCCAGGGGGTCATCCATCCTAGTACTACTCTTTCCCAAGCACGCTTAACTTCGGAGTTCTGATGGATCCGGTGCATTAGTGCTGGTATGATCGCACCCGTCATGTTGAGGGCACAATGCCCTTATGTGTCGTCCATTTCGCGGCTAACGATGAACGATCCGTGACGAAGAAACAGTATAAAATCAATTAAAGTGGCCCACAACTGATGAAAATGATCGATTTTGGGATCCAAAAATAGGCACAGGCGAGCAGGCTTGCTTCCCCGATTGTAAAGCTCTCGGAGACCTTTCCAACGGTGTGTTGTGCGCTGCATAACTCCTTATGGATCAAAAGTTATGTGCACCGGAGTGACGGATACCTGGTCAGAGGCCTCACGCCCTTGGTCTGCGGGCCCAGCCTCTACGCGAAACGAAGCTGTCTTGCCCAAGATGCCGTGGGAATCGATAATAGAAATGTGACGGATAAAGCATCTTGGAAAGCCTGAACGGGGCAAAAAAACAAAACGAAAAGGGGGTGCAACACGAGGACTTACCAGGGGGTCACCCATCCTAGGACTACTGTAATAATCGAGCCCGGAATGTGGAATTTTCTTGTTTATTATTTTGAAAATTATATTTTCTTAAATTCTTTGAAATCAAATTGTTACTTCTTTATTGTTGCAAGGTGCATTGCATTTCGAGAGCGATAGTTAGGGGGTGCTTTCTAGTCCTCAACAAATAGTGAAAACTAGTATTTTGGTGTCTTAAATTTTATATTTTACTTGTTGTTAACTAGAATTAATTTGGTGTTGGGTATTTTGGCTTTTAAATGCATGAAAATAGGCTAAATTGACCAAATTAAGTTAGGTTGACCAAGTGCCTTGACCTTTGAACAAGCTAGTCATCTTTTAATAGTTATAACTTAGCAAAATAAATAAAAAAAACAAGCACAAAAAACAGAACCTGCTGGCCGAAACTTGAGAGGGAAAAAAAAATTTCAATCTTCAATCTTCAAATCTTCGCGTGAGCTCGTGCGGGGTTGGTTCCGAGGCGTCCAGCGTTGTTTTCCTAGTGACTAGGAGTGCCTAAGGTGAGGGAACCACGTTATTTGCGCATTTAAATGTCATGTATGTCAACTTTGTGATTTTTGGGTTTTATCCGTAGGTTGTTATTTTAATCGTTTTGATGCTTCAAGAATGTTCCTTGATAATTGTAGAACATGTATTTATAGCTTTTTAACATTTTCTGCGGTTGAATGTTGAGATTGTAATTTAAAATGTCAATTGAATAGTAAAATATGAATAGTAAACCCTCAAAACGTAGAAGTTGTTCTGTTATGCATTCTGTTGATGTGAAAAGATGCTAGATATGCTAGAATTCCTAAATGCATGATTTGTTTGAATTGTGTAATGGAAAATGAGAAAAATGCATTGGTGAAAGTCGGGGTCGTTTAGGTCGAGTTTAGCGTTTTCTCGTTTTGCGTGATGGTAATTTCTCGGGAGGCCATGGAAGCACTTTTGGTGTGGTTATGGCGTTGGTTGGGTGTTTGGTTAGTATAGTTGTAGTTCAAACGAGCAAAGGGGAAAATCGGGGCTTTGCGTGAATTCTAGGGTAAAGTAGGGTTTCGGGGTCTTTAGACGTGCCTTATGGTGACGTAGGAGGATTGGTAAAGTCGGTCTCCAGAACTCGTGGGTCATTTGGAAATAGTAGCGTTTTGATAGTTGGGGTCGATTTGTGATTTTGCTTGTTATCTTAATGTTATGCCTATAGAATGTTTAATATTTCTTGATATGCTTGTTAGAGTTGATTTTGGTTGAAATACTTATCAACTGTTGCTATTGCGTGCGAGAGTAACCTACTTTGTTATTCTCCCACGTGTGCCTCTATTGCTTGATTGCTCGATTGTTGCATTGTGTATTATATTGCATTCATAGAGTCAGAGGCGGTGTTATGGGCCTCTCTGGGTAGCCTCGGGTTGCCAGTGTTGGTTGCCTTAGCTCCATGTCCTATTCCATTTCTTGCTTGGGTTGCCTCCCAGGGAGATTTGGATCGTAGAATTGATGGATACTTCCGGGGTATTCCAAACTGAAGTTATAAGGTGGTTTGGGCTGGCGCGTCGTCATCGAATTCGTGATTGAAAGTTGTTCGTGGAAAGTGAATCGTATCCTTTCAATGAGTGTTTATAGTTTTAATGTTTGTCTTGTTTTATTGTTGGCTTTGTTTGTGTCTTTATATGATAATTGAATGAATTGCTTGACTATTTGCATTGCATTCTCCTCTCATCTCCGTCCTTGAGACCAATAACCCTCGCTGAGCAATAGTTTTTGCTCATTCCTTTCTATACTATATTTTACAGGAGTAGTTGAAGCAGACCCTATTGAGGTAATTGAGGAGGATGAGTAAGTGGAGGTGTTTCCTTGATAGCACTTTCTTTGCTTAGCTGGTGGTTGGTTGCCAGACTTTTGTTCGAGCCAAGCTTGATGTGTTTAATGCTTGGTCGTCGCTTTATTTTGAGGCCTTTATGGTCTTTTGTTGTAAAGGTTTAAGATTGTAAAGTTGTAAAGTTATACTTTTATGACTAGTAAAGAATTGCACACTAATGATTTAACTGTTTAGTGGCACGAATACTTGTGTAGTATGCATGACATTTTTGGTTTGCAAAGTTGTTAATGAGAAGATGTATATTTTCTAAAAGAAAGTTGTCTTGATTCAAATGTTTATTATGGCTTTCGTAAGTATTATGTTGAATGTAGGGTTTCGGATCGTCCACCGTACAGGGGAGACTCCGTCCGTGTGTCGGGTCCGGGCTTGGCCTTTCGGGGTCGGGTCGGGGCGTGACATCTTTAGGTGGTATCAGAGCATGATAGTCTTGCATGAGCCGAGATATGTTTCTTGGACTGTGGGGTAAAGGTCTAAAATGCTAAAGTGTTATTGTATGATTGTTAAGTGAAAAGAAAATGTTATAGCATGACTATGTGAACTTGGAGTGCTTATTTGTTTAAGTGAATTAGTTTGGCATGTCAATCTTGTCTTACAAGAATTGTGTGATAGGATAATTGATTGTTATTGACTTGAGTGTTATCAAATCTTATGTGCTATATTTCTGTCTATAAACTACTTTTATATGCTGCCAGCTGTTGTGAGTTGTTACTATGCCACCACGCCGTGGTACTCAAGGTCAAGGGGCAGATGAAGAGGCAGCAGAACAGGGTCAGCAACCGTTGCCTAAACAGTTTATGGCTACTATGACCACTGCAGTTGACCGGATTATACAGGTACTGCATGAGCAGAGGCAGGACAGGAATAATAATCCCCAGGGAAATCAAGCTAATCCTGGTGGACAGGGGCACAGGGCTGAGAATAACCAGTTAGAAAAATTCCTGAGGCATGAGCCGGGTAAGTTCTTTGGAGAGCCAGATGGCGAGGCAGCCGAGAGATGGATTAATCGTGTTGAGAAAATTTTCGCTTCTTTGAGGTACACTGATGAGGCAAGAATGGATTGTGCGGCATTTCTGTTTGAGGGTGACGCAGAACAGTGGTGGAACACTGTTAGGATGAGGTGGGACTGTGAGGATGTTCCGCATTTGTGGGATGATTTTGTGAGTGAGTTTCGGGACAAGTATATTCCCGAGATGGCTAAGGAAAGGCGGGAAGACGAGTTTGTGGCCCTGAAGCAGGGAAACATGACTGTTGCACAGTATGAGGCTAGGTTTGTTAGCCTGTCGAGGTATATGCCTGAGCTGGTACGGCCAGCTAGGAGGATGATTCATAGGTTTGTTCGTGGGCTGAGAATGGATATACAGCTACATTTGACTAGGCAGACTTATACTACTTTTCCCGAGGCATTCCAAGCAGCCTCGAAGTTTGAGAAACGAAAGGCAGAGATGATAGTTGAGAGTAGCCAGCCGAGTAAGAAGCAGTATTTGGGCCAGAGCAGCCAGAGTCAGCCGAGGCAGTATCAGACTCTTGTTCAGGCTCCTCAGCAACGTTCGTATCAGCCTCAGTATCAGATTCAGGGGAGGCCAGCTGTGACTAGACCCCAGCAAGGAGCTACAGTTCCTACTACTGCCAGAGCCCCCACACCTACGGGAAACACTGTTGTAAGGCAAAATCAGCAGTGTAACTTTTATAATCGATCAGGGCATATTGAGGCTAATTGTTGGAGAAAGAGTGGTAAATGCACTGGTTGTGGAAGTGATGACCATAGGGTGAAAGATTGCCCTAAGTATAAGAATGTTCAGGCCCATACTGGGGGCCAGGGTGTGCAGAATAGAGCTGCAGGTGCAGGTCCAGCACAGAGGATACATGCTAGGGTCTTTGCACTAGATGCGGAGGAGCTGCCCGATACTACTGCAATAGTAGAAGGTACCTTTTTTTCTCAATACTCAGCCAGTTAAAGTTTTGATTGATCCCGGAGCTACACATTCATTTATAACTCTTGCATGTGCACGATCTGTGAATGTTTGCATTGATAAACTGTCGCATGAAGTTGAAGTTAGTACGCCTTTGGGTGCAAAATTTGTTACTGAGTCTATTTGCAAATCTTGTGATATATGCATTGAGAACCGTAATTTTCCTGCTGATTTAATTATACTGCCATTCCGTGACTTTGAAATCATTTTGGGAATGGACTGGTTGGGGAAGTACTATGCTCAGTTGGATTGTAGAACAAAGATTGTTTATCTTCAGGTTCCTGACCTACCGGTACTGGAGATTGTTGGGAACTGCAGGGCTGCCCGAATTCCTCTTCTATCATCAATCAAGACTTCTAAGTTGTTGAATAAGGGTTGTGAAGCTTACCTAGCTTATTTGATCAATCAGCCTACTGATAAGTTGAATTTGAATGAGGTTCCAATTGTTAAAGACTTCCCTGGTGTATTTCCTGAGGAATTACCGGGTTTACCACCGGATAGGGAGATTGAGTTTGTGATTGATCTTGTGCCAGGCACTGCGCCAATTTCTAGAAGTCCTTATAGAATGGCATCGGCTGAACTTCAAGAATTGAAAATTCAGCTTCAGAACTTGCTAGAGAAAGTTCTTCGCCGTGGGGTACGCCTGTGTTGTTTGTGAGAAAGAAAGATGACACGTTACGATTATGTATTGATTACAGGGGACTTAATCAAGTCACGATTAAGAACAAATACCCCTTGCCATTGATTGAAGAATTGTTTGACCAGTTGCAGGGTGCGAGTGTTTACTCCAAATTTGACTTGAGGCAGGGTTACTATCAACTCAGGATTCGGAGTGACGATATACCAAAGACGGCATTCAGGACTAGATATGGCCACTATGAATTTGTTGTGTTACCGTTTGGATTGACGAATGCACCAGCCGCATTCATGGACTTGATGCAGAGGGTTTTTCGACCTTATCTTGATCAGTTTGTCGTAATCTTTATTGACGACATTCTAGTGTACTCTAAGAACGAGGCTGAACATGAACAACATTTGAAGATTGTGCTACAGACTTTGCAAGAAAACAAGCTTTTTGCTAAATTCAGCAAGTGTGAATTCTGGTTGAATCAGATATCTTTTCTAGGCCATATCATTTCAGATCAAGGAATTTCAGTAGACCCAGCTAGGATTGAAGTTGTTTCATCTTGGAAGAGACCTGAAATGGTGTCAGAGATTCGGAGTTTTCTTGGGTTGGCAGGTTACTATCGGAGGTTTGTTAAAGACTTTTCCAAAATTTTTGGACCTTTAAGCCAGTTGACTCGAAAGAAAGTTACTTACAACTGGGATGCTAAATGTGAATCCAGTTTCCAAGAATTGAAGAAGAGACTAACTACAGCTCCTATACTAGCTTTACCTGAGTCTACAGTGATGCATCTAAAGAAGGTTTGGGCTGTGGTTTAATGCAGAATGGTAAGGTGATTGCCTATGCTTCTAGGAAGTTGAAACCTTATGAAATCAATTACCCTACATATGACCTTGAGTTAGCTGCAGTTGTGTTTGCTTTGAAGAAGTGGTGTCACTACTTGTGGGGTAGCAGATTTGAAATTTTTACTGACCACAAGAGTCTCAAATATTTATTTTCATAAAAAGATTTGAATATGAGGCAACGAAGATGGCTGGAGCTATTAAGTGGCTACAATTGTTCTATAAACTACGTGCCAGGTAAGGCAAATGTTATTGCTGATGCTTTGAGCCGAAAGGCTACTGTTGCATGTCTGATTATCAAGGATTAGGAGACTTTGGAGGAAATTTGTTCATGGAAGCCAGAAGCTACTGAGGTAGGGATTCGATTTGCTAGCTTACAAATTCAGTCGGGATTGCTAGCACAAATCAGAGAGGCTCAGAAGACTGATCCTCACATCTTGAGAATCCAAGAAAAAGCAAAAGGGGGAGAGTCGGAGTTTAAATTACATGCAGATAGTATCTTCAGATTCAAGGACAGGGTGTGTGTTCCTGGTGATCCGACTTTGAAGAATGAGATTCTGTCCGAGGCACATAATTCAAGATATACAATTCACCCGGGCAGTACTAAAATGTATAGAGATCTGAAACAACACTTCTGGTGGAACAATATGAAGAGGGAGATTGCTGAGTTTGTATCCCAGTGTTTAACTTGTCAGAGGGTTAAAGTTGAGCATCAGAGGCCAGCCGGGCTTCTGCAACTGTTGTCAATTCCGCAGTGAAAGTGGGTGCATATAACAATGGACCTTGCAACCGATCTTCCTAGATCTCTGAGAGGATGTGATTCTGTTTGGGTTGTTGTGGACTGATTGACTAAAGTTTCACATTTTATTCCCGTGAACAAACAAGATAGCCTTGATAAACTAGCTGAGCTTTATGTTGCTAATATTGTGAGACTGCATGGTGTGCCACAGAATATAGTGTCAGATAGAGATCCCAAATTCAGATCTCATTTTTGGCAGAAGTTGCAAGAGGCCATGGGAACTAAATTGAGCTTCAGCACTGCATATCATCCACAAACTGATGGCCAGTCTAAGAGAACTATCAGGATCTTGGAAAACATGCTTCGGGCATGTGTGTTAGACTTTGGGAAGAATTGGGAGAAGTTTGTGCCTTTAGCTGAGTTCGCCTACAATAATAGTTATCAATCTACTATAGGTATGGCTCCCTACGAGGCGTTGTACGGTCGTAAATGCAGATTCCCATTATATTGGAAAAATGTCGGAGAGATGAGAACAGTTGATCCGACTATGTTACCTGAGATGATTAAGATGGTGGATAATGTTCACCTTATTCGCCAGCGTATGCTTACAGCTCAGAGTCGTTAGAAGAGTTATGCGGATAAACACCGTCGGGATCTTGAGTTTGATTTGGGAGATTGGGTGTTTCTTAAGATTTCTCCTCGAAAGGGATTGATTCGGCACGGTAAGAGCAGGAAACTTAGTCCCAGGTATGTGGGTCCGTATGAGATCATCGAAAAGGTAGGTCCTTTAGCTTACTGGTTAGCTTTGCCTCCGAGCTTGTCGAGACTGCACGATGTTTTCCACGTGTCAATGTTGAGGAAATACCATCCAGATCCTTCACATGTACTTGAACCAGAGCCTTTGCAGATTGAGGAAAAGTTGACTTATGAAGAGAAACCGATTCGAATTGTGGATTGAAAAGTTCGCGAACTTCGCAGAAAGAGTATTCCATTAGTAAAGGTTCTGTGGAATCATCATGGGTTTGAGGAAGCGACTTGGGAAAGAGAGGACCGGGTTCGGAATCAGTATCCAGAGTTGTTTGTCGACCAGGTAAGAATTGCGTGGACGCAATTATTTTAAGGGGGAGAGGGTATAATACCCGAGCCCGGAATGTGGAATTTTCTTGTTTATTATTTTGAAAATTATATTTTCTTAAATTCTTTGAAATCAAATTGTTACTTCTTTATTGTCGCAAGGTGCATTGCATTTCGAGAGCGGTAGTTAGGGGGTTCTTTCTAGTCCTCAACAAATAGTGAAAACCAGTATTTTGGTGTCTTAAATTTTATATTTTACTTGTTGTTAACTAGAATTAATTTGGTGTTGGGTATTTTAGCTTTTAAATGCATGAAAATATGCTAAATTGACCAAATTAAGTAAGGTTGACCAAGTTCCTTCACCTTTGACCAAGCTAGTCATCTTTTAATAGTTATAACTTAGCAAAAAAAAAAATACAAGCACAAAAAACAGAACTTGCTGGCCGAAACTTGAGAGGGAAAAAAAATATTTTTAATCTTCAATCTTCAAATCTTCGCGTGAGCTCGTGCGGGGTTGGTTCCGAGGCGTCTAGCATTGTTTTCCTAGTGACTAGGAGTGCCTAAAGTGAGGGAAGCACGTTATTTGCGCATTTAAATGTCATGTATGTCAACTTTGTGATTTTTGGGTTTTATCCGTAGGTTGTTGTTTTAATCATTTTGATGCTTCAAGAATGTTCCTTGACAATTGTAGAACATGTATTTGTAGCTTTTTAACATTTTCTGCGGTTGAATGTTGAGATTGTAATTTACAATGTCAATTGAATAGTAAAATATGAATAGTAAACCCTCGAAACGTAGAAGTTGTCCCGTTATGCGTTCTGTTGATTTGAAAAGATGCTAGATATGCTAGAATGCCTAAATGCATGATTTGTTTGGATTGTGTAATGGAAAAAACGAGAAAAATGCATTGGTGAAAGTCAGGGTCGTTTAGGTCGAGTTTAGCATTTTCTCATTTTGCGTGATGGCATTTTCTCGGGAGGCCATGGAAATACTTTTGGTATGGTTATGGCGTTGGTTGGGTGTTTGGTTAGTATAGTTATAGTTCAAACGAGCAAAGGGAGAAATCGGGGCTTTGCGTGAATTCTAGGGTAAAGTAGGGTTTTGGGGTCTTTAGACGTGCCTTATGGTGACCTAGGAGGATTGGTGAAGTCGGTTTCCAGAACTCGTGGCTCGTTTGGAAATAGTAGCGTTTTGATATTTGGGGTTGATTTGTGATTTTGCTTGTTATCTTAATGTTATGCCTATAGAGTGTATAATATTGCTTGATATGCTTGTAACGCCCCGATCCCTCACGAGACCGGAGGCTCTAATAACCATGCTATTCTCAACCTAATACCAAACCCGGCCACAACATTTTAGGGGAAAAACGCCCAGAGTTTCCCCTGTACTATGGACATTCTGAAAACCTGTAAATATTCAATATAGATATAAAATAACCTAGAACACCAATTCTAATCAAAACCTAGCTCCAAGGCCATCCGAGCCTTAAAACAAACAACAATACCAAAACCACACAAGCATGCAAGAAATTTGTTTACAACATACTCTAGTTGCCATAACATTCTAGGATATCAATAAAACATAATTAAAGGATAAACATTTCTACCTTAAGCCAATCACTCCCAAGCATGCAAAGCAACTAGAAATAGAAATATAAGTTATTACAAGCCATAGAATTACCACTGCTACTACATTATCAGACTTCCAGCTTATATATTACTCAAATACATACATGAGCTTTAAGGCCCCAAAATAGATTATACATAGGACAACAAATTCTTCACATAGCAACCAGAAAGCACATCCGCCTCAGACAAATATCACACAGCAGCTAAGGCAACTCCACCAACTGTGCCACCTGAAACATGTTAGCGAGGTATGAGCAACCACTGTTGCCCAGTGAGGGATATGGTCCCGGGGCGTGCAATGCAACAGATAATACAGTTATACAACAATAACACTTAGTCAATTAAAGAAACAATGATAACTTAAATAACCACACATTTAAAAGGATACATTTCACACAATCCCTTATACACTAATCTTCACTGATCTTCATTCACGATCCACGAACCACGAGCACGATCACGATAAGCCGGCATAACCCCAATCACTTCAGTGGGTGTACTCCGGATGTACCCCGAATCCTACGACCCAACATCCCCTGGCAATCTCCGGACCAGGCGAATGAGGGAATAGGGCACGGAGTTTGAATATCCACCGGCAAGCCCTTTGCCGCCCAGCCGATATTCAACACATCCGCTCCTGACACTATGGTTGCGCAACCATGATGCAATGCACTTAAAAATGACAAATTAATAGCAATAATAAAAGCATTACCACATGGGAGGATCAAAAAAGTAGGTTCACCACGATGCAAATAGAATAGAAGCAATTATAGAAGCTAATAAGCAGTTTACAAAGGAACATATACAAAATAAGCATAGAATCATACCAAAAGCTCCAAATCAATTTAAAATCACATATAAACACTCAAGAAGTCATACCATGGGTTTAGAAGTGTGAGACAACCGAAATAGCACATAAACCCCTCTGTTTTTCAAACTATTTCTCTTCCAAACCAAGGTTAATGATTCCATTTTCAAGGGAAACTCTCCCAACCTTCTAACTAACCCTAAAGGTACCCTCTCAACCCTCTAACTCATTCAAATGGCTGCGATTTCCCCGGAAGCCCCAAATTCCCTCTTATGGCTTTAAACTACACATACATTGTCCGAGCTTCAAACAAGGGATATCAAGGCTTCTATAGCACCTAGGTAGCTTAAGGATACTAGAATTGAAGCCCGAATCCACCCGGATTTGCATGAACCCCGAAATCCCTTTGTTAAAGTTGGCTATTTCACGTTTTATGCGATTCTAGAGCAATTCAAGTGCACGGGGCTATTAGACTACCTTCATTAGCACTTAAGGCATCTATTAAGAGTGTTAAATCAAGCTAATATGTGCAATTACACAAAACCCTAGAAAAACGTCACTATTCACCTCATAAATTCAAATGACGATTCCAACGAACTAATAGCTCAAATGTATTCTCTAGCACTTATATACAAGGTATAATAGCATAGATAAGTTTTGCACTAGCATTTGATAACATTTTCAACAAATCAAGAAAAATGTAACGTTTTAGATATGTATAAAAAGTCATGAAAACCCTCACCAATTGCGCGTAGGAACTCTCGGGAGGCTAGCAAACACCCTAAACTACTTGCTTCTAGCTTGGCTTGGCTTGGCTTGAAGATTTGATGAGCAAAATCCTCTCATTCTCCTCCTACACTATTCTCGGATTTGCTACAGTGATTTTTCAGCATTTTTTTTGTTTTGTTCTTTGCTAGTTATGAGCTAAGGTGGGTAATATAGGGTGCATAGTTGGGTGGGGTCAAGTTTGGGTATTTAAAAGGTCACTTATAATGCGCGTAGTAAGCTTAAAACGAGCCTAGAGTGAAACATGTGAGCTAGCTAATTAAATCTCTAAGTTAGTTACGTAACACTATTCATTCAACTACAAAAATTATTTTCTAAACGAGCTCTCCTATCGCCTCTAGCTCAATTGCACATTTTTCCCACTACTTTTACAATTAATATGATTTAATAAAAATGCTAATTAACCAATAGAATGCAGTTTAAAAACGGAGTGAATAGTAATTTAAGAAGACAATTAATAAGGCATAAAAAGAGGTGCGCAAATAAAGGATGCAACAGTAATTGAATGCATGGCTAAATCTCGGGCTTCACAATGCTTGTTATAGTTGATTTTGGTTGAAATGCTTATCAACTGTTGCTATTGCGTGCGAGAGTAACCTACTTTGTTATTCTCCCACGTGTGGCTCTATTGCTTGATTGCTCGATTGTTGCATTGTGTATTGTATTGCATTCATAGAGTAAGGGGCGGTGTGATGGGCCTCTCTGGGTAGCCTCGGGTTGCCAGTGTTGGTTGCCCTAGCTCCGTGTCCTATTCCCTTTCTTGCTTGGGTTGCCTCCCAGGGAGATTTGGGTCGTAGAATTGATGGATACTTCCGGGGTATTCCAAACTGAAGTTATAAGGTGGTTTGGGCTGGCGCGTCGTCATCGAATTCGTGATTGAAAGTTGTTCGTGGAAAGTGAATCGTATCCTTTGAATGAGTGTTTATAGTTTTAATGCTTGTCTTGTTTTATTGTTGGCTTTGTTTGTGTCTTTATATGATAATTGAATGAATTGCTTGACTATTTGCATTGCATTCTCCTCTCATCTCCGTCCTTGAGACCAATAACCCTCGCTGAGCAATAGTTTTTGCTTATTCTTTTCTATACTATATTTTACAAGAGTAGTTGAAGCAGACCCTATTGAGGTAATTGAGGAGGAGGAGCAAGTGGAGGTGTTTCCTTGATAGCACTTCTTTGCTTAGCTGGTGGTTGGTTGCTAAACTTTTGTGCGAGCCATGCTTGATGTTTTTAATGCTTGGTCGTCGCTTTATTTTGAGGCCTTTATGGTCTTTTGTTGTAAAGGTTTAAAGATTGTAAAGTTGTAAAGTTATACTCTGATGACTAGTAAAGAATTGCATACTAATGGTTTAACTGTTTAGTGGCACGAATACTTGTGTAGTATGCATGACATTTTTGGTTTGCAAAGTTGTTAATGAGAAGATGTATATTTTCTAAAATAAAGTTGTCTTGATTCAAATGTTTATTATGGCTTTCGTAAGTATTATGTTGAATGTAGGGTTTCGGATCGTCCACGGTACAGGGGAGACCTTTTCGGGGTCGGGTCGGGGCATGACAACTACTCTCATCCAAACACGCTTAACTTTGGAGTTCTGATGGGATCTGGTGCATTAGTGCTAGTATGATGGCACCCGTCATGTTGAGGGCACAAAGCCCTTATGTGTGGCCCATTTAGTGGCTAACGACGAACGATCAAGGATGAAGAAACAACGTAAAATGAATAAAAGTGGCCCAAAACTGATGAAAATGTTTGATTTTGGAATCCAAAAACTTGCACAGCCGAGCAGGCTTGTTCCCTCTGTCGTAGAGCACTCGGAGAGCTTTCCAACGGTATGTTGTGCGTTGCATTACTCCTTACGGATCAAAACTTATAGGCACCGGAGCGACGGATACCTGGTCACAGGCCCCACGACATCGGTTTGTGGGACCAGAATCTACGGGAAATGAAGCTGTCTTGCCCCAGATGCCATGGGACGCGATAATAGAAATGTGACGGATAAAGCTTCTTGTCAAGCCTGAACGGGGCAGAAAAACAAAACAAAAAGGAAGGTACAACATGAGGATTTCACAAAGGTCACCCATCCTAGTACTACTCTTGCCCAAGGACGCTTAACTTCGGAATTCTGGTGGGATAAGGTGCATTCGTGCTGGTATGATCACACTCGTCATGTTGAGGGAACAAAGCCCCTATGTGTCGCCATTTTACGGCTAACGACGAACGATCCGGGACGAAGAAACGCCAGAAAATGAATAAAAATGGCCCGAAACTGAGAAAAATGTTCAATTTTGGGCTCCAAAAATAGGCATAGCCAAGTAGGCTAGTTTCTCTCATCGTAGAACTCTCAGAGAGCTTTCTAACGGTATGTTGTGCGTCGCATAACTCCTTACGGATCAAAAGTTATGGGAACCGGAGCGACGGATACCTGGTCACTGGCCCCACGCCCTCGGTTTGCGGGGCCAGCCTCTACACGAAGTGAAGCTATCTTGCCTAAGATGCCGTGGGACTCGATAATAGATATGTGACGGATAAAGCATCTTGCCAAGCCTGAACGGGGCAAAAAAACAAAAGCAAAATGGGGGTGCAACACGAGGACTTCCCAAAGGGTCTCATCCTAGTGTTACTCTCGCCTAAGCACGCTTAACTTCGGAGTTCTGATGGGATCCGGTGCATTAGTACTGGTATGATCGCAACCGTCATGTTGAGGGCACAATGCCCTTTTGTCTCCTTCATTTCGTGGCTAACGACGAACGATCCAGGACGAAGAAACACCGCAAAAAGAAGAAAAGTGGCCTGAAACTGATGAAAATGTTCAATTTTGGGATCCGAAAGTCGGCACAGCTGAGCAGGCTTACTGCCCCCGTCGTAGAGCTCTCGGAGTGCTTTCTAATAGTAAGATATGCGCCGTATAACTCCTTACGGATCAAAAGTTATGGGCATCGGAGCGACGGAAACCTGGTCACAGGCCCCACGTCCTCTGTTTGCCGGCCCAACCTCTATGCGAAGCAAAGCTGTCTTGCCCAAGATGCCTTGGCACTCGATAATAGAAATATGACGGATAAAGCATCTTGGCTAGCCTGAACGGGGCAAAAAAACAAAATGAAAATGGGGGCGCAACACGAGGACTTCCCAGGGGGTCACTCATCCAAGTACTACTCTCGCCCAAGCACGCTTAACTTCGGAGTTCTGATGGGATCCTGTGCATTAGTGTTAGTATGATTGCACTCGTCTTGTTGAGGGCACAAAGCACTTTTCTGTAGTCCATTTCGCGGCTAACAACGAAAGATCCTGGACAAAAAAAATAGCACAAAAAGAAGAAAAGTAGCCAAAAACTGATGAAAATATTCGATTTTGGTCTTCAAAAATAGGCGCCACCGCGCAGGATTGCTACCCTTGTCGTAGAGCTCTCGGAGAACTTTCCAACGGTATATTGTGCGCCGCATAACTCCTTACGGATCAAAATTTATAGGCACCAGAGCAACGGATTCCTGGTCACAGGCCCCACGCCCTCGGTTTGCGGGCCTAGCCTCTACGCGAAGTAAAGCTATCTTGCCCAAGATGCCGTGGGACTCAATAATAGAAATGTGACAGATAAAGCATCTTGGAAAGCCTGAACAGGGCAAAAAAACAAAACTAAAAAGGGGGTGCAACACGAGGACTTGCCAATGGGTCAACTATCTTAGTACTACTCTCGCCCATGCACGTTTAACTTCGGAGTTCGGATGGGATCTGGTGCATTAGTGCAAGTATGATCGGGCCTGTCAAGTTGAAGGCACAAAACCCTTTTGTGTCATCCATTTCGCGGCTAACGCCGAATGATCCGAGACGAAGAAACAGGACAAAAAGAAGAAAAGTGGCCTGAAACTGATGAAAACGTTTGATTTTAGGCTCCGAAAACTTGCACAGCCGAGCAGGCTTGCTACCTCCGTCGTAGAGCTCTCGGAGAGCTTTCCAACGGTATTCTGTGTGCCGCATAACTCCTTACGGATCAATAGTTATGGGCACTAGAGTGACAGATACCTTGTCACAGGCCCTACGCCCACGGTTTGCAGGCCCAGCCTCTACGCGAAGCGAAGCTGTCTTGCCCAAGATGTCGTGGAACTGGATAATAGAAATGTGATGGATAAAGCATCTTGAAAAGCCTGAACGGGGGCAAAAAACAAAATGAAAAGGGGGGTGCAACACGAGGACTTCCTAGGGGGTCACCCATCCTAGTACTTCTCTCGCCCAAGCACGCTTAACTTCAGAGTTCTGATGGGATCCGGTGCATTAGTGCTGGTATGATCACACCCATCATGTTGAGGGCACAAAGCCCTTATGTGTCGTCCATTTCGCGGCTAACGACGAACGATCGGGGATGAAGAAACAGCGTAAAATGAATAAAAGTGGCCTGAAACTGATGAAAATGTTTGATTTTGGGCTCAGAAGACATGCGCAGCTGAGCAGGCTTGCTGCCTTCGTCTTAGAACTCTTGGAGAGCTCTCCAACGGTATGTTGTACGCCGTATAACTCCTTTTGGTTCAAAAGTTATGGGCACCGGAGCGACGGATACCTGGTCACAGGCCCCACACCCTCGGTTTGCAGGCCCAGCCTCTATGCGAAGCGAAGCTGTCTTGCCCAAGATGCCGTGGGACTCGATAATAGAAATGTGACTAATAAAGTATCTTGGAAAGCCTGAACGGGGCAAAAAAACAAAATGAAAAAGGGGGTACAACACGAAGACTTCCGAGGGGGTCACCCATCCTAGTATTACTGTCGCCCAAGCATGCTTAACTTCGGAGTTCTGATAGGATCCGATGCATTAGTGCTAGTATGATCATACCCGTCATGTTGAGGGCACAAAGCCCTTTTGTGTCGTCCATTTCGCAGCTAATAACAAATGATCCGGAACGAAGAAACATAGAAAAAAGAAGAAAAGTGGCCTAAAACTGATGAAAACGTCCAATTCTGGGCTCCGAAAACAGGTGCAACGGAGTATGCTTGCTGCCCTCATCGTAGAGCTATCGGAGAGTTTTCCAACGGTATGCTGTGCGCAGCATAACTCCTTACGGATCAAAAGTTGTGGGCACCGGAGCGACGGATACCTGGTCACAAGCCCCACGCCCTCGGTTTGCAGGCCCAGCCTCTACGCAAACTGAAGCTGTCTCACCTAAGATGTCATGGGACTCAATAATAGAAACGTGATGGATAAAGAATTTTGGAAAACCTGAACAGGGCAAAAAAAAAATGAAAAGGGGGGTGCAACACGAGGACTTCCCAGGGGATCACCCATCCTACTATTACTCTCGTCCAAGCATGCTTAACTTCAGAGTTCTGATGGGATCCGATGTATTAGTGCTGGTATGATCGCACCCGTCATGTTTCTTGGCTAGCCTAAGGTTCTTCAAGACATGCAAGCCACCAAGAAACTCGACCAAGCAAGCTAGAAGCAAAGAAACATGTATGCCAGCTCTTAGAATCTTCATTCGGCCCTTAGGTATGTTGTTAGCTTCCATTTCATTTTCTTTGTGTTCTAACCACATGCACCTACTAAAGACTTGGTAACTAAGCTAGGAATTAGAAAAAATCAAGTTGTCTCTCGGCTAAGCAAGGAAAAAGGACGACCTTGTGCATCATCAAGAGTTTTGTGCATCTTCATTGTTGTCTTGCTAAGGTGAGGGCTAAAACTTCTTTGAAAAACTTTCAAAAACCACATCCATGCCTTTAAATGTCTATTTTTACCTCTGTATTTGTGATATATGTGTGTACATGAGCTTTTGTAAACATGCATGGCAAGATATTTGGCTAGAATGTGAAGATAGGTGAAATTGCGTATTTGGCAGCTTTCTGTTCTGTTGGAGCGAGGTGAATTTGACCAGGTAAATGATGTTGAAAATGTGTGCAATTTTGTAGGTGACTAGTTTTGCTAGTTCTGAGCATTTGTCGTAGAAATAGGCCAAAGCTAAATTTGACTCTAAGGTCCCCAAAATGGCAAAATATCGAAAGGTGTCCAAATCTTGAAAAACTGGGAAAATGAAGCAGGTTTTGGCAGATTCACTGTCCTTGTAGAACGAACCAGTTTTGACTTAGTAAATGATATCCAAAATGCATGAAATTTGGTATTCGGCTAGATTTTTCAGTTTTGGACATTTTTATTCGAAATAGACTAAGGCTAAATCTGACTCTAAGTTCCTCAAAAATGACAAGCATTGAAATGTGTACAAATCTCGACAGTTTTGCGCAGTCTCACGGTTTTGGCTATAACTCTTGAATCTGAACTCCAAATAATGTGAGGTTTGTTTCTGGATTTAGATCACTCCTTAAGCTTTAATTTGAAATTTTTTCACTAGAATTGGAGATTTTTTGCTTGTCTCAATGATTGTGAGAAAACAGACCATTGCAGTAGGATTTTCATCTAGTGATATGCCTTGAAAATTATTGTAATTTCTCTTGTTGTATTAAATGCTTGGGATTGTGGCACTCAGATGTTGTGTGGAATGTTTTGAATGCTTGGGGTTGTTTTAATTAATCGATGCATGGCTTGAGTTTAATTACGTGACAACTTAGGGCTTAATCGCACGGGTGAGCATGAATTAAAACCCTAATGACTAGGAAAACTCGCTAAGTGTTGATCCTATGGATATCGTGTTTAATTATATGATTATTAGGCTGCCCGTAGTTGCCCTTATAGTCATAAATGTGATTTCGATGATTACGTGTCGACAAGTAGGCCTTTCTTGCACCCGATCCCATGTAAACGTCATTGCATGTTGTATGACCTTATTATTTGATTACTTGAACTTCGAAATGAGTTATATGACTTGATTTACATGCGTTACATGGCTGCCCGTTTAATATTCATATAACTCCATGTGCTTTACAAGTGAAATTACCTGTCATATCGTGCCTCGCGTGTTTACTTGTCAATGTGCAATCTTATGACTGCCCGGAGGCAACCTACTTTGTTGTCCTCCTAATGTGATATATTAAATGTCATAAATGTGCATTGCATACAAGGTTGCAACCTTTCATTCTGGCGTGGTATCGTTCACGCACACCGGGTGGCATCGGGCTTGCTAGTGCAACTGTGACTACCATTGTCCAATTCCCTCTCTTGCTTGGGGGCTAGACTTCTTCGGAGAGTTGGGTCGTAGGATTTCGGGGTACATCCGGAGTACACCCATTGGCGTGATAAGTGGATGATTTGAAGACGGCCGCAACAACTGATACTGGAAATGAACCGAGAGCAAAAGCTCACCGTATCCTTTTCACTCTGTGTATAAATACTCTCGCTTGATTCCTAGAGGACCTCAGGGAGGAAAGACGGGTAATTATATTCTTTTACTTTTATATTACATTATGAACTTACTTGTGATATACGTCAAGCTTGCAAAAAGGGTTTTCATAAGTTAAACCGGAAAAAGAGTTTCAAAACTTATTTCTCGTTCCCCCTCGCTGAGTTCATAATGACTCACCCTCTTTTATCATCTCAGGTGAAGAAGACCAGGAACAGGTACCCGAGGATAATATGCCTTTTGATGATTCCTTATAATGATTGCTTGCCCTACGTGCCTTACGTGACTATGGCCATTTTGTGAGCTATATGTTGCTTGAAGACTATTTCTTATGTTGCTTGTTGTCGTATTGTAAATGACCCCCGTTGTAATTTAGGGTCTAATTTTGGGTTGTACTGATCATAACTAGATAGACACTACTATGGTCATTTTTGCTATCGCTACTGGTTAGTATCTATCGCAGGTTTATGAAGTATCAGGTAAAGGATTAAGTAAAATGAATCTATCCAATCTTAAGCAGGTACTCATTGGTAGGCTATGATCAACAGGTATCTTTGTAACAAGGATTAACAAACAAACGAGACATAGTATCATGCTAGGTTGTTAATCAAACGAGACTTCGAGATAACTAGTGGGCGTTTCAATTGGTAATAAATAGTATCTTTGTTGAAAATGAAATTGTGGTTGAAGGTTTTAAGGCATTTATAAAATTAGGTCAAACTAAAGAGCCCAATTACAGCCGTTATGCTACTGGTTTTTTGGAAAATTTGTGGAGTTTAGGCTAAACTTTAAGTGTTAAACTTTCATGAACGATTAAGTACGTGATATGACTTGAATGTTTAGATTACACCCTAGTTTAACCTTTATAGGTCGGGTTGAGGCGTGACACCTTATCTTAATGGTATTAGAGCTTAGATTGCTTAAGCCGGGTTTAACTCTCGGACCATAGGTAAAAGCCCTAAGGTAATTAAGATGACTTGTTTATATGATTTATTGTGTGACATTATCAAGTGTGCCTTCTCTGTCTCTATGTGCTTATGTGATTAACATGTCTTAACTAGTTTCTAGAATTGTGTATCTATATAAAATTATATGTTGCATATCTTATGCATTAAATTCTTGTTTGTCGTATTCCAATAAAATTGTGCATCGTAATCTGTGCCTATAGATGGCTGGCCCTAGTACCCGCACTACTAATAGGAGCGATGAGCCCCAAGAGACCGAAGATGCTCATCAAACTAATCCCAGCATGGCTATGTTTAATATGATGGCAAATGCCATGGATCGCGTGTCACGAGTAATGGAACGTCAAGATGCACGTGAAGCAAACAACAACAACAGGAATGATGGTAACCATGGGAGAAATAGCAAAATGCAGGAGTTCTTGACTTTCACCTATCCAAATTACACAGGGAAGCTGATGATGAAAAGGCAGAGGCTTGGCTGTCTGAGATCGAGAGGATTTTTAGACCACTTGACTATACTGATGAAGAAAAGGTAGAGTTCGCTGTGTTTCTGTTGCACGGGGATGCTGAGCATTGGTGGCACACTGTGGAGGTACTTTGGGAAACTAATCATACACCTCGCTTGTGGGGTAAACATACCTGCAGTTTTCAGGCAGAGGCGGATTGAGGAATTCATGCACTTGAACCAGGGTAACATGACGGTGGCCCAGTACGAGGCTCATTTTGACCGACTGTCCCGTTATGCTCACTACATGGTCAGTACCCCTGAGGCGAAGATGTAGAAATTTACGATTGGGTTGAGGCCATAAATTCAGGACCAGTTGGCTTCGCATGACTTTGCTACCTATTCTGCTCTCCTTGCGGCTGCCTCCCGAGTTGAGAAGAGGAAACTTGATAGAGCCAGTTTGAGCCAGCCGAACAAGAAACCATATCAGCCTCCAGGTCAATAGAGGAAATTCCAGAGCCAGAGTCGTAGTCAGGGCCAGAGCCAGAACATACCAGTTAATAACCGTGGCCCGACTAAAGCACCATCAACCTCTTCTACTCGTGGATCCACAGGTAGTTCACCTGCTACTCAGTCTATCAACTGTTCTTACTGTGACAAGAAGGGTCATACCGAGGCTTAGTGCTAGAAGAAGTCAGGACGATGTGTGTTGTGTGGCAGTGATCAGCATCAGATCAAGGATTGCCCTAAATGGCAAGGAAGACAAAATCAAGTTAAACCAGCTGGTAGAGGCAAGACTCTAGTTCCTAGAGTTCAGGCCCGAGCTTATGCTATTGAGTGCGAGGAGTCCAGAGGAGACCGCTATTGTTGAAGGTACATTCTTGATACTGAATCAACCTGTTAGGGTGCTAATTGATCCAGGTGTTACTCATTCATTTATTACTCCTTTATGTGTGCAATGTGTGAAACTACGAGTTATATGTTTGCCTTACGAAGTAGAAGTTGGTACTCCGATGGGTTCTAAACTTGTTACTAGCTCAGCTTGTAAAGCATGTAAAATCCAAATTAAAGATAGGGAATTCTCAGCCAATCTTATAGTATTACCCTTTCTAGACTATGAAGTCATCTTAGGGATGGACTGGTTGGCAAAGCATCATGCCCAACTAGATTTCCGGACGAAGATTGTAACATTCCGAATACCTGGTCAACCAATATTGGAGGTAATGGGTCGAAGAGACTTCACCGAGAGTTCCATCATTTCATCTACAAAAGCAGTGAAGTCCTTGAGAAAAGGATGTAGTGGATACTTAGCTTACCTCATCAACAAGTCGTCGGACAAAGCTAAGTTGGAGGAGATGCCAGTGATTAAAGATTATGCGGATGTGTTTCCAGAAGAATTGCATGGTTTACCCCCAAATCGGGAGATCGAGTTCATTATAGAGTTACTGCCTGGCACCCAGCCAATATCTAAAGCTCCCTATCGTATGGCACCAGCTGAGCTACAAGAATTGAAGGACCAATTGCAAGGATTGTTGAAGAAGGGATTTGTTCAACCAACTTCTTCTCCGTGGGGTGCACCAGTCCTATTTGTAAAGAAGAAAGACGGAACGTTGAGGCTATGCATCGATTACTGAGGATTGAACCAAGTGACCGTCAAGAATAAATACCCACTTCCACTGATCGATGAGTTGTTTAATCAACTTCAGGGAACCAAAGTTTATTCGAAGCTCGACTTGAGGCAAGGGTACTATCAGTTGCGGATCAAAAAAGAGGATGTGCCTAAAACGGCTTTCAGGACAAGATATGGGCATTATGAATATGTGGTGATGCCATTTGGGCTAACTAATGCCCCTGCAGCTTTCATGGACTTGATGCAAAGGGTGTTTCAACCCTACTTGGACCAATTTGTGGTGATCTTTATTGATGATATTTTGGTGTACTCGAAATCCGAGGCTGAGCATGAACAACATCTGCGATTGGTACTGTAGAAACTTCGAGAGCATCAATTGTACACGAAGTTTAGCAAATGCGAATTTTGGTTGCAGCAGGTTGCATTTCTGGGGCACATCATATCCCAAGAGGGAATAGCAATGGATCTAGCAAAGATAGAAGCGGTGATGTCTTGGAAAAAGCCGAAAAATGTTACGGAAGTTCGGAGTTTTCTTGGTCTAGCCGGCTATTATCGGAGATTCGTGAAGGATTTCTCAAAGATTGCAGGACCGCTTACAAAGCTCACTCAAAAGAAAACAAAGTTTGTATGGGATGACAAGTGTGAGAACAGCTTCCAAGAATTGAAGAAGAGATTGACTACTGCACCCGTTCTTTCTTTGCTTGAAGGGAGTCAAGGTTTTGTAATCTATAGCGATGCTTCGAAGGAAGGACTGGGTTATGTGTTGATGCAAAATGGTAGAGTGATTGCGTATGCTTCTAGGAAACTGAAGCCGTATGAATTGAACTACCCGACGTATGATTTGGAGTTAGCGGCTATTGTGTTTGCACTCAAGAAATGGAGGCACTATTTGTGGGGTAACAAGTTCGAGGTGTTTACTGATCACAAGAGCTTGAAATACTTGTTCTCACAAAAGGAGTTGAACATGAGGCAAAGACGGTGGATGAAGCTTTTGGATGATTATAACTGCACAATCAATTATGTGCCTTGTAACACCCCGATCCCTCTCGAGACCGGAAGTTCTATCAATCAATCTAATCGCAACCCAATTTCCAAACCCGGGCATAAAATTTTTAGGGAAAACGGACGGAGTCTCCCCTATTTCTAGGTAAAAATGCAAACCTGCGACAGCATACAAGTGGAAGAGTACTGTGTCCAACCATTCAAAATTCCTCAAGGCCATCCGAACCTTGGTTCTCAACAAGCGAACACAAGTAAATATACATTTCCAGTTTAAAAGCTAACCTATCTCTTCTCAACTTTGACAAGTACATTCATGCTTGGCAACTAAACTATACTAACTTATTGCATAAAATAGACTATCATACCATTCTAATAAATTTAGTTAAGTTAATTACATAACTTTTAACACTAAATACATACAATACGTGAAAGCATACATCTTTGCATCTTTCTACAACTCAGCCACATAACACGCAAGACAACTCTTCAAGCACGATCTTTCACGTAACCATGAACTTTCTAGCTAACATGGCATTTCCTGAAATGTGGTGGTGAGGAGTGAGTATACTCAACACGTATACTCAGTGAGGGTGAGACAGATATCGAGGTGGAGAGAAAGAAATTCGTGCAATGCAAATAAGACAGTTAAGCAATATATCCGATAAGAACAACAATCAATATAAACAACAATACAATGAACAATTAATAAAAGCATTAACACAACCATTCAAAGTTATACCACACTTTGAAGGCCATGGTTCACTCACACGAGCAATGCACCATTTCACGAGCGATACATCAATCTCGAGCTTGATGTTGACAACGATGACAATAAGCGCGCAACCACCTTATAACATCCACTGGGTGTACTCAGGAAGTACCCCGACACATCTACGACCCAAATCTCCCAGGGCGGCATCCCTACCGAGAAAGCGAATAGGACACGGAGCTAGAGTAACCAAACTTGGCAGCCCAAGACTGCCCAGAGAGGCCCGTCACTCACGTGCCTGACACTATGCAATGCAATACGAGATACAAGCAAATAATGCACAATAGCACGAAAGTGCAAATTAGTGGCGATAAACGAGATATCAAGCATTTACAATCACTAATAGCAATCAATTAACTTTTCAAGCATGATTATCATTAATATCAACAAGATTATCAACTAAACAAGCATTTAGCAGTTCAAACACAAAAACGACAAATATCACTATTCAATCTCTAACTTCCAAAGGCAATTACGAGCAAACGAGCTACGGGATTAGGAAACCGATTTCACTACATTCACTTAGGTACTACAAGGCATGTTTCTATATCATGAAACCTCACTTTCCCAACCGAAGCCCGAAAGTCCACCTACTGCGTTTGAACTACAGCTATGTTAACCGGTCACTCAATCAACGCCATAACAGGGCCAAAAGTGCTTCTATGCCCTTAATAAAAAAACCCCCAACTCAATTCGAGCACAGTCAACACTTGGTCAAACGGCCCCTTTACGTTTCTTTGTCTAATTTCCAATTTTAACAAAGGTTGGTCCATTTTTATTGCACATTTTATCTTTCTATCATTAATGGCACCTATCCAAATCAAGAAATCGCAATTCGGATAAAAAATTCAAAAATCTAGGGTTTTACTATTCACGTTCTTCCCTAATTTCAATTTGCGTTTCTAGCCGTAAAAATCGCTAAATAACTAACAAGCAATGCTCTACGAACCCTAAGGAAGCTATATCAAGCAATTATAGGCATTATAACACAATATATATCAAATCTGAAAATTTGAAACAATAATCAAATTTCACAAAATATGCACAAAAGCGTGAAAACCCTCACAAAGTTTGACAAGGGAGACCCACAAGGACCCGAGCCACGACCCTTGAGCAATTCCACACATGATTGTAGAAGAAAATTGAAGCAAAATCATTTTTTTTCTCCTTGGGAGCTTCGCCCATGGGAAGGGACAAAAAGGGCATTTTTCAATTTGTTTTTATGCTATGTTTATTAAGTTTGAATAAAAAGGATGACTAAGGGAATTTTGGTCATTTTGGTAAAGTTAAATACAAGTTAAAAATGGTCAACAAGCTCATTTAATTAGCATTTAGTTTAATTCAAGTTAAAACAATGCAATTCAATAAAAATCAACTAAGACTAGCTAAATTAAACTAAAAACATTATTCACGAAATTCGAAAAATATTTCTCTAACTCTCATTTTCAAAATGCTACGATCGAACGGTCAATAAATGATCGCTAATCAAATGATGAGCAATAATATAAAACTATAATTTTTGAAAAATAGAATAGTAGAATAGTTTAAAATTTACTCCGGCTCGGAGTTACTTTTCTCATTTAATTGAAAACCGAGTAATTAAATGTAAGAAAATAAAACCGATTATTAAAATAATCAATATTAATTTAAAAATAAATAATTTAACTATTTATAGAATATTTTAAAGAATTATGAAGTTAATGCTAAGATACGAATGAACAAGTTAATAAAAACACGTAATCAAATGCAATTAAATACTAACATTTAAGATGACACTTAATTAAATACAAGAAAAACAAATCCAATTACTTTAAATAATAAAAATAGGTAATAATCTTTTAAATTAATCAATATAAAAATTATTCGAATATTTTTAAAAGAAAGATCAAAATAGTACACAATGGATGATTTAACTAATTAAACATTTAATTAAATGCAGTTAAATGTTATTAAGTACATGCCGGGTTTGGGGTATCACATCCTTTCCCCCTTAACACAATTGCGTCCTCGCAATTATTCTTTCAATAGAACTCTGCATCATCTGAAACCCAACTCTGACTAATCTTCGGTTGCTGAGCAAGCTAGTGAATGAGGATGCTCGTAGGAAAACCCGAATAGAAATCCCAACCAAAAATGCCGAGAAAATACCAACTAAAGATTGAAGCAAAGATACTGTAGATAAAATTAACATCACATACTAATGACAAGAAGAATGCCGAAGAAATACCCCATATACGAATCTCCAGTAGATTTTCAACAAGTACCAAGTAAGGAAGTCAAAGGATAGCCAGAGTAGATGCAGCACATATAAGACCAAACTCCAAGACCTCATCGCCATTTGCCGAGTGCAAACTTTATACAACTTACCACCAAGAAAGCCCAAAGTATTCCACAACATACCGTATGCAATGTGGGATAATAAGTCTGAAAAGATTCCAAGTGTAAGACTTCCAATAAGTGTCATCAAGGAAAATACAAGTAGAATGCCCACTAAGAATTCTAAAGAATTCCGTAAATAGTACTATACAATAAGTCTGATAGGAATTCCAAATACCAAACCTACTGAGGAACACTAAAGAAAATACCCGAAACAATGCTCCAGTAAGAAAGTACCAAGGATTGCCCAATAAGTAAGTACTAGATAAATGACCACTAAGAATTCTACAGAATGCCATTGAAGAATTTCTAATAAGGGATGCCAGTAACACACCAATAAAGACCGAGACACATATACCATAGATTATACCATGCAGTAAGTCCAATTGAAACCCCAATAGCCAAGTCTACCAAGAAGTGCCAACAGAAGTTTCCAAAGAATACCCAATAAGAAAAACCAAAGAATGCTCCAGAGAACAACCAAATAGAACCCCAAAAGAAAACTACTCTTTCACAACTGTTAATCACAGAGGAGGACCTTAGAGATTCGCCAATAACCGAGCTCCAAAAGCAAACATCAACTCCCAAATAAAGGCTAGTCAAATACTGCTCATTCCCGTCAATCCACATAACTTGGAGGCCTATTACCAATCACCTCTCTTCAGGGGGAGGAAGAAATCTTTCTTACCATTCCAACGGGACATGTATGAATGCCAATATATCACATTTATACATACATGCCTTAAACTATTATGCAAGCAAGTTTATAAAAGAATTTATAAAATAGTTTAATCATCAGAGTCATTCAAGCACGTCAATCAAGTCAATCACAACACAACTCAATCCAAGACTTTCAATTACACATATTACAACCAACAATTCAAGCAACTAACAATTCACAAGGTCGATTCGATTCACGAGGTCAATTCAATATGTCAATTCAATGCACAACTAGGCACTTCACTTCACTTATCACACATTTAGCACATAATACATAACTATATCACCTAGATACACACATTCAATTCAAGACATACAATCTCACATACAGGCACATACTTTCAAGACACACTTAACAAGCATACATTCAAGGATCACTACCTACCAGACCGAGGACCCTGTCCCGACTTATGAGCTAAACAAGCTCTGATACCACTTGTAACGCCCTGATCCTTCTCGAGACCGGAAGTTCTATTAATCAATCTAATCGCAACCCAATTTCCAATCCCGGGCATAAAATTTTTAGGAAAAACGGACGGAGTCTCCCCTATTTCTAGGTAAAAATGCAAACCTGCGACAGCATAAAAGTGGACCAGTACCGTGTCCAACCATTCAAAATTCCTCAAGGCCATTCGAACCTTGGTTCTCAACAAGCAAACACAAGTAAATATACATTTCCAGTTTAAAAGCTAGCCTATCTTTTCTCAACTTTGACAAGTACATTCATGCTTGGCAACTAAACTATACTAATCTATTGCATAAAGTAGACTATCATACCATTCTAATAAACTTAGTTAAGTTAATTACATAACTTTTAACACTAAATACATACAATACATTAAAGCATACATCTTTGCATCTTTCTACAACTCAACCACATAACACGCAAGACAACTCTTCAAGCACGATCATTCACGTAACCACGAACTTTCCAGCTAACATAGCATTTCCTGAAATGTGGTAGTGAGGAGTGAGTATACTCAACACGTATACTCAGTGAGGGTGAGACAGATATCGAGGTGGAGAGAAAGAAATTCGTGCAATGCAAATAAGACAGTTAAGCAATATATCCGATAAGAACAACAATCAATATAAACAACAATACAATGAACAATTAATAAAAGCATTAACACAACCATTCAAAGTTATACCACACTTTGAAGGCCATGGTTCACTCACACGAGCAATGCACCATTTCACGAGCGATACATCAATCTCGAGCTTGATGTTGACAACGATGACAATAAGCGCGCAACCACCTTATAACATCCACTGGGTGTACTCAGGAAGTACCCCGACACATCTACGACCCAAATCTCCCAGGGCGGCATCCCTAATGAGAATGGGAATAGGACACGGAGCTAGAGCAACCAACCCTGGCAGCCCGAGACTGCCCAGAGAGGCCCGTCACTCACGCGCCTGACACTATGCAATGCAATACGAGATACAAGCAAATAACGCACAATAGCACGAAAGTGCAGATTAGTGGCGATAAACGAGATATCAAGCATTTACAATCAATAATAGCAATCAATTAACTTTTCAAGCATGATTATCATTAATATCAACAAGATTATCAACTAAACAAGCATTTAGCAGTTCAAACACGAAAACGACAAATATCAATATTCAATCTCTAACTTCCAAAGGCAATTACGAGCAAACGAGCTACGGGATTAGGAAACCGATTTCACTACATTCACTTAGGTACTACAAGGCACATTTCTATATCATGAAACCTTACTTTCCCAACCGAAGCCCGAAAGTCCACCTACTGCGTTTGAACTACAGCTATGTTAACCCGTCACTCAATCAACGCCATAACAGCGCCAAAAGTGCTTCCATGCCCTCAATAGCAAAACCCCCAACTCAATTCGAGCACGGTCAACACTTGGTCAAACGGCCCCTTTACGTTTCTTTGTCTAATTTCCAATTTTAACAAAGGTCAGTCCATTTTTATTGCACATTTTATCTTTCTATCATTAATGGCACATATCCAAATCAAGAAATCGAAATTCGGATCAAAAATTCAAAAATCTATGATTTTACTATTTATTTTTGCTATTCACGTTCTTCCCTAATTTCAATTTGCGTTTCTAGCCGTAAAAATCGCTAAATAACTAACAAGCAAAGCTCTACGAACCCTAAGGAAGCTATATCAAGCAATTATATGCATTATAACACAATATATATCAAATTTCACAAAATATGCACAAAAGCGTGAAAACTCTCACAAAGTTTGACGAGGGAGACCCACAAGGACCCGAGCCACGACCCCCGAGCAATTCCACACATGATTGTAGAAGAAAATTGAAGCAAAATCATTTTTTTTCTCCTTGGGAGCTTCGCCCATAGGAAGGGACAAATGGGGCATTTTGCAATTTGTTTTTATGCTATGTTTATTAAGTTTGAATAAAAAGGATGACTAAGGGCATTTTGGTCATTTTGGCAAAGTCAAATACAAGTTAAAAATGGTCAACAAGCCCATTTAATTAGCATTTAGTTTAATTCAAGTTAAAACAATGCAATTCAATAAAAATCAACTAAGACTAGCTAAATTAAACTAAAAACATTATTCACGAAATTCGGAAAATATTTCTCTAACTCTCATTTTCGAAATGCTACGATCGAACGGTCAATAAACGATCGCTAATCAAATGATGAGCAATAATATAAAACTATAATTTTTGAAAAATAGAATAGTAGAATAGTTTAAAATTTACTCCGGCTCGGAGTTACTTTTCTCATTTAATTGAAAACCGAGTAATTAAATGCAAGAAAATAAATCCGATTATTAAAATAATCAATATTCATTTAAAAATGAATAATTTAACTATTTCTAGAATATTTTAAAGAATTATGAAGTTAATGCTAAGATACGAATGAACAAGTTAATATAAACACGTAATCAAATGCAATTAAATACTAACATTTAAGATGACACTTAATTAAATACAAGAAAAACAAATCCAATTACTTTAAATAATAAAAATAGGTAATAATCTTTTAAATTAATCAATATAAAAATTATTTGAATATTTTTAAAAGAAATATCAAAATAATGCAAAATGGATGATTTAACTAATTAAACACTTAATTAAATGCAATTAAATGCTATTAAGTACATGCCGGGTTCAGGGTATCACATCCTTCCCCCCTTAAAACAATTGCGTCATCGCAATTCTTCTTTCAATAGAACTCTGCATCATCTGAAACCCAACTCTGACTAATCTTCATCGGTTGCTGAGCAAGCTAGTGAATAAGGATGCTCATAGGAAAACCCGAATAGAAATCCCAACCAAAAATGCCGAGAAAATACCAACTAAAGACTAAAGCAGAGATACTGTAGATAAAATTAACATCTCATACTAATGACAAGAAGAATGCCAAAGAAATACCCCACATACGAATCTCCAGTAGAAGTTCAACAAATACCAAGTAAGGAAGTCAAAGGATAGCCAGAGTAGATGCAGCACATATAAGACCAAACTCCAAGACCTCATCGCCATTTGCCGAGTGCAAACTTTATACAACTTACCACCAAGAAAGCCCAAAGTATTCCACAGCATACCGTAAGCAATGTCAGATAATAAGTCTGAACAAGATTCCAAGTGTAAGACTTCCAATAAGTGCCATCAAGGAAAATACTAGTAGAATGCCCACTAAGAATTCCAAATAATTCCGTAAGTAGTACTATACAATAAGTCTGATAGGAATTCCAAATACCAAACCTACTGAGGAACACTAAAGAAAATAACCGAACAATGCTCCAGTAAGAAAGTACCAAGGATTGCCCAATAAGTAAGTACTAGATAAATGACCACTAAGAAGTTTATAGAATGCCATTGAAGAATTTCCAATAAAGAATGCCAGTAACACACCAATAAAGACCGAGACACATATACCATAGATTATACCATGCAGTAAGTCCAATTGAAACCCCAATAGCCAAGTCTACCAAGAAGTGCCAACAGAAGTTTCCAAAGAATACCCAATAAGAAAACCCAAGAATGCTCCAAAGAACAACCAAACAGAACCCCAAAAGAAAGCTACTCTTTCACAACTGTTAAGCACAGAGGAGGACCTTAGAGATTCGCCAATATCCGAGCTCCAAAAAAAAACTTCAACTCCTAAATAAAGGCTAGTCAAATTCTGCTCATTCCCGTCAATTCACATAACTTGGAGGCCTATTACCAATCACCTCTCTTCAGGGGGAGGAAGAGATCTTTCTTACCATTGCGACGGGACATGTATGAATGCCAATATATCACATTTATACATACATGCCTTAAACTATTATGCAAGCAAGTTTATAAAAGAATTTATAAAATAGTTTAATCGTCAGAGTCATTCCAGCACGTCAATCAAGTCAATCACTACACAACTCAATCCAAGACATTCAATTACACATATTACAAGCAACAATTCAAGCAACTAACAATTCACAAGGTCGATTCGATTCACGAGGTCAATTCAATATGTCAATTCAATGCACAACTAGACACTTCACTTCACTTATCACACATTTAGCACATAATACATAACTATATCACCTAGATACACACATTCAATTCAAGACATACAATCTCACAGACAGGCACACACTTTCAAGACACACTTAACAAGCACACATTCAAGGATCACTACCTACTAGACCGAGGACCCTGTCCCGACTTATGAGCTAAACAAGCTCTGATGCCACTCGTAATGCCCCGATCCCTCTCGAGACCGGAAGTTCTATCAATCAATCTAATAGCAACCCAATTTCCAATCCTGGGCATAAAATTTTTACAGAAAACGAGCGGAGTCTCCCCAATTTCAAGGTAAGAATGCAAACCGGCGACAGCATACAAGTGGACCAGTGCCGTGTCCAACCATTCAAAATTCCTCAAGGCCATCCGAACCTTGGTTCTCAACAAGCGAACACAAGTAAATATACATTTCCAGTTTAAAAGCTAACCTATCTCTTCTCAACTTTGACAAGTACATTCATGCTTGGCAACTAAACTATACTAACCTATTGCATAAAATAGACTATCATACCATTCTAATAAACCTAGTTAAGTTAATTACATAACTTTTAACACTAAATACATACAATACATGAAAGCATACATCTTTGCATCTTTCTACGCCTCAGCCACATAACACGCAAGACAACTCTTCAAGCACGATCTTTCACGTAACCACGAACTTTTCAGCTAACATGGCATTTCCTGAAATGTGGTGGTGAGGAGTGAGTATACTCAACACGTATACTCAGTGAGGGCGAGATAGATATCGAGGTGGAGAGAAAGAAAGTCGTGCAATGCAAATAAGACAGTTAAGCAATATATCCGATAAGAACAACAATCAATATAAACAACAATACAATGAACAATTAATAAAAGCATTAACACAACCATTCAAAGTTATACCACACTTTGAAGGCCATGGTTCACTCACACGAGCAATGCACCATTTCACGAGCGATACATCAATCTCGAGCTTGATGTTGACAACGATGACAATAAGCGCGCAACCACCTTATAACATGCACTGGGTGTACTCTGGAAGTACCCCGACACATCTACGACCCAAATCTCCCAAGGCGGCATCCCTAACGAGAATGGGAATAGGACACGGAGCTAGAGCAACCAACCCTGGCAGCCCGAGACAGCCCAGAGGGGCCCGTCACTCTCGTGCCTGACACTATGCAATGCAATACGAGATACAAGCAAATAACGCACAATAGCACGAAAGTGCAGATTAGTAGCGATAAACGAGATATCAAGCATTTACAATCAATAATAGCAATCAATTAACTTTTCAAGCATGATTATCATTAATATCAACAAGATTGTCAACTAAACAAGCATTTAGTAGTTCAAACACGAAAACGAAAAATATCACTATTCAATCTCTAACTTCCAAAGGCAATTACGAGCAAACGAGCTACGGGATTAGGAAACCGATTTCACTACATTCACTTAGGTACTACAAGGCACGTTTCTATATCATGAAACCTCACTTTCCCAACCAAAGCCTGAAAGTCCACCTACTGCGTTTGAACTACAGCTATGTTAACCGGTCACTCAATCAACGCCATAACAACACCAAAAGCTCTTCCATGCCCTCAATAGCAAAACCCCCAACTCAATTTGAGCACGGTCAACACTTGGTCAAACGGCCCCTTTACGTTTCTTTGTCTAATTTCCAATTTTAACAAAGGCCGGTTCATTTTTATTGCACATTTTATCTTTCTATCATTAATGGCACCTATCCTAATCAAGAAATCACAATTCGGATCAAAAATTCAAAAATCTAGGGTTTTACTATTTATTTTTACTATTCACATTCTTCCCTAATTTCAATTTGCGTTTCTAGCTGTAAAAATCGCTAAATAACTAACAAGCAATGCTCTACGAACCCTAAGGAAGCTATATCAAGCAATCATAGGCATTATAACACAATATATATCAAATCTGAAATTTTGAAACAATAATCAAATTTCACAAAATATGCACAAAAGCGTGAAAACCCTCACAAAGTTTGACGAGGGAGACCCACAAGGACCCGAGCCACGACCCCCGAGCAATTCCACGCATGATTGTAGAATAAAATTGAAGCAAAATCATTTTTTTCTCCTTGGGAGCTTCGCCCATGGGAAGGGACAAATGTGGCATTTTTCAATTTGTTTTTATGCTATGTTTATTAAGTTTGAATAAAAAGGATGGCTAAGGGCATTTTGGTCATTTTGGCATAGTCAAATACAAGTTAAAAATGGTCAACAAGCTCATTTAATTAGCATTTAGTCTAATTCAAGTTAAAACAATGCAATTCAATAAAAATCAACTAAGACTAGCTAAATTAAACTAAAAACATTATTCACGAAATTCGAAAAATATTTCTCTAACTCTCATTTTTGAAATGCTACGATCGAACGGTCAATAAACGATCGCTAATCAAATGATGAGCAATAATATAAAACTATAATATTTGAAAAATAGAATAGTTTAAAATTCACTCCGGCTCGGAGTTACTTTTCTCATTTAATTGAAAACCGAGTAATTAAATGCAAGAAAATAAAACCGATTATTAAAATAATCAATATTCATTTAAAAATAAATAATTTAACTATTTCTAGAATATTTAAAAGAATTATGAAGTTAATTCTAAGATACGAATGAACAAGTTAATATAAACACGTAATCAAATGCAATTAAATACTAACATTTAATATGACACTTAATTAAATACAAGAAAAACAAATCCAATTACTTTAAATAATAAAAATAGGTAATAATCTTTTAAATTAATCAATATAAAAATTATTCGAATATTTTTAAAAGAAATATCAAAATAGTGCAAAATGGATGATGTAACTAATTAAACACTTAATTAAATGCAGTTAAATGCTATTAAGTACATGCCGGGTTCGGGGTATCACATGCCCGGTAAAGGAAATGTAGTTGCAGATTCCTTAACTCGGAAAGCGAGCATGGCAAAACTGGAAGTTAAGGTGTAGGAGTTGTTAGAGGAAGCATTTTTGTGGAAGCCATAATTGACTCAAAAAGGGTTACTATTTGCCACTACACAAGTCCAATCGACCTTGTTGTCTGAATTACGAGAGGCTCAATAGAAGGACCAACAGTTTCAGAAGATTAAAGAAAGCAACACAGATTTCAAGTTTCATGATGATGGTATTTGGAGGTTTAGAAATCGGATTTGTGTTCCTAACGAGCTAGAGCTGAAAAAGAAGATTCTTGAAGAAGCCCATAATTCAAGATACACTATTTACCCTGGCGGAACAAAGATGTACCGGGATTCGAAGCAACACTATTGGTGGAATAACATGAAGAGAGAGATTGCGGAGTTTGTGGCACGGTGTTTGACTTGCCAGAGAGTCAAAGCAGAACATCAACGACCAGCCGGTTTACTTCAGCCGTTGGAAATTCCTCAATGGAAATGGGAACATATAACTATGGACTTTGTCATGGACCTACCCAGGTCACGAAAGGGTCATGACGTCGTTTGGGTTATAGTGGATATATTGACCAAGTTAGCGCACTTCTTACCAATGAACAAGGAAGATAGTCCTGAGAAATTGGGAGATTTGTATGTGGCGGATATTGTAAGATTGCACGGGATGCCTGTGAGTATTGTATCGGATAGGGATCCTCGTTTTACTTCCCGATTTTAGAAGAGATTGCAAGAAGCTTTAGGAACGAAGTTGAGTTTCAGCACGGCTTATCACCCTTAGACTGATGGACAATCTGAGAGAACTATTCAGATTCTGGAGGATATGCTAAGGGCGTGTGTTTTAGACTTCGGAAAAGGTTGGGAGAAATATATGTCTCTAGCGGAGTTCGCTTATAATAACAGTTATCAAGCCACTGTCGGGATGGCCCCATTTGAGGCATTGTATGGACGTAAGTGTCGATCCCTAATTTACTAGGGTAAAGTAGGTGAGACGAAGACTTTTGACCTGACCCTTCTACCTGAACTTATGAAGACTGTTGATAATATCCACCTCATTCGGAAACGGATGCTTACCGCCCAGAGCAGGCAGAAAAGTTATGCAGACCGACGGAGATGAAGTATAGAGTTTGAGGTGGGCGACAAGGTATTCTTGAAGATATCACCTCGGAGGGGACTGATTAAACACAGCAAGGGTGGAAAGTTGAGCCCGAGGTTTGTAGGACCATTTTGAGATAATTGAGAAGGTTGGCAAATTGGCGTATCGCCTGGAACTACCCCAAAACCTCTCCAATATTCACGACGTTTTTCATTTTTCAATGCTACAGAAGTATCATCCTGATCCATCGCATATCTTGGAGCCAGAACCGTTGCAGCTTCGGGAGAACTTGTCTTATGAAGAGAAGCCCATTCGGATCTTAGACCAGCAAGATCGGGAGTTACGCAACAAATCTATATCGATGGTGAAAGTGTTGTAAGATCATCATGGAGTTGAAGAAGCAACGTGGGAAAGGCGAGACCAGATGGAGCAACAGTATCCAGCATTATTTCAAAGGTAAAAGTTGAATTTCGGGATGAAATTCTTTTAAGGAGGGGAGGATGTAAGGCCCGACCTCGATTTGCATGCGATACCTTGTTTTGTGTGCCCTAACCTAGATTTGTGTGCCTTGACCTAGGTTTAAGAGTCGTGTTTCATTTTGCATGCCTTGCATTGAATTACATGCATACATTTAGGGTTGCGAGCATTTACTTGGAAAACGTGCTTTCATCTCGTAGTTCGTGCCTTACCTCATAATGCATGCCTTAAACCTAGGAAAGCGTGCCCTCACACTAATCAAGAAAGTATCTTACACGAAGCACTATATCATTAATTAATCCTACAAACTCTACTAACTAATATTAAAATGCTAATTTAACTCACTAGAAGACGAAATTGCACCAAAAGCTAGACATTCTTATTCTTTATCCTTTATTCTTTTGCATATTCCATGCACTCAATTAAATAATGCTCAAACAAGACAAAAAATTCAGAATCTTGCACAAGCTTGGCCGACCACATGGAACATTTAAACAAGCATTGCAATTTCAAAATTTATACCTAGACATTCTATGACAAGCTCATGACACAAAGCATAAAAAAATGACTCAAAATCCTACCCAATGCATCAAAATCTCGACCCACTCACTTGCCGATGCTAGACAATTCAAAAACATGCTCATTGAAGACACAAATTCTGAATTTTCAAGGCCCTAGGCCGACACATGCATCAAACACTTCAAAGCTTTCATTCTTTCTCACATTCTTTCATTTTCTCTCACTCTCTCATTTCTTCTCTCTCTCTCTCGGCCTTTGCTGAAATCCTACTCTCCATATCCTGAGTTCATCATCCTAAGGTTCTTCAAGACATGCAAGCCACCAAGAAACTCGACCAAGCAAGCTAGAAGCAAAGAAACATACATGCTAGCTCTTTGAATCTTCATTCGGCCCTTAGGTATGTTGTTAGCTTCCATTTCATTTTCTTTGTGTTCTAACCATATGCACCTACTAAGTACTTGGTAACTAAGCTAGGAATTAGAGAATCTCAAGTTGTCTCTTGGCTAAGCAAGGAAAAAGGACGAGCTTGTGCATCATCAAGAGTTTTATGCATCTTCATTGTTGTCTTGCTAAGGTGAGGGCTAAAACTTCTTTGAAAAGCTTTCAAAAACCACATGCATGCCTTTAAATGTCTATTTTTACCTCTGTATTTGTGATATATGTGTGTACATGAGCTTTTGTAAACATGCATGGCAAGATATTTGGCTAGAATGTGAAGATAGGTGAAATCACGTATTTGGCAGCTTTCTGTTCTGTTGGATCGAAGTCAATTTGACCAGGTAAATGATGTTGAAAATGCATGAAATTTGGTAGGTGACTATATTTTCCAGTTATGAGAATTTGTCATAGAAATAGGCCAAAGCTAATTTTGATTCTAAGGTCCCCAAAATGGCAAAACATCGAAAGGTGTCCAAATCTAGAAAATCTGGGAAAATGAAGTAGGTTTTGGCAGATTCACTGTCCTTGTAGAACAAACCAGTTTTGTCTTAGTAAATGATATCCAAAATGCAATCAATTTGGTATGCTGTTATATTTTTCAGTTCTAGACATTTTTGTCAGAAATAGACTAAGGCTAAATCTGACCCTAATTCCTCAAAAACGACAAGTATTGAAATATGTACAAATCTCGACAGTTTTGCGTAGTCTCACGGTTTTGGCTATAACTCTTGAATTCGAACTCCAAATGATACGAAGTTTGTTTCTGGATTTAGATCACTCCTTAAGATTTAATTTGACATTTTGTTCACTGGAATTAGAGATTGTTTACTTCTCTAAATGATTGTGAGAAAACAGACTATTGCAGTAGGGTTTTCATCTAGTGATATGCCTTGAAAATTATTGTAATTTCTCTTGTTGTATTAAATGCTTGGGATTGTGGCACTTGGATGTTGTGTGTACTGTTTTGAATGCTTGGGGTTGTTTTAATTAATCGATGCATGGCTTGAGTTTAATCACGTGACAACTTAGGGCTTAATCGCATGGGTGAGCATGAATTGAAACCCTAATGACTAGGAAAACTCACTAAGTGTTGATCCTATGGATATCGTGTTTAATTATATGATTAGTAGGCTGCCCGTAGTTGCCCTTATAGCCCTAAATGTGATTTCGATGATTACATGTCGACAAGTAGGCCTTTCTTGCACCCGGTCCCACGTAAACGTCGTTGCATGTTGTATGACCTTATTATTTGATTACGTGAACTTCGAAATGAGTTATATGACTTTATTTACATGCGTTACATGGCTGCCCGTTTAATATTCATATAACTCCATGTGCTTTACAAGTGAAATTACCTGTCATATCGTGTCTCGCGTGTTTACTTGTCAATGTGCAATCTTATGACTGCCCGAAGGCAACCTACTTTGTTGTCCTCCTAATGTGATATATTAAATGTCATAAATGTGCATTGCATACAAGGTTGCAACCTTTCATTCTGGCGTGGTAGCGTTCATACACACCGGGCGGCATCGGGCTTGCCGGTGCAACTGTGACTACCATTGTCTAATTCCCTCTCTCGCTTGGGGGCTAGACTTCCTCGGAGAGTTGGGTCGTAGGATTTCAGGGTACATGTGGAGTATACCCATTGGCGTGATAAGTGGATGATTTGAAGTCGGCCGCAACAAAGGATACTGGAAATGAACCGAGAGCAAAAGCTCACCGTATCCTTTTCATTATGTGTAAAAGTACTCTCGCTTGGTTCCTAGAGGACCTCGGGGAAGAAAGACGGGTAATTGTATTCTTTTACTTTTATATTACATTATGAACTTACTTGTGATATACGTCATGCTTGCAAAAAGGGTTTTTATAAGTTAAACCGAAAAAAGAGTTTCAAAACTTATTTCTCGTTCCCCCTCGCTGAGTTCATAAGGACTCACCCCTCATTTATCATCTCAGGTGAAGAAGACCACGAACAGGTACCCGAGGACAACGTGCATTTTGATGATTCCTTGGAATGATTGCTTGCCCTACATGCCTTATGTGACTATGGCCATTTTGTGAACTATATGTTGCTTGAAGACTATTTCTTATGTTGCTTGTTGTCGTATTGTAAATGACCCCCATTGTAATTTGGGGTCTAATTTTGAGTTGTACTGATCATAACTAGATAGACACTACTATGGTCATTTTTGCTATCGCTACTGGTTAGTATCTATCGCTGGTTTATGAAGTATCAGGTAAAGGATTAAGTAAAATAAATCTATCCAATCTTAAGCAGGTACTCATTGGTAGGCTATGATCAACAGGTACCTTTGTAACAAGGATTAACAAACAAACGAGACATAGTATCATGCTAGGTTGTTAATCAAACGAGACTTCGAGATAACTAGTGGGCGTTTCAATTGATAATAAATAGTAATCTTTGTTGAAAATGAAATTGTGGTTGAAGGTTTTGAGGCATTTAGAAAATTAGGTCAAACTAAAGAGCCGAATTATAGTCGTTATGTTGCCAGTTTTTTAGAGAATTTGTGGAGTTTAGGCTAAACGTTAAGTGTTAAACTTTCATGAACGATTAAGCAACTTGGCAAGCCAAACTAGGGAAAAAAATTGCAAATGGGGTGCAACACGAGGACTTCCCATGGGGTCACCCATCCTAGTACTACTCTCGCCCAACCACGCTTAACTTCAGAGTTCTGATGAGATATGGTGCATTAGTGCCGTTATGATTGCACCCGTCATGTTGAGGGCACAAATCCCTTATGTGTTAACGGTTCACAGTCCCAGCCAAGAGAGATGGCCCATTCAAAATGCCCAATGGGCTTAACGACAATCCATCTATTTCAACAACGCAGCATCCTCGCAAGACGTGATATCGACGCATTGTTGGGCCCTCTAATGTCCTACGAGTTAGGTTGCCGTCCTTTTGCGACTGACGACGTATGATCCGGGATGGAAAAACAGCGCAAAAGAAGAAAAGTGGCCCAAAACTGATGAAAACGTTAGATTTAGGGCTCAGAAAATAGGCGCAGCCAAACAGGCCTACTGCCCCCGTCATAGAGCTCTCAGAGAGCTTTCCAACTGTATGATGTGCGCCACGTAACTTCTTACGGATCAAAAGTTATGGGCACCAGAGCGACGGAAACCTGGCCACAAACCCCACACCCTCAGTTTGCGGGCCCAGCCTCCACGTGAAGCGAAGTTGTCTTGCCCAGGGTACCGTGGGATTCAGTAATAGAAATGTGGTAGATAAAGCATCTTGGCATGCCTAACCGGGGCAAAAAAAATTGAAAAGGGGGTGCAACACAAGGACTTCCCATGGGGTCACCCATCCTAGTACTACTCTAGCCCAAGCACGCTTAACTTCGGAGTTCTGATGGGATCCGGTGCATTAGTGCTAGTATGATCATACCCGTCATGTTGAGGGCACAAATCCCTTATGTGTTGACGGTTCACAGTCCTAGCCCAAAGAGATGGCCCATTCAAAAGGCCCAATGGGCTTAACGACAACCCATATGCTTCAACAACGCAGCATCTTCTCAAGACGTGATATCGACGCATTTTTGGGCCCTCTAATGTCCTGCGAGTTAGGTTGCCGTCCTTTTTGCGGCTCACGACGTACGATCCGGGTCAAAAAAATAGAGCAAAAGAAGAAAAGTAGCATGAAACTGATGAAAATGTCCTATTTAGGGCTCCAAAAACAAGTGCAGCCGAGTAGGCTTGCTACCTCTGTCTTAGAGATCTCGGAGAGCTTTGCAACGGTATGCTGTGCGCCACGTAACACCTTACGGATCAAAACTTATGGGCACCGGAGCGACGAAGACCTGGTCACAAGCCCCACGCCCTTGGTTTGCGGGCCCAGCCTCTACGTGAAGCGAAGTTGTCTTGCCCAAGGTGTCGTGAGATTCGGTAATAGAAATATGGTGGATAAAGCATCTTGGCAAGACTAACCGGGGCAAAAAAAAAATTGAAAAGGGGGGTGCAACACGAGGACTTCCAAGGGGGTCACCCATCTTAGTACTACTATTACCCAAGCACGCTTAACTTCGGAGTTTTGATGGGATCCGGTGCATTAGTATTGGAATGATCACACCCGTCATGTTGAGGACACAAACCCCTTATGTGTTGACAGTTCACAGTCCCAGCCCAGAGAGATGGCCCATTCAAAAGGCCCAATGGGCTTAACGATAACCCATCCGCTTCAACAACGCAGCATCCTCGCAAGACGTGATATCGACGCATTGTTGGGCCCTCTAATGTCCTGCGAGTTAGGTTGCCGTCCTTTTTGCAGCTCACGACGTACGATCCAGGTCAAAAAAATAGCACCAAAGAAGAAAAGTAGTATGAAACTGATGAAAACGTCCAATTTAGGGCTCCAAAAACAAGTGCAGCCGAGCAGGCTTGCTACCTCCGTCTTAGAGATCTCGGAGAGCTTTGCAATGGTATGTTGTGCTCCGCGTAACTCCTTACGGATCAAAACTTATGGGCACCGGAGCTACGGAGCCCTAATCACAAGCCCCATGCCCTCGGTTTGCCGGCCCAACCTCTACATGAAGCGAAGTTGTCTTGCCCAAGGTGTCGTGGGATTCGGTAATAGAAATATGGTAGATAAAGCTTATTGGCAAGCCTAACCAGGGCAAAAGAAATTGAAAAGGGGGTGCAACACGATGACTTCCCATGGGGTCACCCATCCTAGTACTACTCTTGTCCAAGCACGCTTAACTTCGGAGTGCTGATCGGATCTGGTGCATTAGTGTTGGTATGATCGCACCCATCATGTTGAGGGCACAAATCCCTTATGAGTTGACGGTTCACAGTCCCAGCCCAGAGAAATGGCCTATTCAAAAGGCCCAATGGGCTAAACGATAACCCATCCGCTTCAACAATGCAGAATCCTCACAAGACGTGATATCGACGCATTGTTGGGCCCTCTAATGTCCTATGAGTTAGGTTGTTGTCCTTTTCACAGCTCACGACGTACGATCTGGGATGGAAAAATAGCGCAAAAGAAGAAAAGTGGCCCGAAATTGATGAAAATGTTCAATTTAGGGCTCCGAAAATAGGCGTAGCTGAGCAAGATTGTTGACCCCGTCGTAGAGCTCTCGGAGAGCTTTCCAACGGTATGTTGTGCACCGCGTAACTCCTTACGGATCAAAAGTTAAGTGCACCAGAGCGACGAAGACCTAGTCACAAGCCCCACGCCCTCGGTTTACGGGCCCAGCCTCCACGTGAAGCGAAATTGTCTTGCCCAAGGTACCGTGGGATTCGGTAATAGAAATGTGGTAGATAAAGCATCTTGGCAAGCCTAACCGGGGCAAAAAAAATTGAAAAGGGGGTACAACACGAGGACTTCCTATGGGGTCACCCATCCTCGTACTACTCTGGCCCAAGCACGCTTAACTTCGGTGTTCTGATGGGATCTGGTGCATTTGTGCTGGTATGATCACACCCGTCATGTTGAGAGCACAAATCCCTTATGTGTTAACGGTTCACAGCCCATCCCAGAGAGATGACCCATTCAAAATGCCCAATGGGCTTAACGATAACCCATCCGCTTCAACAACGAAGCTTCCTCACAAGACGTGATATTGACACATTGTTGGGCCCTCTAATGTCCCGCGAGTTAGGTTGTCGTCCTTTTCGCGGCTCACGACGTATGATCCGCGATGGAAAAATAGCACAAAAGAAGAAAAATAGCCCGAAATTGATGAAAACGTTCAATTTAGGGCTCTAAAAATAGGCACAATCGAGCAGACTTTCTGCCCCCATCGTAGAGATCTCGGAGAGCTTTCGAACGGTATGTTGTGCGCTGCGTAACTCCTTACGGATCAAAAGTTATAGGCACCGAAGCGACGGAGACCTAGTCACAAGCCCCACGCCCTCGATTTGCGAGCCCAGCCTCTACGAGAAGCGAAGTGGTCTTGCCCCAAGTGTCGTGGGATTCAGTAATAGAAATGTGGTGGATAAAGCATCTTGGCAAGCCTAACTGGGGCAAAAAAAATTGAAAAGGGGGGTGCAACACGAGGACTTCCCGGGGGTCACCCATTCTAGTACTACTCTCGCCCAAGCAAGGTTAACTTTGGAGTTCTGATGGGATCTAGTGCATTAGTGTTGGTATGATTGCACCCGTCATATTGAGGGCATATATTGCTTATGTGTTGATAGTTCACAGTCCCAGCCCAGAGAGATGGCCCATTCAAAAGGCCCAATGGGCTTAACGACAACCCATCCGCTTCAACAACATAGCATCCTCGCAAGACGTGATATCGACACATTGTTGGGCCCCCTAATGTCTCGCGAGTTAAGTTGTCGTCCTTTTCACGGCTCACGACGTACGATCTGGGATGGAAAAACAGCGCAAAAGAAGAAATGTGGCACGAAACTAATGAAAACGTTCGATTTAGGGCTCCGAAAATAGGCGCAGCCGAGCAGGCTTGTTGCCCTCGTCGTAGAGCTCTTGGAGAGCTTTCCAACGGTAAGCTGTGAGCCGCGTAACTACTTACGGATCGAAAGTAATGGGCACCAGAGCAACGGAGACCTGGTCACAAGCCACACGCCCTCAGTTTGCAGGCCCAGCCTCTACGTGAAGCGAAGTTGTCTTGCCCAAGGTGCCGAGGGATTCGGTAATAGAAATGTGGTGGATAAAGCATCTTGGCAAGCCTAACCGGGGCAAAAAAAATTGAAAATGGGGGGTGCAACACGAGGACTTCCCAAGGGGTCACCCATCCTAGTACTACTCTCGCCCAAGCACGCTTAACTTCGGAGTGCTGATGGGATCTGGTGCATTAATGTTGGTATGATCACACCCGTCAGGTTGAGGGCATAAATCCCTTATGAGTTGATGGTTCACAGTCCCAGCCCAGAGAGATGGCCCATTCAAAAGGCCCAATGGGCTTAACGACAACCCATCCGCTTCAACAACGCAGCATCCTCGTAAGACGTGATATTGACGCATTGTTGGGCCCTCTAATGTCCCGCGAGTTAGGTTGTCATCCTTTACGTGGCTCACGACGTATGATATGGGATGAAAAAATAGCGCAAAAGAACATAAGTGGCACGAAACTAATGAAAACGTTCAAATTAGGGCTCCAAAAATAGGCGCAGCCAAGCAAGCTTGCTGCCCCCGTCATAGAGTTCTTGGAGAGCTTTCCAACAGTATGTTGTGCACCGCGTAACTCTTTACGGATCAAAAGTTATGGGCACCGGAGTGACGAAGACTTGGTCACAAGCCCCACGCCCTCGGTTTGCGGGCCCAGCCTCCATGTGAAGTAAAGTTGTCTTGCCCAAGGTTCCGTGGGATTCGGTAATAGAAATGTGGTAGATAAAGCATCTTGGCAAGCCTAACTAGGGAAAAAAAAATTGAAAAGGGGGTGCAACACGAGGACTTCCCATGGGGTCACCCATCCTAGTACTACTCTGGCCCAAGCATGCTTAACTTCGGAGTTCTGATGGGATCTGGTGCATAGTACTGGTATGATTACACCCGTTGTTTTGAGGGCACAAATCCCATATGTGTTGATGGTTCACAGCCCATTCCAGAGAGATGACCCATTCAAAATGCCCAATGGGCTTAACAACAACTCATCCGCTTCAACAATGCAGCATCCTCGCAAGACGTGATATCGACACATTGTTGGGCCCTCTATTGTCCTATGAGTTAGGTTGCCGTCCTTTTCGCGGCTCACGACGTACATTCCACGATGGAAAAATAGCGCAAAAGAAAAAAAGTAGCCTGAAACTAATGAAAATGTCCGATTTTGGGCTCCAAAAACTGGCGCAGTAGAGCAAGCTTTTTACCCTCGTCATAGAGATCTTGGAGAGCTTTTGAACGGTATGTTGTGCGCCGCATAACTCCTTACGGATCAAAAGTTATGGGCACCGGAGCGACGGAGACCTGGTCCTAAGCCCCACGCCCTCGGTTTGCGGGCCCAGCCTCTACGTGAAACGAAGTTGTCTTGCCCAAGGTGTCGTGGGATTCGGTAATAGAAATATGGTGGATAAAGCATCTTGGCAAGCCTAACCGGGGCAAAAAAAATTGATAAGAGGGGTACAACACGAGTACTTCCCAAGGGGTCACCCATCCTAGTGCTACTCTCGTCAAAGCACACTTAACTTCAGAGTTCTGATGGGATCCGGTGCATTAGTGTTGGTATGATCGCACCCGTCATGTTGAGGGTACAAATTGCTTATGTGTTGACAATTCACAGTCCCAGCCTAAAGAGATGGCCCATTCAAAATGCCCAATGGGCTCAACAACAATCCATCCATTTCAAGAACGAAGCATCGTCACTAGACGTGATATCGACGCATTGTTGGGCCCCCTAATGTCTCGCAAGCTAAGTTATCATCCTTTTCTCAGCTCACGACGTACGATTCGAGAAGGAAAAACAATGCAAAAGAAGAAATGTGGCACAAAACTAATGAAAATGTTCAATTTAGGGCTCCAAAAATAGGCACAGCTGACAGGTTTGTTACCCCCATCGTAGAGCTCTCGGAGAGCTTTCAAACGGTATACTGCGCGCCGCGTAACTTCTTACGGATCAAAAGTTATAGGCACCAGAGCGACGGAGACCTGGTCACAAGCCCCACGCCCTCGATTTGCTGGCCCAGCCTCTACGTGAAGCGAAGTTGTCTTGCCCAAGGTGTCGTGAGAATCAGTAATAGAAAAGTGGTAGATAAAGCATCTTGGCAAGCCTAACCGGGGCAAAAAAAATTGAAAAGGTGCATGCAACACGAGGACTTCCCAAGGGGTCACCCATCCTAGTACTACTCTCGCCCAAGCACGCTTAACTTCGGAGTTCTAATGGGATCCGGTGCATTAGTACTGGTATGATCGCACCCGTCATGTTTAGGGCACAAATCCCATATGTGTTGACAGTTCAGAATCTCAGCCCAGATAGATGGCCCATTCAAAAGGCCCAATGTGCTTCCTTTCTACTTCAACAACGCAGTATCCTCGCAAGATGTGATATCGACGCATTTTTGGGCCCTCTAATGTCCCGCGAGTTAGGTTGTCGTCCTTTTTGTGGCCCACAACATACGATCCGGGACGAAAAAATAGCGCAAAAGAAGAAAAGTGGCATAAAACTGATGAAAATGTCTGACTTAGGGCTCCAAAAATAGGCGCAGCCGAGCAAGCTTGCTACCTCAGTCGTAGAGCTCTCGGAGAGCTTTCCAACGGTATGCTGTGTACCACGTAACTCCTTACGGATCAAAAGTTATGGGCACCGGAGTGACGGAGACCTAGTCACAAGCCCCACGCCCTCGGTTTACGGGCCCAGCCTCTACGTGAAGCGAAGTTGTCTTGCCCAAGGTGTCGTGGGATTCGGTAATAGAAATGTGGTGGATAAAGCATCTTGGCAAGCCTAACCGGGGCAAAAAAAATTCAAAGTGGGGGTGCAACACGAGGACTTCCCAGGGGGTCACCCATCCTAGTACTACTCTCACCCAAGCACGGTTAATTTCGGAGTTTTGATGGGATCCGATGCATTAGTGCTACTATGATCACACTCGTCATGTTGAGGGCACAAATCCCTGATGTGTTGACGGTTCAAAGCCTATTCCAGAGAGATAACCCATTCAAAATGCCCAATGGGCTTAACGACAACCCATCCGTTTCAACAATGCAGCATCCTCACAAGACGTGATATCGACACATTGTTGGGCCCTCTATTGTCCTACGAGTTAGGTTGTCATCCTTTTCGCGGCGCACAACGTACAATCCACAATGGAAAAACAGCGCAAAAGAAGAAAAGTAGCCTGAAATTGATGAAAATGTCCGATTTAAGGCTCTGAAAATAGGCGCAGCCAAGCTAGCTTGTTGGCCTAATCGTAGAGCTTTTAGAATGCTTTCCAACGATATGCTGTGCACCCCATAACTCTTTGCGGATCAAAAGTTATGGGTACCGGAGCAACGGAGACCTAGTCACAAGCCCCACGCCCTCGGTTTGCGGACCCAGCCTCTACGTGAAGCGAAGTTGTCTTGCCCAAGGTGTCGTGGGATTCGATAATAGAAATGTGGTGGATAAAGCATCTTGGCAAGCCTAACCGGGGGAAAAAAATTGAAAAGGGGGGTGCAACATGAGGACTTCCCTAGTGGTCACCCATCCTAGTACTACTCTCGCCGAAGCATGCTTAAGTTCGGAGTTCTGATGGGATCCGTTGCATTATTGCTGCTATGATCGTACCCGTCATGTTGAGGGCACAAATCCCTTATGTGTTGATGGCTCATAGTCCCAGACTAGAGAAATGGCCCATTCAAAATGCCCAATGGGATTAACGGCAAGCCATCCGCTTCAACAACGCAGCATCCTCGCAAGACGTGATATCAACGCATTGTTGGGCCCTCTAATGCCCCACGAGTTAGGTTTTTGTCCTTTTTGCGACTCACGACGTACGATCCGGGATAGAAAAACAGCACAAAACAAGAAAAGTGGCCCAAAATTGATTAAAACGTTCGATTTAGGACTCCAAAAATAGGCGCAGCTGAGCAGGCTTGCTGCCCCAGTCGTAGAGCTCTAGCAGAGCTTTCCAACGGTATGCTGTGCACCGCGTAACTCCTTACGGATCAAAAGTTATGGGCATCAGAGCGACGGAGACCTGGTCACAAGCCCAACGCCCTCGGTTTACGGGCCAAGCCTCTACGTGAAGCGAAGTTGTCATGCCCAAGGTGCCGTGAGATTTGGTATTAGAAATGTGGTGGATAAAGCATCTTGGCAAGCTTAACCGGGGCTAAAAAATTGAAAAGGGGGTACAACATGAGGGCTTCCCAAGGGGTCACCCATCCTAGTACTACTATCACCCAAGCACGCTTAACTTCAGAGTTCTGATGGGATTCGGTGTATTAGTGCTAGTATGATCGCACCCGTCATGTTGAGGGCACAAATCTCGTATGTGTTGACAGTTCAGAATCTCAGCCCAGACAGATGGCCCATTCAAAAGGCCCAATGGGCTTCCTTTCTACATCAACAACGCAGTATCCTCTCAAGACGTGATATCGACGCATTGTTTGGCCCTCTAATGTCCCGCGAGTTAGGTTGTCGTCCTTTTCGCAGCTCACAACGTACGATCCGGGACGGAAAAATAGCTCAAAAGAAGAAAAGTGGCACGAAACTGATGAAAATGTCCGATTTAGGGCTCCAAAAATAGGCGCAACCGAGCAGGCTTGCCACCTCAATCGTACAGCTCTCGGAGAGCTTTCCAACGGTATGCTGTGCACCACGTAACTCCTTATGGATCAAAAGTTATGGGCACCGTAGCGACAGAGACCTAGTCACAAGCCCCACGCCCTCGGTTTACGGGCCCAGCTCTACGTGAAGCGAAGTTGTCTTGCACAAGGTGCTGTGGGATTCAGTAATAGAAATGTGGTGGATAAAGCATCTTGGCAACCCTAACCGGGGCAAAAAAATTCAAAGTGGGGGTGCAACACGAGGACTTCCCTAGGGGTCACCCATCCTAGTACTACTCTCGCCGAAGCATGCTAAACTTCGGAGTTCTGATGGGATCCGTTTCATTATTGCTGCTATGATTGTACCCGTCATGTTGAGGGCACAAATCCATTATGTGTTGATGGCTCATAGTCCCAGACTAAAGAAATGGCCCATTCAAAACGTCCAATGGGCTTAACGGCAACCCATCCGCTTCAACAACGCAGCATCCTTGCAAGTCATAATATCGACGCATTGTTGGGCTCTCTAAAGTCCTATGAGTTAGGTTTACGTCCTTTTTGCGGCTCACGACGTACGATCCGGGATAGAAAAACAGCACAAAATAAGAAAAGTGGCCCAAAACTGATTAAAAAGTTCGATTTAGGACTCCAAAAATAGGCGCAACCAAACACGCTTGCTGCCTCAGTCGTAGAGCTCTAGCAGAGCTTTTCAACAGTAGGCTGTGCACTACGTAACGCCTTACGGATCAAAAGTTATGGGCATCAGAGCGACGGAGACCTGGTCACAAGCCCAACGCCCTCGGTTTACGGGCCAAGCCTCTACGTGAAGCGAAGTTGTCATGCCCAAGGTGCCGTGAGATTTGGTATTAGAAATGTGGTGGATAAAGCATCTTGGCAAGCTTAACCGGGGCTAAAAAATTGAAAAGGGGGTACAACATGAGGGCTTCCCAAGGGGTCACCCATCCTAGTACTACTATCACCCAAGCACGCTTAACTTCAGAGTTCTGATGGGATTCGGTGTATTAGTGCTAGTATGATCGCACCCGTCATGTTGAGGGCACAAATCTCGTATGTGTTGACAGTTCAGAATCTCAGCCCAGACAGATGGCCCATTCAAAAGGCCCAATGGGCTTCCTTTCTACATCAACAACGCAGTATCCTCTCAAGACGTGATATCGACGCATTGTTTGGCCCTCTAATGTCCCGCGAGTTAGGTGGGGGTCCTTTTTGTGCCTCACAACGTACGATCTAGGACGGAAAAATATATCTCAAAAGAAGAAAAGTGGCACGAAACTGATGAAAATGTCTGATTTAGGGCTCCAAAAATAGGCGCAGCCGAGCAGGCTTGCTACATCAGTCGTAGAGCTCTCAGAGAGCTTTCCAATGGTATGTTGTGCACCACGTAACTCCTTATGGATCAAAAGTTATGGGCACCGTAGCGACAGAGACCTAGTCACAAGCCCCACGCCCTCGGTTTACGGGCCCAGCTCTACGTGAAGCGAAGTTGTCTTGCACAAGGTGCTGTGGGATTCAGTAATAGAAATGTGGTGGATAAAGCATCTTGGCAACCCTAACCGGGGCAAAAAAATTCAAAGTGGGGGTGCAACACGAGGACTTCCCAGGGGGCCACCCATCCTAGTACTACTCTCACCCAAGCATGCTTAACTTCGGAGTTCTGATGGGATCCGATGCATTAGTGCTAGTATGATCACACTCGTCATGTTGAGGGCACAAATCCCCGATGTGTTGATGGTTCACAGCCCATTCCAGAGAGATGACCTATTCAAAATGCCCAATGGGCTTAACGACAACCCATCTGCTTCAACAATGCAGCATCCTCGCAAGACGTGATATCGACACATTGTTGGGCCCTCTATTGTCCTACGAGTTAGGTTGTCGTCCTTTTTGCAGCTCATGACGTACAATCCACGATGGAAAAACAGCGCAAAAGAAGAAAAGTAGCCTGAAACTGATGAAAATGTCCGATTTAAGGCTCTGAAAATAGGCGCAGCCAAGCTAGCTTGTTGGCCTAATCGTAGAGCTTTTAGAGTGCTTTCCAACGATATGCTGTGCAACCCATAACTCTTTGCGGATCAAAAGTTATGGGTACCGGAGCGACGAAAACCTGGTCACAAGCCCCTGCCCTCGGTTTGTGGACCTATCCTCTACGTGAAGCTATGTTGTCTTGCCGAAGGTGCCATGGGATTCGGTAATAGAAATGTGGTGGATAAAGCATCTTGGCAAGCCTAACCAGGGGAAAAAATATTGAAAAGGGGGGTGCAACACGAGGACTTCCTTAGGGGTCACCCATCCTAGTACTACTCTCGCCGAAGCATGCTTAACTTCGGAATTCTGATGGGATCCGTTGCATTATTGCTGCTATGATCGTATCCGTCATGTTGAGGGCACAAATCCCTTACGTGTTGATGGCTCATAGTCCCAGACTAGAGAAATTTCCCATTCAAAACACCCAGTGGGCTTAACGGCTACCCATCTGCTTCAACAACGCAGCATCCTCGCAAGACGTGATATCGATGCATTGTTGGGCCCTCTAATGTCCTACGAGTTAGGTTTTCGTCCTTTTTACGGCTCACGACGTACGATCCGGGATAGAAAAATAGCGTAAAACAAGAAAAATAGCCCAAAACTGATTAAAACGTTCGATTTAGGACTCTAAAAATAGGCGCAGCTGAGCAGGCTTGCTGCCCCCGTCGTAGAACTCTAGCAGAGCTTTCCAACGATATGTTGTGCACCACGTAACTCCTTACAGATCAAAAGTTATGGGCATCAGAGCGACGGAGACCTGGTCACAGGCCCAACGCCCTCGATTTACGGGCCAAGCCTCTACGTGAAGCGAAGTTATCATGCCCAAGGTGCTGTGGGATTTGGTATTAGAAATGTGGTGGATAAAGCATCTTGGCAAGCTTAACCGGGGCAAAAAAATTGAAAAGGGGGTACAACATGAGGGCTTCCCAAGGGGTCACATATCCTAGTACTACTCTCGCCCAAGCACGCTTAACTTCAGAGTTCTGATAGGATTCGGTGCATTAATGCTGGTATGATCGCACCCGTCATGTTGAGGGCACAAATCCCGTATATGTTGACAGTTCAGAATTCCAGCCCAAATAGATGGCCCATTCAAAAGGCCCAATGGGCTTCCTTTCTACTTCAACAACGCAGTATCCTCGCAAGACGTGATATCGACGCATTGTTGGGCCCTCTAATGTCCCGCGAGTTAGGTTGTCATCCTTTTCGCGGCTCACAACATACGATCCGGGACGAAAAAACAGCACAAAAGAAGAAAAGTGGCACGAAATTGATGAAAATGTCCAATTTAGGGCTCCAAAAATAGGCGCAGCCGAGCAGGCTTGCTACCTCAGTTGTAGAGCTCTCGAAGAGCTTTCCAACGGTATGCTGTGCGCCACGTAACTCCTTACAAATCAAAAGTTATGGGCACTAGAGCGACAGAGACCTGGTCACAAGCCCCACACCCTCGGTTTGCGGTCTCAGCCTCTACATGAAGTGAAGTTGTCTTGCCCAAGGTGCCGTGGGATTCGGTAATAAAAATGTAATGGATTAGGTTGTTGTCCTTTTCGCGGCTTATGACGTATGATCTGAGATGAAAAAACAGCGCAAAAGATGAAAAGTATCGCAAAACTAATGAAAACGTTTGATTTTGGGCTCTGAAAATAGGCGCAGCAAAGCAAGCTTGTTACCCCCATCGTAGAGCTCTCAAAGAGCTTTCCAATGGTATGCTGTGCGCCGCGTAACTCCTTACGGATCAAAAGTTATGGGCACCGGAGCGACGGATACCTAGTCACAAGCCCCACGCCCTCTGTTTACGGGCCCAGCCACTATGTGATGTGAAGTTGTCTTTCCCATTGTTCCGTGGGATTCGGTAATAGAAATGTGATGGATTCAGTTGTCTTCCTTTTTGCGGCTCACGACGTACAATCCAGGACTAAAAAACAGCGTAAAAGAAGAAAAATCTCCCGAAACTGATGAAAACATTCAATTTTGGGCTCAGAAAATAGGCGCAATAGAGCAGGCTTGGTGTCCACGTCGTAGAGCTCTCAGAGAGCTTTCTAACGGTATACTGTGCACCGTGAAACTCCTTACGGATAAAAAGTTATGGGCACCAGAGCGACGGATACCAGGTCACATGCCCCACGCCCTCTGTTTGCAAGCCCTCTTCATAGAGCACTTGGAGAGTTTCCAATGATATGCTATGCGCCATGTAACTTCTTACGGATCAAAAGTTATGGGCACCGGAGCGACGGATATCTGGTCACAAGCCCCACGCCCTCTGTTTTAGTGCCCAGCCTCTATGTGAAGCGAAGTTGTCTTGCCCAAGGTGCCATGTGATTTGGTAATAGAAATATGATAGATTAGGTTATCGTCCTTTTCGCAGCTCATGACATATGGTCCGCGACGGAAAAAATGCGTAAAAGAAGATAAATGTCCCGAGACTGATGAATACGTTCGATTTTGGGCTCCGAAAATAGGCGCAGCTGGGCACGTTTGCTTCCCCCTTCGTAGAGCACTCAGAGAGCTTTCCAACGGTATACTGTGCGTCGTGTAACTCCTTACGGATCAAAAGTTATGGGCATCGAAGCGACGGATACCTGGTCACAAGCCCCAAACCCTCTATTTGCGGGCCCAGCCTCTATGTGAAGTGAAGTTGTCTTGCCCAAGGTGCCGTGTGATTTAGTAATAGAAATGTGATGGATTCGGTTGTCGTCCTTTTCGCGGCTCACGACGTACGATCCGGAAAAGAAAAACAGCACAAAAGAGGAAAAATGTCCTAAAAGGGATGAAAATGTTCAATTTTGGGCTCCGAAAATAGGTGTAGCTAAGCATGCTTGCTGCCCCCATTGTCGAGCTCTCAGAGAGCTTTCCAACGGTTTGTTGTGCGCCACGTAACTCATTACGGATCAAAAGTTATTGGTACCGAAGCGACGGATACCTGGTCACAAGCCCCACGCCCTCTGTTTGTGGGCCCAGCCTCTACGTGAAGTGAAGTTGTCTTGCCCAAGGTGCCGTGGGATTCGGTAACAGAAATGTGATAGATTAGGTTGTCTTCCTTTTCGCGGCTCACGACGTACGATCCGGGATGAAAAAATAGCTCAAAAGTAGAAAAGTGCGCCGAAACTGATGAAAATGTTCGATTTTGGGTTCCAAAATTAGGCGCAGCCAAGCACGCTTGGTGCCCTCATCGTAGAGCACTCGGAGAGCTTTCCAATGGTATGTTGTGCGCCGCGTAACTTCTTATGGATCAAAAGTTATGGGCACCGGAGCGGCCGATACCTGGTTACATGTCCGCGCCCTCGGTTTGAGGGCCTAACCTCTACGTGAAGTGAATTTGTCTTGCCCAAGGTGCCGTGTGATTCGATAATAGAAATGTGATAGATTAGGTTACCGCCCTTTTCGCGGCTCATGACGTATGATCCAGGACGGAAAAAATGCGCAAAAGAAGATAAGTGTCCCGAAACTGATGAAAATGTTCAATTTTGGTCTCCAAAAACAAGCGCAGCCGAGCAGGCTTGGTGCCCCCATCGTAGAGCACTCGGAGAGCTTTCCAACGGTATGCTGTGCGCTACGTAACTCCTTATGAATCAAAAGGGGCACCGGAGCGACGGATACCTGGTCACAAGCCCCAAGCCCTCTATTTGCAGGCCCAGCCTCTATGTGAAGTGAAGTTGTCTTGCCCAAGGTTTCGTGTGATTCAGTAATAGAAATGTGACAGATTAGGTTGGGGTCCTTTTTGCGGCTCACGACATACGATTAGCGACAGAAAAACAGCGCAAAACAAGAAAAGTGTCATAAAACTGATGAAAACGTTCAAATTTGGGCAACGAAAATAGGCGTAGCTGAGCAGGCTTGCTGACCCCATCGTAGAGCTCTCGAAGAGCTTTCCAACGGTTTGCTGTGCATCGTGTAACTCCTTACGAATCAAAAGTTATCGGCACTGGAGCGATAGATACCTGGTCACAAGTCCCACGCCCTTGGTTTGCGGGCCCAGCCTCTACGTGAAGTGAAGTAGTCTTGCCAAAGTTACCACGGGATTCGATAATAGAAATGTGATGGATTAGGTTGTCGTCCTTTTCGTGGCTCATGACGTATGATCCGGGATGAAAAAATAGCGCAAAAGAAGAAAAGTGTCTTGAAATTAAGGAAAACGTTCGATTTTGGGCTCTGAAAATAGAAGCAGCTGAGGAGGATTGTTGCCACTATCGTTCCGCTCTTGGAGTGCTTCCCAACGGTATGCTGTGTGCTGGTCAACTCCTTACGGATCAAAAGTTATAGTCACCGGAGTGACGGATACCTAGTAACAAGTCCCATGTCCTCGATTTGCGGGCCCAGCCTCTACGTGAAGTTAAGTTGTCTTGCCCAAGGTGTTGTGGGATTCGGTAATAGAAATGTGATAGATTAGGTTATCGTCCTTTTCGCGGCACACGACGTACGATCCTGGACGGAAAAACAGCGCTGAAGAAGAAAAGTGTCCCAAAACTGAAGAAAATGTTCGATTTTGGGCTCTGAAAATAGGTGCAACCAAGCAGGCTTAGTGCCCTCATCGTAGAGCTCTCTGAGAGCTTTCCAACGATATGCTTTGCGCGGTGTAACTCCTTACGGATCAAAAGTTATGGGCACCACAGCGACGGATACCTGGTCACAAGCCCCACGCCCTCTGTTTGCGGGCCCAGCTTCTATGTGAAGTGAAGTTGTCTTGCCCAAGGTACCGTGGGATTCGGTAATAGAATTATGATGGATTAGGTTGTTGTCCTTTTAGCGGCTTAGGACGTACGATCCGGGATGAAAAAATAGCGCAAAAGAAGATAAGTGTCCCAAAATTGATGAAAACATTCAATTTTGGGCTATTAAAATAGATGCAGTAAAGCAGGCTTGGTGCCCCCATCGTAGAGCTCTCAAAGAGCTTTCCAACGGTATGCTGTGCAACGCGTAACTCCTTACGGATCAAAAGTTATAGGCACCGGAGCGATGTATACATGGTCACAAGCCCCATACCCTCGGTTTGCAGGCCCAGCCTCTACGTGAAGTGAAGTTCTGTTGCCCAAGGTGTCGTGGGATTCGATAATAGAAATGTGATAGATTAGGTTGTCGTCCTTTTCGCAGCACACGACGTACGATCCGGGATGAAAAAATATACTAAAAGAAAAAAAGTATCCCCAAACTTATGAAAACGTACGATTTTAGCTCTGAATATGGGTGCAGCCTAGCAAGCTTGCTGCCCACGTCGTAGAGCTCTCGGAGAGCTTTCCAATGGTATGCTGTGCACCGCGTAACTCCTTACGGATCAAAAGTTATGGGCATTAGAGCGACGGATACTTAGTCATAAGCCCCACGCCCTCAGTTTGCTGGCCCAGCCTCTATGTGAAGTGAGGTTGTCTTGCACAAGGTGGTGTGGGATTCAACAATAGAATTGTGATAGATTAGGTTCTCGTCCTTTTCACGGCTCACGACGTACAATCCGAGACAGAAGAACAGCGCAAAAGATGAAAAGTGTCCCAAAATAGATGAAAACATTCGATTTTGGGCTCTGAAAATAGGCACTACGGAGGAGGCTTGTTGCCTCCGTCGTAGAGCTCTCAGAGATCTTTCCAACGGTATGCTGTGCGCCACGTAACTACTTACGAATCAAAAGTTATGGGCACTGGAGCGACAGATACACGGTCACAAGCCCCATGCCATCGATTTGCGGGCCCAGCCTCTACGTGAAGTGAAGTTGTCTTGCCCAAGGTGCCGTGGGATTCTGTAATAGAATTGTGATAGATTAGGTTCTCGTCCTTTTCGCGGCTCACGACGTACGATCCGGGACAAAAAAATAGCGCAAAAGAAGAAAAGTATCCCGAAACTTATGAAAACGTTCGATTTTGGGTTTTGAAAATATGTGCAACCGAGCAAGCTTGCTGCCCCCGTCGTAGAGCTCTCGGAGAGCTTTCCAACGGTATGCTGTGCGCCACGTTACTCATTACGAATCAAAAGTTATGGGCACCGGAGCGACGGATACCTGGTCACAAGCCCCACGCCCTCTGTTGGCGGGCCCAGCCTCTACATGAAGTGAAGTTGTCCTTCCCAAGGTTCCATGGGATTCGGTAATAGAAATGGGATGGATTAGGTTGTCATCCTTTTCGCTGCTCAGGATGTACGATCCGGGACGAAAAACAGGCAAAAGAAGAAAAGTATCCCGACATTGATGAAAACATTTGATTTTGGTCTCCGAAAACAGCCGCAGCCGAGCAGGCTTGGTGTACTTGTCATAGAGCTCTCGGAGAGCTTTCCAACGGTATGCTGTGCGCCGCATAACTCATTACGGATCAAAAGGTATGGGCACCGGAGCAACGGATACTTGGTCACAAGCCCCACGCCCTCTGCTTGTAGGCCCAGCCTCTACGGGAAGTGAAGTTGTCTTGCCGAAGGTGCCGTGTGATTCGGTAATAGAAATGTGATGGATTAGGTTGTCGTCCTTTTCGCGGCTCACGACGTATGATCCAGGACGGAAAAATACCGCAAAAAGAAGAAAAGTATACCAAAACTTATGAAAATGTTCAATTTTAGACTCCGAAAATAGGCGCAACCGAGCAGGCTAGGTGCCACCATCGTAGTGCTCTCATAGTGCTTTCTAACGGTATGTTGTGCGCCACGTAACTCCTTACAGAGCAAAAGTTATGGGCACCGGAGCGACAAATACCTGGTCACAAGCCCCACGCCCTCTGTTTGCGGGCCCAGCCTCTACGTGAAGTGAAGTTGTCTTGCCCAAGGTGCCGTGTGATTCGGTAAAATAAATGTGATGGAATAGGTTGTCGACCTTTTCATGGCTCACGACGTACAATAAGAGACAGAAAAATAGCATAAAGGAAGAAAAGTGTCCCAAAGCTTATGAAAATGTTCGATTTTGGGCTCCGAAAATAGGTACGGCCGAGCAGGCTAGGTGCCCCCATCGTAGAGCTCTCAGAGAGCTTTCCAACGGTATGGTGTACATCGCGTAACTCCTAACGGATCAAAAGCTATGGGCACCAGAGCAACGGATATCTGATCATAAGCCCCACGACCTCTGTTTGCAGGCCCAGCCTCTACGTGAAGTGAAGTTGTCTTGCCCAAGGTGTCGTGTGATTCGGTAATAGAAATGTGATGGATTAGGATGTCGTCCTTTTCGCTGCTCAAGACATACGGTCCGGGACAGAAAACCATCGCAAAAGAAGAAAAGTGTACCGAAACTAAAGAAAATGTTCAATTTTGGGCTCCAAAAACTGGCGCAGCCTAGCAGGCTTGATGCCCCCATCGTAGAGCTCTCGGAAAGCTTTCCAACGGTATGCTGTGCGCCGCGTAACTCCTTACGAATCAAAAGTTATAGGCACCGGAGCGACGGATACCTGGTCAAAAGCCACACGCCCTCGGTTTATTGGCCCAGCCTCGACGTGAAGTGTAGTTGTCTTGCCCAAGGTGCCATAGGATTCGGTAATAGAAATATGATGGATTAGGTTGTTGTCCTTTTCGCGGCTCACAACGTACGATCCGGGACAGAAAAACAATGTAAAAGAAGAAAAGTCTCTCAAAACTAATGATAACATTCAATTTTGAGCTCCGAAAATAGGCGTAGCCGAGCAAGCTTAGTGCCCCCGTCATAGAGCTCTCGGAGAGTATTCTAACGGTATGTTGTGCGCCGTATAACTCCTTACGGATCAAAACTTATAGGTACCGGAGCGACGTACACGTGGTCACAAGCCTTACGCCCTCGGTTTGCGGGCCTAGCCTCTACGTGAAGTGAAGTTGTCTTGCCCAAGGTTCCATGGGATTCGATAATAGAAATGTGATTGATTAGGTTGTCGTCCTTTTCGTGGCTCATGACGTACGACCCGGGATGGCAAAATAGCACAAAAAAAGAAAAGTATCCCGAAACTAATGAAAACATTTTATTTTGGGATACTTTTCTTCTTTTGCGCTTTTTTTCGTCAGTTTCGGGATACTTTTCTTCTTTTGCGCATTTTTTTCGTCCTGGATCGTACGTCGTGAGCCACGAAAAGGACGACAACCTAATCCATCACATTACTTTTATCGAATCCCATGGCACCTTGGGCAAGACAACTTCACTTCACGTAGAGGCTAGGCCAGCAAACAGAGGGCGTGGGGCTTATGACAAGGTATCAAACGCTCCGGTGCCAATAACTTTTGATCCGTAAGTTGTTACGCAGCGCACAGCATACCGTTGGAAAGCTCTCCGAGAGTTCTACGACGGGGCCAGCAAGCTTGCACGGCTGCGCTAGTTTTCGAAGCCCAAAATCGAATGTTTCCATAAGTTTTGGGATACTTTTCTTCTTTTGTACTGTTTTTCTGTCCCAGATCGTACGTCGTGAGCCGCGAAAAGGACGACAACCTAATCCTTCACAATTCTATTACCGAATCCCACGGCACCTTGGGCAAGACAACTTCACTTCACATAGAGGCTGGGCCCGGAAACAGAGGGCGTGGGGCTTATGACCAGGTATCCGTCGCTCCGGTGCCCATAACTTTTGATCCGTAAGGAGCTACGTGGCGCACAACATACCGTTGTAAAGCTCTCCGAGAGCTCTACGATGGAGGCAGCAAGCTTGCTCGGCTGCGCCTATTTTCAAAGCCCAAAATTGAACGTTTCCACAAGTTTTGGGATACTTTTCTTAGTTTGCACTGTTTTTCCATCCCGGATCGTATGTCGTGAGCGGCGAAAAGGACGACAACCTAATCCTTCACAATTCTATTACCGAATCCCATGGCACCTTGGGCAAGACAACTTCACTTCACATAGAGGTTAGGCCCGCAAACAGAGGGCGTGGGGCTTATGACCAGGTATCCGTCGCTCTGGTGCCCATAACTTTTGATCCGTAGGGAGTTACGTGTCGCACAGCATACCGTTGGAAAGCTCTCCGAGAGCTCTACGATGGGGGTAGCCAGCTTGATTAGGATGTCGTCCTTTTCGTAACTCACGACGTACGACCCGGGATGGAAAAATAGCGCAAAAAAAGAAAAATATCCCAAAACTAATGAAAACGTTTGATTTTGGGCTCCGCAAACAGGCGCAGCCAAGCAAGCTTGCTACCCCCGTCGTAGAGCTCTCAGAGAGCTTTCCAACGGTATGCTGTGTGCTGCGTAACTCCTTACGGATCAAAAGTTATGGGCACCGGAGCGACGGATACCTGGTCACAAGTCCCACGTCCTCTGTTTGCGGGCCCAGCCTCTATGTGAAGTGAAGTTGTCTTGCCCAAGGTGCCGTGGGATTCGGTAATAGAATTGTGAAGGATTAGGTTGTCATCCTTTTCGCAGCTCACGACGTACGATCCGGGACGGAAAAACAGTGCAAAATAAGAAAAGTATCCTGAAACTTATGGAAATGTTCGATTTTGGGCTTTGAAAGTAGGTCCAGTGTGAGGTCCGACCCTGAATAATGTGTGTTTTCTTGATTTGCGTGCCATAGACCAAGAATGTTATGACTGACCTTGAATTACGTGCCTTGACCTAGAATTATGTGCCCTAATCCTCAACTTACGTGCCCCGACCTCGTTTAGCATGCGATATCTCGTTTCGTGTGTCCTAACCTTGAACTGCGTACCTTAACCTAGATATAGAGTCGTGCCTTGATTTGCGTGCATTGCATTGAATTACATGCCTTGTATTGATTTACGTGCATTCACCTAGGATTACGTGCATTAGCCTTGAAGTACGTGTCTTAGTCTTGAAGTTCGTGTCCTAGACCTAGGAAAGCGTGCCCTCACGCTAATCAAGAAAGCATCTTACACAAAGCACTAAACTATTAAACAATCCTACAAAATCCACTATCAATATTATAATCCTAATTCAACTCACTAGAAGATAAAAATTCACTAAACACTAGACATTCCTTATTCTTTATTCTTTATTCTTTTTGCACTTTCAACACACAATTAAATAACATCCAAATCATGACAAAAATTCAGATTATTGAGAAGATTTGGCCGACCACTATGTGGTTTATTGCATACATGTTTAATTCAAAATGATTCTAGACAAGTTATGACACAAAAACACTTATCAATGCATAAAAAAATGCTCAAAACCACCTCAAAACTCTACCACACTCAACCAAACCACCATTGCCCATGCTAGCATTTTAAAATCACATCTTGAAGACACAAAATCAGGAATTTTGGGCTGCCCAAGGCCGACCACTTGCTTCAAAATTTGCAAAGCCATCATTTTTTTTTTGTCATTTCTTCATTTCCTCTCAACTTCTCTCTCTCCCTCTCATCTTCTCTCTCTCTCTCTCGGCCTTGGCTGAGTTCTCACCATCCCATAGCTCATCTTCTTCACACTTTGGTCAATCAAGACAAGCAACAAGCAAGAAAAGTCGAGCAAGCTAGCTAGGATGCAAGAATCATACATGCATGTCCTTTGAAGTCTTCTATTCAGCCCTAGGTAAGTTCTTGGCTTCCATTTCTTTTCTTCTTGTTCTAACCTCATGCATGTACTAAGAGCTTGGTCACTAAGGTAGGAAAAATAGAGAAACTCTAGTTGGAACCTCGGCTAGGCAAAGGAGAGGAAGAAAAGTTTGCTTCAACAAGTTTTTGTGCATTCTCTTGGTTGATTGCTAAGGTGAGGGCTAAAACCTTTTGAAAATCCTTCAAAAATCCACATGCATGCTCATTAAAGTATGTATTTGCTTCTGTACTTGAGTTATATGTTCGTTCATAAGCTTTTGCAACCATGCATGGCAAGATCTTGGCTTGAAAGTGATGATAGGTGAAGTCGGATTGTTGACAGCTCTCTGACCAGTTTGTTTTGAGGTAAGTTTAGCTAGGAAAATGATGTTAAAGATGCATGAAAATTGGTAGGTGACTAGTTTGGACAGTTTTGAACACTTTTCGCAAAAATAGGCCAAAGCTAATTTTGACGCTAAGGCCCTAAAAATGGCAGTTCTTTAAAATGTGTCCAAATCTGGAAATCTGAAAAAATGAAGCAGGTTTTGGCAGATGCACTGACCTTGTAGAACGAACCCGATTTGACTTAGTAAATGATATCCAAAATGCATGAGATTTGAAGTTCTGCTAGATTTTTCAGTTCTGGAAATTTTTGTCAGAAATGGACTAAGGCTAAATCTGACCCTAAGGACCTCAAAAACATCAATTATCGAAATGTGTGCAAATCTGGACAGTTTTGTGCTATCCTACTGTTTCGGCTATAACTAAAGATCCCGAACTCCAAATGATGCAAGGTTTGTTTCTGATTTTAGTTCACTTTTTAAGATTTAATTTGACATCTTATTCACTGGAATTGGAGATTTTTTTCTTATCTTAATGGTTGTGAGAAAACAGCCTATTGCAGTAAGGGTTTCACTTAGCGTTATGCATAAAAAAATTGTTGTGACTCCTCTTGTTGAATTAAATGCTTGGGATTGTAGCTTCGGGATGTTGTGTGGACTGTTTTGAATGTTTGAGGATGTTGAATTAAATGATGCATGGCTTGAGATTGACTTTGAGTTGGTTTGAGGCTCAAATTGCACGAATATGCACGAAATGGAAACCCTAATGACTAGGTAGTTTTGCTAAGTGTTGATCATTTGGATATTGTGTGGAATTATAGGTTTAGTAGGCTGCCCGTAGATGCCTTATAACCTCAAATGTGATTTTGATCATTGCATGTTGACAAATAGGCTTTTCTTGCACCCGAACCCACGTAGATGTTATTACATGTTGAATAACCTTATTACTTGATCACGTGGACTTCGTATTGAGTTATATGGCTTGATTTACATGTGTTACATGGCTGTCGTTTAATGTTCATATAACTCTATATGCCTTTCAAGTGAAATTACCTGTTTTATCGTGCCCTGCCTGTTTACTTGTCAATGTGCAATCTTATGACTATCCGGTGGCAACCTACTTTGTTGTCCTCCTAACGTGATATGTTAATGTCATAAATGTGCACTGCATACAAGGTTGCAACCTTTCCTGTCGGTGTGGTAGCGATCATGCACACCGGGCGGCATTGGGCTTGCCGGTGCACGCGTGACTACCACTGTCCCATTCCCTCTCTCGCTTGGGGGCTATACTTCCTCGGAGAGTTGGGTCGTAGGATTTTGGGGTACATCCGGAGTACACCCACCTGGCGTGTTAAGGGGATGATTTAAAGTCGGCCGCAACAACTGATTCTGAAACTGATCTGAGAGCAAAAGCTCGTTGTATCCTTTTTACTATGTGTATAAGTACTCTCGCTTGGTTCCTAGAGAACCTCGGCGATGAAAGACTGGTATTTTTGTTCCTTCACTTTATATTATTGTTACATTCATGCTTGCAAAAGGGTTTTCATAAGTTGAACCGGAAAATGAGTTTCAAAACCTATTTCTCGTTCCCCCTCGCTGAGTTCATAAGGACTCACCCTCTTTTATCATCTCAGGTGAAGAAGATCCAGAACAGGTACTCGAGGACGGTATGCCTAACGATGAATCCTTGGAATGATTGCCTGTTTGTGTGCTTTGCGTGATTATGGCTACTTGTGAACTTTATGCCACTTGAAGACTATTTCCTTTTATGTTGCTCGATGTTGTAATGTAAAGACCCCGTTGTAATTTGGGGTCTAATTTTGGTTTGTACTGATATTGCTAGACAGACACTAGACACTACTATGATCGTTTTGCTATTATTACCGCTAGTAATCTATCATAGGTTATGACGTATTAGTTAAGGACTAAGTAAATGAACCTATCCAATCTTAAATAGGTACTTTTGTAACGAGGATAAACAAACAAACGAGACATAGTATCATGCTAGGTTATAAATCAAACGAGACATCGAGATAACCAATAGGCATTTCAATTGATGTTAAATAGTAATCCTAGTTGGAAATAAAACTTGAGATTAGAAAATTTTGAGGCGTTTAGAGAATTAGGCCAAACCAAAGAGTCCAATTACAGCCGTTATGCTGCCGGTTTTCCGAAAAACTTTGGAGTTTAGATTAAAACGATAAGTGTTAAATCTTCATAAACGGTTAAGCATGTGACATGTCCTGAACGTTAGATCACACCCTAGTCTAACCTTATAGGCCGGGTTGGGGCGTGATATCCAGCGAGCAAGCTGGCTGCCCCTGTCATAGAGCTCTCGGAAAGCTTTCTAACGGTAAGTTGTGCGCCGCGTAACTCCTTACGGATCAAAAGTAATAGGCACCGGTGCGACGGATACTTGGTCACAAGCCCCACGCCCTCTGTTTACAGGCCCAGCCTCTATGTTAAGTGAAGTTGTCTTACCCAAGGTGCCATCGAATTCGGTAATAGAATTGTGAAGGATTAAGTGGTCGTCCTTTTCGCGGCTCAGAACGTACGATCCGGGACAGAAAAACAGCGCAAAAGAAGAAAAGTATCCCAAAACTTATTGAAACATTCGATTTTGGGCTCCGAAAACTTTCGCAGCTGAGCAAGCTTGCCACCCCCGTCGTAGAATTCTCAGAGAGCTTTCCAACGGTATACTGTGTGCTGCGTAACAACTTACGGATCAAAAGTTATGGGCACCGGAGCGACTGATACCTTGTCACAAGCACCACGCCCTCTGTTTGCGGGCCCAACCTCTATGTGAAGTGAAGTTGTCTTGCCCAAGGTGCCGTGGGATTCGATAATAGTAATATGATGGATTAGGTTGTCGCCCTTTTCGCGGCTCATGACGTACGATCCAGGACGGAAAAAATGCGCAAAAGAATAAAAGTATCCCGATACTGATGAAAATATTCGATTCTAGGCACCAAAAATAGGCGCAGTCGAGCAGACTTGGAGCCCCTATCGTAGAGCTCTCGGAGAGCTTTCTAACGATATATTGTGCGCCGCGTAACTCTTTACAGATCAAAACTTACGGGCACCAGAGCGACGGATACCTGGTCACAAGCCCCACGCCCTCTGTTTGCAGGCCCAGCCTCTATGTGAAGTGAAATTGTCCTGCCCAAGGTGTCGTATGATTTGGTAATAGAAATGCGATGGAATAGGTTGTCGTCCCTTTCGTGGCTCACGACGTACGATCCGGGATAAAAAAATAGCATAAAAGAAGAAAAGTGTCCCAAAACTTATGAAAATTTTTGATTTTGGGCTCCGAAAATAGGCGCAGCCAAGTATGCTAGGTGCCCCCGTTGTAGAGCTCTTAGAGAGCTTTCCAACGGTATGCTGTGCGCCACGTAAGTCCTTACGCATCAAAAGTTATGGGCACCGGAGCGACGGATACCTGGTCACAATCCCCACGCCCTCTGTTTGCGGGCCCAGCCTCTAGGTGAAGTGAAGGTATCTCGCCCAAGGTGCCATAGGATTCGGTAATAGAAATGTGATGGATTAGGTTGTCGTCCTTTTTGCGGCTCACGATGTACGATCCGGGACGGAGAAACAGCGTAAAAGAAGAAAAGAATCCCAAAACTTATGAAAATTTTTGATTTTGGGCTCCGAAAATAGGCGCAGCCAAGCAGGCTAGGTGCCCCCATCGTAGAGCTCTCAGAGAGCTTCCAACGATATGCTGTGCGCCGCATAACTCCTTACGGATCAAAACTTATAGGCTTTGAGCAACGTATACGTGGTCACAAGCCCTACGCCCTCAGTTTGCGGGCCCAGCCTCTACGTGAAGTGAAGTTGTCTTGCCCAAGGTGCCGTGGGATTTGATAATAGAAATGTGATTGATTAGGTTATCGTCCTTTTTGTGGCTCACGACGTACGACACGGGACGAAAAAATAGCGCAAAAAAAGAAAAGTATCTCGAAACTAATGAAAACGTTTGATTTTGGGCTTCGAAAATAGGCGCAACCGAGCATGCTTGCTACCCCTGTCGTAGAGCTCTCGGAGAGCTTTCCAACGGTATGGTTTGCACCGCGTAACTCCTTACGGATCAAAAGTTATGGGCACCGGAGCGACGGATACCTGGTCACAAGCCCCACGCCCTCTGTTTGCGGACCCAGCCTCTATGTGAAGAGAGGTTGTCTTGCCCTAGGTGCCGTGCGATTCGGTAATAGAATTGTGAAGGATTAGGTTGTCGTCCTTTTTGTAGATCACGACGTACGATCCGGGACGAAAAAATAGAGCAAAAGAAGAAAAGTATCCCAAAACTTATGGAAACGTTCGATTTTGGGCTTTGAAAATAGGTGTAGCTGAGCAAGATTGCTGCCCCCGTCGTAGAGCTCTCGAAGAGCTTTCTAACGGTATGTTGTGCGCCGCGTAACTCCTTACGGATCAAAAGTTATGGGCACCGGAACGACGGATACCTGGTCATAAGCCCCACGCCCTCTATTTGCGGGCCCAGCCTCTATGTTAAGTGAAGTTGTCTTGCCCAAGGTGTCATCGAATTCGGTAATAGAATTGTGAAGGATTAAGTTGTCGACCTTTTCGCGGCTCACGACGTACGATCCGGGACAGAAAAACATCTCAAAAGAAGAAAAATATCCCGAAACTTATGGAAAGGTTCAATTTTGGGCTCCAAAAACTTGTGCAACCGAGCAAGCTTGCCACCCTTGTCGTAGAACTCTCGGAGAGCTTTCCAACTGTATGCTGTGCGCCGCGTAACAACTTACGGATCAAAAGTTATGGGCACCGGAACGACTGATACCTTGTCATAAGCCCCACGCCCTCTGTTTACGGGCCTAGCCTCTACGTGAAGTGAAGTTGTCTTGCCCAAGTTGCTGTGGGATTCGATAATAATAATGTGATGGATTAGGTTGTCATCCTTTTCGCGGCTCTCGACCTACGATTCGGGACGGAAAAAATGCGCAAAAGAATAAAAGTAACCCGAAACTGATAAAAATATTCGATTCTGGGCACCGAAAACAGGCACAACTGAGCAAGCTTGGAGCCCCTGTCGTAGAGCTCTCGAAGTGCTTTCCAACGATATGTTGTGCGCCACGTAACTCTTTACAGATCAGAACTTATGGGCACCGGAGCGACGGATACCTGGTCACAAGCCCCACGCCCTCTGTTTTCGGGCCCAGCCTCTATGTGAAGTGAAATTGTCTTGCCCAAGGTACCATGTGATTCGGTAATAGAAATATGATGGAATAGGTTGTCGTCCCTTTCGTGGCTCACGACGTACGATCCGGGACGAAAAAACAGCGTAAAAGAAGAAAAGTGTGCCAAAACTTATGAAAATTTTCGATTTTGGGCTCCGAAAATAGGCGCAGCCGAGTATGCTAGGTGCCCCCATCGTAGAGCTCTCAGAGTACTTTTCAATGGTATGCCGTGCGCCACGTAACTCCTTACGGATCAAAAGTTATGGGCATCGGAGCGACGGATACTTGGTCACAAGCCCTACGCCCTCTATTTGTGGGCCCAGCCTCTACGTGAAGTGAAGTTGTCTTGCCAAGGTGCCATGGGATTCGGTAATAGAAATGTGATGGATTAGGTTGTCGTCCTTTTCGCTGCTCACGACGTACGATCCGAGACAGAAAAATACCGCAAAAGAAGAAAAATGTCCCAAAACTGATGAAAACGTTCAATTTTTTGCTCCGAAAATAGGAGCAACTGAGTAGGCTAGGTGCCCCCATCGTAGAACTCTCAGAGTACCTTCCAACGGTATGCTGTGCGCCACTTAACTCCTTACGGAGCAAAAGTTATGGGCACCAGTGCGACAAATACCTGGTCACAAGCCCCACGCCCTCTGTTTGCGGGCCCAGGCTCTACGTGAAGTGAAGTTGTCTTGTACAAGGTGCCGTGTGTTTTGGTAAGAGAAATGTGATAGAATAATTTGTTGTCCTTTTCGTGGCTCACAATGTACGATCCGGGACAGAAAAACAGTGTAAAAGAAGAAAAGAGTCCCAAAACTTATGAAAATTTTTGGTTTTAGGCTCTGAAAATAGGCACAGCCAAGCAGGCTAGGTGCCCCCATCGAAGAGCTCTCAGAGAGCTTTCCAACGGTATGTTGTGCACCACGTAACTCCTTACGGATCAAAAGTTATGGGCACCGGAGCGACGGATTCCTGGTCACAAGCCCCACGCCCTCTGTTTGCGGGCCCAGCCTCTACGTGAAGTGAAGTTGTCTTGCCCAAGGTACCTTGGGATTCGGTAATAGAAATGTGATGGATTAGGTTGTCGTCCTTTTCACTGCTCACGACGTACGATCCGGGAAGGAAAAATGCCACAAAAGAAGAAATGTGTCCTAAAACTTATGAAAATGTTCAATTTTTGGCTCTGAAAATAGCAGCAACCGAGCAGGCTAGGTGCCCCCATCGTTGTGCTCTCAGAGTGCTTTCCAACGGTATGCTGTATGCCACATAACTCCTTAAAGACCAAAAGTTATGGGCACCGGAACGACGAATACCTGGTCACAAGCTCCACGCCCTCTGTTTGCGGTCCAGCCTCTACGTGAAGTGAAGTTGTCTTGCCCAAGGTGCCGTGTGATTTGGTAATAGAAATGTGATGGAATAATTTGTCGTCCTTTTCGTGGCTCACGACGTACGATCCGGGACGGAGAAACAGCGTAAAAGAATAAAAGAATCCCAAAACTTATGAAAATTTTCGATTTTGGGCTCCGAAAATAGGCGCAGCCAAGCAGGCTAGGTGCCCCCATCGTAGAGCTCTCAGAGAGCTTCCAACGATATGCTGTACGCCGGGACGGAAAAACAGCGCAAAAGAAGAAAAGTATCCCGAAATTGATGAAAATGTTCGATTTTGGGCTTCAAAAATAGGCGCAACCGAGCAGGCTGGGTGCCCCCGTCGTAGAGCTCTTGGAGAGTTTTCCAACTGTATGCTATGCGCCGCGTAACTCCTTACAGATCAAAAGTTATGGGCACCAGAGCGACGGATACCAGGTCAAAAGCCCCACGCCCTCTGTTTACGGGCCCAGCCTCTACGTGAAGTGAAGTTATCTCGCCCAAGGTGCCGTAGGATTCGATAATAGAAATGTGATGGATTAGGTTGTCGTCCTTTTAGCTACTCACGACGTACGATCCGGGACTGAAAAACATCGTAAAAGAAGAAAAGTGTCCCGAAACTGATGAAAATGTTCAATGAACAGGCGCAGCCAAGCAGGCTTGGTACCCCCATCGTAGAGGTCTCGGAGAGCTTTCCAACGGTATGATGTGCGCTGCGTAACTCCTTACGGATCAAAAGTTATGGGCTCCGGAGCGACGGATGTCACGGCCCAACTCGACCTATAGAGGTTAGACTATGGAGTGATCTAAACATTCAAGTCCTTCAACGTACTTAATCGTTCAAGAAGGTTTAACACTTAACGTTTAGCCTAAACTCCACAAATTTTCCAAAAACCTGGCAGCATAACGACTGTAATTGGGCTCTTTAGTTTGACCTAATTTCTAAAACACCCCAAAACCTTTAATCATTAATTCAATTCCAACAAAAATTTTCTATTTTGTTATCAATATGTACACTTACTAATTTATCTCGATAGTCTCGTTTGATTGACTAGCCTAGCATAATAACTATGTCCTGATTATTTGCCCGTTCCTATCATGCAAGTACTTATTATCCCTTAGGTTACGCATAAACACCTAAGTGAGATTAGATAGAGTTTCATTATATGTTTCTTCACCTAGTAGTTTAAACACCTATGATAACTACTAATTAAGATAATGAAAGCAAACAACCAATAAAGAGTTCATCCGGTTATAATCAGTACAAGCCAAAATTAGACCCAAATTACAACGGGGTCATTTACATCGACAAAATAAACAGTCTACAATCAAACACAACATCCCTAATAACATCCATGTTCACAAAAGCACGCAATGCACATAGTCATTCCAAAGGTTCATCAACTAGCACATTTTCTTCGGGTACCTGTTCCAAATCTGCTTCACCTGTGACAAAAAAAAGAGGGTGAGTCCTTATGAACTCAGCGAGGGGGAACGAGAGATAACGTTTGAAATCCTTTTCCTGTTAAACTTTATGAAAACTCCTTTGAAAACGCGTCAAACAAAATAAGTAAGCTCATAATATAGCATATATATGTAAGTGAACACATTTACCCGTCTTTCATCTCCGAGGTCCTCTAGGAACCAAGCAAGAGTACTTAAACATATAGTAAAAAAAATGAATACGATTTGATACGTACAGGACTCTAGAGGTAGCTCATACGGGCTCAAGAGGTAGCTCCCACCACATTTAGGTATAGTACTTTTCCCCGCATAGCACTTACTTCCTGTCGTTCAAGTTCATTTTAGTAACAGTTGTTGCGGCCGGCTTCAATCATCCACTTTTCATGCCAAATGGGTGTACTCTGGATGTACCCCGAAATCCTATGACCCAACTCTCAAAGGAAGTCTAGCCCCCAAGCGAGAGAGAGAATTGGACAATGGTAGTCACGGTTGCACCGGCAAGCCCGATGCCGCCCGGTGTACGTGAACGCTACCACGCCAGAATGAAAGGTTGCAACCTCATATGCAATGCACATTTATGACATTTAATATATCACATTAGGAGGACAACAAAGTAGGTTGCCTCCGGACAGTCATAAGATTGCACATTGACAAGTAAACAAGCGAGGCATGAATAGACAAGTAATTTCACTTGAAAGGCACATGGAGTTATATGAACATTAAATGGGCAACCATGTACGCACGTAAATTAAGTCATATAGCTCAATTCAAAGTCCACGTAATCAAATAATAAGACTATTCAACATGCAACAACATTTATGTGGGTTTGGATGCAAGAAAGGCCTATTTGTCAACATGCAATGATCAAAATCACATTTAGGGCTATAAGGGCAACTACGGGCATCTTACTCAACATATAATTACACACAACATCCAAAGGATCAACACTTAGCAAGTTTACCTAGTCACTAGGGTTTCCATTTCGTGCTTACTCGTGCGATTAAGCCCCAAGTCAACTCAAAATCAATCTCAAGCCATGCATCAGTTAATTCAAACATCCCCAAGTACTCAAAACAGTCCACACAACATTCCAATGCCACAATCCCAAGCATTTAATACCACAAGAGAAGTTACAACAAATTTTCTAAGCATATAACTAAGTGAAACCCTCACTGCAATAGGCTGTTTTCTCACAATAATTAAGAAAAGTAAACAATCTCCAATTCCAGTGAATAAGATTTCAAATTAAAGCTTAAGAAATTAACTAAAATCAGAAACAAACCTTGCATCATTTGGAGTTTGGGTCCAATAGTTATAGCCAAAACAGTGGGATTGCACAAAACTATCCAGATTTGCACACATTTCAATACCTGTCGTTTTTGAGGTCCTTAGGGTCAGATTTAGCCTTAGTCCATTTCTGACAAAAATGTCCAGAACTGAAAAATATAGTAGCACACCAAATTTCATGCATTTTGGACATCATTTACTAAGCCAAAACTGGTTCGTTCTACAAGGTCAGTGCATCTGCCAAAACCTGCTTCATTTTTTCCAGACTTCCAGATTTGGACACATTTTAATGATTTGCCATTTTGAGGACCTTAGAGTCAAAATTAGCTTTGGCCTATTTCCGTGAAAAATGTTCAAATCTGGAAAAACTAGTTACCTACCAATTTTCATGCATTTTCAACATCATTGTCCTAGTCAAACTCACCTCGAAACAACAAGACAGAGAGCTATCACCAAACCCGATTTCATCTATCATCATCTTCAAGCCAAAATCTTGCCATGCATGGTTGTAAAAGCTTATGAACACACATATAACTCAAGTACAGAAGCAAGGACATACATTTAAGAGCATGCATGTGGATTTTTGAAAGGTTTTCAAGAAGTTTTAGCCCTCACCTTAGCAAATCAACAAGGAGATGCACAAAACTTTGATGAAGCACAAATTTGGTCTTCTTCCTTGCTTAGCCGAGACACCACCCGATTTCTCTCTATTTTTCCAAGGCCAAAATGGTTGTTCAAAAATCTTGCATGTGTGATTCTTGCAACTTAGCTAGCTTGGTCGAGTTCTCTACCTTCTTGCTTGCCTTGATGCACCATGGAATGATGAAGATGAGCTATGGTAAGATGAAACTCAGCCAAGGCCGAGAGAGAGAGAGAAGAATGAGAGGGAGAGAGAGAAATGTGAGCAGAATGAGAGAAAATGACAAAGAATGAAGGCCTTGCAATTGATGAAGCATGTTCGGCCTTGGGCATACAAAAAATCAGGTTTGTGTCTTCAAGAAGCTTGATTTTTGAATCACCTAGCATGGCCAAGGAGCCTTGTCGAGATTTGGAAGCTTTTGGGAGGTCTTTGAGCTAATTTTTTATGCATTTGTGTCATAACTTGTCATAGCATTGTCTAGAATTAATTTTGAATTGAGCAAGCAAGCATAAAAGCCCATATGGTGGTCGGCCAAGGCATCTAAAAATCTGATTTTTTTTGTCACCTTTTGAGCATTATTTAATTGTGTGTTGAAAGTGCAAAAAGAATAAGGAATAAAGAATAAGGAATGTCTAGCTTTTTGTGAGATTTTGTCTTCTAGTGGGTTGAATTAGTAATTTAATATTAGTTAGTGGAATTTGTAGGATTAATTAATGACCTAGTGCTTCGTGTAAGATGCTTTCTTAATTAGCGTGAGGGCACGCTTTCCTAGGTCTAGGGCACGCACTACGAGGTAGGGCACGAACTATGAGACGAATGCACGATTCCCAAGTAAATGCACGCAACCCTAAATGAATGCACGTAATTCAATGCATGGCACACAAAATGAAACACAATTCTTAAACCTAGGTCAAGGCACGCAAATCTAGGTTAGGGCACACGAAACGAGGTATCGCATGCAAATCAAGGTCGGGCCTCACAACGGATACCTGGTCACAAGTCCCACGCCCTCTGTTTGCGGCCCCAGCCTTAGCGTGAAGTGAAGTTGTCTTGGCCAAGGTGCCGTGGGATTCGGTAATTAAAATGTGATGGATTAGGTTGTCGTCCTTTTCGAAGCTCACGACGTACGATCCGGGACAGAAAAATAGCGCAAAAGAAGAATAGTGTCCCAAATCATATGAAAACGTTCGATTTTGGGCTCCAAAAATAGGCACAGCCGAGCAGGCTTGGTGCCCCCATCATAGAGCTCTTGGAGAGTTTTCCAACTGTATGCTGTGCAACGTGTAACTCCTTGTCGATCAAAAGTTATAGGCACCGGAGCGACGGATACCTGGTCAAAAGCCCCATGCCCTCTGTTTGCGAGCCCAGCCTCTACTTGAAGTGAAGTTGTCTTGCCCAAGGGGCAGTAGGATTCGGTAATAGAAATGTGATGGATTAGGTTGTCGTCCTTTTTGCTGCTCACGACGTACGATCCGGGACAGAAAAATAACGCAAAAGAAGAAAAGTATCCCGAAACTGATGAAAACATTCAATTTTGTTCTCTAAAAACAGGTACAGCCAAGCAGGCTTGGTACCTTTGTCGTAGAGGTCTTAGAGAGCTTTCCAACGGTATGCTGCGCGCTACGTAACTCCATACGGATCAAAAGTTATGGGCATCGGAGCGACGGATACCTGATCACAAGGCCCACGACCTCTGTTTGGGGGCCCAGTCTCTACATGAAATGAAGTTGTCTTGCCCAAGGTGGGCTGTGATTCGGTTATAGAAATGTGATGGGTTAGGTTGTCGTCGTTTTTGCGGCTCAAGACAAACGATCCGGGATGGAAAAACGGCGCAAAAGAAGAAAAGTGTCACGAAACTGATAAAATTGTTCGATTTTGGGCTCTGAAAACAGGCGCAGCCGAGCAAGCTTAGTGCCCCCATCGTAGAGCTTTCGGAGTGCTTTCCATCGGTATGCTATGTGCCACGTAACTCCTTACTGATCAAAAGTTATAGGCACTAGAGCGACGGATACCTGGTCAAAAGCCCCACGCCCTCGGTTTGAGGGCCTAGCCTCTATGTGAAGTGAAGTTGTCTTGCCCAAGGTACCGTGGGATTCGGTAATAGAAATATGATGGATTAGGCTATCGTCCTTTTTGCTACTCACAACGTACGATCCGGGACAGAAAACAGCGCCAAAGAATAAATATATCCCGATACATATGAAAACGTTCGATTTTGTGCTCCAAAAATAGGCGCAGCCGGGCAGGCTTGGTGCCCCCATCATTGAGCTCTTGGAGAGTTTTCCAACTGTATGCTGTGAACTGCGTAACTTCTTATAGATCAAAAGTTATGCGCACTGGAGCGACAGATACCTGGTCTAAAGCCCCACGCCCTCTGTTTGCGGGCTCAGCCTCTACGTGAAGTGAAGTTGTCTTGCCCAAAGGGCTTTAGGATTCGGTAATAGAAATGTGATGGATTAGGTTGTCGTCCTTTTCGCTGCTCACGACGTACGATCCGGGACAGAAAAACAATGCAAAAGAAGAAAAGTTTCCCGAAATTGATGAAAACATTCAATTTTGTTCTCCAAAAACAGGCGCAGCCAAGCAAGTTTGGTACCCCCGTCGTAGAGGTCTCAGAGAGCTTTCCAACTGTATGCTGTGCGCTGCGTAACTCCTTACGGATCAAACATTATGGGCATCGGAGCGATGGATACCTCATCACAAGCCCCACGCCCTCTGTTTGCGGGCCCAGTCTCTACATGAAGTGAAGTTGTCTTGCCCAAGGTAGCATGTGATTCGTTATTAGAAATGTAATCGGTTAGGTTGTCGTCATTTTCACGGCTCAAGACAAACGATCCGGGATGAAAAAACAGCACAAAAGAAGAAAAGTGTCACAAAACTGATGAAATTGTTCGATTTTGAGCTCAAAAAGCACGCGCAGCCTAGCAAGCTTAGTGCCCCCATCGTAGAGCTTTCGGAGATCTTTCTAACGGTATGCTGTGCGCCATGTAACTCCTTACTGATCAAAAGTTATCGGCACCGGAGGGACGGATACTTGGTCAAAAGCCCCACGCCCTCGATTTGAGGGCCCAGACTCTATGTGAAGTGAAGTTGTCTTGCCCAAGGTGCCGTGGGATTCGGTAATAGAAATGTGATGAATTAGGTTGTCGTCCTTTTCGCTGCTCACGACGTACGATCCGGGACAGAAAACAGCGCCAAAGAATAAAAATATCCCGATACATATGAAAACATTCGATTTTGGGCTCCAAAAATAGGCACAGCCGGGCAGGCTTGGTGCCCCCGTCATTGAGCTCTTGGAGAGTTTTCCAAGTGTATGCTGTGCACTGCGTAACTCCTTACAGATCAAAAGTTATGCGCACCGGAGCGACAGATACTTGGTCAAATGCCCCACGCCCTCTGTTTGCGGGCCCAGCCTTTACGTGAAGTGAAGTTGTCTTGCCCAAAGGGCTATAGGATTCGGTAATAGAAATGTGATGGATTAGGTTGTCGTCCTTTTCGCTGCTCACGACATACGATCTGGGACAGAAAAACAACGAAAAAGAAGAAAAGTGTCCCGAAACTGATGAAAAAGTTCAATTTTGGGCTCCGAAAATAGGCACAAGCAAGCAGGCTTGGTACGCCGTCGTCAAGGTCTCAGAGAGCTTTCCAACGGTATGCAATGCATTGCGTAACTCTGTACAAATCAAAAGTTATAAGCACTGGAGCAACGGATACCTGGTCACAAGCCCCACGCCCTCTGTTTACGGTCCCAGCCTCTACGTGAAGTGAAGTTGTCTTGCCTAAGGTGTCGTGTGATTCGGTAATTGAAATGTGATGGATTAGGTTGTCATCATTTCGCGGCTCACGACGTACGATCCGTGACAAAAAAATAGTGTAAAAGTAGAAAAGTGTCCCAAAACATATGAAAATGTTCAATTTTGGGCTCTGAAAACAGGAGCAGCCAAGCAGGCTAGGTGCCCCTATTGTAGAGCTCTCAGAGAACTTTCCAACGGTATGATGTACGCCGCATAACTCCTTACGGATCAAAAGTTATGGGCACCGGAGCGACGGATACCTGGTCACAAGCCCCACGCCCTCGGTTTGATGGCCCAGCCTCTACGTGAAGTGAAGTTGTCTTGCCAAGGTGCCGTGGGATTCGGTAAAAAAAATGTGATGGATTAGTTGTCGTCCTTTTCGCGGCTCACGACGTACGATCCGGGACGAAAAAAATACGCAAAAGAAGAAAAGTATCCCAAAACTAATGAAAACATTTGATTTTGGGCTCCGAAAATAGACGCAACTTAGCAGGCTTGGTGCCACCGTCGTAGAGCTCCTAGAGAGCTTTCGAACGGTATACTGTGCGCCGCGTAACTCCTTTCGGATCAAAAGTTATGTGCACCAGAGCAACGGATACCTGGTCACAAGCCCCACGCCCTCTGTTTGCGGGCCCAGCCTCTACGTGAAGTGAAGTTGTCTTGCCCAAGGTGCCGTGTGATTCGGTAATAAAAATGTGATGGATTAGATTATCATCCTTTTCACGGCTCACAACGTACGATCCGGGATGGAAAAATAGCAGAACAGAAGAAAAGTGTCCCAAAATTAATGAAAATGTTCAATTTTGGGCTCCTTTTAATAGGCGAAAAGAAAGCAGGCATGGCGCCATCGTCGTAGAGCTCTCGGAGAGCTTTCCAACGGTACGCTGTGCGCCGCGTAACTCCTTACGGATCAAAAGTTATGAGCACCGGAGTGACGGATACCTGGTCACAAGTCCCACGCCATTGGTTTGAGGGCCCAGCCTCTACGTGAAGTGAAGTTGTCTAACCTAAGGTGCCATGTGATTCGGTAACAGAAATGTGATGGACTAGGTTGTCGTAATTTTCATGGCTCAAGATGTACGATACGGGATGAAAAAACAGAGTAAAAGAAGAAAAGTGTCCCAAAGCTTATGAAAATTTTCGATTTTGGGCTCTGAAAGTAGGCACAGCCGAGCAGGCTAGGTGCGCCCATCGTAGAGCTCTCAGAGAGCTTTCCAACGGTATTCTGTGCGCCGCATAACTCCTTACGGATCAAAAGTTATGGGCACGGAGCGACGGATACCTGGTCACAAGCCCCACGCCCTCTGTTTGCGGGCCCAGCCGCTACGTGAAGTCAAGTTTTCTAGCCCAAGGTGCCGTGTGATTCGGAAATAGAAATGTGATGGATTAGGTTGTCTTCATTTTTGCAGCTCAAGACAAACGATCTGGGACGGAAAAACAGCGCAAAAGAAAAAAAGTGTCCCAAAACTGATGAAAATGTTCGATTTTGGGCTCTGAAAGCAGGCGCAGCCGAGCAGGCTCGGTGCCCGCGTCGTAGAGCTCTCGGAGAGCTTTCTAACAGTATGTTGTGCGCTGCGTAACTACTTACGAATCAAAAGTTATAGCCACTGGAGCGACGGATACCTGGTCAAAAGCCCCACGCCCTCGGTTTGAGGGCCCAGCCTCTATGTGAAGTGAAGTTGTCTTGGCCAAGGTGCCGTGGGATTCGGTAATAGAAATGTGATGGATTAGATTGTCATCCTTTTCGCGGCGTACGACGTACGATCCGGGACAGAAAAATAGCGCAAAAGAAGAATAGTGTCCCAAAACATATGAAAACGTTCGATTTTGGGCTCCAAAAATAGGCGCAGCCGAGCAGGCTTGGTGCCCCCGTAGTAGACCTCTTGGAGAGTTTTCAAACTGTATGCTGTGCACTGCGTAACTCCTTGCAGATCAAAAGTTATGGGCACCGGAGCGACGAATACCTAGTCAAAAGCCCCACGCCCTCTATTTGCGGGCCCAGCCTCTACGTGAAGTGAAGTTGTCTTGCCCAAGGGGTAGTAGGATTCGGTAATAGAAATGTGATGGATTAGGTTGTCGTCCTTTTCGCTGCTCACGACGTACGATCCGGGACAGAAAAACAACGCAATAGAAGAAAAGTGTCCCGAAACTGATGAAAATGTTCAATTTTGTTCACCAAAAACTGGCACAACCAAGTACGCTTGGTACCCCCGTCGTAGAGGTCTCAGAGAGCTTTCCAACGGTATGTTGTACGCTGCGTAACTCCTTACGGATCAAAAGTAATTGGCACCGGAGCGACAGATACTTGGTCACAAGCCCCACGCCCTCTGTTTGCGGGCCCAGCCTCTACATGAAGTGAAGTTGTCTTGCCCAAGGTGGCGTGTGATTCGGTAATAGAAATGTGATGGATCAGGTTGTCGTCGTTTTTACTGCTCAAGACAAACGATTCGGGACGGAAAAACAGCGCAAATGTAGAAAAGTGTCACAAAACTGATGAAATTGTTCAATTTTGGGCTCCGAAAATAGGGGAAACCGAGCAAGCTCGGTGCACCCATCGTAGAGCTTTCGGAGAGCTTTCCAACGGTATGCTGTGCGCCGCGTAACTCCTTACTGATCAAAAGTTATAGGCACCAGAGCGACGGATACCTGGTCAAAATCCCCACGCCATCGGTTTGAGGGCCCAGCCTCTATGTGAAGTGAAGTTTTCTTGCCCAAGGTGCCATGGGATTCGGTAATAGAAATATGATGGATTAGGTTGTCTTCCTTTTCGCTGCTCACGACGTACGATCCGGGACAGAAAACAGCGCCAAAGTATAAAAGTATCCCGAAACATATGAAAACGTTCGATTTTGGGCTCCAAAAATAGGCGCAGCCGAGTAGGCTTGGTGCCCCCGTCATAGAGCTCTTGGAGAGTTTTCCAACTGTATGTTGTGCACTGCGTAACTCCTTACAAATCAAAAGTTATGCGCACCGGAGCGACAGATACCTGGTCAAAAGCCCCACGCCCTCTGTTTGCGGGCCCAGCCTCTACGTGAAGTGAAGTTGTCTTGCCCAAAGGGCCATAGGATTCGGTAATAGAAATGTGATGGATTAGGTTGTCATCCTTTTCGTTGCTCACGACGTATGATCCGAGACAGAAAAATAACGCAAAAGAAGAAAAGTATCCCAAAACTGATGAAAATGTTCAATTTTGGGCTCCAAAAATAAGCGCAGCCAAGCAGGCTTGGTACGCCGTCGTAGAAGTCTCGAAGAGCTTTCCAACGGTATGCGGTGCGCTACGTAACTCCTTACAGATCAAAAGTTATAAGCACCGGAGCGATGGATACATGGTCACATGCCCCACGCCCTCTATTTACTGTCCCAACCTCTACATGAAGTGAAGTTATCTTGCCCAAGGTGCCGTGTGATTCAGTAATTGAAATGTGATGGATTAGGTTGTCGTTTTTTCACAGTTCACGATGTACGATCCGGAACAAAAAAATAGCGCAAAAGTAGAAAAGTGTCCCAAAACTTATGAAAATGGTCAATTTTGGGCTCCGAAAACAAGAGCAGCAAAGCAAGCTAGGTGCCCCCATCGTAGAGCTCTCAGAGAGCTTTCCAACGGTATGCTGTACGCCGCGTAACTCCTTACGGATCAAAAGTTATGGGCACCGGGGCGACGGATACCTGGTCACAAGCCTCACGCCCTCTGTTTGAAGGCCCAGCCTCTACGTGAAGTGAAGTTGTCTTGCCAAGGTGCCATGGGATTCGGTAATAAAAATGTGATGGATTAGGTTGTCGTCCTTTTCGCGGCTCACGACGTACGATCCTGGACAGAAAAATAGCGTAAAAGAAGAAAAGTGTCCCAAAACTGTTGAAAACGTTCGATTTTGGTCTCTAAAAATAGGCACAGCTAAGTAGGCTTGCAACACCCATCGTAGAGCTCTCGGAGAGCTTTCCAACAGTATGTTGTGTGCCGTGTAACTCCTTACGGATCAAAAGTTATGGGCACCGGAGCGACGGATGCTTGGTCACAAGCCCCACGTCCTCGGTTTGAGGGCCCAGCCTCTATGTGAAGTGAAGTTGTCTTGTCCAAGGTACCGTGGGATTCGGTAAGAAAAACGTGATGGATTAAGTTGTCGTCATTTTCACAGCTCCCGACGTATGATCCGGGACGAAAAAACACCGTAAAAGAAGAAAAGTATCCCAAAACTTATGAAAATGTTCGATTTCGGGCTCCAAAAACTGGCGCAGCCGAGCAGGCTATATGCCCCCATCTCAGAGCTCTCAGAGAGCTTTCCAACGGTATGTTGTGTGCCGCATAACTCCTTACGGATCAAAAGTTATAGGCAACGGAGCGACGGATACCTGGTCACAATCCCCATGCCCTGTGTTTGCAGGCCCAGCCTCTACGTGAAGTGAAGTTTTCTGGCCCAAGGTGCCATGTGATTCTGTAATATAATGTGATGGATTAGGTTGTCGTCCTTTTCGCGACTCATGACATACGATCCGGGATGAAAAAACAACAAAAAAGAAGAGAAGTGTCCCAAAACTAATGAAAACATTCGATTTTGGGCTCGGGAAACAGGCTCAGTCGAGCAGGCATGGTTCCCCCGTCGTATAGCTCTCAGAGAGCTTTCCAACGGTATGCTTTGCGCCGCGTAACTCCTTACGGATCAAAAGTTACAAGCACCGGAGCGACGGATACCTGGTCAAAAGCCCCACACCCTCGATTTGAGGGCCCAGCCTCTACGTGAAGTGTAGTTGTCTTGCCCATGGTGTCGTGTGATTTGGTAATAGAAATCTGATGTAATAGGTTGTCATCCATTTCGTGCCTCACGACGTATGATCCGGGACGGAAAAACAGCGTAAAAGAAGAAAAGTGTCCCAAACTTATGAAAATGTTTGATTTTGGGCTTCGAAAATAGGCGCAGCCGAGCAGGCTAGGTGTCCCCATGGTAGAGCTCTCAGAGAGCTTTCCAACGGTATGCTGTGCGCCGCGTTACTCCTTACGGATCAAAAGTTATGGGCACCGGGGCGACGGATACTTGGTCACAAGCCTCACGCCCTCTGTTTGCAGGCCCAACCTCTACATGAAGTGAAGTTGTCTTGCCCAAGGTACTGTGTGATTCGATAATAGAAATATGATGGATTAGGTTGTCATCCTTTTCGCGGCACACGACGTACGATCCGGGATAAAAAAATAGCACAAAAGTAGAAAAGTGTCGCAAAACTTATTAAAATGTTCGATTTTGGGCTCCGAAAATAGGTGCCCTTATCGTAGAGCTCTCAGAGAGCTTTCCAATGATATGTTGTGCGCCGCGTAACTCCTTACGGATCAAAAGTTATGGGCACCGGAGCGACGAATACCTGGTCAAAAGCCCCATGCCCTCAATTTGAGGGCCCAGCCTCTACGCGAAATGTTGTTGTCTTGCCCAAGGTTCCGTGTGATTCGGTAATAGAAATGTGAAGGAATAGGTTGTCGTCCCTTTCGTGCCTCACGACGTATGATCCGCGACGAAAAAACAGCGTAAAAGAAAAAAAGTGTCCCGAAACTTATGAAAATATTTGATTTTGGGCTCTGAAAACAGGTGCAGCCAAGCAGGCTCAGTGCCGCCATCGTAGAGCTCTCGGAGAGCTTTGCAACGGTATTCTATGCGCTGCGTAACTCCATACGAATCAAAAGTTATAGGCACCGGAGCGTCGGATACCTGGTCAAAAGCCCCACGCCCTCGGTTTGAGGGACCAACCTCTACGTGAAGTGAAGTTTTCATGCCCATGTAGAAATGGGATTCGGTAATAGGAATGTGATTAATTAGGTTGTCGACCTTTTCGCTTCTCACGACGTACGATCCGGGACGAAAAAATAGCGTAATGGAAGAAAAGTGTCCCGAAACTGATGAAAATGTTCAATTTTGGGCTCCGAAAACAAGCACAGGCGAGCAAGTTTGTTGCCTTCGCCGTAGAGCTCCCGGAGAACTTTCCAATGGTATGTTGTGTGCCGCATAACTCCTTACGGATCAAAAGTTATGGGCACCGGATAGACGATTACCTAGACACAAGCCCCACGCCCTCTGTTTGCGGGCCCAGCCTATACGTGAAGTGAAGTTGTCTTGCCCAAGGTGCCTTGGGATTCAGTAATAGAAATGTGATAGATTAGGTTGTTGTCCTTTTCGCGGCTCATGACGTACGATACGCGACGGAAAAAGAGCGCAAAAGAAGAAAAGTATCCCGAAACTGATGAAAATGTTCAATTTCAGACTCCAAAAATAGGCGCAACCAAGTAGGTTTGGTGCCCTCATTGTACAACTCTCAGATTGCTTTCCAACGGTATGTTGTGCACCACATAACTCATTACGAAGCAAAAGTTATAGGCACCGGAGCGACGAAAACCTGGTCACAAACCCCACGCCCTCTGTTTGCGGGCCCAGCCTCGACGTGAAGTGAAGTTGTCTTGCCCAAGAGACCGTAAGATTCGGTAATAGAAATGTGATGGATTAGGTTGTCGTCCTTTTCACTGCTCACGACGTACGATCCGGGATAGAAAAACAATTGAAAAGAAGAAAAGTGTCTCGAAACTGATGAAAACATTCAATTTTTCGCTCCGAAAATAGGCGCAGCCAAGCAGGCTTGGTATGGCGTAGTAGAGGTCTCGGAGAGCTTTCTAACGGTATGATGTGCGCTGCGTAACTCCTTATAGATCAAAAGTTATAGGCACCGGAGCGACGGATACCTGGTCACAAGCCCCACGCCCTCTGTTTACGGTCCCAGCCTCTACGTGAAGTGAAGTTGTCTTGCCCAAGGTGCCGTGTGATTCAGTAATTGAAATGTGATGGATTAAGTTGTCGTCCTTTTCGCGGCTCACGACGTACGATCCGGGATAAAAAAACAGCGCAAAAGTAGAAAAGTGTCCCAAAACTTATGAAAATGTTCAATTTTGGGCTCCGAAAACAGGCGCAGCCAGCAGTCTAGGTGCCTCCATCGTAGACCTCTCAGAGAGCTTTCCAACGGTATGTTGTGCGCCGTGTAACTCCTTACGAATCAAAAGTTATGGGCACCGGAGCGATGGATACCTGGACACAAGCCCCACGCCCTCGGTTTGAGGACCCAGCCTCTACGTGAAGTGAAGTTGTCTTGCCAAGGTGCCATGGGATTCGGTAATAAAAATGTGATGGATTAAGTTGTCGTTCTTTTCGCGGCTCACGACATACGATCCGGGATAAAAAAATAGTGTAAAAGAAGAAAACTATCCCAAAACTGTTGAAAACGTTCAATTTTGGTCTCCGAAAATAGGCACAACTAAGTAGGCTTGCTACCCCCGTCATAGGGTACTCGGAGAGCTTTCCAACGGTATGCTGTGCATCGTGTAACTCCTTACGGATCAAAAGTTATGGGCACCGGAGCGACGGATGCTTGGTCACAAGCCCCACGTCCTTGGTTTGAGGGCCCAGCCTCTATGTGAAGTGAAGTTGTCTTGTCCAAAGTGTTGTGGGATTCAGTAATAAAAATATGATGGATTAGGTTGTCGTCCTTTTCGCGGCTCTCGACGTACGATCCGGGATGAAAAAACACCGTAAAAGAAGGAAAGTGTCCCAAAACTTATGAAACTGTTCGATTTTGGGCTCCGAAAACTGGCGCAGCCGAGCAGGCTACGTGCCCCCATCTTAGAGCTCTTAGAGAGCTTTCCAACGGTATGTTGTGTGCCGCGTAACTCCTTACAGATCAAAAGTTACGGGCAACGGAGCGACGGATACCTGGTCACAATCCCCATGCCCTCTGTTTGCAAGCCCAGTCTCTACGTGAAGTGAAGTTGTCTAGCCCAAGGTGCCATGTGATTCTGTAATATAATGTGATGGCTTAGGTTGTCATCCTTTTCGCGGCTCATGACGTACGATCCGGGACGAAAAAATAATAAAAAAGAAGAAAAGTGTCCCGAAACTGATGAAAACGTTCGATTTTGGGCTCTGGAAACAGGCGCAGCCAAGCAGGCATGGTGGCCCTGTCGTAGAGCTCTCGGAGAGTTTTCCAACAGTTTGCTTTGCGCCGCGTAGCTCCTTACGGATCAAAAGTTATAGGCACCGAAGCGACTGATACCTGGTCAAAAGCCCCACGCCCTCGATTTGAGGGCCCAGCGTCTACATGAAGTGTAGTTGTCTTGCCCAAGGTGCCATGTGATTTGGTAAAGAAATGTGATGGAATAGGTTGTCGTCCCTTTCGTGGCTCACGACGTATGATCCGGGATTGTAAAACAGCGTGAAAGAAGAAAAGTGCCCCAAAACTTATGAAAATGTTTTATTTTGGGCTCTGAAAATAGGCGCAGCTGAGCAAGCTGGGTGTCCCTATGGTAGAGCTCTCAGAGAGCTTTCCAACGGTATGTTGTGCGTCGTGTAACTCCTTACAGATCAAAAGTTATGGGCACCGGAGTGACGGATACCTGGTCACAAGCCCCACACCCTCTATTTGCGGGCCCAGCCTCTATGTGAAGTGAAGTTGTCTTGCCCAAGGTACCGTGTGATTTGGTAATAGAAATATGATGGATTAGGTTGTCGTCCTTTTCGCGGCTCACGACATACGATCTGCGACAAAAAAATAGCGCAAAATTATAAAAGTGTCCCAAAACTTATGAAAATGTTCGATTTTAAGCTCCGAAAATAGGCGTATCCAAGCAGGCTAGGTGCCCCCATCGTAGAGCTCACAGAGAGCTTTCCAACGGTATGCTGTGCGCTGCGTAACTCCTTACGGATAAAAAATTATGGGCACCGGAGCGACGGATACCTGGTCAAAAGCCCCACGCCCTTGGTTTGAAGGCTCAGCCTCTACGTGAAGTGAAGTTGTCTTGCCCAAGGTGCCGTGGGATTCGGTAATAGAAATGTGATAGATTAGGTTGTCGTCCTTTTCGCGGCTCATGACGTACGATCCGGGACGGAAAAACAGCGCAAAAGAAGAAAAGTGTCCCGAAACTGATGAAAATATTAGATTTTGGTCTCCAAAAATAGGCCGAACCAAGCAGGCTTGGTGCCCTCATCGTAGAGCTCTTAGAGTACTTTCCAACGGTATGTTGTGCGCCACGTAACTCCTTACGGAGCAAAAGTTTTGGGCACCGGAGCGACAAATACCTGGTCACAAGCCCCACGTCCTCTGTTTGCGGGCCCAGCCTCTACGTGAAGTGAAGTTGTCTTGCCCAAGCTGACATGTGATTCGGTAATAGAAACATGATGGAATAGGTTGTCGTCCTTTTCGTGTCTCACGACGTACGATCCGGGACGAAAAAACAACGTAAAAGAAGAAAAATGTCCCAAAACTTTTGAAAATGTTCGATTTTTGGCTCTCAAAATAGGCGCAGCCGAGCAGGCTACATGCCCCCATTGTAGAGCTCTCAAAGTGCTTTCCAACGGTATGTTGTGCGCCGTGTAACTCCTTACAGAGCAAAAGTTATGGGCACCGGAGCGACGAATACCTGGTCACAAGCCCCACGCCCTCTGTTTGCGGGCCCAGCTACTATGTGAAGTGAAGTGGTCTTGCCCAAGGTGCCATGGGATTCGATAATAGAAACGTGATTGAATAGGTTGTTGTCCTTTTCGTGGCTCACGACATGCGATCCAGGGTAGAAAAACAACGTAAAAGAAGAAAAATGTCCCAAAACTTATGAATTTGATTTTGGACTCTGAAAATAGGCGCAGCCGAGCAGCCTAGGTGCCCCCATCGTAGAGCTCTCAAAGAGTTTTCCAACAGTATGCTGTGCCCCGCGTAACTCCTTACGGATCAAAAGTTATAGGCACTGGAGCAACGGATACTTGGTCACAAGCCCCATGCCCTCTTTTTGCGAGCCCAACCTCTACCTGTAGTGAAGTTGTCTTGCCCAAGGTGCCGTGTGATTCGGTAATAGAAATGTGATGGATTAGGTTGTCATCGTTTTCGCGGCTCACGACGTACTATCTGTGATGGAAAAACAATGAAAATGAAGAAAAATATCACAATACTAATGAAAATGTTCAATTTTGGGCTCCGAAAATAGGCGCATCTGAGCAGGCTTGCTGCCCTCGTAGTAGAGCTCTCGGAGAGCTTTCCAACGGTATGCTGTGCGCCGCGTTACTCCTTACGGATCGAAAGTTATAGGCACCGGAGCGACGGATACCTGGTCAAAAGCCCCATGCCCTCGGTTTGGGGGCCCAACCTCTACGTGAAGTGAAGTTGTCTTGCCCAAGGTACCGTGGGATTTAGTAATAGAAATGTGATGGATTAGGTTGCCGTCCTTTTTGCAGCTCACGACGTACGATCCGGGACAGAAAAACAGTGCAAAAGAAGAAAAGTGTCCCGAAACATATGAAAATGTTCGATTTCGGTCTCCAAAAATAGGCGCTGTCGAGCAGGCTTGGTGCCTCCGTCATATAGCTGTTGGAGAGTTTTCCAATTGTATGTTGTGCGTCGCGTAACTCCTTACAAATCAAAAGTTATGGGCACTAGAGCGACGAATACCTGGTCAAAAGCCCCACGCCCTCTGTTTGCGGTCCTAGCCTCTACTTGAAGTGAAGTTGTCTTGCCCAAGGTGCCTTGTGATTCGGTAATTGAAATGTGATGGATTAGGTTGTCGTCCTTTTCGCGGCTCACGACGTACGATCCGAGACAAAAAAAACAGTGCAAAAGTAGAAAAGTGTCCCAAAATTAATGAAAATGTTCGATTTTGGGCTCCAAAAAATAGGCGCAGCCAAGTAGGCTTGGTGCCCCCATCGTAGAGCTCTCAGAGAGCTTTCCAACTATATGATGTGCGCAGCGTAACTCCTTTCAGATCAAAAGTTATGGGCACCGGAGCGACGGAGCGACGGATACCTGGTCACAAGCCCCACGCCCTCTGTTTGCGGGCCCAGCCTCTACGTGAGGTGAAGTTGTCTTGCCCAAGGTGTCGTGTGATTCGGTAATAAAAATGTGATGGATTAGGTTGTCGTACTTTTCGCGGCTCACGACGTACAATCCAGGGCAAAAAAACAGTGCAAAAGAAGAAAAGTGTCCCAAAACTGATAAAAACGTTCAATATTGGGCTCCGAAAATAGGCACAGCTGAGTAGGCTTGTTGGTCCCGTCGTAGAGCTCTCGGAGAACTTTTCAACGGTTTGTTGTGCGCAGTGTAACTCCTTACGGATCAAAAGTTATGGGCACCGGAGCGACGAATACCTAGTCATAAGCCCCATGCCCTCGGTTTGAGGGCCCAGCCTCTACGTGAAGTGAAGTTGTCTTGCCCAAGGTGCCATGGGATTCGATAATAAAAATGTGATGGATTAGGTTGTCGTCCTTTTCGCGGCTCACGACGTACGATCCGGGACGGAAAAATAGCGCAAAAGAAGAAAAGTGTCCCAAAAGTGATCAAAACGTTCGATTTTGGTCTCCAAAAATTGGCACAGTCGTGTAGGCTTGGTACCTCCGTCATAGAGCTCTCAGATAGCTTTCCAACGGTATGCTGTGCGCCGCGTAACTCCTTACGGATCAAAAGTTATAGGCACCAGAGCGACGGATGCTTGGTCACAAGCCCCATGTCCTCGGTTTGAGGGCCCAGCCTCTACGTGAAGTGAAGTTGTTTGGCCCAAGGTGCCATGTGATTCTGTAATATAATGTGATGGATTAGGTTGTCGTCTTTTTCGCGGCTCATGACGTACGATCCGGGATGAAAAAATAGCGCAAAAGAAGAAAAGTGTCCCGAAACTGATGAAAACATTTGATTTTGGGCTCTAGAAACAGGCACAGCCTAGCAGGCTTGGTGCCCCCATCGTAGAGCTCTCGAAGCGCTTTCCAATGATATGCTGTGCCCCGCGTAACTCTTTACGGATCAAAAGTTATAGTCACCGGAGCAACGAATACCTGGTCACAAGTCCCACGCCCTCGGTTTGCGGGCTCAGCCTCTACGTGAAGTAAAGTTGTCTTGCCCAAGGTGCCGTGGGATTCAGTAATAGAAATGTGATAGTTTAGGTTGTCGTCCTTTTCGTGGGATTCAATAATAGACATGCACATGCTAAGAACATGGTAACTAAGCTAGGAATTAGAGAACCTCAAGCTATCTCCCGACCAAGCAAGGAGAGAAGACCCTTTTGTGCATCTTCAAGAGCATTGTGCATCTTCATCTATTGTCTTGCTAAGGTGAGGGTTAATTTTTTTTAAAAAGCTTTCAAAAACCACATGCATGCCTTCATATGTCTATATTTACCTCTGGACTTGTTGTATATGTGTGTACATGAGCTTATGTAACCATGCATGGCAAGATATTTGGCTAGAACTTGAAGATAGGCAAAATCGTGTAGCTAGCAGATTTCTGACTTGGTAGAGCGAGGTGCATTTGGCCTGGTAAATGATATTGTAAATGCATGAAAATTGGTAGGTGACTAGTTTTGCTAGTTATGAACATGTTCATAGAAATATGCCAAGGCCAATTTTGACTCTAATGCTTCCAAAATGACCAAATATCGAAAGGTGTCTAAATCTGGAAAATCTGGAAATATGAAATAGGCTTCTGGCAGATTACTGACTCTGTAGAACGAAGCATTTTTGACCTAGTAAATGTTGGTGAAAGTGCATGAAAATTAGTAGATTGCTGGATTTTGCAGTTCTGGACATTTTTGCTAGAAATAGACTAAAGCCAATTCTGAATCTAAGACACTCAAAAATAGCAAAAATCGTAATGTGTCTAAAATTGGACAGTTTTGCGTAGTCTCATAGTTTTGGCCATAACTCCTAAGTCTGAACTCCAAATGAGGTGAGGTTTGTTTCTGGATTTAATCACTCAATAAGATTTAATTTGACATTTTTTTCACTGGAATTGGAGATTGTTTGCTTGTCTAAATGATTGTGGGAAAACAGACCATTGCAGTGAGGTTTTTGTTTAGTGATATGCTTTGAAAAATTTTGTAACTTCTCTTGTGGTATCGAATTCTTGGGATTGTGGCACTTGGATGTTGTGTGGACTGTTTTGGATGATTGAGGATGTTTTAATTAATTGATGCATGGCTTGGGTTTAATTACGTGACCACTTGTGGCTTAAATCGCACGTGTAAGCATGAATTGAAATCCTATTGACTATGAAAACTTGCTAAGTGTTGATCCTATGGTTATTGTATCTAATTGTGTGATTAGTGGGCTGCCTAATAAATGTTAAGTATGCTTGAAATGTGATTCCCAATGATTACATGTTAAGTATGCTTGAAATGTGGATAAGTATGCCCTAAGATAATTACGATGACTTGTTTATATGTGTTAGTACGTGCCAACGTTAAATGTGCCTTCTTTGTTTCTATGTGCTTATATGATTAACATGTCTTGACTATTTTGAGAATTGTATGACTATGTGAAATTGTATGTTGCATACCTTATACATTAAATTTTTGTCTTGTCATATTCCAATAAATTGTGCATCATAATTTGTGCCTATAGATGGCTGGCCCTAGTACCCGCAAATACCAATAGGAGCGATGAGCCTCAAGAAGCCAGAGATGCTCATCAAACTAATCCCAGCATGGCCATGTTTAACATGATGACGAATGCTATGGATCGCGTGTCGCGAGTAATAGAACGTCAAGATACACGTGAAACAACCCACAACAACAACAACATCAGGAATGGTGGTAACAATGGAAGAAACAGCAGAATGCAGGAGTTTCTTGACTTTCACCCGTCCAAATTCTACGGGGAAGCTGATGATCAAAGGCAGAGGCTTGGTTGTCTGAGATTGAAAGGATTTTCAGGCCACTTGACTATATTGATGAAGAAAAGATTGAGTTTGCTGTGTTTCTATTGCACGGGGATACTAAGCATTGGTGGCACACTGTGGAGGCACTTTGGGAAACTGATCATACACCCCGCTCGTGGAGTAATTTCGTTAAGGCATTCAAGAAAAAATACGTACCTGCAGTTTCCAAGCAAAGGCGAATTGAAGAATTCATGCACTTGAACCAGGGTAACATGACGATGGCTTAGTATGAGGCTCGCTTTGACAGACTGTCCCGTTATGCACAATATATGGTCAGTACCCCTGAGGCGAAGATGTGGAAATTTCTGAATGGATTGAGGCCAGAAATTCAAGATCAGTTGGCTTCACATGACTTTACTACCTATTCTGTTCTCCTTGCTGCTACCTCCCGAGTTGAGAAGAGGAAACTTGATAGAGCCGGTTCAAGCCAGCCGAACAAGAAACCATATCAGCCTCCAGGACAATAGAGAAATTCCAGAGTCAGAGTCGTAGACAAGGCCAGAGCCAGAATAGACCAGTTAATAACCGCGGCCCGACTAAAGCACCATCAGCCTCATCTACCCATGGATCCACAAGTAGTTCACCTACTACTCAGACTGCCACCTGTTCTTATTGTAACAGGAAGGGCTATACCGAGGCCCAGTGTTGGAGGAAATCGGGAGGATGTGTAGGGTATGGTAGCGATCAACACCAAGTTAAGGATTGCCCTAAATGGCAAGGGAGACAAAATCAGATTAAACCAGCTGGTAGAGGCAAGACTCCAATGCCTAGAGTTTAGGCTAGAGCTTAAGCTATTGAGTACGAGGACAAAATCAGATTAAACCAGCTCGTAGAGCTCTCGGAGAGCTTTTCAACGGTATGCTGTACGCCGCGTAACTCCTTACGGATCAAAAGTTATGGGCACTGGAGCGACAGATACCTGGTCACAAGCCCCACACCCTCGATTTGTTGGCCCAACCTCTACGTGAAGAAAAGTTGTCTTGCCCAAGGTGCCGTGGGATTCGGTAATAGAAATGTGATGGATTAGGTTGTCGTCCTTTTCGCGGCTCACGACGTACGATCCGGGACGAAAAAATAATGTAAAAGAAGAAAAGTGTCCCAAAATTGATGAAAATGTTCAATTTTGGGCCCTGAAATTAGGCACAACTGAGTAGGCTAGCTGCCCCTGTCGTAGAGCTCTCAGAGAGCTTTCCAACGGTATGCTGTGTGCCGCGTAAGTCCTTACGGATCAAAAGTTAAGGGCACCAGAGTGACGAATACCTGGTCACAAGCCCCACGCCCTCTGTTTGCGGGCCCAACCTCTTCGTGAAGTGAAGTTTTCTTGCCCAAGGTGCCGTAGGATTCGGTAATAGAAATGTGATTTTTCGCGGCTCACGACGTACGATCCGGGACGGAAAAATAGCATAAAAAAGAAAAGTGTCCCGAAATTGATGAAAAAGTTTGATTTTGGGATTTGAAAAAAGGCGCAGTCGAGAAGGCTGGGTGCCCCTGTCGTAGAGCTCTCAGAGAGCTTTCCAACGGTATGTTGTACGCCGCGTAACTCCTTACGGATCAAAAGTTATGGGCACTGGAGCAACGGATACCTGGTCACAAGCCCCACGCCCTCTGTTTGCGGGCCCTGCCTCTTCATGAAGTGAAGTTGTCTAGCCCAAAGTACCGTGGGATTCAGTAATAGAAATGTGATGGATTAGGTTATCGTCCTGTTTAAGGCTCACGACGTACGATCTGGGATGAAAAAATAGCGTAAAAGAAGAAAAGTGTCCCAAAATTGATGAAAACGTTCAATTTTGGAATTTGAAAACAGGCGCAGCCGAGCAGGCTTGGTTCCCCCATCGTAGAGCTCTCAGAGAGCTTTCCAACGGTATGCTGTGCGCCACGTAACTCCTTACGGATCAAAAGTTATAGGCACCGGAGCGACGGATACCTGGTCTCAAGCCCCACTCCCTCGGTTTACGGGCCCAGCCCCTACGTGAAATGAAATTGTCATGCGTAAGGTGTCATGGGATTTTGTATTAGAAATGTGATGGATTAGGTTGTCGTCCTTTTCGCGGCTCCCGAGGTACAATCCGGGACGGAAAAACAGCGTAAAAGAAGAAAAGTATCCCGAAATTGATGAAAATGTTCAATTTTGGGCTCTGAAAATAGGCGCAACCGAGCAGGTTTGTTGCCCTCATAGTAGAGCTCTTAGAGAACTTTCCAACGGTATGCTATGCGCCGTGTAACTCTTTACAGATCAAAAGTTAAGGGCACCGAAGTGACGGATACCTGGTCCCATGCCCCACGCCCTATGTTTGCGGGCCCAGCCTCTACGTGAAGTGAAGTTTTCTTGCCCAAGGGGACGTGGGATTCAGTAATAGAAATGTGATGGATTAGGTTGTCGTCCTTTTCGCAGCTCACGACGTACGATGCGGGACGAAAAAATAGCAGAAAATAAGAAAAGTGTCACGAAATTGATAAAAATGTTCAATTTTGGGCTCTGAAAATAGGCGCAGCCGAGTAAGCTTGTTGCCCCTGTCGTAGAGCTCTCAGAGAGCTTTCCAACGGTATGTTGTACGCCGCATAACTCCTTACGGATCAAAAGTTATGGGCATTGGAGCAATGGATACCTTGTCACAAGCCCACGCCCTCGGTTTGCTGGCTCCGAAAATAGGCGCAACCGAGCAGGCTTGCTGCCTCCATCGTAGAGCTCTCGGAAAGCTTTCCAACGGTATGCAGTGCGCCGCGTAACTCCTTACGGATCAAAAGTTATGGGCACCGGAGCGACGGATACCTAATCACAAGCCCCACGCCCTCTATTTGCGGTCCCCGCCTCTTCATGAAGTGAAGTTGTCTAGCCCAAAGTACCGTGGGATTTAGTAATAGAAATGTGATGGATTAGGTTATCATCCTTTTTAAGGCTCACGACGTACGATCTGGGATTAAAAAATAGCGTAAAAGAAGAAAAGTGTCCCAAAATTGATGAAAACGTTCAATTTTGGAATTTAAAAACAGGCACAGCCGAGCAGGCTTGGTTCCCCCATCGTAGAGCTCTCAGAGAGCTTTCCAACGGTATGCTGTGCGCCACGTAACTCCTTACGGATCAAAAGTTATGGGCACCGGAGCGACGGATACCTGGTCTCAAGCCCCACGCCCTTGGTTTGCGGGCCCAGCCTCTACGTGAAGTGAAATTGTCTTGCCTAAGGTGCCATGGGATTTGGTATTAGAAATGTGATGGATTAGGTTGTCGTCCTTTTCGCGGCTCACGAGGTACGATCCGAGACGGAAAAACAGCGTAAAAGAAGAAAAGTATTTTGAAATTGATGAAAATGTTCAATTTTGGGCTCTGAAAATAGGCGCAGCCGAGCAAGTTTGTTGCCCTCATAGTAGAGCTCTCAGAAAACTTTCCAACGGTATGCTATGCGCCGTGTAACTCTTTACAGATCAAAAGTTAAGGGCATCGAAGTGACGGATACCTGGTCCCATGCCCCACGCCCTATGTTTGCTGGCCCAGCCTCTACGTGAAGTGAAGTTTTCTTGCCCAAGGGGACGTGGGATTCAGTAATAAAAATGTGATGGATTAGGTTGTCGTTTTTTTCGCAGCTCACGACGTACAATGCGGGACGAAAAAATAGCAAAAAATAAGAAAAGTGTCACGAAATTGATGAAAATGTTCAATTTTGGGCTCTGAAAATAGGCGCAGCCGAGCAAGCTTGTTGCCCCTGTCGTAGAGCTCTCAGAGAGCTTTCCAACGGTTTGTTGTGCGTCGTGTAACTCCTTACAGATCAAAGTTAAGGGCACCGGAGCGACGGATACTTGGTCACAAGCCCCACGCCCTATGTTTGCGAGCCTAGCCTCTACGTGAAGTGAAATTATTTTTCCCAAGGGGCCATGGGATTCGGTAATAGAAATGTGACGGATAAGGTTGTTGGCCAGTTCGTGGCTCATGACGTACGATCCGGGACAAAAAAATAGCATAAGAGAAGTAAAGTGTCCCAAAACTGATGAAAACGTTTGATATTGGGCTTCAAAGAGAGGGACAACCGAGCAGACTTGCTGCCCCCGTCGTAGAGCTCGCATAAAGGTTTCCAACGGTATGCTGTGCGCCGCGTAACTCCTTACGGATCAAAAGTTATAGACACCGGAGCGACGGAAACCTGGTCACAAGCCCTACGCCCTCGGTTTGTGGGCCCAGCCTCTACGTGAAGTGAAGTTGTCTTGCCCAAGGTACCGTGGGATTCAGTAATAGAAATGTGATGGATTAGATTGTCGTCCTTTTCGCAGCTCACGACGTACAATCCGGGACGAAAAAATAGCGAAAAATCAGAAAAGTGTCCCAAAACTGATGAAAACGTTCAATTTTTAGCTCTGAAAATAGGCGCACCCGAGCAGGCTTGTAGCCTCCGTTGTAGAGCTCTCACAGAGCTTTCCAACGATATACTGTGTGCCGCGTAACTCCTTACGGATCAAAAGTTAAAGGCACCGGAGCGACGGATACTTGGTCACAAGCCCCACGCCCTATGTTTGCGGGCCCAACCTCTACGTGAAGTGAAGTTGTCTTGCCCAAGGGGCCATGGGATTCGGTAATATAAATGTGATGGATTAGGTTGTCGTCCAGTTCGTGGTTCACGACGTACGATCCGGGATGAAAAAACAGCGGAGGAGAAGAAAAGTGTCCCGAAACTGATGAAAACATTCGATATTGGGCTCCAAAATAAGGAGCAGCCTACCAGGCTTGCTGCCCCCGTCGTAGAGCTCGCGGAGAACTTTCCAACGGTATGCTGTGCACCACGTAACTCCTTACGAATCAAAACTTATGGGCACCGGAGCGACGAAAACCTTGTCACAAGCCCCACGCCCTTGGTTTGCGGGCCCAGTCTCTATGTGAAGTGAAGTTGTCTTGCCCAAGGTGTCGTGTGATTCGGTAATAGAAATGTGATGGATTAGGTTGTCGTCCTTTTCGCAGCTCACGACGTACGATCTGGGACGAAAAAACAGCGAAAAATTAGAAAAGTGTCCCGAAATTGATGAAAATGTTCGATTTCCAGCTCTGAAAATAGGCGCACCCGAGCAGGCTTGTTGCCCTCGTCGTCGAGCTTTCCAACAGTATGCTGTGTGCCGCGTAAGTCCTTACGGATCAAAAGTTAAGGGCACCAGAACGACGGATACCTGGTCAAAAGCCCCACGCCCTATGTTTGCGGGCCTAGCCTCTACGTGAAGTGAAGTTGTTTTTGCCCAAGGGGCCATGGGATTTGGTAATAGAAATGTGATGGATTAGGTTGTCATCCTGTTCGCGGCTCACGACGTACGATCTGGGATGAAAAAATAGCTGAAGAGAAGAAAAGTGTCCCGAAACTGATAAAAACGTTCGATATTGGGCTCCTAAAAGAGGAACAGCCGAGCAGGCTTGCTGCCCCCTTCGTAGAGCTCGCGGAGAGCTTGCCAACGGTATGCTGTGCGCCGCGTAACTCCTTACGGATCAAAAGTTATGGGCACCGGAGCGACAGAAACCTGGTTACAAGCCCCATGCCCTCGGTTTATAGGCCCAGCCTCTACGTGAAGTGAAGTTGTCTTGCCCAAGGAGCCGTGGGATTCGGTAATAGAAATGTGATCAATTAGGTTGTCGTCCTTGTCGCAGCTCACGACGTACAATCCGGGATGAAAAAATAGCGGAAAAAAAGAATAGTGTCCCGAAATTGGTGAAAACGTCTGATTTTTAGCTCTGAAAATAGGCGCACCCGAGCAGGCTTGTTGTCCTCGTCGTAGAGCTCTCAGAAAGCTTTCCAACAATATGTTGTGTGCCGCGTAACTCCTTACGGATCAAAAGTTAAGGGCACCGGAGCGACGGATACCTAGTCACAAGCCCTACGCCCTATGTTTGCGGGCCCAGCCTTTACATGAAGTGAAGTTTTCTTGCCTAAGGGGCCGTGGGATTCGGTAATAGAAATGTGATGGATTAGGTTGTTGTCCCTTCGCGGCTCACGACGTATGATTCGGGATGAAAAAACAGCGGAAAGGAAGAAAAGTGTCTCGAAACTGATGAAAAGGTTCGATATTGGGCTCCGAAAACAGGTGCAGCTAAGCAAGCTTGCTTCCTTCGTTGTAGAGCTCTTGGAGAGCTTTCCAACGGTATGCTGTGCGCCGCGTAACTCCTTACGAATCAAAAGTTATGGGCACCGGAGCGACGGAGACCTGGTCACAAGCCGCACGCCATCGATTTGCGGGCCCAGCCTCTACGTGAACTGAAGTTGTCTTGCCCAAGGTGCCATGGGATTCGGTAATAGAAATGTGATGGATTAGGTTGTCGTCCTTTTCGCGGCTCACGACGTACGATCCGGGACGGAAAATCATCGGAAAAGAAGAAAAGTGTACCAAAACTAATGAAAACGTTCGATTTTGGGCTCCAAAAGCAGGCGCAGCCGAGCAGGCTTGTTGCCCTTGTCGTAGAGGTCTCAGATAGCTTTCCAACGGAATGCTATGCGCCGCGTAACTCCTTACGGATCAAAAGTTAAGGGCACCGGAGCGACGGATACCTGGTCACAAGCCCCACGCCCTCTGTTTGCAAGCCCAGCCTCTTCGTGAAGTGAAATTGTCTAGCCCAAGGTACCATTGGATTCGGTAATAGAAATGAGATGGATTAGGTTGTCGTCCTTTTCGCGGCTCACGATATACGATCCGAGACGGAAAAACAACGCAAAAGAAGAAAAGTGTCCCGAAACTGATGAAAATGTTCAATTTTGGGCTCCAAAAATAGGCGCAGCCACGCAGGTTTACTACCCCTGTCGTAGAGCTCTCAGATAGCTTTCCAACGGTATGCTGTGCGCCACGTAACTCCTTACGGATGTTATGGGCACTGGAACAACGGATACCTGGTCACAAGCCCCACGCCCTCTGTTTGCGGGCCCACATTATTCGTGAAGTGAAGTTGTCTTGCCCAAGGTACCGTGGGATTCGGTAATAGAAATGTGATGGATTATGTTGTCGTCATTTTCGCGGCTTACGACGTACAATCCGAGACGGAAAAACAGAGTAAAAGAAGAAAAATATCTCGAAATTGATGAAAATGTTCAATTTTGGGCTTTGAAAATAGGCGCAGTAGAGCAGGCTTGTGGCCCCGTCGTAGAGCTCTCGGAGAGCTTTCCAACGGTATGTTGTGCGCCGCGTAACTCCTTACGGATCAAAAGTTATGGGCACCGAAGCGACGGATACCTGGTCACAAGCCCCACGCCCTCGATTTGCAAGCCCAGCCTCTACGTGAAGTGAAGTTGTTTTGCCCAAGGTGCTGTGGGATTCGGTAATAGAAATGTGATGGATTAGGTTGTCGTCCTTTTCACGGCTCACAACGTACGATCCGATACGAAAAAACAGCGCAAAAGAAGAAAAGTATCCCGAAACTGATGAAAACGTTCGATTTTGGGCTTCGAAAACAGGAGCAGCTATCACGCCCCCAACCCGACCTATGGAGGTTAGACTAGGGTGTGTTCTAATCATTCACGTTCTTTTACGACTATAACCGATTAACGAAGATTAAGCTTATCCGTTATACTAGAACTCCAAAAATTCTCCGGAAAACCGACGGCATAACGATTGTAATTGGGCTCCTTAGTTTGACCTGATTTTTTAAACGCCTCGAAATCTTCAATCTCAAATTCAATTCCAACTAAGGTTACTATTTATCACCAATTGATATGTCTACTATTTATCTCAAGTCTCGTTTGATTAACATCTAGCATGGCAACTATGTCCTGTTTATTTGTTAATTCCTGTTATACGAGTGTCTGTTATCCTTTAGCCTACAAATGAGTACCTACTTAAGATTGGATAGATTCATTTTACTTGGCTTTCTGGCTAATATTTCATAAGCTTGTAGTAGCTACTAATCAAAGTAGTGATAGCAAAACGACCAAAAGAGTGTTTGTCTAGTTATGATCAGTACAAACCAAAATTAGACCCCAAATTACAATGGGGGTCATTTACAATAACAACGACAAACAACATGAGAGATAATCTTCAAAACAAACATATCATTCGCAAAATAGCCACAGTCAAGTAAGGCACGTAGGGCAAGCAATCACTCCAAGGAGTCATCAATAGGCACATTATTCTCGGGTACCTGTTCCTGATCTTCTTCACCTGTGATGATAAAAGAGGGTGAGTCCTTATGAACTCAGCGAGGGGGAACGAGAAATATGTTTTGAAACTCTTTTTCGGTTGAACTTATGAAAACCCCTTTATTGAAAACATGTCACGCATTACAAGTAATAATATACACAAGGTATAAGAATTAAATAGAACAACAAATACAATTACCAATCATTTCAAGGATACAGTAGGCATTTGCTCTCAATATCAATTTCGATAACGATTGTTGTGGCCGGCTTCAATAATCCACTTATCGTTCCCAATGGGGTGTACTCCGGTTGTACCCCGAAAACCTACGACCTAACTCTTCGAGGGTGGAATGCCAAGTGAGAGAGGGAATTGGACCATGGTAGTCACGGGAGCACCGGCAAGCCCTATGCCCCCCGGCGTTCGTGAAACGTTACCATGCCACAATGAAAGGTTGCAACCTTGTATACAATGAACATTTATACCATTTAACGATTCACATTAGGAGAACAACAAAGTAGGTTGCCTCCGAGCAATTTCAAGATCACATATTGCCAAGTAAACGAATGAGGCACGCTTAACATGAATTTTCACTTTGTAAAACATGTAGAGTCATATGAACATTAAACGGGCAGCCCAGTGACACATATAAATCAAGTCATATAACTCATTTCGGGGTTCACGTATCAAGTATTAACATTATACAAGCATGCAACGACATTTATACGAGACCGGATGCAAGAATAGCTCACTTAGCAACATGCAATCATCGGAAATCACATTTAGAGCTATAGGGACAACTACGGGCAACCTATTAACCACACAATTTGACATATTTAACCAATAGGCCATCTCTTAACAAAAGCCATAAGCGTTAGGGTCTCAATTCCGTGCTTAAACGTGCGATTAAGCATGCCATTCATCGATTAATGATCCCAAACCATACATCATTCACATTAAGCAACTTCAACCAACCACAACAGTCCACACAACATCTAAGTGCCACAATTCCAAGCATTCAATACCCCAAGCAAGGTCACAACATGATTCTAAGCACATCACTAAACAAAAACCTCACTGCAATGGTCTGTTTTTCCACAATCATTTAGACAAGCAAACAATATCCAATTCTGGTGAAAAAAATGTCAAATTAAATCTTAATAAGTGATTTAAATCCAGAAACAAACCTCACCTCATTTGGAGTTCGGGCTTAGGAGTTATGACCAAAACCGTGAGACTACGCAAAACTGTTCAGTTTTAGACATATTACGATTTTTGCGAATTTGAGGGTATTAGAATCCGAATTGGCTTTAGTCTATTTCTGGACAAAATGTCCAGAACCGAAAAATCTCGCAACATACCAATTTTCATGCAATTTAACCAACATTTACTAGGTCAAAAATGCTTCGCTCTACCAAGCCAGTAATCTGCCAGAAGCCTATTTCATATTCCCAGATTTTTCAGATTTAGACACCTCACGATGTTTGACCATTTTGAAGGCCTTAAAGTCAGAACTGGCCTTGGCCTATTTCTACAAACAATGCTCATAACTGGCAAAACTAGTCACCTACCAATTTTCACGCATTTTCAACATCATTTACTAGTCCAAATGTACTTCGCTCTACCAAGTCAGAAATCTGCCAACTACTCGATTCTTTCCTATCTTCAAGTTCTGGTCATATAAGCTCATATACACACACATACAACAACTACAGAGGTAAATATAGTCATATGAAGGCATGCATGTGATTTTTGAAAGCTTTTTAAAAGAGATTAACCCTCACCTTAGCCTATTGATGATAAATGATGTTCAAAATTCTTGAAGATGCACCAAAAGGTCTTCTCTCCTTGTTTGGCCGAGAGAGATTGCTTGATTTCCTTAATTCCTAGCTGAGTTATCATGTTCTTAGTATGTGCATGTGGTTAGAACAACATGGAGATGAAAGAAAAGGTATCAAACATACCTAGGGCCGAAATGAAGGGTTTTTGTGTGCTTGCATGTGTTTCTTCCTTCTTGCTTGCTTGGTCGAGCTTCCTAGAGTCCTTGAGTGCCTAGGTGAACCTTAGGAGATGAGCTTAAGCAATGGAGAGTCATGAAGCAACCATGGCCGAGAGGGTGAGAGAAGATGAGAGAATGAGAGCTTGAGAGAGAGAAATGAAGTGTTTGTGCATATGGTCGGCCTTAAGCTTCTACAAATCTGATTTGGTATCATTTTTTTGAGCATTTTGAATTGTCTTTAGCATGGCATTTGAGTGGGCTGAGAATGAGAGGCATTGTGTAGGTTGTTAGGCCATTTTTTTAATGCATTGTGTCATAGAATGTCTAGGTTTGATTTTGAATTTGCAAAGCATGCACAATGTCTTCACATGGTCGGCCAAAGCTTGTGAAAATTCTGAATTTTTGGTCTTGGTTAAGGCTTATTTTATTGTAGGTTAGATATATTTAATTGTAGGTGCTTGGAATTTGCAAAAGAATAAAGAATAAAGAATAAAGAATAAGAATGTTTAGCTTTTGGTGAAATTTTGTCTTCTAGTGCATTGACTTAGAATTAAAATAAGAGTTAGTGGAGTTGTAGGATTAAATAATAATCTAGTGCTTCGTGTAAGATGCTTTCTTGATTAGCATGCGGGCACGCTTACCTAGGTCTAGGACACGCACTACTAGGTAAGACACGAACTACGAGACAAATGCATGTATTCCAAGTAAATGCACGTACTTCTAAACGAATGCACGTAATTCGATGCAAGGCACATAAAATGAGACTTAACTCTTAAACCTAGGTCAAGGCACACAATTCTAGTTTAGGGCACATGAAACGTGGTATTGCACACAAATCGAGGCCGAGCCTCACATCCTCCCCTCCTTAAAAGTATTTCGTCCCGAAATTCAGTATTACCTTTGAAATAATGTCGGATACTATTGCTGCATCTGGTCTCGTCTTTCCCACGTTGCTTCTTCAACTCCTTGGTGATCCACAACACTTTCACCATCGGTATTGACTTGTTGTGCAATTCTCGATATTGTTCGTCTAGAATTCAGATAGGCTTTTCTTCATAAGACAAGTTCTCTCGAAGCTGCAACGGCTCTGACTTCAAGATATGTGATAGATCAGGGTGATACTTCCATAGCATTGAAACATGAAAGACATCATGAATATTGGAGAGGTTTTGGGGTAGTTCCAGGCGATACGCCAATTTGCCAACCTTTTTAACTATTTCAAATGGTCCCACAAACCTTGGGCTCAATTTTCCACCCTTACCATGTTTAATCAATCCCCTCCGAGGTGATAATTTCAAAAATACCTTGTCGCCGATCTCAAATTCCAAATTTCGTCTCCGTCGGTCTGCATAACTTTTCTACCTACTTTGGGCGATAAGCATCCGTTTCCAGATGAGATGGACATTTTCTACAGTCTTCATAAGTTCAGGTAGAAGGGTCGGGTCAAAAGTCTTCGTCTCACCTACTTCATCCCAGTATATTGGGGATCGATACTTGCGCCCATACAATGCCTCAAATGGGGCCATCCCGATAGTGGCCTGATAGCTGTTATTATAAGCGAACTCTGCTAGGGGAAGATATTTCTCCCAACTTTTTCCAAAGTCTAGAATACACGCCCTCAGCATATCCTCCAAGATTTGAATAGTTCTCTCAGATTGTCCATCCGTCTGAGGGTGATAAGCCGTGCTGAAACTCAACTTCGTTCCCAATGCTTCTTGCAATCTCTTCCAAAATCGGGAAGTAAAATGAGGATCCCTATCCGACACAATACTTACAGGCATCCCATGTAACCTTACAATATCCACCACATACATATCTCCCAGTTTCTCAAGATTATCCTCCTTGTTCATCGGTAAGAAGTGTGCTGACTTAGTCAATCTATCCACTATGACCCAAACGGCGTCATGACCCTTTTGTGATCTGGGCAGGTCCATGACAAAGTCCATAGTTATATGTTCCCATTTCTATCAGAGAATTTTCAACGGTTGTAGTAAACCTGCCGGTCGTTGATGTTCCGCTTTGACTCTCTGACAAGTTAAACACCGTGCCACAAACTCCGCAATCTCACTCTTCATGTTATTCCACCAATAGTGTTGCGAGGCCTGACCTCGATTTGCGTGCGATACCTCATTTCATGTGCCCTAACCTAGATTTGCGTGCCTTGACCTAAGTTTAATAATTGTGTTTCGTTTTGTGTGCCTTGCATTGAATTACGTGCATTCATTTAGGGTTACGTGCATTTATTTAGAAAATGTGCATTCATCTCGTAGTTCGTGTCTTATCTCGTAGTGCGTGCCATAACCTAGGAAAGCGTGCCTACACGTTAATCAAGAAAGCATCTTACACGAAGCACTAGAGTATCAATTAATCCTACAAACTCCACTAACTAATATTAAAATGCTAAGTCAATGCACTAGAAGGCGAAATTGCACCAAAAGCTAGATATTCTTTATTCTTTATTCTTTGCATATCCCAAACACACAATAAAATAAGCCTTGAACAAGACAAAAAATTCATATTTTTCAAGCATTGGCCGACCACCTTGTGAGCATTTGTGCTTGCTTGCATAATTCAAAATTAAATCTAGACAATCCTATGACAATCTATGACACAATGCATAAAAAAATTTAGCTCAAAACTCCACCCAAAGCCTCCAAATACACAAGCTCCTTGCCTATGCTAGACATTTCAAATGATGCTTCTTGAAGACACAAAATCAGATTTTTGCAAGCCCTAGGCCGACAAGCACCTTTGCCCAACAAAGCTTTTCATTTTCTTTCATGTTCCTTCATTTCCTCTCATTCCTCTCTCATTTCTTCTCTCTCTCTCTCTGCCTTGGCTGAGTTTCTACACTCCATAGCTTATCTTCATCAGTCCATGGTTCATCAAGGCATGCAAGAAGCTAGGGAGCTCGACTAAGCAAGCTAGGTTGCAAGAAACTCACATGCAAGCTTATTGAACATCCATTTCGGCTTAGGTGAGTTTGCTAGCTTCCATTTCATTTCTTCTTGTTCTAACCACTTGCACCTACTAAGAACTTGGTTTCTAAGCTAGGAAAATTGAGAAAATTGAGTGGTGTCTCAGCTAAGCAAGGAAAAGAATCAATCTTGTGCAACCATCAAGAGTCTTGTGCATCTTCTTGTTGTTTTGCTAAGGTGAGGGCTAAAACTTCTTGAAAATCTTTCAAAAAACCACGTGCATGCCCTTAAATGTCTATCTTTACTTCTGTACTTGAGATATATGTGTGTTCATGAGCTTTTATAAACATGCATGGCAAGATTTTTGGCTAGAATGTGATGATAGATGAAATCGTGTATGTGACAGCTCTCTATCTTGTTGTTGCGAGGTGATTTTGGCTAGGTAAATGATGTTGAAAATGCGTGAAAATTGGTAGGTAACTATTTTTTCCAGTTATAAACATTTTTCACAGAAATAGGCCAAAGCTAATGTTGGCTCTAAGGTCCTCAAAATGGAAAATCATTAAAATGTGTCAAAATCTGGAAAGTCTGGAAAAATGAAGCAGGTTTTGGCAGATTCACTGACCTTGTAGAACGAACCAGTTTTGACTTAGTAAATGACATCCTAAATACATGAAATTTGGCTTACTGCTATATTTTTCAGTTATGGACATTTTTGTCAGAAATGGACTAAGGCTAAATCTGACCCTAAGGCCCTCAAAAACGACAAGTATTGAAATGTGTGCAAATCTGGACAGTTTTGTGTAGTCTCACTGTTTTGGCTATAACTATTGAACCCGAACTCCAAATGATGCGAGGTTTGTTTCTGAATTTAGTTCACTCCTTAAGCTTTAATTTGAAATCTTATTCACTGGAATTGGATATTGTTTGCTTGTCTTAATGATTGTGAGAAAACAGTCCATTGCAGTGAGGGTTTCACTTAGTGATATGCTTAGAAAAATTATTGTAGCTTCTCTTGTTGTATTAAATGCTTGGGATTGTGGCATTGGGATGTTGTGTGGACTGTTTTGAATACTTGAGGGTGTTTGAATTAATCGATGCATGGCTTGAGTTTGATTTTGAGATGACTTGGGGCTTAATCGCACGGGTAAGCACGAATTGGAACCCTAGTAACTAGGTGAATTTGCTAAGTGTTGATCCTTTGGATGTTGTGTTTGATTATGTGTTTAGTAGGCTGCCCATAGTTTCCCTTGTAGCCCTAAATATGATTTCGATAATTACATGTTGACAAGTAGGCCTTCTTGCACCCGGTTCCACGTAGACGTCATTGCATGTTGAATAATCTTTTTATTTGATTACGTGAACTTTGAAATGAGTTATATGACTTGATTTACGTGCGTTACATGGCTGCCCGTTTAATACTCATACAACTCCATGTGCTTTTAAGTGAAATTGCCTGTCATATCGTGCCTCGCTTGTTTAATTGTCAATGTGCAATCTTATGACTGTTCGGAGGCAACCTACTTTGTTGACCTCCAAATGTGATATATTAAATGTCATAAATGTGCATTGCATACAAGGTTGCAACCTTTCATTCTGGCGTGGTAGCGTTCACGCACACCGGGCGGCATCGGGCTTGCCGGTGCAAGAACAGGTACCCGAGGACAACGTGCCTAACGATAACTCCTTGGAATGAATGCTTGCTCTACGTGCCTTACATGACTATGGCCATTTTGTGAACAATATGTTGTTTGAAGACTATTTCTTTTATGTTGCTTGTTGATGTAATGTAAAAGACCCCCGTTGTAATTTGGGGTCTAATTTTGGCTTGTACTAATAATAACTAGATAGACACTACTATGGTCGTTTTGCAATCGTTACTGGCTAGTATTTATCATAGGATTATGAAGTATTAGGTAAGGATTAAGTAAAATGAACCTATCCAATCTTAAGCAGGTACTCATTGTTAAGCTAAGATCAACAGGTACTTTTGTAACGAGGATTAACAAACAAACAAGACATAGTATCATGCTAGGTTATTAATCGAACGAGACTTCGAGTTAACCAGTAGGCATTTCAATTGATGGTAAATAGTAATCTTAGTTGGAAATGAAATTGAAATTGGAAAATTTGAGGTGTTTAGAGAATTAAGTCAAACTGAAGAGCCCAATTACAACCGTTATACTACCGGTTTTCCAGAAAATTATGGAGTTTAGGCTAAAACGTTAAGTGTTAAATTTTCATGAACGATTAAATACGAGATATGAATTGAATGTTTAGATCACACCCTAGTCTAACCTTTATAGGCCGGGTTGGGGCTTGACAGTGTTGCTTCAAATCCCGGTACATCTTTGTTCTGCCGGGGTGAATAGTGTATCTTGAATTATAGGCTTCTTCGAGAATCTTCTTTTTCAACTCTGGATTATTAGGAACACAAATTCGATTCCTGAACCTCCAAATACCATCATTATGAAACTTGAAATCTGTGTTACCTTCCTTAATCTTTTGAAATTGTTGATCTTTCTGTTGGGCCTCTCGTAACTCAGACAACAAGGTCGACTGAACTTGTGTAGTGGCAAATAGCAACCCTTTCTGAGTTAATTGCGGTTTCCACATAAATGCTTCTTCGAACATTTCCCACACCTTAACCTCGACTCTGGCCTTGCTCGCCTTTCGGCTTAAGGAATTTGCCACTACATTCGCTTTACCGGGCACATAATTGATTGTGTAGTTATAATCATCCAAAAGTTCCATCCACCATCTTTGCCTCATGTTCAACTCTTTTTGTGAGAACAAGTACTTCAAGCTCTTGTGATCCATAAACACTTCAAACTTGTTACCCCACAAATAGTGCCTCCACTGAGTGCAAACACAATAGTCACTAACTCCAAATCATGCGTCGGATAATTCAATTCATACGGCTTCAGTTTCCTAGAGGCATATGCAATCACTCTACCATTCTACATCACTACACAACCCAGTCCTTCTTTCGAAGCATCGCTATAGATTACAAAGCCTTGACTCCCTTCAGGCAATGCAAGAACAGGTGCGGTTGTCAATCTTTTCTTCAATTCTTGAAAGCTGTTCTCGCACTTGTCATCGTACAGGAACTTAGTTTTCTTTTGAGTGAGCTTTGTAAGCAGTCCTGCAATCTTTGAGAAATCCTTCACGAATCTCTGATAATAGCCGGCTAAACCAAGAAAACTCCGAACCTCCGTAACATTTTCCAGCTTCTTCCAAGACATCACTGCTTCTATCTTTGTTGGGTCCACCGCTATTCCCTCTTGGGATATGATGTGCCCCAAGAATGCAATCTGTCGTAACCAAAATTCGCATTTACTAAACTTTGCATACAATTGATGCTCTCGAAGTTTCTGCAACACCAATCGCAGATATTGTTCATGCTCAGCCTCGGATTTCGAGTATACCAAAATATCATCAAAAAAGATCACCACAAATTGGTCCAAGTAGGGTTGAAACACCCTGTGCATCAAGTCCATAAAAGCTGCAGGGACATTAGTTAGCCCAAATGGCATCACCATAAATTCATAATGCCCATATCTCGTCCTGAAATCCGATTTAGGTACATCGTACTTTTTGATCTGCAACTGATAATACCCTTGTCTCAAGTTGAGTTTTGAATACACTTTAGCTCCTTGAAGTTGATCAAACAACTCGTCGATCAGTGGAAATGGGTATTTATTCTTGACGGTTACTTGGTTCAATCCTCTGTAATCAATGCATAGCCTCAACGTTCCGTCTTTCTTCTTTACAAATAGGACTGGTGCACCCCACGAAGAAGAACTCGGTTGAACAAACCCGTTCTTCAACAATCCTTGCAATTGGTCCTTCAATTCTTGTAGTTCGGCTGGTGCCATACGATAGGGAGCTTTAGATATTGGCTGGGTGCCAGGCAATAATTCTATTACGAACTCGATCTCCCGATCCGGAGGCAAACCCGACAATTCTTTTGGAAACACATCGGCATATTCTTTAATCACTGGCATCTCCTCCAACTTAGCTTTGTCCGATGGCTTATTGATGAGGTAAGCTAAGTATCCACTACACCCTTTTCTCAAGGACTTCACTGCTTTCGTAGATGAAATGATGGAACTCCCGGTGAAGTCTCTACGAGCCATTACCTCCAATGTTGGTTGACCAGGTATCTAGAATGTTACAATCTTCATCCAGCAATCTAGTTGGGCATGATGCTTTGCCAACCAGTCCATCCCTAAGATGACTTCATAGTCTCGAAAGGGTAACACTATAAGATTGGCTGAGAATTCCCTATCCTTAATTTGGATTTTACATGCTTTACAAGCTGAGCTAGTAACAAGTTTAGAACCCATCGGAGTACCAACTTCTACTTCGTAAGACAAACACTCAACTTGTAATTTCACACGTTACACACATAAGGGAATAATAAAGGAATGAGTAGCACCTGGATCAATTAACACCCTAACAGGTTGATTCAGTATCAAGAATGTACCTTCAACAACAGTAGTCTCCTTAGGGAGCTCCTCGCATTCAATAGCATAAGCTCGGGCCTGAACTCTAGGAACTGAAGTCTTGCCTCAACCAGCTGGTTTAATCTGATTTTGTCCCTCTTGCCATCTAGGGCAATCCTTAACCTGGTGTTGATCGCTGCCATACCCTACACATCGTCCCGATTTCCTCCAACACTGGGCCTCGTATGACCCTTCCTATTATAATAGGAACAGGTGACAGTCTGAGTAGCAGGTGAACTACCTATGGATCCACGGGTGGAAGAGGCTGATGGTACTTTAGTCGGGCCACGGTTATTAACTAGTCTATTCTGGCTCTGGCCCTGACTACAACTTTGACTATATAATTTTCTCTGTTGCCCTTGAGGCTGGTAAGGTTTCTTGTTCAGCTGACTTGAACATGCTCTATCAAGTTTCCTCTTCTCAACTCGGGAGGCAGCAGTAAGGAGAGCAAAATAGGTAGTAAAGTCATGTGAAGCCAACTGATCCTGAATTTTTGGCCTCAATCCATTCATGAATTTCCACATCTTCACCTCAGGGGTACTGACCATGTATTGTGCATAACGGGACAGTCTATCAAAGCGAGCCTCATACTGAGCCACCGTCATGTTACCCTGGTTCAAGTGCATGAATTCTTCAACTCGCCTCTGCCTAGAAACTGCAGGTACGTATTTCTCTTTGAATGCCTTAACGAAATTACTCCACAAGCGGGGTGTAAGATCAGTTTCCCAAAGTGCCTCCATAGTGTGCCACCAATGCTCAGCATCCCCGTGCAATAGAAACACAGTAAACTCGATATTTTCTTCATCAGTATAGCCAAGTGGCCTGAAAATCCTTTCAATCTCAGACAACCAAGCCTCTGCCTTTTCATCATTAGCTTTCCCGAAGAATTTGGACGGGTGAAAATCAAGGAACTCCTGCATTCTGCTGTTTCTCCCATTGTTACCCCCAATCTTGTTGTTGTTGTTGTGGGTTGCTTCACGTGCATCTTGATGTTCCATTACTCACGACACGCGATCCATAGCATTCGCCATCATGTTAAACATGGCCATGCCATGATTAGTTTGATGAGCATCTCCGGCTTCTTGAGACTCATCGCTCCTATTGGTATTACAGGTACTAGGGCCAGCCATCTTAGGCATAGATTATGATGCACAATTTATTTGAATATGACAAGACAAGAATTTAATGTATAAGGTATACAACATACAATTTCACATAGACATACAATTCTCAAAACAGTTAAGACATGTTAATCAAATAAGCATATAGAAACAAAGAAGGCACATTTAACACTGGCACGTACTAACACATATAAACAAATCATCAAAATTATCTTAGGGCTTCTACCCAAAGTCTGAGAGTTAAACCCGGCTTAAGCAATCTAAGCTCTGATACCATTAATATAAGGTGTCACGCCCCTAACCCGACCTATGGAGGTTAGACTAGGGTGTGATCTAATCATTTACGTTCTTTTACGACTATAACCGAATAATGAAGATTAAGCTTATCCGTTAGACTAGAACTTCAAAAATTCTCCAGAAAACCGGTAGTATAACGGCTGTAATTGGGCTCATTAGTTTGACTTGATTTTCTAAACGCCTCGAAATCTTCAATCTCAAATTCGATTCCAACTAAGGTTACTATTTATCACCAATTGATATGTCTACTATTTATCTCAAGTCTGGTTTGATTAACACCTAGAATGGCAACTATGTCCTGTTTATTTGTTAATTCCTGTTATACAAGTGTCTGTTATCCTTTAGCCTACAAATGAGTACCTCCTTAAGATTGGATAGATTCATTTTACTTGGCTTTCTGCCTAGTACTTCATAAGCCTGTAGTAGCTACTAATCAAAGTGGTGATAGCAAAACGACCAAAAGAGTGTCTGTCTAGTTATGATCAGTACAAACCAAAATTAGACCCCAAATTACAATGGGGGCCATTTACAATAACAACAAAAAACAACATAAGAGATCATCTTCAAAACAAACATATCGTTCGCAAAATAGCCACAGTAAAGTAAGGCACGTAGGTCAGGTAATCACTCCAAGGAGTCATCAATAGGCATGTTATCCTCGGGTACCTGTTCCTAATCTTCTTCACTTGTGACGATAAAAGAGGGTGAGTCTTTATGAACTCAGCGAGGGGGAACGAGAAATATGTTTTGAAACTCTTTTCCGGTTGAACTTATGAAAACCTGCTTATTGAAAACATGTAATGCATTACAATTAATAAGATACACAAGGTATAAGAATTAAATGGAACAACAAATACAATTACCAATCATTTCAAGGATACGGTGAGCATTTGCTCTCAATATCAATTTCGATAACGATTGTTGCGGTCGGCTTCAATAATCCACTTATCGCTCCTAATTGGGTTTACTCCGGTTGTACCCTGAAAACCTACGACCCAACTGTCCGAAGGTGGAATGCCAAGCGAGAGAAGGAATTGGATCATGGTAGTCACGGGAGCACCGGTAAGCCCTATGCCGCCCGGCGTTCATGAAACGCTACCATGCCACAATGAAAGGTTGCAACCTTGTATACAATGAACATTTATACCATTTAACGATTCACATTAGGAAGACAACAAAGTAGGTTACCTCCGAGCAATTTCAAGATCACATATTGCCAAGTAAACGAATGAGGCACGCTTAACATGAATTTTCACTTTGTAAAACATGTAGAGTCATATGAACATTAAACGGGCAGCCCAGTGACACATATAAATCAAGTCATAACTCATTTTGGGGTTCACGTATCAAGTATTAACATTATACAAGCATGCAACGACATTTATACGAGACCGGATGCAAGAATAGCTCACTTAGCAACATGCAATCATCGAAAATCACATTTAGAGCTATAGGGACAACTACGGGTAGCCTATTAACCACACAATTTGACACATTTAACCAATAGGCCATCTCTTAACAAAAGCCATAAGCGTTAGAGTCTCAATTCCGTGCTTAAACGTGCGATTAAGCATGCCATTCATCAATTAATGATCCCAAACCATACATCATTCACATTAAGCAACTTCAACCAACCACAACAGTCCACACAACATCCAAGTGCCATAATTCCAAGCATTCAATACCCCAAGCAAGGTCTCAACATGATTCTAAGCACATCACTAAACAAAAACCTCACTGCAATGGTTTGTTTTCCCACAATCAGTTAGAAAAGAAAACAATCTCCAATTCTAGTGAAAAAATGTCAAATTAAAGCTTAATGAGTGATTTAAATCCAGAAACAAACCTCACCTCATTTGGAGTTCGGGCTTAGGAGTTATGACCAAAACCATGAGACTACGCAAAACTGTCCAGTTTTAAACACATTACGATTGTTTCCAATTTTGAGGGTCTTAGAATCTGAATTGGCTTTAGGCTATTTCTAGAAAAAAATGTCCAGAACTGCAAAATCTAGCAACCTACCAATTTTCATACAATATCACCAACATTTAATTCGTCAAAAATGCTTCGCTCTACAGAGCCAGTCATCTGCCAAAAGACTATTTCATATTCCCAGATTTTTCAGATTTAGACACCTCACGATGTTTGACCATTTTGAAGGCCTTAGAGTCAGAATTGGCCTTGGCCTATTTCAACGAACAATGCTCAGAACTGGAAAAAATAGTCACCTACCAATTTTCACACATTTTAAACATCATTTACTAGTCAAAATGCAATTCTCTCTACCAAGTCAAAAATCTGCCAACTACGCGATTCTTGCCTATCTTCAGGTTCTGGCCAAATATCTTGCCATGCATGGTCATATAAGCTCATATTCATACATATACAACAACTACAGAGGTAAATATAGTCATATGAAGGCATGCATGTGATTTTTGAAAGCTTTTTAAAAGAGATTAACCCTCACCTTAGCCTATTGATGATAAATGATGCTCAAAATTCTTGAAGATGCACAAAAAGGTCTTCTCTCCTTGCTTGGTCGAGAGAGCTTGCTTGATTTCCTTAATTCCTAGCTAAGTTATCATGTTCTTAGTATGTGCATGTGGTTAGAACAAAAGGGAGATGAAAGAAAAGCTATCAAACATACTTAGGGCCGAAATGAAGGGTTTTTGTGTGCTTGCATGCATTTCTTGCTTCTTGCTTGCTTGGTCGAGCTTCCTAGAGTCCTTTCGTGCCTAGGTAAACCTTAGGAGATGAGCTTAAGCTATGGAGAGTCATGAAGCAACCATGGCCAAGAGGGTGATAGAAGATGAGAGAATGAGAGCTTGAGAGAGAGAAATGAAGTGTTTGTGCATATGGTCTGTGACGCCCGGGTTTTAGCCATGCATTTAATTACTGTTGCATCCCTTGTTTGCGCATTTACTTCTATGCCTTATTAACTGACTTTGTGACTACTATTCACTCCATTTTTAAACTACTTTCTATTAGTTAATTAGCATTTTTATTAAATCATATTAATTGTAAAAGTAGTGGTGAAAATGCGCATTTGAGCTTAAGGCGTTAGGAAGGCTCGTTTAGAAAATGACTTTAGTAGTTGAATGAATAGTGTTACGTAACTAACTTAGGTAATTAATTAGCTAGCATATATTTTACCATCTAAGCTCGTTTTAAAGCTCACTACGCACATTTTATTAGATCACTTAAACACCCAAAGGACCCCACCTCAACTTAACCCCTTTATATTAACACTTAAGCTCATAAAATGCAAAAGAAAAAAAAAATAAAAAGCTGAAAACAGGGGCAGGAACCCGACAGCAGCTAGGGAGAAAAAGGAAGAAATTTTGCTCACCAAGCCTCCAAACCAAGCCTCTCCAAGCCTTGAGCAACTAGTGTAGGGTGTTTGCAAGGTTCCTAGGTGCTCCTACGCGTAGTGGTGAGGGATTTCACGACTTGTTTTTGCATTTTTAGATAATTGCTCATTTATTGATTTGTTGAAAATATGATTATATGCTATTGTAATTGTTATCTATGCTAATATACTATCTATATGAATGCTAGAGAACACTTTTGAACCGTCGTTTCGCAATTTAAACGGTTAGAATCGTTAGTTTGATTTTTAGGGTGAATAGTGACGTTTTTCTAGGGTTTTGTGGAATTGCTCGAATTGGCTTGAATTAATGCTTCTAATTGATGCCTTAGGTGCTAGTGAAGATAATTAAATAGCCCCGTACACTTGCATTGCCCTTAAATCGCCTAAAAATGGAAAATAGCCGACTTTAAGTTGGGGCTTTCGGGGTTAATGCGATTCCGGGTGGATTCGGGCTTCAATTCTAGTATCCTTAGGCTACCTAGGTGCTATAGATGCCTTGATATCCCTTGTTTGAAGCCCGGACAATGTAGGTATAGTTTAAAGCCAAAAGAGGGAAATTGGGGCTTTCGAGGTAAACGCGTGCATTTGATGGAGTTCGAGGGTTGAGAGGATACCTCGAGGGTTAGTTAGAAGGTTGGGAGAGTTTACTTTGAAAATGAAATCATTAACTTTGGTTTAGAAGAGAAAAAGTACGAAAAACAAAAGGGTTTAGGTGTACTTTAAGTTGTCTCACACTTCTAAACCCATGTCAGGACTTCTTAAGTGTTTATATGTGATTTTAACTTGATTTGGAGCTTTTGGAATGATTCTATGCTTATTTGGTATAAGTTCATTTGTAAACTGCTTATTAGCTTCTATCTTTGCTTCTATACTAATTGCAACGAGGTCAACCTACTTTGTTGATCCTCATATGTGTTAATGCTTATATTATTGTTATTAACTTGCCATCGTTGAGTGCATTGCATAGTGGTTGCGCAACCATAGTGTCGGGGCGGATGTGTTGAATATCGGCTGGGCGGCAGAGGGCTTGCCGGTGGATATTCAAACTCCGTGCCCTATTCCCTCATTCGCCTGGTCCGGAGATTGCCAGGGGATGTTGGGTCGTAGGATTCGGGGTACATCCGGAGTACACCCACTGGAGTGATTGGGGTTATGCCGGCTTATCGTGATCGTGATCGTGGTTCGTGGATCGTGAATGAAGACCAGTGAAGATTGGTGTATAGGGGTTATGAGAAATGTATCCTTTCAAATATGTGGTTATTTAAGCTATCATTGTTTCTTGATTTGCTCAATTGTTATTGTTGTTAACTGTATTACTTGTCGCATTGCACGCCCCGGGACCTTATCCCTCACTGGGCAACAGTGGTTGCTCATACCTCGCTAACATGTTTCAGGTGGCGCAGTTGGAGGAGTTGCATTAGTTGCTGTGTCTAGTTGCTTGAGGTGGACTATGTTCTTGTTGATGAGAGTAGGATTTGTTTTCTTTACTTTATGTTCTATTTTGTAACCTAAGTGATATGTGTATATTATATAATTTGCAAATTGAGGGATAGAAGTTGTAGTGGTAGATTTAGAAGCATGGCATGGAATAACTTAGATTTCTGCTATTAGCTTCTTCGCATGTTTGGGAGTGAATGACTGGTTGTTTTCAATTTCTAAGAATACTTAAAAGCTATCATGGAGTGGCATGATAAGCGGTTTTGTAAAGAAGTTAAGTTATGAATGCATGCTTGTCTGTATCTAAACTGTTTGTATGTCTTAAGGCTCGGATGGCCTTAAAGCTAAGATCTTTAGTTATAAATGAATGTCTTGTTATGTTGTGGCTTTATTGAGTGTTTACAGGTTTTCAGAATGTCCACGGTACAGGGGAGACTCTGTCCGTGTGTCGGGTCCGGACTTAACCATTAGGAAAAATTTTGTGACCGGGCTTGGTATTGGGTTGAGAATAGCATGGTCATTAGAGCCTCCGGTCTCGTGAGGGATCGGGGCGTTACATGGTCGGCCTTGAGCTTCTACAAATCTGATTTGGTATCATTTTTTTGAGCATTTTGAATTGTCTTTAGCATGGCATTTGAGTGGGCCGAGAATGAGAGGCATTGTGTAGGTTGTTAGGTCATTTTTTTAATGCATTGTGTCATAGAATGTCTAGGTTTGATTTTGAATTTGCAAAGCATACACAATGTCTTCACATGGTCGGCCAAAGCTTGTGAAAATTATGAATTTTTGGTCTTGGTTAAGGCTTATTTTATTGTAGGTTAGATATATTTAATTGTAGATGCTTGGAATTTGCAAAAGAATAAAGAATAATTGTAAAGCCCGACCACGAATAACGTGTCTTACCTCGATTTGCATGCCTTAGGCCCAGAACTGTATGACCAACCTTTTCGTGCATGCCTCATCATACGTTCCTTGACCTAGAATTGTGTGCCCTAATCCTCGACTTACGTGCCCTGACTTCGATTTACGTGCGATACCTCAATTTGTCTGCACTGACCTTGAACTGTGTGCCTTAACCTAGGTTTAAGTGTCATACCTCGATTCACATGCATTGCATTGAATTACATGCCTTGCATTGATTTACGCGTATTCACCTAGGGTTGCGTGCATTTGCATTGGAATCTGTGTATTTATCTTGAAGTACGTACCTTACCTCATAGTTCGTGTCTATCTCCTGATTCGTGCCCTGTATTGATTTATGTGCGTGTCTCGTAGTACGTGCGCTAGACTTAAGAAAGCGTGCCCGCACGCTAATCAATAAAGAATCCTACACAAAGCACTAGACTATAAAATAATCCTACACAATCCACTAACCAATATTATATTCCTAATTCAAATTCTCTACAAAACTCACTAACTAATAAAATATTCTATCACACTCAACTAACCAATAAACTATTATAAACCTACACTTATTATAATCCAAAATATACTAACTTGAATCTGAAATTTCAGATTCTCCCTTGCATTACACGGCCAAAACAAGACAACTTGATCAACTTTGCACAATTAAATTAAAGCCTAGACATTCTATGACACATGCACTAAGCACAATGCATAAAAAAAAAACTCCTAAACACCCTACCCAAGTCCAATTTCTCAACCAAATCACCCAATGCATGCTAAAACAATTCAAAAATGCTCAAAGATGAAACAATTTCAGATTTAGGCCGACACACACACACACACACACACACACACAACTCTTCACATTTCATTTGCCTCTCAAAATTCTCTCTTTCCTCTCATTCTCTCTCCTTCTCTCTCATTTTTGACCATGGCTTCTCTTGAGCTTCCAAGACCTCAAGCTCACTCTCAAGATCTCTCCCAAGCTTGGCCATAGCAGCCCAAGCAAGCAAGAACAAGAAAGAAGCTCCATGGGTGCATCTTCAAGAACATTGTGCATCTTCATCTATTAACTTGCTAAGGTGAGGGCTATAACTCTTTTAAAAGCATTCAAAAACAACATGCATGCCTTCATATGTCTATATTTACCTCTGTACTTGTTGTATATGTGTGTACATGAGCTTATGTAACCATGCATGGCAAGATATTCGGCTAGAACTTGAAGATAGGCAAGAATCGCGTAGCTGGCAGATTTCTGACTTGGTAGAGCGAAGTACATTTGGCCTAGTAAATGATGTTGAAAATGAGTGAAAATTTGTAGGTGAATAGTTTTTCCAGTTCGCAGAATTATTCATAGAAATAGGCCAAGGACAATTCTGACTCTAAGGTCTTCAAAATGGTCAAACATCGTGAGGTGTCTAAATCTGGAAAATCTGGGAATATGAAATAGGGTTCTAGCAGATTTCTGGCTTTGTAGAACAAAGAGTTTTTGACCTAGTAAATGTTGGTGTAATTGTATGAAAATTTGTAGGTTATTATATTTTTCAGTTCTGGACATTTTTTCCAGAAATAGACTAAAGCCAATTCTGAATCTAAGAGCTTCAAAAATAGCAAAAATCGTAATGTGTCTAAAATTGGACAGTTTTGCGTAGTCTCACGGTTTTGGCCATAAATCCTAAGTCTAAACTCCAAATGAGGTGAGGTTTGTTTCTGGATATAAATCACTCATTAAGCTTTAATTTGATAATTTGTTAACTGAAATCGGAGAATGTTTGATTGTCTAAATGAATGTGGGAAAATAGATCATTGCAGTGAAGTTTTTGTTTAGTGATGTGCTTAGAATCATGTTAAGACCTTGCTTGGGGTATTGAATGCTTGGAATTGTGATACTTGGATGTTGTGTGGACTGTTGTGGTTGGTTGAAGTTGCTTAATGTGATTGATGTATGGTTTGGGATCATTAATCGATTAATGGTATGCTTAATCGCACATTTAAGCACGGAATTGAGACCCTAACGCTTATGACTTTTGTTAAGAGATGGTCTATTGGTTAAATGTCTCAAATTGTGTGATTAGTCGTCTGCCCAATAAATGTTATATAGGCTTGATGTGGTTTAAGTATTACTTGTGGTGCTTAGCAAATGAAACTAACCCCAAGCACAGCCTAGTAAACCTTAATGGCCCCGTGGGTTCCCGAGTCATAAACCATTCTTGTGTGAATTATAAATTATGTTAAAGGAGGTTAATAGGCTGCCCAGAATTGTCCATATAGCTCTAAACATGATTCCTGATGATTGCATGTTGATACGTGAACTATTCTTGCACCCGGTCTTGTATAAGTATTGTTGCATGCTCGCATGATCTTAACACTTAATATGTGAACTAAAATGAGCTATATGACTTGTTTTATATGGTGTTACTTGGCTGTCGGTTAAATGTTCACATGCTCCTAAGTGTTTTACAAAGTGAATGTACATGTCAACGCATGCCTTGTAAGTTTACTTATCGATATGCGATCTTATAATTGCTCGGAGGCAACCTACTTTGTTGACCTCCTAATGTGAATTGTTAAAAGACATTCTATGGCTTATTTGAACATGATTACTTGGCTGCCCGTGGAAGTTTAATTGCTTTCAAATTGATATATGAAATGATTACATGTTCTTACAATGCCTTATATGCCAATATGTCAAAATGTGATCATATACTTGCTCGGAGGCAACCTACTTTGTTGACCTCCCAATATGAAATGTTAAATGGCATACATGTGCATTGCATACAAGGTTGCAACCTTTCATTTTGGCATGGTAGCATTTCACGCTCGCCGGGCGGCATCGGGCTTGCCGATGCTACCGTGACTACCATGGTCCAATTCCCTCTCTCACTTAGGGGCTAGACTTTCTCGGAGAGTTGGGTCGTAGGAGTTCGGGGTACATCCGGAGTATACCCCTTTTGCGTGAAAAGTGGATGATTGAAGCAGGCCGCAACAACTGTTACTAAAAATGAACTTGAATGGCAGGAAGTAAGTGCTATGTGGGGAAAAGTGCTACACCTAAATGTGGTGGGAGCTCCCTCTTGAGCCCGTATGAGCTACCTCTAGAGTCCTGTACGTATCAAACCGTATCTTTTTTACTATATGTTTAAGTACTCTCGCTTGGTTCCTAGAGGATCTCGAGGAGGAAAGACGGGTAAATGTGTTCATTTATATTTATGTTATGTTATGAACTTATTTATTCTAATTGACATGTTTTCAAAGGAGTTTTCATAAGTTTAACAGGCAAAGAGTTTCAAAATGTATTTCTCGTTCTCCCTCGCAGAGTTCATAAGGACTCACCCTCTTTTATCATCACAGGTGAAGCATATTTGGAATAGGTACCCGAAGTAAATATGCTAGTTGATGAATCTTTGAAACGACTATATGCATTGCGTGCTTTTCGTGAACATGAATGCTATTAGGGATGTTGTGTTTGATTGCAGACTGTTTATTTTGTTGATGTAAATGACCCCGTTATAATTTGGGTCTAATTTTGGCTTGTACTGATTATAACCGGACGAACTCTTTATTGGTTGTTTCATTATCTTGGTTAGTAGTTACCGTAGGCGTTTAAACCACCAGGTGAAAAATCAAACAAGTTAACTCTATCTAATTTCATTTAGGTACTCATTGTAAGCTAAAGGATAATAGGTACTTGCATAATAGGAACCGGCAGATAAATGAGACATAGTTATCATGCTAGGCTTATCAATCAAACGAGACTATCGAGATAAATTAGTAGGCATATCTATTGATAATAAAATAGGAAATTTTAATTGGAATTGAATCAATGATTAAAGGCTTTGAGGCATTTTAAAAAATAGGTCAAACCAAAGGTCTTAAATATAGCCGTCATGCTGCCGGATTTTTGGAAAATCTTTTGGAGTTCTAAATCAACGTTAAGTATTAATCGTAAGAAATGACCAAGTCGTACAAATAGTGAAAAAGAATTAGGTTATTCCCTAGTCTAGCCTCCATAGGTCGGGTTGAGGCGTGACACCTTATATTAGAATGGTATTAGAGCTTAGTTTAGTAACTAGGCATTAGTCGGGTTCAATTCTCGAACCATGGGTAGAAGCCCTAAAGTAATTATGATGTCTTGTTTATATGTGTTAATGTGTGCTAATGTGCTTTAATTGCTTTGAACATTGAATATTATGTGCTTTTGAGGACCATATGTATTATGTGTCATGCACACCAACGCGTTAGTGACCTCGATAATGCATGCATGCTTTTATACTCCTTCTTGGATACATGTGCATGTTACATAACCATGACTGACTGTTTATATGCATAGATAGTTAGGATTAGAACTTTTAGGGGAAGTGAATTTATGCAGGAAGAACGAAAAGGCTCGGTTAGAGATTTCTCACATCTTCACATGTACTTGATGTATCATATGTATTATTCGATATGTATATATATAATATGCGTAGCACAGGTATAATTGTTGAGGTAAAGTTATCTCCTTATCTTTAGAATACCCATACCTGTAATTAAGTTATCAATTTTGTAGCCATAAAGTTCTTGATTCTGTTAAACCGTTCTTCTAATTGTGGTTCAAGAATAAATGTTAAGGACATACAACTTCCCTTAGATATAAGAATATACTATTGGACATGTGGAGTAGTATATATATATTCATATGCTTATAATGGAAGTTTGACTTAGGAGTTGCTTTTGAATCAAATTCTTATATCTTAAATTGGTATAATAGACTATTAATATGATTGAATCCTTACTTGATTGGAATTAAGCATCGTTGAACCTAATAAGGTGTATACTAGCGAGTTTCAAGTTCACTCAATAGTAAGATCGTGACCTAGAAATTAAGAGTTGAATTCGTGGAAATTGACGATAGGGGTTAGATTATTAAGGCATGAATAGTTTATTTGATTGACTTAGCAATGGATAACCTCAAGATATGTAGACAACTTTGGAGATTGAGTTTAACAAGGTTGATAATTCTTTAGTATAACAAGATATAGAGATATTGAAATCGAGGGATTCACGTAGCTAGAACTTGTGTTCGAAAGACTACACCTAAAATGTTAGGTCGAATAGAAGTGTAAAGTATTGAATTTTACATTAGAGGACTAACGTTGCTAAAGGTCCAAAGTTGGATATTGGTGATATTAAGAATCATGGTATTAATTTGGTACCCCTCGGACTTAGTTGCGATTATGCAAAGCAAGTCATTCTACTCACTCGTTATTTGGATACCCTAAAGGATATTAGGAAGTATATATCCCTAAGTATTACCGATGGACCTAGTATATAAACCATGGAAATAAGATTAAAGCATTTGGTTGCAAAGTGGAGTCGTTAGGGTATGAATAGTAATCCTAAATAGCTAATAGTAAGTATGCATGATGATTCGTGGTAAAGCCTAGGACCTAAGGTCAATAAGTCTTGATATTCTTAGCTAGTTGAACATGTAAATGAGGAGAGTAAGATTTCATATAGCTAAGATAAAAATGAATTAGAGTCATGATGACCTGAGAGACTGCTGTTAGACAACCGTGTTTATGTGCACCGTTTCACGTCTAGAAACTAGCGGTTGGTAGACTTGGAATCGTGGTCGTTGAATAGAGGGTGGATTTTGTAGTGATAGTTAAATAAGTGGTTGATTACTTTTGAAATTCTATTAGATTATATTGTAAGATGATTGTGGTTATAATTCTTATGATGACATAGCCTTAAAGTTATTTTGTGTAACAAGCTACTTGGATTAGTATGGTAAGTATCTTATGAGCTAGATCATTTCGGTACCCATTTATAGTCCTAGGATTGATGTTGTACGGCCGGTAACCTAGTGGAACATTGATATCACTTACATGGCTATGAACCTAGCTTAGGAACATTAATGTTGAAGATATATTGGCGGGCATTTAGTGTTTGAAGGAATGACTAGATCGCTAAGTGAGTAGGACCATTGTCTTCTTAAGTATGACGTAACCTTGGATTGAGATGAGTGGAATTTATTTGAGGTTGAAACTATTCGTCTTAGGAGTTTTGGATAAGATTAAAAGAAAATTTTGAAGCCTTGTGACTTGAAAATAGAGATTTGAATAAGGAAATAAATTATGGATCACAAGCTGATCAAGCTTACTTGAAAAGTTGAACTAGTGCCACATGATTAGTTTACCCATGCAATTTCAATGGCAATTTGTTGGTGGTGCTTAATAAACCTTAGAATTCGAGTTTAATGAATCTCAACAGTCTTTCTCCTTGATTACGAGCGTGAAGGTTAACGAAGTTGGGAAAGGATGTTAGTGAATAGGAGCCTGTAACCGGGAGACTAGTCATTAGAAGATTTACTAATCCAATGTACCTTCAAGATAAGAACTATGATACAATCGATAGATGACGACTTGAGATAGATTAGTTTGTTTGGTGAGTTCAACCTGAAAATAGGGTCGTATTGTGGAAATAATCCATAACATGTGTATGTCCTACGTGTTAACAATTTTGAAACTAGTTGGTAGGATATATAAATCGGATATAGACCTATCATCTTGAAATTGGTGTATGTCACCATAGGATCATAGTATTATTGTGATATTCCTTTTGAGGTATGAATGCAAGATTGACACAACATAAGTCATGATTTTGGAGTTATAGTTATATAGATAGAATACCGATGCAGCTTTGATGACTAGCTACGGAGATTCTAGCCTTAGTTAATGAACTTGACCTTAAGATCAAATGGAGAATAGAGTCGTTCAAAGGAACGAACTATAAATGCAGGGGTCACACCGAATTAACGATTGGAGAAAGTTTGGCAGTTTTGGAAAAGGGGATCATGGAGTGAGCAACGGCTCGGAGTAGAAATAACAAAGGTCAGAATCCGTCTAAATGACCTCAACAAGTAAGAATGAATTTCGGGACGAAATTATTTTAAAGAGGGGAGGATATGAGGCCCGACCACGAATAACTTGTCTTACCTCGATTTGCATGCCTTAGACCCAGAACTGTATGACCGACCTTGGATTACATGCCCTGTCTTGCTTTTTGTGCATGCCTCGTCATACGTGCCTTGACCTAGAATTGTGTACCCTAATCCTCGACTTACGTGCCCTGAATTCGATTGACGTGTGATACCTCGATTTGTGTGCACTAACCTTGAACTGCGTGCCATAACCTAGGTTTAAGAGTCGTGCCTCGATTCATGTGTGTTACATTGAATTACCTACCTTGCATTGGTTTACGTGTATTCATCTAGGGTTACGTGCATTTGCATTAGAATTCGTGCATTTATCTTGAAGTATGTGCCTTACCTCGTAGTTCGTGTCTACCTCGTGATTCGTGCCATGTATTGATTTATGTGCGTGTCTCGTTGTGAGACCCCGTACCGAGCTAATATAGAGCCCATATGCATTTCATAGCATTTCATATAACTTTACATCATTTAATATGTTTTAATATCAATTAATGTGCATTTTCATCATTTAACGTGCATTCGTCTCGTTTACGTGCACATGTCTCGTTTAACGTGTATTTAAATTTAATTTCGTGTCTTTGAGTGATTTAGGTAACATAGATAGCAATTAAATTATATTGCATAAACTAGCTAACTAAATAATTAAATTAGAACTAAAATGGCAAACTAGAAGATAGGCATTTAGTTGGAGGGCACTCTAGTCTTTTGGGCTTTTAGATATTATCCGCCAACACACATTACACAACATACACACACCAAAATTCTGCAGCACACACACACACACCAGAAAACACACACACTCACATGATACACACATTACACACACCACACTCAGAAATTCGACCAAGGAGAAAAGAAAGAGAGGAAAGAGAGGAAAGAAAGGAAGAAGAAGAAGAAGAAGAGAGAAGGAAGCTTGGGCTATTTCCACCATTCTTTTGTGTTTGCTATCAAGTTCTAACACATCTTTTGCTTCTTTGCTCAACATCTAAGGTGAGGGAATTTTTCATAAATGGTTTCAAAATGATGCCTTCAAGTTTATTAATGTTCATTGGTGTTTAAATTGCTTTAGCTTGCTTATCTAAGCTTGGATGATGAAAATTTGTGTATATGTGTTGTAGATCTAAGAATTGAAAATGTATGTTGGGTGTTGTGGTTTGTTGAGGAGAGGTGATTTGGGTGGAGTTGGAACCCTCATATGATGCCCATAAACTACATTGAACATGCTTGGGTGAGGGTAGGAGGTGGTATGGGTTGTTAGGTTGATTCTGGAGAAATTGGGTCTTTCCCGTCCAGCTATCCTGGCGTTATAGCCCCTATCCGGTCGCCCGGATAGAGGTCTCAACGCCCGGCAGAAAGCTCTGATCCAGGCGTTACTTGCTTTTTCCCGGCGCCCGTATAAAGGTCCCAGCGCCCGGATGTTTGTTAGCTATGCGTAGTGATTTTTCGGAGATCATATTTCATTTGTTTCAACTCCGAATTGCATTCCGTTTGATTCTAGAGTTATCTACTTTCGATAAGTTTCAATTATGGACTAAAATCAGATTAATTGGAGTTTGTAAAATTTGGCGAATATACCTCCTTAATTAGGCTATTGTATATGAGATGAGTTTGCTTCATAGCTTCATTTGTGTTTGCATTTTTTTTGTCGTTTTAAGTAATCTTTTCATATCTTCTCGCTATTTTGTGGTACTTGAAAATTCTTGAGGCTTTAAAATTGCTATATATGTATGATTATTATATGTTTGCTTGACATGCCATTGCCTAATCATTTATTACCGCAAGAGGTTTACATACTTACTTGCCTTATCTTTTTATATATTACTGTTGTGACAGAAGCAACATACTTTGTTGCTATCCTAGTCCCTCTCTCTCTTGGTGATGTCCCTTGGAGAGTTGGGTATTATATATGTATATGTATATGTTATCAAGGTTGTAACCTTCTAAAGGCCTTGGTGCGATCGATGCCCCCGGGCAGCAGCGGGCTTGCCGGTTTAGTCACGACCACCAAAGGACCTATTCTTTATCTTTGAGGGGAGCTATCCGAATCCCTTGGTTGTGGATGGAGTTGGTGTGGGGTTTTCTTTGAGGACTTGATCCTCGGTTGTGGTGTGGGGTTATCATTATTTGATTTAAGTCAGAAGCTGTCAACATCAGCAATCATTGTATCCTTTTTACTATGTGGTTCCTACCCCCGTTTAGACTCTCAAGGTCCACTGTGGGTAGGGTTACTTGCTTATTGATCATGTTTAATCTTGAATCTTGTTACCTGTTCACCTGTTATTTATTTACATGTGCATTCTTATGTGCATGACATGCTTTATCAAATCGTTTACGAAAAGATAAAACCTTTGTGAAAACTTTCCTATTCCATCCTCACTGAGCTAAATGCGAGGATCTAGCTCACCCTTTTTTAACAATTTCAGGTGAGGTTTAGCCGAACAAGGTCCCACGTGGTTGCAAGCATTGTCGAGTTGATGAGATGGATTCTTGCTTCTGTGATTCACGTGCTTGGTTCAAGATTTACTTCTTGCTATGAATAACATGTTTATAATTGATCAATTTATTATGTTATAATATTATTTTTGTTAACTAGATACCTAACTAGGATTGGTCTTTATGTTTTTTAGACCTATAATTTGGATGATGAACAAGTGGTTCTTGGTTTGGTTAATTTGTAACAAGGTGTTGTAACCTTTTAAGGCCGATACTTTGGGAGAATGTTGAAAGTCTTTTCAAACTACTTGTGATATTCTTTTAATGGATGTTCAGGTTGTTAATCTATAAACCATAGGTTTTAAAGCTATTAAGTGTTAACCTCAAGAATAAGAGTTACGAATGTCATGTTTCGGCCTTAGCTTAGCGATAGGCCGGGGTCGGGGCGTGACACATGTAGTACGTGCCCTAGACTTAAGAAAGCGTGCCCGCACGCTAATCAATAAAGAATTCTACACAAAGCACTAGACTATAAAATAATCCTACACAATCCACTAACCAATACTATATTCATAATTCAAATTCTCTACAAAACCCACTAACTAATAAAATATTCTATCACACTCAACTAACCAATAAACTATTATAAACCTACACTTATTATAATAAAAAATATACTAACTTGAATCTGAAATTTTCAGATTCTCCCTTGCATTACACGGTCAAAACAAGACAATTTGATCAACTTTGCACAATTAAATTAAAGCCTAGACATTCTATGACACATGCACTAAGCACAATGCATAAAAAAAACTCCTAAACACCCTACCCAAGTCCCCTTTCTCGACCAAATCACCCAATGCATGCTAAAACAATTCAAAAATGCTCAAAGATGAAACAATTTCAGATTTGCAAGGCCCTAAGGCCGACACACACACACACGCACAACTCTTCACATTTCATTTGCCTCTCAAAACTCTCTTTCCTCTCATTCTCTCTCCTTCTCTCTCATTTTCGACCATGGCTTCTCTTGAGCTTCCAAGACCTCAAGCTCACTCTCAAGATCTCTCCCAAGCTTGGCCATATCAGCCCAAGCAAGCAAGAAGCAAGAAAGAAGCTCCACGGGTGCATCTTCAAGAACATTGGGCATCTTCATCTATTAACTTGCTAAGGTGAGGGCTATAACTCTTTTAAAAGCTTTCAAAAACCACATGCATGCCTTCATATGTCTATATTTACCTCTGTACTTGTTGTATATGTGTGTACATGAGCTTATGTAACCATGCATGGCAAAATATTCGGCTTGAACTTGAAGATAGGCAAGAATCGCGTAGCTGGCAGATTTCTGACTTGGTAGATCGAAGTGCATTTCGCCTAGTAAATGATGTTTAAAATGAGTGAAAATTGGAAGGTGACTAGGTTTGCCCATTCTGAGAATTTTTCATAGAAATAGGCCAAGGCCAATTCTGACTCTAAGGTCTTCAAAATGGTCAAACATCGTGAGGTGTCTAAATCTGGGAATATGAAATAGGGTTCTGGCAGATTTCTGACTCTATAGAACGAAGCATTTTTGACCTAATAATTGTTGGTAAAATTACATGAAAATTGGTAGGTTGCTAGATTTTGCAGTTCTGGACATTTTTACCAGAAATAGACTAAAGCCAATTCGGAATCGAAGACCCTCAAAAATAGCAAAAATCCTAATGTGTCTAAAACTGGACAGTTTTGCGTAGTCTCACGGTTTTGGCCATAACTCCTAAGTCTGAACTCCAAATGAGGTGAGGTTTGTTTCTCAATTTAAATCACTCATTAAGCTTTAATTTTATATTTGTTCACTGAAATTGGAGATTTTTTGATTGTCTAAATGAAAGTGGAAAAACAGATCATTGCAGTGAAGTTTTTGTTTAGTGATGTGCTTAGAATCATGTTGAGACCTTGCTTGGGGTATTGAATGCTTGGAATTGTGAAAATTGGATGTTGTGTGGACTGTTGTGGTTGGTTGAAGTTGCTTAATGTGATTGATGTATGGTTTGGGATCATTAATCGATTAATGGTATGCTTAATTGCACGTTTAAGCACTGAATTGAGACCCTAACGCTTATGACTTTTGTTAAGAGATGGTCTATTGGTTAAATGTCTCAAATTGTGTGATTATTAGGCTACCCAATAAATGTTATATAGGCTTGATGTGGTTTAAGTATTACTTGTGGTGCTTAGCAAATGAAACTAACCCCGAGCACGGCCTAGTAAACCCTAATGGCCCTGTGGGTTCCCGAGTCATAAACCATTCTTGTGTGAATTATAAATGATGTTGAAGGAGGTTAATAGGCTGTCCGGAATTGTCCATCTTGCTCTAAACATGATTCCTGATGATTGCATGTTGATACGTGAACTATACTTGCACCCGGTCTTGTATAAGTGTCGTTGCATGCTCGTATGAACTCAACACTTAATATGTGAACTAAAATGAGCTATATGACTTGCTTTATATGGTATTACTTGGTTGTCCGTTAAATGTTCACATGCTCCTAAGTGTTTTACAAAGTGAATGTACATGTCAAAGCATGCCTTGTAAGTTTACTTATCGATATGCGATCTTATAATTGCTCGGAGGCAACCTACTTTGTTGACCTCCTAATGTGAATTGTTAAAAGACATTCTATGGCTTATTTGAACATGATTGCTTGGCTGCCCGTGGAAGTTTAATTGCTTTCAAATTGATATATGAAATGATTACAAGTTCTTACAAAGCCTTATATGCCAATATGTCAAAATGTGATCATATACTTGTTCGGAGGCAACCTACTTTGTTGACCTCCCAATATAAAATGTTAAATGGCATACATGTGCATTGTATACAAGGTTGCAACCTTTCATTTTGGCATGGTAGCGTTTCACGCACGTCGGGCAGCATCGGGCTTGCCGGTGCTATCGTGACTACCATGGTCCAATTCCTTCTCTCGCTTGGGGGCTAGACTTCCTCGGAGAGTTGGGTCGTAGGATTTCGGGGTTCATCCAGAGTACACCCATTTGGCGTGAAAAGTGGATGATTGAAGCCGGCTGCAACAACTGTTACTGAAAATTAACTTGAACGACAGGAAGTAAGTGCTATGCGGGAGAAAGTGCTACACCTAAATGTGGTGGGAGCTACCTCTTGAGACCGTATGAGCTACCTCTAGAGTCCTGTACATATCAAACCGTATCCTTTTTACTATGTGTTTAAGTACTCTCGCTTGGTTCCTAGAGGACCTCGGGGAGGAAAGACGAGTAAATGTGTTCATTTATATTTTTGTTATGTTATGAACTTATTTATTCTAATTGACATGTTTTCAAAAGAGTTTTCATAAGTTTAACCGGAAAAGAGTTTTAAAATGTATTTCTCGTTCCCCCTCGCTGAGTTCATAAGGACTCACCCTCTTTTATCATCACAGGTGAAGCAGATTTGGAACAGGTACCCAAAGTAAATGTGCTAGTTGATGAACCTTCGGAACGACTATATGCATTGCGTGCTTTTCGTGAACATGAATGCTATTAGGGATGTTGTGTTTGATTGCAGACTGTTTATTTTGTTGATGTAAATGACCCCGTTGTAATTTGGGTCTAATTTTGGCTTATACTGATTATAACCAGACGAACTCTTTATTGGTTGTTTCATTATCTTGGTTAGTAGTTACCGTAGGCGTTTAAACCACTCGGTGAAGAATCAAACAAGTTAACTCTATCTAATTTCACTTAGGTACTCATTGTAAGCTAAAGGATAATAGGTACTTGCATAATAGGAACCGGCAGATAAACGGGACATAGTTATCATGCTAGGCTTGTCAATCAAACGAGACTATTGATATAAATTAGTAGGCATATCTATTGATAACAAAATAGGAAATTTTAATTGGAATTGAATCAATGATTAAAGGCTTTGAGGTATTTTAGAAAATAGGTCAAACCAAAGGTCTTAAATATAGCCGTCATGCTACCAGATTTTTGGAAAATCTTTTGGAGTTCTAAATCTACGTTAAGTATTAATCGTAAGAAATGACCAAGTCGTACAAATAGCGTAAAAGAATTAAGTCATTCCCTAGTCTAGCCTCCATAGGTCGGGTTGGGGCGTGACAATAAAGAATAAGAATGTTTAGCTTTTGGTGAAATTTTGTCTTCTAGTGCATTGACTTAGAATTAAAATAACAGTTAGTGGAGTTGTAGGATTAATTAATAATCTAGTGCTTCGTGTAAGATGCTTTCTAAATTAGCGTGTGGGCACGCTTACCTAGGTCTAAGGCACGCACTACGAGGTAAGTCACGAACTACGAGACAAATGCACGTATTCCAAGTAAATACACATACATCTAAATGAATGCACATAATTTGATGCAAGGCACATAAAACGAGACTCGACTCTTAAACCTAGCTTAAGGCACGAAATTTTAGATTAGGGCACATGAAATGAGGTATCACACGCAAATCGAGGTCGGGCCTCACAGTAGCTAAGCAGGCTTGCTGCCCCCGTCGTAGACCTCTCGGAAAGCTTCCCAACGGCATGCTGTGCGACGCGTAACTCCTTACGAATCAAAAGTTATGGGCACCAAAGCAACGGATACCTGGTCACAAGCCCTACGCCCTCTGTTTGCGGGCCCAGCCTCTTCGTTAAGTGAAGTTGTCTTGCCCAAGGTTCCGTGGGATTCGGTAACAGAAATGTGATGGATTAGGTTGTCATCCTTTTCGCGGCTCGCGACGTACGATCCGGGATAGAAAAATAGCGTAAAAGAAGAAAAGTATCCCCAAATTGATGAAAATTTTCAATTTTGGGCTTTGAAATCAGGCGCAGTAGAGCAGGCTTAGTGTCCATGTCGTAGAGCTCTCGGAGACCTTTCCAACGGTATGCTGTGCGCCGCGTAACTCCTTACGGATCAAAAGTTATGGGCACTAGAGCGACGGATACCTAGTCACAAGCCCCATGCCCTTGGTTTGCGGGCCTAGCCTCTAAGTGAAGTGAAGTTGTCTTGCCCAAAGTGCCATGGGATTCGATAATAGAAATGTGATGGATTAGGTTGTCACCCTTAACGCGGCTCACGATGTACGATCCAAGATGGAAAAACAGCGCAAAAGAAGAGAAGTGTCTCGAAACTGATGAAAACGATCAATTTTGGGTTTTAAAAATAGGCGCAATTGAGCAGGCTTGGCGCCCCCATTGTAGAGCTCTCGGAGATCTTTCTAACGGTATGCTGTGAGCCGCGTAGCTCTTTACGGATCAAAAGTTTTGGGCACCGGAGCGACGGCTACCTGGTCACAAGCCCCATGCCCACGATTTGCAAGCCCAGCCTCTACTTGAAGTGAAGTTGTCTTGCCCAAGGTGCTATGGGATTCGATAATAGAAATGTGATGGATTAGGTTGTCATCCTTTTCGCAGCTCACGACGTACGATCCAGGATAGAAAAACAGCGTCAAAGAAGAAAAGTGACCCGAAACTTATAAAAGAGTTCGATTTTGGGCTCCGAAAATAGGCGCAGCCAAGCAGGCTTACTGCCGCCGTTGTAGAGCTCTCGGAGAGCTTTTCAACGGTATGCTGTGCACTGCGTAACTCCTTACGGATCAAGAGTTATGGGCACCGGAGCAACGGATACCTGGTCATATGCCCCACGCCCTCTGTTTGCGAACCCAGCTTCATCGTGAAGTGAAGTTGTCTTGCCCAAGGTGCCATGGGATTCAGTAATAGAAATGTGATGGATTAGGTTGTCATCCTTTTCGTGGCTCACGACGTACGATCCGGGATAGAAAAATAACAAAAAAGAAGAAAAGTATCCCAAAATTGATGAAAACGTTTGATTTTGGGCTTTGAAAAAAGGCGTAACCTAGTAGGATTGGTGCCCATGTCGTAGAGCTCTCAGAGAGCTTTCCAACGGTATGCTGTGCGCCACGTAACTCCTTACGGATCAAAAGTTATTGGCACTGGAGCGACGGATACCTGGTCATAAGCCCCATGCCCTCGGTTTGCGGGCCCAACCCCTACGTGAGGTGAAGTTGTCTTGCCCAAGGTGTCATGGGATTCGGTAATAGAAATGTGATGGATTAGGTTGTCATCCTTTTCGCGACTCACGACGTAAGATCCGGGACAGAAAAACAGCGCAAAAGAAGAAAAGTATCCCGAAACTTATGAAAGTGTTTGATTTTGGGCTCTAAAAATAGGCGCAGCCAAGCAAGCTTCCTACCCCCTTCATAGAACTCTCAGAGAGCTTTCCAACGGTATGCTGTGCACCGCGTAACTCCTTACGAATCAAAATTTATGGGCACCGGAGTGACGAATACCTGGTCATATGCCCCACGCCCTCTGTTTGCGGGCCCAGCCTCTTCGTGAAGTGAAGTTGTCTTGCCCAAGGTGCCATGGGATTCGGTAATAGAAATGTGATGAATTAGGTTGTCGTCCTTTTTGCGGCTCACGACGTACAATCCAGGACAGAAAAATAGCGTAAAAGAAGAAAAGTATCCCGAAATTAATGAAAACGTTCGATTTTGGGCTTTGAAAATAGGCGCAACTGAGTAGACTTGGTGCCCCCATCGTAGATCTCTCAGAGAGCTTTCCAACGGTATGTTGTGCGCCACGTAACTCCTTAAGGATCAAAAGTTATGGGCACCGGAGCGACAGATACCTGGTCACAAGACCCACGCCCTCGATTTGCGGGCCCTGCGCCTACGTGAAGTGAAATTGTTTTGCCTAAGGTACCGTGGGATTCGGTAATTGAAACGCAATGGATTAGGTTGTTGTCTTTTTCGCGACTCACGACGTATACTCCAGGACGGAAAAATAGGGCAAAAGAAGAAAAATGTCCCAAAACTGATGAAATTTTTTTATTTTGGGCTCCGAAAACAAGCGCAGCCGAGTAACCTTGTTGCCCACGTAGTAGAGCTCTCGGAGAGCTTTCCAACGGTATGTTGTGCTCCGCATCACTCCTTACGGATCAAAAGTTATGGGCACTGGAGTGACGGATACCTGGTCATATGCCCCACGCCCTCTGTTTGCGGGCCCATCCTCTTCTTGAAGTGAAGTTGTCTTACCCAAGGAGCCATAGGATTCGGTAATAGAAATGTGATGGATTAGGTTGTCGTTCTTTTCGAGGCTCACGACGTACGATCTGGGACAGAAAAACAGCATAAAAGAAGACAAGTATCCCAAAATTGATGAAAACGTTCAATTTTCGGCTTTGAAAACAGGCGCAGTAGAGCATGCTTGATGCCCCCATCGTAGAGCTCTCGGAGAGCTTTCGAACGGTATGTTGTGCGCCACGTAACTCCTTACGGATCAAAAGTTATGGGCATCAGAGCAATGGATAACTGGTCACAAGCCCCACGCCCTCGATTTGTGGGCCCAACCTCTACGTGAAATGAATTTGTCTTACCCAAGGTACCATGGGATTCGGTAATAGAAATGTGATGGATTAGGTTGTCGTCCTTTTCGCGGCTCACGACGTGCGATCCGGGACGAAAAAACTGTGCAAAAGAAGAAAAGTGTCTCAAAACTGGTGAAAACATTCAATTTTGGGCTCCAAAAACAGGCACAGCCGAGCAGGATTGCCGCCCCTATCGTAGAGCTCTCGGAGAGCTTTCCAACGGTATACTGTGCACCACGTAACTCTTTACGGATCAAAAGTTATGGGCACCGGGGCAACGGATACCTGGTCACAAGCCCCACGCTCTCGGTTTGCGGGCCCAGCCTCTACATGAAGTGAATTTGTCTTGCCAATGCTGATGTGAGATTCGATAATAGAAATATGATGGATTAGATTGTTGTCCTTTTCGCGGCTCACGACGTACGATCCGGGAAGAAAAAATAGCGCAAAAGAAGAAAAGTGCCCCGAAACTAATGAAAATGTTCAATTTTGGACTCCGAAAATAGGTGCAGCCGAGTAGACTTGCTGCCCCCATTGTAGAGCTCTAGGAGAGATTTCCAACGGTATGCTGTGCGCCGCATAACTCCTTACGAATCAAAAGTTATGGGCACCAGAGTGCGGATACCAGGTCACAAGCCCCACGCCCTCGGTTTGCAGGCCTAGCCATTACGTGAAGTGAAGTTGTCTTGCCGAAGGTGCCATGGGATTCGGTAATAAAAATGTTCTGGATTAGGTTGTTGTCCTTTTCGCGGCTCATAACGTACGATCAGGGATGGAAAAACAGCACAAACGAAGAAAAGTATCCCAAAACTGATAAAAACGTTCGATTTTGGGCACCGAAAACAGGCACAACTGAGCAAACTGATGAAAACGTTGAACTTTGCAATGGTATGTTGTGCGCCACGTAACTCCTTACGGATCAAAAGTTATGGGCACCGGAGCGACGGATACCTGGTCACAAGGCCTACTCCCTCGATTTGCGGGCCCAGCCCCTACATGAAGTGAAATTGTCTTGCCTAATGTGACGTGGGATTCGGTAATAGAAATGTGATGGATTAGGTTGTCATCCATTTCGCGGCTCATGACGTACGATCTAGGACAGAAAAATAGCACAAAAGAAGAAAAGTGTCCCAAAACGGATGAAAACTTTTGATTTTGGGCTCCAAAAACATGTGCAGCAGAGTAGCCTTGCTGCCCCCGTCGTAGAGCTCTCAGAGAGCTTTTCAACGGTATGTTGTGCACTGCGTAACTCCTTACAGATCAAAAGTTATGGGTACCGGAGCAACGGATACCTCGTCACAAACCCCACGCCCTCGATTTGCGGGCTCAGCCTCTACGTGAAGTGAATTTGTCTTGCCATTGTTGCTGTGAGATTCGGTAATAGAAATGTGGTGGATTATGTTGTCATCCTTTTCACGGCTCACAACGTACGATCCGGGACAAAAAAACAGCGCAAAAGAAGAAAAGTGTCCCGAAACTGATGAAGTTGTCTTGCCCAAGGTGCCGTGGGATTCGGTAATAGAAATGTGATGGATTAGGTTGTCGTCCTTTTCGCTGCTCCCGACGTACGATCTCGGACGAAAAAACAACGCAAAAGAAGAAAAGTGTCCTAAAACTGATAAAAACGTTCAATTTTTGACACAGAAAATAGGCACAGCCGAGTAGGCTTGCAGCCTTCGTCGTAGAGCTCTTGCTGTGCGGCGTGTAACTCCTTACGGATCAAAAGTGATGGGCACCGGAGCGACAAATACCAGGTCGCATACCCCACGCCCTCGGTTTGCGGGCCCAGCCTCGACGTGAAGTGAAGTTCTCTTGCCCAAGGTGCCATGGGATTCGGTAATAAAAATTAGATGGATTAGGTTGTCGTCCTTTTTGCGGCTTACGACGTACGATCCGGGACGAAAAAACAGCGCCAAAGAAGAAAAGTGTCACAAAACTGATGAAAACGTTCGATTTTGGTCTCTAAAAATAGGTGTAGCGGAGCAGGCTTGCAGCCTCGATCGTAGAGCTCTCGGAAATCTTTTCAACGGTATGTTGTGCGCTCCGTAACTCCTTACGGATAAAAAGTTATGGGCACCGGAGTGACGGATACCTGGTCATATGCCCCACGCCCTCTGTTTGCGGGCCAAGCCTCTTCGTGAAGTGAAGTTGTCTTGCCCAAGGTGTCGTGGGATTCGGTAATAGAAATGTGATGGATTAGGTTGTCGTCCTTTTCGCGGCTCACGATGTACGATCTAGGACCGAAAAACAATGCAAAAGAAGAAAAGTGTCCAAAAACTGATAAAAACGTTCGATTTTGGACACCAAACATAGGCGCAGCCGAGCAGGCTTGCGGCCCTCGTCGTAGAGCTCTGGGAGAGCTTTCCAACTATATGCTGTGCGCCGCTTAACTCCTTACGGATCAAAAGTTATGGGCACCGAAGTGACGGATACCTGGTCACATGCCCCACGCCCTCGGTTTGCGGGCCCAGTTTCAATGTGAAGTGAAGTTTTCTTGCCTAAGGTGCCGTGGGATTCGGTAATAGAAATGTGATGGATTAGGTTGTCATGCTTTTCGTGGCACACGACGTACGATCCGGGACGGAAAAACAGTGCAAAGAAAGAAAAGTGTCCCGAAACTGATGAAAATGTTCGATTTTGGTCTCCAAAAATAGGCGTAATAGAGCAGGCTTGCTGCCCTTGTCGTAGAGCTCTCGGAGAGCTTTTCAACGGTATGTTGTGCGCTGTGTAACTCCTTACGGATAAAAAGTTATGGGCACCGTAGCGACGGATACCTGGGCATATGCCTCACGCCCTCTGTTTACGGGCCCAGCCTCTTCGTGAAGTGAAGTTGTCTTGCCCAAGGTATCATGGGATTCGGTAATAGAAATGTGATGGATTAGGTTGTCATCCTTTTCGCGGCTCACAACATACGATTCGGGACAGAAAAATAGTGTAAAAGAAGAAAAGTGTCCCAAAATTGATGAAAATGTTCAATTTTGGGCTTTGAAAATAGGCGCAGCAGAGTAGGCTTGATGCCTTTGTCGTAGAGCTCTCAGAGAGCTTTCCAACAGTATGCTGTGCGCCACGTAACTCTTTACGGATCAAAAGTTTTGGGCACCGGAGCGACGGATTCCTGGTCATAAGCCCCATGCCCTCGATTTGCGGGCCCAACCTCTACGTGAAGTGAAGTTGTCTTGCCCAAGGAGCCGTGGGATTCAGTAATAGAAATGTGATTGATTAGGTTGTTGTCATTTTCACGGCTCACGACATAAGATCCGGGACAAAAAAATTGCGCAAAAGAAGAAAAGTATCTCGAAACTGATAAAAACATTCGATTTTGGTCTCCGAAATAGGCGCAGCTGAGTAGGCTTGCTGCCCCCGGGGTAGAGCTCTAGGAGAGCTTTCAAACGATATGCTGTGCACTGCGTAACTCCTTACGGATCAAAAGTTATGGGCACCGGAGTAACGGATTCCTGGTCACAAGCCCCACGCCCTCGGTTTGCGGGCCCAGCCTCTACGTGAAGTGAATTTGTCTTGCCAATGTTGCTGTGTGATTCGGTAATAGAAATGTGATGGATTAGGTTGTCGTCCTTTTCGCGACTCACGACATACTATCCCGGATGAAAAAACAACGCAAAAGAAGAAAAGTGTCCCGAAACTGATGAAAACATTCAATTTTGGGCTCCGAAAAGAGGCGTAGCCGAGCAGGCTTGGTGCCTCGCCGTAGAGCTCTCAAAGAGCTTTCCAACGGTATACTGTGCGCCGCATAACGCCTTACGGATCAAAAGTTATGGGCACTACAGCGACGGATACTAGGTCATAAGCCCCACGCCCTCTGTTTGCGGACCCAGCCTCTACGTGAAGTGAAGTTGTCTTGCCCAAGGTGCTATGGGATTCGGTAATAGAAATGTGATGTATTAGGTTGTTGTCCTTTTTGCGGCACACGACGTACGATCCGGGAAAGAAAAACAGTGCAAAAGAAGAAAAGTGTCCCAAAACTGATAACAACGTTCGGTTTTGGGAACCGAAAATAGGCGTAGCCGAGCAGGCTTGCTGCACTCGTCGTACAACTCTCGGAGAGCTTTCCAACGGTATGCTGTGCGCCGCATAAATCCTTACGGATAAAAGTTATGGGCACCGGAACGACGAATACCTAGTCACAAGCCCCACGCCTTCGGTTTGCGAGCCCAGCCTCTATGTTAAGTGAAATTGTCTTGGCCAAGGTGCCATGGCATTCGGTAATAGAAATGTGATGGATTAGGTTGTCGTCATTTTTGCGACTCACGACGTACGATCCGTGATGAAAAAACAGCGCAAAAAAGAAAAGTATCCCGAAACTGATGAAAACATTCAATTTTGTGCTACGAAAACGGGCGTAGCCGAGCAGACTTGCTACCCTCGGCGTAGAACTCTTGGAGAGCTTTCCAACGGTATACTGTGCATAACGTAACTCCTTACGGATCAAAAGTTATGGGCACCGGAGCGATAGATACCTGGTCACAAGCCCCACGCCGTCGGTTTGCGGACCCAGCCTCTATGAGAAGTGAATTTGTCTTGCCAATGTTGCTGTGAGATTTAGTAATAGAATTGTGATGGATTAGGTTGTCGTCCTTTTCGCGGCTCACGACGTACGATCCGGGATGAAAAAACAAAGTAAAAGAAGACAAGTGTCCTGAAATTGATGAAAACGTTCAATTTTGGGCTTTGAAAACAAGGGTAGCCGAGCAGGCTTGATGCCCCCGTCGTAGAGCTCCCGGAGAACTTTACAACGGTATACTGTGTGCCACGTAACTCATTACGGATCAAAAGTTATGGGCACCGGAGCGACGGATACCTGGTCACAAGGCCCACTCCCTCGATTTGCTGGCCCCGCCCCTACGTGAAGTGAAATTGACTTGCCAAGGTGCCATAGGATTCGATAATAGAAATGTGATGGATTAGGTTGTTGTCTTTTTTGCGGCTCACGACGTACGATCCAGGATAGAAAAACAGCTCAAAAGAAGAAAAGTATCCTAAAACTGATGAAAACCTTTGATTTTGGGCTCCAAAAACATGCACGGCAGAGCAGCGTTGCTGCCCCCGCCGTAGAGCTCTCGGATAGCTTTCCAACGGTATGTTGTACATCGCGTAACTCCTTACGCATCAAAAGTTATGGGCTTCGGAGCAACGGATGCTTAGTCAAAAGCCCTCACGCCCTCGGTTTGCGGACCCAGCCTCTACGAGAAGTGAATTTGTCTTGCCAATGTTGCTGTGAGATTTAGTAATAGAAATGTGATGGATTAGGTTGTCGTCCTTTTCGCAGCTCAAGACATACGATCCAGGATAAAAAAAATAGCGCAAAAGAAGAAAAGTATCCTGAAATTAATGAAAACGTTCAATTTTGGGCTCCGAAAATAGGTGCAACCAAGCAAGCTTGGTGCCCCGTCGCAGAGCTCTTGGAAAGCTTTCCAACGGTATGCTGTGCACCGCGTAACTCCTTACGGATCAAAAGTTATGGGCACCAGAGCAACGGATACCAGGTCACAAGCCCCACGCCCTCGGTTTGCGGGCCCAGCCTCTACGTGAAGTGAAGTTGTCTTGCCCAAGGTACCATGGGATTTGGTAATAGAAATGTGATGGATTAGGTTGTCATCCTTTTCACGATTCACGACGTACGATCCGAGACGAAAAAATAGCGCAAAAGAATAAAAGTGTCCCAAAATTGATAAAAATATTTGATTTTGGGCACCGAAAGCAGGCACAGCCGAGCAGACTTGTTGCCCTCATCGTAGAGCTCTTGGAGAGCTTTCCAACGGTATGCTGTGTGCTGCGTAACTCCTTACGGATCAAAAGTTATGGGCACCGAAGCGACGGATACCTGGTTACAATCCCCACGCCCTCGGTTTGCAGGCCCAGCCTCTATATGAAGTGAAGTTGTCTTGCCCAAGGTGCCGTGGGATTCGGTAAAAGAAATGTGATGGATTAGGTTGTCATCCTTTTCGCGGCTCACGACGTATGATCCGGGTCGGAAAAATAGAGCAAAAGAAGAAAAGTGTCCTGAAACTGATGAAAACGTGAGATTTTGGACTCCAAAAAGAGGCGCAGCCGAGCAGGCTTGCTGCCCATGTCGTAGAGCTCTCGGAGAGCTTTCCAACGGTATGCTGTGCGCCGCGTAACTCCTTACGGATCAAAAGTTACGGCCACCAGAGCGACGGATACCTAGTCACAAGCCCCTTACCCTCAGTTTGCGGGCCCAGTCTCTACGTGATGTGAAGTTGTCATGCCCATGGTGCAGTGGGATTCGATAATAGAAATGTGATGGATTAGGTTGTCATCCTTTTCGCGACTCACGGCGTACGATCCAAGATGAAAAAATAGCACAAAAGAAGAAAAGTGTCCTGAAACTGATGAAAACGTTCAATTTTGGTCTCCGAAAACTGGCACAGCTGGGCAAGCTTGTTGCCCCTGTCGTAGAGCTCCCAAAACGCTTTCCAATGGTATGTTGTGCACCGCGTAACTCTTTACGGATAAAAAGTTATGGGCACCGTAGCGACGGATACCTGGTCATATGCCCCACGCGCTCTGTTTACGGGCCCAACCACTTCTTGAATTGTAGTTGTCTTGCCCAAGGTGCCGTGTGATTCAGTAATAGAAATGTGATAGATTAGGTTGTCGACTTTTTTGCAGCTCATGACGTACGATAAGGGACGGAAAAACAGCGTAAAAGAAGTATAGTGTCCCAAAACTGATGAAAACTTTCAATTTTGGACTTTGAAAACAGTCGCAGCCGAGCAGGTTTGCTATCCCCCTCGTAGAGCTCTCGGAGAGCTTTCCAACGGTATGTTGTGCTCTGCGTAACTCCTTACAGATCAAAAGTTATGGGCACCGAAACAACGCATACCTAGTCACAAGCCCCACGCCCTCGATTTACAGGCCCAGCCTCTACGTGAAGTGAATTTGTCTTGCCAATGTTGTTGTGAGATTCGGTAATAGAAATGTGATGGATTAGGTTGTCGTCCTTATCGCGGCTCACGACGTACGATCCAGGATGAAAAGAAAGCGCAAAAGAAGAAAAGTGTCCCAAAATTGATGAAAACGTTCAATTTTGGGCTCCGAAAATAGGCGCAGCCCAGCAGGATTTCTGCCATCGTCGTAGAGCTCTCAGAGAGCTTTCCAACGATATGATATGCGCCGCGTAACTCCTTACAGATCGAATATTATGGGCAAAGGAGCGACAGATAACTGGTCAGTAGCCCCACGCCCTGGGTTTGCGGGCCCAGCCTCTACGTGAAGTGAAGTTGTCTTGCCCAAGGTGCCGTGGCATTCGTTAATAGAAATGTGATAGATTAGGATGTCGTCCTTTTCGCAGTTCATGAATTACGATCCAGGACGGAAAAACAGCGCAAAAGAAGAAAAGTATCCCGAAACTGATAAAAACGTTTGATTTTAGGCATCGAAAATAGGCATAACCGAGCAGCTCGCTTCGTCATAGAGCTCTCGGAGAGCTTTCCAATGGTATGCTCTGTGCCGCGTAACTCATTACAGATCAAAAGTTATGGGCACTAGAGCGACGGATACCTGGTCACAAACCCCACTCCCCCGGTTTGCGGTCCCAGCCTCTATGTGAAGTAAAGTTGTTTTGGCCAAGGTGCCATAGGATTCGGTAATAGAAATGTGATGAATTAGGTTGTTATCCTTTTTGCGGCTCCCGATGTACGATCCGTGATGGAAAAATAGCGCAAAAGAAGAAAAGTGTACTAAAATGGATGAAAACGTTCAATTTTGGGCTCTGGTATAGGTGTAACCTAGCAGGCTTGCTACCCCCATCATAGAGCTCTGGGAAAGCTTTCCAATGGTACGTTGTGCGCCAAATAACTCCTTGCGGATCAAAAGTTCTGGGCCCCGGAGCGACGAATACCTAGTCACAAGCCCCACGCCCTCGGTTTGTAGGCCCAGCCTCTATGTGATGTGAAGTTGTCTTGTCCAAGGTGCCATGGGATTCAGTAATAGAAATGTGATGGATTAAGTTTTCATCCTTTTGGCGATTCACGACATACGATCCGGGATAGAAAAACAGCGTAAAAGAAGAAAAGTGTACCAAAATTGATCAAAACATTAGATTTTGGGCTTTGAAAACAGGCGCAACCGAGCAGGCTTAGTGCCCTCGTTGTAGAGCTCTCAGAGAACTTTCCAACGGTATGTTGTGCGCCACATAACTCTTTACGGATCAAAAGTTAAGGGCACTAGAGCGACGGATACCAAGTCACAAGCCCCACGCCCACGGTTTGCAAGCCCAACCTCTACGTGAAGTGAAGTTGTCTTGCCCAAGGTGCCGTGGGATTCGGTAATAGAAATGTGATGGATTAGGTTGTCGTCCTTTTCGCGGCTCACGACGTACGATCCAAGATGGAAAAACAGCGCAAAAGAATAAAAGTGTCCTGAAAATGATGATAACTTTTGATTTTGGGCTCTGAAAACATGTGCAGCAGAGCAGCCTTGCTGCCCCCGCCGTAGAGCTCTCGAACAACTTTCCAACGGTATGTTGTGCACCGCGTAACTCTTTACGGATCAAAAGTTATGGGCACCGGAGCAAAGGATTCCTGGTCACAAGCCCCACGCCCTCGGTTTACGGGCCCAACCTCTATGAGAAGTGAATTTGTCTTGCCAATGTTGCTATGAGATTCGGTAATAGAAATGTGATGGATTAGGTTGTCGTCCTTTTCGCAGCTCACGACGTACGATCCGGGATGAAAAAACAGCGCAAAAAAAGAAAAGTGTCTCGAAATTGATGTAAACGTTCAATTTTGGGCTTCAAAAACAAGTGCAGCCGAGCAGGATTGTTGCCCCCTTGTAGAGCTCACGGAGAGCTTTTCAAAGGTATGTTGTGTGCCGCGTAACTCCTTACGGATTAAAAGTTATGGGCACCGGAGCGACGTATACCTGGTCCCAAGCCCACGCCCTGGGTTTGCTGGCCAGCCTCTACGTGAAGTGAAGTTATCTTGCCTAAGTTGCCATGCGATTCGGTAATAGAAATGTGATGGATTAGCTTGTCGTCCTTTTCATGGCTCATGTCGTATGATCCGGGACGAAAAAAATAGCGCAAAAGAATAAAAGTGTCCCAAAACTAATAAAAAACATTCAATTTTGGGCACCGAAAATAGGCACAACCGAGCCGATTTGCAGCCCTCGTCGTAGAGCTCTCAGAGAGCTTTCCAATGGCATGCTGTGCGCCACATAACTCCTTACGGATCAAAGGTTATGGGCACCGGAGCGACGGATACCTGGTTACAAGCCCTATGCCCTCGGTTTGCGGGCCCAGCCTCTATTTGAAAGAAAGTTGTCTTGGCCAAGGTGCAGGAGGATTCGGTAATAGAAATGTGATGGATTAGGTTGTCGACCTTTTTGCGACTCACGATGAACGATCAGTGATGGAAAAATAGTGCAAAAGAACAAAGTGTCCCGAAACTGATGAAAACGTTCGATTTTGGGCTCCGAAAATAGGCGTAGAGCTCTTGGAGAGCTTCCCAACGGTATACTGTGTACCACGTAACTCCTTACAGATCAAAAGTTAAGGGCACTAGAGTGACGAATACCTAGTCACAAGCCCCACACCCTCGGTTTGCGGGCCTAGCTTCTACGTGATGTGAAGTTGTCTTGCCCAAGGTGCAGTGGGATTTGGTAATAGAAATGTGATGGTTTTGGTTGTCATCCTTTTTGCGGCTCGCGACGTAAGATCCAGGATGAAAAAATAGAGCAAAAAAAGAAAAGTGTCCTGAAACTAATGAAAACGTTTGATTATCGGCTCTAAAAATAGGCGCAGCCGAGTAGGCTTGCTGCCCCTATCGTAGAGCTCTCAGAGAGCTTTCAAACGGTATGTTGCGCATCGCATAACTCCTTACGGATCGAACGTTATGGGCACCGGAGCAACGGATACCTGGTCACAAACCCTACGCCCTAGGTTTTTGGGCCCAGGCTTTGCATGAAGTGAAGTTGTCTTGCCAAAGTAGCCGTGGGATTCAGTAATAGAAATGTGATGAATTATGTTATCGTCCTTTTCGCAGCTCATGACGTTCGATCCTGGACGAAAAACAGTGCAAAAGAAAAAATATATCCCGAAACTGATGAAAACGTTCAATTTTGGGCTCCAAAAACTGGCGCAGATGAGAACGCTTGTTGTCCCATCGTAGAGCTCTTGGAGAGCTTTCCAACGGTATGCTGTGCGCTACGTAACTCCTTACGGATCAAAAGTTATGGGCACCAGAGCGACGGATACCAGGTCACAAGCCCCACGCCCTCGATTTGTGGGCCCAGCCTCTACGTGAAGTGAAGTTGTCTTGCCCAAAGTGCCGTGGGATTCGATAATAGAAATATGATGAATCAGATTGTCGTCCTTTTCGAGGCTCACGACGTACGATCCAGGACGAAAAAATAACCCAAAAAAAGAAAAGTGTCTAGAAACTGATAAAAACATTCAATTTTGGACACTAAAAAAAGGCAATGTTGTGCAGGCTTGCTGCCCTAGTCGTAGAGCTTTTGGAGTGCTTTTCGACAGTATGTTGTGCACCGTGGAACTCTTTACGGATCAAAAGTTATGGAGCTCGGAGCAACGGATACCTGGTCACAAGCCCCACACCCTCGGTTTGCGGGCCCAGCATCTACATCACATGAAGTTGTCTTGCCCAAGGTGCCGTGGGATTCGGTAATAGAAATGTTATGGATTAGGTTGTCGTCCTTTCCGCAGCTCATGACGTACGACCTAGGATGGAAAAATAGCACAAACGAAAAAAGTATCCCAAAGTCGAGCAGGATTGGTGCCCCCGTCGTAGAGCTCTTAGAGAGCTTTCCAACAGTATGCTGTGTGCCACGTAACTCGTTACGGATCAAAAGTTATGGGCACTTGAGCGACGGATACCAGGTCACCCGCCCCACTCCCTCAATTTGCGAGCCCAGCCTCTACGTGAAGTGAAGTTGTCTTGCCCAAGGTCCCTTGGGATTCGGTAATATAAATGTGATTGATTAGGTTGTTGTCCTTTTCGTGGCTCACGACGTATGATCCGGGACGAAAAAATAGCGCGAAAGAAGAAAAGTGTTCCGAAACTGATAAAAATGTTTGATTTTTGGGACCAAAAATAGGGGTAGCCGACCAGCCTAGTAGCCCTCGTTGTAGAGCTCTTGGAGAGCTTTCCAACGGTATGCTGTGTGCCACGTAACTCCTTACGGATCAAAAGTTATGGGTACCGGAGCGACGGATACTTGGTCACAAGCCCCACACCCTCAGTTTGCAGGCCCAACCTCTACGTGATGTGAAGTTATCTTGCCCAACGTGTCGTGGGATTCGGTAATAGAAATGTGATGGATTAGGTTGTCATCCTTTTCGTGGCTCACGACGTACTATCCAAGATGAAAAAATAGCGCAAAAGAAGAAAAGTGTCCCAAAACTGATGAAAATGTTTGATTTTCGTCTCCGAAAATTGGTGCAGTCGAGCAGGCTTGCTGCCCCTGTCGTACAGCTCTCGGAGAGCTTCCCAACGGTATGCTGTGCGCTGCGTAACTCCTTACGAATAAAAAGTTATGGGCACTGGAGCGACGAATACCTGTTCATACGCCCCACGCCCTCTGTTTGCGGGCCCAACCTCTTCATGAAGTGAAGTTGTCTTGCCCAAGGTGCAGTGGGATTCGGTAATAGAAATGTGATGGATTAGGTTGTCGTCCTTTTCGCGGCTCACGACGTACGATCTGGGGCAAAAAAATATCGTAAACGAAGAAAAGTGTCCCGAAATTGAAAAAAATGTTCTATTTTGTGCTTTGAAAACAGGCACAGCAGAGCAGGATTGGTACCCCCGTCGTAGAGCTCTCGGAGAGCTTTCCAACGATATGTTGTGCGCCACGTATCTCCTTACGGATCAAAAGTTATGGGCACCTGAGCGACGGATACCTAGTCACAAGCCCCACGCCCTCGATTTGCGGGCCCAGCCACCAAGTGAAGTGAAGTTTTCTTGCCTAAGGTGTCGTGGGATTCGGTAATAGAAATATGATGGAGTAGGTTGTTGTCCTTTTTGAGGCACACGACTACGATCCGGGAAGAAAAAATAGCACAAAAGAAGAATAGTGTCCCGAAACTGATGAAAACTTTAGATATTCGGTTTCGAAAATAGGCGCAGCCGCGCAAGCTTGCTACCCCTGTAGTGGAGCTCTCGAAGAGCTTTCCAACGGTATGCTGTGCCCTGTATAACTCCTTACGGATCAAAAGTTATGGGCACCGGAGCGACGGATACCTGGTCATAAGCCCCACGCCCTCGATTTGCGGGCCCAGCCTCTACGTTAAGTGAAGTTGTTTTGCCCAAGGTCCTGTGGGATTCGGTAATAGAAATGTGATGGATTAGGTTTTCGTCCTTTTCGCAGCTCACGACGTACAATCCGGGATAAAAAATAGCGCAAAGGAATAAAAGTATCCCGAAATTGATAAAAATGTTCGATTTCGGGCAACGGAAACAGGCGCAGCCGTGCAGGCTCGCAGCCCTCGTCGTAGAGCTTTCAGAGAGCTTTCCAACGGTATGCTGTGCGCCGCGTAACTCATTACGGATCAAAAGTTATGGGCACCGGAGCGATGGATACCTGGTTACAAGCCCCACGCCCTCGGTTTGCGGGCCCAGCCTCTACGTGAAGTGAAGTTGTCTTGGCAAAGGTGCCAGGGGATTCGGTAATAGAAATGTGATGGATTAGGTTGTCGTCCTTTTCGCGGCTAACGACGTACGATCCGTGGTGGAAAAACAGTGCAAAAGAAGAAAAGTGTCCTAAAAATGATGAAAATGTTCGATTTTGGGCTCAAAAAATCGGCACAGCCGAGCAGGCTTGCTACCCCCATCGTAGAGCTCTTGGAGAGCTTTCCAACGGCATGCTGTGTGCCACGTAACTCCTTATGGATCAAAAGTTATGGGCACCAGAGCTACGGATACCTGGTCACAAGACCCACACCCTCGGTTTGCTGGCCCAGCCTCTACGTGATGTGAAGTTGTCTTGCCCAAGGTGCCGTGGGATTCGGTAATAGAAATATGATGGATTAGGTTGTCATCTTTTTCGTGGCTCACGACGTACGATCCGAGATGAAAAAACAGCACAAAATAAGAAAAGTGTCCCGAAACTAATGAAAATGTTCGATTTTGGTGTCCGAAAACAGGCGCAGTTGAGCAGGCTTGCTGCCCTCGTCGTAGAGCTTCCTAACGGTATGCTGTGCACCGCGTAACTCCTTACGAATCGAAAGTTATGGGCACTGTAGCGACGGATACTTGGTTACAAGCCCCACGCCCTCGGTTTGCGGGTCCAGCCTCTACGTGAAGGGAAGTTGTCTTGGCTAAGGTGCCGGGAGATTCGGTAATAGAAATGTAATGGATTAGGTTGTCGGCCTTTTTGCGGATCACGATGTACGATCCGTGATGGAAAAACAGCGCAAAAGAATAAAAATATCCAAAAACTAATGAAAACGTTCAATTTTGGTCTAAAAAAACTAGCGCAGTCAAGCAGGCTTTCTGCCCAAGTCGTAGAGCTCTCAGAGAGCTTTCCAACGGTATGCTGTGCGTTGCACAACTCCTTACGGATCAAAAGTTATGGGCACCGGAGCGACGGATACCTGGTTACAAGCCCCATGCCCTCGATTTGCGGGCCCGGCCTCTACGTGAAGGGAAGTTGTCTTGCCAAAGGTGCTGGGGGATTCAGTAATAGAAATGTGATGGATTAGGTTGTCGTCCTTTTCGCTGCTCACGATGTACGATCCGTGATGGAAAAACAGCGCAAAAGAAGAAAAGTGTCCCAAAACTGATGAAAACGTTCGATTTTGGGCTCCAAAAACAAACGCAACCGAGCATGCTTGCTGCCCTGTCGTAGAGCTCTTGGAGAGCTTTCCAACGGTATACTGTGCACCACGTAACTCCCTGCGGATCAAATGTTATGGGCACCGAAGTGACAGATACCTGGTCACAAGCCCCACAACCTCGGTTTGCGGGCCCAATCTCTACGTGATGTGAAGTTGTCTTGCCCAAGGTGCAGTGGGATTCGGTAATAGAAATGTAATGGATTAGGTTGTCATCCTTTTTGCGGCTCACGACGTACGAACTAGGACGAAAAAATAGCGCAAAAGAAGAAAAATGTCCCGAAACTGATGAAAATGTTCGATTTTGGTCTTTGAAAACTGGCGCAGCTGAGCAGGCTTGCTGCCCACGTTGTAGAACTCCCGGAGAGCTTTCCAACGGTATGTTGTGCGCCGCGTAACTCCTTATACATAAAAAGTTATGGGCACTAGAGCGACGGATACCTGGTCATATACCCCACGCCCTCTGTTTGTGGGCCCAACCTCTTCATGAAGTGAAGTTGTCTTGTCCAAGGTGCCATGGGATTCGGTATTAGAAATGTGGTGGATTAAGTTATCATCCTTTTCGCGGCTCACGACGTACGATCCGGGATGGAAAAATGTCGTAAACGAAGAAAAGTGTCTTGAAATTGATGAAAATGTTCAATTTTGTGCTTTGAAAACAGGCGCAGCAAAGTAGCCTTGGTGCCCGGTCGTAGAGCTCTCGGAGAGCTTTGCACTGATATGCTATGCGCCACGTAACTCCTTACGGATCGAAAGTTATGGGCACCGGAGCGACGGATACCTGGTCACAAGCCCCACGCCCTCGATTTGCTGGCCCAGCCTCCACGTGAAGTGAAGTTGTCTTGCCCAAGGTGCAGTGGGATTCGGAAATAGAAATGTGATGGAGTAGGTTGCTGTCCTTTTCGCGGCTCACGACATACAATCCGGGGCAGAAAAATAGCGCAAAAGAAGAATAGTGTCCCAAAACTGATGAAAACTTTTGATTTTGGGTTTCAAAAACAGGTGCAGCCGAGCAGGATTGCTGCCCCCGTAGTGGAACTCTCAGAGAGCTTTCCAATGATATGCTTTGCTCCGCGTAACTCCTTACGGATCAAAAGTTATGGGCACCGGAACAACGGATACCTGGTCACAAGCCCTACGCCCTTGGTTTGCGGCCCAGCCTCTACGTGATGTGAATTTGTATTGCCAATGTTGCTGTGGGATTCAGTAATAGAAATGTGATGGATTAGGTTGTCGTCTTTTTCGCGGCTAAAGACGTACGATCCAGGATGAAAAAACAGCGCAAAAGAAGAAAAGTATCCCGAAACTGATGAAAATGTTCAATTTTGGGCTCCGAAAATAGGAAGAGCTGAGTAGGCTGGCTGCCTGGTCATAGAGCTCTCGGAGAGCTTTCGAACGGTATGTTGTGCGCTGCGTAACTCCTTACAGATCAAAAGTTATGGGCACCAGAGCGACGGATACCAGGTCACAAGCCCCACCCCCTTGGTTTACGGGCCCAGCCTCTACGTGAAGTGAAGTTGTCTTGCCAAACGTGCCGTCGGATTCGTTAATAGAAATGTGATAGATTGGGATGTCGTCCTTTTCGCGGCTAGCGACGTACGATCCGGGACAAAAAAACAGCGCAAAAGAAGAAAAGTATCCCAAAACATATAAAAATGTTTGATTTTGGGCACCGAAAATAGGCACAGCCGAGTAGGCTCGCTACTCTCGTCATAGAGCTCTCGGAGAGCTTTCCAACGGTATGCTGTGCGCCGCGTAACTACTTACGGATCAAAAGTTATGGGTACCAGAGCGACGGATACCTGGTCACAAGCCACACGCCCTCGGTTTGCGGGCCTAGCCTCTACGTGAAGTGAAGTTGTCTTGCCCAAGGTGCTGTGGGATTCGTTAATAGAAATGTGATAGATTAGGATGTCGTCCTTTTCACGGCTCCCGACGTACGATTCGAGACAAAAAAACAGCGCAAAAGAAGAAAAGTATCCCAAAACAGATAAAAACGTTTGATTTTGGGCACCTAAAATAGGCACAGCCGAGCAAGCTTACTACCCTTGTCGTAGAGCTCTCAGAGAGCTTTCCAACGGTATGCTGTGCACCGCGTAACTACTTACGGATCTAAAGTTATGGGCACCGGAGCGACGGATACCTGGTCATAAGCCCCACGCCCTCGGTTTGCGGGACCAGGCTCTACGTGAAGTGAAGTTGTCTTGGCCAAGGTCCCGTGGGATTCGGTAATAGAAATGTGATGGATTAGGTTGTCGTCCTTTTCATGGCTCACGACGTACGATCCGTGATGGATAAACAGTGCAAAAGAAGAAAAGTGTCCCCAAACGGATGAAAATGTTGAATTTTGTACTCCGAAAATAGGCGCAGCCGAGCAGGCTTACTACCCCCGTCGTAGAGTTCTTGGAGAGCTTTCCAACGGTATGCTGTGAGCCACGTAACTCCTTACGGATCAAAAGTTATGGGCACCGGATCGACGGATACCTGGTCACAAGCCCCACGCCCTCAGTTTGCAGGCCCAACCTCTACGTGATGTGAAGTTGTCTTGACCAAGGTGCCATGGGATTCGGTTACAAAAATGTGATGGAATAAGTTTTCGTCCTTATCGCAGCTCACGACGTACGATCCGGGACGGAGAAACAGCGTAAAAGATTCGAAGTGTCCCAAAATTGATGAAAACGTTTAATTTTGGGCTCCGAAAATAGGCGCAACCTAGTAGGCTGGCTACCTCCGTCGTAGAGCTCTCAGAGAGCTTTCCACCGGTATGCTGCGTGCCGCGTAACTCCTTACGGATCAAAAGTTATGGGCACCGGAGCAACGGATACCTGGTCACAAACCTCACGCCCTAGGTTTTCGGGCCCAGCCTCTACATGAAGTGAAGCTGTCTTGCCAAAGTTACCGTGGGATTCGGTAATAGAAATGTGATGGATTAGGTTATTATCCTTTTCGCGGATCACGACGTACAATCCAGGACGAAAAATAGTGCAAAAGAAAAAAAGTGTCCCAAAACTAATGAAAACGTTTAATTTTGTGCACCAAAAAGGGCACAGCCGAGCAGGCTTATTGCCCCGTCGTAGAGCTCTCGGAGAGCTTTCCAACGACATGCTGTGCGCTGCGTAACTCCTTACGGATCAAAAGTTATAGGCACCAGAGCGACGGATACCAGGTCACAAGCCCCACGCCCTCGATTTGCGGATCCAGCCTCTACGTGAAGTGTAGTTGTCTTGCCCAGAGTCGAGTGGGATTCGGTAATTGAAATGTGATAGATTAGGTTGTCGTCCTTTTCGCAGCTCAGGACGTACGATTTGGGACGGAAAAATAGCCTAAAAGAAGAAAAGTGTCCAGAAACTGATAAATACGTTCGATTTTGGCCATCGAAAAAAGGCGTAGCTGAGCAGGCTTGCTGCCCCAGTCGTAGAGCTTTCGGAGTACTTTCCGACGGTATGTTGTGCGCCGTGTAACTCCTTACGGATCAAAAGTTATGGAGCCCATAGCGACGGATACTTGGTCACAAGTCCCATACCCTAGGTTTGTGGGCCCAGCCTCTACATCATATGAAGTTGTCTTACCCAAGGTACCGTGGGATTCGATAATAGAAATGTTATGGATTAGGTTGTCGTCCTTTTCGCAGCTAATGACGTACGATCCGGGACGAAAAAACAGCGCAAAAGAAGAAAAGTGTCCCAAAAATGAAAAAAATGTTTGATTTTGGGCACCGAAAATAGTCACAGCCGAGCAGACTAGTAGCCCTCGTCGTAAAGCTCTAGGAGATCTTTCCAACGGTATGTTGTGTGCCGTGTAACTCCTTACGGATCAAAAGTTATGGAGCCCGTAGCGACGGATACCTGGTTACAAGCCCCACGCCCTCGGTTTGCGGGCCCAACCTCTACGTGAAGTGAAGTTGTCTTGGCCAAGGTGCCGGGGGATTCGGTAATAGAAATGTGATGGATTAGGTTGTCGTCCTTTTCACGGCTCACGACGTACGATCCGTGATGGAAAAATAGTGCAAAAGAAGAAAAGTGCCCCGAAAATGATGAAAACGTTCAATTTGTACTCCAAAAATTGGTGTAGCTGAGTAGGCTTGCTACCCCCGTCGTAGAGCTCTTGCAGAGCTTTCCAACGGTATGCTGTGTGCCACGTAACTCCTTACGGATCAAAAGTTATGGGCACCGGAGCGACGGATCCCTGGTCACAAGCCCCACACCCTCGGTTTGCGGGCCCAGCCTCTACGTGATGTGAAGTTGTCTTGCCCAAGGTGCCGTGGGATTCGGTAATAGAAATGTGATGGATTAGGTTGTCATCCTTTTTGCGGCTCACGACGTACGATCCAGGACGAAAAAATAGTGCAAAAGAAGAAAAGTGTCCCGAAATTGATGAAAATGTTCAAATTTCGTCTTCGAAAACTGGCGCAGTCGAGTAGGCTTACTGCCCCCGTCGTAGAGCTCTCGAAGAGCTTCCCAACGGTTTGTTGTGCGCTGCGTAAATCCTTACGAATAAAAAGTTATGGGCACCGGAGCGACGGATACCTGGTCATATACCCCACGCCCTCTGTTTGCGGGCCTAACCTCTTCATGAAATGAAGTTGTCTTGCCTAAGGTGCCGTGGGATTCGGTAATAGAAATGTGATGGATTAGGTTGTGGTCCTTTTCGCGGCTCACGACGTACGATCCGGGGCAAAAAAATATCATAAACGAAGAAAAGTGTCCCAAAATTGATAAAAATGCTCAATTTTGTGCTTTGAAAACTGGTGCAGTAGAGCATGATTGGTTCCCCCGTCGTAGAGCTCTCGGAGAGCTTTGCAACAATATATTGTGCGCCACGTAACTCCTTACAGATCAAAAGTTATGGGCACCGGAGCGACGGATACCTGGTCACAAGCCCCACATCCTCGATTTGCGGGCCCAGGCTCTACGTGAAGTGAAGTTGTTTTGCTCAAGGTCCCGTGGGATTAGGTAATAAAAATGTGATGGATTAGGTTGTCGTCCTTTTCGCAGCTCACGACGTACGATCCACGATGAAAAAATAGCGCAAAAGAAGAAAAGTGTCCCGAAACTGATAAAAATGTTCGATTTTGGTCACCGAAAACAGGAGCAGCCGAGCAGGCTTGCTACCCATGTCGTAGAGCTCTCGGAGAGTTTTCCAACGGTATGCTGTGCGCCGCGTAACTCCTTACGTCTCAAAAGTTATGGGCACCGGAGCAATAGATACCTTGTTACAAGCCCCACGGCCTCGGTTTGCGGGCCCAGCCTCTACATGAAGTGAAGTTGTCTTGGCCAAGGTGCCGGGGGATTTGGTTATAGAAATGTGATGGATTAGGTTGTCGTCCTTTTCGCGGCTCACGACGTACGATCCGTGATGGAAAAACAGTACAAAAGAAGAAAAGTGTCCCAAAAATGATGAAAACGTTCGATTTTAGGATGCAAAAATAGGTGCAGGCGAGCAGGCTTGCTACCCCCATAGTAGAGCTCTTGGAGAGCTTACCAATGGTAGGTTGTGCGCCATGTAACTCCTTATGGATCAAAAGTTATGGGCACCTGAGCGATGGATACCTGGTCACAAGCCCCAAACCCTCGGTTTGCGGACCCAGCCTCTACGTGATGTGAAGTTGTCTTGACCAACGTGCTGTGGGATTTGGTAATAGAAATGTGATGGATTAGGTTGTCATCCTTTTCGCGGCTCACGACGTACGATCCAGGACGAAAAAACAGCGCAAAAGAAGAAAAGTGTCCCAAAATTGATGAAAACGTTCGATTTTGGTCTCTGAAAACTGGCGCGGTTGAGCAGGCTTGCTGCCACCGTCTCAAAAGTTATGGGCACTAGAACGACGGATACCAGGTCACATGCCCTACGCCCTTGGTTTGTGGGCCCAGCCTCTACGTGAAGTGAAGTTGTCTTGCCCAAAGTGCCGTGGGATTCGTTAATAGAAATGTGATAGATTAGAATGTCGTCTTTTTCGCTGCTCACGATGCACGATCCGGGACTGAAAAATAGCACAAAAGAAGAAAAGTATCCCGAAACTAATAAAAACGTTTGATTTTGGGCACCAAAAACAGGTACAGTCGAGCAGGCAAACTGCCCTCATCGTAGAGCTCTCAGAGAGCTTTCCAATGGTATGTTGTGCGCCGCGTAACTCCTTACGGATCAAAAGTTTTGGGCACCGGAGCGACGGATACTAGGTCACAAGCCCCACGCCCTCGGTTTGCCCCCCAGCCTCTACGTGAAGTGAAGTTTTCTTCGCCAAGGTGACGTGGGATTTGGTAATAGAAATATGATGGATTAGGTTGTCGTCTTTTTCGCGGCTCACGATGTACGATCCGTGATGGAAAAAGAGCACAAAAGAAGAAAAGTGTCCCCAAATGGATGAAAACGTTCGATTTTGGGCTTTGAAAATAGGCGCAACGGAGCAGGGTTGCTGCCCCCTTCGTAGGGCTCTCGGTGAGCTTTCCAACGGTATGCTGTGCACCACGTAACTCCTTTCGGATCAAAAGTTATGGGCACCAGAGCGACGGATACCTGGTCACAAGCCCCACGCCCTCGATTTGCGGGCCCAGCCTCTACGTGAAGTGAAGTTGTCTTGCCCAAGGTCCCGTGGAATTCGGTAATAGAAATGTGATCGATTAGGTTGTCGTCCGTTTCGCGGCTCAGGACGTACGATACGGGATGGAAAAACAGTGTAGAAGAAGAAAAGTGTGACGAAACTGATGAAAACGTTCGATTTTGGGCTCCAAAAATAGGCAGCGGAGTAGGCTTACTACCCCTATCATAGAGCTCTCGAAGTGCTTTCCAACGGTATGCTGTGCGCCGCGTAACTCCTTACAAATCAAAAGTTATGGGCACCGAAGCGACGGATACCTGGTCATTAGCCCCATGCCCTCGGTTTGTGAACCCAGCCTCTATGTGATGTGAAGTTGTCTTGCCCAAGGTTCCGTGGGATTTGGTAATAGAAATGTGAAGGATTAGGTTGTCGTCCTTTTCGAGGCTCACGACGTACGATCCGGGAAGGAAAAATAGCGCAAAAAAAGAAAAGTGTTCCGAAACTTATGAAAATAGGCACGGTTGAGCAGGCTTAGTACCCCCATCGTAGAGCTCTCGGAGAGCTTTCCAACGGTATGCTGTGCTCCGCGTAAGTCCTTGCAGATCAAAAGTTATGGGCACCGGGGCGACAGATACCTGGTCGTAAGCCCCAGCCCTCGGTTTGTGGTCCCAACCTCTACGTGAAGTGAAGTTGTCTTGCCCAAGGGGCCATGGGATTTGGTAATAGAAATGTGATGGATAAGGTTGTCGTCCTTTTCGTGGCTCATGACGTACGATCGGGGACGGTAAAATAGCATAAAAGAATAAAAGTGTCCCAAAACTGACAAAAATGTCCAATTTTGTGCTCCAAAAATAGCCGCAGCTGAGCAGGATTGCTGCCCCCGTCGTAGAGCTCGCAGATAGCTTTCCAACGGTATGCTATGCACCGCATAACTACTTACAGATCAAAAGTTATGGGCACTGGTGCCATGAATACCAAGTCACAAGCCCCACGCCCTCGGTTTGTGGGCCCAGCCTCTACGTGAAGTGAAGTTGTGTTGCCCAAGGTGCTGTGGGATTCAGTAATAAAAATGTGATGGATTAGGTTGTCGTCCTTTTCGCAGCTCACGACGTATGATCTCGGACAGAAAAACAGCGTAAAAGAAGAAAACTATCCCGAAACTGAAAAAAATGTTCCATTTTGGACCCCGAAAATAGGAAACTGTGCAGGCTTTCTACCCCCGTCGTAGAGCTCTCGGAGTGCTTTCCAACGGTATGCTGTGCGCCACATAACTCCTTACGAATCAAAAGTTATAGGCACCGAAGCGACGGATACCTAGTCACAAACCTCGCGCCCTCGGTTTGCTGGCCCAGCCTCTACGTGATGTGAAGTTGTCTTGCCCAACGTACCGTGGGATTCGGTAATAGAAATGTGATGGATTAGGTTGTCGTCCTTTTCGCGGCTCACGACGTACGATCCGAGACGGAAAAACAGAGCAAAAAAAGAAAAGTGTCCTGAAACTGATGAAAATGTTCAATTTTGGGCTTTGAAATTAGGCGCAGTCGAGCAGGCTTGGTGACCCCGTCGTAGAGCTCTCGGAGAGCTTTCTTATAGTATGCTGTGAGCCGCGTAACTCCTTACGGATCAAAAGTTATGGACACCGGAGCGACGAATACCTGGTCACAAGCCCTACGCCTCGGTTTGCAGGCCCAGCCTCTACGTGATGTGAAGTTGTCTTGCCCAAGGTGCCATGGTATTCGGCAATAGAAATGTGATGGATTAGGTTGTCGTCCTTTTCGCTACTCACGACGTACGATCCAGGACTGAAAAACAACGCAAAAGGAGTAAAGTGTCCAAAAATTGATAAAAATGTTCGATTTTGGCCACAAAACAAGGCGCGGTAGAGCAGGTTTACTGCCCCAGTCGTAGAGCTCTCGGAGTGCTTTTCAACGGTATGCTCTGTGTCGCGTAACTCCTTACGGATCAAAAGTTATAGACACCAGAGCGACGGATACCTGGTCACAAGTCCCACGCCCTCGGTTTACGGGCCCAGCCTTTACAAGATATGAAGTTGTCTTGCCTAAGGTGCCGTAGGATTCGGTAACAGAAATGTGATAGATTAGGTTGTCGTCCTTTTCGCGGCTCAGGAAGTACGATCCGGGACGGAAAAACATCACAAAAAAAGAAAAGTGCTCCCAAATTGATGAAAATGTTTGATTTTGGGCTCTAAAAACAGGCAATTGAGTAGGCTTGTTGCCCCCGTCGTAGAGCTCTCGGAGTGCTTTCCAACGGTATGCTGTACACCGCGTAACTCCTTGCGGATCAAAAGTTATGGGCACCAGAGCGACGGATACCTCGTCACTAGCCCCATGCCCTCTGTTTGCGGGCCCAGCCTCTACGTGATGTGCAGTTGTCTTGCCCAAGGTGCAGTGGCATTCGGTAATAGAAATGTGAAGGATTAGGTTGTCATCCTTTTCGAGGCTCACGACGTACAATCCGGGACAGAAAAACAGCGCGGAAGAAGAAAAGTGTTCCGAAACTGATGAAAACGTTTGATTTTGGACTTTGAAAATAGGTACGGTTGAGTAGGCTTGGTGCCCCCATCGTAGAGCTCTTGGAGAGCTTTCCAACGGTATGCTGTGCGCTGCATAATTCCTTGCGGATCAAAAGTTATGAGCACCAGAGCGACAGATACCTGGTCGCAAGCCCCACGCTCTCGGTTTGCGGGCCCAGCCTCTAAGCGAAGTGAAGTTGTCTTGCCCAAGGGGCCGTGGGATTTGGTAATAGAAATGTGATGGATTAGGTTGTCGTCCTTTTCGCGGCTCAAGACGTACGATCCGGGACAGTAAAACAGCATAAAAGAATAAAAGTGTCCCGAAACTGACGAAAACGTCCAATTTTGTGCTCTAAAAATAGGCGCAGCTGAGCAGGCTTACTGCCCCCGTTGTAGAGCTTGCGGACAGATTTACAACGGTATGTTGTGCACCGCGTAACTACTTACGGATCAAAGTTATGGGCACTGGTGCCATGGATACCAGGTCACAAGCCCCACGCCCTCGGTTTGCGGGCCCAGCCTTTACGTGAAGTGAAGTTGTCTTGCCCAAGGTATAGTGGGATTTAGTAATTGAAATGTGATGGATTAGGTTGTCGTCTTTTTTGCGGCTCACAACGTACGATCTCGGATAGAAAAATAGCGTAAAAGAAGAAAAGTATCCCGAAACTGAAAAAAAATGTTCGATTTTGGGCCCTGAAAATAGGAAACTATGCAGGCTTGCTACCCCCGTCGTAGAGCTCTCTGAGTGCTTTCCAACGGTATGCTGTGCGCCGGATAATTTCTTACGAATAAAAAGTTATGGGCACAGGAGCGACGGACACCTAGTCACAAGCCCCACGCCCTCGGTTTGCTGGCCCAGCCTCTACGTGATGTGAAGTTGTCTTGCCCAACGTGCCGTGGGATTCGGTAATAGAAATGTGATGGATTAGGTTGTCGTCCTTTTCGCGGCTCACGACGTACGATCTTGGATGGAAAAACAGAGCAAAAAAGAAATATGTCCCAAAACTGATGAAAACATTCGATTTTGGTTTTGAAAATAGGTGCAGTCGAGCAAGCTTGTTGACCCCATCATAGAGCTCTCGGGGATCTTTCCAATGGTATGATGTGCGCCGCGTAACTCCTTATAGATAAAAAGTTATGGGCACCGGAGCGACGGATACCTGGTCACAAGCCGCAGGCCCTCAGTTTGCGGGCCCAGCCTCTACGTGATGTGAAGTTGTCTTGCCCAAGGGGCCATGGGATTTGGTAATAGAAATGTGATGGATTAGGTTGTTTTCCTTTTCGCGGCTCAAGACGTACGATTCGGGATGATAAAACAGAATAAAAGAATAAAAGTGACCCGAAACTGACGAAAACGTCCAATTTTGTGCTCTAAAAATAGGCGCAGCCAAGCAGGCTTGCCGCCCTCCTCGTAGAGCTCGCAGACAGCTTTCCAACGGTATGCTGTGCACCGCGTAACTACTTACGGATCAAAGTTATGGGCACTGGTGCCATGGATACCAGGTCACAAGCCCCACGCCCTCGGTTTGCGGGCCCAGCCTCTACGTGAAGTGAAGTTGTCTTGCCCAAGGTGTCGTGGGATTCAGTAATTGAAATGTGATGGATTAGGTTGTTGTCCTTTTCGCGGCTCACGACGTACGATCTCGCATAGAAAAACAGCGTAAAAGAAGGAAAGTATCCCGAAACTGAAAAAAATATTCGATTTTGGGCCCCGAAAATAGGAAATTGTGCAGGCTTGCTACCCCCGTCGTAGAGGAGTGCTTTCCAACGGTATGCTGTGTATCACATAACTTCTTACGAATCAAAAGTTATGGGCACCAGAGCGATGGACACCTGGTCACAAGCCCCACGCCCTCGGTTTGCTGGCCCAGCCTCTACGTGATGTGAAGTTGTCTTGCCCAACGTGCCATGGGATTCGATAATAGAAATGTGACGGATTAGGTTGTCGTCCTTTTCGCGGCTCACGACGTACGATCCTGGACGGAAAAAAAGTGCAAAAAAAGAAATGTATCCCAAAACTGATGAAAACGTTCAATTTTGGGCTTTGAAAATAGGCGCAGTCAAGCAAGCTTGGTGACCTCGTCATAGAGCTCTCGGAGAGCTTTCCAATGGTATGTTGTGCGCCGCGTAACTCCTTACGGATCAAAAGTTATGGGCACCGGAGCGACGGATACTTGGTCACAAGCCGCACGCCCTCAGTTTGCGGGCCTAGCCTCTACGTGATGTGAAGTTGTCTTGCCCAAGGTGCCAAGGGATTCGGCAATAGAAATGTGATGGATTAGGTTGTCGTCCTTTTTGCTGCTCACAACATACGATCCCGGACTGAAAAATAGCGCAAAAGAGTAAAGTGTCCTGGAATTGATAAAAACGTTCGATTTTAGGCACCAAAAATAGGCGCAGCTGAGCAGGCTTGCTGCCTCCGTCATAGAGCTCTCGGAGTGCTTTCCAACGGTATGCTGTGTGCCGCGTAACTCCTTACGGATCAAAAGTTATAGACACTGGAGCGACGGATACCTGGTCACAAGCCCCACGCCCTCGGTTTGCGGGCCCAGCCTCTACATGATATGAAGTTGTCTTGAGCAAGGTGTCGTGGGATTCGGTAACAGAAATGTGATAGATTAGGTTGTCGTTCTTTTCGTAGCTCGTGACGTACGATCCGGGACGAAAAAACATCACAAAAGAAGAAAAGTGTCCCAAAACTGATGAAAACGTTCGATTTTGGGCTCCGAAAATAGGCAGCTGAGTAGGCTTGCTTCCCCCGTCGTAGAGCTCTCGGAGTGCTTTCCAACGGTATGCTGTGCGCCGCGTAACTCCTTCCGGATCAAAAGTTATGCATAGCGGAGCGACAGATACCTGGTCATAAGCGCCATGCCCTCGGTTTGCGAGCCCAACCTCTACGTGAATTGAAGTTCTCTTGCCCAAGGTGCCGTGGGAATCGCTAATAGAAATGTTATGGATTAGGTTGTTGTCCTTTTCGCGGCTCACGACATATGATCCGGGACGAAAAAACAGCGCTAAAGAAGAAAAGTGTGCCGAAACGGATGAAAACGTTCAATTTTGGGCACCGAAAATAGGCTGGTGAGTAGGCTTGCTGCCCCTGTCGTAGAGCTCTCGGAGTGCTTTCTAACGGTATGTTGTGCGCCGCGTAACTCCTTTCGGATCAAAAGTTATGGGCACCGGAGCGACGGATACCTGGTCATTAGCCCCATGCCCTCGGTTTGCGGGCCCAGCCACTACGTGATGTGAAGTTTTCTTGCCCAAGGTTCCGTTGGATTCGGTAATAGAAATGTAAAGGATTAGGTTATCGTCCTTTTCAAGGCTCACGACGTACGATCCGGGACGAAAAAACAACGCAAAAGAAGAAAAGTGTTCCAAAACTGATGAAAACGTTCGATTTTGGGCTTTGAAAATAGGCACGGTTAAGTAGGCTTAGTGCCCCCATCGTAGAGCTCTCGAAAAGCTTTCCAACGGTATGCTGTGCTCCGCGTAACTCCTTGCGGATCAAAAGTTATAGGCACTGGAGCGACAGATACCTGGTCACAAGCCCCACGCCCTCGGTTTGCGGGCCCAGCCTCTACGTGAAGTGAAGTTGTCTTTCCCAAGGGGCCGTGGGATTTGGTAATAGAAATGTGATGGATTAGGTTGTCGTCCTTTTCGCGGCTCAAGACGTACGATCCGGGACGGTAAAACAGCATAAAAGAATAAAAGTGTCTCGAAACTGACGAAAATGTCCAATTTGGTGCTCCAAAAATAGGCGCAGCCGAGCAGGCTTGCTGCCCCCGTCGTAGAGCTCACAGACAGCTTTCCAACGGTATGCTGTGCACCGCGTAACTACTTACAGATCAAAAGTTATGGGCACTGGTACCATGGATACCAGGTCACAAGCCCCACGCCAACGGTTTGCGGGCCCAGCCTGTGATAACCCGAACCTGGCATGCATTTAATGGCATTTAATTAAGTGTTATCTTAAATGTTAGCATTGAATTTTGTGTTTATTTTTAAGTTAAACATTCATTTGTAGCTTTATTTTCATATTTATTTTAATCGGTTTTATTTTTTTTGCACCTTAATGCTCGGCTTTCAATAAAATGAAAAGTAACTCCGAACCGGAGTGAATTTTAAACTATTCTACTGTTCTACTTTTCAAAAAAATTAAAGTTTACTATTATTGCTTATCACTTTATTAGCGATCGTTTATTGACCGTTCGATCGTAGTATTTCAAAAATGAGAGTTAGAGAAATATTCTTCGTACTTAGTGGAAAATATTTTTAGCTTAATTTAACTAGTTTTAGTTGTTTTTCATTTAATTACATTGTTTTAACTTGAATTAGATTTAATGGCATCAAAATAAGCTTATTTGACCATTTTTAACTAAAGTTTGATTTTGCAAATGACCAAAATGCCCTTGTCACCTTTTAAATAATAAAACAAGGCAAAAATAAATAAAAACAAATTGCATAATGACCATTTTTCCTTGCCATGGCCGAATGGTCTCAAGGAGAAAAAGAAAATATTTTTCTTGCATTTTCTTCTACAATTGCGCGTGGAATTGCACGGGGGTCGTGGCTCGGGTCCTTGCGGGTCTTGGTCTTCAATCTCTGTGAGGGTTTTCACGCTTTTGTGCATATTATATGAAATTTGATTTTTGATTCAAATTTTTAGATTTGATATTTAATGCGTTATAATGCTTGAAATTGATTGGAAATGCTTCTTTAGGGTTCGTAGAGCATTGCTTGATAGTTATTTAGCAACTTTTATGATTGAAACAACGTATTTGAAATTGGGGAAGAATACTGAATAGTGAATAATGAATAGTAAACCCTAGAATTTGGAATTTCGATCTGAATTGTGATTTCTTGATTTGGATAGGTGCCATTAGTGATAGAAAGATAAAATGTGCGATAAAAACGGAATGGCCTTTGATAAAATTGGAAATTAGACAAAGAAACGTAAAGGAGCCGTTTGACCAAAAGTTGACCATGCTCGAATTGAGTTGGGAGTTTTGCAATTGAGAGTATGGAAGCACTTTTGGCGCTGTTGTGGCGTTGATTGAGTGACCGGTTAGCATAGCTGTAATTCAAACGCAATAGGTGGACTTTCGGGCCTCGGGTGAGAAAGTGAAGTTTAGTGACATAAAACGTGCCCTGTAGTGCCTGAGTGAATGTAGTGAAGTCGGTTTCCTAATCCCGTAGCTCGTTTGTCCATAATTGCCTTTGGAAGTTAGAGATTAAATAGTGATATTTGTCGTTTTCGTGTTTGAACTGCTATTACTTATTTAATTGGTGTTATTGTTGCTATTAAGGATAGTTATGCGTGAAAAGTTAATTGAATGCTAGTATTGATTGTAAATGCTTGATATCTCGTTTATCGCCTCTAATCTGTATTGTTGTGCTATCGCTCGTTTATCGCCTTGTATCGTGTCTTGCATTGCATAGTGTCAAGCGCGTGAGTGATGGGCCTCTCTGGGTAGTCTCGAGCTGCCAGTGTTGGTTGCTCTAGCTCCGTGTCCTATTCCCTTTTCTCGCTTGGGTTGCCTCCCAGGGAGATTTGGGTCGTAGAATTGATGGATACTTCCGGGGTATTCCAAACTGAAGTTATAAGGTGGGTGCGCGCTTATTGTCATCGTTGTCAACATCAAGCTCGAGATTGATGTATCGCTCGTGAAATGGTATATTGCTCATATGAGTGAACCATAGCCTTCAGAGTGTGGTATAGCTTTGAATGGTTGTGTTAATGCTTTCATTAATTGCTTATTGTATTGATTGTTTGTCTTGATTGCTTACTTATCAATTATATTGCTTAACTTCCTTATTTGCATTGCACGACTTTCTTTCTTTCCACCTCGATATATGTCTCGCCCTCACTGAGTATACGTGTTGTGTATACTCATTTTTCACCACCACATTTCAGGAAATGTCATATTAGCTGGAAAGTTCGTGTTTTCGTGAAAGTTCGTGCTTGAGGAGTTGTCTTGCGTGCCTATGTGGCTTGAGTTGTCGAAGTTGTAAAGATGTATGCTTTCCTGTGTTGTATGTATTTAATGTCAAAAGGAATGTAATTTAAGTTTCATTAGATTATTGAAGTGGTTTGATAAGTTAGATTATCTATCTAGTTAGTACAGCTTAACTTTAATGCATGTTTGTAATGTCCAAAGGGAAAAGAGTTAGAATGGTATGATAGTCTATTTTATGCAATAAGTTAGAATGGTTTAATTGTCAAGCATGAATGTACTTGTAAAAGATGTGAAGAGGTAGGTTAGTCTGTAAACTGGAAATGCATTTTTGCTTGTGATTGCTTGTTGAGAACAAGGCTCGGATGGCCTTGAGTTGGTTGAATGTTTGGACATGGTATTGGTCCACTTATATGCTGTCGCAGGTTTACTTTTTGCCTAAAAACAGGGGAGACTCCGTATGCCCAGGTTTGGAATTGAGTTGTGATTAGATTGATTGATAGAACTCCCGGTCTCGAGAGGGATCGGGGTGTTACAGGTGGTATCAGAGCTTGTTTAGCTCATAAGCCAGGACAGGGTCCTCGGTCTGGTGGGGAGTGATCCTTGAATGTGTGCTTGTTAAGTGTGTCTTGAAAGTGTATGCTTGTATGTGAGATTGTGTGTCTTGACCTGAATGTGTGCTCCTATGTGATATAGTTATGTGTTATGTGTTAATTGCGTCCTAAGTGAAGTGAAGTGTCTAGTTGAGCATTGAATTGACCTATTGAATTGGCATCGTGAATCGAATCGACCTCGTGAATTGTTATTTGCTTGAAGTATTGCTTGTAATGTGTGTATTGAAATGTCTTGAATTGATTATGCCGTGACTTGAATTGATTATGTTGTGCTTGACTTGATTGTCGTGCTTGAGTGACTTTGTTGAATAAACTCTTTTGTAAACTTGCTTGCATAATAGTTTAAGGCATGTGTATAAATATGATATCTTGGCATTCATACATGTCCCGTGGAAATGGTAAGTAAGTCCTCTTCATTCCCCTAAAGAAGTGGTTCACAGCTGGCCTCTCAAGGTGAATGGATTGGCAAGAAATGAAGGACATTTAACTAGCCTTTATTTGGGAGTTGGTGTTTGCTTTTGGAGCTCGGTAGTTGGCGAATCTCTAAGGTCCTCATATGTGCTTAACAGTTGCAAAAGATAACTTTATTTGGGGTTTCTGTATGATGGCTGTTGGTAACATTCTTGGGTTTCTTAATGGGTATTCTTTGGAGACTTCTGTTGGCACTTCTTGGTAGACTTGGCTATTGGGTTTTCAGACAGACTTATTGCATGGTATTATCTATGGTATATGTGTCCCGGTCTTTATTGGAGTGCTACCGGCATTCCTTATTGGAAATTCTTCAATGGCCTTATCTAGAATTCTTAGTGGCCATTTATTTAGTATTACTTATTAAGCACATTATATTTTCTCTACTATTTCCTTTGACGTTCTTCTCAGCATCTGATAGCGATATTCGGGATCTAATTGGTTATCCTATAGGGTTATTATTTGGAAGACTTCTTTGGAACTTTTGAAGTATATTTGATTGGGTTTCTTAGTATTTTCTCCAGCGCTCTTAACAGGGAATTCTTCTATGAAATTCATGACCAGCAGGGTACTTCTTTGGACCTCTGGATGGAACCTTTGTTTGAGCCTTTATTTGGCTTCTTGCTTGGGAATTCTCGGGCAGTAATGGTTGAACTTCTACTAGAGATTCGTGTATGGGATATTCATTCGGTATTCTTCCTATCATTAATATGTGATGTGATTTTATCTACAGTATCTTTGCTTTAGTCTTTATTGGTATTATCTCGGCGCTCTTGGTTGGAATTTTATTCTTTTCGGTATTCGTGTCAACATGATTCTTGTACGGTATCTACATTTGAGCCTTTATTCGGCATTGCTACTTGGAATTTCTTCTTAAACTTCCCTATTGGTCATCTTGATTAAAATACTTGCTCAACAGCTGATGAAGATTAGTCAGAGTTGGATTTCTGTGGATGCAGAGTCCTATTGGAAGAAGAATTGCGAGGACGCAATTGTTTTAAGGGGGGAAGGATGTGATAACCCAAACCTGGCATGCATTTAATGACATTTAATTGCATTTAATTAAGTGTTATCTTAAATATTAGCATTGAATTTCGTGTTTATTTTTAAGTTAAACATTCATTTGTAGCTTTATTTTCATATTTATGTTAATCGGTTTTATTTTTCTTGCACCTTAATGCTCGGTTTTCAATAAAATGAAAAGTAACTCTGAACCAGAGTGAATTTTAAACTATTCTACTGTTCTACTTTTCAAAAAAATTAAAGTTTTCTATTATTGCTTATCACTTTATTAGCGATCGTTTATTGACCGTTCGATCGTAGTATTTCGAAAATGAGAGTTAGAGAAATATTCTTGGGACTTAGTGGAAAATATTTTTAGCTTAATTTAACTAGTTTTAGTTGTTTTTCATTTAATTGCATTGTTTTAACTTGAATTAGATTTAATGGCATCAAAATAAGCTTATTTGACCATTTTTAACTAAAGTTTAATTTTACAAATGACCAAAATGCCCTTGTCACCTTTTAAATAATAAAACAAGGCAAAAATCAATAAAAACAAATTGCATAATGACCATTTTGTCCTTGCCATGGCTGAATGGTCTCAAGGAGAAAAATAAAATATTTTCTTGCATTTTCTTCTACAATTACGCGTGGAATTGCTCGGGGGTCGTGGCTCGGGTCCTTGCGGGTCTTGGTCTTCAATCTCTGTGAGGGTTTTCACACTTTTGTGCATATTATATGAAATTTGATTTTTGATTCAAATTTTTAGATTTGATATTTAATGCGTTATAATGCTTGAAATTGATTAGAAATGCTTCTTTAGGGTTCGTAGAGCATTGCTTGATAGTTATTTAGCAATTTTTACAGTTGAAACTGCGTATTTGAAATTGGGGAAGAACAATGAATAGTAAATTATTAATAGTAAACCCTAGAATTTCAAATTTCGATCCGAATTGCTATTGCTTGATTTGGATAGGTGCCATTAGTGATAGAAAGATAAAATGTGCGATAAAAACGGACTGGCCTTTGATAAAATTAAAAATTAGACAAAGAAACGTAAAGGGGCCGTTTGACCAAAAGTTGACCGTGCTCGAATTGAGTTGGGGGTTTTGCAATTGAGGGTATGGAAGCACTTTTGGCGCTATTGTGGCGTTGATTGAGTGACCGGTTAGCATAGCTGTAGTTCAAACGCAATAGGTGGACTTTCGGGCCTCGGGTGAGAAAGTGAAGTTTAGTGACATAGAAACGTGCCCTGTAGTGCCTGAGTGAATGTAGTGAAATCGGTTTCCTAATCCCGTAGCTCGTTTGCTCATAATTGCCTTTGGAAGTTAGAGATTGAATAGTGATATTTGTCGTTTTCGTGTTTGAACTGTTGTTACTTGTTTAATTGGTGTTATTGTTGCTATTAAGGATAGTTATGCGTGAAAAGTTAATTGAATTCTAGTATTGATTGTAAATGCTTGATATCTCGTTTATCGCCTCTAATCTGTATTGTTGTGCTATCACTCGTTTATCGCCTTGTATCGTGTCTTGCATTGCATAGTGTCAGGCGCGTGAGTGATGGGCCTCTCTGGGTAGTCTCGGGCTGCCAGTATTGGTTGCTCTAGCTCCGTGTCCTATTCCCTTTTCTCGCTTGGGTTGCCTCCCAGGGAGATTTGGGTCGTAGAATTGATGGATACTTCCGGGGTATTCCAAACTGAAGTTATAAGGTGGTTGCGCGCTTATTGTCATCGTTGTCAACATCAAGCTCGAGATTGATGTATCGCTCGTAAAATGGTACATTGCTCGTATGAGTGAACCATAGCCTTCAGAGTGTGGTATAGCTTTGAATGGTTGTGTTAATGCTTTCATTAATTGGTTATTGTATTGATTGTTTGTCTTGATTGCTTACTTATCAGTTATATTGCTTAACTGCATTATTTGCATTGCACGACTTTCTTTCTTTCCACCTCGATATCTGTCTCGCCCTCACTGAGTATACGTGTTGTGTCTACTCACTCTTCACCACCACATTTCAGGAAATGTCATGTTAGCTGGAAAGTTCGTGTTTTCGTGAAAGTTCGTGCTTGAGGAGTTGTCTTGCGTGCCTATGTGGCTTGAGTTGTCGAAGTTGTAAAGATGTATGCTTTCCTGTGTTGTATGTATTTAATGTCAAAAGGAATGTAATTTAAGTTTCATTAGATTATTGAAGTGGTTTGATAAGTTAGATTATGTATCTAGTTAGTATAGCTTAACTTTAATGCATGTTTGTAATGTCCAAAGGGAAAAGAGTTAGAATGGTATAATAGTCTATTTTATGCAATAAGTTAGAATGGTTTAATTGTCAAGCATGAATGTACTTGTAAAAGATGTGAAGAGGTAGGTTAGTCTGTAAACTGGAAATGCTTTTTTGCTTGTGATTGCTTGTTGAGAACAAGGCTTGGATGGCCTTGAGTTGGTTGAATGTTTGGACATGGTATTGGTCCACTTATATGCTGTCGCAGGTTTGCTTTTTGCCTAGAAACAGGGGAGACTCCGTTCGTTTTCCCTGAAAATTATACCCGGGTTTAGAATTAGGTTGTGATTAGATTGATTGATAAAACTCCCGGTCTCGAGAGGGATCGGGGTTTTACACAGCCTCTACGTGAAGTGAAGTTGTCTTGCCCAAGGTGTCGTGGGATTCGGTAATAGAAATGTAATGGATTAGGTTGTCCTCCTTTTCGCGGCTCACGACGTACGATCTCGGACAGGAAAACAGCACAAAAGAAGAAAAGTGTCCCAAAATTGAAAAAAAACATTCAATTTTGGGCCACGAAAATAGATAACTGTGCAGACCTGCTACCCCCGTCGTAGAGCTCTCAGAGTGCTTTCCAACGGTATGCTGTGTGCCACATAACTCCTTACGAATCAAAAGTTATGGGCACCAGAGTGACAGATACCTGGTCACAAGTCCCACGCCCTCGGTTTGCTAGCCCAGCCTCTACGTGATTTGAAATTGTCTTGCCCAACGTGCCATGGGATTCGATAATAGAAATGTGATGGATTAGGTTGTCGTCCTTTTCGCGGCTTACGATGTACGATCTGGGACGGAAAAACAGAGCAAAAAAATAAAAGTGTCCAGAAACTGATGAAAACGTTCGATTCTGGGCTTTGAAATTAGGCGCAGTCGAGCAGGCTTGGTGACCCTGTCGTAGAGCTTTTGGAGAGCTTTCCAATAGTATGTTGTGCGCCGCGTAACTTCTTACGGATCAAAAGTTATGGACACCGGAGCAACGGATACCTGGTCACAAGCCCCACACCCTCAGTTTGCGGGCCCAGCCTCTACGTGATGTGACGTTGTCATGCCCAAGGTACTATGGGATTCAGCAATAAAAATGTGATGGATTAGGTTGTCGTCCTTTTCGCTACTCACGACGTACGATCCGGGACTTAAAAACACCGCAAAAGGAGTAAAGTGTCCCGAAATTGATAAAAATGTTTGATTTTGGGCACCAAAAACAGGCGCATCAGAGTAGATTTGCTGCCCCTGTCGTAGAGCTCTCGGAGAACTCCTTACGGATCAAAAGTTATAGACACCGGAGCGACGGATAACTGGTCACAAGCCCCACGCCCTCGGTTTGCCGGCCCAGCCTCTACATGATATCATGTTGTCTTGCCCAAGGTGCCGTGGGATTCGGTAACAGAAATGTGATAGATTAGGTTGTCGTCCTTTTCGCGGCTTACGACGTACGATCCGGGACGGAAAAACATCGCAAAAGAAGAAAAGTGTCCCAAAACTGATGAAAACGTTCGATTTTGGGCTCCGAAATTAGGCAGCTGAGTAGGCTTGTTGCCCCCATCGTAGAGTTCTCGGAGTGCTTTCCAATGGTATGCTGTGCGATGCGTAACTCCTTACGGATCAAAAGTTATGAGCACCGGAGCGACGAATACCTGGTCACTAGCCCCATGGCCTCGGTTTGCGGGCCCAGCCTCTACGTGAAGTGAAGTTGTCTTGCCCAAGGTGCTGTGGGATTTGGTAATAGAAATGTGAAGGATTAGGTTGTCGTCCTTTTCGAGGCTCTTGACGTACGATCCGGGACCCAAAAACAGCGCAAAAGAAGAAAAGTGTTCCGAAACTGTTGAAAACGTTCGATTTTGGGCATTGAAAACAGGCACAGTTGAGTAGGCTTGGTGCCCCCATCGTAGAGCTCTCATAGAACTTTTTAACGGTATGTTGTGCGCCACGTAACTCCTTGCGGATCAAAAGTTATGGGCATCGGAGCGACAGATACCTGGTCGCAAGCCCCATGCCCTTGGTTTACGGGCCCAGCCACTACGTGAAGTGAAGTTGTCTTGCCCAAGGGGCCGTAGGATTTGGTAATAGAAATGTGATGGATTAGGTTGTCGTCCTTTTCGCGGCTCAAAATGTACGATCCGGGACGGTAAAACAGCATAAAAGAATAAAAGTGTCCCGAAACTGACAAAAATGTCCAATTTTGTGCTCCAAAAATAGGCGCAGCCGAGCAGGCCTGCTGCCCTCGTCGTAGAGCTCGTGGACAGCTTTCTAACGGTATGCTGTGCACCGCGTAACTACTTACGGATCAAAAGGTATGGGCACTGGTGCCATGGATACCAGGTCATAAGCCCTACGCCGTCGGTTTGCGGGCCCAGCCTCTACATAAAGTGAAGTTGTCTTGCCCAAGGTGTCATGTGATTCGGTAATTGAAATGTGATGGATTAGGTTGTCGTCCTTTTTGCGGCTTACGGCGTACGATCTCAGATAGAAAAATAGCGCAAAAGAAGAAAAGTGTCCCGAAACTAAAAAAAAACTTTCGATTTTAGGCCCCAAAAATAGGAAACTGTGCAGGCTTGCTGCCCCCATCGTAGAGCTCTCAGAGTGCTTTCCAATGGTATGTTGTGCGCCACATAACTCCTTACGAATCAAAAGTTATGGGCACCGGAGCGACGGACACCTGGTCACAAGCCCCACGCCCTCGGTTTGCTGGCCCAGCCTCTACGTGATGTGAAGTTGTCTTGCCCAACGTGTCGTGGGATTCGGTAAATAGAAATGTGATGGATTAGGTTGTTGTCCTTTTCGCGGCTCACGACGTACGATCCGGGACGGAAAAACATAGCAAAAAGAGAAAAGTGTCCCGAAACAGAGTAAAACGTTCAATTTTGGGCTTCGAAATCAGGCGCAATCAAGTAGGCTTGGTGCGGAGAGCTTTCCAACGATATGTTGTGCGCCGCGTAACTCTTTACGGATCAAAAGTTATGGGCACCGGAGCAACAGATACCTGGTCACAAGCCACACGCCCTCGGTTTGCGGGCCCAGCCTCTACGTGATGTGAAGTTGTCTTGCCCAAGGTGCCAAGGGATTCGGCAATAGAAATGTGATGGATTAGGTTGTCTTCCTTTTCGCTGCTCACGACGTACGATCCGGGACTAAAAAACAGCGCAAAAGAAGTAAAGTGTCCCAAAATTGATAAAAACGTTCGATTTTGGGTACCAAAAATAGGCACTGCTGAGTAGGCTTGCTGCCCCCGTCGTAGAGCTCTCGGAGTGCTTTCCAACGGTATGATGTGTGCTGCGTAACTCCTTAGGGATCAAAAGTTATAGACACCGGAGCGACAGATACATGGTCACAAGCCCCACGCCCTCAGTTTGCAGGCCCAACCTCTACATGATATGAAGTTGTCTTGCCCAAGGTGCCGTGGGATTCGGTAACAGAAATGTGATAGATTAGGTTGTCATCCTTTTCGCGGCTCATGACGTACGATCCAGGACGGAAAAACATCGTAAAAGAAGAAAAGTGTCCCGAAACTGATGAAAACGTTCAATTTTGGGCTCCGAAAATAGGCAGCTGAGTAGGCTTGCTGCCCCCGTCGTAGAGCTCTCGGAGTGCTTTCCAACGGTATGCTGTGCGCCGCGTAACTCAATCCAGATCAAAAGTTATGGGTACCGGAGCGACAGATACCTGGTCATAAGCGCCATGCCCTCGATTTGCGGGCCCAGCCTCTACATGAAGTGAAGTTCTCTTGCCCAAGGTACCGTGGGATTTGATAATAGAAATGTGATGGATTAGGTTGTCGTCCTTTTTGCGGCTCACGACGTACGATCCGGGACGAAAAAACAGCGCAAAAGAAGAAAAATGTGCCAAAACGGATGAAAACATTCTATTTTGGGAACCGAAAATAGGCTGCTAAGTAGGTTTACTGCCCCCGTCATAGAGCTCTCGGGGTGCTTTCCAGCAGTATACTGTGCGTCGCGTAACTCCTTACGGATCAAAAGTTATGGGCACCGGAGCGACGGATACCTGGTCACAAGCCCTACGCCCTCGATTTGCGGGCCCAACCTCTACGTGAAGTGAAATTGTCTTGCCCAAGGTGCCATAGGATTCGGTAATAGAAATGTGATGGATTAGGTTGAGGCCCTTTTCGCTGCTCACGACGTACGATCCGGGACGAAAAAATAGCGCAAAAGAAGAAAAGTATCCCGAAATAGATAAAAACGATTGATTTTGGGCACCGAAAATAGGCACAGCCTAGCGGGCTCGCTGCCCTCGTCGTAGAGCTCTCGAAGAGCTTTCCAACGGTATGATGTGCATCGCGTAACTCCTTACGGATCAAAAGTTATGGGCACCGTAGCGACGGGTACTTGGTCACAAGCTCCACGCCCTCTGTTTGCCGGCCCAGCCTCTACGTGAAGTGAAGTTGTCTTGTCCAAGGTGCCGTGGGATTCGGTAAAAGAAATGTGATGGATTACGTTGTCATCCTTTTCGCGGCTCACGACGTACGATCCGGGACTAAAAAACAACGCAAAAGAAGAAAAGTGTCTCGAAACTGATGAAAACGTTCAATTTTGGGCTTTGAAAACAGGCGCAGTTGAGTTGGCTTGGTACACCCATCGTAGAGCTCTCGGAGAGCTTTCCAACGGTATGATGTGTGCCGAGTAACTCCTTACAGATCAAAAGTTATGGGTACCGAAGAGACAGATACTTGGTCGCAAGCCCCACACCCTCAGTTTGCGGGCCCAGCCTCTACGTGAAGTGAAGTTGTCTTGCTCAAGGGGCCATGGGATTCGGTAATAGAAATGTGATGGATTAGGTTGTTGTCCTTTTCACGGCTCAAGACGTACAATCTGGGACGGAAAAATAGCATAAAAGAATAAAAGTGTCCTAAAACTGACGAGTACATTCAATTTTGTGCTCCGAAAATAGGCACAGCCGAGCAGGCTTGCTGCCCTAGTCGTAGAGCTCGTGGACAACTTTCCAACGGTATGCTGTGCACCCCGTAACTCCTTACAAATCAAAAGTTATGGGCACTGGTGCGATGGATACCAGGTCACAAGCCCTACGCCCTCGGTTTGCGGGCCTAGCCTTTACGTGAAGTGAAGTTGTCTTGCCTAAGGTGCCGTGGGATTTGGTAATAGAAATGTGATGGATTAGGTTGTCGTCCTTTTCGCGGCTCTTGACGTACGATTCAGGACAGAAAAACAGCGCAAAAGAAGAAAAGTGTCCCAAAACTGATAAAAACGTTCGATTTTGGGCACCGAAAATAGGCAGCTGTCACGCCCCAACCCGACCTATAGAGGTCAGACTAGGGAGTGATCTAAACATTCAAGTCATTTCACGTACTTAATCGTTCGTGAAGGTTTAACACTTAACGTTTAGCCTAAACTCCACAAATTCTCCGAAAAACCTGCAGCATAACGGCTGTAATTGGGCTCTTTAGTTTGACCTAATTCTCTAAACGCCTCAAAACTTTCAATCTCAAATTCATTTCCAACTAAGATTACTATTTATCACCAATCGGGGTGCCTACTAGTTATCTCGAAGCCTCGTTTGACTAATAACCTAGCATGATACTATGTCTCGTTTATTTGTCAATCTAGTTACACCGTTACCTGTTAATCTTAGCTTAACAATGAGTACCTAATTAAGATTGGATAAATTCATTTTACTTAACTCTTATCTAGTACTTCATAAGTCTGTGATAGATGCTAGACCAAAGTAGCGATAGCAAAATGACTAGAAGAGTGTGTACCTAGTTATGATCAGTACAAGCCAAAATTAGACCCCAAATTACAACGGGGGTCATTTACAATACAACAACAAGCAACATAAGAAATAGTCTTCAAGCAACATATCGTTCACAAAAAGGCCATAGTCAAGTAAGGCATGTAGGGTAAGCAATCATTCCAAGGAGTCATCGATAGGCATATTGTCCTCGGGTACCTGTTCCTGGTCTTCTTCACCTGAGATGATAAAAGAGGGTGAGTCCTTATGAACTCAGCGAGGGGGAACGAGAAATACGTTTTGAAACACTTTTTCCAGTTAACTTATGAAAAAACCCCTTTTTAAAAACATGTCACGTATTACAAGTAATAAGGTATGCAAGTATAAGAATCAAATTGAGCAACAGATACAATTACCAATCATTTCAAGGATACGGTGAGCATTTGCTCTCAATATCGATTTCAATACGATTGTTGCGGCCGACTTCAATAATCCACTTATCGCTTCCATTTGGGTGTACTCCGGATGGACCCCGAAAACCTATGACCCAACTCTCCAAGGATGGAATGCCAAGCGAGAGAGGAAATTGGACCATGGTAGTCACTGTAGCACCGGCAAGCCCGACGCTGCCCGGCGTGCGTGAAACGCTACCATGCCACAATGAAAGGTTGCAACCTTATATGTAATGCACATTTATAACATTTAACATATCACATTAGGAGGACAACAAAGTAGGTTGCCTCCGAACAGTTATAAGATCGCACGTTGACAAGTAAACACACGAGGCATGTTTGACATGTAATTTCACTTGTAAAACGCATGGAGTTATATGAATATTAAATGGGCAGCCATGTAACACATGTAAATCAAGTCATATAATTCATTTCGGAGTTCACGTAATCAAGTAATAAAGTTATACAAGCATACGACGACGTTTACATGAGACCGGGTGCAAGAAAGTCAATTTATCAACATGTAATTGTCGGAATCACATTTAGGGCTATAAAGAAAATTACGGGCAGCCCACTAATTACATAATTAGACATGATAACCATAGGATCAATACTTAGCGCGTTTTCATAGTCACTAGGGTTTCAATTCATGCTTACCCGTGCGATTAAGCCACAAGTTGTCACGTAATTAAACTCAAGCCATGCATCGATTAATTAAAACACCCTAAATCATCCAAAATAGTCCACACAACATCCAAGTGCCACAATCCGCATTTAATACAATGAGAGAAGTTACAATAATTTTCAAAGTATATCACTAAACCAAAAATCTCACTGCAATGGTCTGTTTTCCCACAATCATTTAGACAGACAAAAAATCTCCAATTCCAGTGAGCAAAATGTCAAATTAAATCTTAAGGAGTTTACTAAATCCAGAAACAAACCTCACATCATTTGGAGTTCGGATTCAAGAGTTATAGCCAAAACCGTGAGACTACGCAAAACTGTCCAGATTTGTACACATTTTAATATTTGTCATTTTTGAGGACCTTAGGGTTAGATTTAGCCTTAGTCTATTTCTGACAAAAATGTCCAGAACTGACAAATCTAGAAATCTACCAAATTTCATACATTTTAGATATCATTTACTAAGTCAAAACTGGTTCGTTCTACAGGGACAGTGAACTGCCAAAAACCTTCTCCATTTTCTCGGATTTTCCAGATTTGGACACCTTTCGATGTTTTGCCATTTGGAGACATAGAATAAAAATTGGCCTTGTCCTATTTCTACAAAAAATTCTCAGAACTGGAAAAAATAGTCACCTACCAATTTTCACGCATTTTCAACATCATTTACCTGGTCAAATTCAATTCGCTCCAACAAGTCTGAAAACTGCCATTTACGCGATTTCACCTATCTTCAAATTCTAGCCAAATATCTTGCCATGCATGATTACAAAAGCTCATGTACACACATATATCACAAGTACAAAGGTAAAAATAGACATATGAAGGCATGCATGTGGTTTTTGAAATCCTTTCAAAAGAGTTTTAGCCCTCACCTTAGCAAGACAATAATGAAGATGCACAAAGCTCTTGATGATGCACAAGATCGTCTTTTCTCCTTGCTTGGCCGAGAGATAACTTGAGATTCTCTAATTCCTAGCTTAGTTACCATGTTCTTAGTATGTGCATGTGGCTAGAACAAAAGGAAATGAAATAGAAGCTATCAAACATACCTAAGCCGAAATGAAGGTTCTATGAGCTTGCATGCATGTTTCTTTGCTTCTAGTTTTCTTGGTCGAGTTACTTAGTATCTTGAATGTCTTGATGAACCTTAGGATGATGAACTTAAGCCATGGAGTCTAAGGTTGCAGCCAAAGCCGAGAGAGAGAGAGAGGAATTGAGAGCAATTGAAATGTTTGTGAGGTATGAAGTGTTGTGTGTGAGTGTGTCGGCCTAGGGCCTTGACAAATCTGAAATTCTCTTAGTCCTTGTGCAATCTTGAAATGTGAGGAAGCATGGAGTGCTTTGGTCGAGAAAGTGAAGCTTGGTAGGTGTGTTTCATTTCATTTTTTATGCATTGTGTCATAGGCTTGTCTAGGAATGATTTTTGAATTATGCAAGCTTGTTGAAATGCAAGAAGTGGTTGGCCAAGCTAGTGTTCCAATCTGAATTTTTTGTCATGTTTTGAGCATTATTATATTGTGTGTTTGGGATGTGCAAAAGAATAAAGAATAAAGAATAAGAATGTTTAGCTTTTGGTGAGATTTCGTCTTCTAGTGAGTTGAATTAGCATTTTAATATTAGTTAGTGGAGTTGTAGGATTAATTAATAATCTAGTGCTTCATGCAAGATGCTCTCTTGATAGCGTGCGGGCACACTTTCCTAGGTTTAGGGCACGCACTATGAGATAAAGCACGAACTACGAGATAAAACACGAACTACGAGATGAATGCACGTCTCCCAAGTAAATGCACGCAACTCCAATTGAATGCATGTAATTCGATGCAAGGCACATAAAATGAAACACGACTCTTAAACCTAGGTCAAGGCACACAAATCTAGGTTAGGGCACACAAAATGAGGTATCGCAAGCAAATCGAGGTCGGGCCTCACATCCTCCCCTCCTTAAAAGAATTTTGTCCCGAAATTCAATATTACCTTTGAAATAATGCTGGATACTGTTGCTCCATTTGGTCTCGCCTTTCCCATGTTGCTTCTTCAACTCCATGGTGATCCCACAACACTTTTACCATCGGTATAGATTTGTTGCGCAACTCCCGATCTTGCTGGTCTAGGATCCAAATGGGCTTCGCTTCATAAGACAAGTTATCCCGAAGCTGCAACGGCTCTGGCTCCAAGATATGCGGTGGATCAGGGTGATACTTCCGTAGCATTGAAACATGAAAGACGTCGTGAATGTTGGAGAGGTTTTGGGGTAGTTCCAGGCGATACGCCAATTTTCCAACCTTCCCAATTATCTCAAATGGTCCTACAAACCTCGGGCTCAACTTTTCACCCATGCCGTGTTTAATCAGTCCCCTCCGAGGTGATATCTTCAAGAACACCTTGTCGCCGACCTCAAACTCTAGACTCCGTCTCCGTCGGTCTGCATAACTTTTCTGCCTGCTTTGGGCGGTAAGCATCCGTTTTCAGATGAAGTGGACATTATCAACAGTCTTCATAAGTTTAGGTAGAAGGGTCGGGTCAAAAGTCTTCGTCTCACCTACTTCATCCCAGTAAATTGGGGATTGACACTTACGTCCATACAATGCTTCAAATGGGGCCATCCCGGTAGTGGCCTGATAGCTATTATTATAAGTGAACTCCGCTAGAGGCAGATATTTCTCCCAACCTTTTCCGAAGTCTAAAACACACGCCCTCAGCATATCCTCCAGAATTTGAATAGTTCTCTCAGATTGTCCATCAGTCTGAGGGTGATAAGCCGTGCTGAAACTCAACTTTGTTCCCAAAGCTTCTTGCAATCTCTTCCAAAATCGGGAAGTAAAATGAGGATCCCTATCCGACACAATACTCATAGGCATCCCATGCAACCTTACAATATCCGCCACATACATATCTCCCAGTTTCTCAGGACTATCCTCCTTGTTCATCGGTAAGAAGTGCACTGACTTGGTCAATCTATCCACTATGACCCAAACGGCGACATGACCCTTTTGTGACCTAGGCAGGTCCATGACAAAGTCCATAGTTATGTGTTCCCATTTCCATTGAGGAATTTCCAACGGTTGAAGTAAACCTACCGGTCGTTGATGTTCTGCTTTGACTCTCTAGCATGTCAAACACCGTGCCACAAACTCCGCAATCTCCCTCTTCATGTTATTCCATCAATAGTGTTGCTTCAAATCCCAGTACATCTTTGTTCCGCCAAGGTGAATAGTGTATCTTGAATTATAGGCTTCTTCAAGAATCTTCTTTTTCAACTCTGGATCATTAGGAACACAAATTCAATTCCTGAACCTCCAAATACCATCATCATGAAACTTGAAATCTGTGTTGCTTTCTTTAATCTTCTGAAACTGTTGGTCCTTCAGTTGAGCCTCTCATAATTTAGACAACAAGGTCTATTGAACTTGTGTAATGGCAAATAGTAACCCTTTTTGAGTCAATTGTGGTTTCCACAAAAATGCTTCCTCTAACAACTCCTACACCTTAACTTCCAGTTTTGCCATGCTCGCTTTCCGACTTAAGGCATCTGCAACTACATTTGCTTTACCGGGCACATAATTGATTGTGCGGTTATAATCATCCAAAAGCTCCATCCACCGTCTTTGCCTCATGTTCAACTCTTTTTGTGAGAACAAGTATTTCAAGCTCTTGTGATCAGTAAACACCTCAAACTTATTACCCCACAGATAGTGCCTCCATTTCTTGAGTGCAAACACAATAGCCGCCAACTCCAAATCATGCATCGGGTAGTTCAATTCATACGGTTTCGGTTTCCTAGAGGCATACGCAATCACTCTACCATTTTGCATCAACACACAACCCAATCCTTCCTTCGAAGCATCACTATAGATTACAAAGCCTTGACTCCCTTCAGGCAATGCAAGAACAGGTGCGGTTGTCAATCTTTTCTTCAATTCTTGGAAGTTGTTCTCACACTTGTCATCCCACATGAACTTTGTTTTCTTTTGAGTGAGCTTTGTAAGCGGTCCTACAATCTTTGAGAAATCCTTCACGAACCTCTGATAATAGCTGGCTAAATCGAGAAAACTCCGAACCTCCGTAACATTTTCCGGCTTCTTCCAAGACATCACCGCTTCTATCTTTGCTGGATCTACCGCTATTCCCTCTTGGGATATGATGTGCCCCAAGAATGCAATCTGCCGCAACCAAAATTCGCATTTGTTAAACTTTGCATACAATTGATGCTCTCGAAGTTTCTGTAGTACCAATCGCAGATGTTGTTCATGCTCAGTCTCGGATTTCAAGTATACCAAAATATCATCAATAAAGATCACTACAAATTGGTCCAAGTAGGGTTGAAACACCCTGTGCATCAAGTCCATAAAAGCTGCAGGGGTGATAGTTAGCCCAAATGGCATCACTACATATTCATAATGCCCATATCTCGTTCTGAAAGCCATTTTAGGCACGTCCTCCTTTTTGATCCGCAACTGATAGTACCCTTGTCTCAAGTTGAGTTTTGAATATACTTTAGCTCCTTGAAGTTGATCAAACAACTCGTCAATCAGTGGAAGTGGGTATTTATTCTTGACGGTCACTTGGTTCAATCCTCGGTAATCGATGCATAGCTCAACGTTCCGTCTTTCTTCTTTACAAATAGGACTGGTGGGCCCCACGGAGAAGAGCTTGGTTGAACAAACCCTTTCTTCAACAATCCTTGCAATTGGTCATTCAGTTCTTGTAGCTCGGCTGGTGTCATACGATAGGGAGCTTTAGATATCGGCTGGGGGCCAGACAGTAATTCTATAATGAACTCGATCTCCCAATTTAGGGGTAAACCGGGCAATTCTTCTGGAAACACATTCGCATAATCTTTAATCACTGGCATCTTCTCCAACTTAGCTTTGTCCGACGGCTTGTTGATGAGGTAAGCTAAGTATCTACTACATCCTTTTCTCAAGGACTTCACTGCTTTCGTAAATGAAATGAAGGAACTCCCGGTGAAGTCTCTTCGACCCATTACCTCCAATATTAGTTGACCAAGTATCTGAAATGTTACAATCTTCGTCCGGCAATCTAGTTGGGCATGATGCTTTGCCAACCAGTCCATCCCTAAGATGACTTCATAGTCTCGAAAGGGTAATACAATAAGATTGGCTGAGAATTCCCTATCTTTAATTTGGATTTTACATGCTTTACAAGCTGAGCGAGTAACAAGTTTAGAACCCATCGGAGTACCAACTTCTACTTCGTAAGGCAAACATACAACTTGTAGTTTCACACGTTGTACACATAAGGGAGTAATAAACGAATGAGTAGCACCTGGATCAATTAGCACCCTAACAGGTTGATTCAGTATCAAGAATATACCTTCAACAACAGCAGTCTCCTCAGGAAACTCCTCGCACTCAATAGCGTAAGCTCGGGCCTGAACTCTAGGAACTGGAGTCTTGCCTCTACCAGCTGGTTTAATCTGATTTTGTCCCCCCTGCCATTTAGGACAATCCTTAACCTAGTGTTGATCGCTGCCACACCTTACACATCGTCCCGATTTCCTCCAACACTGGGCCTCGGTATGACCCTTCCTGTTACAGTAAGAACAGGTGACAGTCTGAGAAGCAGGTAAACTACCTGTGGATCCGCGGGTAGAAGAGGCTGATGGTGCTTTAGTCGGGCCACGGTTATTGACTGGTCTGTTCTGGCTCTGGCCCTGACTACAACTCTGACTCTGAAATTTCCTCTGTTGACCTGGAGGCTGATATGGTTTCTTGTTCGGCTGGCTCGAACCGGCTCTATCAAGTTTCCTCTTCTCAACTCGGGAGGCAGCCGCAAGGAGAGCAGAATAAGTAGTAAAGTCATGCGAAGCCAACTGATCTTGAATTTCTGGCCTCAACCTATTCGTAAATTTCCACATCTTCGCCTTAGGGGTACTGACCATGTATTGAGCATAGTGGGACAGTCGGTCAAAACGAGCCTCATACTGGGCCACCGTCATGTTACCCTGGTTCAAGTGCATGAATTCCTCAATTCGCTTCTGCCTAGAAACTGCAGGTACGTATTTCTCCTTGAACGCCTTAACGAAATTACCCCACAAGCGAGGTGTATGATCAGTTTCCCAAAGTGCCTCCACAATGTGCCACCAATGCTCAGCATCCCCGTGCAACAAGAACACAGCGAACTCAATCTTTTCCGCATCAATATAGTCAAGTGGCCTGAAAATCCTTTCGATCTCAGACAGCCAAGCCTCTGCCTTTTCATCATCAGCTTCCCCGTGGAATTTGGACGGGCGAAAGTCAAGGAACTCTCGCATTCTTCTATTTCTCCCATTGTTACCATCATTCCTGTTGTTGTTGTTGTTGTTTGCTTCACGTGCATCTTGACGTTCCATCACTCGCGACATGCGATCCATGGCATTCGCCATCATGTTAAACATAGCCATGCCAGGATTAGTTTGATGAGCATCTCCGGTCTCTTGGGGCTCATCGCTCCTATTGGTATTGCGGGTACTAGGGCTAGCCATCTATAGGCACATATTATTATGCACAATTTATTGGAATACGTCAAACAAGAATTTAATGTATAAGGTATGCAACATACAATTTTTTAGAGACACACAATTCTTGAAACAGTTAAGACATGTTAATCACATAAGCAAATAGAAACAGAGAAGGCACAATTGATATTGTCACACATTAACGCACATAAACAAGTCATCCCAATAATCTTAGGGCTTCTACCCATGGTCCGAGAGTTAAACCCGGCTTAAGCAATCTAAGCTCTGATACCATTTCTCTAAGGTGTCACGCCCCAACCCGACCTATAGAGGTTAGACTAGGGAGTTCCTTGACATTCACCCATCCAAATTCTACGGGGAAGCTGATGATGAAAAGGTAGAGGCTTGGCTGTTTGAGATTGAAAGGATTTTCAGGCCACTTGACTATACTGATGAATAAAAGATCGAGTTTGCTGTGTTTCTATTGCACGGGGATGCTGAACATTGGTGGCACACTGTGGAGGCACTTTGGGAAACTGATCATACACCTCGCTTGTGGAGTAATTTTGTTAAGGCATTCAAGGAGAAATATGTACCTGCAATTTCCAGGCAGAGACAAATTGAAGAATTCATGCACTTGAACCAGGGTAACATGACGGTGGCTCAGTATGAGGCTCGCTTTGACAGACTGTCCCGTTATGCACAATACATGGTCAGTACCCCTGAGGCGAAGATGTGGAAATTTATGAATGGATTGAGGCCAGAAATTCAGGATCAGTTGGCTTCATATGACTTTACTACCTATTCTGCTCTCCTTGCTGCTGCCTCCCGAGTTGAGAAGAGGAAACTTCATAGAGCCGGTTCAAGCCAGTCGAACAAGAAACCATTTCAGCCTCCAAGACAACAGAGGAAATTCCAGAGTCAGAGTCGTAGTCAAGGCCAGAGCCAGAACAGACCAGTTAATAACTGCAGCCCGACTAAAGCACCATCAGCCTCTTCCACCTGTGGATCCACAAGTAGTTCACCTGCTACTCAGACTGTCACCTGTTCTTATTGTAACAAGAAGGGTCATACCGAGGCCCAGTGTTGGAGGAAATTGGGAAGATGTGTAGGGTGTGGCAGCGATCAACACTAGGTTAAGGATTGCCCTAAATGGCAAGGGGGACAAAATCAGATTAAACCAGCTGGTAGAGGTAAGACTCTAGTTCCTAGATTTCAGGCCCGAGCTTATGCTATTGAGTGCGAGGAGCTTCCCGAGGAGACTGCTGTTGTTGAAAGTACATTCTTGATACTAAATCAACCTGTTAGGGTGCTAATTGATCCAGGTGCTACTCATTCATTTATTACTCCCTTATGTGTGCAACGTGTGAAATTACGAGTTGAATGTTTGCCTTACGAAGTAGAAGTTGGTACTCCGATGGGTTCTAAACTTGTTACTAGGTCAGCTTGTAAAACATGTAAAATCCAAAATAAGGATAGGGAATTCCCAGCCAATCTTATAGTGTTACCTTTTCGAGACTATGAAGTCATCTTAGGGATGGACTGGTTGGCAAAACATCATGCCCAACTAGATTATCGGACGAAGATTGTAACATTCCAGATACCTGGTCAACCAACATTGGAGGTAATGGGTCGTAGAGACTTCACCGGGAGTTCCATCATTTCATCTACGAAAGCAGTAAAGTCCTTGAGAAAAGGGTATAGTGGATACTTAGCTTACCTCATCAACAAGCCATCGGACATAGCTAAGTTGGAGGAGATGCCAGTGATTAAAGATTATGCTGACGTGTTTCCAGAAGAATTGCCCGGTGTACCCCCGGATCAGGAAATCGAGTTTGTAATAGAAGTACTGCTTGGCACCCAGCCAATATCTAAAGCTCCCTATCGTATAGCACCAGCCGAGCTACAAGAATTGAAGGACCAATTGCAAGGATTGTTGAAAAAAGGGTTCAACCAAGTTCTTCTCTGTGGGGTGCACCAGTCCTATTTGTAAAGAAGAAAGACGAAATGTTGAGGCTATGCATCGATTACCGAGGATTGAACCAAGTAACCGTCAAGAATAAATACACACTTCCATTGATCGACAAGTTGTTTGATCAACTTCAACGAGCTAAAGTGTATTCAAAACTCAACTTGAGACAAGGGTACTATCAGTTGCGGATCAAAAAGGAGGATGTGCCTAAATCGGCTTTCATGACGAGATATGGGCATTATGAATTTGTGGTGATGCCATTTGGGCCAACTAATGCCCTTGCAGCTTTTATGGACTTGATGCACAGGGTGTTTCAACCCTACTTGGACCAATTTGTGGTGATCTTTATTGATGATATTTTGGTATACTCGAAATTCGAGGCTGAGCATGAACAACATCTGCTATTGGTATTGCAGAAACTTCGAGAGCATCAATTGTATGCAAAGTTTAGCAAATACGAATTTTGGTTGCGACAGATTGCATTCTTGGGGCACATCATATCCCAAGAAGGAATAGCGGTGGACCCAGCAAAGATAGAAGTGGTGATGTCTTGGAAGAAGCCGAAAAATGTTACGGAGGTTCGGAGTTTTCTCAAAGATTGCAGGACAGCTTACAAAGAAAACAAAGTTCGTGTGGGATGACAAGTGTGAACAGCTTTCAAGAATTGAAGAAAAGATTGACTACCGTACCTGTTCTTGCATTGCCTGAAGGGAGTCAAGGCTTTGTAATCTATAGCGATGCTTCGAAAGAAGGACTGGGTTGTGTGTTAATGCAGAATGGTAGAGTGATTGCGTATGCCTCTAGGAAGCCCAAGCCGTATGAATTGAATTACCCAACGCATGATTTGGAGTTAGCGGCTATTGTGTTTGCACTCAAGAAATGGAGGCACTATCTGTGGGGTAATAAATTTGAGGTGTTTACTGATCACAAGAGCTTGAAGTACTTGTTCTCACAAAAAGAGTTGAACATGAGGCAAAGACGGGGGATGGAGCTCTTGGATGATTATAACTGCACAATCAATTATGTGCCCGGTAAAGTGAATGTGGTAGCAGATGCCTTAAGCCGAAAGGCAAGCATGGCAAAATTGGAGGTTAAGGTATGGGAGATGTTAGAGGAAGCATTTTTGTGGAAGCCGCATTTAACTCAAAAGGGATTACTATTTGCCACTACACAAGTTCAATCGACCTTGTTGTCCGAATTACGAGAGACTCAACAAAAGGACCAACAGTTTCAAAAGATTAAGGAAGGTAACACAGATTTCAAGTTTCATAATGATGGTGTTTGGAGGTTCAGGAGTCGGATTTGTGTTCCTAATGATTCAGAATTGAAAAAGAAGATTCTCGAAGAAGCCCATAATTCAAGGTACACTATTCACCCCAACGGGACAAAGATGTACCGGGATTTGAAGCAACACTATTGGTGGAATAACATGAAGAGAGAGATTGTGGAGTTTGTGGCACGGTGTTTAACTTGTCAAAGGGTCAAGGCAGAACATCAACGATCGGCAGACTTACTACAACCGTTGGAAATTCCCCGATGGAAATGGGAACATATAACTATGGACTTTGTCATGGACCTGCCCAGGTCACAAGAGGGTCATGACGCTGTTTGGGTCATAGTGGATAGATTAACTAAGTTAGCACACTTCTTACCGATGAACAAGGAGGATAGTCCTGAGAAACTGGGAGATATGTATGTGGCGGATATTGTAAGGCTACATGGGATGCCTGTGAGTATTGTATCGGATAGGGATCCTCGTTTTACTTCCAGATTTTGGAAGAGATTACAAGAAGCTTTGGAGACGAAGTTAAGTTTTAGTACAGCTTATCACCCTTAGACTGATGGACAATCTGATAGAACTATTCAGATCCTAGAGGATATGCTAAGGGTGTGTGTTCTAGACTTCGGAAAAGGTTGGAAGAAGTATTTGCCTCTAGCAGAGTTTGCCTATAATAACAGCTATCAGGCCACTATCGGGATGGCCCCATTTGAGGCATTGTATAGACGTAAGTGTCGATCCCCAATTTACTGGGATAAAGTAGGTGAGACGAAGACTTTCGACCCGACCCCACTGCCAGAACTTATGAAGATTGTTGAAAATGTCCACCTCATCTGGAAATGGATGCTTACCGCCCAAAGCAGGCAGAAAAGTTATGCAGACCGACGGAGATAGAATTTGGAATTTGAAGTCGGCGACAAGGTGTTCTTGAAGTTATCACCTCGGAGGGGACTGATTAAAGATGGAAAGGGTGGAAAATTGAGCCCAAGGTTTGTGGGACCATTTGACATAGTTGAAAAGGTTGGCAAATTGGCATATAGCCTGGAACTACCCCAAAACCTCCCTAATATTCATGATGTCTTTCATGTTTCATTGCTATGGAAGTATGACCCTAATCCATCACATATCTTGGAGCCAAAGCCGTTGCAGCTTTGGGAGAACTTGTCTTATGAAGAAAAGCCTATTCGAATTCTAGACGAACAAAATCAGGAATTGCGCAACAAGTCTGTGAGGCTCGACCACGAATAACGTGTCTTACCTCGATTTGCATGCCTTAGACCCAGAATTGTATGACCAACCTTGGATTACATGCCCTGCCTTGATTTTCGTGCATGCCTCATCATACGTGCCTTGACCTAGAATTGTGTGCCCTAATCCTCGACTTATATGCCCTGACTTCGATTTATGTACGATACCTCGATTTGTGTGCACTGACCTTGAACTGCGTGCCCTAACCTAGCTTTAAGAGTCGTATCTCAATTTACGTGCATTACATTGAATTACGTGACTTGCATTGGTTACGCGCATTCACCTACGGTTACGTGCATTTGCATTGGAATCTGTGCATTTATCTTGAAGTACGTGCCTTACCTCGTAGTTCGTGTCTACCTCGTGATTGGTGCCCCATATTGATTTCTATGCGTGTCTCATAGTGCTTGCCCTAGACCTAGGAAAGCGTGCCCACACGCTAATCAATAAAGAATCCTACACAAAGCACAAGACAATAAAATAATCCTACACAATCCACTAACCAACATTATATTCCTAATTCAAATTCTCTACAAAACCCACTAACTAATAAAATATTCTATCACACTCAACTGACCAATAAACTATTATAAACCTACACTTATTATAATCCAAAATATATTAACTTGAATCTGAAATTTCAGATTCTCCCTTGCATTACATGGCCAAAACAAGGCAATTTGATCAACTTTGCACAATTAAATTAAAGCCTAGACATTCTATGACACATGCACTAAGCACAATGCATACCCTCTCAATGCCATGCTTCATTTCAATTAAAAATAAATGCTAATGATGACACAAAATTCAGATTTGAAAGGCTCAAGGCCAACACACACACACACACAAGCATCATTTCTCTCTCAAACTCTCTCTTTCCTCTCAAACTCTCCCATTCTCTCTCCATTTTCGACCAAGGCTGCCTTTGAGCTCCCAAGACTCCTCACAAGCTCTCAAGGACTCTCTAAGATTCTCCCAAGCTCGGCCATAGCAAGCCATAGCAAGCAAACACGCAAGAAAGTCTCATACAAGCTCATAACTCATCATTTTCGGCCTAGGTAAAGTTTTGATGGTTTTCTTCCATTTCTTTTTGTTCTAAACACATGCACACCTTCTACACAAGTTAACTAAGCTAGGATTTAAGGGAAATCAAGATATCTCTCGGCCAAGCAAGGAGAGAAGACCATTTTGTGCATCTTCAAGAATTTTGAGTATCATTTGTCATCAATAGGCTAAGGTGAGGGCTAAAACTCTTTTAAAAACTTTCAAAACCCACATGCATGCCTTCATATGTCTATATTTACCTCTGAACTTGTTGTATATGTGTGTGCATGAGCTTATATAACCATGCATGGCAAGATATTCGGCTAGAACTTGAAGATAGGCAAGAATCTCGTAGCTGGCAGATTTCTGACTAGGTAGAGCGAAGTGCATTTGGTCTGGTAAATGATGTTTAAAATATGTGAAAATTCGTAGAGGACTAGTTTTTCCAGTTCTGAACATTTGTTGTAGAAATAGGCTAAGGCTAATTTTGACTCTAAGGTCTCCAAAATAGAAAAACATCGAAAGGTGTCTAAATTTGGAAAATCTGGAAAAATGGAGCAGGTTTTTGGCAGTTCACTGTCCTTGTAGAACGAAACGGTTTTGACCTAGAAAATGATATTTAAAATGCGTGAAATTTAGTAGGTTGCTAGAGTTTTCGGTTCTGGACATTTTTTTCAGAAATAGACTAAAGCTAAATCTGACCCTAAGACCCTCAAAAATGGCAAGTATTGAAATATGTACGAATGTGGACAGTTTTGCGTAGTCTCACGGTTTTAGCTATAACTCTTGAATCCGAACTCCAAATGATGCGAGGTTTGTTTCTAGATTTAAATCACTCATTAAGGTTTCATTTGACATTTTGTTCACTGGAATTGGAGATTTTTTGCTTGTCTAAATAATTGTGGGAAAACAGACCATTTTAGTAAGGTTTTTATTTAGTGATATGCTTTGAAAAATATTGTAACTTCTCTTGTGGTATTGAATGATTGGGATTGTGGCACTTGGATGTTGTGTGGACTATTTTGGATGATTGAGGATGTTTTAATTAATCGATGCATGGCTTGGGTTTAATTACGTGACAACTTGTAGCTTAAATCGCACGTGTAAGCATGAATTGAAACCCTATTGACTATGAAAACTCGCTAAGTGATGATCCTACGGTTATCATGTTTAATTGTGTGGTTATTGGGCTGCCTAATAAATGTTAAATATGCTTGAAATGTGATTCCCGATGATTACATGTTGATAAGTAGACCTTTCTTGCACCCGGTCCCACGTAGACGTCGTTGCATGCTTGTATAAACTTATTATCTGATTACGTGAACCCCGAAATGAGTTATATGACTTGCTTTACATGTGTTACATGGCTGTCCGTTTAATATTCATATAACTCCATGTGTATTACAAGTGAAATTAAATGTCAAAGCATGCCTCGTGTGTTTACTTGTCAACGTGCGATCTTATAACTGCTCGGAGGCAACCTACTTTGTTGTCCTCCTAATGTGATATGTTAAATGTTATAAATGTGCATTGCATACAAGGTTGCAACCTTTCATTCTGGCATGGTAGCGTTCACGCACACCGGGCGGCATCGGGCTTGCCGGTGCAACCGTGACTACCATGGTCCAATTCCCTCTCTCACTTGGAGGCTAGACTTCCTCGGAGAGTTGGGTCATAGGATTTCGGGGTACATTCGGAGTACACCCATTTGGCGTGATAAGTGGATGATTTGAAGTCGGCCACAACAACTGTTATTGGAAATGAATTGAGAGCAAAAGCTCACCATATCTTTTTTACTATGTGCTTAAGTACTCTCGCTTAGTTCCTAGAGGACCTCGGGAAGGAAAGACGAGTAAATGTGTTCATTTATATATATATATATGTTCTATTATGAGCTTACTTATTCTGTTTGACATGTTTTCAATGGAGTTTTCATAAAGTTTAACCGGAAAAGCATTTCAAAATGTTATTTCTCGTTCCCCCTCGCTAAGTTCATAAGGACTCACCCTCTTTTATTATCACAGGTGAAGAACATCTGGAACAGGTACCCGAGGATAATGTGCCAATTGATGATTCCCTGGAATGATTACATGCCTTATGTGTCTTGCCTGACTGTCGCTGTTTTGTGAACGTTATACTTGCTTTGAAGAATACTTATTCTGTTGATGTAAATGACCCCGTTGTAATTTGGGTCTAATTTTGGAATTGTACTATCTACAACCGGACGAACTCTTTATTGGTTGTTTGCTTTCATTAGATTAGTAGTTATCATAGGTGTTTAAACCACTAGGAGAAGAAGCATATAATGAAACTCTATCTAATCTCACTTAGGTGCTTATGCGTAAGCTAAGGGATAATAAGTACTTTCAAGACAGGAACTAGCAAATAAACGGGACATAGTTATCATGCTAGGTTTGTCAATCAAACGAGACTATTGAGATAAATTAGTACGCATATCTATTGATAACAAAATAGGAAATTTTAGTTGGAATTGAATCATTGATTAAAGGTTTTGGGGTATTTTAGAAATTAGGTTAAACCAAAGGTCTTAAAAACAGTCGTTATGCTGCCGAATTTCTGGAAAAACTTTTGGAGTTCTAGGCCAACGTTAAGCATTAAATCATAACAAAAGGCTAAGTGTGTGAAATAACGATAATGATTTAGGTCACACCCTAGTCTAGCCTCAATAGGTCGGGTTGGGGCGTGACACCCTATATTAGAATGGTATCAGAGCATAGTTTGCTAACTAGGCATTAGTCGGGTTCAACTCTTGGACCATAGGTAGAAGCCCTAAGGTAATTATTATGTATTGTTTATATGTGTTAATGTGTGCTAATGTGCTTTAATTGTTTTGAGCATTGAATATTATATGCCTTTGTGGACCATATTTATTATGTATTATGCACACCGACATGTTAGTGCCCTCGATAATGCATGCATGCTTTTATATTCCTTCCTTGATACATGTGCATAACCCTGACTGACTGTTTATACACATAGATAGTTAGGACTAGAACTTTCAGGGAAGTAAATTTATGCCGGAAGAATAAAAAGGCTCGGTTAGAGATTTCTCGCATCTTTATAGGTACTTGATGTATCGTATGTATTATTGGATATGCATATATAAAATGCGTAGCACTTGTATTATTGTTGAGGTAAAGTTATCTCCTTATCTTGGAATACCCATACCTGTGATTAAGTTGTCAATTTTATAGCTATGAAGTTTTTGATTCCGTTAAACCTTTCTTCTAATTGTGGTTCAAGTATAAAGGTTAATGACATACAACTTCCCTTAGGATATAAGAGTATACTATTAGATATGTAGAGTAGTATATATTCTCATGTGCTTATAGTGGAAGTTGACTTAGAGGTTGCTTTGAATCTATTTCTCACATCTTAAAATTGGCTTGATAGACTATCTAAGAAGTTAGCAATATACTCATACGATTGAGTCCTTACTTGATCGGAATTAAGCATTGATGAATCCGATATGGTGTATACTAGCGAGTTTTAAGTTCACTAAATGGTAAGACCGCGATCTAGAAATTAAGAGGTGAATTCATGGAAGTTGACAATAGTTTACTTTTAGGGGTTAGATTATTAAGACATGGATAGTGTATTTGAGTGACTTAACAATGGATAACCTCAAGACATGTAGGCAACTCTGGAGACCGAATTTAACAAGGTTGATGATTCCTTAGTATAACAAGATACAGAGATATTGGAATCAAGGAATTCACTTAGCTAGAATTTGTGTTCGGAAGACTACACCTAAAATATTAGGTCGAATAGAAGTGTAAGGTATTGAATTTTGCATTAGATGACTAACGTTGCTAAAGGTCCTAAGTTGGATATTGGTGATATTAAGAATCATGGTATTAGTTTGTTGCCCTCTGATTTAGTTGTGATTAAGCAAAGTAAATCATTCTATACACTCGTTATTTGGATACCGTAGAGGATGTTAAGAAGCATATATCCCTAAGTAATACTAATGGACCTAGTATATAAACCATGGAAGTGAGATTAAATCATCCGGCTACAAGTGGAGTCGTTAGGGTATAAATAGTAATCCTAAATAGCTAATAGTGAGTACGCATGATGATTCATGGTAAACCCTAAGACCTAAGGTCGATCAGACTTAATGCTCTTAGCTAGTTGAACATGTAAATAAGGAGAGTAAGATTCCATATAGCTAAGATGGAGATGAATTAGGGTCATGATGACTCGAGAGACTACTATTAGACAACCGTGTTTATGTGCACCGTTTCACCTCTAGAAACTAGCAGTTGGTAGACTTGTAAACGTGGTCGTTGAATAGAGGGTGGATTTTGTAGTGATAGTTAAATGAGTGGTTGATTACTTTTGAAGTTCTATTAGATTATATTGTAGGATGACTTGTGGTTATAATTCTTATGATGACATAGCCTTGAAGTTATTTCATGTAACAAGCTACTTGGATTAGTATGGTAAGTATCTTATGAACTAGAACATTTCGGTACCCATTTATAGTCCTAGGATTGTTGTTGTACGGCCGGTAACCTAGTGAAGCATTGATATCACTTACATGGCTGTGGTCCTAGCTTAGTAACACTAATGTTGAAGATATATTGGCGGGCATTAAGTGTTCGAATGAATAACTAGGTCGCTAAGTGAGTAGGACCATTGTCTTCTTAAGTATGACGTAACCTTGGATTGAGGTGAGTATAATTTATTTGAGGTTGAAACTATTCGCCTTAGGAGTCTTGGTTAGGATTAAAAGAAATTCTGAAGCCTCGTGACTTAAAGGTGGAGATTAAATAAGGAAATAAATTGTGGATCACAAGCTGATGAAATTTACTTGCAAGAAGTTGAACTAGTACAAATGATTAGTTTACCCATGCAATTTCAATGGCAATTTGTTGGTGGTACTTAATAAACCTTAGAATTTGAGTTTAACGAATATCAACGGTCTTTCTTCTTGACTACGAGCGTGAAGGTTAACGAAGTTGGGAAGGAATGTTAGTGAATAGGAACTTGTAACCGGGAGACTAGTCATTAGAAGATTTGTTAATCTAGTGTTCCTACGAGATAAGGACTATGAAACTATCGATAGATGACAATTTGCGATGGATTAGTTTGTTTGGTGAGTTCTTATTGAAGACAGGGTCGTATTGTGGAAATGATCCATAACTTGTGTATGTCCTACATGTTAACAATTTTGAAGCTAGTTGATAGGATATGTAAATCGGATATAGACCTATCATCTTGAAATTAGGGTATGTCACCATAGGATCATGGTATTATTGTGATATTCCTTTTTGAGGTATGAATGCAAGATTGACACGACATAAGTCATGATTTTGGAGTTATAAATATATTGTTAGAATACCGATGCAGCTTTAATTACTATGCTTGGAGGTTCTAACCTTAGTTGATGAACTTGACCTTAAGATCAATTGGAAAGAATAGAGTCGTTCAAAGGAACGAACTATAAATGTAGGGGTCAAACCAAATTAACGATTGGAGAAAGTTTGGAAGTGAATCGGTTTTGAAAAAGGGGATCACGGAGCAAGCAACGGCACGTACTAGAAATATCAAAAGCCAAAACCCATCTAAATAACCCCAACAAGTAAGAATGAATTTCGGGTCGAAATTCTTTCAAGGAGGGGAGGATGTGAGGCCCGACCACAAATAACGTGTCTTACCTCGATTTACGTGCCTTAGACCCAGAATTGTATGACCGACCTTGGATTACATGCCCTGTCTTGATTTTTGTGCATGCCTCGTCATACGTGCCTTGACCTAGAATTGTGTGTCCTAATCCTCGACTTACATGCCCTGACTTCAATTTACGTACGATACCTCGATTTGTGTGCACTGACCTTGAATTACGTGCCCTAACCTAGGTTTAAGAATCGTACCTTGATTTACGTCCATTACATTGAATTACGTACCTTGCATTGGTTTACGCACATTTACCTAGGGTTACGTGCATTTGCATTGGAATCCGTGCATTTATCTTGAAGTATGTGCCTTACCTCGTAGTTCATGTCTACCTCGTGATTTGTGCCCCGTATTGATTTCTGTGCGTGTCTTGTAATATGTGCCCTAGACCTAGGAAAGCATGCCCACACGCTAATCAATAAAAAATCCTACACAAAGTACAAGACAATAAAATAATCCTATACCATCCACTAACCAATATTATATTCCTAATTCAAATTCTCTACAAAACCCACTAACTAATAAAATATTCTATCACACTCAACTAACCAATAAACTATTATAAACCTACACTTATTATAATCCAAAATATACTAACTTGAATCTGAAATTTCAGATTCTCCCTTGCATTACACGGCCAAAACAAGCCAATTTGATCAACTTTGCACAATTAAATTAAAGCCTACACAATCCATGTCAAATGCACTAAGCACAACGCATAAAAACTTCCCCTCCACCCTACCCAAGCATCTCATTTTTAGACCCTCTCAATGCCATGCTTCATTTCAACTCAAAAGAAATGCTAAAGATGACACAAAATTCAGATTTGAAAGGCTCCAGGCCAACACACACACACACAAGCATCATTTCTCTCTTAAACTCTCTCTTTCCTCTCAAACTCTCCCATTCTCTCTCTATTTTCTCTCAAGGACTCTCTAAGACTCTCCCAAGCTCGGCCATAGCAAGCCATAGAAAGCAAACACGCAAGAAAGTCTCATACAAGCTCATAACTCATCATTTTCGGCCTAGGTAAAGTTTTGATGGTTTTCTTCCATTTCTTTTTGTTCTAAACACATGCACACCTTCTACACAAGTTAACTAAGCTAGGATTTAATGGAAATCAAGATATCTCTCGGCCAAGCAAGGAGAGAAGACCATTTTGTGCATCTTCAAGAATTTTGAGCATCATTTGTCATCAATAGGCTAATGTGAGGGCTAAAACTCTTTTAAAAGCTTTCAAAACCCACATGCATGCCTTCATATGTCTATATTTACCTCTGAACTTGTTGTATATGTGTGTGCATGAGCTTATATAACCATGCATGGCATGATATTCGGCTAGAACTTGAAGATAGGCAAGAAACGCGTAGCTGGCATATTTCTAACTAGGTAGAACGAAGTGCATTTGGCCTGGTCAATGATGTTTAAAATGCGTGAAAATTGGTAGGGGAATAGTTTTACTAGTTCTAAACATTTTTCATAGAAATAGGCCAAGGCCATTTTTGACTCTAAGGTCTCCAAAATGGAAAAATATCGAAAGGTGTCAAAATTTGGAAAATCTGGGAAAATGGAGCAGGGCTTTGGCAGTTCACTATCCTTGTAGAACGAAATAGTTTTGACCTAGTAAATGATATTTGAAATGCATGAAATTTGGTAAGTTGCTAGATTTTTCAGTTCTGGACATTTTTGTCAGAAATAGACTAAAGCTAAATCTGACCCTAAGACCCTCAAAAATGGAAAGTATTTAAATATGTACGAATGTGGACAGTTTTGCGTAGTCTTACGGTTTTAGCTATAACTCTTGAATCCGAACTTGTTTAATTACGTGACAACTTGTGGCTTAAATCGCACATGTAAGCATGAATTGAAACCCTATTGACTATGAAAACTCGCAAAGTGATGATCCTACTGTTATCATGTTTAATTGTGTGGTTAGTGGGCTGCCTAATAAATGTTAAGTATGCTTGAAATGTGATTCCCGATGATTACATGTTGATAAGTAAACCTTTCTTGCACCTGGTCCCACGTAGACGTCGTTGCATGCTTGTATAACCTTATTATCTGATTACGTGAACCCCGAAATGAGTTATATGACTTGCTTTACATGTGTTACATGGCTGTCCGTTTAATATTCATATAACTCCATGTGTATTACAAGTGAAATTAAATGTCAAAGCGTGGCTCGTGTGTTTACTTGTCAACGTGCGATCTTATAACTGCTTGGAGGCAACCTACTTTGTTGTCTTCCTAATGTGATATGTTAAATGTTATAAATGTGCATTGCATACAAGGTTGCAACCTTTCATTCTGGCATGGTAGCGTTCACACATACCGGCGTCATCGGGCTTGCCAGTGCAACCGTGACTACCATGGTCCAATTCCCTCTCTCACTTAGGGGCTAGACTTCCTCGGAGAGTTGGGTTGTAGGATTTCGGGGTATATCCGTAGTACACCCATTTGGCGTGATAAGTGGATGATTTGAAGTCGGCCGCAACAACTGTTATTGGAAATGAATTGAGAGCGAAAGCTCACCATATCCTTTTTACTATGTGCTAAGTACTCTCGCTTGGTTCTTAGAGGACCTCGGGGAAGAAAGACGAGTAGATGTGTTCATTTATATATATATATGTTATATTACGAACTTACTTATTCTGTTTGACATGTTTTCAAAGGAGTTTTCATAAAGTTTAACCGGAAAAGGATTTCAAAATGTTATTTCTTGTTCCCCATCGCTGAGTTCATAAGGACTCACCCTCTTTTATAATCACAGGTGAAGAACATCTGGAACAGGTACCCAAGGATAATGTGCCCGTTGATGATTCCCAGGAATGATTACATGCCTTATGTGCCTTTCCTGACTGTCGCTGTTTTGTGAACGTTATACTTGCTTTGAAGAATACTTATTCTGTTGATGTAAATGACCCCGTTGTAATTTGGGTCTAATTTTGGGATTGTACTATCTATAACCGAACGAACTCTTTATTGGTTGTTTGCTTTCATTATCTTGATTAGTAGTTATCATAGGTGTTTAAACCACTACGAGAAGAAACATATCATGAAACTCTATCTAATCTTGCTTGGTGCTTATGCGTAAGCTAAGGGATAATAAGTACTTGCAAGACAGGAGCTAGCAAATAAACGGGACATAGTTATCATGCTAGGCTTGTCAATAAAACGAGACTATCGATATAAATTAGTAGGCATATCTATTGATAACAAAATAGGAAATTTTAGTTGGAATTGAATCAACAATTAGAGGTTTTGAGGTGTTTTAGAAATTAGGTTAAACCAAAGGTCTTAAAAATAGTCGTTATGCTGCCGAATTTTTGGAAAAACTTTTGGAGTTCTAGGCCAACGTTAAGCATTAAATCATAACAAAAGGCTAAGTGTGTGAAATAATGATAATGATTTAGGTCACACCCTAGTCTAGCCTCAATAGGTCGGGTTGGGGCGTGACAAAGTCGATACCAATGGTGAAAGTGTTGTGGGATCACCATAGAGTCGAAGAAGCAACGTGGGAACGGCGAGACCAAAGGGAGCAACAGTATCCGGCATTATTTCAAAGGTAATATTGAATTTCGAGACGAAATTCTTTTAAGGAGGGGAGGATGTGAGGCCTGACCTCGATTTGCGTGCGATACCTCGTTTTGTGTGCCCTAACTTAGAATTGCGTGCCTTGACCTAGGTTTAAGAGTCGTGTCTCGTTTTATGTGCCTTGCATCGAATTACGTGCATTCATTTAGGGTTGCGTGCATTTGCTTGGAAAATAAGCATTCGTCTCGTAGTTCGTGTTTTACCTCGTAGTGCGTGCCCTAAACCTAGGAAAAAGTGCCCGCACGCTAATCAAGAAAGCATCTTACACGAAGAACTAGATTATTAATTAATCCTACAAATTCTACTAACTAATATTATAATCCTAAATCAACTCACTAGAAGACAAAATTTTACCAAAAGCTAAACATTCTTATTCTTTATTCTTTATTCTTTTGCATACTTCAAGCACATACAATAAAATAATGCTCAAAACATAACAAAATTCAGATTTGAACAATGCTTTGGCCGACCATATGATGCAAGTTGACAAGCCTTTGCATAAATTAAAACTAAGCCTAGACAAACTATGACATAATCACTTCAAACAATGCATAGAAAGCTCCAAAAATACCCTACCATGCATGCTTGTCTCGGCCTCCTCACCATTGTGTCTCCTCACAATTCAAATTGCTCCAAAAGAGATGCCATTTCAGATTTTACAAGGCCCTAAGGCCGACACACTCACACAAAAACACTTCATTCTTCTCAAACATTCTCTCATTTGCTCTCAACATCCTCTCAAGCTCTCATTTCCTCTCTCTCCCTCGGCCAAGGCTGCATCCTCAAGCTCCATGGCTCAAGCTCATCTTCTAAGGTTCTCCTAGGCACTCAAGGACTCTAAGAAACTCGTCCATGGCAGCCCAAGCAAGCAAGAAGCAAGAAAAATTGCATGCAAGCTCATAGAACTCTTCATTTCGGCCTAGGTATGTTTGATAGCTTTTATTTCATCTCCTTTTGTTCTAACCACATGCACATACTAAGAACATGGTAACTAAGCTAGGAATTAGAGAACCTCAAGCTATCTCTCGACCAAGAAAGGAGAGAAGACCCTTTTGTGCATCTTCAAGAGCATTGCGCATCTTCATCTATTGTCTTGCTAAGGTAAGGGTTAATTTTTTTTAAAAGCTTTCAAAAACCACATGCATGCCTTCATATGTCTATATTTACCTCTGCAATTTTTGTATATGTGTGTACATGAGCTTATGTAACCATGCATGGCAAGATATTTGGCTAGAACTTGAAGATAGGTAAAATCGCGTAGCTGGCAGATTTCTGACTTGGTAGAGCGAGGTGCATTTTTCCTGGTAAATGATGTTGAAAATTCATGAAAATTGGTAGGTTACTATTTTTGCCAGTTCGGAACATTTTTCATAGAAATAGGCCAAGGCCAATTTTGATTCTATGGCTTCCAAAATGGCCAAATATCGAAAGGTGTCTAAATCTGGAAAATCTGGAAATATGAAATAGGCTTCTGGCAGATTACTGGCTCTGTAGAACGAAGCATTTTTGACCTAGTAAATGTTGGTGAAATTGCATGAAAATTGGTAGGTTGCTAGGTGTTGCAGTGCTGGACATTTTTTTCCAGAAATATACTAAAACCAATTCTAACTCTAAGGCCCTCACAAATAGCAAAAATTGTAATGTGTCTAAAACTGGACAATTTTGCGTAGTCTCACGGTTTTGGCCATAACTCCTATGTCTGAACTCCAAATGAGGTGAGGTTTGTTTCTGGATTTAATTCACTCAATAATATTTAATTTGAAATTTTGTTCACTGGAATTGGAGATTGTTTGCTTATCTAAATGATTGTGGGAAAACAAACCATTGCAGTGAGGTTTTTGTTTAGTGATATGCTTTGAAAAATGTTGTAACTTCTCTTGTGGTATCGAATGCTTGGGATTGTGGCACTTGGATGTTGTGTGGACTGTTTTGGATGATTGAGGATGTTTTAATTAATCGATGCATGGCTTGGGTTTAATTACGTGACCACTTGTGGCTTAAATCGCACGTGTAAGCATGAATTGAAATCCTATTGACTATGAAAACTCGCTAAGTGTTGATCCTATGGTTATTGTGTGATTAGCGGGCTTCCTAATAAATGTTAAGTATGCTTGAAATGTGATTCCTAGTGATTACATGTTGATAAGTAGACTTTTCTTGCACCCGGTCCCATGTAGACGTCATTGCATGCTTGTATAAACTTATTACTTGATTACGTGAACCCCGAAATGAGTTATATGACTTGATTTATATGTGTTACATTGCTTCCCTTTTAATATTCATATAACTCCATGTGTATTACAAGTGAAATTAAATGTCAAAGCATGCCTTGTATGTTTACTTGTCAACGTGCGATCTTATAACTGCTCGGAGGTAACCTACTTTATTGTCCTCCTAATGTGATATGTTAAATGTTATAAATGTGAATTTCATACAAGATTGCAACCTTTCATTGTGGCATAGTAGCGTTTCACGAACGCCGGGCGGCATAGGGCTTGCCGGTGCTCCTGTGACTACTATGGTCCAATTCTCTCTCTCGCTTAACATTCCACCCTTGGAGAATTGGGTCGTAGGTTTTCGGGGTACATCCAGAGTACACCCAATTGGGAGCGATAAGTGGATTATTGAAGCCGGCCGCAACCATCGTTATCGAGAATGATATTGAGAGCAAATGCTCACCGTATCCTTGAAATGATTAGTAATTGTATCTTTTGCTCAATTTGATTCTTATACTTTGCGTACCTTATTACTTGTAATACGTGACATGTTTCAAAAGGGGTTTTTCATAAGTTTAACCGAAAAAAGAGTTTCAAATCGTATTTCTCGTTCCCCCTCGCTGAGTTCATAAGGACTCACCCTCTTTTATCATCACAGGTGAAGAAGATCAGGAACAAATACCCGAGGATAACGTGCCCATTGATGACTCCTTGGAGTGATTGCCTGCCCTACGTGCCTTACTTGACTGTGCCTATTTTGTGAACGATATGTTTGTTTTGAAGATTATCTCTTATGTTGTTGTCGTTGTTATTGTAAATGACCCCGTTGTAATTTGGGGTCTAATTTTGGTTTGTACTGATCATAACTAAACAGACACTCTTTTGGTCATTTTGCTATCACTACTTTGGTTTCGTAACTATCACAGGCTTATGAAGTATTAGGCAAATGGTTAAGTAAAATGAATCTATCCAATCTTAAGCAGGTACTCATTTGTAAGCTAAGATCAACAGGTACTTATGTAATAGGAATTGACACATAAACGAGATATAGTTAATATGCTAGGTTGTCAATAAAACGAGACTTTCAAGATAACTAGTAGGCATATCGGTTGGTGATGGATAGTAATCTTAGTTGGAATCGAATCTGCGATCGAAAGTTTTGAGGCGCTTAGAAAATTAGGTCAAACTAAGGAGGCCACTGACAGCCGTTATGCTGCCAGTTTCCCAAAAAAAATTTGGAGTTCTAGTCTAACGGATAAGCTTAATCTTCATTAATCGGTTATAGTCGTAAAAGAACGTGAATGATTAGATCACACCCTAGTATAACCTCCATAGGTCGGGTTGCGAGCGTGACATGCAGCCGAGTAGGCTTGCTGAGCCCGTTGTAGAGCTCGCGGAGAGCTTTCCAATGGTATGATGTGCGCCGCGTAACTCCTTACGGATCAAAAGTTATGGGCACCGGAGCGACGGAAACCTGGTCACAAGCCCCACGCCCTTGGTTTGCAGGCCCAGCTTCAACGTGAAGTGAAGTTGTCTTACCCAAGGTGCCATGGGATTCAGTAATAGAAATGTGATGGATTAGGTTGTCGTCCTTTTCGCAGCTCACGATATACAATCCGGGACGAAAAAACAGCGCAAAAGAAGAAAAGTGTCCCAAAACTGATAAAAACGTTCGATTTTGAGCTCCGAAAATAGGCGCAGCAGAGCAGGCTTGCTTCCCCTGTCGTAGAGCTCACGGAGAGCTTTCCAAAGGTATGTTGTGCGCCGCGTAACTCCTTACGGATCAAAAGGTATGGGCACCGGAGCGACGGATACCTGGTCATAAGCCCCATGCCTTCAGTTTGCGGGCCCAGCCTCTGCGTGAAGTGAAGTTGCCTTGCCCAATGTGCTGTAGGATTCGGTAATAGAAATGTGATGGATTAGGTTGTCATCCTTTTCGCGGCTCACGATGTACGTTCCGGGACGGAGAAACAGCGCAAAAGAAGAAAAGTATCCCAAAACTGATAAAAACGTTTAATTTTGGGCTCCGATAATAGGAGCAGCCGAGTAGGCTAGCTGCCCTCGTCGTAGAGCTCTCGAAGAGCCTTCCAACGGTATGCTGTGCGCTGCGTAATTCCTTACGAATAAAAAGTTATGGGCACCGGAGCAACAGATACCTGGTCACAAGCCCACGCCCTCGGTTTGCGGGTCCAGCCTCTACATGAAGTGAAGTTGTCTTGCCAAAGTTTTCGTGGGATTCGATAATAGAAATGTGATAGATTAGGTTATCATCCTTTTCGCGGCTCACGATGTACGATCCAGGACAAAAAAAATAGCGAAAAAGAAGAAATATCTCCCGAAACTGATGAAAATGTTCAATTTTGGGCTCCAAAAATAGGCGCAGTCAAGTGGGCTTGTGACTCCCGTCGTAGAGCTCTCGTAGAGCTTTCTAACGGTATGTTGTGCTCCGCGTACCTCCGTACAGTTCAAAAGTTATGGGCACTAGAGGGACGGATACTTGGTCACAAGCCCCATGCCCTCGGTTTGCGGGCCCAGCCTCTACGTGAAGTAAAGTTGTCTTGCCAAGGGGCTGTGGGATTCGGTAATAGAAATGTGGTGGATTAGGTTGTCGTCATTTTCACGGCTCACGACGTACGATCCGGGACAGAAAAATAGCGTAAAAGAAGAAAAGTATCCCGAAACTGATTAAAACGTTCGATTTTTGGCTCTGAAAATTGGCACAGCTGAGCAGGCTTTCTTCCCTCGTTGTAGAGCTCTTGGAGAGCTTTCCAACGGTATACTGTGTGCCGCGTAACTCCTTACGGATCAAAAGTTATGGGCACCGGAGCGACGGATACCAAGTCACAAGCCCCACGCCCTCGGTTTGCGGGCCCAACCTCTACATGAAGTGAAGTTGTCTTGCCCAAGGTGCTGTGGAATTCGGTAATAGAAATATGATGAATTAGGTTGTCGTCCTTTTCGCGGCTCACGACGTACGATTCGAAATGAAAAAACAACGCAAAATAAGAAAATTGTCCCGAAATTGATAAAAACGTTCGATTTTGGGCACCGAAAATAGGCGCAGCCCAGCAGGCTTGCTGCCTACGTCGTAGAACTCTCGGAGAGCTTTCCAACGGTATGTTGTGCGCCACGTAACTCCTTACGGATCAAAAGTTATGGGCATTGGAGCGACGGATACTTGGTCACAAGCCTCACGCCCTCGGTTTGCGGGCCCAGCTCTATGTGAAGGGAAGTTGTCTTGGCCAAGGTGCCGTGGGATTCGGTAATAGAAATGTGATGGATTAGGTTGTCACCCGTTTCGCAGCTCACGACGTACGTTCCGGGACGGAGAAATAGCACAGAAAAAGAAAAATATCCCGAAACTGATAAAAATGTTCAATTTTGGGATCCGATAATAGGCGCAGCTGAGTAGGCTTGATGCCCCTGTCGTAGAGCTCTCGGAAAGCCTTCCAATGGTATGCTGTGCGCCGCGTAACTCCTTACGGATCAAAATTTTTGGGTACTGGAGCAACGGAAACATGGTCAAAAGCCCCACACCCTCGGTTTGTGGGTCCAGCCTCTACGTGAAGTGAAGTTGTCTTGCCAAACTTTCCATGGGATTCGGTAATAGAAATGTGATGGATTAGGTTGTCGTCCTTTTCGCGGCTCACGACGTACGATCCGAAACGAAAAAACAGCGCAAAAGAAGAAAAGTGTCCTGAAATTGATAAAAACGTTCAATTTTGGGCACCGAAAACAGGCGCAGCCGAGCAGGCTTGCTGCCTCCGTCATAGAGCTCTCGGAGAGCTTTCCAACGGTATGTTGTGCGTCGCGTTACTCCTTACGGATCAAAAGTTATGGGCACTGGAGCGACGGATACTTGGTCACAAGCCCCACGCCCTCGGTTTGTGGGCCCAGCTCTATGTGAAGTGAAGTTGTCTTGGCCAAGGTGCCGTGGGATTCGGTAATAGAAATGTGATGGATTTGGTTGTCGCCCGTTTCGTGGCTCACGACGTACGTTCCGAGACGGAGAAATAGCGCAAAAAAAGAAAAGTGTCCCTAAACTAATGAAAACATTCAATTTTGGGCTCCGATAATTGGCGCAGCTGAGTAGGCTTGCTTCCCCCGTCGTAGAGCTCTAGGAGAGCCTTCCAACGGTATGCTATGCGCCGCGTAACTCCTTACGGATCAAAAGTTATGGGCACCGGAGCAACGGATACATGGTCACAAGCCCCACGCCCTCGGTTTGTGGGTCCGGCCTCTACGTGAAGTGAAGTTGTCTTGCCAAAGTTTCCATCGGATTCGGTAATAGAAATGTGATAGATTAGGTTTTCATCCTTTTCGCGGATCACGACGTACGATCTGAAACGAAAAAATAGCGCAAAAGAAGAAAAGTGTCCCGAAACTAATAAAAACGTTTGATTTTGGGGACCGAAAACAGGCGCAGCCGAGCAGGCTTGCTGCCTCCATCGTATATCTCTCGGAGAGCTTTCCAACGGTAAGTTGTGCGCCGCGTAACTCCTTACGGATCAAAAGTTATGGGCACTGGAGTGACGGATACCTGGTCACAAGCCCCACGCTCTCGGTTTGCGGGCCCAGCTCTATGTGAAGTGAAGTTGTCTTGGCCAAGGTGTCGTGGGATTCGGTAATAGAAATATGATGGATTAGGTTGTCGCCCGTTTCGCGGCTCACGACGTACGTTCCGGGACCGAGAAATAGCGCAAAAAAAGAAAAGTGTACCAAAACTGATGAAAATGTTCAATTTTGGGCTCCGATAATAAGCGCAGTTGAGTAGGCTTGCTGCCCCTCTCGTAGAGCTCTCGGAGACCTTCCAACGGTATACTATGTGCCGCGTAACTCCTTACGGATCAAAAGTTATGGGCACCGGAGCAACGGATACATAGTCACAAGCCCCACGCCCTCGGTTTGCGGGTCTAGCCTTTACATGAAGTGAAGTTGTTTTGCCAAAGTTTTCGTGGGATTCGGTAATAGAAATGTGATGGATTAGGTTGTCGTGCTTTTCGCGGCTCACGACGTACGATCCGGGAAAAAAAATAGCAAAAAAGAAAAAAAGTATCCCCAAACTGATGAAAAGGTTCAATTTTCGGCTCCGAAAATAGGCGCAGCCGGGTGGACTTGCGACTTCCATTATAGAGCTCTCGTAGAGCTTTCCAACGGTATGTTGTTCGCCGTGTAAATCCTTACGGTTCAAAAGTTATGGGCACCGGAGCAACTAATACTTGGTCACAAGCCCCACGCCCTCGATTTGTGGGCCCAGCCTTTACGTGAATTGAAGTTGTCTTGCCCAAGGTACCATGAGATTCGGTAATAGAAATGTGATGGATTAGGTTGTCGTCATTTTTGCAGCTCACGACGTACGATCTGGGACGGAAAAATAGTGTAAAAGAAGAAAAGTGTCCTGAAATTGATGAAAATGTTCAATTTTTGGCTCTGAAAATAAGCGCAGCTGAGTAGGCTTGCTTCCCTCGTTGTAGCGCTCTTGGAGAGCTTTCCAACGGTATATTGTGCCCCGCGTAACTCCTTACGGATTAAAAATTATAGGCATCAGAGCGACGGATACCTGGTCACAAGCCCCACGCCCTCGGTTTGCGGGCCCAACCTCTATGTGAAGTGAAGTTTTCTTGGCCAAGGTATCGTGGAATTCGGTAATAGAAATGTGATGGATTAGGTTGCCGCCCGTTTTGCGATTCACAACCTACGTTGCGGGACGGAGAAATAGCACAAAAAATTAAAAGTGTCGCAAAACTGATGAAAACATTCAATTTTGGGCTCCGATAGTAGGTGCAGCTAAGTAGGCTTGCTGCCCCTATCGTAGAGCTCTCGGAGAGCCTTCCAACGGTATGCTATGCGCCGCGTAACTCTTTACGGATCAAAAGTTATAGGCACCGGAGCAACGGATACATGATCACAAGCCCCACGCCCTCGGTTTGCGTGTCCAGCCTCTACGTGAAGTGAAGTTGTCTTGCCAAAGTTTCGATGGGATTCGGTAATATAAATGTGATGGATTAGGTTTTCATCCTATTCGCGCCTCACGACATACGATCGGAAACGAAAAAATAGTGCAAAAGAAGAAAAATGTCTTGAAACAGATAAAAACGTTCGATTTTGGGCAACGAAAATAGGCGCAGCCGAGCAGGCTTGCTGCCTCCGTCGTAGAGCTCTCGGAGAGCATTCCAACGGTATGTTGTGCGCCGCATAACTCCTTACGGATCAAAAGTTATGGGCACTGGAGCGACGGATACTTGGTCACAAGCCCCACGCCCTCGGTTTGCGGGCCCAGCTCTATGTGAAGTGAAGTTGTCTTGGCCAAGGTGCCGTGGGATTCGGTAATAGAAATGTGATGGATTTGGTTGTCGCCCGTTTCGTGGCTCACGACGTACGTTCCGAGACGGAGAAATAGCGCAAAAAAAGAAAAGTGTCCCTAAACTGATGAAAACGTTCGATTTTGGGCTCTGATAATAGGTGCAGCTGAGTAGACTTGTTGCCCACGTCGTAGAGCTCTCGGAGAGCCTTCCAACGGTATGTTGTGCGCCGCGTAACTCCTTACGGATCAAAAGTTATGGGCACTGGAGCAACGGATACATGGTCACAAGCCCATGCCTTCGGTTTGCAGGTCCAGCCTCTACGAGAAGTGAAGTTGTCTTGCCAAAGTTTTCGTGGGATTCGGTAATAGGAATGTGATGGATTAGGTTGTCATCCTTTTCGCGGCTCACGACGTACGATCAGGGAAAAAAAATAGCAAAAAAGAAGAAAAGTATCCCCAAACTGATGAAAAGGTTCAATTTTAGTCTCTGAAAATAGGCGCAGCTGAGTGGACTTGCGACTCCCATTATAGAGCTCTCGTAGAGCTTTCTAACGATATGTTGTGCACCGCATAACTCCTTACGGTTCAAAAGTTATGGGCACCGGAGCGACGGATACCTGGTCACAAGCCCCACGTCCTCGCTTTGCGAGCCCAGCCTTTACGTGAATTGAAGTTGTCTTGCCCAAGGTGCCATGAGATTCGGTAATAGAAATATGATGGATTAGGTTGTCGTCCTTTTCGCGGCTCACGACGTACGATCCGGGACGGAAAAATAGCGTAAAAGAAGAAAAGTGTCCTGAAACTGATGAAAATGTTCAATTTTTGGCTCTGAAAATAAGCGTAGCTGAGCAGGCTTGCTTTCCTCGTTGTAGAGCTCTTGGAGAGATTTCCAACGGTATACTGTGCGCCGCGTAACTCTTTCCGGATCAAAAATTATGTGCACCAGAACGACGGATACCTGGTCACAAGCCCCACGCCCTCGGTTTGGGGCCCAGCCTCTATGTGAAATGAAGTTGTCTTGGCCAAGGTATCGTGGAATTCAGTAATAGAAATGTGATAGATTAGGTTGTCGCCCGTTTCGCGGTTCACGACGTATGTTGCGGGAAGGAGAAATAGCGCAAAAAAATAAAAGTATCCCGAAACTGATGAAAATGTTCAATTTTGGGCTCCGATAGTAGGCGCAGCTGAGTAGGCTTGCTGCCCCTGTCGTAGAGCTCTCGGAGAGCCTTCCAACGGTATGCTATGCGCCGCGTAACTCCTTACGAATCAAAAGTTATAGGCATCGGAGCAACGGATACATGGTTACAAGCCCCACGCCCTCGGTTTGCGGGTCCGGCCTCTACGTGAAGTGAAGTTGTCTTGCCAAAGTTTCCATGGGATTCGGTAATAGAAATGTGATGGATTAGGTTTTCGTCCTTTTCGCGGCTCACGACATACGATCCGAAACGAAAAAATAGCGCAAAAGAAGAAAAGTATCCCAAAACTGATAAAAACGTTCAATTTTGGACACTGAAAACAGGCGCAGCCTAGCAGGCTTGATGCCTCGGTCGTAGAGCTCTCAGAGAGCTTTCCAACGGTATGTTGTACGCCACATAACACCTTACGGATCAAAAGTTATGGGCACTAGAGCGACGGATACCTGGTCACAAGCCCCACGCCCTCGGTTTACGGGCCCAGCTCTATGTGAAGTGAAGTTGTCTTGGCCAAGGTTCTGTGGGATTCGGTAATAGAAATGTTATGGATTAGGTTGTTGCTCGTTTCGCGGCTCGCGACGTACGTTTTGGGATGGAGAAATAGCGCAAGAAAAGAAAAGTGTCCCGAAACTGATGAAAACATTCAATTTTGGGCTCCGATAATAGGTGCAGCTGAGTAGGCTTGCTTTCCCTGTCATAGAGCTCTCAGAGAGCCTTCCAACGGTATGCTGTACGCCGCATAACTCCTTACGGATCAAAAGTTATGGGCATCGGAGCAACGGATACATGGTCACAAGCCCCACGCCCTTGGTTTGCGGGTCCAGCCTCTACGTGAAGTGAAGTTGTCTTGCCAAAGTTTCCATGGGATTCGGTAATAGAAATGTCATGGATTAGGTTGTCGTCCTTTTCGCGGCTCACGACGTACGCTCCGGGAAAAAAAAATAGCAAAAAAGAAGAAAAGTATCCCCAAACTGATGAAAAGGTTCAATTTTGGGCTCCGAAAATAGGCGCAGCTGAGTGGACTTGGGACTCCCATTATAGAGCTCTCGTAGAGCTTTCCAACGGTATGTTGTGCGCCGCATAACTCCTTACGGTTCAAAAGTTATGGGCACCAGAGCGACGGATACCTGGTCACAAGCCCCATGCCCTCGGTTTGCGGCCCAGCCTCTACGTGAATTGAAGTTGTCGTGCCCAAGTTGCCATGAGATTCGGTAATAGAAATGTGATGGATTAGGTTGTCGTCCTTTTCGCGGCTCATGACGTACGATCCAGGATGGAAAAACAACGTAAAAGAAGAAAAGTATCCTGAAATTGATGAAAACGTTCAATTTTCGGCTCTGAAAATAGGCGCAACGGAGCAGGCTTGCTTCCCTCGCTCAAGAGCTCTTGGAACGCTTTCAAACGGTATACTGTGCACTGCGTAACTCCTTACGGATCAAAAATTATGGGCACCAGAGCAACGGATACCTGGTCACAAGCCCCACGCCCTCGGTGTGCGAGCCCAGCCTCTAGGTGAAGTGAAGTTGTCTTGTCCAAGGTTCCGTGGGATTCGGTAATAGAAATGTGATGGATTAGGTTGTCATCCTTTTCGCGGCTCACGACGTACGATCCGGGATGGAAAAATAGCGTAAACGAATAAAAGTGTCCCAAAACTGATGAAAATATTTGATTTTAGGCTCCAAAAACATGGGTAGCTGAGCAGGATTGCTGGCCCCTTCGTAGAGCACGCAGAGAGCTTTCCAACGGTATATTGTGCGCCGCGTAACTCCTTACGAATCAAAAGTTATGGGCACCGGAACGACGGATACCAGGTCATAAGCCCCACGCCCTCGGTTTGTGGGGCCAGCCTCTACATGAAGTGAAGTTGTCTTGCCCAAGGTGCCGTGGAATTCGGTAATAGAAATGTAATGGATTAGGTTGTCGTCCTTTTCGCGGCTCATGACGTACGATCCGAAACGAAAAAACAGCGCAAAAGAAGAAAAGTGTCCCAAAATTGATAAAAACGTTCGAGTTTGGGCACCGAAAATAGGCGCAGCCCAGCAGGCTTGCTACCTACGTCGTACAGCTCTCGGAGAGCTTTCCAACGGTATGTTGTGCGCCGCGTAACTCCTTACGGATCAAAAGTTATGGGCACTAGAGCGACGGATACTTGGTCACAAGCCTCGTGCCCACAGTTTGCGGGCCCAGCTCTACGTGAAGTGAAGTTGTCTTGGCCAAGGTGCCATGGGATTCGGTAACATAATTGTGATGGATTAGGTTGTCGTCCTTTTTGCGGCTCACGGCGTACGATCCGTGATGAAAAAACAGCGCAAAAGAAGAAAAGTGTCCCGAAACTGATGAAACGTTGAATTTTTGGCTCCGAAAATATGCGCAGCCGAGTAGGCTTGCAGCTCCCATCGTAGAGCTCTTGGAAAGCTTTCCAACGGATCAAAAGTTATGGGCACCGGAGCGAAGGATACCTAGTCACAAGCCCTACGCCCTGTAATTGCGGGCCCAGCCTCTACGTGAAGTGAAGTTGTCTTGCCCATTGTACCGTGGGATTCGTAAATAAAAATGTGATGTATTAGGTTAGTGTCCTTTTCGTGGCTCACGACGTACGATTCGGGGCGAAAAAACTGCGCAAATGAAGAAAAGTATCCCAAAACTGATTAAAATGTTCCATTTTTGGCTAAAAAATATAGGCACAGCCGAGCAGGATTGCTGGCCCCGTCGTAGAGCACGCGGAGAGCTTTGCAACAGTATATTGTGCGCCGCGTAACTCATTACGAATCAAAAGTTATAGGCACCTGAGCGACGGATACCTGGTCACAAGTCCCATGCCCTCGGTTTGCGGGCCCAGCCTCTACGTGAAGGGAAGTTGTCTTGCCCAAGGTACCGTGGGATTCGGTAATAGTAATGTGATGGATTAGGTTGTCATCCTTTTTGCGGCTCACGACGTACGATTCGAGACGGAAAAACAGCACAAAAGAAGAAAAGTGTCCCAAGACTTATGAAAATGTTCGATTTTAGACTCCGAAGCAGGCGCAGCCGAGCAGGCTTACTACCCTCATTGTAGAGCTCTCAGAGATCTTTACAACGGTATGCTGTGCGTCGCGTAACTCCTGACGCATCAATAGTTATGGGTACCGGAGCGACGGATACCGGGTTACAAACCCCACGCCCATGGTTTAAGGGCCCAGCCTCTAAGTGAAGGGAAGTTGTATTGCCCAAGGTACCGTGGGATTCGGTAATAGTAATGTGATGGATTAGGTTGTCATCCTTTTCGCGGCTCACAACGTACGATTCGAGACGGAAAAACAGCACAAAAGAAGAAAAGTGTCCCAAAACTTATGAAAATGTTCGATTTTGGACTCCGAAAGTAGGCAAAGCCAAGCAGGCTTACTACCCTCATTGTAGAGCTCTCAGAGAGCTTTCCAACGGTACGTTGTGCATCGCGTAACTCCTTAGACATCAATAGTAATGGGCACCAGAGCGACGGATACTGGGTTACAAACCCCACACCCATGGTTTGCGGGCCCAACCTCTACGTGAAGTGAAGTTGTCTTGCCCAAGTAGCCGTGGATTTGGTAATAGAAATGTGATGGATTAGGTTGTTGTCCTTTTTACAGCTCATGACGTACGATACAGGACAGAAAAATAGCATAAAAGAAGAAAAGTGTTCCGAAACTGATGAAAACATTCAATTTTGGGCTCCAAAAATAGGCACATCCGAGCAAGCTTGCAGCCCTCGTCATACGGCTTTTGGAGAGCTTATCAACAGTATGATGTGCGCCACGTAACTCATTACGGAACAAAAGTTATGGGCACTACAGCGACGGATAGTAGGATACAAGCCCCACGCCCTTGATTTGCGGGCCCAGCCTCTACGTGAAGTGAAGTTGTCTTGCCCAAGGTGCCTTGGGATTCGGTAATAGAAATGTGATAGATTAGGTTGTCGTCCTGTTCGCGGCTCACGACATGCAATCCGGGACGGAAAAATAGCGAAAAAGAAGAAAAGTGTCACGAAACTAATGAAAACATTCAATTTTGGGCTCCGAAAATAGGCGCAGCTGAGCAGGCTTGCTGCCCCCGTCGTAGAGCTCTTGGAGAGCTTTCCAATGGTAAGTTGTGCGTCGCGTAACTCCTTACGGATAAAAATTTAAGGGCACCGGAGTGACCTGGTCACAAGCCTTACGCCCTCGGTTTGCGGGCCCAGCCTCTACGTGAAGGAAAGTTGTCTTTCCCAAGGTACCGTGGGATTCGGTAATAGTAATGTGATGGATTAGGTTGTCATCCTTTTTGCGGTTCACGACGTACGATTCGAGACGGAAAAACAGCACAAAAGAAGAAAAGTGTCCCAAAACTTATGAAAATATTCGATTTTGGACTCCGAAAGCAGGCGAAGCCGAGCAGGCTTACTACCATCATTGTAGAGCTCTCAGAGAGCTTTCCAGCGGTACGCTGTACGTCGTGTAACTCTTTACGCATCAATAGTTATGGGCACCGGAGCGACGAATACTGGGTTACAAACCCCACGCCCATGGTTTGCGGGCCCAGCCTTTACGTGAAGTGAAGTTGTCTTGTCCAAGGGGCCGTGGGTTTCGGTAATAGAAATGTGATGGATTCAGTTGTCATCCTTTTCGCAGCTCACGACGTACGATACGGGACATAAAAACAACATAAAAGAATAAAAGTGTCCTGAAACTGATGAAAACATTCGATTTTGGGCTCCGAAAATAGGCACATCTGAGCAAGCTTGCTGTACCCATCATAGAGCTCGCGGAGAGCTTACCAACGGTATGCTGTGCGCCGCGTAACTTCTTACGGAACAAAAGTTATGGGCACCAGAGCGACGGATACCAGGACACAAGTCCCACGCCCTCGGTTTGCGGGCCCAGCCTCTACATGAAGTGAAGTTGTCTTGCCCAAGGTGCCTTGTGATCCGGTAATAAAAATGTGATGGATTAGGTTGTCGTCCTGTTTGCGGCTCACGACATGCGATCTGAGACGGAAAAATAGTGAAAAAGAAGAAAAGTGTCACGAAACTAATGAAAACATTCGATTTTGGGCTCCGAAAATAGGCGCAGTTGAGCAGGCTTGCTTCCCCCGTCGTAGAGCTCTTGGAGAGCTTTCCAACGGTAAGTTGTGCGCCACGTAACTCCTTACGGATAAAAAGTTATGGGCACCGGAGCGACCTGGTTACAAGCCCCACGCCCTCGGTTTGCAGGCCCAGCCTCTATGTGATGTGAAGTTGTCCTACCCAAGGCGCCGTGGGATTCGGTAATAGAAATGTGATGGATTAGGTTGTCGACCTTTTCGCGGCTCACGACGCACGATCCGGGAAAAAAGAATAGCGAAAAAGAAGAAAAGTATACCGAAACTGATGAAATGGTTCAATTTTGGGCTCCGAAAATAGGCGCAGCCGAGTGGGCTTGCGACTCCCATTGTAGAGCTCTCGCAGAGTTTTCCAACGGTATGTTGTGCGCCGCGTAACTCCTTACGGTTCAAAAGTTATGGGCACCGGAGCGACGGATACCTGGTCATAAGCCCCACGCTCTCGCTTTGCGGGCCGAGCCTCTACGTGAATTGAAGTTGTCTTGCCCAAGGTGCCATGAGATTCGGTAATAGAAATGTGATGGATTAGGTTGTTGTCCTTTTCGCAGCTCACGACTTACGATCCGGGATGGAAAAATAGCATAAAAGAAGAAAAGTGTCCCAAAACTGATGAAAACGTTCGATTTTTGGCTCTGAAAAGAAGAAAAGTGTCCCTCATTGTAGAGCTCGTGGAGAGCTTTCCAACGGTATACTGTGCACCGCGTAACTCCTTACGGATCAAAAGTTATGGGCACCGGAGCAACGTATACCTGGTCACAAGCCCCACGCCCTCAGTTTGCGGGCCCAGCCTCTATGTGAAGTGAAGTTGTCTTGCCCAAGGGGCCATGAGATTCGATAATAGAAATGTGGTGGATTAGTTTGTCGTCCTTTTCGCGGCTCACGACGTACGATCCGGGACAGAAAAACAGCGTAAAAGAGTAAAAGTGTCCTAAAACTGATGAAAATGTTCGATTTTAGGCTCCGAAAACATGCGTAGCCGAGCGGGCTTGCTGGCCCCATAGTAGAGCTCGCGAAGAGCTTTCCAACGATATATTGTGCGCCGCGTAACTCCTTACGGATCAAAAGTTATGGGCACCGGAGAAACGGGTACCAAGTTACAAGCCCCACGCCCTCGGTTTGCGGGCCCAGCCTCTACGTGAAGTGAAGTTGTCTTGCCCAAGGTGCCGTGGAATTCGGTAATAGAAATGTGATGGATTAGCTTGTCGTCCTTTTCGCGGCTCACGACGTATGATCCGAAACAAAAAAAATAGTGCAAATGAAGAAAAGTGTCCCGAAACTGATAAAAATGTTTGATTTTGGGCACCAAAAAAATGCGCAACCGAGCAGGCTTGCTGCCCCTGTCGTAGAGCTCTCGGAGAGCTTTCCAACAGTATGTTGTGCGCCGCGTAACTCCTTACAGATCAAAAGTTATGGGCATTGGAGCGACGGATACCTGGTCACAAGCCCCACGCCCACGGTTTGTGGGCCCAGCTCTACGTGAAGTGAAGTTGTCTTGGCCAAGGTGCCGTGGGATTCGGTAACATAAATGTGATGGATTAGGTTTTCGTCCTTTTCGCGGCTCACGACGTACGATCCGGGACCCAAAAAAAGTGTAAAAGATGAAAAGTGTCCAAAAATTGATAAAAAAAATTTGATTTTGGGCTCTGAAAATAGGCGCATCCAAACAGGCTTGCTGCTCCCCGTTGTAGAGATCTGGGAGAGCTTCCTAACGATATGCTGTGCACCGCGTAAGTCTTTACGTATCAAAAGTTATGGCCACCGGAGCGACAGATACCTGGTCACAAGTCCCACGTCCTCGGTTTGCGGGCCCAGCCTCTACGTGATGTGAAGTTGTCTTGTCCAAGGTGCCGTGGGATTCGATAATGGAAATGTGATGGATTCGGTTGTCGTCCTTTTCGCGGCTAACGACATACGATCCGAGACGGAAAAACAGCGCAAAAGAAGAAAAGTGTCCCGAAATTGATGAAAAAGTTCAATTTTGGGCTCCGAAAATAGGTGCAGCCGAGTAGTCTTGCTGCCCTCATCGTAGAACCCTCGGAGAGATTTCCAACGATATGTTGTGCGCCACTTAACTCCTTACGGATCAAAAGTTATGGGCATCGGAGCAACGGATACTTGGTCACAAGCCCCACGCCCTCGGTATGCGGGCCCAGCCTCTACGTGAAGTGAAGTTATCTTGCCAAAGTTTCCGTGGGATTCGGTAATAGAAATGTGATGGATTAGGTTGTCGTCCTTTTCGCGGCTCACGACGTACAATCCGGGATGAAAAAATAGCACAAAAGAAGAAAAGTGTCTCGAAACTGATGAAACGTTCAATTTTGGGCTCCGAAAATTGGTGCAGCCAAGTAGGGTTGCAGCTCTTGTCGTAGAGCTCTCAAAGAGCTTTCCAACGGTATGCTGTGTGCCGCATAACTCCATACAGATCAAAAGTTATGGGCACTGGAACGGCGGATACCTGGTCACAAGCCCCACGCCCTCGCTTTGGGAGCCCAGCCTCTACGTGAAGTGAAGTTTTCTTGCCCAAGGTGCCATGGGATTGGGTAATAAAAATGTGATGCATTAGGTTGTCGTCCTTTTCGCGGCTCACGACATACGATCTGCGACGGAAAAACAGCGTAAAAGAAAAAAAGTGTCCCGAAACTGATGAAAATGTTTGATTTTAGGCTTAAAAAAATAGGAACAGCCCAGCAGGCTTGCTTTCCCCGTCGAAGAGCTCGCGGAGAACTTTCCAACGGTATGCTATGCGTCGTGTAACTCATTGCGGATCAAAAGTTATAGGCACCAGAGCGACGGATACCTGGTCACAAGCCCCACGCCCTCGGTTTGCGGGCCCAGCCTCTACGTGAAGTGAAGTTGTCTTGCCCAAGGTACCATGGGATTCGGTAATAGAAATGTGATGGATTAGGTTGTCGTCCTTTTCACGGCTCACGACGTACGATTCGAGACGGAAAAACAACATAAAAGAAGAAAAGTGTCCCAAAACATATTAAATTGTTCAATTTTGAACTCCGAAAACAGGCGCAGCCGAGCAGGCTTACTACCCTCGTCGTAGAGCTCTCATAGAGCTTTCCAACGTTATGCTTTGCGCCACATAACTCTTTACGGATCAAATGTTATGGGCACTAAAGCGACGGATACCGGGTCACAAACCCCACGCCCATGGTTTACGGGCCCAGCCTCTACGTGAAGTGACGTTGTCTTGCCCAAGGAGCCATGGGATTCGGTAATAGAAATGTGATGGATTAGGTTGTCGTCCTTTTCGCGGCTCACGACATACGATACGGGACAGAAAAATACCATAAAAGAAGAAAATTGTCCTGAAATTGATGAAAATGTTCGATTTTGGGCTCTGAAAATAGGTACAGCCGAGCAAGCTTGTTACCCCCGTCGTAGAGCTCGCGGAGAGTTTTCCAACGGTATGCTATGCACCGAATAACTCCATACAGATCAAAAGTTATGGGCACCAGAGCGGCGAATACCTGGTCACAAGCCCCACGCCCTCAGTATGCGGGCCCAGCCTCTACGTGAAGTGAAGTTGTCTTGCCCAAGGTGCTATGGGATTCGGTAATAGAAATGTGATGGATTAGGTTGTCGTCCTTTTCACGGCTCACGACATACGATACGGGACAGAAAAATAGCATAAAAGAAGAAAATTGTCCTGAAACTAATCAAAATGTTTGATTTTGGGCTCCGAAAATAGACACAGCCGAGCAAGCTTGCTGCCCTCGTCGTAGAGCTCACGGAGAGCTTTCCAACGGTATGTTGTGCGCCGAATAACTCCATACAGATCAAAAGTTATGGGTATCGGAGCGACGAATACCTGGTCACAAGCCCCACGCCCTCACTTTGCGGGCCCAGCCTCTACGTGAAGTGAAGTTGTCTTGCCAAAGGTGCTATGGGATTCGGTAATAGAAATGTGATGCATTAGGTTGTCGTCCTTTTCGCGGCTCACGACGTACGATCCGGGACGAAAAAATAGCGTAAAAGAAGAAAAGTGTCCCGAAATAGATGAAAATGTTCGATTTTAGGCTAAAAACAATAGGCACAACCCAGCAGACTTGCTTCCCCCATCGTTGAGCTCGCGGAGAGCTTTCCAACGGTATGTTGTGCGCCACGTAACTCATTACGGATCAAAAGTTATAGGCACCGGAGCGACGGATACCTGGTCACAAGCCCCTGGCCCTCGGTTTGTGGGCCCAGCCTCTACGTGAAGAGAAGCTGTCTTGTCCAAGGTACCATGGGATTCGTTAATAGAAATGTGATGGATTAGGTTGTCGTCCTTTTCGCAGTTCACGATGTACGATTCGAGACGGAAAAACAGCACAAAAGAAGAAAAGTGTCCCAAAATATATGAAAATGTTCGATTTTGGACTCCGAAAACAGGCGCAGTCGAGCAGGCTTACTACCCTCGTCGTAGAGCTCTCAGAGAGCTTTCCAACGGTATGCTGTACGTCGCGTAAGTTCTTACGGATCAAAAGTTATGGGCACTGGAGCGACGGATACCGGGTCACAAACCCCACGCCCATAGTTTGCGGGCTCAGCCTCTACGTGAAGTGAAGTTGTCTTGCCCAAGGGGCCGTGGGATTCGGTAATAGAAATGTGATGGATTAGGTTGTCGTCCTTTTCGCGGCTCACGACGTACGATCCGGGACAAAAAAATAGCGTAAAAGAAGAAAAGTGTCCCAAAACAGATGAAAATGTTCGATTTTAGGCTAAAAAAAAATAGGCACAGCCCAGCAGACTTTATTCCCCCATCGTAGAGCTCACGGAGAGCTTTCTAACGGTATGCTGTGCGCTGCGTAACTCATTACGGATCAAAAGTTAAAGGTACCGGAGCGACGGATACCTGGTCACAAGCCCCACGCCCTCGGTTTGCGGGCCCAGCCTGTACGTGAAGTGAAGTTGTCTTGCCCGAGGTACCATGGGATTCATTAATAGAAATGTGATGGATTAGGTTGTCGTCCTTCTCGCAGCTCACGACGTACGATTCGAGACGAAAAAATAGCACAAAAGAAGAAAAGTGTCCCAAAACATATGAAAATGTTCGATTTTGGACTTCGAAAACAGGCGCAGTCAAGCAGGCTTATTACCCTCGTCGTAGAGCTCTCAGAGAGCTTTTCAACGGTATGCTGTGCGCCGTGTATGTCCTTACGGATCAATAGTTATGGGCACCGGAGCGACGGATACCGGGTCACAAACCCCACGCCCATGGTTTGCGGGCTCAGCCTCTACGTGAAGTGAAGTTGCCTTGCCCAAGGGGCCATGGGATTCGGTAATAGAAATATGATGGATTAGGTTATTGTTCTCTTCGCGGCTCACGACGTACGATACGAGACAGAAAAATAGCATAAAAGAAGAAAATTGTCCCGAAAATGATGAAAACGTTCAATTTTGGGCTCTGAAAATAGGCATAGCCGAGCAAGCTTGCTGCCCCCGACATAGAGCTCACGAAGAGCTTTCCAACGGTATGCTGTGCGCCGCGTAACTATTTACGGATCAAAAGTTATAGGTACCGGAGCGACGGATATCAGGTCACAAGCCCCACGCCCTTGGTTTGCGGGCCCAATCTCTACGTGAAGTGAAGTTGTCTTGCCTAAGGTGCCTTGGGATTCGGCCATAGAAATGTGATGGATTAGGTTGTCGTCCTATTCGCGGCTCACCACATGCGATCCAGGACAGAAAAACAGCGAAAATGAAGAAAAGTGTCACGAAACTGATGAAAACATTCGATTTTGGGCTCCACAAATAGGTGCAGCTGAGCAGGCTTGCTGCCCCTGTCGTAGAGCTCTTGGAGAGCTTTCCAACGGTATGTTGTGTGCCGTATAACTCTTTACGGATAAAAAGTTAAGGGCACCGGAGCGACGGATATTTGGTCACATGCCCCACGCCCTCGGTTTACGGGCCCAGCCTCTACGTGAAGTGAAGTTGTCTTGCCCGAGGTACCATGGGATTCGTTAATATAAATGTGATGGATTAGGTTGTCGTCCTTCTCGCAGCTCACGACGTACGATTCGAGACGAAAAAACAGCACAAAAGAAGAAAAGTGTCCCAAAACATATGAAAATGTTCGATTTTGGACTCTGAAAATAGGCACAGTCAAGCAGGCTTATTACCTTCGTCGTAGAGCTCTCAGAGAGCTTTACAACGGTATGCTGTGCCCCGCGTAAGTCCTTATGGATCAAAAGTTATGGGCACCGGAGCGACGGATACCGGGTCACAAACCCCACGCCCATGGTTTGCAGGCTCAGCCTCTACGTGAAGTGAAGTTTCCTTGCCCAAGGGGCCATGGGATTCGGTAATAGAAATGTAATGGATTAGGTTATCGTCCTTTTCGCGGCTCACGACGTACGATACGAGACAGAAAAATAGCATAAAAGAAGAATATTGTCCCAAAAATGATGAAAATGTTCGATTTTGGGCTCCGAAAATAGGCACAGCCGAGCAAGCTTGCTGCCCCCGACGTAGAGCTCACGGAGAGCTTTCCAACCGTATGCTGTGCGCCTTGTAACTCTTTACGGATCAAAAGTTATAGGTACCGGAGTGACGGATACCAGGTCATAAGCCCCACGCCCTCGGTTTGCGGGCCCAGCCTCTACGTGAAGTGAAGTTGTCTTGCCCAAGGTGCCTTGGGATTCGGCCATAGAAATGTGATGGATTAGGTTGTTGTCCTGTTCGCGGCTCACCACATGCGATCCGGGACGGAAAAACAGCGAAAATGAAGAAAAGTGTCACGAAACTGATGAAAACATTCAATTTTGGGCTCCACAAATAGGCGCAGCTGAGCAGGCTTGCTACCCCCGTCGTAGAGCTCTTGGAGAGCTTTCCAACGGTATGTTGTGTGTCGCGTAACTCCTTACGGATAAAAAGTTAAGGGCACCGGAGCGACGGATACTTGGTCACAAGCCCCACGCCCTCGGTTTGCGGGCCCAGCCTCTACGTGATGTGAAGTTGTCTTGCCCAAGGTGCCCTGGGATTTGGTAATAGAAATGTGATGGATTAGGTTATCGTCCGTTTCGTGGCTCACGACGTACGTTCCGGGACGGAAAAACAGCGCAAAAGAAGAAAAGTGTCACGAAACTGATGAAAACGTTCAATTTTGGACTTCGATAACAGGCGCAACTGTGAGGCCCGACCTAGATTTGTGTGCCTTGACCTAGGTTTAAGAGTCGTGTTTCGTTTTGTGTGCCTTGCATTAAATTACGTGCATTCATTTAGGGTTACGTGTGTTTACTTGGGAAACGTGCATTCATCTCGTAGTTCGTGCTTTACCTTGTAGTGCGTGCCCTAAACCTAGGAAAGCGTGCCTGCACGCTAATCAAGAAAGCATCTTACATGAAGCACTAGATTATTAATCAATCCTACAAACTCCACTAACTAATATTAAAATGCTAATTCAACTCACTAGAAGACGAAATTTCACCAAAAGCTAAACATTCTTATTCTTTATTCTTTATTCTTTTGCACATCCCAAACACACAATATAATAATGCTCAAAACATTACAAAAAATTCAGATTGGAACACTAGCTTGGCCGACCACTTCTTGCATTTCAACAAGCTTGCATAATTCAAAAATCATTCCTAGACAAGCCTATGACACAATGCATAAAAAAATGAAATGAAACACACCTACCAAGCTTCACTTTCTCGACCAAAGCACTCCATGCTTCCTCACATTTCAAGATTGCACAAGGACTAAGAGAATTTCAGATTTTTCAAGGCCCTAGGCCGACACACTCACACACAACACTTCATACCTCACAAATATTTCAATTGCTTTCAATTCCTCTCTCTCTCTCGGCTTTGGCTGCAACCTTAGACTCCATAGCTTAAGCTCATCATCCTAAAGCTCACTAAGACACTCAAGGCCCTAGGAAGCTCGACCAAGCAAGCTAGAAGCAAGAAAATTCGCAGGCAAGTACACAAAACTCATCAATTCTCGGCATAGGTATGTTTGATAGCTTCTACTTCATTTCCTTTTGCTCTAGCCACATGCACATACTAAGAACATGGTAACTAAGCTAGGAATTAGAGAATCTCAAGTTATCTCTAGGCCAAGCAAGGAGAAAAGACGATCTTGTGCATCATCAAGGGCTTTGTGCATCATCAAGGGCTTTGTGCATCTTCACTATTGTCTTGCAAAGGTGAGGGCTAAAACTCTTTTGAAAAGCTTTTAAAAACCACATGCATACCTTCATATGTCTATTTTTACCTCTGTACTTGTGATATATGTGTGTACATGAGCTTTTGTAAACATGCATGGCAAGAGATTTGGCTAGAATTTGAAGATAGGTGAAATCGCGTAAATGGCAGTTTTCTGACTTGTTGGAGCGAAGTGAATTTGACCAGGTACATGATGTTGAAAACGCATGAAAATTGGTAGGGGACTAGTTTTTCCAATTCTGAGCATTTTTCATAGAAATAGGCCAAGGCCAATTTTGATTCTAAGGTCTCCAAAATGGCAAAACATCGAAATGTGTCCAAATCTGGAAAATCTGGGAAGATGGAGCAGGTTTTTGGCAGTTCACTGTCCCTGTAGATCGAACCAGTTTTGACTTAGTAAATGATATATAAAATTCATGAAATTTGCCAGATGGCTAGATTTTTCAGTTCTGAACATTTTTTTCAGAAATAGGCTAAGGCTAAATCTGACCCTAAGGTCCTCAAAAATGACAAGTATTGAAATGTGTACAAATATGGACAGTTTTGCGTAGTCTCACGGTTTTGGCTATAACTCTTGATCCCGAACTCCAAATGATGCGAGGTTTGTTTCTCGATTTAGTTCACTCCTTAAGATTTAATTTGACATTTTTCTCACTGGAATTGGAGATTTTTTGATTGTCTAAATGATTGTGGGAAAACAGACCATTGCAGTGAGGTTTTCATCTAGTGATATGCTTTGAAAATTATTGTAACTTCTCTTGTGGTATTAAATGCTTGGGATTGTGGCACTTGGATGTTGTGTGGACTGTTTTGAATGCTTGAGGTTGTTTAATTAATCAATGCATGGCTTTGGTTTAATTACTTGTCAACTCGTGGCTTAATCGTACGTGTAAGCATGAATTGAAACCCTAGTGACTATGAAAAACTTGCTAAGTGTTGATCCTATGGTTATCGTGTCTAATTATGTAATTAGGGGGCTGCCCGTAGTTGTCCTTATAGACCTAAATGTGATTCTGACAATTACATGTTGATAAGTAGACCTTTCTTGCACCCGGTCCCACGTAGATGTCGTTGCATGTTGTATTACCTTATTATTTGATTGCGTGAACCCCGAAACGAGTTATATGACTTGATTCACATGTGTTACATGGCTGTTCATTTAATATTCATATAACTCCATGCGTTTTACAAGTAAAATTACATGTCAAACATGCCTCGTGTGTTTACTTGTCAACGTGCGATCTTATAACTGCTCGGAGGCAACCTACTTTGTTGTCCTCCTAATGTGATATGTTAAATGTTATAAATGTGTATTGCATACAAGGTTGCAACCTTTCATTGTGGCATGGTAGTGTTTTACGCACGCCGGGCGGCATCGGGCTTACCGGTGCTACCGTGACAACCATAGTCCAATTCCCTCTCTCGCTTGGCATTCCACCCTCGGAGAGTTGGGTCGTAGATTTTCGGGGTACATCCGGAGTACACCCAAATGGGAGCGATAAGTGGATTATTGAAGTCGGCCGCAACAATCGTATCGAAATTGATATTGAGAGCAAATTCTCACCGTATCCTTGAAATGATTGGTAATTGTATCTGTTGCTCAATTTGATTCTTATACTTTGCATACCTTATTACTTGTAATACGTGACATGTTTTCAAAAGGGGTTTTTCATAAGCTAGCCGGAAAAAGAGTTTCAAATCGTATTTCTCGTTCCCCCTCGCTAAGTTCGTAAGAACTCACCCTCTTTTATCATCTCAGGTGAAGAAGACCAGGAACAGGTACCCGAGGATAACGTGCCTATTGATGACTCCTTGGAGTGATTGCTTGTCCTACGTGCCTTACTTGACTATGGCCATTTTGTGAATTATATATTGCTTGAAGACTATTTCTTATGTTGCTTGTTGTTGTATTGTAAATGACCCCCATTGTAATTTGGGGTCTAATTTTGGCTTGTACTGATCATAACTAGATACACACTCTTCTGGTCATTTTGCTATTGCTACTTTGGTTTAGTATCTATCACAGACGTATGAAGTACTAGATAAGAGTTAAGTAAAATAAATTTATCCAATCTTAAGCAGGTACTCATTGTTAAGCTAAGATCAACATATACCGGTATAACTAGATTGACAAATAAACGAGACATAGTATCATGCTAGGTTATTAGTCAAACGAGGCTTCGAGATAACTAGTAGGCACCCCGATTAGTGATAAATAGTAATCTTAGTTGAAAATGAATTTGAGATTGAAAGTTTCAAGGTGTTTAGAGAATTAGGTCGAACTAAAGAGCCCAATTACAGTCGTTATGCTGCCGGTTTTCTGGAGAATTTGTGGAGTTTATGCTAAAAGTCAAGTGTTAAACCTTCATGAACGATTAAGTACATGAAATGACTTGAATGTTTAGATCACTCCCTAGTCTAACCTCTATAAGTCGGGTTGGGGCGTGACAGGGGCCGAGTAGGCTTGCGGCCCCCATCGTAGAGCTCTTGGAGAGCTTTTCAATGGTATGTTGTGCGCCGCGTAACTCCTTACGGATCAAAAGTTATGGGCATCGGAGCAACGAATACCTGGTCACAAGCCCCATGCCCCTGGTTTGCGGGCCCAGCCTCTACGTGAAATGAAGTTGTCATGACAAAGTTGCCGTGGGATTTGGTAATAGAAATGTGATGGATTATGTGAGGCCCAACCTCGATTTGCGTGCGATACCTCGTTTTGTGTGCCCTAACCTAGATTTGCGTGCCTTGGCCTAGGTTTAAGAGTCGTGTTTCATTTTGTGTGCCTTGCATTGAATTACATGCATTCATTTAGGGTTGCGTGTATTTACTTGGGAAACGTGCATTCATCTCGTAGTTCGAGCCTTACCTCGTAGTGCGTGCCCGCACGCTAATCAAGAAAGCATCTTACACGAAGTACTAGATCATTAATTAATCCTACAAACTCTACTAACTAATATTAAAATGCTAATTCAACTCACTAGAAGACGAAATTGCACCAAAAGCTAAGCATTCTTTATTCTTCATTCCTTATTCTTTTGCACATCCCAAACACACAATATTATATTGCTCAACATGACAAAAAAATTCAGAATTGAGCCTGCCTTGGCCGACCGTGTAGGAGCTTTTGTCATGCTTGCATAATTCAAAAATCATTCATAGACAAGCTTATGACACAATGCATAAAAAAATGAAATGAAACACACCTTCCTAGCTTCACTTTCTCGACCAAAGCACTCCATGCTCCCTCACATTTCTAGATTGCACAAGGACTAAGAGAATTTCATATTTTTCAAGGCCCTAAGCCGACACACTCACACACAACACTCCATACCTCACAAACATCTCAATTCCTCTCTTTCTCTCATTTTCTCTCACTCTCTCTCTTTTCTTTTCTCTCTCTCTCGGCCTTAGCTGCAATTCTACACTCCATAGCTTAAGCTCATCATCCTAAGGTTCATCAAGACCTTCGAGCCACTAAGGAACTCGACCAAGCAAGCTAGAATGCAAAAAGACATGCATGCAAGCTCATAGAGCCTTCATTTCGGCATAGGTATGTTGATAGCTTCCATTTCATTTTCTTTTTGTTCTAGCCACTTGCACATACTAAGAACATGGTTACTAAGCTAGGAATTAGAGAATCTCAATTTGTCTCTTGGCTAAGCAAGGAGAAAAGTCGATTTTGTGCATCTCCAAGAGCTTTGTGCATCTTCATTGTTGTCTTGCTAAGGTGAGGGCTAAAACTCTCTTGAAAAAGCTTTCAAAAACCACATGCATGCCTTTAAATGTTTATTTTTACCTCTGTACTTGTGATATATATGTGTACATGAGCTTTTGTAAACATGCATGTTAAGATATTTGGCTAGAATGTGAAGATAGGTGAAATCGCGTAAATGGACAGTCTTCTAACTTGTTGGAGCGAAGTGATTTTGACCAGGTAAATGATGTTGAAAATGCATTAAAATTAGTAGATGACTAATTTTTCCAGTTCTGATCATTTTTCACAGAAATAGGCCAAAGCCAAATTTGTCTCTAAAGTCTCCAAAATGGCAAAACATTGAAAGGTGTCCAAATCTGGAAAATCTGGGAAAATGAAGCAGGTTTTGGCAGATTCACTGTCCTTGTAGAACGAACCAGTTTTGACTTAGTACATGATGTCCAAAATGCATGAAATTTGGTATGTTGCTATAGTTTTCAGTCCTGGACATTTTTGTCAGAAATAGACTAAGGCTAAATCGGACTGTAAGGTCCTAAAAAATGACAAGTATTGAAATGTGTGCAAATCTGGACAGTTTTACGTAGTCTCACGATTTTGGCTATAACTCTTGACTCTGAACTCCAAATGATGCGAGGTTTGCTTCTGGATTTAGTTCACTCCTTAAGCTTTAATTTGACATTTTGTTCACTGGAATTGGAGATTGTTTGCTTGTCTCAATAATTGTGAGAATACAGACCATTGCAGTGAGGTTTTCATCTAGTAATATGCTTTGAAAATTATTGTAACTTCTCTTGTTGTATTAAATGCTTGGGATTGTGGCACTTGGATGTTGTGTGGACTATTTTGAATGCTTTAGGGTGTTTTAATTAATTGATGCATGGCTTGAGTTTAATTACGTGAAAACTTGGGGCTTAATCGCACGGGTGAGCATGAATTGAAACCCTAATGACTAGGAAAACTCGCTAAGTGTTGATCCTGTGGATATCGTGTTTAATTATGTGATTAGTAGGCTGCCCATAGTTGCACTTATAGCCCTAAATGTGATTCCAATGATTACATATTGACAAGTAGACATTTCTTGCACCCAGTCCCACGTAAACGTCGTTGCATATTGTATGACCTTATTATTTGATTACGTGAACTTCGAAATGAGTTATATGACTTAATTTACATGCGTTACATGGCTGCCCGTTTAATATTCATATAACTCCATGTGCTTTACGAGTGAAATTACCTGTCATATCGTGCCTCGCATGTTTACTTGTCAATGTGCAATCTTATGACTGCTCGTAGGCAACCTACTTTGTTGTCCTCCTAATATGATATATTAAATGTCATAAATGTGCATTGCATACAAGGTTGCAACCTTTCATTCTGGAGTGGTAGCATTCACGCACACCCGGCGACATCGGGCTTGCCGGTGCAACCGTGACTACCATTGTCCAATTCCCTCTCTCGCTTGGGGCTAGACTTTCTCAGAGAGTTGGGTCGTAGGATTTCGGGGTACATCCAGAGTACACCCATTTGGCGTGATAAGTAGATGATTTGAAGTCAGCAGCAACAACTGATACTGGAAGTAAACTGAGAGCAAAAGCTCATCGTATCCTTTTCACTATGTGTATAAGTACTCTCGCTTGGTTCCTAGAGGACCTCAGGGAGGAAATACGGGTAATTGTGTTCTTTTACTTTTACATTACATTACGTACTTACTTGTGATATATGTCATGCTTGCAAAAAGAGTTTTCATAAGTTGAACCGGAAAAGAAGTTTCAAAACTTATTTCTGGTTCCCCCTCGCTGAGTTCAAAAGGAATCACCCTCTTTTATCATCTCAGGTGAAGAAGACCAGGAACAGGTACCCGAGGACAATGTGCCTATTGATGACTTCTTGGAATGATTGCTTACCTTACGTGCCTTCTTGACTATGGCCATTTTGTGAACGATATGTTGCTTGAAGACTATTTCTTATGTTGCTTGTTATTGTATTGTAAATGACCCCCGTTGTAATTTGGGGTCTATTTTTGGGTTGTACTGATCATAACTGGATAGACTCTCTTATGGTCGTTTTTGCTATCGCTACTGGTTAGTATCTATCACAGGCTTATGAAGTATCATGTAAAGGATTAAGTAAAATGAAACTATCCAATCTTAAGCAGGTACTCATTGGTAGGCTAAGATCAATAGGTACTTTTGTAACAAGAATTAACAAACAAACGAGACATAGTATCGTGCTAGGTTATTAGTCAAATGAGGCTTCGAGATAACTAGTAGGCACCCCGATTGGTGATAAATAATAATCTTAGTTGGAAATGAATTTGGGATTGAAAATTTCAAGGCGTTTAGAGAATGAGGTCAAACTATAGAGGCCAATTACAGCCGTTATGCTGCTGGTTTTTCGGAGAATTGGTGGAGTTTAGGCTAAACGTTAAGTGTTAAACCTTCATGAACGATTAAGTACGTGAATGACTTGAATGTTTAGATCATACCCTAGTCTAACCTCTATAGGTTGGGCTGGGGCGTGACACCTTAGAAAAATGGTATCAGAGCTTAGATTGCTTAAGCCGGGTTTAACTCTCGGACCATGGGTAGAAGCCCTAAGTTAATAGACATGACTTGTTTATATGTGTTATTGTGTGACATTATCAAGTGTGCCTTCTCTGTCTCTATGTGCTTATGTGATTAACATGTTTTAACTGTTTCTAGAATTGTGTATCTATATAAAATTATATGTTGCATATCTTATGCATTGAATTCTTGTTTGTCGTATTCCAATAAATTGTGCATCGTAATCTGTGCCTATAGATGGCTGGCCCTAGTACCCGCAATACTAATAGGAGCGGTGAGCCCCAAGAGACTGGAGATGCTCATCAAACTAATCCCGGCATGGCTATGTTTAATATGATGGCGAATGCCATGGATCGCGTGTCATGAGTGATGGAACGTCAAGATACACGTGAAGCAAACAACAACAACAACAACAGGAATGATGGTAACCATGGGAGAAATAGCAGAATGCGGGAGTTCCTTGACTTTCGCCCGTCCAAATTCCATGGGGAAGCTAATGATGAAAAGGTAGAGGCTTGGCTGTCTAAGATTGAAAGGATTTTCAGACCACTTGACTATACTGATGAAGAAAAGATGGAGTTTGCTGTGTTTCAGTTGCACGGGGATGCTAAGCATTGGTGGCACACTGTGGAGGCACTTTGGGAAACTAATCATACACCTCGCTTGTGGGGTAATTTCGTTAAGGCATTCAAGGATAAATACGTACCTGCAGTTTCCAAGCAGAGGTGGATTGAGGAATTCATGCACTTGAACCAGGGTAACATGACGGTGGCCTAGTACGAGGCTCGTTTTGACTGACTGTCCCGTTATGCTCAATACATGGTCAGTACCCTTGAGGCCAAGATGTGGAAATTTATGAATAGGCTGAGGCCAGAAATTCAGGACCAGTTGGCTTCGCATGACTTCACTACCTATTCTGCTCTCCTTGCTGCTGCTTCCCGAGTTGAGAAGTGTAAACTTGATAGAGCTGGTTCAAGCTAGCCGAACAAGAAACCATATCAGCCTCCAGGTCAATAGAGGAAATTCCAGAGCTAGAGTCGTAGTCAGGGCCAGAGCCAGAACAGACCAGTTAATAACCGTGGCCCGACTAAAGTACCATCAGCCTCTTCCACCTGCGGATCCACAGGTAGTTCACCTGCTACTCAGTCTATCAACTATTCTTATTGTGACAAGAAGGGTCACACCAAGGCCCAGTACTGGAAGAAGTCAGGACGATGTGTGCGGTGTGGTAGTGATCAATATCAGATCAAGGATTGCCCTAAATGGCAAGGAGGACAAAATCAAGTTAAACCAACTAGTAGAGGCAAGACTCCAGTTCCTAGAGTTCAGGCCCGAGCTTATGCTATTGAGTATGAGGAGCTTCCAAAGGAGACTAATGTTGTTGAAGGTATATTCTTGATACTGAATCAACCTGTTAGGGTGCTAATTGATCCAGGTGCTACTCATTCATTTATTATTCCCTTATGTGTGCAACGTGTGAAACTACGAGTTGTATGTTTGCCTTACGAAGTAGAAGTTGGTATTCCAATGGGTTCTAAACTTGTTACTCGCTCAGCTTGTAAAGCATGTAAAATTCAAATTAAAGATAGGGAATTCTCAGCCAATCTTATTGTATTACTCTTTCGAGACTACGAAGTCATCTTAGGGATGGACTGGTTGGCAAAGCATCATGCCCAACTAGATTGCCGGATGAAGATTGTAACATTCCAGATACCTGGTCAACCAATATTAGAGGTAATGGGTCGAAGAGACTTCATCGGGAGTTCCATCATTTCATCTACGAAAGTAGTGAAGTCCTTGAGAAAAGGATGTAGTGGATACTTAGCTTACCTCATCAACAAGCCGTCAGACAAAGCTAAGTTGGAGAAGATGCCAGTGATTAAAGATTATGCGGATGTGTTTCCAGAAGAATTGCCCGGTTTACCCCCAAATCGGGAGATCGAGTTCATTATAGAATTACTGACTGGCACCCAGTCAATATCTAAAGCTCCCTATCGTATGACACCAACCGAGCTACAAGAACTGAAGGACCAATTGCAAGGATTGTTGAAGAAGGGGTTTGTTCAACCAAGCTCTTCTCCGTGGGATGCGCCAGTCCTATTTGTAAAGAAGAAAGACGGAACGTTGAGGCTATGCATCGATTACCGAGGATTGAACCAAGTAACCGTCAAGAATAAATACCCAATTCCACTGATCGACGAGTTATTTGATCAACTTCAAGGAGCTAAAGTGTATTCGAAGCTCGACTTGAGGCAAGGGTACTATCAGTTGCGGATCAAAAAGGAGGATGTGCCTAAAACGGCTTTCAGGACGAGATATGGGTATTATGAATATATGGTGATGCCATTTGGCCTAACTAATGCCCCTGCAGCTTTTATGGACTTGATGCATAGGGTGTTTCAACCCTACTTGGACCAATCTGTGGTGATCTTCATTGATGATATTTTGGTATACTCGAAATCCGAGGCTGAGCATGAACAACATCTGCGATTGGTACTGCAAAAACTTCGAGAGCATCAATTGTACGCGAAGGTTAGCAAATGCGAATTTTGGTTGCAGCAGATTGCATTCTTGGGACACATCATATCCCAAGAGGGAATAGTAGTGGATCCAGCAAAGATAGAAGCGGTGATGTCTTGGAAGAAGCCGGTAAACATTACAGAGGTTCGGAGTTTTCTTGGTCTAGCCGGCTATTATCGGAGGTTCGTGAAGGATTTCTCAAAGATTGCAGGACCGCTTACAAAGCTCACTCAAAAGAAAACGAAGTTCGTGTAGGATGACAAGTATGAGAACAACTTCCAAGAATTGAAGAAGAGATTGACTACTGCACCCGTTCTTGCATTGCCTAAAGGGAGTCAAGGCTTTGTAATATATAGTGATGCTTCGAAGGAATGACTGGGTTGTTTGTTGATGCAAAATGGTAGAGTGATTGCGTATGCTTCCAGGAAACCGAAGCCGTATGAATTGAACTACCTGACGCATGATTTGGAGTTAGCGGCAATTGTGTTTGCACTCAAGAAATGGAGGCACTATCTGTGGGGTAACAAGTTCGAGGTGTTTATTGATCACAAGAGCTTGAAATACTTGTTCTCACAAAAAGAGTTGAACATGAGGCAAAGACGGTGGATGGAACTTTTGGATGATTATAACTGCACAATCAATTATGTGCCCGGTAAAGCAAATGTAGTTGCAGATGCCTTAAGTCGGAAAGCGAGCATGGCAAAACTAGAAGTTAAGGTGCATGAGTTGTTAGAGGAAGCATTCTTGTGGAAACCACAATTGACTCAAAAAGGATTACTATTTGCCACTACACAAGTTCAATCGACCTTGTTGTCTGAATTGCGAGAGGCTCAACAGAAGGACCAACAGTTTCAGAAAATTAAAGAAAGCAACACAGATTTCAAGTTTCATGATGATGGTATTTGAAGGTTTAGGAATCGGATTTGTGTTCCTAATGAGCCAGAGCTGAAAAAGAAGATTCTTGAAGAGGCCCATAATTCAAGATACACCATTCACCCTGGTAGAACAAAGATGTACCGGGATTTGAAGCAACACTATTGGTGGAATAACATGAAGAGAGAGATTGCGGAGTTTGTGGCACGGTGTTTGACTTGCTAGAGAGTCAAAGCAAAACATCAACGACCGGCAGGTTTACTTCAACCGTTTGAGATTCCTCAATGGAAATGGGAACATATAACTATGGACTTTGTCATGGACCTGCCCAGGTCACAAAAGGGTCATGACGCCGTTTGGGTCATAGTGGATAGATTGACTAAGTCAGCACACTTCTTACCGATGAACAAAGAGGATAGTCCTGAGAAATTGGGAGATATGTATGTGGCGGATATTGTAAGATTGCACAGGATGCCTGTGAGTATTGTATCAGATAGGGATCCTCGTTTTACTTCCCGATTTTGGAAGAGATTGCAAGAAGCTTTGGGAACGAAGTTGAGTTTCAGCACGGCTTATCACCCTCAGACGGATGGACAATCTGAGAGAACTATTCAGATTCTAGAGAATATGCTGAGGGCGTGTGTTTTAGACTTTGGAAAAGGTTGGGAGAAATATCTGCCTTTAGCGGAGTTCGCTTATAATAACAGTTATCAGGCCACTATCGGGATGGCCCCATTTGAGGCATTGTATGGACGTAAGTGTCGATCCCCAATTTACTGGGATGAAGTAGGTGAGACGAAGACTTTTGACCCGACCCTACTACCAGAACTTATGAAGACTGTTGATAATGTCCACCTCATCCGGAAACGGATGCTTACTGCCCAAAGCAGGCAGAAAAGTTATGCAGACCGACGGAGATGGAGTCTAAAGTTTGAGGTCGGCGACAAGGTATTCTTGAAGATATCACCTCGGAGGGGACTGATTAAACACGGCAAGGGTGAAAAGTTAAGCCCGAGGTTTGTAGGACCATTTGGGATAATTGAGAAGTTTGGAAAATTGGCGTATCGCCTGGAACTACCCCAAAACCTCTTCAATATTCACGACGTCTTTCATGTTTCAATGCTACGGAAGTATCATCCTGATCCATCGCATATCTTGGAGCCAGAGCCATTGCAGCTTCGGGAGAACTTGTCTTATGAAAAGAAGCCCATTCGGATCCTAGACCAGCAAGATCGAGAGTTACGCAACAAATCTATACCGATGGTGAAATTGTTGTGGGATCACCATGGAGTTGAAGAAGCAACGTGGGAAAGGCGAGACCAGATGGAGCAGTAGTATCCAGCATTATTTCAAAGGTAAAAGTTGAATTTCGGGACGAAATTATTTTAAGGAGAGGAGGATGTGAGGCCCGACCTCGATTTGCGTGTGATACCTCGTTTCGTGTGCCCTAACCTATATTTGCGTGCCTTGACCTAGGTTTAAGAGTCGTGTTTCATTTTTTGTGCCTTGCATTGAATTACGTGCATTCATTTAGGCTTGCGTACATTTACTTGAGAAACGTGCATTCGTCTCGTAGTTCGAGCCTTACCTCGTAATGCGTGCCCTAAATCTAGGAAAGCGAGCCTGCACGCTAATCAAGAAAGCATCTTACACGAAGCACTAGATCATTAATTAATCCTACAAACTCACTAACTAATATTAAAATGCTAATTCAACTCACTAGAAGACGAAATTGCACCAAAAGCTAAGCATTCTTTATTCTTTATTCCTTATTCTTTTGCACATCCCAAACACACAATATTATATTGCTCAACATGACAAAAAAATTCAAAATTGAGCTTGCCTTGGCCGACCATGTTGGAGCTTTTGTCATGCTTGCATAATTCAAAAATCATTCCTAGACAAGCTTATGACACAATGCATAAAAAAATGAAATGAAACACACCTTCCTAGCTTCACTTTCTCGACCAAAGCACTCCATGCACCCTCACATTTCTAGATTACACAAGGACTAAGAGAATTTCATATTTTCAAGGCCCTAGGCCGACACACTCACACACAACACTCCATACCTCACAAACATCTCAATTCCTCTCTCTCTCATTTTCTCTCACTCTCTCTCTCTTTTCTTTTCTCTCTCTCACGGCCTTAGCTGCAATTCTATACTCCATAGCTTAAGCTCATCATCCTAAGGTTCATCAAGACCTTCAAGCCACTAAGGAACTCGACCAAGCAAGCTAGAATGCAAAAAGACATGCATGCAAGCTCATAGAGCCTTCATTTCAGCATAGGTATGTTGATAGCTTCCATTTCATTTTCTTTTTGTTCTAGCCACTTGCACATACTAAGAACATGGTTACTAAGCTAGGAATTAGAGAATCTCAAGTTGTCTCTCGGCTAAGCAAGGAGAAAAGTCAATTTTGTGCATCTCCAAGAGCTTTGTGCATCTTCATTGTTGTCTTGCTAAGGTGAGGGCTAAAACTCTCTTGAAAAGCTTTCAAAAACCACATGCATGCCTTTAAATGTCTATTTTTACCTCTGTACTTGTGATATATGTATGTACATGAGCTTTTGTAAACATGCATGGCAAGATATTTGGCTAGAATGTGAAGATAGGTGAAATCGCGTAAATGGACAGTCTTCTGACTTGTTGGAGCGAAGTGATTTTGACCAGGTAAATGATGTTGAAAATAGTGAAAATTGGTAGGTGACTAGCTTTTCCAGTTCTGAGAATTTTTCGCACAAATAGGCCAAAGCCAATTTTGACTGTAAGGTCTCCAAAATTGCAAAACATCGAAAGGTGTCCAAATCTGGAAAATCTGGGAAAATGAAGCAGGTTTTGGCAGATTCACTGTCCTTGTAGAACGAACCAGTTTTGACTTAGTAAATGATGTCAAAAATGCATGAAATTTGGTATGATGCTATAGTTTTCAGTGCTGGACATTTTTGTCAGAAATAGACTAAGGCTAAATCGGACCGTAAGGTCCTCAAAAACGACAAGTATTGAAATGTGTGCAAATCTGGACAGTTTTGCGTAGTCTCACGGTTTTGGCTATAACTCTTGAATCTGAACTCCAAATGATGCGAGGTTTGTTTCTGGATTTAGTTCACTCCTTAAGATTTAATTTGAAATCTTGTTCACTAGAATTGGAGATTGTTTGCTTGTTTCAATGATTGTGAGAAAACAGGCCATTGCAGTGAGGTTTTCATCTAGTGATATGCTTTGAAAATTATTGTAACTTCTCTTGTTGTATTAAATGCTTGGGATTGTGGCACTTGGATGTTGTGTGGACTATTTTGAATGCTTGAGGGTGTTTTAATTAATTGATGCATGGCTTGAGTTTAATTACGCGACAACTTGGGGCTTAATCGCACGGGTGAGCATGAATTGAAACCCTAATGACTAGAAAAACTCGCTAAGTGTTGATCCTATGGATAACGTGTTTAATTATGTGATTAGTAGGCTTCCCGTAGTTTCCCTTATAGCCCTAAATGTGATTCCGATGATTACATATTGACAAGTAGACCTTTCTTGCACCCGGTCCCACGTAAACGTCGTTGCATGTTGTATGACCTTATTATTTGATTACGTGAACATCGAAATGAGTATATGACTTAATTTACATGTGTTACATGGCTGCCCGTTTAATATTCATATAACTCCATGTGCTTTGCGAGTGAAATTACCTGTCATATCGTGCCTCGCGTGTTTACTTGTCAATGTGCAATCTTATGACTGCTCGGAGGCAACCTACTTTGTTGTCCTCCTAATGTGATATATTAAATGTCATAAATGTGCATTGCATACAAGGTTGCAACCTTTTATTATGGAGTGGTAGCGTTCACGCACACTGGGCGGCATCGAGCTTGCCTGTGCAACCGTGACTACCATTATCCAATTCCCTATCTCGCTTGGGGGCTAGACTTCCTCGGAGAGTTGGGTCGTAGGATTTTGGGGTACATCCAGAGTATACCCACTTGGCATGATAAGTGGATGATTTGAAGTCGGCCGCAACAACTGATACTGGAAGTAAACTAAGAGCAAAAGCTCACCGTATCCTTTTCACTATGTGTATAAGTACTCTCGCTTGGTTCCTAGAGGACCTCGGGGAGGAAGAAGGGTAATTGTGTTCTTTTACTTTTACATTACATTACGTACTTACTTGTGATATATGTCATGCTTGCAAAAAGAGTTTTCATAAGTTGAACCGGAAAAAGGAGTTTCAAAACTTATTTCTTCTTCCCCCTCGCTGTGTTCATAAGGACTCATCCTCTTTTATCATCTCAGGTGAAGAAGACCAGGAACAGGTACCCGAGGACAACGTGCCTATTGATGACTCCTTGGAATGATTGCTTGCCCTACGTGCCTTACTTGACTATGGCCATTTTGTGAACGATATGTTGCTTGAAGACTATTTCTTATGTTGTTTGAAGACTATTTCTTATGTTGCTTGTTATTGTATTGTAAATCACCCCCGTTGTAATTTGGGGTCTAATTTTGGGTCTAATTTTGGGTTGTACTGATCATAACTAGATAGACTCTCTTATGGTCGTTTTTGCTATCGCTACTGGTTAGTATCTATCACAGGCTTATGAAGTATCAGATAAAAGATTAAGTAAAATGAATCTATCCAATCTTAAGCAGGTACTTATTTGTAGGCCAAGATCAACAGGTACTTTTGTAACAAAGATTAACAAACAAACGAGACATAGTATCTGTGAGGCCCGACCTCGATTTGCGTGCGATACATCATTTCGTGTGCCCTGATCTAGATTTGTGTGTCTTGACCTAGGTTTAAGAATTGTGTTCGTTTTGTGTGCCATACATTGAATTACATGCATTCAATTAGGGTTGCATGCATTTACTTGAAAAATGTGTGTTCGTCTCGTAGTTCGTGCCCTACATCGTAGTGCGTGCCATAGACCTAGGAAAACGTGCCCTCACGCTACACAAGAAAGCATCTTACACGAAGCACTAGGTCATTAATTAATCCTACAAAATCCACTAACTATTATTAAATTACTAATTCAACCCACTAGAAGACAAAATCTCACAAAAAGCTAGACATTCCTTATTCTTTATTCCTTATTTTTTTTGCACTTTCAAGACACAATTAAATAATGATCAAAAGTTGACAAAAAATCAGAATTTTCATTGCTTTGGCCGACCACTATGTGGCATTTTTGTTTGGCTACTCAATTCAAATTCATTCCTAGACAAACTATGACAAAACACTTAACACAATGCATAAAAAATTGCTCAAATTCTCCTCAATTCTTCACCTTGCTCGACCAAACACTCCATGCCCATGCTAGAAATTTTAAATTACACCTTGAAGACACAAAAAGGCTGAATCACCAAGCTCAAGGCCGACCATATGCATGAAGAAATGTAAAAGCTTGTCATTCTTTGTCATTTCACTCATTTCCTCTCATCTTCTCTCTCTCTCTCTCATTTTTCTCCCTATCTCTCGGCCTTAGCTGAATCGCTTCACCTCTTAGCTCATCTTCATCATCATATGGTTAATCAAGACAAGCCCAAGCAAAGGGAAGCAAGTAGCTAGCTCAAAAGATGCATGCAAGCACATAGAGTCTTCATTTCGGCCCTAGGTGAGTTTTTAAGCTCCCATTTCTTTTCTTCTTTTTCTAACCACATGCATGTACTAAGATCTTGGTCACTAAGCTAGGAAAAATAGAGAAAATCTAGTTGAAATCTCGGCTAGGCAAAGGAGAAGAAGAAGATTGTGCTTCAACAAGTTTTTGTGCATCTACTTGGTTGATTGCTAAGGTGAGGGCTAAAACCTTTTGAAAATCCTTCAAAAATCCACATGCATGCTCATAAATGTATGTCTTTGCTTCTGTACTTGAGTTATATGTTCGTTCATAAGCTTTTACAACCATGCATGGCAAGATTTTGGCTTGAAAGTGATGATAGGTGCAGTCGGATTATGTGACAGCTCTCTGACCTGTTGTTTCGAGGTGAGTTTGGCTAGGCAAATGATGTTGAAAATGCATTAAAATTGTTAGGTGACTATTTTTTCCAGTTTTGAACATTTTTTGCAGAAATAGGCCAAAGCTAATTTTGATTCTAAGGTCCTAAAAATGGCAAATCGTTGAAATGTGTTCAAATATGGAAATCTGGAAAAATGAAGCAGGTTTTGGCAGATGCACTGACCTTGTAGAACAAACCAGATTTGACTTAGTAAATGATGTCCCAAATGCATGAAATTTGATGTACTGCTAGATTTTTCAGTTCTGGACATTTTTGTCAGAAATGGACTAAGGCTAAATCCGACCCTAAGGACCCTAAAAACGTCAATTATCGAAATATGTGAAAATCTGGACAGTTTTGTGCTATTCCACTGTTTCGACCATAACTAATGATTCCGAACTCCAAATGATGCAAGGTTTGTTTATAATTTTAGTTCACTTCTTAAGCTTTAATTTGACATCTTATTCACTGGAATTGGAGATTGTTTTCTTATCTTAATGATTGTGAGAAAATAGCCTATTGCAGTAAGGGTTTCACTTAGTGTTATGCTTAGAAAAATTGTTGTAACTTCTCTTGTTGAATTAAATGCTTAGGATTGTAGCTTTGGGATGTTGTGTGGACTTTTTTGAATGTTTGAGGATGTTGAATTAAATGATGCATGGCTTGAGATTGGCTTTGAATTAGTTTTGGGCTCAAATTGCACGGATATGCACGAAATGGAAACCCTAATGACTAGGTAGGCTTGTTAAGTGTTGATCATTTGGATATTGTGTGGAATTATACGCTTAGTAGGCTGCCTGTAGTTGCCCTTATAACCTTAAATGTGATTTTGATAATTGCATATTGACAAATAGGCTTTTCTTGCATCCGAACCCACGTAGATGTTGTTGCATGTTGAATAATCTTATCACTTGATTACGTAGACTTCGAAATGAGTTATATGGCTTGATTTACATGTGTTACATGGCTGTCCGTTTAATGTTCATATAACTTTATATACCTTTCAAGTTAAATTACTTGTTTTATCGTGCCTTGCTTGTTTAGTTGCCAATGTGGAATCTTATTACTGTCCACAAGCAACCTACTTTGTTGTTCTCCTAATGTGATATATTAAATGTCATAAATGTGTATTGCATACAAGGTTGCAACCTTTCATTTCGGCATGGTAGCGATCATGCACACCGGGCGGCATCGGGCTTACCGGTGCATCCGTGACTACCATGGTCCCATTCCCTCTCTCGCTTGGGGCTAGACTTCCTCGGAGAGTTGGGTCGTAGGATTTCGGGGTACATCCGGAGTACACCCACTTGGCGTGTTATGGGGATGATTTGAAGTCGGCCGCAACAACTGATTCTGGAAATGAACTGAGAGCAAAAGCTCACTATATCCTTTTTACTATGTGTATAAGTACTCTCGCTTGGTTCCTAGAGAACCTCGGGGAGGAAAGACGGGTAATTGTGTTCCTTTACTTTTGTATTATTATTCTGTACTTAATTGTGTTACATTCATGCTTGCAAAAAGGATTTCATAGATTGAACCAGAAAAATGAGTTTCAAAACCTATTTCTCGTTCCCCCTCGCTGAGTTCATAAGGACTCACCCTCTTTTATCATCTCAGGTGAAGAAGATCCAGAACAGGTACCCGAGGACGATGTGCCTAACGATGATTCCTTGGAGTGATTGCCTGTCTTGTGTGCTTTGCGTGATTATGGCTACTTGTGGACTCTATGCTACTTGAAGACTATTTCCTTTATGTTGCTTGATTGTGATGTAAAAGACCCCCGTTGTAATTTGGGGTCTACTTTTGGTTTGTACTGATATTTCTAGACAAACACTAGATACTACTATAGTCGTTTTGCTATTACTGCTAGTATCTATAATAGGTTTATGAGGTATTAGGTAAGGGCTAAGTAAAATGAACCAACCAAATCTTAAGTAGGTACACGTTATTAAGCTAAGATCAACAGGTACCCTTGTAACGAGGGTTAACAAACGAACGAGACATAGTATCATGTTAGGTTATTAATCAACGAGACATCAGGACAACCAGCAGGCATTTCAATTGATGATAAATAGTAATCTTAGTTGGAAATGAAATTGAGATGGTAAATTTTGAGGCATTTAGAGAATTAGGTCAAACCAAAGAGCCCAAATACAGCCGTTATGCTGCCGGTTTACCGGGAAATTTTAGAGTTTAGACTAAAACATTAAGTGTTAAATCTTCATAAACGGTTAAGTATGTGACATGTACTGAACGTTTAGATCACACCCTAGTCTAACCTTATGGGCCGGGTTGGGGCGTGACAGTATCATGCTAGGTTATTAGTCAAACGAGGCTTCGAGATAACTAGTAGGCACCCCGATTGGTGATAAATAATAATCTTAGTTGGAAATGAATTTGAGATTGAAAATTTCGAGGCGTTTAGAGAATGAGGTCAAACTAAATAGCCCAATTACTACCGTTATGCTGCCGGTTTTCCGGAGAATTTGTGGAGTTTAGGCTAAACATTAAGTATTAAACCTACATGAACGATTAAGTACGTGAATGACTTGAATGTTTAGATCATACCCTAGTCTAACCTCTATAGGTTGGGTTGGGGCGTGACAGATTAGGTTGTCGTCCTTTTCGCGGCTCACGACGTACGATCTGGGATGAAAAAATAGTGCAAAAGAAGAAAAGTATCCCGAAATTGATGAAAATATTCAATTTTGGGCTCTGAAAATAGGCACAGCTGAGTAGGCTTACTGCTCCCATCGTAGAGCTCTCGGAAAGCTTTCGAACGGTATGCTGTGCGTCGCGTAACTCCTTACGGTTCAAAAGTTATAGGCACCGGAGCGACGGATACCTGGTTACAAGCCCCACGCCCTCGCTTTGCAAGCCCAGCCTCTACGTGAAGTGAAGTTTTCTTGCCCAAGGTGCCATGGGATTCGGTAATAGAAATGGGATGGATTAGGTTGTCGTCCTTTTCGCGGCTCACGACGTACGATCCGGGATGGAAAAACAGCGTAATAGAATAAAAGTGTCCTGAAACTAATGAAAACGTTCAATTTTGAGCTCCGAAAACATGCGCAGTCAAGCAGGCTTGTTGACCCCGTCGTAGAGCTCGCGGAGAGCTTTCAAACGGTATGTTGTGCGCCGCGTATCTCCTTACGGATCAAAAGTTATGGGCACCGGAGCGACGGATACCAAGTTAGAAGCCCCACGCCCTCGGTTTGCGGTCCCAGCCTCTACGTGAAGTAAAGTTGTCTTGCCCAAGGTGCCGTGGGATTCAATAATAGAAATGTGATGGATTAGGTTGTCATCCTTTTCGCGGCTCACGACGTACGATCCGAAATGGAAAAACAGAGCAAAAGAAGAAAAGTGTACCGAAACTGATGAAAATATTCAATTTTGGGCACCGAAAACAGGCGCAACCAAGAAGGCTTTCTACCCCCATCGTAGAGCTCTCGAAGAGCTTTCCAACGGTATGTTGTGCGCTGCGTAACTCCTTACGGATCAAAAGTTATGGGCATTAGAGCGACGGATACCTGGTCACAAGCGCCACGCCCTCGGTTTATGGGCCCAGCTCTACGTGAAGTAAAGTTGTCTTGGCCAAGGTACCGTGGGATTCGGTAATAGAAATTTGATGGATTAGGTTGTCGTCCTTTTCGCGCCTTACGACGTACGATCTGGGGCTAAAAAATAGCGCAAAAGGAGAAAAGTATCCTGAAACTAGTGAAAATGTTCAATTTTATTCTCCAAAAATAGGCGTAGCAGAGTAAGTTTACAGCTCACGTCGTAGAGCTCTCAGTGTGGTTTCCAACGGCATGCTGTGCGCCGCGTAACTCCTTACGGATCAAAGGTTATGGGCACCAAAGCAACAGATACTTGGTCACAAGCCCCACGCCCTCGGTTTGCAGGCCCAGCCTCTACGTGAAGTGAAGTTGTCTTGCCAAGGTTACCGTGGCATTAGGTAATAGAAATGTGATGTATTAGGTTGTCGTTCTTTTTGCGCCTCCCGACGTACGATCCGGGACAAAAAAATAGCACAATAGAAGAAAAGTGTCCCGAAACTGATGAAAACGTTCAATTTTGTTTTCCAAAAATAGGTGCAGCAGAGTAAGCTTGTAGCTCACATCGTAGAGCTCTCGGAGAGCTTTCCAACGGTATGCTGTGCGCCGCATAACTCCTTACAGATCAAAAGTTATGGGCACTGGAGCGACGGAGACCTGGTCACAAGCCCCACGCCCACGCTTTGCGGGCCCAGCCTCTACGTGAAGTGAAGTTGTCTTGCCCACGGTGCCATGGGATTCGGTAATAGAAATGTAATGCATTAGGTTGTCCTTTTCGAGGCTCACGACGTACGATCTGGGATGAAAAAACCGCACAAAAGAAGAAAAGTGTCCCAAAACTAATGAAAATGTTGGATTTTGGGCTCTGAAAACAGGCGCAGCTGAGTAGGCTTGCTGCCCCCGTCGTAGAGCTCTCGGAGAACTTTTCAACGGTATGTTGTGCAACGCGTAACTCCTTACGAATCAAAAGTTATGGGCACCGGAGCAACGGAAACTTGGTTATAAGCCCCACGCTCTCGGTATGCGGGCCCAGCCTCTACGTGAAGTGAAGTTGTCTTTCCAAAGTTGCCGTGGGATTAGGTAATAGATGTGATGGATTAGGTTGTCGTCCTTTTCGCAGCTCACGACGAACGATCCGGGATGAAAAAATAGCGCAAAAGAAGAAAAGTGTCCCGAAACTGATTAAAATGTTCGATTTTGGGCTCCCAAAAAAGGAGTAGCTGAGTAGGCTTGTTGCCCACATCGTTGAGCTCTCGAAGAGCTTTCCAACTGTATGTTGTGCGCCGCGTAACTCCTTACGGATCGAAAGTTATGGGCACTGGAGCGATGGATACCTGGTCACTAGCCCCACGCCCTCACTTTGCGGGCCCAGCCTCTCCGTGAAGTAAAGTTGTCTTGCCCAAGGTGCCATGGGATTCGGTAATAGAAATGTGATGGATTAGGTTGTCATCCTTTTCGCTGCTCACGACGTACGATCCGGGACGGAAAAATAGCGTAATAGAATAAATGTGTCCCGAAACTAATGAAAATGTTCGATTTTGGGCTCTGAAAACATATGCAGCTGAGCAGGCTTGCTGACCCCGTTCTAGAGCTCTCATAGAGCTTTCCAACGGTATGTTGTGCACTGCATAACTCCTTACAAATCAAAAGTTATGGGCACCGGAGCGACGGATACCAGGTCACAAGCCCCATGCCCTCGGTTTGCGGGCGTAGCCTCCACGTGAAATTAAGTTGTCTTGCCCAAGGTGCCGTGGGATTCAGTAATAGAAAAGTGATGGATTAAGTTGTCATCCTTTTCGCGTCTCACGTCGTACGATCCGGGATGAAAAAATAGAGCAAAAGAAGAAAAGTGTCCCGAAACTGATGAAAGCATTCGATTTTGGGTCCCGAAAACAGGCACAGCCGAGAAGGCTTGTTACACCAATCGTAGAGCTCTCGGAGAGCTTTCCAACGGTATGTTGTGCGCCGCGTAACTCCTTACGGATCAAAAGTTATGGGCATTAAAGTGACAAATACCTGGTCACAAGCGCCACGCCCTCGGTTTATGGGCCCAGGTCTACATGAAGTGAAGTTGTCTTGGCCAAGGTACCGTGGGACTCGGTAATAGAAATGTGATGGATTAGGTTGTCATCTTTTTCGCTCCTCACGACGTACGATCCGAGGCGAAAAAATAACGCAAAAGAAGAAAAGTATCCCAAAACTAATGAAAACGTTCAATTTTATTCTCCAAAAATAGGAGTAACAAAGTAAGTTTGCAACTCACGTCGTAGAGCTCTCGGAGAGCTTTTCAACGGTATGTTGTGCACCGCATTACTCCTTACAGATCAAAAGTTATGGGCACCGGAGCAATAGATACTTGGTCACAAGCCCTACACCCGCGGTTTGCAAGCCCAGCCTCTACGTGAAGTGAAGTTGTCTTGGCCAACGTACCGTGGGATTAGGTAATAAAAATGTGATGTATTAGGTTGTTGTCCTTTTCGCGCCTCCCAACGTCCGATCCGGGGCGAAAAAATAGCGCAAAAGAAGAAAAGTATCGCGAAACTAGTGAAAATGTTCAATTTTATTCTCCAAAAATAGGCGTAGCAGAGTAAGTTTACAGCTCACGTCGTAGAGCTCTCAGAGAGCTTTCCAACGGCATGCTGTGCACTGCGTAACTCCTTATGGATCAAAGGTTATAGGCGCCAGAGCAACAGATACTTGGTCACAAGCCCTATGCCCTCGGTTTGCAGGCCCAGCCTCTACGTGAAGTGAAGTTGTCTTGCCAAAGTTACCGTGGCATTAGGTAATAGAAATGTGATGTATTAGGTTGTCGTCCTTTTTGCGCCTCACGACGTACGATCCGGGACAAAAAAATAGCACAATAGAAGAAAAGTGTCCCGAAACTGATGAAAACGTTCAATTTTGTTTTCCAAAAATAGGTGCAGCAGAGTAAGCTTGCAGCTCACGTCGTAGAGCTCTCGGAGAGCTTTCCAATGGTATGTTGTGCGCCGCGTAACTCCTTACAGATCAAAAGTTATGGGCACCGGAGCGACGGAGACCTAGTCACAAGCCCCACGCCGACGCTTTGTGGGCCCAGCCTCTATGTGAAGTGAAGTTGTCTTGCCCACGGTGCCATGGGATTCGGTAATAGAAATGTAAAGCATTAGGTTGTCCTTTTCGAGGCTCACAACGTACGATCTGGGACGAAAAAATAGTACAAAAGAAGAAAAGAGTCCCAAAACTAATGAAAATGTTAGATTTTGGGCTCCGAAAACAGGCGCAGCTTAGTAGGCTTGCTGCCCCCGTCGTAGAGCTCTTAGAGAACTTTCCAACGGTATGTTGTGCGACGCGTAACTCCTTACGAATCAAAAGTTATGGGCACCGGAGCAACGAAAACTTGGTTATAAGCCCCACGCTCTCGGTATGCGGGCCCAACCTCTACGTGAAGTGAAGTTGTCTTGCCAAAGTTGCCGTGGGATTCAGTAATAGATGTGATGGATTAGGTTGTCGTCCTTTACGCGGCTCACGACGTACGATCCGGGACGAAAAAATAGCGCAAAAGAAGAAAAGTGTCCCGAAACTGATGAAAATGTTCAATTTTGTGCTCCGAAAATGGGCGCAGCCGAGTAGGCTTGCTGCTCCCATCGTAGAGCTCTTAGAGAGCTTTCCAACGGTATGTTGTGCGCCGCGTAACTCCTTACGGTTCAAAAGTTATTGGCACTGGAGCAATGGATACCTGGTTACAAGCCCCACGCCCTCGCTTTGCGGGCCCAGCCTCTCCATGAAGTAAAGTTGTCTTGCCCAAGGTGCCATGGGATTCGGTAATAGAAATGTGATGGATTAGGTTGTCGTCCTTTTCACTGCTCATGACGTACGATCCGAGACGGAAAAATAGCGTAATAGAATAAATGTGTCCCGAAACTAATGAAAACGTTCGATTTTGGGCTCTGAAAACATATGCAGCTGAGCAGGCTTGCTGACCCAGTTCTAGAGCCCCCGAAGAGCTTTCGAACAGTATGTTGTGCGCCGCGTAACTCCTTATGGAACAAAAGTTATGGGCACCGGAACGACGGATACCAGGTCAGAAGCCCCACGCCCTCGGTTTGAGGGCCCAGCCTCTACGTGAAGTTAAGTTGTCTTGCCCAAGGTGCCGTGGGATTCAGTAATAGAAATGTGATGGATTAGGTTGTCGTCCTTTTCGCGACTCACGACGTACGATCCAAAATGAAAAAACATAGCAAAAGAAGAAAAGTGTCCCGAAACTAATGAAAACATTCGATTTTGGGCACCGAAAACAGGCGCAGCCGAGAAGGCTTGTTACACCAATCGTAGAGCTCTCGGAGAGCTTTCCAACGGCATGTTGTGCGCCGCGTAACTCCCTACAGATCAAAAGTTATGGGCATTAGAGCGACGAATACCTGGTCACAAGCGCCATGCCCTCGGTTTATGGGCCCAGGTCTACATGAAGTGAAGTTGTCTTGGCCAAGGTACCGTGGGATTCGGTAATAGAAATGTGATGGATTAGGTTGTCATCTTTTTCGCTCCTCACGACGTACGATCCGAGGCGAAAAAATAACGCAAAAGAAGAAAAATATCCCGAAACTAATGAAAATGTTCAATTTTATTCTCCAAAAATAGGAGTAACAAAGTAAGTTTGCAACTCACGTCGTAGAGCTCTCGGAGAGCTTTTCAACGGTATGTTGTGCACCGCATTACTCCTTACAGATCAAAAGTTATGGGCACCGGAGCAATAGATACTTGGTCACAAGCCCTACACCCGCGGTTTGCAAGCCCAGCCTCTACGTGAAGTGAAGTTGTCTTGGCCAACGTACCGTGGGATTCGGTAATAGAAATGTGATGGATTAGGTTGTTGTCCTTTTTGCGCCTCACGACGTACGATCTGGGGCTAAAAAATAGCGCAAAAGGAGAAAAGTATCCTGAAACTAGTGAAAATGTTCAATTTTATTCTCCAAAAATAGGCGTAGCAGAGTAAGTTTACAGCTCACGTCGTAGAGCTCTCAGAGAGCTTTCCAACGGCATGCTGTGCACTGCGTAACTCCTTATGGATCAAAGGTTATAGGCGCCAGAGCAACAGATACTTGGTCACAAGCCCCACGCCCACGGTTTGCAGGCCCAGCCTCTACGTGAAGTGAAGTTGTCTTGCCAAAGTTACCGTGGCATTAGGTAATAGAAATGTGATGTATTAGGTTGTCGTCCTTTTTGCGCCTCACGACGTACGATCCGGGACAAAAAAATAGCACAATAGAAGAAAAGTGTCCCGAAACTGATGAAAACGTTCAATTTTGTTTTCCAAAAATAGGTGCAGCAGAGTAAGCTTGCAGCTCACGTCGTAGAGCTCTCGGAGAGCTTTCCAACGGTATGGTGTGCGCCGCGTAACTCCTTACAGATCAAAAGTTATGGGCACCGGAGCGACGGAGACCTAGTCACAAGCCCCACTCCATCGGTTTGCGGGCCCAGCCACTATGTGAAGTGTAGTTGTCTTGCCCATGGTGCCATGGGGTTCGGTAATAGAAATGTAATGCATTAGGTTGTCCTTTTCGAGGCTCACGACATACGATCTGGGATGAAAAAACCGCACAAAAGAAGCAAAGTGTCCCAAAACTAATGAAAATGTTAGATTTTGGGCTCCGAAAACAGGCGCAGCTGAGTAGGCTTGCTGCCCCCGTTGTAGAGCTCTCGGAGAACTTTCCAACGATAAGTTGTGCGACACGTAACTCCTTACAAATCAAAAGTTATGGGCACCGGAGCAACGAAAACTTAGTTATAAGCCCCACGCTCTGGTATGCGGGCCCAGCCTCTATGTGAAGTGAAGTTGTCTTGCCAAAGTTTCCGTGGGATTCGGTAATAGATATGATGGATTAGGTTGTCGTCCTTTTCGCGGCTCACGATGTACGATCCGGGACGAAAAAACAGTGCAAAAGAAGAAAAGCATCCCGAAACTGATGAAAATGTTCAATTTTGGGCTCCGAAAATAGGCGCAGCTGAGTAGGCTTGCTGCTCCCGTCGTAGAGCTCTCGGAGAGCTTTCCAACGGTATGCTGTGCGCCGCGTAACTCCTTACGGTTCAAAAGTTATGGGCACTGGAGCGATGGATACCTGGTCACTAGCCCCACGCCCTCACTTTGCGGGCCCAGCCTCTCCGTGAAGTAAAGTTGTCTTGCCCAAGGTGCCATGGGATTCGGTAATAGAAATGTGATGGATTAGGTTGTCATCCTTTTCGCTGCTCACGACGTACGATCCGGGACGGAAAACAGTATAATAGAATAAATGTGTCCCGAAACTAATGAAAACGTTTGATTTTGGGCTCTAAAAACATATGCAGCCGAGCAGGCTTGCTGACCCCGTTGTAGAGCTCGCGGAGAGCTTTCGAACGGTATGTTGTGCGCCGCGTAACTCTTTACGGATCAAAAGTTATGGGCACCGGAGCGACGGATACCAGGTCAGAAGCCCCACGCCCTCGGTTTGCGGGCCCAGCCTCTACTTGAAGTGAAGTTGCCTTACCCAAGGTGCCGTGGGATTCAGTAATAGAAATGTGATGGATTAGGTTGTCGTCCTTTTCGCGACTCACGACGTACGATCCAAAATGAAAAAACATAGCAAAAGAAGAAAAGTGTCCCGAAACTAATGAAAACATTCGATTTTGGGATCTGAAAATAGGCACAGCCAAGAAGGCTTGTTGCCTCCATCGTAGACCTCTCGGAGAGCTTTCCAACGGCATGTTGTGCGCCGCGTAACTCCCTACAGATCAAAAGTTATGGGCATTAGAGCGCCGAATACCTGGTCACAAGCGCCACGCCCTCGGTTTATGGGCCCAGGTCTACGTGAAGTGAAGTTGTCTTGGCCAAGGTACCATGGGATTCAGTAATAGAAATGTGATGGATTAGGTTGTCATCTTTTTCGCTCCTCACGACGTACGATCTGGGGCGAAAAAATAACGCAAAAGAAGAAAAATATCCCGAAACTAATGAAAACGTTCAATTTTATTCTCCAAAAATAGGAGTAACAAAGTAAGTTTGCACCTCACGTCGTAGAGCTCTCGGAGAGCTTTTCAACGGTATGTTGTGCACCGCATTACTCCTTACAGATCAAAAGTTATGGGCACCGGAGCAATAGATACTTGGTCACAAGCCCTACACCCGCGGTTTGCAAGCCCAGCCTCTACGTGAAGTGAAGTTGTCTTGGCCAAGGTACCGTGGGATTCGGTAATAGAAATGTGATGGATTAGGTTGTCATCCTTTTTGCGCCTCACGACGTATGATCCGGGGCGAAAAAATAGCACAAAAGAAGAAAAGTATCCCGAAACTAGTGAAAATGTTCAATTTTATTCTCCAAAAATAGGCGTAGCAGAGTAAGTTTACAGCTCACGTTGTAGAGCTCTCAGAGAGCTTTCCAACGGCATGCTGTGCGCCGCGTAACTCCTTACGGATCAAAGGTTATGGGCACCAGAGCAACAGATACTTGGTCACAAGCCCCATGCCCTCGGTTTGCAGGCCCAGCCTCTACGTGAAGTGAAGTTTTCTTGCCAAAGTTACCGTGGGATTAGGTAATAGAAATGTGATGGATTAGGTTGTCGTCCTTTTTGCGCCTCACGACATACGATCCGGGACAAAAAAAATAGCGCAAAAGAAGAAAAGTGTCACGAAATTGATGAAAAAGTTCAATTTTGTACTCCAAAAATAGGTGCAGCAGAGTAAGCTTGCAGCTCACGTCGTAGAGCTCTCGGAGAGCTTTCCAATGGTATGTTGTGCGCCGCGTAACTCCTTACAGATCAAAAGTTATGGGCACCGGAGCGACGGAGACCTAGTCACAAGCCCCACGCCGACGCTTTGTGGGCCCAGCCTCTATGTGAAGTGAAGTTGTCTTGCCCACGGTGCCATGGGATTCGGTAATAGAAATGTAATGCATTAGGTTGTCCTTTTCGAGGCTCACGACATACGATCTGGGATGAAAAAACCGCACAAAAGAAGCAAAGTGTCCCAAAACTAATGAAAATGTTGGATTTTGGGCTCCAAAAAGAGGCGCAGCTTAGTAGGCTTGCTGCCCCCGTCGTAGAGCTCTTAGAGAACTTTCCAACGGTATGTTGTGCGACGCGTAACTCCTTACGAATCAAAAGTTATGGGCACCGGAGCAACGAAAACTTGGTTATAAGCCCCACGCTCTCGGTATGCGGGCCCAACCTCTACGTGAAGTGAAGTTGTCTTGCCAAAGTTGCCGTGGGATTCAGTAATAGAAATGTGATGGATTAGGTTGTCGTCCTTTTCGCGGCTCACGACGTACGATCCGGGACGAAAAAATAGCGCAAAAGAAGAAAAGTGTCCCGAAACTGATGAAAATGTTCAATTTTGGGCTCCAAAAATAGGTGCAGCCAAGTATGCCCCTGTCATAGAGCTCTTAGAGAGCTTTCCAACGGTATGCTGTGTGTTGCGTAACTCCTTACGATTCAAAAGTTATGGGCACCGGAGCGATGGATACCTGGTCACAAGCCCCACGCCCTCGCTTTGCGGGCCCAGCCTCTCTGTGAAGTAAAGTTGTCTTGCCCAAGGTGCCATGGGATTCGGTAATAGAAATGTGATGGATTAGGTTGTCATCCTTTTCGCTGCTCACGACATACGATCCGGGACGAAAAAACAACGTAATAGAATAAATGTGTCCTGAAACTAATGAAAACGTTCGATTTTGGGCTCTAAAAACATGTGCAGCCAAGCAGGCTTGCTGACCCCGTCGTAGAGCTCACAGAGAGCTTTCGAACGGTATATTGTGCGCCGCGTAACTCCTTACGGATCAAAAGTTATGGGCACCAGAGCGACGGATACTAGGTCGGAAGCCCCACGCCCTCGGTTTGCGGGCCCAGCCTCTACGTGAAGTGAAGTTTTCTTGCCCAATGTGCCGTGGGATTCAGTAATAGAAATGTGATTGATTAGGTTGTCGTCCTTTTCGCGGCTCTCGACGTACGATCCGGAATGAAAAAACAGAGCAAAAGAAGAAAAGTGTCCTGAAACTGATGAAAACATTCGATTTTGGGCACCAAAAAAGGCACAGCCGAGAAGGCTTGTTGCCCCTATCGTAGAGCTCTCGGAGAGCTTTCCAACGGTATGTTGTGTGCCGCGTAACTCCTTACGGATCAAAAGTTATGGGCATTAAAGTGACAAATACCTGGTCACAAGCGCCACGCCCTCGGTTTATGGGCCCAGGTCTACGTGAAGTGAAGTTGTCTTGGCCAAGGTACCATGGGATTCAGTAATAGAAATGTGATGGATTAGGTTGTCATCTTTTTCGCTCCTCACGACGTACGATCTGGGGCGAAAAAATAACGCAAAAGAAGAAAAATATCCCGAAACTAATGAAAATGTTCAATTTTATTCTCCAAAAATAGGAGTAACAAAGTAAGTTTGCAACTCACGTCGTAGAGCTCTCGGAGAGCTTTTCAACGGTATGTTGTGCACCGCATTACTCCTTACAGATCAAAAGTTATGGGCACCGGAGCAATAGATGGTCACAAGCCCCACACCCGCGGTTTGCAAGCCCAACCTCTACGTGAAGTGAAGTTGTCTTGGCCAAGGTACCGTGGGATTCGGTAATAGAAATGTGATGAATTAGGTTGTCGTCCTTTTCGCGCCTCACAACGTACGATCCGGGGCGAAAAAATAGCGCAAAAGAAGAAAAGTATCCCGAAACTAGTGAAAATGTTCAATTTTATTCTCCAAAAATAGGCGTAGCAGAGTAAGTTTACAGCTCACGTCGTAGAGCTCTCAGAGAGCTTTCCAACGTCATGCTGTGCGCCGCGTAACTCCTTACGGATCAAAGGTTATGGGCACCAAAGCAACAGATACTTGGTCACAAGCCCCACGCCCTCGGTTTGCAGGCCCAACCTCTACGTGAAGTGAAGTTGTCTTGCAAAAGTTACAGTGGGATTAGGTAATAGAAATGTGATGGATTAGGTTGTCGTCCTTTTTGCGCCTCACGACGTACGATCTGGGACGAAAAAATAGCGCAAAAGAAGAAAAGTGTCCCGAAACTGATGAAAACGTTCAATTTTGTTTTCCAAAAATAGGTGCAGCAGAGTAAGCTTGCAGCTCACGTCGTAGAGCTCTCGGAGAGCTTTCCAACGGTATGCTGTGCGCCGCGTAACTCCTTACAGATCAAAAGTTATGGGCACCGAAGCGATGGAGACCTAGTCACAAGCCCCACGCCGACGCTTTGTGGGCCCAGCCTCTATGTGAAGTGAAGTTGTCTTGCCCACGGTGCCATGGGATTCGGTAATAGAAATGTAATGCATTAGGTTGTCCTTTTCGAGGCTCACGACGTACGATCCGGGACGGAAAAATCACACAAAAGAAGAAAAGTGTTCCAAAACTAATGAAAATGTTGGATTTTGGGCTCCAAAAATAGGCGCAGCCGAGTAGGCTTGCTGCCCTCGTCGTAGAGCTCTTGGAGAACTTTCCAATGGTATGTTGTGCGACGCGTAACTCCTTACGAATTAAAAGTTATGGGCACTGGAGCAACGGAAACTTGGTTACAAGCCCCACGCTCTCGGTATGCGGGCCCAGCCTCTACGTGAAGTGAAGTTGTCTTGCCAAAGTTGCCGTGGGATTTGGTAATAAATGTGATGGATTAGGTTGTCGTCCTTTTTGCGGCTCACGACGTACGATCCGGGATGAAAAAACATCGCAAAAGAATAAAAGTGTCCAGAAACTGATGAAAATGTTCAATTTTGGGCTCCGAAAATAGACGCAGCCGAGTAGGCTTACTGCTCCCATCGTAGAGCTCTCGAAGTGCTTTCCAACGGTATGCTGTGCGCCGCGTAACTCCTTACGGACCAAAAGAAATAGGCACCGGAGCGACGGATACCTGGTTACAAGCCCCACGCCCTCGCTTTGCGGGCCCAGCCTCTCCATGAAGTAAAGTTGTCTTGCCCAAGGTGCCATGGGATTCGGTAATAGAAATGTGATGGATTAGGTTGTCGTCCTTTTCACTGCTCATGACGTACGATCCGAGACGGAAAAATAGCGTAATAGAATAAATGTGTCCCGAAACTAATGAAAACGTTCGATTTTGGGCTCTGAAAACATATGCAGCTGAGCAGGCTTGCTGACCCCGTTCTAGAGCTCGCGAAGAGCTTTCGAACAGTATGTTGTGCGCCGCGTAACTCCTTATGGATCAAAAGTTATGGGCACCGGAACGACGGATACCAGGTCAGAAGCCCCACGCCCTCGGTTTGAGGGCCCAGCCTCTACGTGAAGTGAAGTTGTCTTGCCCAAGGTGCCGTGGGATTCAGTAATAGAAATGTGATTGATTAGGTTGTCGTCCTTTTCGCGGCTCACGACGTATGATCCGGGACGAAAAAATAGTGCAAAAGAAGAAAAGTGACCTGAAACTGATGAAAACGTTCAATTTTGGTCTCCGAAAATAGGCACAGCTGAGAAGGCTTGTTGCACCTGTCGTAGAGCTCTCGGAGAGCTTTCCAACGGTATGCTGTGCGCCGCGTAAATTCATACGGATCAAAAGTTATGGGCATTAGAGCGACGAATACCTGGTCACAAGCGCCATGCCCTCGGTTTATGGGCCCAGGTCTACATGAAGTGAAGTTGTCTTGGCCAAGGTACCGTGGGATTCGGTAATAGAAATGTGATGGATTAGGTTGTCATCTTTTTCGCTCCTCACGACGTACGATCCGAGGCGAAAAAATAACGCAAAAGAAGAAAAGTATCCCAAAACTAATGAAAACGTTCAATTTTATTCTCCAAAAATAGGAGTAACAAAGTAAGTTTGCAACTCACGTCGTAGAGCTCTCGGAGAGCTTTCCAACGGTATGTTGTGCGCCGCGTAACTCCTTACGGATCAAAAGTTATGGGCACCGGAGCAACAGATACTTGGTCACAAGCCCCACGCCCGCAGTTTGCAGGCCCAGCCTCTACGTGAAGTGAAGTTGTCTTGGCCAATGTACCGTGGGATTAGGTAATAGAAATGTGATGGATTAGGTTGTCGTCCTTTTTGCGCCTCACGACGTACGATCCGGGACGAAAAAATAGCACAAAAGAAGAAAAGTGTCCCGAAACTGATGAAAATGTTCAATTTTGTTTTCCAAAAATAGGCGCAGCAGAGTAAGCTTGTAGCTCACATCGTAGAGATCTCGGAGAGCTTTCCAACGGTATGTTGTGCACCGCGTAACTCCTTACAGATCAAAAGTTATGGGCATCGGAGCGACGGAGACCTGGTCACAAGCCCCACGCCCACGCTTTGCGGGCCCAGCCTCTACGTGAAGTGAAGTTGTCTTGCCCATGGTGCCATGGGATTCAGTAATAGAAATGTGATGCATTAGGTTGTCCTTTTCGCGGCTCACGACTTACGATCCGGGACGGAAAAATCACACAAAAGAAGAAAAGTGTCCCAAAACTAATGAAAATGTTAGATTTTGGGCTCCGAAAACAGGCGCAGCCGAGTAGGCTTGCTGCCCTTGTTGTAGAGCTCTCGGAGAACTTCCAATGGTATGTTGTGCGATGCGTAACTCCTTACGAATCAAAAGTTATGGGCACTGGAGCAACGGAAACTTGGTTACAAGCCCCATGCTCTCGGTATGCGGGCCCAGCCTCTACGTGAAGTGAAGTTGTCTTGCCAAAATTGCCGTGGGATTCGGTAATAAATGTGATGGATTAGGTTGTCGTCCTTTTCGCGGCTCACGACGTACGATCCAGAATGAAAAAACAGTGCAAAAGAAGAAAAGTGTCCCGAAACTGATGAAACGTTCAATTTTGGGCTCCAAAAATAGGCACAACCAAGTAGGCTTGCAGCACCTGTCGTAGAGCTCTCGGAGAGCTTTCCAACGGCATGCTGTGCGCCGCGTAACTCCTTACGGATCAAAAGTTATAGGCACCAAAGCAACGGATACTTGGTCGCAAGCCCCACGCCCTCGGTTTGCAGGCCCAGCCACTACGTGAAGTGAAGTTGTCTTGCCAAAGTTGCCATGGGATTCGATAATAGAAATGCGATGGAGTAGGTTGTCGTCATTTTCGTGGCTCACGACGTACGATCCGAGATGAAAAAATAGCGCAAAAGAAGAAAAGTGTCTCAGAACTGATGAAAACGTTCAATTTTGGGCTCCAAAAATAGGCGCATCAGAGTAGGCTTACAACTCACATCGTAGAGCTCTCGGAGAGCTTTCCAACGGTATGCTGTGCACTGCGTAACTCCTTACGAATCAAAAGTTATGGGCACTGGAGCGACGAATACTTGGTCACAAGCCCTACGCCCTCGCTTTGCGAGCCCAGCCTCCATGTGAAGTGAAGTTGTCTTGCCCAAGGTGCCATGGGATTCTGTAATTGAAATGTGATGCATTAGGTTGTCCTTTTCGTGGCTCACGACGTACGATCCGGGACGGAATAACAGCGCAAAAGAAGAAAAGTGTCCCGAAACTGATGAAAATGTTCGATTTTGGGCTCCGAAAATAGGCGCAGCCAAAGAGGCTTGCTGCCCCCGTCATAGAGCTGTTGGAGAGCTTTCCAACGGTATGCTGTGCGCCGCGTAACTCCTTACGGATCAAAAGTTATGGGCACCGGAGCAACGGATACTTGGTCACAAGCCCCACGCTGTCAGTATGCGGGCACAGCCTCTACATGAAGTGAAGTTGTCTTGCCAAAGTTGCCATTGGATTCGGTAATAGAAATGTGATGGATTAGGTTGTCGTCTTTTTCACAGATCACGACGTACGATCCGGGAGGAAAAAACAGCGCAAAAGAAGAATTGTGTCCCAAAATTGATGAAACGTTCAATTTTGGGCTCTGAAAATAGGCGCACCCGAGAAGGCTTGCAGCTCTCGTCGTAAAGCTCTTGGAGAGCTTTTCAACGGTACGCTGTACGCCGCGTTACGCCTTACGGATCAAAAGTTATGGGCACCGGAGCAACGGATACCTGGTCATAAGCCCCACGCCCTCGCTTTGCGGGCCCAGCCTCTATGTCAAATGAATTGTCTTGCCCAAGGTGCCATGGGATTCGGTAATAGAAATGTGATGCATTAGGTAGTCGTCCTTTTCGCTTCTCACGACGTACGATCCAGGACGAAAAAATAGCATAAAAGAATAAAAGTGTCTTGAAACTGATGAAAACGTTCGATTTTGGGCTAAGAAAAATAGGCACAGCCGAGCAAGCTTGCGTTCCCCATCGTAGAGCTCCCGAAGATATTTCCAATAGTATGTTGTGCGCCGCTTAACTCCTTACGGATCAAAAGTTATAGGCACCGGAGCGACGGATACCTGGTCACAAGCCCCACGCCGTCGGTTTCCTGGCCCAACCACTACGTGAAGTGAAGTTGTCTCGCCCAAGGTGCCGTGAGATTCGGTAATAGAAATATGATGAATTATGTTGTCGTCTTTTTTGCGGCTCACGACGTACGATTCAGGACGGAAAAACAGCACAAAAGAAGAAAAGTATCCCAAAACTTATGAAAATGTTTGATTTTGGACTCCAAAAACAGGCACAGCCGAGCAGGCATACTACCCCCGTCGTAGAGCTCTCCGAGAGCTATCCAACGGTTTGTTGTGCGCCGCGTAACTCCTTACGGATTAAAAGTTATGGGCACCGGAGTGGCGGATACCGGGTCACAAGCCCCACGCCCATGGTTTGCTGGCCCAACCTCTGCGTGAAGTGAAGTTGTCTTGCCCAAGGGACCGTGGGATTCGGTAATAGAAATGTGATGGATTAGGATGTAGGCCTTTTCGCGGCTCACGACGTACGATACGGGGCAGAAAAACAGCATAAAAGAAGAAAAGTGTCCTGAAATTAATGAAAACGTTAAATTTTGGGCTCCGAAAACAGGCAAAGCCTACCAAGCCTGCTGCCCCCGTCGTAGAGCTCACGAAGAGCTTTCCAACGGTATACTGTGCAACGCATAACTTCTTACAGATCAAAAGTTATGGGCACCGAATCGATGGATACCAGGTCACAAGCCCCACGCCCTCGATTTGCGGGCCCAGCCTCTACGTGAAATGAAGTTGTCTTGCCCAAGGTTCCATGGGATTCGGTAATAGAAATGTTATGGATTAGGTTGTCGTCCTGTTCGCAGCTCACGACATTCGATCCGGGACGGAAAAACATCGAAAAAGAAGAAAAGTGTCAGGAAACTGATGAAAACATTCGATTTTGGGCTTCGACAATAGGCGTAGCTGAGCAGGCTTGCTGCCCCCATGGTTGAGCTCTTGGAGAGCTTTCCAACGGTATATTGTGCACCGCGTAACTCCTTACGGATAAAATGTTATTGGCACCGGAGAGACGGATACCTAGTCACAAGCCCCACGCCCTCGATTTGCGGGCCCTGCCTCTACGTGAAATGAAGTTGTCTTGCCCAAGATGCTGTGGGATTTGGTAATAGAAATGTGATGGATTAGTTTGTCGTCCTTTTCGCAGCTCACGACGTACGTTCCGGGACAGAAAAATAGCGCAAAAGAAGAAAAGTGTCACGAAACTAATGAAAATGTTCAATTTTGGGCTCCAAAAATAGGCGCAGCCGAGTAGGCTTGCTGCTCCTTCGTAGAGCTCTGAGAGAGCTTTCCAACTGTATGTTGTGCGCCGCGTAACTCCTTACGGTTCAAAAGTTATGGGCACCGGAGCGACGGATACCAGGTCAAAAGCCCCACGCCCTCGCTTTGCGGGCCCAGCCTGTACATGAAGTGAAGTTTTTTTGCCCAAGGTGCCATGGGATTCGGTAATAGAAATGTGATGGATTAGGTTGTCATCCTTTTTGCGGCTCACGACGTACGTTCCGGGACGGAAAAATAGCGTAAAAAAATAAAAGTGTCCCGAAACTAATGAAAACGTTCAATTTTGGGCTCCAAAAACATGTGCAGCCGAGCAGGCTTGCTGACCCCATTGTAGAGCTCGCTGAAAGCTTTTCAACGGTATGTTGTGCGCCGCGTAACTCTTTACGGATCAAAAGTTATGGGCACCAGAACGACGGATACCAGGTCACTAGTCCCACGCCCTCGGTTTACGAGCCCAGCATCTATATGAAGTGAAGTTGTCTTGCCCAAGGTGCTGTGGGATTCGGTAATAGAAATGTGATGGATTAGGTAGTCGTCCTTTTCGCGGCTCACGACATACGATCCGGGTCGGAGAAACGGGGCTAAAGAAGAAAAATGTCCCGAAACTGGGGAAAACGTTCGATTTTGGGCTCCGAAAATAGGCGCAGCCAAGCAAGCTTGCTGCCCCTGTTGTAGAGCTCTCGGAGAGCTTTCCAACGGTATGCTGTGCACCACGTAACTCTTTACGGATTAAAAGTTAAGGGCACCTGAGCGACGGATACCTTGTCACAAGCTCCACGCCCTCGATTTGCGACCCTAGCCTCTATGTGAAGTGAAGTTGTCATGCCTAAGGTGCCGTGGAATTCGGTAATAGAAATGTGATGGATTAGGTTGTCGTCCTTTTCGCGTCTCACGACTTACGATCCGGGATGAAGAAACAGGGCTAAAGAAGAAGAGTGTCCCAAAACTGATGAAAATGTTCAATTTTGGGCTCTGAAAACAGGCGCAGCTTAGTAGGCTTGCTGCCTCTGTTTTAGAGCAGTGGGAGAGCTTTTCAACGGTATGCTGTGCGCCACGTAACTCTTTACGGATCAAAAGTTAAAGGCACCAGAGCGACGGATACCTGGTCACAAGCCCCACGCCCTCGGTTTGTGGGCCCAGCCTCTACGTGAAGTGAAGTTGTCTTGCCCAAGGTGCCGTGGGATTCGGTAATAGAAATGTGATGGATTAGGTAATCGTCATTTTCGCGGCCCACGACATACGATCTGGGACGGAAAAACCAGGCTAAAAAAGAAAAGTGTCCCGAAACTGATGAAAATGTTCGATTTTGGGCTCCGAAAATAGGCGTAGCCAAGTACGCTTGCTACCTCTGTTGTAGAGCTCTCAGAGAACTTTCCAACAGTATGTTGTGCACCGCGTAACTCTTTACGGATCAAAAGTTATGGGCACCAGAGCGACGGATACTTGGTCACAAGGCCTACCCCTCGGTATACGGGCCCAGCCTCTACGTGAAGTGAAGTTGTCTTGTCCAAGGTGTCATGGGATTCGGTAATACAAATGTGATGGATTAGGTTGTCGTCCTTTTCGCGGCTCACGACGTACGATATGGGATGGAAAAACAGCGTAATAGAAGAAAAGTATCCCGAAACTGATGAAAACGTTCGATTTTTGGCATTGAAAATAGGAGCTGCTAGGCAGGCTGGGTGCCCCCATCGTAGAGCTCTCGGACAGCTTTTCAACGGTATGCTGTGCGCCGAGTAACTCCTTACGAATCAAAAGTTATGGGCACCGGAGCGACGGATACCTGGTCATAAGTCCCACGCCCTCGATTTGTGGGCCCAGCCTCTACGTGAAGTGAAGTTGTCTTGCCCAAGGTGCCGTGGGATTCGGTAATAGAAATGTGATGGATTAGGTTGTCGGCCTTTTCGCGGCTCACGACGTACGATCCAGGACGAAAAAATAGGGCTAAAGAAGAAAAGTATCCCGAAACTGATGAAAACGTTCAATTTTGGTCTCCAAAAATAGTCACAACCGAGTAGGATTGCTGCCCTTGTTGTAGAGCTCTCGGAGAGCTTTCCTACGGTAAGCTGTGCGCCGCGTAACTCCTTACGAATAAAAAGTTATGTGCACCGGAGCAACGGATACCTGGTCACAAGCCCCACGCCCTCGGTTTGCTGGCCCAGCCTCTACGTGAAGTGAAGTTGTCTTGCCAAAGTTGCCCTTGGATTCAGTAATAGAAATGTGATGGATTAGTTTGTCATTTTTTTCGCGCCTCACGACGTACGATCCGGGACTAAAAAATAGCGCAAAAGTAGAAAAATGTCCCGAAACTGATAAAAACGTTCAATTTTGGGCTCCAAAAATAGGCGCAGCTGAGTAGGCTTGCTGCCCCATCGTAGAGCTCTCGGAGAGCTTTCCAACTGTATGTTGTGTGCCGCGTAACTCCTTACGTATCAAAAGTTATAGGTACCGGAGCGACGGACACCTGGTCAGATGTCCCACGCCCTCTGGTTGCGGGCCCAACCTCTACATGAAGTAAAGTTGTTTTGCCTAAGGTGCTGTGGGATTCGGTAATAGAAATGTGATGGATTAGGCTGTCGTCCTTTTCGCAACTCACGACGTACGATTCGGGACAGAAAAACAGCGTAAAAGAAGAAAAGTGTCCCGAAACAAATGAAAACGTTCGATTTTGGGCTTTGAAAAAAGGCGCAGCTGAGCAGACTTGGTGCCCCTGTCGTAGAGCTCTCAGAGAGCTTTTCAACGGTATGTTGTGCGCTGCGTAACTCCTTACGGATCAAAAGTTATGGGCACCGAAGTGATGGATACCTGGTCACAAGCCCCTTGCCCTCGATTTGTGGGCCCAACTTTTACGTGAAGTGAAGTTGTCTTGCCCAAGGTGCCTTGGGATTCGGTAATAGAAATGTGATGGATTAGGTTGTCGTCCTTTTTGTGGCTCACGATGTACGATCCGGGATGAAAAAATAGCACAAAAGAAGAAAAGTGTCCCAAAACTGGTGAAAACATTTGATTTTGGGCTCCAAAAATAGGCGCAGTCGAGCAGGCTTGTTGCCCCCATCGTAGAGCTCTCGGAGTGCTTTCCAACGGTATGTTGCGCGCTGCGTAACTCTTTACGGATCAAAAGTTAAAGGCACCGGAGCGACAGATACCTGGTCACAAGCCCCACGCACTCGGTTTGAGGGCCCAGCCTCTACATGAAGTGAAGTTGTCTTGCCCAAGGTGCTGTGGGATTCGATAATAGAAATGTGATGGATTAGGTTGTCGTCCTTTTCGCGGCTCACGACGTACGATCCGAGACGAAAAAATAGCACAAAAAAAGAAAAGTGTCCCAAAACTAATAAAAAATATTCAATTTTGGGCTCCAAAAATAGGCGCAACTGAGCAGGCTTGCTGCCCCAGTCCTAGAGCTCTCGGAGAGCTTTCCAACGGTATGTTGTGCGCTGCGTAACTTTTTACGGATCAAAAGTTAAGGGCACCGGAGCGACAGATATCTGGTCACAAGCCCTATGCCCTCGGTTTGCGGGCCCAGCCTCTACGTGAAGTGAAGTTGTCTTGCCCAATGTGTGGCGGGATTCGGTAATAGAAATGTGATGGATTAGGTTGTCGTCCTTTTCGCGGCTCACGACGTACGATCCGGGACGAAAAAACAACGCAAAAAAAGAAAAGTGTCCCAAAATTGATTAAAAAAAAACATTCAATTTTGGGCTCCAAAAATAGGCGCAACTGAGCAGGCTTGCTGCCCCAGTCGTAGAGCTCTCGGAGAGCTTTCCAACGGTATGTTGTGCGCTGCGTAACTCTTTACGGATCAAAAGTTAAGGGCACCGGAGCGACGGATACCTGGTCACAAGCCCTACGCCCTCGGTTTGCGGGCCCAGCCTCTGCGTGAAGTGAAGTTGTCTTGCCCAATGTGTAGTGGGATTCGGTAATAGAAATGTGATGGATTAGGTTGTCGTCCTTTTCGCGGCTCACGACGTACGATCCGAGACGAAACAACAGTGCAAAAAAAGGAAAGTGTCCCGAAACTGATAAAAACATTCAATTTTGGGGTCCAAAAATAGGCACAGCAGAGTAAGCTTGCAGCTCACATCGTAGAGCTCTCGGAGAGCTTTCCAACGGTATGCTGTGCGCCGCGTAACTCCTTACAGATCAAAAGTTATGGGCACCGGAGCAACGGATACCTGGTCACAAGCCTTACGCCCTTGGTTTGCGGGCCCAGCCTTTACGTGAAGTGAAGTTGTCTTGCCCACTGTATGGTAGGATTCGGTAATAGAAATGTGATGGATTAGGTTGTCGTCCTTTTCACGGCTCACGACGTACGATCCAGGACGAAAAAACAGCGCAAAAAAAGAAAAGTGTCCCAATATTAAAGAAAACGTTCAATTTCGGGCTCCAAAAATAGGCGTAGCCGAGCAGGCTTGCTGCACCCGTCATAGAGCTCTCGGAGAGCTTTCCAACAATATGTTGTACGCCGCGTAACTCTTTGCGGATCAAAAGTTAAGGGCACCGAAGCGATGGATACCTGGTCACAAACCCCACGTCCTCGGTTTGCGGGACTAGCCTATACGTGAAGTGAAGTTGCCTTGCCCAAGGTGCCATGGGATTCGGTAATAAAAATGTTATGGATTTGGTTATCGTCCTTTTCGTGCTCACGACGTACGATGCGGGACGGAAAAACAGCACAAAAGAAGAAAAGTGTCCCAAAACTAAAGAAAACATTCGATTTTGGGCTTTGAAAATAGGTACAACCGAGCAGGCTTGTTGCCACCGTTGTAGAGCTCTCAGAGACCTTTCAAACGGTATGCTGTGCACCATGTAACTCTTTACGGATCAAAAGTTAAGGGTACCGGAGCGACGGATACTTGGTCACAAGCCCCACGCACTCGGTTTGCAGGCCCAACCTAACATGAAGTGAAGTTGTCTTGCCCAAGGTGCCATGGGATTCGGCAATAGAAATGTGATGGATTAGGTTGTCGTCCTTTTCGCTACTCACGATGTACGATCCGGGATGGAAAAACAGCGCAAAAGAAGAAAAGTGTTCCAAAACTGATGAAAACATTCGATTTTGGGCTTTGAAAATAGGCGTAGTTGCGCAGGCTTGGTACCCCTATCGTAGAGCTCTTGGAGAGCTTTTCAACGGTATGTTGTGCACCACGTAAATCATTACGGATCAAAAGTTATGGGCGCCGGAGCGACGGATACTTGGTCACAAGACCCACGCCCTCGATTTGCGGGCCAAGCCTCCACGTGAAGTGAAGTTGTCTTGCCCAAGGTACGGTGGGATTCGTTAATAGAAATGTGATGGATTAGGTTGTCGTCCTTTTCGCTGCTCACGACGTACGATACGGGACGAAAAAATAGCGCAAAATAAGAAAAGTGTTCCGAAACTAATTAAAAAGCTTGATTTTGGGCTCCAGAAATAGGCGCAACTAAGAAGGCTTGCTGCCCCCATCGTAGAGCTCTCAGAGAGCTTTCTAACGGTATGTTGTGCGCCGTGTAACTCTTTACGGATCAAAAGTTAAGGGCATTGGAGCGACGGATACCTGGTCACAAGCCCTACGCCCTCGATTTGCGGGCCCAGCCTCTACATGAAGTAATGTTGTCTTGCCCAAGGTGCCATGGGATTCGGTAATAGAAATGTGATGGATTAGGTTATCATCCTATTTGCGGCTCACGACGTACGATCCGGAATGAAAAAACAGCGCAATAGAAGAAAAGTATCCCGAAATTGATGAAAACGTTCGATTTTGGGCTCCAAAAATAGGCGCAGTCGAGCAGGCTTGCTGCCTCCGTCGTAGAGCTCTCGAAGTACTTTTCAACGGTATGTTGTTCGCCGCGTAACTCTTTACGGATCAAAAGTTAAGGGCAACGGAGCGACGAATACCTGGTCACAAGCCCCACGCACTCGGTTTGCGGGCCTAGCCTCTACGTGAAGTGAAGTTATCTTGCCCAAGGTACCATGGGATTCGATAATAGAAATGTGATGGATTAGGTTGTCGTCCTTTTCGCGGCTCACAACGTACGATCAGGGATAGAAAAATAGCGTAAAAGAATAAAAGTGTTCCGAAACTGATGAAAACGTTCGATTTTGGGCTTTAAAAACAGGCGCAGCCGAGCAAGCTTGGTGCCCCTGTCGTTGAGCTCTTGGAGAACTTTTCAACGGTATGTAGTGCGCCGCCTAACTCCTTACGGATCAAAAGTTATAGGCACCGGAGCGACGGATGCTTGTTCACAAGCCCCACGCTCTCGATTTGCAAGCCCAGCCTCTACGTGAAGTGAAGTTATCTTGCCCAAGGTGCGGTGGGATTTGGTAATAGAAATGTGATGGATTAGGTTGTCATCCTTTTCGCAGCTCACGACGTATGATCCGGAACGAAAAAACACCGAAAACGTAGAAAAGTGTCCCAAAACTGATAAAAATGTTCGATTTTGGACTTCAAAAATAGGCGAAAAATAAGAAAAGTGTCCCAAAATTGATGAACACATTCGATTTTGGGCTCCAAAAAATAGGCGCAGTTGAGTAGGCTTGGTGGCCCCGTCGTAGAGCTCACGGAGAGCTTTCCAACGGTATGCTATGCGGCGTGTAACTCTTTACGGATCAAAAGTTAAGGGCACCGGAGCGACGGTTACCTGGTCACAAGCCCCACGCCCTCGGTTTGCGGGCCCAGCCTATACGTGAAGTGAAGTTGCCTTGCCCAAGGTACTGTGGGATTCGTAATAGAAATGTGATGGATTAGGTTGTTGTCCTTTTCGCTGCTCACGACGTACAATCCGGGATGGAAAAACGGCGCAAAAGAAGAAAAGTGTCCCAAAACTAATGAAAACATTCGATTTTGGGCTCAGAAAATAGGCGCAGCCGAGCAGGATTGTTGCCCCTGTCATAGAGCTCTCGGAGACCTTTCCAACTGTATGCTGTGCGCCGCGTAACTCTTTACGGATCAAAAGTTAAGGGTACCGGAACGACGGATACTTGGTCACAAGCCCTACGCACTCAGTTTGCGGTCCCAACCCCTACGTGAAGTGAAGTTGTCTTGCCTAAGGTGCCGTGGGATTCGGTAATAGAAATGTGATGGATTAGGTTGTCGTCCTTTTCGCTGCTTACGATGTACGATCCGGGATTGAAAAATAGCGCAAAAGAAGAAAAGTGTCCCAAAATTGATGAAAACATTCAATTTTGGGCTTTGAAAACAGGCGCAGCCGAGCAGGATTGGTGCCCCCGTCATAGAGCTCTTGGAGATCTTTTCAACGGTATGCTGTGGACCACGTAACTCCTTACGGATCAAGAGTTAGGGGCACCGGAGCGACGGATACCTGGTCACAAGCCCCACGCCCTCGGTTTACGAGCCCAGCCTCTACGTGAAGTGAAGTTGCCTTGCCCAAGGTACCGTGGGATTCAGTAATAAAAATGTGATGGATTAGGTTGTTGTCCTTTTCGCTGCTCACGACGTACAATCTGGGACGGAAAAACAACACAAAAGAAGAAAAGTGTCCCAAAACTAATGAAAACATTCGATTTTGGGCTCAGAAAATAGAAAATAGGCGCAGCCGAGCAGGCTTTTTGCCCCCATCGTAGAGCTCTCGTAGACCTTTCCAACTGTATGTTGTGCGCCGCGTAACTCTTTACGGATCAAAAGTTAAGAGTACCAGAGCGACGGATACTTGGTCACAAGCCCCACGCACTCAGTTTGCGGGCCCAACCTCTACGTGAAGTGAAGTTGTCTTTCCTAAGGTACCGTGGGATTCGGCAATAGAAATGTGATGGATTAGGTTGTCGTCCTTTTCGCTGCTCACAACGTACGATCCGGGATGGAAAAATAGCTCAAAAGAAGAAAAGTGTCCCAAAACTAGTGAAAACATTCGATTTTGGGCTTTGAAAACAGGCGCAGCCAAGCAGGCTTGGTGCCCCCGTCATAAAGCTCTTGGAGAGCTTTTCAACGGTATGCTGTGCGCCACGTAACTTCTTACAGATCAAAAGTTATGCGCACCGGAGCGACGTATACATGGTCACAAGCCCCCCGCCCTCGATTTGTGGGCCCAGCCTCTACGTGAAGTGAAGTTGTCTTGCCCAAGGTACAGTGGGATTCGGTAATAGAAATGTGATGGATTAGGTTGTCGTCCTTTTCGCTGCTCACGACGTACGATCCGGGATGGAAAAACAGCGCAAAAGAAGAAAAGTGTCCCAAAAGTAATGAAAACATTCGATTTTGGGCTCCGAAAACAGGCGCAGCCGAGCAGGCTTGTTTCCCCCGTTGTAGAGCTCTCGGAGACCTTTCCAACAGTATGCTGTGTGTGAGGCCCGACCTCGATTTGCGTTCGATACCTCGTTTCATGTGTCCTGATCTAGATTTGCGTGTCTTGACCTAGGTTTAAGAATTGTGTTCGTTTTGTGTGCCATACATTGAATTACGTGCATTCAATTAGGGTTGCGTGCATTTACTTAAAAAACGTGTGTTTGTCTCATAGTTCGTACCCTACCTCGTAGTGCGTGCCCTAGATCTAGCAAAATGCGCCCCCCCGCTAAACAAGACAGCATCTACCCGAAGCACTAAGTCATTAATTAATCCTACAAAATCCACTCACTATTATTAAATTACTAATTCAACCCACTAGAAGAAAAAATCTCACAAAAAGTCAGACATTCCTTATTCTTTATTCCTTATTCTTTTTGCACTTTCAAGACACAATTAAATAATGATCAAAAGTTGACAAAAAATCAGAATTTTCATTGCTTTGGACGACCACTATGTGGCATTTTTGTTTGGTTGCTCAATTCAAATTCATTCCTAGACAAACTATGACAAAACACATAACACAATGCATAAAAAATTGCTCAAATTCTCCTCAATTCTTCACCTTGCTCGACCAAACACTCCATGCCCATGCTAGCAATTTTAAATTACACCTTGAAGACACAAAAAGGCTGAATCACCAAGCTCAAGGCCGACCATATGCATGAAGAAATGTAAAAGCTTGTCATTCTTTGTCATTTCACTCATTTCCTCTCATCTTCTCTCTCTCCCTCTCATTTTTCTCCCTATCTCTCGGCCTTAGCTGAATCTCTTCACCTCTTAGCTCATCTTCATCATCATATGGTTAATCAAGACAAGCCCAAGCAAAGGGAAGCAAGTAGCTAGCTCAAAAGATGCATGCAAGCACATAGAGTCTTCATTTCGGCCCTAGGTGAGTTTTTAAGCTCCCATTTCTTTCTTCTTGTTCTAACCACATGCATGTACTAAGAGCTTGGTCACTAAGCTAGGAAAAATAGAGAAAATCTAGTTGAAATCTCAGCTAGGCAAAGGAGAAGAAGAAGATTGTGCTTCAACAAGTTTTTGTGCATCTACTTGGTTGATTGCTAAGGTGAGGGCTAAAACCTTTTGAAAATCCTTCAAAAATCCACATGCATGCTCATAAATGTATATCTTTGCTTCTGTACTTGAGTTATATGTTCGTTCATAAGCTTTTAGAACCATGCATGGCAAGATTTTGGCTTGAAAGTGATGATAGGTGAAGTCGGATTATGTGACAGCTCTATGACCTGTTGTTTCAAGGTGAGTTTGGCTAGGAAAATGATGTTTAAAATGCATTAAAATTGGTAGGTGACTCTTTTGGCCAGTTTTGAACATTTTTCACAGAAATAGACCAAAGCTACTTTTGACTCTAAGGTCCTCAAAATGGCAAAAGATTGAAATGTGTCCAAATCTGGAAATCTGGTAATCTGGAAAAATGAAGCAGGTATTGGCAGATGCACTGACCTTGTAGAACGAACCAGATTTGACTTAGTAAATGATGTCCAAAATGTATGAAATTTTGTGTGCTTCTAGATTTTTCAGTTCTGGAAATTTTTGTCAGAAATGGACTAAGGCTAAATCCGACCCTAAGGACCTCAAAAACGTCAATTATCGAAATGTGTGCAAATCCGGACAGTTTTGTGCTATTCCACTGTTTCGACAATAACTAATGATTCCGGACTCCAAATGATGCAAAGTTTGTTTCTGATTTTAGTTCACTTCTTAAGCTTTAATTTGACATCTTATTCACTGGAATTGGAGATTGTTTGCTTATCTTAATGATTGTGAGACAACAGCCTATTGCAGTAAGGGTTTCACTTAGTGTTATGCTTAGAAAAATTGTTGTAACTTATCTTGTTGAATTAAATGCTTGGGATTGTAGCTTTGGGATGTTGTGTGGACTGTTTTGAATGTTTGAGGATGTTGAATTAAATGATGCATGGCTTGAGATTGTCTTTGAATTAGTTTTGGGCTCAAATTGCACGGATATGCACGAAATGGAAACCCTAATGACTAGGTAGGCTTGTTAAGTGTTGATCATTTGGATATTGTGTGGAATTATACGCTTAGCAGGCTGCCTGTAGTTGCCCTTATAACCTTAAATGTGATTTTGATCATTGCATGTTGACATATAGGCTTTTCTTGCATCCGAACCCACGTAGATGTTGTTGCATGTTGAATAAACTTATCCCTTGATTATGTAGACTTCGAAATGAGTTATATGGCTTGATTTACATGTGTTACATGGCTGCCCGTTTAATGTTCATATAACTCTATATGCCTTTCAAGTGAAATTACTTGTTTTATCGTGCCTTGCTTGTTTAGTTGCCAATGTGCAATCTTATGACTGTCCGGAAGCAACCTACTTTGTTGTCCTCCTAATGTGATATATTAAATGTCATAAATGTGTATTGCATACAAGGTTGCAACCTTTCATTTCGGCATGGAAGTGATCACGCACAACGGGCGGCTTCGGGCTTGTCGGTGCACCCGTGACTACCATGGTCCTATTCCCTCTCTCGCTTGGGGGCTAGACTTCCTCGGAGAGTTGGGTCGTAGGATTTTGGGGTACATCCGGAGTATACCCATTTGGCATGTTATAGGGATGATTTGAAGTCGGCCGCAACAACTGATTCAGGAAATGAACTGAGAGCAAAAGCTCACCGTATCCTTTTTACTATGTGTATAAGTACTCTCGCTTGGTTCCTAGAGAACCTCGAGGAGGAAAGACGGGTAATTGTGTTCCTTTACTTTTGTATTATTATTCTGTACTTAATTGTGTTACATTTATGCTTGCAAAAAAGGATTTCATAGATTGAACCGGAAAAAATGAGTTTCAAAACCTATTTCTCGTTCCCCCTCACTGAGTTCATAAGGACTCACCCTCTTTTATCATCTCAGGTGAAGAAGGTCCAGAACAGGTACCCGAGGACGATGTGCCTAACGATGATTCCTTGGAGTGATTGCCTGTCTTGTGTGCTTTGTGTGATTATGGCTACTTGTGGACTCTATGCTACTTGAAGACTATTTCCTTTATGTTGCTTGATTGTGATGTAAAAGACCCCCGTTGTAATTTGGGGTCAACTTTTGGTTTGTACTGATATTTCTAGACAGACACTAGATACTACTATGGTCGTTTTGCTATTACTGCTAGTATCTATAATAGGTTTATGAGGTATTAAGTAAGGGCTAAGTAAAATGAACCAACCAAATCTTAAGCAGGTACACATTATTAAGCTAAGATCAACAGGTACCCTTGTAACGAGGGTTAACAAACGAATGAGACATAGTATCATGTTAGGTTATTAATCAACAAGACATCAGGACAACCAGCAGGCATTTCAATTGATGATAAATAGTAATCTTAGTTAGAAATGAAATTGAGATGGTAAATTTTGAGGCATTTAGAGAATTAGGTCAAACCAAAGAGCCCAAATACAGCCGTTATACTGCCGGTTTACTGAGAAATTTTGGAGTTTAGACTAAAACATTAAGTGTTAAATCTTCATAAACGGTTAAGTATGTGACATGTACTGAATGTTTAGATCACACCCTAGTCTAACCTTATAGGCCGGGTTGGGGCGTGACACCTTAGAACTAGAATGGTATCAGAGCTTAGATTGCTTAAGCCGAGTTTAACTCTCGGACCGTGGGTAGAGCCCTAAGATAATTAGGATGACTTGTTTATATGTTATTGTGTGATAATGTTAAATGTGCCTTCTATGCTCTATGTGTTTAAGTGATTAACATGCCTTAGTTGTTTCTAGAATTGTATATATATTATGTTGCATATCTTATGCATTAAATTCTTAATTGTCATATTTCAATAAATTGTGCATCGTAATTTGTGCCTATAGATGGCTGGCCCTAGCACCCGTACTACTAATAGGAGCGGTGAACCCCAAGAGACCGGAGATGCCTATCAAACTAATCCCGATATAGCTATGTTTAATATGATGGCGAATGCCATGGATCGTGTATCACGAGTGATGGAGCGTCAAGATGCACGTGAGGCCAACAACAACAACAGGAATGAGGGCAACCATGGGAGACATAGCAGAATGAGGGAGTTCCTTGACTTTCGCCCATCTAAATTCCACGGGGAAGCTGATGATGAGAAAGCTGAGGCTTGGCTATCCGAGATCGAGAAGATTTTTAGGCCACTTGATTATACTGATGAAGAAAATGTGGAGTTTGCTGTGTTTCTGTTGCACGGGGATACCGAGCATTGGTGGCACACTGTAGAGGCACTGTGGGAAACTGATCAAACACCTCGCTTGTGGGGTAATTTCGTTAAGGCATTCAAGGAGAAATATGTACTTGCAGTTTCTAGGCAGAGGTGGATTGAGGAGTTCATGCACTTGACCCAGGGTAACATGACGGTGGCCCAAAACGAGGCTCGTTTTGACCGACTGTCCCGTTATGCTCAATATATGGTTAGTACTCCGGAGGCGAAGATGTGGAAATTTACTACTGGATTGAGGCCAGAGATTCAAGACCAGTTGGCTTCTCATGACTTCGATACCTATTCTGCTCTCTTTGCTGCTGTCTCTCGAGTTGAGAAGAGGAAACTAGATGGAGCCGGTTTGAGTCAGTCGAATAAGAAACCATACCAGCCTCCAAGTCAGTAGAGGAAATTTCAGAGTCAAAGTCGTAGTCAGGGCTAGAGCCAGAGCAGACCAGTGAATAACCGTGGCCCGACGAAAGCGCCATCAGCCTCTTCCACTCGCGGATCTACAGGTAGTTTACCTGCTACTCAGTTCGTCAACTGCTCTTATTGTGACAAGAAGGGGCATATCGAGGCCCAGTGTTGGAGGAAGTCAGGACGATGTATGAGATGTGGTAGTGATCAGCATCAGATTAAGGATTGCCCTAAACGGCAGGCAGGGCAGAATCAGGGTAAACCAGCTACTAGAGGAAAGACTCTAGTTCCCAGAGTCTAGGCTTGAGCTTTTGCTATTGAGTGCGAGGAGATTCCAGATGAGACCGCTGTTGTTGAAGGTACATTCTTCATACTGAATCAACCTGTTAGGGTGTTAATTGATCCGGGTGCTACTCATTCATTTATTACTCCCTTATGTGTGGAACGTGTGAAACCGAAAGTTGTAAGTCTGCCATACGAAGTAGAAGTTGGTACTCCGATGGGTTCTAAACTTGTAACTAGCTCAGCTTGTAAAGCATGTAAAATCCAAATTAAGGATAGGGAATTCTCAGCCAATCTTATTGTATTACCTTTTCGAGATTATGAGGTCATTTTAGGGATGGACTGGCTGGCAAAATATCATGTCCAACTAGATTGTCGGGTGAAGATTATAACGTTTCGGGTACCTGGTCAACCAATACTGGAGGTAATGGGTCGAAGAGATTTCATCGGGAATTCCATCATTTCATCTACGAAAGCAATGAAATCCTTGAGAAAAGGGTGTAGCGGATACTTAGCTTACCTTATCAACAAGCCGTCGGACAAAGCTAAGTTGGAAGAGATGCCAGTGATCAAAGACTATGCGGATGTGTTTCTAAAAGAATTCCCCGGTTTACCCCCAAATCGGGAAATCGAGTTTGTTATAGAGTTACTGCCTGGCACCCAGCCAATATCTAAAGCTCCCTATCGTATGTCACCGGCCGAGCTACAGGAATTGAAGGACCAATTGCTAGGATTGTTGAAGAAGGGGTTTGTTCAACCAAGTTCTTCTCCGTGGGGTGCACCAGTTCTATTTGTGAAGAAGATAGACAGAACGTTACGGCTATGCATTGATTACCGAGGATTGAACCCAGTGACTGTCAAGAATAAATATCCACTTCCACTGATCGACGAGTTATTTGATCAACTACAAGGAGCCAAAGTGTATTTGAAACTCGACTTGAGGCAAGGGTATTACTAGTTGCGGATCAAAAAGGAAGATGTGCCTAAAACGGCCTTCAGGACGAGATATGGGCATTATGAATATGTGGTGATGCCTTTTGGACTAACCAATGCCCCTGCAGCTTTTATGGATTTGATGCACAGGGTGTTTCAACCCTACTTGGACCAATTTGTGGTGATTTTCATTGATGATATTTTGGTATACTCGAAATATGAGGCTGAGCATGAGCAACATCTGCGGTTGGTACTGCAAAAACTTCGAGAGCATCAATTGTATGCAAAGTTTAGCAAGTGCGAATTTTGGTTGCAGCAGATTGCATTTTTAGGGCATATCATATCCCAAGAGGGAATAGCGGTGGATCCAGCAAAGATAGATGCAGTGATGTCTTGGAAAAAGCCGGAGAATGTTACAGAGGTTCGGAGTTTCCTTGGTCTAGCCGGCTATTATCGAAGATTCGTGAAAAATTTCTCTAAGATTGCAGGACAGCTTACAAAGCTCACTCAAAAGAAAACAAAGTTCTTGTGGGATGATAAGTGTGAGAATAGCTTCCAAGAATTGAAGAAAAGATTGACTACCGCACCTGTTCTTGCATTGCCTGAAGGGATTCAAGGTTTTGTAATCTATAGCGATACTTCAAATGAAGGATTGGGTTGTGTGTTGATGCAAAATGGAAGGGTGATTGCATATGCTTCTAGGAAACCAAAGCCATATGAGTTGAATTACCCGACGCATGATTTGGAGTTAGCGGCTATTGTGTTTGCACTCAAGAAATGGAGGCATTATCTGTGGGGTAACAAGTTTGAGGTATTTACTGATCATAAGAGCTTGAAATACTTGTTCTCTCAAAAAGAGTTGAATATGAGGCAAAGACGGTGGATGGAGCTTTTGGATGATTATAACTGCACAATCAACTATGTGCCCGGTAAAGCAAATGTAGTTGCAGATGTTTTAAGTAGGAAAGCAAGCATGGAAAAACTGGAAGTCAAGGTACAGGAGTTGTTGGAGGAAACATTTTTGTGGAAACCACAATTGACTCGGAAAGGGTTACTTTTTGCCACTACTCAGGTTCAATCGACCTTGTTGTCTGAATTATGAGAGGCTCAACAGAAGGACCAACAGTTTCAGAAGATTAAAGAAAGCAACGCGGATTTCAAGTTTCATGATGATGGTGTTTGGAGGTTTAGGAACCGGATTTGTGTTCCAAATGAGCTAGAGCTGGAAAAGAAGATTCTTGAAGAAGCCCATAATGCAAGATATACTATTTACCTCGGTGGAACAAAGATGTATCGTGATTTGAAGCAACACTATTGGTGGAATAACATGAAAAGAGAAATTGCGGAGTTTGTGGCACGGTGTTTGACTTGCCAAAGAGTCAAAGCGGAACATCAACGACCCACAGGTTTACTTTAGCCGTTGGAGATTCCTCAATAAAAATGGGAACATATAACTATGGACTTTGTTATGGACCTGCCCAGATCACAAAAGGGTCATGATGCTGTTTGGGTCATAGTGGATAGATTGACTAAGTCGGCACACTTTTTACCGATGAACAAGGAGGATAGTCCAGAGAAATTAGGAGATATGTATGTAGCGGAGATTGTATGACTGCACGGGATGCATGTGAGTATTGTATAGGATAGGGTTCCTCGTTTTACTTCCCAATTTTGGAAGAGATTGCAAGAAGCTTTGGGAACGAAGTTGAGTTTTACCACGGCTTATCACCCTCAGACTGATGGACAATCGGAGAGAACTATTCAGATTTTGGAGGATATGCTGAGGGTGTGTGTTTTAGACTTCGGGAAAGGTTGGGAGAAATATCAATCTTTAGCGAAGTTCGCTTATAATAATAGTTATCAGGCCACTATCAGGATGGCCCCATTTGAAGCGTTGTATGGATGTAAGTGTCGATCCCCAATTTACTGGGATGAAGTAGGTGAGACGAAGACTTTTGACCCGACCCTTTTACCTGAACTTATGAAGACTGTTGATAATATCCACCTCATCCGGAAACGGATGCTTACAGCCCAGAGCAGGCAGAAGAGTTATGCAGACCGATGGAGATAGAGTCTCGAGTTCGAGGTTGGCGACAAGGTGTTCTTGAAGATATCACCTCGGAGGGGACATATTAAACATGGCAAGAGTGGAAAGTTGAGCCTGAGGTTTGTAGGACCATTTGAGATAATTGAGAAGGTTGGCAAATTGGCGTATCGCCTAGTATTACCCCAGAACCTCTCCAATATTCACGACGTCTTTCATGTTTCTATGCTGCGGAAATATCATCTTGATCCGTTGCATATCTTGGAGCCAGAGTCGCTGCAGCTTCGGGAGAACTTGTCTTACGAGGAGAAGCCCATTCGGATCCTAGACCAGCAAGATCAAGAGTTGCGCAACAAAACTATACCGATGGTGAAAGTGCTGTGGGATCATCATGGAGTTGAAGAAGCAACGTGGGAAAGGCGAGACCAGATGGAGCAACAATATCCAGCTTTATTTTAAAGGTAATATTGAATTTCGGGACAAAATTCTTTTAAGGAGGGGAGGATGTGAGGCCCGACCTCAATTTATGTGCGATACCTCGTTTCGTGTGCCCGGATCTAGATTTGCGTGCCTTGACTTAGGTTTAAGAATTGTGTTCGTTTTGCGTGCCATACATTGAATTACATGCATTCAATTAGGGTTGCGTGTATTTACTTGAAAAACGTGTGTTCATTTCGTAGTTCGTGCCCTACCTCGTAGTGCATGCTCTAGACCTAGGAAAACGTGCCCTCACGCTAAACAAGAAAGCATCTTACACGAAGCACTAGGTCATTAATTAATCCTACAAAATGCACTAACTATTATTAATTACTAATTCAACCCACTAGAAGACAAAATCTCACAAAAAGCTAGACATTCCTTATTCTTTATTCCTTATTCTTTTTGCACTTTCAAGACACAATTAAATAATGATCAAAAGTTGACAAAAAATCAGAATTTTCATTGCTTTGGCCGACCACTATGTGGCATTTTTGTTTGGTTGCTCAATTCAAATTCATTCCTAGACAAACTATGACAAAACACTTAACACAATGCATAAAAAATTGCTCAAATTCTCCTCAATTCTTCACCTTGCTCGACCAAACACTCCATGCCCATGCTAGAAATTTTAAATTACACCTTGAAGACACAAAAAGGCTGAATCACCAAGCTCAAGGCCGACCATATGCATGAAGAAATGTAAAAGCTTGTCATTCTTTGTCATTTCACTCATTTCCTCTCATATTGTCTCTCTCCCTCTCATTTTTCTCCCTATCTCGCGGCCTTAGCTGAATCTCTTCACCTCTTAGCTCATCTTCATCATCATATGGTTAATCAAGACAAGCCCAAGCAAAGGGAAGCAAATAGCTAGCTCAAAAGATGAATGCAAGCACATAGAATCTTCATTTTGGTGCTAGGTGACTAGTTTTGCCAGTTTTGAACATTTTTCGCAGAAATAGGCCAAAGCTAATTTTGACTCTAAGGTCCTCAAAATGGCCAATCTTTAAAATGTGTCCAAATCTGGAAATCTGGAAAAATGAAGCAGGTTTTGGCAGATGCACTGACCTTGTAGAACGAACCAGATTTGACTTAGTAAATGATGTCCAAAATGCATGAAATTTGGTGTTCTTCTAGATTTTTCAGTTCTGAACATTTTTTACAGAAATGGACTAAGGCTAAATCGGACCCTAAGGACCTCAAAAACGTCAATTATCGAAATGTGTGCAAATCTGGACAGTTTTTTGCTATTCCACTGTTTCGACCATAACTAATGATTCCGAACTCCAAATGATACAAGGTTTGTTTCGGATTTTATTTCACTTATTAAGCTTTAATTTGAAATCTTATTCACTGGAATTGGAGATTTTTTGCTTATCCTAATGATTGTGAGAAAACAGCCTATTGCAGTAAGGGTTTCACTTAGTGTTATGCTTAGAAAAAATGTTGTAACTTCTCTTGTTGAATTAAATGCTTGGGATTGTAGCTTTGGGATGTTGTGTAGACTGTTTTGAATGTTTGAGGATGTTGAATTAAATGATGCATGGCTTGAGATTGGCTTTGAATTAGTTTTGGGCTCAAATTGCACGGATATGCACGAAATAGAAACCCTAATGACTAGGTAGGCTTGTTAAGTGTTGATCATTTGGATATTGTGTGGAATTATACGCTTAGTAGGCTGCCCATAGTTGCCCTTATAACCTTAAATGTGATTTTGATCATTGCATGTTGACAAATAGGTTTTTCTTGCATCCGAACCCACGTAGATGTTGTTGCATGTTGAATAATCTTATCACTTGATTACGTAGACTTTGAAATGAGTTATATGGCTTGATTTACATGTGTAACATGGCTGTCCGTTTAATGTTCATATAACTCTATATGCCTTTCAAGTGAAATTACTTGTTTTATCGTGCCTTGCTTGTTTACTTGCCAATGTGCAATCTTATGACTGTCCAGAGGCAACCTACTTTGTTGTCCTCCTAATGTGATATATTAAATGTCATAAATGTGCATTGCATACAAGGTTGCAACCTTTCATTTCGGCATGGTAGCGATCACGCACACCGGGCGGCATCGGGCTTGCCGGTGCACCTGTGACTACCATGGTCCCATTCCCTCTCTCGCTTAGGGGCTAGACTTCCTCGGAGAGTTGGGTTGTAGGATTTCGGGGTATATCTAGAGTACACCCACTTGGCGTGTTATGGGGATGATTTGAAGTCAGTCGCAACAACTGATTCTGGAAATGAACTGAGAGCAAAAGCTCACCATATCCTTTTTACTATGTGTATAAGTACTCTCGCTTGATTCCTAGAGAACCTCGGGGAGGAAAGACGGGTAATTGTGTTCCTTTACTTTTGTATTATTATTCTGTACTTAATTGTGTTACATTCATGCTTGCAAAAAAGGATTTCATAGATTGAACCGGAAAAATGAGTTTCAAAACCTATTTCTCGTTCCCCCTCACTGAGTTCATAAGGACTCACCCTCTTTTATAATTCAGGTGAAGAAGGTCCAGAACAGGTACCCAAGGACGATGTGCCTAACGATGATTCCTTGGAGTGATTGCCTGTCTTGTATGCTTTGTGTGATTATGGCTACTTGTGGACTCTATGCTACTTGAAGACTATTTCCTTTATGTTGCTTGATTGTGATGTAAAAGTCCCCTGTTGTAATTTGGGGTCTACTTTTGGTTTGTACTGATATTTCTTGACAGACACTAGATACTACTATGGTCGTTTTGCTATTATTGCTAGTATCTATAATAGGTTTATGAGGTATTAAGTAAGGGCTAAGTAAAATGTACCAACCAAATCTTAAGCAGGTACACATTATTAAGCTAAGATCAATAGGTACCCTTGTAACGAGGGTTAACAAACGAACGAGACATAGTATCATGTTAGGTTATTAATCAACGAGACATCAGGACAACCAGCATGCATTTCAATTGATGATAAATAGTAATCTTAGTTGGAAATGAAATTGAGATGGTAAATTTTGAGGTATTTAGAGAATTAGGTCAAACCAAATAGCCCAAATACAGCCGTTATGCTGCCGGTTTACCGGAAAATTTTGGAGTTTAGACTAAAACATTAAGTGTTAAATCTTCATAAACGGTTAAGTATGTGACATATACTGAACGTCTAGATCACACCCTAGTCTAACCTTATAGGCCGGGTTGGGGCGTGGCACTGTGCACCGCGTAACTACTTACGGATCAAAAGTTATGGGCACCGAAGCGACGGATACCTGGTCATAAGCCCTACGCCCTCGTTTTGCCAGCCTAGCCTCTACGTTATGTGAAGTTGTCTTGACCTAGGTGTCGTGGGATTCGGTAATAGAAATATGATGGATTAGGTTGTCGTCCTTTTCGCGGCTCACGACGTACTATCCAGGACGGAAAAATAGCACAATAGAAGAATAATATCCCAAAACTGATGAAAACGTTCTATTTTGCGCTTCAAAAATAGGCGCAACCGAGCAAGCTTGATGCCTCCGTCGTAGAGCTCTCGGAGTGCTTTCCAACGGTATGATGTTCACCGCGTAACTCTTTACGGATCAGAAGTTAAGGGCAGTGGAACGACGGATACCTGGTCACAAGCCCCACACACTCGGTTTGCGGGCCCAGTCTCTACGTGAAGTTAAGTTATCTTGCCCAAGGTACCGTGGGATTCGGTAATAGAAATGTGATGGATTAGGTTGTCGTCCTTTTCGCGGCTCTCGACGTATGATCAGGGATAGAAAAAAAGCGTAAAAGAATAAAAATGTCCCGAAACTGATGAAAACGTTTGATTTTGGGCTTTGAAAACTGGCGCAGCCGACGAAGCTTGGTGCCCCTGTCGTTGAGCTCTCGGAGAGCTTTTCAACGGTATGTTGTGCGCCGCCTAACTCCTTACGGATCAAAAGTTATAGGCACCAGACCGACGGATGCTTGGTCACAAGCCCCACGCTCTCGATTTGCGAGCCCAGCCTCTACGTGAAGTGAAGTTGTCTTGCTCAAGGTGCAGTAGGATTCGATAATAGAAATGTGATGGATTAGGTTGTCGTCCTTTTCGTGGCTCACGACGTATGATCTGAAAAAGAAGAAAAGTATCCCGAAATTGATGAAAACATTCGATTTTGGACTCTAAAAATAGGCGCAGCCAAGCAGGCTTGGTAGCCCCGTCGTAGAGCTCACGGAGAGCTTTCCAACGGTATACTATGCGCCGCTTAACTCTTTACGGATCAAAAGTCAAGGGCACTGGAGTGACGGATACCTGGTCACAAGCCCTACGCCTTCGGTTTGCAGGCCCAGCCTGTACGTGAAGTGAAGTTGTCTTGCCCAAGGTGCTGTGGGATTCGGTAATAGAAATGTGATGGATTAGGTTGTCGTCCTTTTCGCGGCTCACGACGTACGATCCGGGACGAAAAAACAGCGTCAAAGAATAAAAGTGTCCAGAAATTGATGAAAATGTTAGATTTTGGGCTTTGAAAACAGGCGCAGCCAAGAAGACTTGGTGGCCCCGTCGTAGAACTTTCGAAGAGTTTTTCAATGGTATGCTGTGTGCCACGTAACTCCTCACGGATCAAAAGTTATGGGCACCGGAGCGACGGATACCTGGTCACAAGCCCCACGCCCTCGGTTTGCGGGCCAGCCTCTACGTGAAGTGGAGTTGTCTTGCCCAAGGTGCCATGGGATTCGGTAATAGAAATGTGATGGATTAGGTTGTCGTCCTTTTCGCTGTTCACGACGCACGATCCGGGACGAAAAAATAGCGCAAAAGAAGAAAAGTGTCCCGAAACTGATGAAAACGTTCAATTTTTGGCTCCAAAAATAGGCGCAGCTGTCACGCCCCAACCCGGCCTATAAAGGTTAGACTAGGGTGTGATCTAAACATTCAAGTCACGTCTCGTATTTAACCGTTCATGAAGATTTAACACCTAACGTTTTGGCCTAAACTCCAAAATTTTCTGAAAAATCGGCAGCATAACGGCTGTAATTGGGCTCTTTGGTTTGACCTAATTCTCTAATCGCCTCAAAATATACCATCTCAATTTCATTTCCAATTCAGATTACTATTTATCATCGATTAAAATGCCTACTAGTTGTCTTGATGTCTCGTATGATTAATAACCTAGCATGATACTATGTCTCGTTCGTTTGTTAATCCTCGTTACAAAAGTACCTGTTGATCTTAGCTTAATAACGTGTACCTGCTTAAGATTTGGTTGGTTCATTTTACTTAACCTTTACCTAATACTTCATAATCCTATTATAGATACTAGTAGTAATAATAGCGGTGAGTTTTTGTTCTCAGTTGTTGCGGCCAACTTCAAATCATCCCCTTAACACTCCAAGTGGGTGTACTTTGGATGTACCCCAAAATCCTACGACCTAACTCTCCGAGGAAGTCTAGCCCTCAAGCGAGAGAGGGAATTGGACCATGGTAGTCACAGTTGCACCGGCAAGCTCGATGCCACCCGGTGTGCGTGAACGCTACCATGCCAGAATGAAAGGTTGCAACCTTGTATGCAATGCATATTTATGACATTTAATATATCACATTAGGAGGACAACAAAGTAGGTTGCCTCCAGACAGTCATAAGATTGCACATTGATAAGTAACAAGCGAGGCACGAATAGACAAGTAATTTCACTTGAAAAGCATATGGAGTTATATGAGCATTAAACGGGCAGCCATGTAACGCACTTAAATCAGGTCATACAACTCATTTCAACGTCCACGTAATCAAATAATAAGGTTATTCAACATGCAACAACAATCTACGAGGTTCGGATGCAAGAAAGGCCTATTTGTCAACATGCAACGAATCAATATCACATTTAGGGATATAAGGCAACTACAGGAAGCCTACTAAACATATAATTACACTCAATATTCAAAGGATCAACACTTAGCAAGTTCGCCTAGTCACTAGGGTTTCCATTTCGTGCTTACCCGTGCAATTAAGCCCCAAGTCAACTCAAAATCAATCTCAAGCCAAGCATCAATTAATCCAAACATCCCCAAGTACTCAAAACAGTCCACACAACATCCCAATGCCACAATCCCAAGCAATTAATACCACAAGAGAAGTTACAACAAATCTTCTAAGCATATAACTAAATGAAACCCTCACTGCAATAGGCTGTTTTCTCACAATCATTAAGACAAGCAAACAATATCCAATTCCAGTGAATAAGATGTCAAATTAAATCTTAAGAAGTGAACTAAAATCAGAAACAAACCTTGCATCATTTGGAGTTCGAGATCAATAGTTATGGCCAAAACAGTGGAATTGCACAAAACTGTCCAGATTTGCACACATTTCAATAATTGTCGTTTTTGAGGTCCGATTTAGCCTTAGTCCATTTCTGACAAAAATGTCCAAAACTGAGAAATCTAGCAGTACACAAAATGTCATGCGTTTTGGACATCATTTACTAAATCAAAACTGGTTCGTTCCACAAGGTCAGTGCATCTGCCAAAACCTGCTTATTTTGAGGACCTTAGAGTCAAAATTAGCTTTGTCCTATTTCTATGAAAAATGTTCAAAACTGGCAAACCTAGTCACCTACCAATTTTCATGTATTTTCAACATCATTGTCCTAGCCAAACACACCTCGCAACAACAAGTCCGAGAGCTATCAACAGACCCGATTTCATCTATCATCAACTTCAAGCCAAAATCTTGCCATGCATGGTTGTAAAAGCTTATGAACACACATATAACTCAAGTACAGAAGGAAAGACATACATTTAAGAACATGCATGTGGATTTTTGAAGGATTTTCAAAAGGTTTTAGCCCTCACCTTAGCAAATCAACAACAAGATGCACAAAACTTGATGAACCACAATTTTCTTCTTCTTCCTTGTTTAGCCAAGACACCACCCGATTTCTCTCTATTTTTCCTAGCTTAGTGGCCAAGTTCTTAGTACATGCATGTGGTTAGAACAAGAAGAAAAGAAATGGAACCTAGTAAACTCACCAAGGCCGAAAATGGTGACTCAAAAAGCTTGCATGTGTGATTCTTGCATCCTAGCTAGCTTGATCGAGTTTCTTTGCTTGTTGCTTGTCTTGATGCACCATGGATTGATGAAGATGAGCAAAGGCAAGATAAAACTCAGCCAAGGCCGACAGAGAGAGAGAGAAGAATGAGAGAGAGAGAGAGAAAAAAATGTGAGAAGAATGAGAGGAAATGACAAAGAATGAAGGCTTTTGCAATTCTTGATGCAAGTGGTCGGCCTTGAGATTTGTAATTCAGCCTTTTGTGTCTTCAAGAAGTATTTTGAAATTCCTAGCATGGGCAAGAAGTGTTTGGTCGAGAATGGTGGGGTTTTGAGGAGATTTTTGAGCAATTTTTTTTTATGCATTTGTGTCATAGAATGTCATAGTTTGTCTAGGAATTAAGTTGAATTGAACAAGCAAGCACAAAGCCCTTGTAGTGGTCGGCCAAGGCAATAAAAATTCTGATTTTTTTGTCATCTTATGTGCATTATTTAATTGTGTGTTGAAAGTGCAAAAAGAATAAGGAATAAAGAATAAGGAATGTCTAGCTTTTTGTGAGATTTTGTCTTCTAGTGGGTTGAATTAGTAATTTAATAATAGTTAATGGATTTTGTAGGATTGATTAATGACGTAGTACTTCGTGTAAGATGCTTTCTTAATTAGCGTGAGGGCACGCTTTCCTAGGTCTAGGGCACGCACTACGAGGTAGGACACGAACTACGAGACGAACGCACGTTTTCAAAGTAAATGCACGCAACCCTAAATGAATGCACGTAATTCAATGCATGGCACACAAAACGAACACAATTCTTAAACCTAGGTCAAGGCATGCAAATCTAGATTAGGGAACATGAAACGAGGTATCGCACGCAAATCGAGGTCGGGCCTCACACAACCGAGAAGGCTTGCTACACCCGTCGTAGAGCTCTCGTAGAGCTTTCCAACGGTATGTTGTGCACTGCATAACACTTTACGGATCAAAAGTTATGGGCACCGTAGTGACGGATACCTGGTCATAAGCCCTACGCCCTCGATTTGCGGGCCCAGCCATTACGTGAAGTGAAGTTGTCTTGCCCAAGGTGCCGTGCAATTCGGTAATAGAAATGTGATGGATTAGGTTGTCATCGTTTTCACGGCTGACGACGTACGATCTGGGACAGAAAAATAGTACAAAAGAAGAAAAGTGTCCCGAAACTGATGAAAGCGATCAATTTTGGGCTCCAAAAATAGGCGCAGTCGAGTAGGCTTGCTACCCTCGTCGTAGTGCTCTCGGAGAGCTTTCCAACAGTATGTTGTGCGCTGCGTAACTCCTTACAGATTAAAAGTTATGGGCACCGAATCAACGGATACCTGGTCACAAGCCCTACGCCCTCGGTTTGCGGTCCCAGCCTCAACGTGAAGTGAAGTTGTCTTGCCAAAGTTGCCATGGGATTCGGTAATAGAAATGTGGTGGATTAGGTTGTCGTCCTTTTCTCGGCTCACGATGTATGATCCGGGACCAAAACATAGCGCAAAAGTAGAAAAATGTCCTGAAACAGATAAAAATGTTCAATTTTGGGCTCAGAAAACAGGCGCAGCTGAGTTTTCTTACTGCCCTAGTCGTAGAGCTCTCGGAGAGCTATCCAACGGTATGCTGTGTGTCGTGTAACTCCTTACGGATCAAAAGTTAAGGGCATTGGAGCGACGGATACCAGGTCACAAGCCCTACGCCATCTATTTGCGGGCCCATCGCTATGTGAAGTGAAGTTGTCTTGCCCAAGGTGCCATGGGATTCAGTAATAAAAATGTGAAGGATTAGGTTGTCGTCCTTTTCGCGGCTCACGACGTACTATCCGGGACGGAAAAACAGCGTAAAAGAAGAAAAGTGTCCCGAAACTGATGAAAATGTTCGATTTTGGGATTTGAAAACTGGAGCAGCTGAGAAGGCTTGGTGCCCCTGTCGTAGAGCTCTTGAAGTGCTTTTCAATGGTATGTTGTGCGCCACGTAACTCCTTACGGATCAAAAGTTATGGGCACCAGAGCGACGGATACCTGGTTACAAGCCCCATGCCCTCGGTTTGCGGGCCCAGCCTTTACGTGAAGTGAAGTTGTCTTGCCCAAGGTACCGTGGGATTTGGTAATAGAATTGTGATGGATTAGGTTGTTGTCTTTTTCGCAGCTCACGACGTTTGATTTGGAACGAAAAAATGGCAAAAACGAAGAAAAGTATCCCGAAACTGATGAAAATGTTGATTTTGGGCTCCAAAAATAGGCGCAGCCATGTAGGCTTGCTCCCCCGTCGTAGAGCTCTCAGAGAGCTTTCTAACGGTATGCTGTGCGCCGCGTAACTCCTTACGGATCAAAAGTTAAGGGCACCGGAGCGACGGATGCCTGGTCACAAGCCCCACACCCTCTGTTTACGAGCCCAGCCTCTACATCAAATGAAGTTGTCTTGCCCAATGTGCATTGGGATTCGGTAATAGAAATGTGATGGATTAGGTTATCGTCCTTTTTGTGGCTCACGACGTACGATCCGGGATGGAAAAATAGCACAAAAGAAGATAAGTGTCCAGAGACTGATGAAAATGTTCGATTTTGGGCTTTGAAAATAGGTGCAACTGAGCAGGCTTGGTGCGCCTATCGTAAAGCTCTCGGAGAGCTTTCCTACGGTATGTTGTGCATCGCGTAACTTCTCACAGATCAAAAGTTATGGGCACTGGAGCGATGGATACCTAGTCACAAGCCCCACGCCCTCTGTTTGCGGGCCCAACCTCTACGTGAAGTGAAGTTGTCTTGCCCAAGGTGCCGTGGGATTCGGTAATAGAAATGTGATGGATTAGGTTGTCGTCCTTTTCGAGGCTCACGACGTACGATCCGGGACGGAAAAATAGCGCAAAAGAAGAAAAGTGTCCCGAAACTGATGAAAATGTTCAATTTTGGGCTCCAAAAACTGGCGCAGCCGAGCAAGTTTGCTGCCCCCGTCGTAGAGCTCTCAGAGAGCTTTTCAACAATATGTTGTATGCCGAGTAACTCTTTATGGATCAAAAGCCAAGGGCACCAGAGTGACGGATACATGGTCACAAGCACCATGCCCTCGGTTTGCGGGCCCAGCCTTAACGTGAAGTGAAGTTTTCTTGCCCAAGGTGTCGTGGGATTTGGTAACAAAAATGTGATGGATTTGGTTGTCGTCCTTTTCGCGACTCACGACGTTCGATCCGGGACGGAAAAACAGCGCCAAAGAAGAAAAGTATCCCGAATTGTTGAAAACGTTTGATTTTGGTCTCCAAAAATAGGCGCAACCGAGCAGGCTTGCTGCCCCCATCGTAGAGCTCTCGGGGAGCTTTCCAACGGTATGTTGTGGCCGCGTAACTCTTTACGGATCAAAAGTTAAGGGCACCGGAGCGGTGGATACCTAGTCACAAGCCCCTCACCCTCGGTTTGTGGGCCCAGCCTCTACGTGGAGTGAAGTTGTCTTGCCCAAGGTGCCATGGGATTCGGTAATAGAAATGTTATGGATTAAGTTGTCGTCCTTTTCGCGACTCACGACATACGATCCGAGACGAAAAAACAGGGCAAAAGAAGAAAAGTGTCTCGAAACTGATGAAAATGTTTGATTTTGGGCTTTGAAAACAGGCATAGCCGAGCAGGTTGGGTGCTCTCGTTGTAGAGCTCTCGGAGAGCTTTTCAATGGTATGTTGTGTGCCGCATAACTCCTTACGGATTAAAAGTTATGGGCACTAGAGCGACGTATACTTGGTCACAAGTCCCACGCCCTCGATTTGCTGGCCCAGCCTCTACGTGAAGTGAAGTTGTCTTGCCCAAGGTGCCGTGGGATTCGATAATAGAAATGTGATGGATTAGGTTGTCGTCCTTTTCGCGGCTCACGACGTACGATCAGGGACTGAAAAATAGCGCAAAAGAAGAAAAGTGTCCCGAAACTGATGAAAACGTTCGATTTTAGGCTCCAAAAATAGGAGCAGCTAAGTAGGCTTGGTGCCCCCGTCGTAGAGCTCTCGAAGAGCTTTCCAACTGTATGCTGTGTGTGAGGCTCGACCTCGATTTGCGTGCGATACTTCATTTCGTGTGCCCTAACCTAGATTTGTGTGCCTTGGCCTAGGTTTAAGAGTCGTGTTTTTTTTTTGTATACCTTGCATAGAATTACTTGCATACATTTAGGGTTGTGAGCATTTACTTGGGAAACGTGCTTTCGTCTCGTAGTTCGTGCCTTACCTCGTAGTGCGTGCCCTAAACCTAAGAAAGCGTGTCTTCACGTTAATCAAGAAAGCATCTTACACGAAGCACTAGATCATTAATTAATCCTACAAACTCCACTAACTAATATTAAAATGCTAATTCAACTCACTAGAAGACGAAATCTCACAAAAAGCTAGACATTCTTATTCTTTATTCTTTATTCTTTTGCACATCCCAAACACACAATTAAATAATGCTCAAACAAGACAAAAAAATTCAGATTTAAGCTACCCTTGGCCGACCATGAGAAGGACTTTGTGCATGCCTTGCATAATTTAAAATTAAACCTAGACATTCTATGACAAGCTAATGACACAATGCAAAAAAAATGACTCAAAAACCCTACCCAATGCACTAAAATCTCGACACACTCAAATTGCCCATGCTAGACATTTCAAATTATGCTCCTTGAAGACACAAATTCTGAATTTTGCAAGCCCTAGGCCGACACATGCATCAACTCCTCAAGCTTTTCATTCTTTCTCTCATTTTCTCTCACTCTCTTATTTTTCTCTCTCTCTCTCTCTCTTGGCCTTAGCTGCAATTCTACACTCCATAGCTTAGGTTCATCATCCTAAGATTCATCAAGACCTTCAAGCTACTAAGGAACTCGACCAAGCAAGCTAAGATGCAAAAGACACACATGCAAGCTCATAGGACCTTCATTTCGGCTTAGGTATGTTTGGTAGCTCCTATTTCATTTTCTTTTGTTCTAGCCACTTGCACATACTAAGAACATGGTTACTAAGCTAGGAATTAGAGAATTTCAAGTTGTCTTTAGGCTAAGCAAGGAGAAAAGACTACCTTGTGCTTCATCAAAAGCTTTGTGCATCTTCATTGTTGTCTTGCTAAGGTGAGGGCTAAAACTCTTTTGAAAAGCTTTCAAAAATCACATGCATGCCATTAAATGTCTATTTTTACCTCTGTACTTGGGATATATGTGTGTACATGAGCTTTTGTAAACAGGAATGGCAAGATATTTGGCTAGAATGTGAAGATAGGTGAAATCGCGTATTTGGCAGCTTTCTGTTCTGTTGGAGCGAAGTGATTTTGACCAAGTAAATGATGTTGAAAATGCGTGAAAATTGGTAGGTGACTAATTTTGCCAGTTTTGAAAATTTGTTGTAGAAATAGGACAAAGCTAATTTTGACTCTAAGGTCCCCAATATGGCAAAAAATTAAAAGACTAAGACTAAGATCTGACACTAAGGCTCTCAAAAACGACAAGTATTGAAATGTGTGCAAATCTGGATAGTTTTGCGTAGTCTCACAGTTTTGGCTATAACTCTTGAACCCGAACTCCAAATGGTGCGAGGTTTGTTTCTGAATTTAGTTCACTCCTTAAGCTTTAATTTGACATTTTGTTCACTGGAATTGGTGATTTTTTGCTTGTCTCAATGATTGTGAGAAAACAGACCATTGCAGTGAGGTTTCCATCTAGTGATATGCTTAGAAAAATTATTGTAACTTCTCTTGTTGTATTAATTTCTTGGGATTGTAGCACTTGGATGTTGTGTGGACTATTTTGAATGCTTGAGGGTGTTTGAATTAATCAATGCATGGCTTGAGTTTAATTACGTGACAACTTAGGGCTTAATCGCACGGGTGAACATGAATTGAAACCCTAATGACTAGGAAAACTAGCTAAGTGTTGATCCTATGAATATTGTGTTTAGTTATGTGATTAGTAGGCTGCCCGTAGTTTCCCTTATAGCCCTAAATGTGATTCCGAAGATTACATATTAACAAGTAAACCGTTCTTGCACCCGGTCCCACGTAAACATCATTGCATGTTGTATGACTTTATTATTTGATTACGTGAACTTAGAAATGAGTTATATGACTTGATTTACATGCGTTACATGGCTGCCCGTTTAATATTCATATAACTCCATGTGCTTTACAAGTGAAATTACCTGTCATATCGTGTCTCGTGTGTTTACTTGTCAATGTGCAATCTTATGACTGCTCGGAGGCAACCTACTTTGTTGTCCTCCTAATGTAACATATTAAATGTCATAAATGTGCATTGCATACAAGGTTGCAACCTTTCATTCTGGCGTGGTAGCGTTCACGCACACCAGGCGGCATCGGGCTTGCCGGTGCAACCGTGACTACTATTGTCCAATTCCCTCTCTCACTTGGGGGCTAGACTTCCTCGGAGAGTTGGGTCGTAGGATTTCGGGGTACATCCGGAGTATACCTATTTGGCATTATAAGGGGATGATTTGAAGTCGGCCGCAACAACTGATACTGGAAATGAACTGAGAGCAAAAGCTCACCGTATCCTTTTCACTATGTGTATAAGTACTCTCGCTTGGTTCTTAGAGGACCTCGGGGAGGAAAGACGGGTAATTGTGTTCTTTTACTTTTACATTACATTATGTACTTACTTGTGATATATGTCATGCTTGCAAAGGGTTTTCATAAGTTGAACCGAAAAATGAGTTTCAAAACTTATGGGCATTGGAGCGACGGATACTTGGTTACAAGCCCCATGCCCTCGGTTTGTGAGCCCAGCCTCTACATGATGTGAAGTTGTGTTGCCCAAGGAGCCATGGGATTCGGTAATATAAATGTGATGGATTAGTTTGTCGTCCTTTTCGCAGCTCACGACGTATATTACAGGACGGAAAAACAACGTAAAAGAAGAAAAGTGTCCCAAAACTGATGAAAACGTTCGATTTTGGGCTCCGAAAACAGGTGCAGCCAAGCAGGCTTGCTACCCTCATCATCGAGTTCGCAGAGAGCTTTCCAACGGTATGTTGTGCGCTGCGTAACTCCTTACGGATCAAAAGTTATGGGCACCGGAGCGACGGATACCAGGTCACAAGCCCCACGCCCTCGGTTTTCTGGCCCAACCTCTGCGTGAAGTGAAGTTGTCTTGCCCAAGGTGCCATGGGATTCGGTAATAGAAATGTGATAGATTAGGTTGTCGTCCTTTTCGCGGCTCACGACGTACGATCCAGGATGAAAAAACAGCGCAAAAGAAGAAAAGTGTCCCGAAACTGATAAAAACATTCCATTTTGGGCACCGAAAAGAGGCACAGCTGAGCAGGCTTGCTACCCCCGTCGTAGAGCTCTCGGAGAGCTTTTCAACAGTATGTTGTGCGCCTCGTAACTCGTTACGGATCAAAAGTTATGGGCATCGGGGCGACGGATACCTAGTCACAAGCCCCATGCCCTCGGTTTGTGGGCCTAGCCTCTACGTAAAGTGAAGTTGTCTTGCCAAAGTTGCCGTGGGATTCGGTAATAGAAATGTGATGGATTAGGTTGTCGTCCTTTTTGCAACTCACGACGTACGATTTGGGACAAAAAAATAGTACAAAAGAAGAAAAGTGTCCCGAAACTGATGAAAACGTTCAATTTTGGGCTCTGAAAATAGGCGCAGTGTGAGGTCCGACCTCGATTTGCGTGCGATATCTCGTTTCGTGTTCCCTAACCTAGAATTGCATGCCTTGACCTTGGTTTAAGAGTCGTGTCTAGTTTTATGTGCCTTGCATCAAATTACGTGCATTCATTTAGGGTTGCGTGCATTTTCTTGAAAAATATGCATTCGTCTCGTAGTTCGTGTTTTACCTCATAGTGCGTGCCCTAAACCTAGGAAAGCGTGTCCGCACGGTAATCAAGAAAGCATCATACACGAAGCACTAGATTATTAATTAATCCTACAAATTCCACTAACTAATATTATAATCCTAAATCAACTCACTAGAAGATAAAATTTCACCAAAAGCTAAACATTCTTATTCTTTATTCTTTATTCTTTTGCATACTCCAAGCACATACAATAAAATAATGCTCAAAACATAACAAAATTCAGATTTGAACAATGCTTTGGCCGACCGTATGATGCAAGTTGACAAGCCTTTGCATAAATTAAAACTAAGCCTAAACAAACTATGACATAATCACTTCAAACAATGCATAGAAAGCTCCAAAAATACCCTACCATGCATGCTTGTCTCGGCCTCCTCACCATTGTGTCTCCTCACAATTCAAATTGCTCCAAAAGAGATGCCATTTCAGATTTTACAAGGCCCTAAGGCCGACACACTCACACAAAAACACTTCATTCTTCTCAAACATTCTCTCATTTGCTCTCAACATCCTCTCAAGCTCTCATTTTCTCTCTCTCCCTCGCCCAAGGGTGCATCCTCAAGCTCCATGGCTCAAGCTCATCTTCTAAGGTTCTCCTAGGCACTCAAGGACTCTAAGAAACTCGTCCATGGCAGCCCAAGCAAGCAAGAAGCAAGAAAAATTGCATGCAAGCTCATAGAACTCTTCATTTCGGCCTAGGTATGTTTGATAGCTTTTATTTCATCTCCTTTTGTTCTAACCACATGCACATACTAAGAACATGGTAACTAAGCTAGGAATTAGAGAACCTCAAGCTATCTCTCGACCAAGCAAGGAGAGAAGACCCTTTTGTGCATCTTTAAGAGCATTGTGCATCTTCATCTATTGTCTTGCTAAGGTGAGAGTTAATTTTTTTAAAAAAACCTTTCAAAAACCACATGCATGCCTTCATATGTCTATATTTACCTCTGTACTTGTTGTATATGTGTGTACATAAGCTTATGTAACCATGCATGGCAAGATATTTGGCTAGAACTTGAAGATAGGTAAAATCGCATAGCTGGCAGATTTCTGACTTGGTAGAGCGAGGTGCATTTGGCCTGGTAAAGGAAGTTGAAAATGCGTTAAAATTGGTAAGTGACTAGTTTTGCCAGTTCTGAACATTTTTCATAGAAATAGGCCAAGGCCAATTTTGATTCTAAGGCTTCCAAAATGGCCAAATATCAAAAGGTGTCTAAATCTGAAAAATCTGGAAATATGAAATAGGCTTCTGGCAGATTACTGGCTCTGTAGAATGAAGCATTTTTAACCTAGTAAATGTTGGTGAAATTGCATGAAAATTGGTAAGTTGCTATATTTTTCAGTTCTGGACATTTTTTTTTCCAGAAATAGACTAAAGCCAATGCTGACTTTAAGACCTTCCAAAATAGCAAAAATCGTAATGTGTGTAAAACTGGACAGTTTTGCGTAGTCTCACGGTTTTGGCCATAACTCCTAAGTCTAAACTCCAAATGATGTGAGGTTTGTTTCTGGATTTAATTCACTCAATAAGCTTTAATTTGAAATTTTGTTCACTAGAATTGGAGATTGTTTGCTTGTCTAAATTATTGTGGGAAAACAGACCATTGCTGTGAGGTTTTTATTTAGTGATATGCTTTGAAAAATGTTGTACCTTCTCTTGTGGTATCGAATGCTTGGGATTGTGGCACTTGTATGTTGTGTGGACTGTTTTGGATGATTGATGATGTTTTAATTAATCGATGCATGTCTTGGGTTTAATTACGTGACCACTTGTGGCTTAAATCGCACATGTAAGCATGAATTGAAATCCTATTGACTATGAAAACTCGCTAAGTGTTGATCCTATGGTTATTGTGTCTAATTTTGTGATTAGTGGGCTGCCTAATAAATGTTAAGTATGCTTGAAATGTAATTCCCAATGATTACATGTTGATAAGTAGACTTTTCTTGCACCCAGTCACATGTAGACGTCGTTGCATGCTTGTATAAACTTATTACTTGATTACGTGAACCCCGAAATGAGTTATATGACTTGATTTATATGTGTTACATTGCTGCCCATTTAATATTCATATAACTCCATCTGTATTACAAGTGAAATTAAATGTCAAAGCATGCCTCGTGTGTTTACTTGTCAACGTGCGATCTTATAACCGCTCAGAGGCAACCTACTTTGTTGTCCTCCTAATGTGATATGTTAAATGTTATAAACGTGCATTGCATACAAGGTTGCAACCTTTCATTGTGGCATGGTAGTATTTCACGAACGCCGGGCGGCATAGGGCTTGCCGGTGCTCCCGTGACTACAATGGTCCAATTCTCTCTCTCGTTTGGCATTTCACCCTCGGAGAATTGGGTCGTAGATTTTCGCGGTACATCCGGAGTACACCCAATTGGGAGCGATAAGTGGATTATTGAAGCCGGCCGTAACCATCGTTATCGAAAATGATATTGAGAGCAAATGCTCACCGTATCCCTGAAATGATTGGTAATTGTATCTTTTGCTCAATTTGATTCTTATACTTTGCGTACCTTATTACTTGTAATACGTGACATGTTTCAAAAGGGGTTTTTCATAAGTTTAATAGGAAAAAGAGTTTCAAATCGTATTTCTCGTTCCCCCTCGCTGAGTTCATAAGGACTCACCCTCTTTTATCATCACAGGTGAAGAAGATCAGGAACAGGTACCCGAGGATAACGTGCCCATTGATGACTCCTTGGAGTGATTGCCTGCCCTACGTGCCTTACTTGACTGTGGCTATTTTGTGAACGATATATTTGTTTTGAAGATTATCTCTTATGTTGTTATCATTGTTATTCTAAATGACCCCCATTGTAATTTGGGATCTAATTTTGGTTTGTACTGATCATAACTAAACAGACACTATCACTACTTTGGTTTAGTAACTATCACAGGCTTATGAAGTATTAGGCAAAGGGTTAAGTAAAATGAATCTATCCAATCTTAAGCAGGTACTCATTTGTAAGCTAAGATCAATAGGTACTTATGTAACAGGAATTGATACATAAACGAGACATAGTTAATATGCTAGGTTGTCAATAAAACGTGACTTTCAAGATAACTAGTAGGCATATCGGTTGGTGATGGATAGTAATCTTAGTTAGAATCGAATATGAGATCAAAAGTTTTGAGGAGATTAGAAAATTAGGTCAAACTAAGGAGGCCAATTACAGCCGTTATGCTGCCGGTTTTTTGAAAATTTTTTGGAGTTCTAGTCTAACGGATAAGCTTAATCTTCGTTAATCGGTTATAGTCGTAAAAGAACGTGAATGATTAGATCACACCCTAGTCTAACCTCCATAGGTCGGGTTGGGGGCATGACACCTTATATTAATGGTATCAGAGCTTAGATTGCTTAAGCTGGGTTTAACTCTCGGACCATGGGTAGAAGCCCTAAGATAATTACAATGACTTGTTTATATGTGTTAGTACGTGCCAATGTTAAATGCGCCTTCTTTGTTTCTATGTGCTTATGTGATTAACATGTCTTGACTGTTTTGAGAATTGTATGACTATGTGAAATTGTATGTTGCATACCTTATACATTAAATTTTTGTCTTGTCATATTCCAATAAATTGTGCATCATAATCTGTGCCTATAGATGGCTGGCCCTAGTACCCGCAATACCAATAGGAGCGATAAGCCTCAAGAAGCCGGAGATGCTCATCAAACTAATCCTGGCATGGCCATGTTTAACATGATGGCGAATGCTATGGATCGCGTGTCGCGAGTAATAGAACGTCAAGATGCACGTGAAGCAACCCACAACAACAACAATAGCAGGAATGGTGGTAACAATGGAAGAAACAGCAGAATGCGGGAGTTCCTTGACTTTCACCCGTCCAAATTCTACGGGGAAGCTGATGATGAAAAGGCAGAGGCTTGGCTGTTTGAGATTGAAAGGATTTTTAGGCCACTTGACTATACTGATGAAGAAAAGATCGAGTTTGCTGTGTTTCTATTGCACAGGGATGCTGAGCATTGGTGGCACACTATGGAGACACTTTGGGAAACTGATCATACACCCCGCTTGTGGAGTAATTTCATTAAGGCATTCAAGGAGAAATACGTACCTACAGTTTCCAGGTAGAGGCGAATTGAAGAATTCATGCACTAGAACCAGGGTAACATGACAGTGGCTCAGTATGAGGCTCGCTTTGACAGACTGTCCTGTTATGCACAATACATGGTCAGTACCCCTGAGGCGAAGATGTGGAAATTTATGAATGGATTGAGGCTAGAAATTCAGGATCAGTTGGCTTCACATGACTTTACTACCTATTCTGCTCTCTTTGCTGCTGCCTCCCAAGTTGAGAAGAGGAAACTTCATAGAGCCGGTTCAAGCCAGTCGAACAAGAAACCATATCAGCCTCCAGGACAACAGAGAAAATTCCAGAGTCAGAGTCGTAGTCAGGGCCAGAGCCAGAACAGACCAGTTAATAACTGCAGCCCGACTAAAGCACCATCAGCCTCTTCCACCTGTGGATCCACAGGTAGTTCACCTGCTACTCAGACTGTCACCTGTTCTTATTGTAACAAGAAGGGTCATACCGAGGCCCAGTGTTGGAGGAAATCGGGAAGATGTGTAGGGTGTGGCAGCAATCAACACCAGGTTAAGGATTGCCCTAAATGGCAAGGGGGACAAAATCAGATTAAACCAGCTGGTAGAGGCAAGACTCCAGTTCCTAGAGTTCAGGCCCGAGCTTATGCTATTGAGTGCGAGGAGCTTCCCGAGGAGACTGCTATTGTTGAAGGTACATTCTTGATACTGAATCAACCTGTTAGGGTGCTAATTGATCCAGGTGCTACTCATTCATTTATTACTCCCTTATGTGTGCAACGTGTGAAATTATGAGTTGAATGTTTGCCTTACGAAGTAGAAGTTGGTACTCCGATGGGTTCTAAACTTGTTACTAGCTCAGCTTGTAAAACATGTAAAATCCAAATTAAGGATAGGGAATTCTCAGCCAATCTTATACTGTTACCCTTTCGAGACTATGAAGTCATCTTAGGGATGGACTGGTTGGCAAAACATCATGCCCAACTAGATTGCTGGACGAAGATTGTAACATTCCAGATACCTGGTCAACCAACATTGGAGGTAATGGGTCGTAGAGACTTCACCGGGAGTTCCATCATTTCATCTACGAAAGCAGTAAAGTCCTTGAGAAAAGGGTATAGTGGATACTTAGCGTACCTCATCAACAAGCCATCGGACAAAGCTAAGTTGGAGGAGATGCCAGTGATTAAAGATTATGCTGATGTGTTTCCAGAAGAATTGCCTGGTTTACCCCCAGATCGGGAAATCGAGTTTGTAATAGAAGTACTGCCTGGCACCCAGCCAATATCTAAAGCTCCCTATTGTATGGCACCTACCGAGCTACAAGAATTGAAGGACCAATTGCAAGGATTGTTGAAGAAGGGGTTTGTTCAACCAAGTTCTTCTCCGTGGGGCGTACCAGTCCTATTTGTAAAGAAGAAAGACGGAACGTTGAGGCTATGCATCGATTACCGAGGATTGAACCAAGTAACCGTCAAGAATAAATACCTACTTCCACTGATCGACGAGTTGTTTGATCAACTTCAAGGAGCTAAAGTGTATTCAAAACTTGACTTGAGACAAGGGTACTATCAGTTGCGGATCAAAAAGGAAGATGTGCCTAAATCGGCTTTTAGGACGAGATATGGGCATTATGAATTTGTGGTGATGCCATTTGGGCTAACTAATACCCCTGCAGCTTTTATGGACTTGATGCACAGGGTGTTTCAACCCTACTTGGACCAATTTGTGGTGATCTTTATTGATGATATTTTGTTATACTCGAAATCCGAGGCTGAGCATGAACAATAGCTGCGATTGGTATTGCAGAAACTTCGAGAGCATCAATTGTATGCAAAGTTTAGCAAATACGAATTTTGGTTGCGGCAAATTGCATTCTTGGGGCACATCATATCCCAAGAGGGAATAGCGGTGGACCCAGCAAAGATAAAAGCGATGATGTCTTGGAAGAAGCCGGAAAATGTTACGGAGGTTCGGAGTTTTCTCAAAGATTGCAGGACCGCTTACAAAGCTCACTCAGAAGAAAACAAAGTTCGTGTGGGATGACAAGTGTGAGAACAGCTTTCAAGAATTGAAGAAAAGATTGACTACCGCACCTGTTCTTGCATTGCCTGAAGGGAGTCAAGGCTTTGTAATCTATACCGATGCTTCGAAAGAAGGACTGGGTTGTGTGTTAATGCAGAATGGTAGAGTGATTGCGTATGCCTCTAGGAAGCCCAAGTCATATGAATTGAATTACCCAACACATGATTTGGAGTTAGCGGCTATTGTGTTTGCACTCAAGAAATGGAGGCACTATCTGTAGGGTAACAAATTTGAGGTGTTTACTGATCACAAGAGCTTGAAGTACTTGTTCTCACAAAAAGAGTTGAACATGAGGCAAAGACGGGGGATGGAGCTCTTGGATGATTATAACTGCACAATCAATTATGTGCCTGGTAAAGCGAATGTGGTAGCAGATGCCTTAAGCCGAAAGGCAAGCATGGCAAAATTGGAGGTTAAGGTATGGGAGATGTTAGAGGAAGGATTTTTGTGGAAGCCGCATTTAACTCAAAAGGGATTACTATTTGCCACTACACAAGTTCAATCGACCTTGTTGTCCAAATTACGAGAGGCTCAACAAAAGGACCAATAGTTTCAAAAGATTAAGGAAGGTAACACATATTTCAAGTTTCATAATGATGGTGTTTGGAGGTTCAGGAGTCGGATTTGTGTTTCTAATGATTCAGAATTGAAAAAGAAGATTCTAGAAGAAGCCCATAATTCAAGGTACACTATTCACCCCGGCGGAACAAAGATGTACCGGGATTTGAAGCAATACTATTGGTGGAATAACATGAAAAGAGAGATTGCGGAGTTTGTGGCACAGTGTTTAACTTGTCAAAAGGTCAAGGCAGAACATCAACGACCGGCAGGCTTACTACAACCATTGGAAATTCCTCGATGGAAATGGGAACATATAACTATGGACTTTGTCATGGACCTGCCTAGGTCACAAGAGGGTCATGATGTCGTTTGTGTCATAGTGGATAGATTAACTAAGTCAACAAACTTCTTACCGATGAACAAGGAGGATAGTCCTGAGAAACTGGGAGATATGTATGTGGCGGATATTGTAAGGCTACATGGGATGGCTGTGAGTATTGTATCGGATAGGGATTATCGTTTTACTTCCCGATTTTGGAAGAGATTACAAGAAGCTTTGGGGATGAAGTTGAGTTTTAGTACAACTTATCACCCTCAGACTGATGAACAATCTGAGAGAACTATTCAGATCCTAGAGGATATGCTGAGGGCGTGTGTTCTAGACTTCGGAAAAGGTTGGAAGAAGTATTTGCCTCTAGCGGAGTTTGCCTATAATAACAACTATCATTCCACTATCAGGATGGCCCCATTTGAGGCATTGTATAGACGTAAGTGTCGATCCCCAATTTACTGGGATAAAGTACGTGAGACGAAGACTTTTGACCCGACCCCGCTGCCAGAACTTAAGAAGACTGTTGAAAATGTCCACCTCATCTGAAAATGGATGTTTACCGCCCAAAGCAGGCAAAAAAGTTATGCAGACCGACGGAGATAGAATTTGGAATTTGAAGTCGGCGACAAGGTGTTCTTGAAGTTATCACCTCGGAGGGGACTGATTAAACATGGAAAGGGTGGAAAATTGAGCCCAAGGTTTGTGGGACCATTTGAAATAGTTGAAAAGGTTGGAAAATTGGCGTATAGCCTGGAACTATCCCAAAACCTCCCCAATATTCATGATGTCTTTCATGTTTCATTGCTACGGAGGTATCACCCTGATCCATCACATATCTTGGAGCCAGAGCCGTTGCAGCTTCGGGAGAACTTGTCTTATGAAGAAAAGCCTATTCGAATTCTAGACGAACAAAATCAGGAATTGCGCAACAAGTCTGTGAGGCCCGACCACGAATAACGTGTCTTACCTCGATTTGCGTGCCTTAGACCCAGAACTGTATGACCGACCTTGGATTACATGCCCTTTCTTGGTTTTCGTGCATGTCTCATCATACGTGCCTTGGCCTAGAATTGTGTGCCCTAATCCTCGACTTACATGCGCTGACTTCGATTTACGTACGATACCTCGATTTGTGTGCACTGACCTTGAACTACGTGCCCTAACCTAGGTTTAAAGTTGTATCTCGATTTACGTTCATTACATTGAATTACGTGACTTGCATTGGTTTACGCGCATTCACCTAGGGTTACGTGCATTTGCATTGGAATCCGTGCATTTATCTTGAAGTACGTGCCTTACCTCGTAGTTCATGTCTACCTCGTGATTCATGTCCCGTATTGATTTCTGTGCGTGTCTCGTAGTGCGTGCCCTAGACCTAGGAAAGCGTGCCCACACGCTAATCAATAAAGAATCCTATACAAAGCACAAGACAATAAAATAATCCTACACAATCCATTAACCAATATTATATTCCTAATTCAAATTCTCTACAAAACCCACTAACTAATAAAATATTCTATCACACTCAACTAACCAATAAACTATTATAAACCTACACTTATTATAATCCAAAATATACTAACTTGAATCTGAAATTTCAGATTCTCCCTTGCATTACACGGCCAAAACAAGGCAATTTGATCAACTTTGCACAATTAAATTAAAGCCTAGACATTCTATGACACATGCACTAAGCACAATGCATAAAATATTCACCTATACCCTACCCAAGCATCTTATTTTCGACCCTTTCAATGCCATGCTTCATTTCAACTCAAAAGAAATGCTAAAGTTGACACAAAATTCAGATTTGAAAGGCTCAAGGCCAACACACACACACACAAGCATCATTTCTCTCTCAAACTCTCTCTTTCCTCTCAAACTCTCCCATTCTCTCTCCATTTTCGACCAAGGCCGCCTTTGAGCTCCCAAGACTCCTCACAAGCTCTCAAGGACTCTATAAGACTCTCCCAAGCTCGGCCATAGCAAGCAAACATGCAAGAAAGTCTCATACAAGCTCATAACTCATCATTTTCGGCCTAGGTAAACTTTTGATGGTTTTCTTCCATTTCTTTTTGTTCTAAACACATGCACACCTTCTACACAAGTTAACTAAGCTAGGATTTAAGGAAAATCAAGATATCTCTCAGCCAAGCAAGGAGAGAAGACCATTTTGTGCGTCTTCAAGAATTTTGAGCATCATTTATCATCAATAGGCTAAGGTGAGGGCTAAAACTCTTTTAAAAGCTTTCAAAACCCACATGCATGCCTTCATATGTCTATATTTACCTCTGAACTTGTTGTATATGTGTGTGCATGGGCTTATATAACCATGCATGGCAAGATATTTAGCTAGAACTTGAAGATAGGCAAGAATCACGTAGCTGGCAGATTTCTGACTAGGTAGAGCGAAGTGCATTTGGCCTGGTAAATGATGTTTAAAATAAGTGAAAATTTGTAAGGGATTAGTTTTGCCAGTTCTGAACATTTTTTCATAGAAATAGGCTAAAACTAATTTTGAATCTAAGGTCTCCAAAATGGAAAAACATCGAAAGGTGTCTAAATTTGGAAAATGTGGGAAAATGGAGCAGGTTTTTGGCAGTTCACTATCCTTGTAGAACAAAACAGTTTTGACCTAGTAAATGATATTTAAAATACGTGCAATTTAATATGTTACTAGAATTTTCATTTCTGGACATTTTTGTCAGAAATAGACTAAAGCTAAATCTGACACTAAGACCATCAAAAATGGCAAGTATTGAAATATGTACGAATGTGGACAGTTTTGCGTAGTCTCACGGTTTTAGCTGTAACTCTTGAATTCGAACTCCAAATGATGCAAGGTTTGTTTCTGGATTTAAATCACTCATTAAGCTTTAATTTGACAATTTGTTCACTAGAATTGGAGATTGTTTGCTTGTCTAAATAATTGTGGGAAAACAAACCATTGCAGTGAGGTTTTTATTTAGTCTAAATAATTGTGGGAAAATAGACCATTGCAGTGAGGTTTTTATTTAGTGATATGCTTTGAAAAATATTGTAACTTCTCTTGTGGTATTGAATGCTTGGGATTGTGGCACTTGGATGTTGTGTGGACTATTTTGGATGATTGAGGATGTTTTAATTAATCGATGCATGACTTGGGTTTAATTACGTGACAACTTGTGGCTTAAATCGCACGTGTAAGCATGAATTGAAACCCTATTGACTATGAAAACTCGCTAAGTGATGATCCTACGGTTATCATGTTTAATTGTGTGTTTAGTGGGCTGCCTAATAAATGTTAAGTATGCTTGAAATGTGATTCCCGATGATTACATGTTGATAAGTAGACCTTTATTGCACCCGATCCCACGTAGACGTCGTTGCATGCTTGTATAAACTTATTATCTGATTACGTGAACCCCGAAATGAGTTATATGACTTGCTTTACATGTGTTACATGGCTTTCCGTTTAATATTCATATAACTCCACGTGTATTACAAGTGAAATTAAATGTCAAAACATGCCTCGTGTGTTTACTTGTCAACGTGCGATCTTATAACTGCTCGTAGGCAACCTACTTTGTTGTCATCCTAATGTGATATGTTAAATGTTATAAATGTGCATTGCATACAAGGTTGCAACCTTTCATTGTGGCATGGTAGCGTTCACGCACACCGGGCAGCATCGGGCTTACCGGTGCAACCGTGACTACCATGGTCCAATTCCCTCTCTCACTTGGGGGCTAGACTTCCTCGGAGAGTTGGGTCGTAGGATTTCGGGGTACATCCGGAGTACACCCATTTGGCGTGATAGGTGGATGATTTGAAGTCGGCCGCAACAACTGTTATTGGAAATGAATTGAGAGCGAAAGCTCACCATATCCTTTTTACTATGTGCTTAAGTACTCTCGCTTGGTTCCTAGAGGACCTCGGGGAGGAAAGATGAGTAAATGTGTTCATTTATATATATATGTTCTATTATGGGCTTACTTATTCTGTTTGACATGTTTTCAAAGGAGTTTTCATAAAGTTTAACCGGAAAAGGATTTCAAAATGTTATTTCTCGTTCCCCCTCGCTGAGTTCATAAGGACTCACCCTCTTTTATCATCACAGGTGAAGAACATCTGAAACAGGTACCCGAGGATAATGTGCCCGTTGATGATTCCCTGGAATGATTACATGCCTTATGTGCCTTGCCTGACTGTCCCTGTTTTGTGAACGTTATACTTGCTTTGAAGAATACTTATTCTGTTGATGTAAATGACCCCGTTGTAATTTGGGTCTAATTTTGGGATTGTACTATCTATAACCGGACGAACTCTTTATTGGTTGTTTGCTATCATTATCTTGATTAGTAGTTATCATAGGTGTTTAAACCACTAGGAGAAGAAGCATATAATGAAACTCTATCTAATCTTGCTTAGGTGCTTATGCGTAAGCTAAGGGATAATAAGTACTTGCAAGACAGGAACTAGCAAATAAACGGGACATAGTTATCATGCTAGGCTTGTCAATCAAACGAGACTATCGAGATAAATTAGTAGGCATATCTATTGATAACAAAATAGGAAATTTTAGTTGGAATTGAATCAATGATTAAAGGTTTTGAGGTGTTTTAGAAATTAGGTTAAACCAAAGGTCTTAAAAATAGTCGTTATGCTGCCGAATTTCTAGAAAAACTTTTGGAGTTCTAGGCCAACGTTAAGCATTAAATCATAACAAAACGCTAAGTATGTGAAATAACGATAATTATGCAGGTCGCACCCTAGTCTAGCCTTAATAGGTCGGCTTGGGGCGTGACACCTTATATTAGAATGGTATCAAAGCTTAGTTTGCTAACTAGGCATTATTCAGGTTCAACTCTCGGACCATAGGTAGAAGCCCTAAGGTAATTATGATGTATTGTTTATATGTGTTAATGTATGCTAATGTGCTTTAATTGCTTTGAGCATTGAATATTATATGCCTTTGTGGACCATATGTATTATGTATTATGCACACCGACACGTTAGTGCCCTCGATAATGCATGCATGCTTTTATACTCCTTCCTTGATACATGTGCATAACCCTGACTGACTGTTTATACACATAGATAGTTAGGACTAGAACTTTCAAGAAAGTGAATTTATGCAAGAAGAACAAAAAGGCTCGGTTAGAGATTTCTCGCATCTTTACAGGTACTCGATGTATCGTATATATTATTGGATATGCATATATAAAATGCGTAGCACAGGTATAATTGTTGAGGTAAAGTTATCTCCTTATCTTGGAATACCCATACCTGTGATTAAGTTGTCAATTTTATAGCTATGAATTTTTTGATTTCGTTAAACCGTTCTTCAAATTGTGGTTCAAGTATAAAGGTTAATGACATACAACTTCCCTTAGGATATAAGAGTATACTATTAGATATGTAGAGTAGTATATATTCTCATGTGCTTATAGTGGAAGTTGACTTAGAGGTTGCTTTGAATCCATTTCTCACATCTTAAAATTGGCTTGATAGACTATCTAAGAAGTTAGCAATATACTCATACGATTGAATCCTTACTTGATTGGAATTAAGCATTGATGAATCCGATATGGTGTATACTAGTAAGTTTTAAGTTCACTAAATGGTAAGACTGCAATCTAGAAATTAAGAGGTGAATTCATGGAAGTTGACAATAGTTTACTTTTAGGGGTTAGATTATTAAGACATGGATAGTGTATTTGAGTGACTTAATAATGGATAACCTCAAGACATGTAGGCAACTCTGGAGACCGAATTTAACAAGGTTGATGATTCCTTAGTATAACAAGATACAAAGATATTGGAATCGAGTAATTCACATAGCTAGAACTTGTGTTTGGAAGACTACACCTAAAATGTTAGGTCAAATAGAAGTGTAAGGTATTGAATTTTGCATTAGATGACTAACGTTGCTAAAGGTCCTAATTTGGATATTGGTGATATTAAGAATCATGGTATTAGTTTGGTGCCCTCGGATTTAGTTGTGATTAAGCAAAGTAAATCATTCTATACACTCGTTATTTGGATACTGTAGAGGATGTTAAGAAGCATATATCCCTAAGTAATACTAATGGACCTAGTATATAAACCATGGAAGTGAGATTAAAGCATCCGGCTACAAGTGGAGTCGTTAGGGTACGATTAGTAATCCTAAATAGCTACTAGTAAGTATGCATGATGATTCATGGTAAACCCTAGGACCTAAGGTCGATGAGTCTTGATGTTCTTAGCTAGTTGAACATGTAAATGAGGAGAGTAAGATTCCATATAGCTAAGATGGAGATGAATTAGAGTCATGATGACCCGAGAGACTGCGATTAGACAACCGTGTTTATGTGCACCGTTTCACCTCTAGAAACTAGCGGTTGGTAGACTTGTAATCGCGGTCGTTGAATAGAGGGTGGATTTTGTAGTGATAGTTAAATTAGTGGTTGATTACTTTTGAAGTTCTATTAGATTATATTGTAGGATGACTTGTGGTTATAATTCTTATGATGACATAGCCTTGAAGTTATTTCATGTAATAAGCTACTTGGATTAGTATGGTAAGTATCTTATGAGCTAGATCATTTCGGTACCCATTTATAGTCCTAGGATTGTTGTTGTACGGCCGATAACCTAGTAAAGTATTGATATCACTTACATGGCTATAGCCCTAGCTTAGTAACACTAATGTTGAAGATATATTGGCAGGCATTAAGTGTTTGAAGGAATGACTAGGTCGCTAAGTAAGTAGGACCATTGTCCTCTTAAGTATGACGTAACCTTGGATTGAGATGAGTGAAATTTATTTGAGGTTGAAATTATTCGCCTTAGGAGTCTTGGTTAAGATTAAAAGAAATTCCGAAGCCTCGTGACTTAAAGATGGAGATTAAATAAGGAAATAAATTGTGGATCACAAGCTGATGAAATTTACTTGCAAGAAGTTGAACTAGTACAACATGATTAGTTTACCCATGCAATTTCAATGGCAATTTGTTGGTGGTACTTAATAAACCTTAGAATTTGAGTTTAACGAATATCAACGGTCTTTCTTCTTGACTACGAGCGTGAAGGTTAACGAAGCTGGGAAGGAATGTTAGTGAATAGGAACTTGTAACCGGGAGACTAGTCATTAGAAGATTTGCTAATCTAGAACACCTACGAGATAAGGACTATGATACTATCGATAGATGACGATTTGAGATGGATTAGTTTGTTTGGTGAATTCTTCTTGAAGACAGGGTCGTATTGTGGAAATGATCCATAACTTGTGTATGTCCTACGTGTTAACAATTTTGAAGCTAGTTGATAGGATATGTAAATCGGATATAGACCTATCATCTTGAAATTAGGGTATGTCACCATAGGATCATGGTATTATTGTGATATTCCTTTTTGAGGTATGAATGCAAGATTGACACGACATAAGTCATGATTTTGGAGTTATAAATATATTGTTAGAATACCGATGCAGCTTTAATTACTATGCTTGGAGGTTCTAACCTTAGTTGATGAACTTGACCTTAAGATCAATTGGAAAGAATAGAGTCGTTCAAAGGAACGAACTATAAATGTGGGGGTCACACCGAATTAACGATTGGAGAAAGTTTGGAAGTGAATCGGTTTTGGAAAAGGGGATCACGGAGCAAGCAACTGCACGTACTAGAAATATCAAAAGCCAAAACCCATCTAAATGACCCCAACAAGTAAGAATGAATTTCGGGACGAAATTCTTTCAAGGAGGGGAGGATGTGAGGCCCGACCACGAATAACGTGTCTTACCTCGATTTGCGTGCCTTAGACCCAGAACTGTATGACCGACCTTGGATTACATGCCCTGTCTTGGTTTTTGTGCATGCCTCGTCATACGTGCCTTGACCTAGAATTATGTGCCCTAATCCTCGACTTACATGCCTTGACTTCGATTTACGTACGATACCTTGATTTGTGTGCACTAACCTTGAACTGCGTGCCCTAACCTAGGTTTAAGAGTCGTACCTTGATTTACGTGCATTACATTGAATTACGTGCCTTGCATTGGTTAACGTGCATTTACCTAGAGTTACATGCATTTCCATTGGAATCCATGCATTTATCTTGAAGTACGTGTCTTACCTCGTAGTTCGTGTCTACCTCGTGATTTGTGCCCCGTATTGATTTTTGTGCGTGTCTCGTAGTGCGTGTCCTAGACGTAAGAAAGCGTGGCCTAGACCTAGGAAATTGTGCCCGCACGCTAATCAACAAAGAATCCTACACAAAGCACAAGACAATAAAATAATCCTACACAATCCACTAACCAATATTATATTCCTAATTCAAATTCTTTATAAAACCTACTAACTAATAAAATATTCCATCACACTCAACTAACCAATAAACTATTATAAACCTACACTTATTATAATCCAAAATATACTAACTTGAATCTGAAATTTCAGATTCTCCCTTGCATTACACGGCCAAAACAAGGCAATTTGATCAACTTTGCACAATTAAATTAAAGCCTAGACATTCTATGACACATGCACTAAGCACAATGCATAAAAAATTCACCTACACCCTACCCAAGCATCTCATTTTCGACCCTCTCAATGCCATTCTTCATTTCAACTCAAAAAAAATGCTAAAGATGACACAAAATTCAGATTTGAAAGTCTCAAGGCCAACACACACACACACACACAAGCATCATTTCTCTCTCAAACTCTCTCTTTCCTCTCAGACTCTCCATTCTATCTCCATTTTCGACCAAGGCAGCCTTTGAGCTCCCAAGACTCCTCACAAGCTCTCAAGGACTCTCTAAGACTCTCCCAAGCTCGGCCATAGCAAGCCATAGCAAGCAAACACGCAAGAAAGTCTCATACAAGCTCATAACTCATCATTTTCGGCCTAGGTAAAGTTTTGATGGTTTTCTTCCATTTCTTTTTGTTCTAAACACATGCACACCTTCTACACAAGCTAACTAAGCTAGGATTTAAGGGAAATCAAGATATATCTCGGCCAAGCAAGGAGAGAAGACCATTTTGTGCATCTTCAAGAATTTTGAGCATCATTTGTCATCAATAGGCTAAGGTGAGGGCTAAAACTCTTTTAAAAGCTTTCAAAACCCACATGCATGCCTTCATATGTCTATATTTACCTCTGAACTTGTTGTATATCTATGTGCATGAGCTTATATAACCATGCATGGCAAGATATTTGGCTAGAACTTGAAGATAGGCAAGAATCGCGTAGCTGGCAGATTTCTGACTAGGTAGAGCGAAGTGCATTTGTCCTGGTAAATGATGTTTAAAATGCTTGAAAATTGGTAGGGGACTAGGTTTGCCAGTTCTAAACATTTGTCGTAGAAATAGGCCAAGGCCAATTTTGACTCTAAGGTCTCCAAAATGGAAAAACATCGAAAGGTGTCTAAATTTGGAAAATCTGGGAAAATGGAGCAGGTTTTTGGCAGTTCACTGTCCTTGTAGAACGAAATAGTTTTTACCTAGTAAATGATATTTAAAATAAATAAAATTTGGTAGTTTGCTAGATTTTTCGGTTCTGGACATTTTTGTCAGAAATAGACTAAAGCAAAATCTGACCCTAAGACCCTCAAAAATGAAAAGTATTTAAATATGTACGAATGTGGACAGTTTTGCGTAGTCTCACGGTTTTAGCTATAACTCTTGAATCCGAACTTGTTTAATTATGTGACAACTTGTGGCCTAAATTGCACGTGTAAGCATGAATTGAAACCCTATTGACTATGAAAACTCGCTAAGTGATGATCTTACGGTTATCATGTTTAATTGTGTGGTTAGTGGGCTGCCTAATAAATGTTAAGTATGCTTGAAATGTGATTCCCGATGATTACATGTTGATAAGTAGACATTTCTTGCACCCGGTCCCACGTAGACATCATTGCATGCTTGTATAAACTTATTATCTGATTAGGTGAACCACGAAATGAGTTATATGACTTGCTTTACATGTGTTACATGGCAGTCCGTTTAATATTCATATAACTCCACGTGTATTACAAGTGAAATTAAATGTCAAAGCATGCCTCGTGTGTTTACTTGTCAACGTGAAATCTTATAACTGCTCGGAGGCAACCTACTTTGTTGTCCTCCTAATGTGATATGTTAAATGTTATAAATGTGCATTGCATACAAGGTTGCAACCTTTCATTCTGGCATGGTAGCGTTCACGCACACCGGGCGGCATCGGGTTTGCCGGTGCAATCGTGACTACCATGGTCCAATTCTCTCTCTCACTTGGGGGCTAGACTTCCTCGGAGAGTTGGGTCATAGGATTTCGGGGTACATCCGGAGTACACCCATTTGGCGTGATAGGTGGATAATTTGAAGTCGGCCGCAACAACTGTTATTGGAAATGAATTGAGAGCGAAAGCTCACCATATCCTTTTTACTATGTGCTTAAGTACTCTCGCTTGGTTCCTAGAGGACCTCGGGGAGGAAAGACGAGTGAATGTGTTCATTTATATATATATATATATGTTATATTATGAGCTTACTTATTTTGTTTGACATGTTTTCAATGGAGTTTTCATAAAGTTTAACTGGAAAAGGATTTCAAAATGTTATTTCTCGTTCCCCCTCGTTGAGTTCATAAGGACTCACTCTCTTTTATTATCACAGGTGAAGAACATCTGGAACAGGTACCCGAGGATAATGTGCCCATTGATGATTCCCTGGAATGATTACATGCCTTATGTGCCTTGCCTGACTGTCGCTATTTTGTGAACGTTATACTTGCTTTGAAGAATACTTATTTTGTTGATGTAAAGGACCCCATTGTAATTTGGGTCTAATTTTGGAATTGTACTATCTATAACCGGACGAACTCTTTATTGGTTGTTCGCTTTCATTATCTTGATTAGTAGTTATCATAGGTGTTTAAACCACTTGGAGAAGAATCATATAATGAAACTCTATCTAATCTCGCTTAGGTGCTTATGCGTAAGCTAAAGGATAATAAGTACTTGCAAGACAGGAACTAGCAAATAAACGGGACATAGTTATCATGCTAGGCTTGTCAATCAAACGAGACTATCGAGATAAATTAGTAGGCATATCTATTGATAACAAAATAGGAAATTTTAGTTGGAATTGAATCAATGATTAAAGGTTTTGAGGTGTTTTAGAAATTAGGTTAAACCAAAGGTCTTAAAAACAGTCGTTATGCTGCCGAATTTCTGGAAAAACTTTTGGAGTTCTAGGCCAACGTTAAGCATTAAATCATAACAAAAGGGTAAGTGTGTGAAATAACGATAATGATTTAGGTCACACCCTAGTCTAGCCTCAATAGGTCGGGTTGGGGCGTGACAAAGTCGATACCAATGGTGAAAGTGTTGTGGGATCACCATGGAGTCGAAGAAGCAACGTGGGAACGGCGAGACCAAATGGAGCAACAGTATCCGACATTATTTCCAAGGTAATATTGAATTTCGGGACGAAATTCTTTTAAGGAGGAGAGGATGTGAGGCCTGACCTCGATTTGCGTGCGATGCCTCATTTTGTGTGCCCTAACTTAGAATTGCGTGCCTTGACCTAGGTTTAAGAGTCGTGTCTCATTTTATGTGCCTTGCATCGAATTACGTGCATTCATTTAGGGTTGCGTGCATTTTCTTGGAAAATATGCATTCGCCTCGTAGTTCGTGTTTTACCTCGTAGTGCGTGCCCTAAACCTAGGAAAGAGTGCCCGCACGCTAATGAAGAAAGCATCTTACACGAAGCACTAGATTATTAATTAATCCTACAAATTCCACTAACTAATATTATAATCCTAAATCAACTCACTAGAAGACAAAATTTTACCAAAAGCTAAACATTCTTATTCTTTATTCTTTATTCTTTTGCATACTCCAAGCACATACAATAAAATAATGCTCAAAACATAACAAAATTCAGATTTGAACAATGCTTTGGCCGACCATATGATGCAAATTGACGAGCCTTTGCATAAATTAAAACTAAGCCTAGACAAACTATGGCATAATCACTTCAAACAATGCATAGAAAGCTCCAAAAATACCCTACCATGTATGCTTGTCTCAGCCTCCTCACCATTGTGTCTCCTCACAATTCAAATTGCTCCAAAAGAGATGCCATTTCAGATTTTACAAGGCCCTAAGGCCGACACACTCACACAAAAACACTTCATTCTTCTCAAACATTCTCTCATTTGCTCTCAACATCCTCTCAAGCTATCATTTCCTCTCTCTCCCTCGGCCAAGGCTGCATCCTCAAGCTCCATGGCTCAAGCTCATCTTCTAAGGTTCTCCTAGGCACTCAAGGACTCTAAGAAACTCGTCCATGGCAGCCCAAGCAAGCAAGAAGCAAGAAAAATTGCATGCAAGCTCATAGAACTCTTCATTTCGGCCTATGTATGTTTGATAGCTTTTATCTCATCTCCTTTTGTTCTAACCACATGATACTAAGAACATGGTAACTAAGCTAGGAATTAGAGAACCTCAAGCTATCTCTCGACCAAGCAAGAAGAGAAGACCCTTTTGTGCATCTTCAAGAGCATTGTGCATCTTCATCTATTGTCTTACTAAGGTGAGGGTTAATTTTTTTTAAAAAGCTTTCAAAAACCACATGCATGCCTTCATATGTCTATATTTACCTCTGTACTTGTTGTATATGTGTGTACATGAGCTTATGTAACCATGCATGGCAAGATATTTGGCTAGAACTTGAAGATAGGTAAAATCGCGTAGCTGGCAGATTTCTGACTTGGTAGAGCGAGGTGCATTTTGCCTGGTAAATGATGTTGAAAATGCATGAAAATTGGTAGGTTACTATTTTTGCCAGTTCGAAACATTTTTCATAGAAATAGTCCAAGGCCAATTTTGATTCTAAGGCTTCCAAAATGGCCAAATATCGAAAGGTGTCTAAATTTGGAAAATCTGGAAATATGAAATAGGCTTTTGGCAGATTACTGGCTCTGTAGAATGAAGCATTTTTGACCTAGTAAATGTTAGTGAAATTGGATGAAAATTGGTAGGTTGCTAGTTGTTGCAGTGCTGGACATTTTTTCCAGAAATAGACTAAATCCAATTCTAACTCTATGGCCCTCACAAATAGCAAAAATCGTAATGTGTCTAAAACTGGACAGTTTTGCGTAGTCTCACGGTTTTGGCCATAACTCCTAAGTCTGAACTCCAAATGAGGTGAGGTTTGTTTCTGGATTTAATTCACTCAATAAGATTTAATTTGAAATTTTGTTCATTGGAATTGGAGATTGTTTTCTTGTCTAAATGATTGTGGGAAAACAGACCATTGCAGTGAGGTTTTTGTTTAGTGATATGCTTTGAAAAATGTTGTAACTTCTCTTGTGGTATCGAATGCTTGGGATTGTGGCACTTGGATGTTGTGTGGACTGTTTTGGATGATTGAGGATGTTTTAATTAATCGATGCATGGCTTGGGTTTAATTACGTGACCACTTGTGGCTTAAATCGCACGTGTAAGCATGAATTGAAATCCTATTGACTATGAAAACTCGCTAAGTGTTGATCCTATGGTTATTGTGTCTAATTGTGTGATTAGTGGGCTGCCTAATAAATGTTAAGTATGCTTGAAATGTGATTCCCAGTGATTACATGTTGATAAGTAGACTTTTCTTGCACCCGGTCCCATGTAGACGTCATTGCATGCTTGTATAAACTTATTACTTGATTACGTGAACCCCGAAATGAGTTATATGACTTGATTTATATGTGTTACATTGCTGCCCATTTAATATTCACATAACTCCATGTGTATTACAAGTGAAATTAAATGTCAAAGCATGCCTCGTGTGTTTACTTGTCAACGTGCGATCTTATAACTGCTCGGAGGCAACCTACTTTGTTGTCCTCCTAATGTGATATGTTAAATGTTATAAGTGTGCATTGCATACAAGGTTGCAACCTTTCATTGTGGCATGGTAGCGTTTCACGAACGTCGGGCGGCATAGGGCTTGCCGGTACTCCCGTGACTACCATGGTCCAATTCTCTCTCTCGCTTAGCATTCCACCCTCGGAGAATTGGGTCGTAGGTTTTCGGGGCCGGAGTACACACAATTGGGAGCGATAAATGGATTATTGAAGCCGGCCGCAACCATCGTTATCGAAAATGATATTGAGAGTAAATGCTCACCGTATCCTTGAAATGATTGGTAATTGTATCTTTTGCTCTATTTGATTCTTATACTTTGTGTACCTTATTACTTGTAATACGTGACATGTTTCAAAAGGGGTTTTACATAAGTCTATCCAGAAAAAGAGTTTCAAATCGTATTTCTCGTTCCCCCTCGCTGAGTTCATAAGGACTCACCCTCTTTTATCATCACAGGTGAAGAAGATCAGGAACAAGTACCCGAGAATAACGTGCCCATTGATGATTCCTTGGAGTGATTGCCTGCCCTACGTGCCTTACTTGACTGTGGCTATTTTGTGAATGATATGTCTGTTTTGAAGATTATCTCTTATGTTGTTGTCGTTGTTATTGTAAATGACCCCGTTGTAATTTGGGGTCTAATTTTGGTTTGTACTAATCATAACTAAACATACACTCTTTTGGTCGTTTTGCTATCACTACTTTGGTTTCGTAACTATCACAGGCTTATGAAGTATTAAGCAAAGGGTTAAGTAAAATGAATCTATCCAATCTTAAGCAGGTACTCATTTGTAAGCTAAGATCAACAGGTACTTATGTAATAGGAATTGACACATAAACGAGACATAGTTAATATGCTAGGTTGTCAATAAAACGAGACTTTCAAGATAACTAGTAGGCATATCGGTTGGTGATGGATAGTAATCTTAGTTGGAATCGAATCTGAGATCGAAAGTTTTGAGGTGATTAGAAAATTAGGTCAAACTAAGGAGACCACTTACAACCGTTATGCTGCCAGTTTCCCAAATTTTTTTTTGGAGTTCTAGTCTAACGGATAAGCTTAATCTTCGTTAATTGGTTATAGTCGTAAAAGAACGTGAATGATTAGATCACACCCTAGTATAACCTCCATAGGTCGGGTTAGGGGCGTGACACACAGTCGAGTAGGCTTGCTGCGCTTGTCGTAGAGCTCGCGAAGAGCTTTCCAATGGTATGTTGTGCGCCGCATAACTCCTTACGGATCAAAAGTTATGGGTACCGGAGCGACGGATACCTGGTCACATGCTATGATGGTACTTGAAGCAACCTATGCCGAGAGGGTGAGAGAAAATTAGAGCAATTGAAATGTTTGTGAGGAGTGAAGTGTTTGTGTGTGAGTGTGTCGGCCTAGGGCTTGTAAAAGCTGAATTGTTTTGTTCTTTTGATCAATTTTTGAATTGTGAGGAGACATAAGGTGATTTGGCCGAGGAAGGGAAGCATTGGGTAGGATATAAAGGTATTTTTTAATACTTTGTGTCTTGTGTATATCATAGGTTGTCTAGAATCATTTTGAAATTGTGTAAGGCTAGTCAAAAGGCCTTGGTGGCCGAAATTAGCATGCTAGAATTGAGCAATTTGTGTTGTTTTTAATTGTATCATGTGGCATTATAGTATTAGTATTATAGGTTTTTGTGTGCATGGGTTTTTGGTAGGAATAAAGAATATTTAGTGTTTAGTGAAATTTTATCTTCTACTGAATTGACTTAGCATTTTAATATTGGTTAGTGGAGTTTGTAGGATTAATTAATAATCTAGTGCTTCGTGTAAGATGATTTCTTGATTAGCGTGCGGGCACGCTTTCCTAGGCTTAGGGCACGCACTACGAGATAAAGCACGAACTATGAGATGAATGCACGTTTCCCAAGTAAATGCACGCAACTCTAAACGAATGCACGTAATTCAATGCAAGGTACATAAAACAAGACACGACTCTTAAACCTAGGTCAAGACACACAATTCTAGGTTAGGGCACACAAAATGACATATTGCATGCAAATCGAGGTCGGGCCTCACAACAGCAAAGCAGGCTTGCTGCCCTCATCGTAGAGCTCTCGAAGAGCTTTCCAACGGTATGCTGTGCACCGCGTAACTCCTTTCGGATCAAAAGTTATGGGCACCAGAGCGACGAAGACCTGGTACCAAGCTCCACGCCCTCGGTTTACGGGCCCATCCTCAACGTGAAACGAAGTTGTCTTCCCAAGGTGTCGTGGGATTCAATAATAGAAAGGTGATGGATTAGGTTATTGTCCTTTTCGCGGCTCACGACGTACGATCCGTGACGGAAAAACAGCGCAAAGGAAGAAAAGTATCCCGAAACTGATGAAAATATTCGATTTTGGGCTTCAAAATAGGCGCAGCCGAGCAGACTTGCTGCCCTCGTCATAGAGCTCTCAAATAGCTTTCCAACGGTATGTTGTTCACCGCGTAACTCCTTACGGATCAAAAGTTATGGGCACCAGAGCGACAGAGACCTGGTCCCAAGCCCCACGCCCTCGGTTTATGGGCCGAGCCTCTACGTGAAGCGAAGTTGTCTTGCCCAAGGTGCCATGGGATTCGATAATAGCAATGGGATGGATTAGGTTGTCGCCATTTTCGTGGCTCACGACGTACGATCTGAGACGAAAAAACAGCGCAAACTAAGAAAAGTGTCCTGAAACTAATGAAAACGTTCGATTTTGGCCTTCAAAAATAGGCACAGCCGAGCAAGCTTGCTACCCCCGTCGTAGAGCTCTCAGAGATAGTTATGGGCACCGGAGCGACGGAGACCTAGTCCCAAACCCCACGCCCTCGGTTTGCGGACCCAGCCTTTACGTGATGAGAAGTTGTCTTGCCCAAGGTGCTGTGGAATTCGATAATAGAAATGTGATGGATTAGGTTGTCGTCCATTTCGCGGCTCACGACGTACGATCCGGGACGAAAAAACAGCGCAAAAGAAGAAAAGTATCCCGAAATTGATGAAAACGTTCGATTTTGGGCTATGAAAATCGGTGCAGCAGAGGAAGGCTTGCTTCCCCCGTCGTAGAGCTCTCTAAGAGCTTTCCAACAGTATGTTGTGCGCAGCGTAACTCCTTACGGATCAAAAGTTATGGGCACTGGAGCGACAGAGACCTGGTCCCAAGCCCCACGCCCTCGGTTTGCGGGCCCAGCCTCTACGTGAAGCGAAGTTGTCTTGCCCAAGGTGCCGTGGGATTCGATAATAGAAATGTGATGGATTAGGTTGTCGTCCTTTTCGCGGTTCACGACGTACGATCCAAGATGAAAAAACAGCGCAAAAGAAGAATAGTGCCCTGAAACTTATAAAAATGTTTGATTTTGGCCACCAAAAATAGGCACATCTGAGTAGGCTTGCTGCCCCCGTCGTAGAGCTCTCCGAGAGCTTTCCAACAGTATGTTGTGCGCAGCGTAATTCCTTACGGATCAAAAGTTATGGGCACCAGAGCGACAGAGACCTGGTCCCAAGCCCCACACCCTCGGTTTGCGGGCCTAACCTCTACGTGAAGCAAAGTTTTCTTGCCCACGGTGTCGTGGGATTCGATAATAGAAATGTGATGGATTTGGTTGTCATCCGTTTCGCGATTCACGACGTACGATCTAGGACGGAAAAAAGCGCAAAAGAAGAATAGTGTCCCGAAACTTATAAAAACGTTTGATTTTGGCCTCCAAAAATAGGCACAGCTAAGCAAGCTTGCCATTCCCATCGTAGAACTCCCCGAGAGCTTTCCAACAGTATGTTGTGCGTACCATAAGTCCTTACGGATCAAAAGTTATGGGCACTGGAGTGACATGACCTAGTCCCAAGCCCCACGCCCTCAATTTGTGGGCCCAGCCTCTACATGCAGCGAATTTGTCTAGCCCAAGGTGCCTTGGGATTCGATAATAGAAATGTGATGGATTAGGTTGTCGTCCTTTTCGCTGCTCATGACGTACGATCCGGGACTGAAAAACAGCGGAAAATGAGAAAAGTGTCCCGAAACTTATGAAAACGTTCAATTTTGGTCTCTGAAAATAGGCAGAGTCGAGCAAGCTTGCTGCCCCCGTCATAGAGCTCTCAAAGAGCTTTCCAATGCTATGCTTTGCACCGTGTATCTCCTTACGGATCAAAAGTTATGGGCACCGGAGCGACGGAGACCTGGTCCCAAGCCCCACGCCCTCGGTTTGCGGACCCAGCCTCTACGTGATGAGAAGTTGTCTTGCTCAAGGTACTATGGAATTCGATAATAGAAATGTGATGGATTAGGTTGTCGTCCATTTCGCGGCTCACGACGTACGATCTGGGATAAAAAAATAGTGTAAAAGAAGAAACATATCCCGAAACTGATGAAAACGTTCGATTTTGGGCTATGAAAATAGGCGCAGCTGAGTAGGCTTGCTGCCCCCCTCGTAGAGCTCTCTGAGAGCTTTCCAACAGTATGTTGTGAGCAGCATAACTCCTTACGAATCAAAAGTTATGGGCACTAGAGCGACAGAGACCTGGTCCCAAGCCCCACGCCCTCGGTTTGCGGGCCCAACCTCTACGTGAAGCGAAGTTGTCTTGCCCAAGGTGCTGTGGGATTCGATAATAGAAATGTGATGGTTTAGGTTTTCGTCCTTTTCGCGGTTCACGACGTACGATCCAAGATGAAAAAATAGCGCAAAAGAAGAATAGTATCCCGAAACTTATAAAAATGTTTGATTTTGGCCTACAAAAATAGGCACAGCTGAGCAGGCTTGCTGCCCTCGTCGTAGAGCTCTCCGAGAGCTTTCCAAAAGTATGTTGTGCACAGCGTAACTCCTTACGGATCAAAAGTTATGGGCACTAGAGCGACAGAGACCTGGTCCCAAGCCCCACGCCCTCGGTTTGCGGGCCTAACCTCTACGTGAAGCAAAGTTGTCTTGCCCAAGGTGCCGTGGGATTCAATAATAGAAATGTGATGGATTAGGTTGTCATCCGTTTCGCGATTCACGACATACGATCCAGGACGGAAAAACAACGCAAAAGAAGAATAGTGTCCCGACACTTATAAAAATGTTTGATTTTGGCCTCCAAGAATAGGCACAGCTAAGCAAGTTTGCTGCCCCCGTCGTAGAACTCCCCGAGAGCTTTCCAACAGTATGTTGTGCGCACCATAAGTCCTTACGGATCAAAAGTTATGGGCACTGGAGTGACAGAGACCTGGTCCCAAGCCCCACGCCCTTGGTTTGCAAGCCCAGCCTCTACGTGAAGCGAAGTTGTCTAGCCCAAGGTGCCATGGGATTCGATAATAGAAATGTGATGGATTAGGTTGTCGTCCTTTTCACTGCTCACGACGTACGATCCGGGACTAAAAAACAGCGCAAAATGAGAAAAGTGTCCCAAAACTTATGAAAACGTTCAATTTTGGTCTCCGAAAATAGGTACAGTCAAGCAAGCTTGCTGCCACCGTCATAGAGCTCTCAGAGAGCTTTCCAACGGAATGTTGTGCATTGCGTAACACCTTACGGATCAAAAGTTATGGGCACTGAAGTGACAGAGACCTGGTCCCAAGCCCCACACCCTCGATTTGCGGGCCCAGCCTCTAAGTGAAGCGAAGTTGTCTTGTCCAAGGTACCGTGGTATTCGATAATAGAAATGTGATGGATTAGGTTGTTGTCCTTTTCGCGGCTCACAACGTACGATCTGGGACGAAAAAACAGCGCAAAAGAAGAAAAGTGTCCCGAAACTAATGAAAACATTCGATTTTGGGCTCCAAAAATAGGCGCAGCCAAGCAGGCTAGCTGCCCCAATCGTAGGGCTCTCGGAGAGCTTTCCAACGTTATGTTGTGCACCGCGTAACTCTTTACGGATCAAAAGTTATGGGCACTAGAGCGACGGAGACCTGGTCCAAAGTCCCATGCCCTCGGTTTGCGGGCCTAGCCTCTACGTGAAGCGAAGTTGTCTTGCCCAAGGTGCCATAGGATTCGATAATAGAAATGTGATGGATTAGGTTGTCGTCCTTTTCGCGGCTCACGATGTACGATACAGGATGGAAAAACAGCGCAAAAGAAGAAAAGTATACCGAAACAGATGAAAATGTTTGATTTTGGGCTCCAAAAATAGCCGCAGCCGAGTAGGCTTGCTTCCCCCGTCGTATAGCTCTCGGAGAGCCTTCCAATGGTATGCTCTACGTCGCGTAACTCCTTACGGATCGAAAGTTATAGGCAAAGGAGCGACGGAGACCTGGTCCTAAGCCCTACGCCCTCAGTTTACAGGCCTAACCTCTACGTGAAGCGAAGTTGTCTTGCACAAGGTACCATGGGATTCGATAATAAAAATGTGACAAATTAGGTTGTCGTCCTTTTCGCAGCTCACAACGTACGATCCGGGACGAAAAAATAGCGCAAAATAAGAAAAGTATCCCAAAACTGATGTTTCGACTTTGGGCTTCGAAAATAGGCGCAACCGAGCAGGATTGCAGCCCCATTCGTAGAGCTCTTGGATAGCTTTCCAACGGTATGCTGTGCAGCGCGTAACTCCTTACGGATCAAAAGTTATGGGCACCGGAGCGACGGAGAGCTGGTCCCAAGTCCCACGCCCTCGGTTTGCGAGCCCCGCCTCTACATGAAGTGAAGTTGTCTTGGCCAAGGTGCCTTGGGATTTGATAATAGAAATGTGATGAATTAGGTTGTCATCCTTTCCGCGGCTCACGACCTACGATCCGATACAGAAATACAGCGCAATAGAAGAAAAATATCCCAAAACATATGAAAACATTCAATTTTGGGCTCCGAAAATAGGCGCAGCCGAGCAAGCTTGTTGCCCCTGTCGTAGAGCTCTCGGAGACCTTTCGAACGGTATGTTGTGCACTGCGTAACTCCTTATAGATCAAAAGTTATGGGCAACGGAGCGACGGAGACCTGGTCCCAAGCCCCACGCCCTCGATTTGTGGGCCCAGCCTCTACGTGAAGCGAAGTTGTCTTGCCTAAGGTGCCATGAGAGTCGATAAGAGAAATGGGATGGATAAGGTTGTCGTCCTTTCTGCGGCTCACGACGTACGATCCGGGATAGAAAAAATAGCGCAAAAGAAGAAAAGTGTCCCGAAACTGATGAAAATGTTCAATTTTAAGTTTTGAAAATAGGCAAAATCGAGTAGGCTTGCTCCCCCCGTCGTAGAGCTATCGGAGAGCTTTCTAACGGTATGTTGTGCGCCTCGTAACTCCTTACAAATCGAAAGGTATGGGCACCAGAGCGACTGAGACTTGGTCCCAAGCCCCACGCCATTGTTTGCGAACCCAGCCTCTACCTGAAGTGAAGATGTCTTGCCTAAGGTGCCGAGGGATTCGATAATAGAAATGTGATGGATTAGGTTGTCCTCCTCTTCGCGGCTCATGATATACGATATGGGACGGAAAAACAACATAAAAGCTGAAAAGTGCCCCAAAACTGATGAAAACGTTCGATTTTAGGCTCTGAAAAAAGGCGCAGACAAGCAGGCTGGCTTCCCCTGTCGTAGAGCTCTCGGAGTGCTTTCCAACAGTATGCTGTGCGCCGCGTAACTCCCTACAGATCAAAAGGTATGGGCACCGGAGCGACGGAGACCTGGTCCCAAGCCCCACGCCTTCGGTTTGCGGGTCCAGCCTCTACGTGAAGCGAAGTTGTGTTGTCCAAGGTGCTGTGGGATTCGATAATAGAAATGTGATGGATTAGGCTGTCGTCCTTTTTGCGGCTCACGACGTACGATCTGGGATTAAAAAATTGCGTAAAAGAAGAAAAGTGTCCCGAAACTGATGAAAATGTTCTATTTTGGACTGCAAAAATAGGCGCAGTCGAGTAGGCTTGCTGGCCGTGTGGTAAAGCTCTCGGAGAGCTTTCCAATGGTATGTTGTACACCGCGTAACTCCTTACGGATCAAAAGTTATGGGCACAGCAGCGACGGAGACCAGGTCCCAAGCCCCACACCCTCGGTTTGCGGGCCCAGCCTCTATGTGAAGCGAAGTTTTCTTTCCCAAGGTGCCATGGGATTCGATAATAGAAATGTGATAGATTAGATTGTCATCCTTTTCGCAGCTCACGACGTACGATCTGGGATGGAAAAACAGTGCAAAAGAATAAAAGTATCTCGAAAATGATGAAAATGTTCGATTTTGGGCTCTGAAAATAGGCGCAGCTGAGCAGGCTTGCTGCCCCCGTCGTAGAGCTCTCGGAGAGCTTTCCAACAGTATATTGTGCGCCGCGTAACTCCTTACAGATCAAAAGTGATGGACACCGGAGCGACATAGACCTTGTCCCAAACCCCATGCCCTCGGTTTGCGGGCCCAGCCTCTACGTGAAACGAAGTAGTCTTGCCTAAGGTGCCGTGGGATTCGATAATAGAAATGTGATGGATTAAGTTGTCGTCCTTTTCGTGGCTCACGACGTACTATTCGAGACGAAAAAATAGCGTAAAATAAGAAAAGTGCCTCGAAACTGATGAAAACGTTCGATTTTGGGTTTTACAAATAGGCGCAGTCGAGCATGCTTGCTTCCCCGTTGTAGAGCTCTCAGAGAGCTTTCCAATGATATGTTGTGCACCCCGTAACTCCTTGCGGATCAAAAGTTATGGGCACAAGAGCGATGGACACCTGGTCCCAAGCCCCACGCCCTCGGTTTACAGGTCCAGCCTCTACATGAAACGAAGTTGTCTTGCCTAACCTGCCATGGTATTCAATAATAGAAATGTGATGGATTAGATTGCGTCCTTTTCGCGACCGAGCAGGTTTGTTGCCCTCGTCGTAGAGCTCTCGGAGAGCTTTCCAACAGTATGTTGTACGCCGCTTAACTCCTTACGGATCAAAAATTATGGGTACAGGAGCGATGGAGACCTGGTCAAATAGAAATGCTTGCTACCCTCGTCGTAGAGCTCTCAGAGAGCTTTCCAACGGTATGCTATGCACTGCGTAACTCCTTACGGATCAAAAGTTATGGGCACCGGAGCGACAGAGACCTGGTCCCAAGCCCCACGCCCTCGGTTTACGGGCCCAACCTCTACGTGAAGCGAAGTTGTCTTGCCCAAGGTGCTGTGGAATTCGATAATAGAAATGTGATGGATTAGGTTGTCGTCCTTTTCGCGGCTCACGACGTACGATCTGGGACAGAAAAATAGGGCAAAAGAAGAAAAGCATCCCGAAACTGATGAAAACATTCAGTTTTGGGCTCCAAAAAAAGCACAGCCAAGCAAGCTTGCTGCCCTCGTCATAGAGCTCTCAGAGAGCTTTCCAACGGTATGCTGTGCACCGCGTAACTCCTTACGGATCAAAAGTTATAGGCACCGGAGCGGTAGAGACCTGGTCCCAAGCCCCATGCCCTCGATTTACGGGCCCAGCCTCTACGTGAAGCGAAGTTGTCTTGCCTAAGGAGCCATGGGATTCGATAATAGAAATGTGATAGATTAGGTTGTGTCCTTTTCACGGCTCACGATGTATGATCCGGGATGGAAAAAAAGCGCAAAACAAGAAAAGTGTCCCAAAATTGATAAAAATGTTCGATTTTGGGCTCCGAAAATAGATGCAGCCAAGCAGGTATGCTACCCCCGTCGTAAAGCTCTCGGAGAGCTTTCTAATGGTATGCTATGCGTCGCGTAACTCCTTACGGATCGAAAGTTATGGGCACCGGAGCGATAGAGACCTGGTCCCAAGCCCCACGCCCTCGGTTTGCGGGCCCAGCCTCTACGTGAAGTGAAGTTGTCTTGCCTAAGGTGCCATGGGATTCGATAATAGAAATGTGATGGATTAGGTTTTCCTCCTTTACGTGGCTCATGACGTACGATCCAGGACGGAAAAACAGCGCAAAAGAATAAAAGTTCCCCAAAACTGACGAAAATGTTTAATTTTGGTTTTCAAAAATAGGCGCAGCCGAGCATGCTTGCTTCCCCCATCGTAGAGTTCTCAGAGAGCTTTCCAACTATATGCTGTGCACCCCGTAACTCCTTGCAGATCAAAAGTAATGGGTACAGGAGCGATGGAGACCTGGTCCCAAGCCCCACGCCCTCGTTTTGCGGGCCCAGCCTCTACGTGAAGCGAAGTTGTCTTGCCCAAGGTGCCATGGGATTTGATAATAGAAATGGGATGGATTAGGCTGTCGTCCTTTTTGCGGCTCACGACGTAAGATCCGAGACAGAAAAAAGTGCAAAATAGGAAAAATGTCCCAAAATTGATGAAAATGTTCGATTTTGGCCTCCGAAAATAGGCGTGGTCGAGCAGGCTTGCCCCCTTCCCCTCCCCTCCCGCGTCGTAGAGCTTTCGGAGAGCTTTCCAACGGTATGCTATGCATTGCATAACTCCATACGGATCAAAAGTTATGGGCACAGCAGCGATGGAGACCTGGTCCTAAGCCCCACGCCCTCGATTTGCAGGTCCAGCATCTACGTGAAGCGAAGTTGTCTTCCCCAAAGTGCCATGGGATTCGATAATAGAAATGTGATGGATTAGATTGTCATCCTTTTCACAGCTCACGACGTACGATACGGGACGAAAAAATAGTGCAAAAGAATAAAAGTATCCCAAAAATGATGAAAATGTTCAATTTTGGACTCTAAAAATATGAGCAGCTGAGCAGGCTTGCTGCCCCCGTCGTGGAGCTCTCGGAGAGCTTTCCAACAGTATATTGTACGCCGCTTAAGTCCTTACGGATCAAAAGTTTTGGGCACTGGAGTGACATAGACCTTGTCCCAAACCCCACGCCCTCAGTTTGCGGGCCCAGCATCTACGTGAAGCGAAGTTGTCTTGCCTAAGGTGCCGTGGGATTCGATAATAGAAATGTGATAGATTAGGTTGTCATCCTTTTCGTGGCTCACGACGTACTATCCAGGACGGAAAAACAGCGCAAAAGAAGAAAAGTACCCCGAAACTGACGAAAATGTTCGATTTTGGTTTTCAAAAATAGGCGCAGCCGAGCATGCTTGCTTCCCCAATCGTAGAGCTCTCAGAGAGCTTTCCAACGATATACTGTGCACCCCGTAACTCCTTTCAAATCGAAAGTAATGGGTACAGGAGCGACGGAGACCTAGTCCCAAACCCCACGCCCTCAGTTTATTGGCCCAGCCTCTACGTGAAGAGAAGTTGTCCTGCCCAAGGTGCCGTGGGATTCGATAATAGAAATGGGATGGATTAGGTTGTCGTCCTTTTTGCGGCTCACGACGTACGATTCGGGACAGAAAAACAGCGCAAAAGAAGAAAAGTGTCCCAAAACTGATGAAAACGTTCAATTTTGTCCACCGAAAATAGGAACAGACGAGCAGGCTTGCTACGCCCGTCGTAGATCTCTCGGAGAGCTTTCCAACGGTATGTTGTGCACCGCGTAACTCCTTACGGATCAAAAGTTATGGGCACTGGAGCGACGGGACCTGGCCCTAAGCCCCATGCCCTCGGTTTGCGGGCCCAGCCTCTACGTGAAGCGAAGTAGTGTTGCCCAAGGTGCTACGGGATTTGATAATAGAAATGTGATGGATTAGGTTGTCGTCCTTTTCGCGACTCACGACGGACGATCCTGGATGGAAAAACAACACAAAAGAAGAAAAGTGTCCCAAAAATGATGAAAATGTTCAATTTTGGGCTCTGCAAATAGGCGCAGCCGAGTAGGTTTATTTCCCTCATCATAGAGCTCTCGGAGAGCTTTCCAACAGTATGTTGTGCATGCGTAACTCTTTACGGATCAAAAGTTATGGGCACCGGAGTGACAGAGAATTGGTCCCATGTCCCACGCCCTCAGTTTGCGGGCCCAGCCTCTACATGAAGCGAAGTTGTCTTGCCTAAGGTGTCATGGGATTCGATAATAGAAATGTGATGGATTAGGTTGTCGTCCTTTTCGCGGCTCACGACATACGATCCGGGATGAAAAAATAGCGCAAAAGAAGAAAATTATCCCAAAATTGATGAAAACATTCGATTTTGGGCTCTGAAAATAGGTGCAGCCGAGCAGGCTTGCTACCCCTGTAGTCGAGCTCTCTGAGAGCTTTCCAACGGTATGCTGTGCGCCGCGTAACACCTTACGAATCAAAAGTTTTGGGCACCAGAGCAATAGAGACCAGGTCCCAAGCCCCACGCCCTCGGTTTACGGGCCCAGCCTCTATGTGAAGCGAAGTTGTCCTACCCAAGGTGCTATGGGATTCGATAATAGAAATGTGATGGATTAGGTTGTCGTCCTTATCGCGGCTAACGACGTATGATCCGGGACGGAAAAACAGCGCAAAAGAAGAAAAGTGTACCAAAATTGATGAAAACATTCGATTTGGGCTCTGAAAATAGGTGCAGACGAGCAGTCTTGCTACCCCTGTCATAGAGCTTTCCAACGGTATGCTGTGCACCGCGTCACTCCTTACGGATCAATAGTTTTAGGTACCAGAGCGACAGCGACCAGGTCCCAACCCTGACGCCCTCGGTTTGCGGGCCCAGCCTCTACGTGAAGTGAAGTTGTCTTGCCTAGGGTTCTATGAGATTCGATAATAGAAATGTGTTGGATTAGGTTGTCGACCTTTTCGCGGTTCACGACGTACGATCCAGGACGAAAAAATAGCGCAAAAGAAGAATAGTATCCCGAAACTTGTAAAAATGTTTGATTTTGGCCTCCAAAAATAGGTACAGCTGAGCAGGCTTATTGCCCCCGTCGTAGAGCTCTCGGAGAGCTTTCGAACGGTATGTTGTGCACCGCGTAACTCCTTACGGATGAAAAGTTATGGGCACCGGAGCGACGAAGACCTGGTCCCAAGCCCCACGCCCTCGGTTTACAGGCTCGGGCTCTATGTGAAGCGAAGTTGTCTTGCCCAAGGTTTCATGGGATTCAATAATAGAAAGGTGATGGATTAGGTTGTAGTCCTTTTCGCGGCTCACAACGTACGATCCGTGACGGAAAAACAACGCAAAAGAGGAAAAGTGTCTCGAAACTCATGAAAACATTCAATTTTGGGCTCCAAAAATACGCGCAGCCGAGTAAGTTCCTGCCCACATCGTAGAGCTCTTGGAGAGCTTTCCAACGGTATGCTGTGCGCCGCGTAACTCCTTACGGATCAAAAGTTATGGGTACCGAAACGACGAAGACCTGGTCCCAAGCCTCACGCCCTCGGTTTGCGGGCCCAGCCTCTACGTGAAGCGAAGTTGTCTTGCTCAAGGTACCGTGGGATTCGATAATAGAAATGTGATGGATTAGCTTGTCGTCTTTTTCGCGGCTCACAACGTACGATCCAGGACGGAAAAATAGCGCAAAAGAAGAAAAGTGTCCCAAAACTGATGAAAGCATTCGATTTTGAGCTCCGAAAATAGGCGCAGCCGAGCAAACTTGTTGCCCCCGACGTAGAGCTCTTAGAGAGCTTTCCAACAGTATGCTGTGCACCGCGTAACTCCTTACGAATCAAAAGTTGTGGGCACAGTAGCAACAGAGACCAGGTCCCAAGCCCCACGCCCTCGATTTACGGGCCCAGCCTCTGCATGAAGCGAAGTTGTCTTGCCCAAGGTGCCATGGGATTTGATAATAAAAATTTGATGGATTAGGTTGTCGTCCTTTTTGCAGCTTACGACGTACAATCTGGGACGGAAAAACAGTGCTAAAGAATAAAAGTATCCCAAAAATGATGAAAATGTTCAATTTTGGGCTCTAAAAATAGGAGCAGCTGAGCGGGCTTGCTGCCCCCATCATAGAGCTCTTGAAGATCTTTCCAACAGTATATTGTGCGCCGCGTAACTCCTTACGGATCAAAAGTTGTGGGCACCGGAGCGACATAGACCTTGTCCCAAACCCTATGCCCTCGGTTTGCGGGCCCAGCCTCTACGTGAAGCGAAGTTGTCTTGCCTAAGGTTCCATGGGATTCGATAATAGAAATGTGATGGATTAGGTTGTCGTCCTTTTCATGGCTCACGACGTACTATCCAGGACGAAAAAAAAGAGCGCAAAAGAAGAAAAGTGCCTCGAAACTGACGAAAACGTTCGATTTTGGTTTTCAAAAATAGGCGCAGCCGAGCATGCTTGTTTCCCCCGTCGTAGAGCTCTCAGAGAACTTTCCAACGATATGCTGTGCACCCCGTAACTCCTTTCAAATCAAAAGTAATGGGTACAAGAGCGATGGAGACCTGGTCCCAAGCCCCACGCCCTCGGTTTACGGGCCCAGCCTCTACGTGAAGCGAAGTTGTCCTGCCTAAGGTGCCGTGGGATTCGATAATAGAAATGGGATGGATTAGGTTGTCGTCCTTTTCGCGGCTCACGACGTACGATTCGGGACGAAAAAACAGCGCAAAAGAAGAAAAGTGTCCCGAAACTTATGAAAATGTTCAATTTTGTATTTTGAAAATAGGCACAGACGAGTAGGCTTGCTACCCCCGTCGTAGATCTCTCGGAGAGCTTTCCAACTGTATGTTGTGCGCTGCGTAACTCCTTACGGATCAAAAGTTATGGGCCCCGGAGCGACGGGACCTGGCACTAAGCCCCATGCCTTCGGTTTGTGGGCCCAGCCTCTACGTGAAGTGAAGTAGTCTTGCCCAAGGTGTCATGGGATTCGAAAATAGAAATGTGATGGATTAGGTTGTTGTCCTTTTCGTGGTTCACGACGTACGATCCGGGACGAAAAAATAACACAAAAGAAGAAAATTATCCCGAAAATTCTGAAAATGTTCAATTTTGGGGTCTGCAAATAGGCACAGATGAGCAGGCTTACTGCCCTCATCGTAGAGCTCTCGGAGAGCTTTCCAACAGTATGTTGTGCGCCGCGTAACTCCTTACGGATCAAAAGTTATGGGCACCGGAGCGACAGAGAATTGGTCCCAAGCCCCATGCCCTCAGTTTGCGGGCCCAGTCTCTACATGAAGCGAAGTTGTCTTGCCCAAGGTGTCGTGGGATTCGATAATAGAAATGTGATGGATTAGGTTGTCGTCCTTTTCGCGGCTCACGACGTACGATCTGGGACGGAAAAACAGCGCAAAAGAAAAAAAGTGTCCCAAAATTGATGAAAACATTCGATTTTGGGCTTTGAAAATAGGTGCAGTCGAGCAGGCTTGCTACCCCCGTCGTAGAGCTCTCTGAGAGCTTTCCAACGGTATGCTGTGCGCCGCGTAACTCCTTACGGATCAAAAGTTTCGGGCACCGGAGCGACAGAGACTAGGTCCCAAGCCCTACGCCCTTGATTTGCGAGCCCGGCCTCTACGTGAAGCGAAGTTGTCTTGCCCAGGGTTCCATGGGATTCGATAATAGAAATGTGATGGATTAGGTAGTCGACCTTTATGCGGTTCACGACGTACGATCCAGGACGGAAAAACAGTGTAAAAGAAGAATAGTATCCCAAAACTTGTGAAAACGTTTGATTTTGGCCTCCAAAAATAGGTGTAGCCGAGCAGGCTTACTACCCCCGTCGTAGAGCTCTCGGAGAGCTTTCGAACGGTATGCTGTGCACCGCGTAAATCCTTACGGATCAAAAGTTATGGGCGCCGGAATGACGGAGACCTGGTCCAAGCCCTACGCCCTCAGTTTACAGGCCAGGCCTCTACGTGAAGCGAAGTTGTCTTACCCAAGGTTTCATGGGATTCGATAATAGAAAGGTGATGGATTAGGTTGTCGTCCTTTTCGCGGCTCACGACGTACGATCCGTGATAGAAAAACAACGCACAAGAAGAAAAGTGTCCCGAAACTCATGAAAACATTCAATTTTGGGCTCCAAAAACAGGCGCAACCGAGAAAGCTTCCTGCCCCCATCGTAGAGCTCTTGGAGAGCTTTCCAACGGTATGCTGTGCGCCACGTAACTCCTTACGGATCAAAAGTTATGGTCACCAGAGCGACGAAGACCTGGTCCCAAGCGCCACAACCTCGGTTTGCGGGCCCAGCCTCTACGTGAAGTGAAGTTGTCTTGCTCAAGGTACCATAGGATTCGATAATAGAAATGTGATGGATTAGCTTGTCGTCATTTTCGCGGCTCACGACGTACGATCCGGGACGAAAAAATAGTGCAAAAGAAGAAGTGTCTCGAAATTGATGAAAGCATTCGATTTTGAGCTCCAGAAATAGGCACAGTCGAGCAAGCTTGTTGCCCCTGTCGTAAAACTCTGAAAGAGCTTTCCAACGGTATGTTGTGCACCATAACTTCTTACGGATCAAAAGTTATGGGCACCGGAGCGACGGAGACCAGGTCCTAAGCCCCACGCCCTCGATTTGCAGGCCCAGCCTCTATGTGAAGCGAAGTTGTCTTGCCCAAGGTGCCATGGGATTCGATAATAGATATGTGATAGATTAGGTTGTCGTCCTTTTCGCGGTTCACGACGTACGATCCGAGACGGAAAAACAGCACAAAAGAAGAATAGCCTCCCGAAACTTATGAAAACGTTTGATTTTGGCCTCCAAAAATAGGCACAGCCGGGTAGGCTTACTGCCTCCGTCGTAGAGCTCTCGGAGAGCTTTCTAACGGTATACTGTACACAGCGTAACTCCTTACGGATCAAAAGTTATGGGCACTGGAGCGACGGAGACCTGGTCCCAAGCCCCACACCATCGGTTTACGGGCCCAGCCTTTACGTGAAGCGAAGTTGTCTTGCCCAAGGTGTCGTGGGATTCCATAATAGAAAGGTGCTGGATTAGGTTGTCGTCCTTTTCGCCGTTCATGACGTACGATCCGGGACGGAAAAATAGCACAAAAGAAGAATAGTGTCACGAAACTTATTAAAACATTTGATTTTGGCTTCCAAAAATAGGCGCAGCCGAGCAGGCTTGCTACCCCCATCGTAGAGCTCTCGGAGAGCTTTCCAACGGTATGTTGTGCACTGTGTAACTCCTTACAGATCAAAAGTTATGGGTACCATAGCGACAGAGACCTGGTCCTAAGCCCCATACCCTCAGTTTATGGGCCCAGCCTCTACAAGAAGTGAAGTTGTTTTGCCCAAGGTGCCATGGGATTTGATAATAGAAATGTGACGGGTTAGGTTGTCGTCTTTTTCGTGGCTCACGACGTACGATCAGGGACGAAAAAACAGCGCAAAAGAAGAAAAATGTCCCAAAACTGATGAAAACGTTCGATTTTGAGTTTTGAAAATAGGCGCAGCCGAGCATGCTTGCTTCCCCCGTCGTAGAGCTCTTAGAGAACTTTCCAACGGTATGCTGTGCACCCCGTAACTCCTTGCGGATCAAAAGTAATGGGTATAGGAGCGACGGAGACCTGGTTCCCAGCCCCACGCCCTCAGTTTACGGGCCCAGCCTCTGCGTGAACCGAAGTTGTCCTGCCCAAGGTGTAGTGGGATTCGATAATAGAAATGGGATGGATTAGGTTGTCGTCCTTTTCGCGGTTCACGACGTACGATCCGGGATGGAAAAACAGCGCAAAAGAAGAAAAGTGTCCCGAAACTGATGAAAACGTTCGATTTTATCCTCTGAAAATAGACGTAGCCGACCAGGCTTGCTGCCCTTGTCGTAGATCTCTCGAAGAGCTTTCCAACGGGATGTTGTGCACCACGTAACTCCTTGCGGATCAAAAGTTATGAGCACCGGAGCGACGGGACCTGGCCCTAAGCCCCTTGTCTTCGGTTTGCGGGCCCAGCCTCTACGTGAAGCGAAGTAGTCTTGCCCAAGGCGCCGTGGGATACGATAATAGAAATGTGATGGATTAGGTTGTCGTCCTTTTCGTCCCGGATCAGGCTCACGACGTATGATCCGAGACGAAAAAACAGCACAAAAGAAAAAAAGTGTCCCGAAAATGATGAAAATGTTTGATTTTGGGCTTTGCAAATAGGCTCAGCCATGCAGTCTTGCTGCCCTTATCGTAGAGCTCTCGGAGAGCTTTCGAACAGTATGTTGTGCGCCACGTAACTCCTTACGGATCAAAAGTTATGGGCACCGGAGTGACAGAGACTTGGTCCCATGCCCCACGCACTCAGTTTGCGGGCCCAGTGTCACGCCCCAACCAGGCCTATAAAGGTTAGACTAGGGTGTGATCTAAACATTCAAGTCACGTCTCGTACTTAACCGTTCATGAAGATTTAACACTTAACGTTTTGGCCTAAACTCTAAAATTTTTCGGAAAACCGGCAGCATAACGGCTGTAATTGGGCTCTTTGGTTTGACCTAATTCTCTAAACGCCTCAAAATTTACCATCTCAATTTCATTTCCAACTAAGATTACTATTTATCATCAATTGAAATGCCTACTGGTTGTCTTGATGTCTCGTATGATTAATAACCTAGCATGATACTATGTCTCGTTCGTTTGTTAATCCTCATTACAAAAGTACCTATTGATCTTAGCTTAATAACGTGTACCTGCTTAAGATTTGGTTGGTTCATTTTACTTAGCCTTTACCTAATACTTCATAATCCTATTATAGATACTAGCAGTAATAATAACAAAACGATCATAGTAGTGTCTAGTGTCTGTCTAGTTAATATCAGTACAAACCAAAATTAGACCCCAAATTACAACGGGGGTCTTTTACATTACACATCAAGCAACATAAAAAGAAATAGTCTTCAAGTAGCATAGTTCACAAATAGCGGTAATCACACAAGGCACATAGGACAGGCAATCATTCCAAGGAATCATCGTTAGGCACATCGTCCTCAGGTACCTGTTCTTGATCTCCTTCACCTGAGATGATAAAAGAGGGTGAGTCCTTATGAACTCAGCGAGGGGGAACGAGAAATAGGTTTTGAAACTCATTTTCCGGTTCAACTTATGAAAATCCTTTTGCAAGCATGAATATAACACAATTAAGTACATATCAATAATATAAAGTAAAGGAACACAATTACCAGTCTTTCCTCCCCGAGGTTCTCCAGGAACCAAGCGAGAGTACTTATACATATAGAAAAAGGATACGGTGAGCTTTTACTCTCAGTTGTTGCGGCCAACTTCAAATCATCCCCTTAACACGCCAAGTGGGTGTACTTCGGATGTACCCCGAAATCCTACGACCCAACTCTCCGAGGAAGTCTAGCCCCCAAGCGAGAGAGGGAATGGGACCATAGTAGTCACGGTTGCACCGGCAAGCCCGATGTCGTCCGGTGTGCGTGAACGCTACCATGCCAGAATGAAAGGTTACAACCTTGTATGCAATGCACATTTATGACATTTAATATATCACATTAGGAGGACAACAAAGTAGGTAGCCTCCGGACAGTCATAAGATTGCACATTGACAAGTAACAAGCGAGGCACGAATAGACAAGTAATTTCACTTGAAAAGCATATGGAGTTATATGAACATTAAACTGGCAGCCATGTAACGCACTTAAATCAGGTCAAACAACTCATTTCAACGTCCACGTAATCAAATAATAAGGTTATTCAACATGCAACAACAATCTACGTGGTTCGGATGCAAGAAAGGCCTATTTGTCAACATGCAACGAATCAATATCACATTTAGGGCTATAAGGCAACTACGGGCAGCCTACTAAACATATAATTACACTCAATATTCAAAGGATCAACACTTAGCAAGTTCGCCTAGTCACTAGGGTTTCCATTTCGTGCTTACCCGTGCAATTAAGCCCCAAGTCAACTCAAAATCAATCTCAAGCCAAGCATCAATTAATCCAAACATCCCCAAGTACTCAAAACAGTCCACACAACATCCCAATGCCACAATTCCAAGCAATTAATACCACAAGAGAAGTCACAACAATCTTCCAAGCATATAACTAAATGAAACCCTCACTGCAATAGGCTGTTTTCTCACAATCATTAAGACAAGAAAACAATCTCCAATTCCAGTGAATAAGATGTCAAATTAAATATTAATAAGTGAACTAAAATCAGAAACAAACCTTGCATCATTTGGAGTTTGGGATCAATAATTATAGCCAAAACAGCGGGATTGCACAAAACTGTCCAGATTTACACACATTTCAATAATTGTCGTTTTTGAGGTCCTTAGGGTCAGATTTAGCCTTAGTCCATTTCTGACAAAAATGTCCAGAACTGCAAAATATAGCAACAAACCAAATTTCATGCATTTTGGACATCATTTACTAAGCCAAAACTGGTTCGTTCTACAAGGTCAGTGCATCTGCCAAAACCTGCTTCATTTTTCCAGACTTCCAGATTTGGACACATTTTACTGATTTGCCATTTTGAGGACCTTAGAGTCAAAATTAGCTTTGTATTATTTCTGAAAAAAAATGTTCAAAACTGGAAAAAATAATGACCTACCAATTTTCATGCATTTTCAACTTCATTTGCATAGCCAAACTCACCTCGCAACAACAAGTCAGAGAGCTGTCAACAAACCCGATTTCCTCTATCATCAACTTCAAGCCAAAATCTTACCATGCATGGTTGTAAAAGCTTATGAACACAAATATAACTCAAGTATAGAAGCAAAGACATACATTTAAGAGCATGCATGTGGATTTTTGAAGGATTTTCAAAAGGTTTTAGCCCTCACCTTAGCAAATCAACAAGAAGATGCACAAAACTTGATGAAGCACAATTTTCTTCTTCTTCCTTGCTTAGCCAAGACACCACCCGATTTCTCTCTATTTTTCCTAGCTTAGTGGCCAAGTTCTTAGTACATACATGTGGTTAGAACAAGAAGAAAAGAAATGGAACCTAGTAAACTCACCAAGGCCGAAAATGGTGACTCAAAAAGCTTGCATGTGTGATTCTTGCATCCTAGCTAGCTTGATCGAGTTTCTTTGCTTGTTGCTTGTCTTGATGCACCATGGATTGATGAATATGAGAAAAGGCAAGATAAAACTCAGCCAAGGCCGAGAGAGAGAGAGATAGAGAGAAATATGAGAAGAATGAGAGGAAATGACAAAGAATGAAGGCTTTTGCAATTCTTGATGCAAGTGGTCGGCCTTGAGCTTTGTAATTCAGCTTTTTGTGTCTTGAAGAAGGATTTTGAAATTCCTAGCATGGTAAGGGAGTGTTTGGTGGGGAATGGTGGGGTTTTGAGGAAATTTTTGAGCAATTTATTTATGCATATGTGTCATAGAATGTCATAGTTTATCTAGGAATTAAGTTGAATTGAACAAGCAAGCACAAAGCCCTTGTAGTGGTTGGCCAAGGCAATAACAATTCTGATTTTTTTGTCATCTTATGTGCATTATTTAATTGTGTGTTGAAAGTGCAAAAAGAATAAGGAATGTCTAGCTTTTTTAGAGATTTTGTCTTCTAATGGGTTGAATTAGTAATTTAATAATAGTTAGTGGATTTTATAGGATTGATTAATGACCAAGTGCTTCGTGTAAGATGCTTTCTTGCTTAGCATGAGGGCACGCTTTCCTAGGTCTACGGCACGCACTACGAGGTAGGACACGAACTACGAGACGAACACACGTTTTCTAAGTAATTGCACACAACCCTAAATGAATGCACGTAATTCAGTTCATGGCACACAAAACGAACACAATTCTTAAACCTAGGTCAAGGCACGCAAATCTAGATTAGGGCACACGAAACGAGGTATCGCATGCAAATCGAGGTCGGGCCTCACACCCAGTCTCTACGTGAAGCGAAGTTGTCTTGCCCAAGGTGCAGTGGGATTCGATAATAGAAATGTGATGGATTAGGTTGTCGTCCTTTTCGCGGCTCACGATGTACGATCCGGGATGAAAAAATAGCGCAAAAGTAGAATAGTGTACCAAAACTGATGAAAACGTTCGATTTTAGGCTCCAAAAATAGGCGCAGCCGAGCAAGCTTGCTACCCCTGTCGTAGAGCTCTCGAAGAGCTTTCCAACAGTATGTTGTGCACTGCATAATTCCTTACGAATCAAAAGTTATGGGTACCGAAGCGATAGAGACATAGTCCCAAGCCCCACGCCCTCAGTTTGTGGGCCCAGCCTCTACGTGTAGCGAAGTTGTCTTGCCTAAGGTACCATGGGATTCGATAATAGAAATGTGATGGATTCGGTTGTCATCCTTTTTGCGACTCTCGACGTACGATCCGTGATAGAAAAACAACGCAAATATAGAAAAGTGTCCCGAATATGATGAAAACGTTCAATTTTGGGCTCTGAAAATAGGAGCAACCACGCATGCTGGCTGCCCACGTCGTAGAGGTCTTAGAGAGCTTTCCAACGGTATGCTGTGCACCGCGTAACTCCCTACGGATCGAAAGTTATGGGCACCGGAGCGACAGAGACCTGGTCCCAAGCCCTATGCCCTCGATTTACGGGCCCAGCGTCTACGTGAAGCGAAGTTGTCTTGCCCATGGTGCTGTGGGATTCGATAATAGAAATGTGATGGATTAGGTTATCGTCCTTTTCGCGGCTCACGACGTACGTTCCGGGATGAAAAAATAGCGCAAAAGTAGAATAGTGTCCTAAAACTAATGAAAATGTTTGATTTTGGGCTCCAAAAATAGGCACAGCCGAGCAGGCTTGCTACCCCCGTCGTAGAGCTTTTGGAGAGCTTTTCAACGGTATGCTGTGCGCCGCGTAACTCCTTACGGATCGAAAGTTATGGGCAAAAGAGCGGCAAAGACCGGGTCCCAAGCCACACGCCCTTGTTTTACCGGCCCAGGCTCTACGTGAAGCGAAATTGTCTTGCCCAAGGTGCCATAGGATTCGATAATAGGAATGTGATTGAATAGGTTGTCATCCTTTTCGCGGCTCATGACGTACGATCCGGGATGAAAAAACGGCGCAAAAGTAGAATAGTATCCTGAAACTGATGAAAACGTTCAATTTTGGGCTCCAAAAATAGGCGCAGTTGAGCAGGCTTGCTACCCCAGACATAGAGCTCTCAAAGAGCTTTCCAACGGTATGCTGTCCGCTGTGTAACTCCTTACAGATCGAAAGTTATGGGCTCCGGAGCGACGGAGACCTAGTCCCAAGCCCCACGCCTTAGGTTTATAGGCCCAGCCTCTATATGAAATGAAGTTTTCTTGCCCAGGGTGTCATGGGATTCGGTAATAGAAACGTGATGGATTAGGTTATTGTCCTTTTCGCGGCGTACGACATACGATCCGGGACAAAAAAATAGCGCAAAAGAAGAAAAGTATCCCAAAACTGATGAAAACGTTAAATTTTGGGCTCTGAAAATAGTTGCAGCTAAACATGCTTGCTGCCCCCGTTGTAGAGCTCTCGGAGAGATTTCCAACAGTATGTTGTGCGCTGCATAACTCCTTACGAATCAAAAGTTATGGGCACCGAAGCGATAGAGACATGGTCCCAAGCCCCATGCCCTCGGTTTGTGGGCCCAGCCTCTACGTGTAGCAAAGTTGTCTTGCCTAAGGTACCGTGGGATTCGATAATAGAAATGTGATGGATTCGGTTGTCGTCCTTTTTGCGGCTCTCGACGTACGATCCGTGATAGAAAAACAGCGCAAATGTAGAAAAGTGTCCCAAAAATGATGAAAACGTTCAATTCTGGGCTCTGAAAATAGGAGCAGCCACGCATGCTGGCTGCCCACGTCGTAGAGGTCTTAGAGAGCTTTCCAACGGTATGCTGTGCACCGCGTAACTCCCTACGGATCGAAAGTTATGGGCACCGGAGCGACGGAGACCTGGTCCCAAGCCCTACGCCCTCGGTTTACGGGCCCAGCCTCTACGTGAAGCGAAGTTGTCTTACCCATGGTGCCATGGGATTCGATAATAGAAATGTGATGGATTAGGTTATCGTCCTTTTCGCGGCTCACGACGTACGATCCGAGATGAAAAAATAGCACAAAAGTAGAATAGTGTCCCAAAACTGATGAAAATGTTCGATTTTGGGCTCCAAAAATAGGCTTAGCCGAGCAGGCTTGCTACCCCCGTCATAGAACTCTCAGATAGCTTTCCAACGGTATGTTGTGCGCCTCGTAACTCCCTACGGATTGAAAGTTATGGGCAAATGAGCGGCGAAGACTAGGTCCTAAGCCCCACGCCCTTGGTTTACGGGCCCAGCCTCTACGTGAAGCGAAGTTGTCTTGCACATGGTACCGTGGGATTCGATAATAGAAATGTGATGGATTAGGTTATCGTCCTTTTCGCGGCTCACGACGTACGATCAGGGACGAAAAAATAGAGTAAAAGAAGAAAAGTGGCATGAAACAGATGAAAATGTTCGATTTTGGACTCCAAAAATAGGTGCAGCTGAGCAGGCTTGCTACCCCCGCCATAGAGCTCTCGAAGAACTATCCAACGGTATGCTGTGCGGCGCGTAACTCCTTACAAATCAAAGGTTATGGGCACCGGAGCGACAGAGACTTCGTCCTAAGCCCCACGCCATCGGTTTTTGGGCCCAGCCTCTACGTGAAGCGAAGTTGTCTTGCCCAAGGTGGCATGGGATTCGATAATAGAAATGTGATGGATTAGGTTGTCGTCTTTTTCGCTGCTCACGACATACGATCCGTGACGAAAAAACAGCGCAAAAGAAGAAAAGTGTCCCGAAATTGATGAAAACATTCAATTTTGGGTACCGAAAATAGGCGCAGCCAAACAAGCTTGCTGCCCTCATCGTAGAGCTCTTGGAGAGCATTCCAACGGTATGCAGTGAGCCGCGTAACTCCTTACGGATCAAAAGTTATGGGCACCGGAGCAACGAAGACCTAGTCCCAAGCCCCACGCCCTCAGTTTGCGGGCCCAGCCTCTACGTGGAGCGAAGTTGTCTTGCCTAAGGTGCCATGGGATTCGATGATAGAAATGTGATAGATTAGGTCGTTGACCTTTTCGCGGCTCACTATGTACGATCCGGGACAGAAAAATAGCGTAAAAGCAGAAAAGTGTCCCGAAACAGATGAAAACGTTTGATTTTGGGATATGAAAATAGGTGCAGCCAAGAAAGCTGGCTGCCCCCGCCGTAGAGCTCTCAGAGAGCTTTCTGACGGTATGCTGTACGCCGCGTAACTCCTCATGGATCAAAAGTTATGGGCACCGGAGCGACGAAGACTAGGTCCCAAGCCCCACGCCCTCGGTTTACGGGCCCAGCCTCTACCTGAAGCAAAGTTGTCTTGCCTAAGGTGCCGTGGGATTCGATAATAAAAATGTGATGTATTAGGTTGTCGTCCTTTTCACGGCTCACGACGTACGATCCGGGACAAAAAAACATCGCCAAAGTAAAAAAAGTGTCCCGAAACTGATGAAAATGTTCAATTTTGGGCTCTGAAAATAGGTGCAGCCAAGCAGGCTGGCTGCCCCCGTCGTAGAGCTTTCAGAGAGCTTTCCAATGGTATGTTGTGCATCGCGTAACTCCTTGCGAATCAAAAGTTATGGGCACCAGAGCGACGGAGAACATGTCCCGAGCCCCACGCCCTCAGTTTGCGGGCCCAGCCTCTACGTGAAGCGAAGTTGTCTTGCCCAAGGTGCCGTGGTATTCAATAATAGAAATGTGATGGATTAGGTTGTCGTCCTTTTCACCGTTTACGACATACGATCCGGGACTGAAAAACAGTGCAAAAGAAGAAAAGTTTCCCAAAACTTTTGAAATTGTTTGATTTTAGCCTCCAAAAATAGATGCAGCCAAGTAGGCTTGTTGCCCCCGTCATAGAGCTCTCGGATAGCTTTCCAACGGTATGCTGTGAGCCGCGTAACTCCTTACATATCAAAAGTTATGTGCATCGGAGCGACGGAGACCTGGTCCTAAGCCCAATGCCCTCGGTTTACAGGCCCAGCCTGTACGTGAAGAGAAGTTGTCTTGACTGAGGTGTCGTGGGATTCGATAATAGAAAGGTGATGGATTTGGTTTTCATCCTTTTCGCAGCTCACTACGTACGATTCGTGACGGAAAAACAGCGCAAAAGAAGAAAAGTGTCCCGAAACTGATGAAAGCATTCGATTTTGGGCTCCGAAAATAGGCGCAGCAAAGCAGGCTTGCTGCCCCTCTCGTAGAACTCTTCGGGAGCTTTCCAATGGTATGCAGTGTGCCGCGTAACTCCTTACGGATCAAAAGTTATGGGCATCAGAGCGACGGAGACCTGGTCCCAAGCCCCACGCCCTCAGTTTGCAGGCCCAGGATCTACGTGAAGCGAAATTGTCTTGCCCAAGGTGTCATGGGATTCGATAACATAAATGTGATGGATCAGGTTGTCGTCATTTTTGCCGGTCAAGACGTACGATCCGGGACGTAAAAACAGCGCAGAAGAAGAAAAATATGCCAAAACTGATGAAAACGTCCGATATTGGACTCTGAAAATAGGCGCAGCTGAACAAGCTTGTTGCCCCCATCGTAGAGCTTTTAGAGAGCTTTTGAATGGTATGCTGTGCATCGCGTAACTCCTTACGGATTAAAAGTTATGGGCACCGGAGCGACGGAGACCTGGTCCCAAGCCCCACTTCCTCGGTTTGTGGGCCCAGCCTCTATGTGAAGCGAAGTTGTCTTGCCCAAGGTGCCGTGGGATTCGATAATAAAAATGTGATGGATTAGGTTGCCTTCCTTCTCACGGTTCATGACGTACGATCCGGGACAGAAAAAAGCGCAAAAGAAGAATAGTGTCCCAAAACTTATGAAAACATTTGATTTTGGCCTAAAAAATTGGCACAGCCGAGCAGGCTTGCTACCCCCGTCATAGAGCTCTCGAAGAGATTTCTAAATGTATGCTGTGCACTGCGTAACTCCTTATGGATCAAAAGTTATGGGCACCAGAGCGATGGAGACCTGGTCCCAAGCCCCACGTCCTCGGTTTGCAGGCCCAGCCTATACACGAAGTGAAGATGTCTTGCATAAGGTGCCATGGGATTCAATAATAGAAATGTGATGGATTAGGTTGTTGTCCTTTTCGCTGCTCACGGCGTACGATCCGGGACGAAAAATAGTGCAAAAGAAGAAAAGTGTCCCGAAACTAATGAAAGTGTTTGATTTTGGGCTCTGAAAATAGGTACATCCAAGCAGGCTTACTGCCCTCGTCGTAGAGCTCTCGGAGATCTTTCCAACAGTATGTTGTGCACCGCATAAGTCCTTACGGATCAAAAGTTATGGGCACCAAAGCGACGGAGACCTGGTCCCAAGCCCCACGCCCTCGGTTTGCGGGCCTATCCTCTACGTGAAGCGAAGTTGTCTTGCCCAAGTTGACATGGAATTCGATAATACAAATGTGATGGATTAGGTTGTCATCCTTTTTGCGGCTAACGATGTAAGATCCAGGACAGAAAAACAGCGTGAAAGAAGAAAAGTGTCCCGAAATGGATGAAAACGTTCTATTTTTGTCTCCAAAAATAGACACAGCCGAGCAGACTTGTTGCCCCCATCGTAGAGCTCTCGGAGAGCTTTTCAACGGTATGTTGTGCACCGCGTAACTCCTTACGGATCAAAAGTTATGGGCAAATGAGCGACGGAGACCTGGTCCCAAGCCCCACGCCCTCAGTTTACAGGCCTAGCCACTACGTGAAGCGAAGTTGTCCTGTCCAAGGTGCCATGGGATTCGATAATAGAAATGTGATGGATCAGGTTGTCGTCCATTTCGTGGCTCACGACGTACGATCCGGGATGAAAAAATAGCGTAAGAGAAGAAAAGTGTCCCGAAACGGATGAAAATGTTCAATTTTGGTATCTGAAAATAGGTGCAACTGACCAGGCTTACTGCCCCCGTCGTAGAGCTCTCGGAGAGCTTTCCAACGGTGTGCTGTACACCGCGTAACTCCTTACGGATCAAAAGTTATGGGCACCGGAGCGACGGAGACCTGATCCTAAGCCCCACGCCCTCAGTTTGCAGGCCCAGCCTCTACATGAAGCGAAGTTGTCTTGCCCAAGGTGCCGTGGGATTTGATAATAGAAATGTGATGGATTAGGTTGTCATCCTTTTCGCAGCTCACAATATACGATTCGGGACGAAAAAACAGCGCAAAATAAGAAAAGTGTCCCTAAAAGGATGAAAACGTTCGATTTTGGGCTCCGAAAATAGGCACAATCGAGCAGGCTTGCAACCCACGTCGTAGAGCTTTCCAACGGTATGCTGTGCACTCCGTAACTCCTTACGGATCGAAAGTTATGGGCAAAGGAGCGACGGAGACCTAGTCCCAAGCCCCATGCCCTCAGTTTGTGGGCCCAGCCTCTACGTGAAGCAAAGTTGTCTTGCCCATGGTGCCATGGGATTCGATAATAGAAATGTGATGGATTAGGTTGTTGTCCTTTTTCGCTGCTCAAAACGTACGATCCGGGACGAAAAACAGCGCAAAAGAAGAGAAGTGTCCCAAAACTGATAAAAACGTTCAATTTTGGGCTCCGAAAATAGGTACAGCTGAGCAAGCTTACTGCCCTCGTCATAGAGCTCTTAGAGAGCTTTCCAACGGTATCCTGTGCACCGCGTAACTCTTTACAGATCAAAAGTTATGGGCACCAGAGCGACGGAGACCTGGTCCCAAGCCCCACGCCCTCAGTTTACGGGCCCATCCTCTACGTGAAACAAAGTTGTCTTGCCCAAGGTTCCCTGGGATCCGATAATAGAAATGTGATGGATTAGGTTATCGTCCTTTTCGCGTCTCACGACGTACGATCCGAGATGAAAAAATAGCGCAAAAGTAGAATAGTGTCCCAAAACTGATGAAAATGTTCGATTTTGAGCTCCAAAAATAGGCTCAGCCAAGCAGGCTTGCTACCCCTGTCGTAGAGCTCTCGGATAGCTTTCCAACGGTATGTTGTGCGCCTCGTAACTCCCTACGGATTGAAAGTTATGGGCAAAGGAGCGGCGAAGACCGGGTCCCAAGCCCCACGCCCTTGGTTTACGGGCCCAGCCTCTACGTGAAGCGAAGTTGTCTTGCCCATGGTGCCGTGGGATTCGATAATAGAAATGTGATGGATTAGGTTATCGTCCTTTTCGCGACTCACGACGTACGATCCGGGATGAAAAAATAGCGCAAAAGTAGAATAGTGTCCCAAAACTGATGAAAACGTTCGATTTTAGGCTCCAAAATAGGCGCAGCCGAGCAGGCTTGCTACCCCCGTCGTAGAGCTCTCGGAGAGCTTTCCAACAGTATGTTGTGCGCTGCATAACTCCTTACGAATCAAAAGTTATGGGCACCGAAGCGATAGAGACATGGTCTCAAGCCCCACGCCCTCAGTTTGTGGGCCCAGCCTCTACGTGTAGTGAAGTTTTCTTGCCTAAGGTACCATGGGATTCGATAATAGAAATGTGATGGATTCGGTTGTTGTCCTTTTTGCACTCTCGACGTACGATCCGTGATAGAAAAACAGCGCAAATGTAGAAAAGTGTCCCAAAAATGATGAAAACGTTCAATTCTGGGCTCTGAAAATAGGAGCAGCCACGCATGCTGGCTGCCCACGTCGTAGAGGTCTTAGAGAGCTTTCCAACGGTATGCTGTGCACCGCGTAACTCCCTACGGATCGAAAGTTATGGGCACCGGAGCGACGGAGACCTGGTCCCAAGCCCTACGCCCTCGGTTTGCGGGCCCAGCCTCTACGTGAAGCGAAGTTGTCTTGCCCATGGTGCCATGGGATTCGATAATAGAAATGTGATGGATTAGGTTGTCGTCCTTTTCGCGGCTCACGACGTACGATCTGGGATGGAAAAATAGCGCAAAAGATGAAAAATATCCCAAAACTGATGAAAATTTTCGATTTTGGGCTCCAAAAATAGGCACAGCCGAGCAGGCTTGCTACCCCCGACGTAGAGCTCTCAAAGAGCTTTCCAACGGTATGCCGTGCGCCGCGTAACTCATTACGGATCGAAAGTTATGGGCACTGGAGCGATGGAGACTTGTTCCCAAGCCCCACGCCTTCGGTTTGTGGGCCCAGCCTCTACGTGAAGCGAAGTTGTCTTGCCTAAGGTGCCATGGGATTTGATAATAGAAATGTGATGGATTAGGTTGTCGTCCTTTTCGCAGTTCACGACGTACGATCTGGGACCAAAAAATAGCGTAAAAGAAGAATAGTGTCCCAAAACTTATGAAAAAGTTTGATTTTGGTCTCCAAAAATAGACGTAGTCGAGCAGTCTTGCTGCCCCCGTCCTAGAGCTCTCAGAGAACTTTCCAACGGTATGCGGTGCGTCACGTAACCCCTTATGGATCAAAAGTTATGGGCACCGAAGTGACGGAGACCTAGTCCCAAGCCCCTCGCCCTCGGTTTACGAGCCCAGCCTCTACGTGAAGCGAAGTTGTCTTGCCCAAGGTGTCATGGGATTCGATAATAGAAAGGTGATTGATTAGGTTGTCGTCTTTTTCGCGGCTCACGACATACGATCCGTGAAGGAAAAACAGCGCAAAAGAAGAAAAGTGTCCCGAAATCGATGAAAACATTCAATTTTGGGCACTGAAAATAGGCGCAGCCGAACAAGCTTGCTGCCCTCATCGTAGAGCTCTTGGAGAGCATTCCAACGGTATGCAGTGAGCCGCGTAACTTGTTACGGATCAAAAGGTATGGGCACCAGAGCAACGAAGACCTGGTCCCAAGCCCCACACCCTCAGTTTGCGGGCCCAGCCTCTACGTGGAGCGAAGTTGTCTTGCCCAAGGTGCCATGGGATTTGATGAGAGAAATGTGATAAATTAAGTCGTTGACCTTATCGCAGCTTACTATGTACGATCCGGGACAGAAAAATAGCGTAAAAGCATAAAAGTGTCCCGAAATTGATGAAAACGTTCAATTTTGGGCTCTGAAAATAGGTGTAGCCAAGAAAGCTGGCTGCCCCCGCCGTAGAACTCTCAAAGAGCTTTCCAACGGTATGCTGTGCGCCGCGTAACTCCTCATGGATCAAAAGTTATGGGCACTGGAGCGACGGATACTAGGTCCCAAGCCCCACGCGCTCGGTTTACGGGCCCAGCCTCTACCTGAAGAGAAGTTGTCTTGCCGAAGGTGCCGTGGGATTCGATAAAAAAAATGTGATGGATTAGGTTGTCGTCCTTTTCACGGCTCACGACGTACAATCCGGGATAGAAAAACATCACAAAAGTAAAAAAAGTGTCCTGAAACAAATGAAAATGTTCAATTTTGGGCTATGAAAATAGGTGCAGCCAAGCAGGCTGGCTGCCCCCGTCGTAGAGCTCTCGGAGAGTATGTTGTGCGCTGCGTAACTCCTTGCGAATCAAAAGTTATGGGCACCGGAGCGACGGAGAACATGTCCCAAGCGCCACGCCCGCAGTTTGCGGGCCCAGCCTCTACGTGAAGCGAAGTTGTCTTGCCCAAGGTGCCGTGGTATTCGATAATAGAAATGTGATGGATTAGGTTGTCGTCCTTTTCGCCGTTCACGACATACGATCCGGGATTGAAAAACAGTGCAAAAGAAGAAAAGTTTCCCAAAACTTATGAAATTGTTTGATTTTGGCCTCCAAAACTAGATGCAGCCAAGTAGGCTTGTTGCCCCCGTCATAGAGCTCTCGGAGAGCTTTCCAATGGTATGCTGTGCGCCGCGTAACTCCTTACATATCAAAAGTTATGTGCATTGAAGCGACGGAGACCTGGTCCTAAGCCCAATGCCCTCGGTTTACGGGCCCAGCCTGTACGTGAAGAGAAGTTTTCTTGACTGAGGTGTCGTGGGATTCGATAATAGAAAGGTGATGGATTTGATTGTCGTCCTTTATGCGGCTCACGACATACGATCCGTGACAAAAAAACAGCGCAAAAGAAGAAAAGTGTCCCGAAACTGATGAAAGCATTCGATTTTGGGCTCCGAAAATAGGCACAGCCAAGCAGGCTTGTTGCCCCCATCGTAGAACTTTTCGGGAGCTTTCCAACGGTATGCAGTGCGCCGCGTAACTCCTTACGAATCAAAAGTTATGGGAATCGGAGCGACGGAGACTTGGTCCCAAGCCCCACGCCCTCAGTTTGCGGGCCCAGGATCTACGTGAAGCAAAGTTATCTTGCCCAAGGTGCCGTGGGATTCGATAACAGAAATGTGATGCATCAGGTTGTCGTCCTTTTCGCCGGTCAAGACGTATGATCCGGAATGAAAAAATAGCGCAAAAAAAGAAAAATATGCCAAAACTGATGAAAACATCCAATATTGGGCTCTGCAAATAGGCGCAGTTGAGCAGGCTTGTTGCCCCCATCGTAGAGCTCTTAGAGAGCTTTTGAACGGTATGCTGTGCATCGCGTAACTCCATACGGATCAAAAGTTATGGGCACCGGAGCGATGGAGACCTGGTCCCAAGGCCCACGCCCTAGGTTTGCATGCTCAGCCTCTATGTGAAGCGAAGTTGTCTTGCCTAAGGTGCCGTGGGATTCGGTAATAGAAATGTGATGGATTAGGTTGTCGTCCTTTTTGCGGCTCACGACGTACGATCCGGGACAGAAAAATAGCGCAAAAGAAGAATAGTGTCCCGAAACTTATGAAAACGTTTGATTTTGGCCTCAAAAATTGGCGCAGCCGAGCAGGATTGCTGCCCCCGTCGTAGAGCTCTCGAAGAGCTTTCAAATGGTATGTTGTGCACCGCGTAACTCCTTATGGATCAAAAGTTATGGGCACCAGAGCGATGGAGACCTGGTCCCAAGCCCCACGTCCTCGGTTTGCAGGCCCAGCCTATACACGAAGTGAAGATGTCTTGCATAAGGTGCCGTGGGATTCAATAATAGAAATGTGATGGATTAGGTTGTTGTCCTTTTCGCTGCCCACGACGTACGATCCGGGACGAAAAATAGTGCAAAAGAAGAAAAGTGTCCCGAAACTAATGAAAATGTTTGATTTTGGGCTCTAAAAATAGGTACATCCGAGCAGGCTTACTGCCTCCGTCGTAGAGCTCTCGGAGAGCTTTCCAACAGTATGATGTGCACCGCGTAACTCCTTACGGATCAAAAGTTATGGGCACCAAAGCGACGGAGACCTGGTCCCAAGCCCCACACCCTCGGTTTGTGGGCCTAGCCTCTACGTGAAGCGAAGTTGTCTTGCTCAAGCTGTCATGGGATTCGATAATAGAAATGTGTTGGATTAGGTTGTCATCCTTTTCACGGCTCACGATGTAAGATCAAGGACAGAAAAACAGCGCGAAAGAAGAAAAGTGTCCCAAAATGGATGAAAACATTCTATTTTTGGCTCCAAAAATAGACACAGCCGAGCAGGCTTGTTGCCCCTACCGTTGAGCTCTCGAAGAGCTTTCCAACGGTATGTTGTGCGCCGCGTAACTCCTTACGGATCAAAAGTTATGGGCAAAGGAGCGACGGAGACCTGGTCCCAAGCCCCACGCCCTCGGTTTACAAGCCTAGCCATTACGTGAAGCGAAGTTGTCCTGTCCAAGGTGCCATGGGATTCGATAATAGAAATGTGATGGGTCAAGTTGTCGTCCTTTTCGCGGCTCACGACATACGATCTGGGATGAAAAAATAGCGTAAGAGAAGAAAAGTGTCCCGAAACGGATGAAAATGTTCAATTTTGGTCTCCGAAAATAGGTGCAACTGAGCAGGCTTACTGCCCCCGTCGTAGAGCTCTCGGAGAGCTTTCCAACGGTGTGCTGTACACCGCGTAACTCCTTACGGATCAAAAGTTATGGGCACCGGAGCGACGGAGACCTGATCCTAAGCCCCACGCCCTCAGTTTGCAGGCCCAGCCTCTACGTGAGGCGAAGTTATCTTGCCCAAGGTTCAGTGGGATTCGATTATAGAAATGTGAAGGATTAGGCTGTCGTCCTTTTCGCGGCTCACGACGTACGATCCGGGATGAAAAAACAACGCAAAAGAAGAAAAGTATCCTGAAACTGATGAAAATGTTAGATTTTGGGCTACGAAAATAGACACAGCCGAGCAGGCTTGCAGCCCCCCGTCGTAGATCTCTTGGAGAGCTTTCCAACGGTATGCTGTGCACTGCGTAACTCCTTACGGATCAAAAGTTATAGGCAAAGGAACGACGGAGACCTAATCCCAAGCCCCACGCCCTCGATTAACGGGCCCAGCCTCTATGTGAAGCGAAGTTATCTTGCCCAAGGTGCCGTGGGATTCAATAATAAAAATGTGATGGATTAGGTTGTTGTCCTTTTTCGCTGCTCAAAACGTACGATCCGGGACGAAAAAACAGCGCAAAAGAAGAGAAGTGTCCCGAAACTGATGAAAACGTTCGATTTTGGGCTCCGAAAATAGGTATAGCCAAGCAGGCTTACTGCCCTCGTCGTAGAGCTCTTAGAGAGCTTTCCAACGGTATGCTGTGCACCGCGTAACTCCTTACGGATCAAAAGTTATGGGCACAGGAGCTACGGAGACCTGATCCCAAGCCCCACGCCCTCGGTTTACGGGCCTAGCCTCTACGTGAAGTGAAATTGTCTTGCCCAATGTGCCATGGTATTCGATAATAGAAATGTGATGGATTAGGTTGTCGTCCTTTCCGCGGCTCAAGACGTACGATCCAGGACGGAAAAACAGCGCAAAAGAAGAAAAGTATCCCGAAACTGAAGAAAACATTCGATTTTGGGCTCCAAAAATAGGCGCAACCGAGCAGGCTTACCGCCCCCATTGTAGAGTTCTCAAAGAGCTTTCCAACGGTATGCTGTGCACCACGTAACTCCTTACGAATCAAAAGTTATGGGCACCGTAACGACGGAGACCTGGTCCCAAGCCCCATGCCCTTGGTTTGCGAGCCCAGCCTCTACGTGAAGCGAAGTTGTCTTGCCCAAGGTGCCGTGGGATTCGATAATAAAAATGTGATGGATTAGGTTGTCGTCCTTTTCGCTGCTCACGACGTACGATCCGGGACGGAAAAATAGTGTAAAAGAAGAAAAGTATCCTGAAACTAATGAAAATGTTCAATTTTATGCTCCGAAAATAGGTGCAACTGAGAAGGCTTGCTGCACCAGTCGTAGAGCTCTCGGAGAGCTTTCCAACGGTATGCTGTGCGCCTCGCAACTTGTGAGGCCCGACCTTGATTTGCATGCGATACCTCGTTTCGTGTGCCCTAACCTAGATTTGAGTGCTTTGACCTAGGTTTAAAAATTGTGTTTCGTTTTGTGTGCCTTGCATTGAATTACGTGCATTCATTTAGGGTTGTGTGCATTTACTTGAGAAACGTGCATTTGTCTCGTAGTTCGTGCCTTACCTCATAGTGCGTGCCCTAAACCTAGGAAAGCGTGCCCTCACGTTAATCAAGAAAGCATCTTACACGAAGCACTAGATCATTAATTAATCCTACAAACTCCACTAACTAATATTAAAATGCTAATTCAACTCACTAGAAGACAAAATCTCACAAAAAGCTAGACATTCTTATTCTTTATTCCTTATTCTTTTGCACATTCCAAGCACTCAATTAAATAATGCTCAAACAAGACAAAAATTCAGATTTGAACATATGCTTGGCCGACCACATGGAGCCTTTGTGCATGCATTTTAATTTCAAAATCTAAACCTAGACATTCTATGACAACTAATGACACAAAGCAAAAAAAAATTGGCTCAAAACTCTACCCAAAGCTCCACCATTCTCGACACACTCCATGCCCATGCTAGGATGATTCAAACATGCTTCTTGAAGACACAAAATTCTGATTTTTCAAGGCCCTAGGCCGACACAAGCATCAACACATCAAAGCTTTCATTCTTTCTTTCATTTTCTCTCTTTCTCTCATTCTTTCTCTCATTCTTTCTCTCAATTCTTCTCTCTCTCTCAGCCCTAGCTGAAGTTCTACTCTCCATAGCTTAAGTTCATCACTCAATGGTTCATCAAGCCATGCAAGCTACTAGGAACTCGACCAAGCAAAGCTAGAATGCAAAAGACACACATGCAAGCTCATTGAACCTTCATTTCGGCTTAGGTGAGTTTGTTAGCTTATGTTTCATCTTTTTCTTGTTCTAACCACATGCACCTACTAAGAACTTGGTTACTAAGCTAGGAAATTAGATAAATCTCATGTGGTCTCTCGGCTAAGCAAGGAAAAAGGTCGACATTGTACTTCATCAAGAATTTGTGCATCTTCTTTGTTCTCTTGCTAAGGTGAGGGCTAAAACTTCTTGAAAAGCTTTTAAAAACCACATGCATGCCTTTGAATGTCTATTTCTACCTCTGTACTTTTGATTTATGTGTGTTCATGAGCTTTTGTAAACATGCATGGCAAGATATTTGGCTAGAATGTGATGATAGATGAAATCGCGTATGGGACAATCTTCTGTCTCGTTGGTGCGGGGTGATTTTGACCTAGTAAATGAGGTTGAAAATGCGTGAAAATTGGTAGATGACTAGTTTTGCCAGTTCTGAGCATTGTTCACAGAAATATGCCAAAGCTAATTTTGAATCTAAGGTCCTCAAAATGGCAAAATATCAAAAAGTGTCCAAATCTGGAAAATCTGGGAAAATGAAGCAGGTTTTGGCAGATTCACTGTTCTTGTAGAACGAACCAGTTTTGACTTAGTAAATGATATCCAAAATGCATGAAATTTGGTGCGCTGCTAGATTTTTCAGTTCTCGACATTTTTTTTCAGAAATGGACTAAGGCTAAATCTGACCCTAAGGCCTTAAAAAACGACAAGTATTGAAATGTGTGTGCAAATCTGGACAGTTTTGCGTAGTCTCACTGTTTTGGCTATAACTCTTGAACCCGAACTCCAAATGATGAGAGATTTGTTTCAGGATTTAGTTCACTCCTTAAGCTTTAATTTGACATTTTGTTTACTGGAATTGGAGTTTGTTTGCTTGTATCAATGATTGTGAGAAAACAGACCATTGCAGTGAGGTTTTCATCTAGTGATTTGCCTTGAAAATTATTGTAACTTCTCTTGTTGTATTAAATGCTTGGGATTGTGGCATTGGAATGTTGTGTAGACAGTTCTAAATACTTGAGGGTGTTTGAATTAATCAATGCATGGCTTAAGTTTAATCACGTGACAATTTAGGGCTTAATCGCACGGGTAAGCATGAATTGGAACCCAAATGACTAGGAAAACTCACTAAGTGTTAATCCTATGAATATCGTGTTTAATTATGTAATTAGTAGGCTGCCCGGTTGTAACGCCCCGATCCCTCACGAGACCGGGACTCCTATTTATCATGCTATTCTCACCCAATTCCAAACCCCGGGCACAAAATTTAGGGGAAAACGGACGGAGTCTCCCCTGTTTATAGGACTAAACTGGTATCTGCACAAAGACACCCATGATGCTAGATCCACAAACAGCAACTCTTATAACCAATCATCCAAGATTTTTATGGGCCACCCGCGATCACAAGGCCATCCGAGCCTTGGAACAACAATTACATATAACACACAAGCAAGCAAAGCATTTCTAATTTTAACTATAGGTAGTTAGATACAACAATAGCCAAGTTCTACTTCCAAGTTTGTTAATCACACAAGCATGCAAAAGAATAAGTTTACTATGGATTATTACATGTCATTCCACTTTATATCCAACATACAAGATTACAAATTATTACATTCACCATTTATACTCAAGACCCCAAGGTCACAAAGAGGCAATCAACAACAACTCCACGCAAGCTTCTCATTTTAGACAACCTTATAACACAAGAAGTCACCGAAATTGCTTAACTAACACTTCTTCCTCTTCTTCTATCAGCTGAGGATTCACCTCAGCTTCACCTGAAACATATTAAATGGGGAATGAGCAACTAAGTTGCCCAGCGAGGGAGGTGATGCAACATGCCAACGTGCAATATGATATGCAAACACAAGAAAACATATATAATCCACATAAACCAACAAGACAATAAGCCAAGCAATTAATCACTTTAAAAAGGATACGGTTCCACTTCCAAGTCTTCATTCACGAGCCACGAACTATGAGCATCACGAACATGCCGGCAAACCCTAAACACCAACAATTGGGATACTCCGGATGTATCCCGATCCTACGACCCTTTCTCCCGAGGTAGGTCCATGCCCAACAGGTGAACCACGTCTCTGGGGTAGTGGAGTATGCCTCAGCGAGAAAGGGAATAGGCACCATGGTAGTAGAAGGAGCACAGCAAGCCCGACGCCGCCTGTGTTTCTCGACGCTACCATGTCCGAAAAAGGTTGCGCAACCCCGAGACAAGTCACAAGCAAACAATATATCACATAACACATAAGAGGGACGACAAAGGAGGCCGCCCTCACATTTATGCACGAAATACGTTCACATAAGCACGAGATTAGCTTAAAGATTCCAAAAGAAGCAATCAACACAATTAATTCCCACAATCTACTCAAATAGCTTAATTATATCCTAAATATTCAATACAATACAAGATAACTTAAATACAAGTGCCAATTGCATCAAATATAGCCAAAACTACTTTTCCCCTTTCTTTAACCGAGTTTTCTTTCTCCTATGCATAGTTCAAGAGTTCCAAATCATATCCTAGTCTTTCTATATTCTTAATTAAGCCTAAAGGCACCTTTTAGGATCATAAAAACTCATTTTAGAAACAAAAGTTCGGGAAGGCCCCGAACGGGTTTGAACTACAACTATCCTAACCGAACCCCATTTCCGCGAAACGAAAGCACCAAAGGTGCTTCCTTAGTTCAAGGATACCCGAATCAATGCCCAAACTTGCCCGGATTGCTCATCGAAAAAAGTCTTCTTTTTAAAGTCGGCTATTTATGCAATTAAGTTCGGTTTCGAGTGATTCAACCTCACGGGGCTTTTCAACTAACTTCACTAGGATCTAGAGCACCTAATTGAAGCCTCAATTTAAGCTAATTAGCAATTTTTCTCAAAACCCTAATTCTAGGCACTATTCATCATCTTATTCCTTCAATCTCTACATTCAACCATGGAATTCCTTATCAAGCTATGAAAGTTAACTCTATAGGCTCTAATGTACTCATAATAACCATTCATAACAAGTTTTATAGCTATAATTGACAAATCAAGAAAATTCAACATATGAACATAAACTTTAAAAATAACAAAATGCATCTCCCTCACAATTTTTGAAGACAAGGAAGCTTGTTGAAGGCCCTAGGATGCTCAAAACCCTCCCAAGATCAAGCTAGGAGCTCAAGATGCAAGGTTGTTGAAGCAAAATCTCCTCTTTTCCTTCTCCTTTGGTATTTTCGGCCCTGCTACAGTAATTCCTGCACATTTGTTCTCTTTTTTTTTTGTGTTTTAATGAGCTTAGGTGATTATCTAAGGTTAAGTTGAGGTAAGGTCAAGTTTGGGTATTTAAAAGGTCACTAGAATGCGCGTTATTAACTTAAAAATGAGCCTAAGGTGAAAAGTAATGTTAGTTATTTAAATCTCTAAGTTAGTTACGTAATACTATTCACTTAACTACTAAACACATTTTCTAAACGAGCTCTCCTATCGCCTCTAGCTCAATTGCACATTTTTCCCAATTCTCTAACAATTAATGTGATTTAATAAAAATGCTAATTCACTAATGGAATATAGTTTGAAAACGGGATGAATAGTAGCTAAAGAAGACAGTTAATAAAGCACAGAAGGAAATGCGCAAACAATAGATGCAACAGTAAATAAATGTACGGCTAAAATATTGGGCGTCACATCCTCTCCCCCTTAAACAAATTGCGTCCACGCAATTTCTTACACATACAAGCGAGTTACCCTCATACATAAAACACATTGATCACGTTAGCAATTTATAACAAGTAAAGTCACATAAGCAACAAGTTCACATACACAAATTATAAACTACTAAGTCATTTAAACAACAATTTCACCTAAAATAAGTTAATCACATATTCACATTAGTCATATAAAGCATATCGAGCACTCAAGTACATAAAGCACATAATTCACACAAGGCACGTTAATCACATCCATTCCACTTATCACACAAGCACATAAACCACAACTAGTTCACTCAACAAATAAAACATGTTGATCACATTAACTCTCTTATCACATAAGACATGCACATACACTTTCTAAACACATTGACACTAAGGCCACTACCCCACAAGCCGAAGACCCTATCCCGGCTTGCGCCTAGCTAACTAGCTAAGCTCTAATACCACTTCTGTAACGCCCCGATCCCTCACGAGATCGGGACTCCTATTTATCATGCTATTCTCACCCAATTCCAAACCCCGGGCACAAAATTTAGGGGAAAACGCACGGAGTCTCCCCTGTTTATAGGATTAAACTGGTACCTGCACAAAGACACCCATAATGCTAGATCCACAAACAGCAACTCTTATAACCAATCCTCCAAGATTTTTATGGGCCACCCGCGATCACAAGGCTATCCGAGCCTTGGAACAACAATTACATATAACACACAAGCAAGCAAAGCATTTCTAATTTTAACTATAGGTAGTTAGATACAACAATAGCCAAGTTCTACTTCCAAGTTTGTTAATCACACAAGCATGCAAAAGAATAAGTTTACTATGGATTATTACATGTCATTCCACTTTATATCCAACATACAAGATTACAAATTATTACATTCACCATTTATACTAAAGACCCCAAGGTCACAAAAAGGCAATCAACAACAACTCCATGCAAGCTTCTCATTTTAGACAACCTTATCACACAAGAAGTCACCGAAATTGCTTAACTAACACTTCTTCCTCTTCTTCTATCAGCTGAGGATTCACCTCAGCTTCACCTGAAACATATTAAATGAGGAATGAGCAACTAAGTTGCCCAGCGAGGGAGGTGATGCAACATGCCAACGTGCAATATGATATGCAAACACAAGAAAACATATATAATCCACATAAACCAACAAGACAATAAGCCAATCAATTAATCACTTTAAAAAGGATATCGTTCCACTTCCAAGTCTTCATTCACGAGCCACGAACCAAGAGCATCACGAACATGCCAGCAAACCCCAAACTTCAACAATTGGGATACTCCGGATGTATCCCGATCCTACGACCCATTCTCCCGAGGTAGGTCCATGCCCAGTAGGTGAACCACGCCTCTGGGGTAGTGGAGTATGCCTCAGCGAGAAAGGGAATAGGTAACATGGTAGTCCAGGGAGCACGGCAAGCCCGACGCCGCCTGTGTTTCTCGACGCTACCATGTCTGAAAACGGTTGTGCAACCCAATACAAGTCACAAGCAATCAATATAACGCATAACACATAAGAAGGACGACAAATGTGGCCGCCCTCACATTTATGCACGAAATACGTTCACATAAGCACGAGATTAGCTTAAAGATTCCAAAAGAAGCAATCAACACAATTAATTCCCACAATCTACTCAAATAGCTTAATTATATCCTAAATATTCAATACAATACAAGATAACTTAAATACAAGTGCCAATTGCATCAAATATAGCCAAAACTACTTTTCCCCTTTCTTTAACCGAGTTTTCTTTCTCCTATGCATAGTTCAAGAGTTCCAAATCATATCCTAGTCTTTCTATATTCTTAATTAAGCCCAAAGGCACCTTTTAGGATCATAAAAACTCATTTTAGAAACAAAAGTTCGGGAAGGCCCCGAACGGGTTTGAACTACAACTATACTAACCAAACCCCATTTTCGCGAAACGAAAGCACCAAAGGTGCTTCCTTAGCTCAAGGATACCCGAATCAATGCCCAAACTTGCCCGAATTTCTCAACGAAAAAAGTCCTCTTTTTAAAGTCAGCTATTTATGCAATTAAGTTCGGTTTCGATTGATTCAACCTCACAGGGCTTTTCAACTAACTTCACTAGGATCTAGAGCACCTAATTGAAGAATCAATTTAAGCTAATTAGCAATTTTTCTCAAAACCCTAATTCTAGGCACTATTCATCGTCTTCTTCCTTCAATCTCTACATTCAACCATGGAATTCCTTATCAAGCTATGAAAGTTAACTCTATAGGCTCTAATGTACTCATAATAACCATTCATAACAAGTTTTATAGCTATAATTGACAAATCAAGAAAATTCAACATATGAACATAAACTTTAAAAACAATAAAATGCATCTCCCTCACAATTTTTGAAGACAAGGAAGCTTGTTGAAGGCCCTAGGATGCTCAATACCCTCCCAAGATCAAGCTAGGAGCTCAAGATGCAAGGTTGTTGAAGCAAAATCTCCTATTTTCCTTCTCCTTTGGTATTTTCGGCCTTGCTACAGTAATTCCTGCACATTTGTTCTCTTTTTTTTGTGTTTTAATGAGCTTAGGTGAATTATCTAAGGTTAAGTTGAGGTGAGGTCAATTTGGGTATTTAAAAGGTCACTAGAATGCGCATTATTAACTTAAAAACGAGCCTAAGGTGAAAAGTAATGTTAGTTATTTAAATATCTAAGTTTGTTACGTAACACTATTCACTTAACTACTAAACACATTTTCTAAACGAGCTCTCCTATCGCCTCTAGCTCAATTGCACATTTTTCCCACTCCTCTAACAATTAATGTGATTTAATAAAAATGCTAATTCACTAATAGAATATAGTTTGAAAACGGGATAAATAGTAGCTAAAGAAGACAGTTAATAAAGCACAGAAGGAAATGCGCAAACAATAGATGCAACAGTAAATAAATGTACGGCTAAAATCTTGGGCGTCACATCCTCTCCCCCTTAAACAAATTGCGTCCATGCAATTTCTTACATATACAAGCGAGTTACCCTCATACATAAAACACATTGATCACATTAGCAATTTATAACAAGTAAAGTCACATAAGCAACAAGTTCACATACACAAATTATAAACTACTAAGTCATTTAAACAACAACTTCACCTAAAACAAGTTAATCACATATTCACATTAGTCATATAAAGCATATCGAGCACTCAAGTACATAAAGCACATAATTCACACAAGGCACGTTAATCACATCCATTCCACTTATCACACAAGCACATAAACCACAACTAGTTCACTCAACATATAAAACAAGTTGATCACATTAAATCCCTTATCCCTTAAGCCATGCACATCCACTTTCTAGACACATTGACACTAAGGCCACTACCCCACAAGCCGAAGACCCTATCCCGGCTTGCGCCTAGCTAACTAGCTAAGCTCTGATACCACTTCTATAACGCCTCGATCCCTCACGAGACCGGGACTCCTATTTATCATGCTATTCTCACCCAATTCCAAACCCCGGGCACAAAATTTAGGGGAAAATGGACGGAGTCTCCCCTGTTTATAGGACTAAACTGGTACCTGCACAAAGACACCCATGATGCTAGATCCATAAACAGCAACTCTTATAACCAATCATCCAAGATTTTTATGGGCCACCCGCGATCACAAGGCCATCCGAGCCTTGGAAACAAATAACACACAAGCAAGCAAAGCATTTCTAATTTTAACTATAGGTAGTTAGATACAACAATAGCCAAGTTCTACTTCCAAGTTTGTTAATCACATAAGCATGCAAAAGAATAAGTTTACTATGGATTATTACATGTCATTCCACTTTATATCCAACATACAAGATTACAAATTATTACATTCACCATTTATACTAAAGACCCCAAGGTCACAAAAAGGCAATCAACAACAACTCCATGCAAGCTTCTCATTTTAGACAACCTTATCACACAAGAAGTCACCGAAATTGCTTAACTAACACTTCTTCCTCTTCTTCTATCAGCTGAGGATTCACCTCAGCTTCACCTGAAACATATTAAATGAGGAATGAGCAACTAAGTTGCCCAGCGAGGGAGGTGATGCAACATGCCAACGTGCAATATGATATGCAAACACAAGAAAACATATATAATCCACATAAACCAACAAGACAATAAGCCAATCAATTAATCACTTTAAAAAGGATATCGTTCCACTTCCAAGTCTTCATTCACGAGCCACGAACCATGAGCATCACGAACATGCCGGCAAACCCCAAACACCAACAATTGGGATACTCCGGATGTATCCCGATCCTACGACCCTTTCTCCTGAGGTAGGTCCATGCCCAGCAGGTGAACCACGCCTCTGGGGTAGTGGAGTATGCCTCAGCGAGAAAGGGAATAGGCACCATGGTAGTCGAGGGAGCACGGCAAGCCCGACGCCGCTTGTGTTTCTCGATGCTACCATGTCCGAGAAAGGTTGCGCAACCCAATACAAGTCACAAGCAATCAATATAACGCATAACACATAAGAGGGACGACAAAGTAGGCCGCCCTCAGATTTATGCACGAAATACGTTCACATAAGCACGAGATTAGCTTAAAGATTCCAAAAGAAGCAATCAACACAATTAATTCCCACAATCTACTCAAATAGCTTAATTATATCCTAAATATTCAATACAATACAAGATAACTTAAATACAAGTGCCAATTGCATCAAATATAGCCAAAACTACTTTTTCCCTTTCTTTAACCGAGTTTTCTTTCTCCTATGCATGGTTCAAGAGTTCCAAATCATATCCTAGTCTTTCTATATTCTTAATTAAGCCCAAAGGCACCTTTTAGGATCATAAAAACTCATTTTAGAAACAAAAGTTCGGGAAGGCCCCGAACGGGTTTGAACTATAACTATCCTAACCGAACCCCATTTCCACGAAACGAAAGCACCAAAGGTGCTTCCTTAGTTCAAGGATACCCGAATCAATGCCCAAACTTTCCCGGATTGTTCAACGAAAAAAGTCCTCTTTTTAAAGTCGGCTATTTATGCAATTAAGTTCGGTTTCGAGTGATTCAACCTCACGGGGCTTTTCAACTAACTTCACTAGGATCTAGAGCACCTAATTGAAGCATCAATTTAAGCTAATTAGCAATTTTTCTCAAAACCCTAATTCTAGGCACTATTCATCGTCTTCTTCCTTCAATCTCTACATTCAACCATGGAATTCCTTATCAAGCTATGAAAGTTAACTCTATAGGCTCTAATGTACTCATAATAACCATTCATAACAAGTTTTATAGCTATAGTTGACAAATCAAGAAAATTCAACATACGAACATAAACTTTAAAAACAATAAAATGCATCTCCCTCACAATTTTTTAAGACAAGGAAGCTTGTTGAAGGCCCTAGGATGCTCAAAACCCTCCCAAGATCAAGCTAGGAGCTCAAGATGCAAGGTTGTTGAAGCAAAATCTCCTATTTTCCTTCTCTTTTGGTATTTTCGGCCTTGCTACAGTAATTCCTGCACATTTGTTCTCTTTTTTTTTGTGTTTTAATGAGCTTAGGTGAATTATCTAAGGTTAAGTTGAGGTGAGGTCAAGTTTGGGTATTTAAAAGGTCACTAGAATGCGCATTATTAACTTAAAAACGAGCCTAAGGTGAAAAGTAATGTTAGTTATTTAAATCTCTAAGTTTGTTACGTAACACTATTCACTTAACTACTAAACACATTTTCTAAACGAGCTCTCCTATCGCCTCTAGCTCAATTGCACATTTTTCCCACTCCTCTAACAATTAATGTGATTTAATAAAAATGCTAATTCACTAATAGAATATAGTTTGAAAACGGGATGAATAGTAGCTAAAGAAGACAGTTAATAAAGCACAGAAGGAAATGCGCAAACAATAGATGCAACAGTAAATAAATGTACGGCTAAAATCTCGGGCGTCACACCGGTAGTTGCCCTCATAGCCCGAAACATGATTTCGATGATTACATGTTAACAAGTAGGCATTTCTTGCACCCGATCCCACGTAGATGTCATTGCTTGTTGAATAATCTTATTATTTGATAACGTGAACTTCGAAATGAGTTATATGACTTAATTTACATGCGTTACATGGCTGCCCGTTTAATATTCATATAACTCCATGTGCTTTACAAGTGAAATTACTTGTCATATCGTGCCTCGCGTGTTTACTTGTCAATGTGCAATCTTATGACTGCTTGGAGGCAACCTACTTTGTTATCCTCCTAATGTGATATATTAAATGTCATAAATGTGCATTGCATACAAGGTTGCAACCTTTCATTCTAGCGTGGTAGCGTTCACGCACACCGGGCAGCATCGGGCTTGCCGGTGCAACCGTGACTACCATTGTCCAATTCCCTCTCTCGCTTGGGGGCTAGACCTCCTCGGAGAGTTGGGTCGTAGGATTTTGGGGTACATCCAGAGTACACCCTTTTGGCGTGATAAGGGGATGATTTGAAGTCGGCCGCAACAATTGATACTGGAAATGAACTGAGAGCAAAAGCTCACCGTATCCTTTTCACTATGTTTATAAGTACTTTCGCTTGGTTCCTAGAGGACCTCGGGGGGAAAAGACGGGTAATTGAGTTCTTTTACTGTTACATTACATTATGTACTTACTTGTGATACATGTCATGCTTGCAAAGGGTTTTCATAAGTTGAACCAGAAAATGAGTTTCAAAACATATTTCTCGTTCCCCCTCGTTGAGTTCATAAGGACTCACATTCTTTTATTATCACAGGTAAAGAAGACCAGGAACAAGTACCCGAGGACAACGTGCCTAATAATGATTCCTTGGAATGATTGCTTACCCTACGTGCCTTACTTGACTATGACCATTTTGTGAATGATATGTTGCTTGAAGACTATTTCATTTCTTATGTTGCTTGTTATTGTATTGTAAATGACCCCCGTTGTAATTTGGGGTCTAATTTTAGCTTGTACTGATCCTAACTCGATAGACACTACTATGGTCGTTTTTGCTATCGTTATTGGCTAGTATCTATCATAAGATTATAAAGTATTAGGTAAGGATTAAGTAAAATGAATCTATCCAATCTTAAGCAGGTACTCATTATTAAGCTAAGATCAATAGGTACTTTTGTAACAAGGATTAACAAACAAACGAGACATAGTATCATGCTAGGTTATTAATCAAATGAGACTTCGAGATAACTAGTAGGCGTTTCGATTGGTGATAAATAGTAATCTTAGTTGGAAATGAATTTGAGATTGAAAGTTTTGAGGCCTTTAGAAAATTAGGTCAAACTAAGGAGCCCAATTACAGTTGTTATGCTGTCAATTTTCTGGAGAATTTGTGGAGTTTAGGCTAAAGCGTTAAGTGTCAAAATTTCATAAACGATTAAGTACGTGATATGACTTGAATGTTTAGATCACACCCTAGTCTAACCTTTATAGGTCGGGTTGGGGCGTGACACCCTATATTTAATGGTATCAGAGATTAGATTGTTTAAGCCGGGTTTAACTCTCGGACCATGGGTAGAAGCCCTAAGGTTATTAGGATGACTTGTTTATGTGTTATTGTGTGACAATATCAAGTGTGCCTTCTCTGTTTCTATGTGCTTATATGGTTAACATGTCTTAACTGTTTCTAGAATTGTGTATCTATATAAAATTATATGTGGCATACCTGATACATTAAATTCTTGTCTTGTCGTATTCCAATAAATTGTGCATCGTGATTTGTGCCTATAGATGGCTGGCCCTAGTACCTGCACTACTAATAGGAGCGGTGAGCCCCAAGAGACCGGAGATGCTTACCAAACTAATCCCGTCATAGCTATCTTTAATATGATGGCGAATGCCATGGATCGCGTATTGCGAGTGATGGAACGTCAAGATGTACGTGAAGCAAACAACAACAACAACAGGAATGATGGTAACCATGGGAGACATAGCAGAATGCGGGATTTTCTTGACTTTCGCCCGTCCAAATTCCACGGAGAAGCTGATGATGAAAAGGAAGAGGCTTGGCTGTCTGAGATCGAGAGGATTTTCAGACCCCTTGACTATACTGATGAAGAAAAGGTGGAGTTCGCTGTGTTTCTGTTACACGGGGATGCTGAGCATTGGTGGCACACTGTGGAGGCACTTTGGGAAACTGATCATACACCTCGCTTGTGGGTAATTTTGTTAAGGCATTCAAGGATAAATATGCACCAGCAGTTTCCAGGCAGAGGCGGATTGAGGAATTCATACACTTGAACCAGGGTAACATGACGGTGGCCCAGTACGAGGCTCGTTTTGACCGATTGTCCCGCTATACTCCATACATGGTCAGTACCCCTGAGGCGAAGATGTAGAAATTTACGAATGGGTTGAGGCCAGAGATTCAGGACCAGTTGGCTTCGCATGACTTCGATACCTATTCTGCTCTTCTTGATGCTGCTTCCCGAGTTGAGAAGAGAAAACTTGATAGAGCCGGTTCGTGCCAACCGAACAAGAAGCCATATCAGCCTCCTGATCAACAGAGAAAATTCCAGAGCCAGAGTCATAGTCAGGGCCAGGGCCAGAACAGACCAGTTAATAACCGTGGCCCGACTAAAGCACCATCAGCCTTTTCCACCTGCGGATCCACAGGTAGTTCACCTGCTACTCAGTCTATCAACTATTCTTACTGTGACAAGAAGGGTCATACCAGGGCCCAGTGTTGGAAGAAGTCGGGACGATGTGTGCGGTGTGGCAGTGATCAGCATCAGATCAAGGATTGCCCTAAATGGGAAGCAGGACAAAATCAAGTTAAACCAGCTTGTAGAGGCAAGACTCCAGTTCCTAGAGTTCAGGCTTGAGCTTATGCTATAGAGTGCGAGGAGCTTCCTGCCTCTGTTGTTGTCGAAGGTACATTCTTGATACTGAATCAACCTGTTAGGATACTAATTGATCCAGGTGCTACTCATTCATTTATTACTCCCTTATGTGTGCAACGTGTGAAACTACGAGTTGTATGTTTGCCTTACGAAGTAGAAGTTGGTACTCCGATGGGTTCTAAACTTGTTACTAGCTCAGCTTGTAAAACATGTAAAATCCAAATTAAAGATAGGGAATTCTCAGCCAATCTTATTGTATTACCCTTTCGAGACTATGAAGTCATATTAGGGATGGACTGGTTGGCAAAGCATCATGCCCAACTAGATTGCCGGACAAAGATTGTAACATTCCGGATACCTGGTCAACCAATATTGGAGGTAATGGGTCGAAGAGACTTCACCGGGAGTTCCATCATTTCATCTACAAAAGCAGTGAAGTCCTTGAGAAAAGGATGTAGTGGATACTTAGCTTACCTCATCAACAAGCCGTCGGACAAAGCTAAGTTGGAGGAGATGCCAGTGATTAAAGATTATGCGAATGTGGTTCCAGAAGAATTGACCAGTTCACCCACAAATCGGGAGATTGAGCTCATTATAGAATTACTGCCTGGCACCCAACCGATATCTAAAGCTCCCTATCGTATGGCACCGGCCGAGCTACAAGAATTGAAGGACCAATTACAAGGATTGTTGAAGAAGGGGTTTGTTCAACCAAGTTCTTCTCCGTGGGGTGCACCAGTCCTATTTGTAAAGAAGAAAGATGGAACATTGAGGTTATGTATCGACTACCGAGGATTGAACCAAGTGACTGTCAAGAATAAATACCCACTTCCACTAATCGACGAGTTGTTTGATCAACTTTAGGGAGCCAAAGTGTATTCGAAGCTCGACTTGAGGCAAGGGTACTATCAGTTGCGGATCAAAAAGGAGGATGTGCCTAAAACGGCTTTCAGGACGAGATATGGGCATTATGAATATGTGATGATGCTATTTGGACTAACTAATGCCCCTGCAGCTTTTATGGACTTGATGCACAGGGTGTTTCAACCCTACTTGGACCAATTTGTGGTGATCTTCATTGATGATATTTTGGTATACTCGAAATTCGAGGCTGAGCATGAACAACATCTGCGATTGGTACTGCAGAAACTTCGAGAGCATCAATTGTATTCAAAGTTTAGTAAATGTGAATTTTGGTTGCAGCAGATTGCATTTTTTGGGCACATCATATTCCAAGAGGGAATAGCAGTAGATCCAGCGAAGATAGAAGCGGTGATGTCTTGGAAGTAGCCGGAAAACGTTACGGAGGTTCAGAGTTTTCTTGGTCTAGCTGGCTATTATCGGAGGTTCGTAAAGGATTTCTCAAAGATTGCAGGACCACTTACAAAGCTCACTCAAAAGAAAACAAAGTTTGTATGGGATGACAAGTGTGAGAACAGTTTCCAAGAATTGAATAAAAGATTGACTATCACACCCGTTCTCACATTGCCTGAAAGGAGTCAAGGATTTGTAATCTATAGCGATGCTTCGAAGGAAGGACTGGGTTGTGTGTTGATGCAAAATGGTAGAGTGATTGTGTATGCTTCTAGGAAACCGAAGCCGTATGAATTGAACTACCCGACGCACGATTTGAAGTTAGCGGCTATCGTATTTGCACTCAAGAAATGGAGGCACTATCTGTGGGGTAACAAGTTCGAGGTATTTACTGATCACAAGAGTTTGAAATATTTGTTCTCACAAAAAGAGTTGAACATGAGGCAAAGGCGGTGGATGGAGCTTTTGGATGATTATAACTGCACAATCAATTATGTGCCCGATAAAGCAAATGTAGTTGCAGATGCCTTAAGTAGGAAAGTAAGCATGGCAAAACTGGAAGTCAAGGTGCAAGAGTTGTTAGAGGAAGCATTCTTGTGGAAACCACAATTGACTCAAAAAGGGTTACTATTTGCCACTACACAAGTTCAATCGACCTTGTTGTCTGAATTACGAGAGGCTTAACAGAAGGACCAACAGTTTCAGAAGATTAAAGAAAGCAACACAAATTTCAAGTTTCATGATGATGGTATTTGGAGGTTTAGGAATCGGATTTGTGTTCCTAATGATCCAGAGTTGAAAAAGAAGATTCTTGAAGAAGCCCATAACTCAAGATACACTATTCACCCTGGCAGAACAAAGATGTACTGGGATTTGAAGCAACACTATTGGTGGAATAACATGAAGAGAGAGATTGCGAAGTTTGTGGCACGGTGTTTGACTTGCCAGAGAGTCAAAGCGGAACATCAACGACCAGTAGGTTTACTTCAGCTGTTGGAAATTCCTCAATGGAACACATAACTATGGACTTTGTCATGGACCTGCCCAGGTCAAAAAAGGGTCATGACGCCGTTTGGGTCATAATGGATAGATTGACCAAGTCAGCGCACTTCTTACCGATGAACAAGGAGGATAGTCCTGAGAAACTAGGAGATATGTATGTGGCGGGGATTGTAAGATTGCACGGGATGCCTGTGAGTATTGTATCGAATAGGGATCCTTGTTTTACTTCCTGATTTTGGAAGAAATTGCAAGAAGCTTTGGGAACGAAGTTGAGTTTCAGCAGGTTTATCACACTCAGACTGATGGACAATCTGAGAGAACTATTCAGATTCTGGAGGATATGCTGAGGGCGTGTGTTTTAGACTTCGGGAAAGGTTGGAAGAAATATCTGTCTTTAGCGGAATTCGCTTATAATAGTAGTTATCAGGCCACTATTGGGATGGCCCCATTTGAGGCGTTGTATGGACGTAAGTGTCGATCCCTAATTTATTGGGATGAAGTAGGTGAGACGAAGACTTTTGACCCGACCCTTCTACTTGAACTTATGAAGACTGTTAATAATATCCACCTCATCTGAAAACGGATGCTTACCGCCCAAAGCAGGCAGAAAAGTTATGTAGACCGACGGAGATGGAGTCTAGAGTTTGAGGTCGGCAACAAGGTGTTCTTGAAGATATCACCTCGGAGGGGACTGATTAAACACGGCAAGGGTGGAAAGTTAAGCCCGAGGTTTGTAGGACCATTTGAGATAATTGAGAAGGTCGGCAAATTGGAGTATCGCCTGGCACTACCCCAAAACCTCTCCAATATTCATGACGTCTTTCATGTTTCATTGCTACGGAAATATCACCCTGATCCATCGCATATCTTGGAGCCAGAGCCATTGCAGCTTCGGGAGAACTTGTCTTATGAAGAAAAGCCCATTCGGATCCTAGACCAGCAAGATCGGGAGTTGCGCAGCAAATCTATACCGATGGTGAAAGTGTTGTGGGATCATCATGGAGTTGAAGAAGCAACGTGGGAAAGGAGAGACCAGATGGAGCAACAGTATCCAGCTTTATTTCAAAGGTAATATCGAATTTCGGGACAAAATTCTTTTAAGGAGGGGAGGATGTGAGGCCCGACCTCGATTTGCGTGCGATACCTCGTTTCATGTACCCTAACCTAGATTTGCGTGCCTTGACCTAGGTTTAAGAATTATGTTTCGTTTTGTGTGCCTTGCATTGAATTATGTGCATTCATTTAGGGTTGCGTGCATTTACTTAGGAAACGTGCATTCATCTCGTAGTTCGTGCCTTACCTCGTAGTGCGTGCCCTAAACCTAGGAAAGCGTGCCCTCACGTTAATCAAGAAAGCATCTTACACGAAGCACTAGATCATTAATTAATCCTACAAACTCCACTAACTAATATTAAAATGCTAATTAAACTCACTAGAAGACAAAATCTCACAAAAAGCTAGACATTCTTATTATTTATTCCTTATTCTTTTGCACATTCTAAGCACTCAATTAAATAATGCTCAAACAAGACAAAAATTCAGATTTGAACATATGGTTGGCCGACCACATGGAGCCTTTGTGCATGCATTTTAATTTCAAAATCTAAACCTAGACATTCTATGACAACTAATGACAGAAAGCAAAAAAAAATTGGCACAAAACTCTACCCAAAGCTCCACCATTCTTGACACACTCCATGCCCATGCTAGGATGATTCAAACATGCTTCTTGAAGACACAAAATTCTGATTTTTCAAGGCCCTAGGCTGACACAAGCATCAACACATCAAAGCTGAAGTTCTACTCTCCATTCTTCTCTCTCTCTCTCGGCCCTAGCTGAAGTTCTACTCTCCATAGCTTAAGTTCATCACTCAATGGTTCATCAAGCCATTCAAGCTACTAGGAACTCGACCAAGCAAAGCTAGAATGCAAAAGACACACATGCAAGCTCATTGAACCTTCATTTCGGCTTAGGTGAGTTTGTTAGCTTCCATTTCATCTTCTTCTTGTTCTAACCACATGCACCTACTAAGAACTTGGTTACTAAGCTAGGAAATTAGAGAAATCTCAAGTGGTCTCTCGGCTAAGCAAGGAAAAAGGACGACATTGTGCTTCATCAAGAGTTTGTGCATCTTCTTTGTTGTCTTGCTAAGGTGAGGGCTAAAACTTCTTGAAAAGCTTTTAAAAACCACATGCATGGCTTTGAATGTCTATTTATACCTCTGTACTTGTGATATATATGTGTTCATGAGCTTTTGTAAACATGCATGGCAAGATATTTGGCTAGAATGTGATGATAGATGAAATCGCGTATGGGACAGTCTTCTGTCTTGTTGGTGTGGGGTGATTTTGACCAGGTAACTGAGGTTAAAAATGTGTGAAATTGGTAGTTGACTAGTTTTTCCAGTTCTGAGCATTTTTCACAGAAATAAGACAAAGCTAAGTTTGACTCTAAGGTCATCAAAATGGCAAGATATCAAAATGTGTCCAAATCTGGAAAATCTGGGAAAATGAACCTGGTTTTGGCAGATTCACTATTCTTGTAGAATGAACCAGTTTTGACTTAGTAAATGATAACCAAAATGTATGAAATTTGGTGTGCTGCTAGAGTTTTCAGTTCTGGACATTTTTTTCAGAAATGGACTAAGGCTAAATCTGACCCTAAGGCCCTAAAAAACGACAAGTATTGAAATGTGTGCAAATCTGGACAATTTTGCATAGTCTCACTGTTTTGGCTATAACTCTTGAACCCGAACTCCAAATGATGTGAAGTTTGTTTCAGGATTTACTTCACTCCTTAAGCTTTAATTTTACATTTTTTTTACTGGAATTGGAGTCTATTTTCTTGTCACAATGATTGTGAGAAAACAGACCATTGTAGTGAGGTTTTCATCTAGTGATTTGCCTTGAAAATTATTGTAACTTCTCTTGTTGTATTAAATGCTTGGGATTGTGGCATTGGGATGTTGTGTAGACTGTTCTGAATGCTTGAGGGTGTTTGAATTAATCAATGCATGGCTTGAGTTTAATCACGTGACAATTTAGGGCTTAATCGCACTGGTAAGCATGAATTGGAACCCCAATGACTAGGAAAACTCGTTAAGTGTTAATCCTATGAATATCGTGTTTAATTATGTAATTAGTAGGCTGCCCGGTAGTTGCCCTCATAGCTCTAAACATGATTTCGATGATTACATGTTAACAAGTAGACCTTTCTTGCACCTGGTCCCACGTAGATGTCATTGCTTGTTGAATAATCTTATTATTTGATTACGTGAACTTCGAAATGAGTTATATGACTTGATTTACATGCGTTACATGGCTGCCCGTTTAATATTCATATAACTCCATGTGCTTTACAAGTGAAATTACTTGTCATATTGTGCCTCGCGTGTTTACTTGTCAATGTGCAATCTTATGACTGCTCGAAGGCAACCAACTTTGTTGTCCTCCTAATGTGATATATTAAATGTTATAAATGTGCATTGCATACAAGGTTGTAACATTTCATTCTAGCGTGGTAGCGTTCATGCACACCGGGCGGCATCGGGCTTGCCGGTGCAACCGTGACTACCATTGTCCAATTCCCTCTCTCGCTTGGGGTTTAGACCTCCTCGGAGAGTTGGGTCGTAGGATTTCGGGGTACATCCGGAGTACACCCATTTGGCATGATAAAGGGATGATTTGAAGTCGGCCGCAACAACTGATACTGGAAATAAACTGAGAGCAAAAGCTCACCGTATCCTTTTCACTATGTGTATTTGTACTCTCGCTTGGTTCCTAGAGGACCTCAGGGGGGAAAGACGGGTAATTGAGTTCTTTTACTGTTACATTACATTATGTACTTACTTGTGATACATGTCATGCTTGCAAAGGGTTTTCATAAGTTAAATAGGAAAATGAGTTTCAAAACTTATTTCTCGTTCCCCCTCGCTGAGTTCATAAGAACTCACTCTCTTTTATCATCTTAGGTGAAGAAGACCAGGAACAGGTACCCAAGGACAACGTGGCTAATGATGATTCCTTGGAATCATTTCATGCCCTACGTGCCTCACTTAACTTTGGCCATTTTGTGAACGATATGTTGCTTGAAGACTATTTCATTTCTTATGTTGTTTGTTATTATATTGTAAATGACCCCCGTTGTAATTTAGGGTCTAATTTTGGCTTGTACTGATCTTAACTAGATAGACACTACTATGGTCGTTTTTGCTATCGTTATTGGCTAGTATCTATCATAGGATTATGAAGTATCAGGTAAGGATTAAGTAAAATGAATCTATCCAATCTTAAGCAGGTACTCATTATTAAGCTAAGATCAACAGGTACTTTTGTAACAAGGATTAATAAACAAATGAGACATAGTATCATGCTAGGTTATTAATCAAACGAGACTTCGAGATAACTAGTAGGCGTTTCGATTGGTGATAAATAGTAATCTTAGTTAGAAATGAAATTGAGATTGAAAATTTTGAGGCGTTTAGAGAATTACGTCACACTAAAGAGCCTAATTACAGCCGTTATGCTGCCGGTTTACTGGAGAATTTGTGGAGTTTAGGCTAAAACGTTAAATGTTAAACTTTCATGAACGATTAAGTACGTGATATGACTTGAATGTTTAGATCACACCCTAGTCTAACCTTTATTGGTTGGGTTCGGGCGTGACACCTTATATCTTAATGGTATCAGAGCTTAGATTGCTTAAGCCTGGTTTAACTCTCGGACCATAGGTAAAAGCCCTAAGATTATTAGGATGACTTGTTTATGTGTTATTGTGTGACAATATCAAGTGTGCCTTCTCTGTTTCTATGTGCTTATGTGGTTAACATGTCTTAACTGTTTCTAGAATTGTGTATCTATATAAAATTATATGTGGCATACCTGATACATTAAATTCTTGTCTTGTCGTATTCCAATAAATTGTGCATCGTAATATGTGCCTATAGATGGCTGGCCCTAGTACTTGCACTACTAATAGTAGCGGTGAGCCCCAAGAGACCAGAGATGCTTATCAAACTAATCACGGCATAGCTATGTTTAATATGATGGCGAATGCCATGGATCGCGTATCACGAGTGATGGAACGTCAAGATGCACGTGAACCAAACAACAACAATAACAACAACAGGAATGATGTTAACCATGGGAGACATAGCAGAATGCGGGAGTTTCTTGACTTTTGCCCCTCCAAATTCCACGGGGAAGTTGATGGTGAAAAGGCAGAGGCTTGCTTGTTTGAGATCGAGAGGATTTTCAGACCCCTTGACTATACTGATGAAGAAAAGGTGGAGTTCGCTGTGTTTCTGTTGCACGGGGATGCTGAGCATTGGTGGCACACTATGGAGGCACTTTGGGAAACTGATCATACACCTCGCTTGTGGGATAATTTCGTTAAGGCATTCAAGGAAAAATATGTACCTGCAGTTTCCAAGCAGAGGCGGATTGAGGAATTCATGCACTTGAACCAGGGTAACATGACGGTGGCCCAGAACGAGGCTCATTTTGACCGACTGTCCCGCTATGCTCCATACATGGTCAGTACCCCTGAGGTGAAGATGTGGAAATTTACAAATGGGTTGAGGCCAGAGATTCAGGACCAGTTGGCTTCGCATGACTTCGATACCTATTCTGCTTTTCTTGCTGCTGCTTCCCGAGTTGAGAAGAGAAAACTTGATAGAGCCGGTTCGAGCCAGCCGAACAAGAAACCATATCAGCCTCCAGGTCAATAGAGGAAATTCCAAAGCCAGAGTCGTAGTTAGGGCCAGATCCAGAACAGACCAGTTAATAATCGTGGCCCGACTAAAGCACCATCAGTCTCTTCCACCCGCGGATCCACAGGTAGTTCAATTGCTACTCAGTCTATCAACTGTTCTTACTGTGACAAGAATGGTCATACCGAGGCCCAGTGCTGGAAAAAGTCGGGACGATGTGTGCGGTGTGGCAGTGATCAGCATCAGATCAAGGATTGCCCTAAATGGCAAGCAGGACAAAATCAAGTTAAACTAGCTTTTAGAGACAAGACTCTAGTTCCTAGAGTTCAGGCTCGAGCTTATGCTATAAAGTGCGAGGAGCTTCCAGAGGAGACCGCTATTGTTGAAGGTACATTCTTGATACTGAATCAACCCGTTAGGGTGCTAATTGATCCAGGTACTACTCATTCATTTATTACTCCCTCATGTTTGCAACGTGTGAAACTACGAGTTGTATGTTTACCTTACAAAGTAGAAGTTGGTACTCCGATGGGTTCTAAACTTGTTACTAGCTCAGCTTGTAAAGCATGTAAAATCCAAATTAAAGATAGGGAATTCTCAGCCAATCTTATTGTATTACCCTTTCGAGACTATGAAGTCATATTAGGGATGGACTGGTTGGCAAAGCATCATGCCCAACTAGATTGCCGGACGAAGATTGTAACATTCCGGATGCCTGGTCAACCAATATTAGAGGTAATGGGTCGAAGAGACTTCACCGGGAGTTCTATCATTTCATCTACAAAAGCAGTGAAGTCTTTGAGAAAATGATGTAGTGGATATTTAGCTTACCTCATCAACAAGCCGTCGGACAAAGCTAAGTTGGAGGAGATGCCAGTGATTAAAGATTATGCGGATGTGTTTCCAAAAGAATTGCCCGGTTTACCCACAAATCGGGATATCGAGTTCATTATAGAATTACTGCCTGACACCCAACTGATATCTAAAGCTCCCTATCGTATGGCACCGGCCGAGCTACAAGAATTGAAGGACCAATTGCAAGGATTGTTGAAGAAGGGGTTTGTTCAACCAAGTTCTTCTCCGTGGGGTGCACTAGTCCTATTTGTAAAGAAGAAAGACGAAACGTTGAGCCTATGCATCGACTACCGAGGATTGAACCAAGTGACTGTCAAGAATAAATACCCACTACCACTAATCAACGAGTTGTTTGATCAACTTCAGGGAGCCAAAGTGTATTCGTAGCTCGACTTGAGTCAAGGGTACTATCAGTTGCAGATCAAAAAGGAGGATGTGCCTAAAACGGCTTTCACGACGAGATATGGGCATTATGAATATGTGGTGATGCCATTTGGACTAACTAATGCCCCTGTAGCTTTTATGGACTTGATGCACAGGGTGTTTCAACCCTACTTAGACCAATTTGTGGTGATCTTTTGGTATACTCGATATCTGAGGTTGAGCATGAACAACATCTGCGATTGGTACTGCAAAAACTTCGAGAGCATCAATTGTATGCAAAGTTTAGCAAATGTGAATTTTGGTTGCAACATATTACATTTTTGGGGAACATCATATCCCAAGAGGGTATAGCAGTAGATCCAGCAAAGATAGAAGCGGTGATGTCTTGGAAGAAGCCGGAAAACATTACGGAGGTTCGGAGTTTTCTTGGTCTAGCCGGCTATTATCGGAGATGAAAAAACAGCAAAAAAGAAGAAAAGTGTCACGAAACTGATGAAAACGTTCGATTTTGGGCTCTGAAAATCTGCGCAGCCGGGCAGGATTGTTGCCCCCATCGTAGAGCTCTCAGAGAGCTTTCCAACGGTATGCTGTGTACCGTGTAACTCTTTACGGATCAAAAGTTATGGGCACCGAAACGACGGAGACCTGGTCCCAAGCCCCACGCCCTCGGTTTGCGGGCCCAGCCTCTACGTGATGCAAGTCGTCTTGGTCAAGGTACCGTGGGATTCGATAATGGAAATCTGATGGATATGGTTGTCGTCCCATTCGCTGCTCAAGACGTACGATCCGGGATAGAAAAACAGCGCAAAAGAAGAAAAGTGTCCCAAAACTGATGAAAACATTCGATTTTAGGCTTTGAAAACAGGTGAAGCCAAGCAAGCTAGCTGCCCGTGTCGTAGAGCTCTTGGAGTGCGTTCAAATATTATGTTGTGCGTCACGTAACTCCTTACGGATCAAAAGTTATGGGCACCGGAGCGACAGAAACTTGGTCCCAAGCCCCACGCCCTTGGTTTGCAGGCCCAGCCTCTACGCGAAGTGAAGTTGTCTTGCCTAAGATGTCATGGGATTCATTAACAAAAATGTGATGGATTAGGTTGTCATCCTTTTTGCGGCTCATAACGTACTATCCGCGACAAAAATACAGCGCAAAAGCTGTAAAGTGTCCCAAAATTGATGAAAACGTATGATTTTAGGCTATGAAAATAGGCTCAGCAAAGCAAGCTTGCTGCCCCCGTCATAGAGTTCTTGGAGTGCTTTCCAATGGTATGCTGTGCGCCGCGTAACTCCTTACAAATCAAAAGTTATGGGCACCGGAGCGACGGAGACTTGGTCCCAAGCCCCACGCCCTCGGTTTTTGAACCCAGCCTCTACGTGAAGCCAAGTTGTCTTGCCCAAGGTGCCATGGGATTCGATAATAGAAATATGATGGATTAGGTTGTCATCCTTTTTGCAACTCACAACGTACGATTCGGGACGAAAAAACAGTGCAAAAGTAGAATAGTATCCCGAAACTGATGAAAAAGTTCCGTTTTAGACTCCAAAAATAGGCGCAGCTGATTAGGCTTGCTGCCCCCGTCGTAGAGCTCTCGGAGAGCTTTTTAACGGTATGTTGTGCGTCACGTAACTCCTTACAGATCGAAAGTTATGGGCACCGGAGCGACAGAGACCTGGTCCCAAGCCCCACGCCCTTGGTTTGTGGGCCCAGCCTCCACGTGAAGCGAAGTTGTCTTGCCTAAGGTGTCGTGGGATTCGATAATAGAAATGTGATGGATTAGGTTGTCGTCCTTTTTGCGGCTCACGACGTACGATCCGCGACAGAAAAACAACGCAAAAGCTATAAAGTGTCCCAAAACTGATGAAAACGTACGATTTTAGGCTCTGAAAATAGGCTCAGCCAAGCTAGCTTGCTACCCCCGTCGTAGAGCTCTCGGAGTGCTTTCTAACTGTATGTTGTGCGCCACGTAACTCCTTACGAATCAAAAGTTATGGGCATCGGAGTAACGGAGACCTGGTCCCAAGCCCCACGCCCTTAGTTTGCGTTCCCAGCCTCTACGTGAAGCGAAGTTGTGTTGCCCAAGGTGTCATGGGATTCGATAAAAGAAATGTGATGGATTAGGTTGTCTTCCTTTTCGCGGCTCACGACGTACGATCCGGGACGAAAAATCAGTGCAGAAGAAGAAAAAAGTCCTGAAACTGATGAAAACTGTCAATTTTGGGCACCGAAAATAGGCAAAGCCGAGCAGGCTTGCTATCCCCGTCGTAGAGCTCTCGGAGAACTTTCCAACGGTATGCTGTGCATCGCGTAACTCCTTACAAATCAAAATTTATGGGTACCGAAGCGACGGAGACCTGGTCCCAAGCCCCACGCCGTCGGTTTGCGGGCCTAGACTCTACGTGAAGCGAAGTTGTCTTACCCAAGGTGCCATGGGATTCAATAATAGAAATGTGATGGAATTGGTTGTTGTCCTTTTCGCGGCTCACGATGTACGATTCGGGATGGAAAAACAATGCAAAAATAGAATAGTGTCCCGAAATTGATGAAAACGTTCCATTTTCGACTCCAAAAATAAGGCACAGCCAGCAGGCTTGTACCCCCGTCGTAGAGCTCTCTGAAAGCTTTCTTACGGTATGTTGTGCACCGCGTAAGTCCTTACGGATCAAAAGTTATGGGCACCAGAGCGACAGAGACCTGGTCCCAAGCCCCACGCCCTTGGTTTGCGGGCCCAGCCTCTACGTGAAGCGAAGTTGTCTTGCCTAAGGTGCCAAGGGATTGGATAATAGAAATGTGTTGGATTAGGTTATCGTCCTTTTCACGGCTCACGACGTATGATCCGGGATGAAAAAATAGCGCTGGAGAATAAAAGTGTCCCGAAACTGATGAAAACGTTCGATTTTGTGCTCTGAAAATAGGCGCAACCGAGCAGGCTTGTTGCCCCTGTGTAGAGCTCTTGAAGAGCTTTCCAACAGTATGCTGTGCACTGCGTAACTCCCTACAGATCAAAAGTTATGGGCACTGAAGCGACGGAGACATGGTCCCAAGTCCAAGCCCCACGCCCTCGGTTTGTGGGCCCACCCTCTACGGGAAGCGAAGTTGCCTTGCTGAAGGTGCCGTGGGATTCGATAATAGAAATGTGATGGATTAGGTTGTCGTCTTTTTCGCGACTCACGACGTACGATCCGGGACAGAAAAACAACGCAAAAGTGTCACGAACTGATGGAAATGTTCCATTTTGGACTCCAAAAATAGGCGCAGCCAAGCAGGCTTGCTGCCCACGTCGTAGAGCTCTCAGAGAGCTTTCTAACGGTGTGCTGTGTGTCACGAAACTCCTTACAGATCGAAAGATATGGGCACCGGAGTGACCGAGACCTGGTCCCAAGCCCCACGCCCTCGGTTTGCGGGCCCAGCCTCTACGTGAAGCGAAGTTGTCTTGCCTAAGGTGCCGTGGGATTCGATAATAGAAATGTGATAGATTAGGTTGTCGTCCTTTTCGTGGCTCACGACGTATGATCCGGGACGGAAAAACAGCGCAAAAGAAGAATAGTGTCCCACAACTGATGAAAACGTTCGATTTTGCCCTACAAAAATAGGCACAACCGAGCAGGCACGCTACCCTCGTCGTAGAGCTCTCGGGGAGCTTTCCAACGGTATGTTGTGCGCTGCATAACTCCTTACGGATTGAAAGTTATGGGCAAAGGAGCGACGGAGACCTGGTCCCAAGCCCCACGCCTTCAGTTTACGGGCCCAGCCTCTACGTGAAGCGAAGTTGTCTTGCCCAATGTATCATGGGATTCGATAATAAAAAGGTGATGGATTAGGTTTTTGTCCTTTTCACAGCTCACGGCGTACGATCAGTGACGGAAAAACCGCACAAAAGAAGAAAAGTGTCCCGAAATTGATGAAAACATTCAATTTTGGGCACCAAAAATAGGCGCAGCCGAGTAGGCTTGCTGCCCCTATCGTAGAACACTTGGAGAGCTTTCCAACGGTATGCTGTGTGCTACATAACTGCTTATAGATCAAAAGTTATAGGCACCGGAGCGATGGAGACCTGGTCCCAAGCCCCACGCCCACGGTTTGTGGGCCCAGCCTTTACGTGAAGTGAAGTTGTCTTGCCCAAGGTGCCGTGGGATTCGATAATAAAAATGTGAAGGATTAGGTTGTCGTCCTTTTTGCGGCTCCCGACGTACAATCCGAGACGAAAAAGTAGCGTAAAAGAAGAAAAGTGTCCCAAAACTGATGAAAATGTTCAATTTTGGCCTCCGAAAAAAGGCATAGCCGAGCAGGCTTGATGCACCCATCGTAAAGCTCTCGGAGAGCTTCCCAATGGTATGTAGTGCAACGCGTAACTCCTTACCGATCAAAATATATGCCCACCAGAACGACGGAGACCTGGTCCCAAGCCCCACGCCCTCGGTTTGCGGGCCCAGCCTCTACGTGAAGTGAAGTGGTCTTGATGAAGGTGCCATGGGATTCGATAATAGAAATGTGATGGATTAGGTTGTCATCCTTTTTGCGGCTAACGACGTATGATCCGGGACGGAAAAACAGTGCAAAAGAAGAACCGTGTCTCGAAATTGCTGAAAACATTCAATTTTGGGCTCCGAAAATAGGAGCAACTGATCAGGCTTGCTGCCCCCGTCGTAGAGCTCTCGGAGTGCTTTCTAACGGTATGCTGTACGCCGCGTAACTCCTTACGGATCGAAAGTTATGGGCACCGGAGCGACGGAGACCTGGTCCCAACCCCATGCCCTCGGTTTGCTGGCCCAGCCTCTACGTGAAGCGAAGTTGTCTTGCCCAAGGTGCCGTGGGATTCGATAATAGAAATGTGATGGATTAGGCTTTTGTCCTTTTCGCGGCTTATGACATACGATTTGGGACAAAAAAATAGCACAAAAGAAAAAAACATTCAATTTTGGTCTTCGAAAATATGCGCAACGGGGAAAGCTTGTTGCCCCCGTCGTAGAGTTTTCCAACGGTATGCTGTGTAACGCGTAACTCCATACGTATCAAAAGTTATGGGCACCAGAGCGACGGAGACTTGGTCCCAAGCCCTACACCCTCGGTTTGCGGGCCCAGCCTCTACGTGATGCGAAGTTGTCTTGCTCAAGGTGCCGTAGGATTCGATAATAGAAATGTGATGGATATGGTTGTCGTTCTATTCACGGCTCACGACGTACGATCCGGGATAGAAAAACAGTGCAAAAGTTGAATAGTATCCCGAAATAGATGAAAACGTTCCATTTTGGACTCCAAAAATAGGGGCAGTTGAGCAAGCTTTCTGCCCCCGTCGTAGATCTCTCGGAGAGCCTTCTAACGTTATGCTGTGCGCCGCGTAACTCGTTACGGATCGAAAGTTATGGGCTCCGGAGCGACAAAGACCGCGTCCCAAGCCCCACGCCCTTGGTTTGTGGGCCCAGCCGCTACGTGAAGCGAAGTTGTCTTGCTTAAGGTGCCATGGGATTCGATAATAGAAATGTGATGAATTAGGTTGTAGTCCTTTTCGCGGCACACGACGTACGGTTCGGGACGGAAAAACAGCGCAAAAGTAGAAAAGTGTCCCAAAACTGATGAAAATGTATGATTTTAGGCTCTGAAAACAGGAGCAGCCAAGCAAACTGGCAGCCCGCGTCATAGAGCTCTTGGAGTGCATTCCAACGGTATATTGTGCGTCACGTAACTCCTTACAAATCAAAAGTTATGGGCACCGGAGCGACGGAGACTTGGGCCCAAGCCCCACGCCCTCGGTTTGCGGGCCCAGCCGTTACGTGAAGCAAAGTTGTCTTGCCCAATGTGCCGTGGGATTCCATAATAGAAATGTGACAGATTAGGTTGTCATCCTTTTCGCTGCTCACAACGTACGATCCAAGACGGAAAAACAACGCAAAAGAAGAAAAATGTCTTAAAACTGATGAAAACGTTTGATTTTGGGCTCCGAAAGTAGGCAGCAGGCTTGCTGCTCCCGTCGTAGAGCTCTCAGAGAGCTTCCAATGGTATGCTGTGCACCGCGTAACTCCTTACGGATCAAAAGTTTTGGGCACCGGAGCGACGGAGACCTAGTCCTAAGCCCCATGCCCTCGGTTTGCGGGCCCAGCCTCTACGTGAAGCCAAGTTGTCTTGCCCAAGGTGCCGTGGGATTCGATAATAAAAATGTGATGGATTAGGTTGTCGTCCTTTTTGCGGCTCACGACGTACGATTTGGGCTGAAAAAACAGCGCAAAAGTAGAATAGTGTCCTAAAACTGATGAAAACGTTCCATTTTGGACACCAAAAATAGGTGCAGCCGAGCAGGCTTGCTGCCCCCGTTGTAGAGCTCTCGGAGAGCTTTTTAACGGTATGTTGTGCGTCACGTAACTCCTTACGGATCGAAAGTTATAGGCTCCAGAGCGACAGAGACCTGGTCCCAAGCCCCACGCCCTTGGTTTGCGGGCCCAGCCTCTACGTCAAGTGAAGTTGTCTTGCCTAAGGTGTCATGGGATTCGATAATAGAAATGTGATGGATTAGGTTGTCATCCTTTTCGAGGCTCACGACGTACGATCCGCTACGGAAATATAGCGAAAAATCTGTAAAGTGTCCCAAAACTGATGAAAACGTATGATTTTAGGCTCTAAAAACAGGTTGAGCCATGCAAGCTGGCTGCCCCCTTCGTACAGCTCTCGGAATGCTTTCCAACGGTATGCTGTGCGCCGCGTAACTTCTTACGAATCAAAAGTTATGGGAATCGGAGTGACGGAGACCTGGTCCCAAGCCCTACGCCTTCAGTTTGCATTCCCAGCCTCTACTTGAAGCGAAGTTGTCTTGCCCAAGGTGCCATGGGATTCGATAATAGAAATGTGATGGATTAGGTCATCGTCTTTTTTGCAGCTCACGACGTACGATCCGGGACGGAAAAACAATGCAGAAGAAGAAAAGTATCCTAAAACGGATGAAAACTTTCAATTTTAGGCTCCAAAAATAGGCGCAACTGAGAACGCTTGCTACCCCCGTCGTAGAGCTCTCGGAGAGCTTTCCAACGGTATGCTGTGCACCGCGTAACTCCTTACAGATCAAAAGTTATGGGCACCGAAGTGACGGAGACCTAGTCCTAAGCCCCACGCCGTCGGTTTGCGGGCCCAGCCTCTATATGAAGCGAAGTTGTCTTGCCCAAGGTGCCGTGGGATTCGATAATAGAAATGTGATGGATTTGATTATCGTCATTTTTGCGGCTCACGACGTACGATTCGGGACTGAAAAACAACGCAAAAGTAGAATAGTGTAACGAAACTGATGAAAACGTTCCATTTTGGACTCCAAAAAGAAGGCGCAGCCAGCAGGCTTGCCGCCCCCATCGTAGAGCTCTCGGAGAGCTTTCTAACGGTATGCATTGCGCCGCGTAACTCCTTACGGATCGAAAGTTATGGGCACCAGAGCGATAGAGACTTGGTTCAAAACCCCACGCCCTTGGTTTGCAGGCCCAGCCTCTACGTGAAGTGAAGTTGTCTTGCCTAAGGTGCCAAGGGATTTGATAATAGAAATGAGATGGATTAGGTTGTCGTCCTTTTCGCGGCTCACGACGTACGATCCGGGACGAAAAAACATCGCTGAAGAAGAAAAGTGCCCCAAAACTTATGAAAACGTTCGATTTTGGGCTCCAAAAATAGGCGCAGCTGAGCAGGTTTGTTGCCCCTGTCGTAGAGCTCTCAGAGAACTATCCAACGGTATGCTGTGCACTGCATAACTCCCTACAAATCAAAAGTTATGGGAACCGAAGCGACGGACACATGGTCCCGAGCCCCACGCCCTTAGTTTGTAGGCCCAACCTCTACATGAAGCGAAGTTGTCTTGCCGAAGGTGCCGTGGGATTCGATAATAGAAATGTGATGAATTAGGTTGTCATCCTTTTCGTGGCTCACGACATACGATCCGGGATGAAAAACCTGCACAAAAGTGGAATAGTGTCCCGAAACTGATGAAAACATTCCATTTTGGACTCCAAAAATAGGCGCAGCCGAGCAGGCTTATTGCCCTCGTCGTAGAGCTCTCGGAGAACATTCTAACGGTATGCTGTGTGTCACATAACTCCTTACGGATCGAAAGGTATGGGCACCAGAGCGACAGAGACATGGCCCCAAGCCCTACGCCCTCGGTTTGCGGGCCCAGCCTCTACGTGAAGCGAAGTTGTCTTGCCTAAGGTGTCATGTGCCACGGGATTCGATAATAGAAATGTGATAGATTAGCTTGTCGTCCTTTTCGTGGCTCACAACGTACGATCCGGGACGGAAAAACAGCGTAAAAGAAGAATAGTGTCCCAAAACTGATGAAAACGTTCGATTTTGGCCTACAAAAATAGGCACAACCGAGCAGGCACATTGCCCCCGTCGTAGAGCTCTCAAAGTGCTTTTCAATGGTATGTTGTGCGTTACGTAACTCCTTACGAATTGAAAGTTATGGGCAAAGGAGCGACGGAGACCTGGTCCCAAGCCCCACGCCTTCGGTTTATGGGCCCAGCCTCAACGTGAAGCGAAGTTGTCTTGCCCAAAGTGTCATGGGATTCGATAATAAAAAGGTGATGGATTAGGTTTTTGTCCTTTTCGTTGCTCACGGCGTACGATCCGTGAAGGAAAAACCGCACAAAAGAAGAAAAGTGTCCCAAAACTGATGAAAACATTCAATTTTGGGCTCCGAAAATAGGCGCAGCTGAGCAAGCTTGCTGCCCCCATCGTAGAGCACTTGGAGAGCTTTCCAACGGTATGTTGTGCGCTGCGTAACTGCTTATGGATCAAAAGTTATGGGCACCGGAGCGATGGAGACCTGGTCTCAAGCCCCATACCCTCGGTTTGCGGGCCTAGCCTCTACGTGAAGCGAAGTTGTCTTGACCAAGGTGCTATGGAATTCGATAATAGAAATGTGATGGATTAGGTTGTCGTCCTTTTCGCGGCTTCCGACGTACAATCCGGAACGAAAAAATAGTGTAAAAGAAGAAAAGTGTCCCAAAACTGATGAAAATGTTCAATTTTGGCCTCCGAAAAAGGCGCAGCCGAGTAGGCTTGCTGCACTCGCCGTAAAGCTCTCGGAAAGCTTTCCAACGGTATGTTGTGCACCGTATAACTCCTTATGGATCAAAAGATATGCCCACCAGAGCGACGGAGACTTGGTCCCAAGCCCCACGCCTTCGGTTTACGGGCCCAGCCTCTACGTGAAGCGAAATGGTCTTGCCCAAGGTGCCGCGGGATTCAATAATAGAAATGTGATGGATTAGGTTTTCGTCCTTTTCGCTGCTCCCGACATACGATCCGGGACGATAAAATAGCACAAAAGAAGAAAAGTGTCGCGAAACTGATGAAAACGTTCGATTTTGGGCTCTGAAAATATGCGCAGCGGGGCAAGCTTGTTGCCCCCGTCGTAGAGCTCTCGGAGAGCTTTCCAATGGTATGCTGTGCACCACGTAACTCCTTACGGATCAAAAGTTATTGGCACCGGAGCGACGGAGACTTGGCCCCAAGCCCCACGCCCTCGGTTTTCCCTCGGTTTGCGGGCCCAGCCTCTATGTGAAGTGAAGTTATCTTGCCTAAGGTGTCGTGGGATTCGATAATAAAAATGTGATGGATTAGTTTGTCATCCTTTTCGCGGCTCATGACGTACGATCCGAGATGAAAAAACAACGTAAAATAAGAAAAGTATCCCGAAACTGATCAAAATGTTCGATTTTGAGCTCTGAAAATAGGCGCAGCTAAGCAAGCTGCCTACCACCATCGTAGAGTTCTCAGAGAGCTTTCCAAGGGTATGCTGTATGCCGCGTAACTCCTTACGGATCAAAACTTTTAGGCATCGGAGCGACGGAGACCTGGTCCCAAGCCCCACGCTCTCGGTTTCTGGGCCCAGCCTCTACGTGAAGCAATGTTGTCTTGCCCAAGGTACCATGGGATTCGATAATAGAAATGTGATGGATTAGGTTGTCGTCCTTTCCGCAGCTGTCAACGTATGATCCGGGACAGAAAAACCGTGCGAAAGAAGAAAAGTATCCCGAAACTAATGAAAATATTCGATTTTGGGCTCCGAAAATAGGTGCAGCCGAGGAGGCTTGTTGCCCCTGTCGTAGAGCTCTCGTAGAGCTTTCCAACAGTATGTTGTGCACCGCGTAACTCCTTACGGATCAGAAGTTATAGGCACCGGAGCGATAGAGACCTGGTCCCAAGCCCCACGCCTTCAATTTGCGGGCCCAGCTTCTACGTGAAGCGAAGTTGTCTTGCCCAAGGTGTCGTGGGATTCAATAATAAAAATGTGATAGATTAGGTTGTTGTCTTTTTCACGGCTCACGACGTACGATCCGAGACGAAAAAACAGCGCAAAAGCAGAATAGTGTCCCAAAATTGATGAAAACGTTTGATTTTGGGCTCCAAAAATAGGCACAGCCGAGCAGGCTTGCTGCCCCCGTCGTTGAACTCTCAGAGAGCTTTCCAACAGTATATTGTGCGCTGCGTAACTCCTTACGGATCAAAAGTTTTGGGCACCAAAGCGACAGAGACCAGGTCCCAAGTCCTACGCCCTCGGTTTGCGGGCTTAGCTTCTACGTGAAGTAAAGTTGTCTTGCCTAAGGTGTCGTGGGATTCGATAATGGAAATGTGATGGATTAGGTTGTCGTTCTTTTCGCGTCTCATGACGTACAATCCAGGATGAAAAAACAAAGCAAAAGAAGAATATTATCCTGAAATTATGAAAACGTTTGATTTTGGCCTCCAAAAATAGGCACAGCCGAGCAGGCTTGCTGCCCCCGTCGTAGAGCTCTCGGAGAGCTTTCCAACGGTATGCTGTGCACCGCGTCACTCCTTACGGATCAAAAGTTATTGGCACCGGAGCGATGGAGACCTGGTCCCAACCCCCACGCCCTCGGTTTACGGGCCCAGCCTCTATGTGAAGCGAAGTTGTCTTGCCCAAGGTGTCATGGGATTCGATAATAGAAAGGTGATGGATTAGGTTGTCGTCCTTTTCACGGCTCACGACATACGTTCCGTGAAGGAAAAGCAGCGCAAAAGAAAAAACTATCCCAAAATTGATGAAAATATTCGATTTTATGCTCCGAAAATAGGCGCAGCCGAGTAGACTTGCTGCCCCCGTCGTAGAGCTCTTGGAGAGCTTTCCAACGGTATGTTGTGCGCTGCGTATCTCCTTATGGATCAAAAGTTATGGGCACCGGAGCGACGGAGACCTGGTCCAAAGCCCCATGTCCTCGGTTTGCAGGCCCAGCCTCTACGTGAAGCGAATTTGTCTTGCCTAAGGTGACATGGGATTCATTAATAGAAATGTGATGGATTAGGTTATCGTCCTTTTCCCGGCTCGCGATGTACGATTCAGGATGGAAAAACAGCGCAAAAGAAGAAAAGTGTCCCGAAACTGATGAAAACGTTCAATTTTGGCCTCTGAAAATAGGCGCAGCCCAGCAGGCTTGCAGCCCCCGTCGTAGAACTCTCTGAGAGCATTCCAATGGTATGCTGTGCGCCTTGTAACTCCATACGGATCGAATGTCATAGGCAAAGGAGCGATGGAGACCTGGTCCCAAGCCCCACGCCCTCAGTTTACGGGCCTAGCCTCTACGTTAACCGAAGTTGTCTTGCCCAAGGTGCCATGGGATTCGATAACAGAAATGTGATGGATTAGGTTGTCGTCCTTTCCGCGGCTCACGACGTACTATTCGAGACGAAAAAACAGCGCAAAAGAAGAAAAGTGTCCCGAAATTGATGAAAACATTTAATTTTGGGCTCCGAAAATAGGTGCAACGAGCAGGCTGGCTGCCCTCGTCGTAGAGCTCTCGGAGAGCATTCCAAATGTATGCTGTGCACCGCGTAACTCCATACTGATCAAAAGTTATGGGCACCGGAGCGACGGAGACCTTGTCCAAAGCCCCACGCCCTCGGTTTGCGGGCCCAGCCTCTACGTGAAGCGAAGTTTTCTTGCCCAAGGTGCTATGTGATTCGCTAATAGAAATGTGATGGATTAGGTTGTCGTCCTTTTCGCGGCTCACGACTTACTACCTAGGATAGAAAAATAGCACAAAAGAAGAAAAGTGTCCCGAAACTGATGAAAATGTTCGATTTTGGGCCCCAAAAATAGGCGTAGTTGACCAGGATTGCTATACTCGTCGTAGAGCTCTCAGAGAGCTTTCCAACGGTATGTTGTGCACTGCGTAACTCCTTGTGGATCAAAAGTTATGGGCACCGGAGCGACGGAGACTTGGTCCTAAGCCTCACGTCCTCGGTTTGCGGGCCCAACCTCTACGTGAAGCGAAGTTGTCTTGCCCAAGCTGCTGTGGGATTCGATAATAGAAATGTGATCGATTAGGTTGTTGTCCTTTTCGCGGCTCACGACGTACAATCCGGGATGAAAAAACAGCGCAAAAGTAGAATAGTATCCCAAAACTGATGAAAACGTTCTATTTTGGACTGCAAAAATAGGCACAGCCGAGCAGGCTTGCTGCCCCCGTCATAGAACTCTCGGGGAGCTTTCTAACAGTATGTTGTACACCGCGTAACTCCTTACAGATCTAAAGTTATGGGCACCGGAGCGACAGAGACCTGGTCCCAAACCCCACGCTCTCGGTTTGCTGGCCTAGCCTCTACGTGAAGCGAAGTTGTCTTGCCTAATGTGCCGTGGGATTCGATAATAGAAATGTGATGGATTAGATTATCGTCCTTTTTGCGGCTCACGACGTACGATCCGGGACCAAAAAATAGAGCAAAAGCATAAAAGTGTCCCAAAATTGATGAAAATGTGCGATTTTAGTCTCTGAAAACAGGCGTAGCCAAGCAAGCTAGCTGCCCCTGTCGTGGAGCTCTCGGAGTGGTTTCCAACGGTATGCTGTGCACCGCATAACTCCTTACGGATCAAAAGTTATGGGCACCGGAGCGACGGAGACCTGGTCCTAAGCCCATGCCCTCGGTTTGCGGGCCTAGCCTCTATGTGAAGCAAATTTGTCTTGCCCAAGGTTCCATGGGATTCGATAATAGAAATGTGATGGATTAGGTTGTCGTCCTTTTCGCGGCTCACGACGTACAATCCAGGACGAAAAAATAGCACAAAAGAAGAAAAGTGTCCCGAAACTGATGAAAACAATCGATTTTGGGCTCCGAAAATAAGCACAATTGAGCAGGCTTGCTACCCCCGTCGTAGAGCTCTCGGAGAGCTTTCCATTGGTATATTGTGCACTACGTAACTCATTACGGATCAAAAGTTAAGGGCACCGGAGCGACGGAGACCTGGTCCCAAAACCCTACGCCCTCGGTTTGCGGGCCCAGCCTATACTTGAAGTGAAGTTGTCTTGCCTAAGGTACTGTGGGATTCGATAATAGAAATGTGATGGATTAGGTTGTCGTCCTTTTCGCGGCTCACAACGCACGATCCAGGACCGAAAAAGAACGCAAAAGTATAAAAGTGTCCCAAAACTGATGGAAACGTTTGATTTTAGGCTCTGAAAACAGGCACAGCCAAGCAGACTTATTGCCCCCGTCATAGAGCTCTCAAAGTGCTTTGCAACGATATGCTGTGCGCCGCGTAACTCCTTATGGATCAAAAGATATGGGCACTAGAGTGACGGAGACTTGGTCCGAAGCCCCACGCCCTCGGTTTGCGGGCCCAACCTCTATGTTAAGCGAATTTGTCTTGCCCATGGTGCTATAGGATTCGATAACAGAAATGTGATGGATTAGGTTGTCGTCCTTTTTGCGGCTCATGACATACGATCCGGGATGGAAAAACAGCGCAAAAGAATAAAAGTGTTCCAAAACTGAAGAAAATGTTTGATTTTGGGCTCCGAAAATAAGCACAGGTGAGTAGGCTTGCTATCCCCGTCGTAGAGCTCTCGGAGAGCTTTCCATCAGTATGCTGTGCACTGCGTAACTCCTTACGGATCAAAAGTTTTGGGCACTGGAGCGACGGAGACTTGGTCCCAAGCCCAACGCCCTCAGTTTGCGGGCCCAGCCTATACGTGAAGCGAAGTTGTCTTGCCAAAGGTGATGTGGGATTCGATAATAGAAATGTGATGGATTAGGTTTTCGTCCTTTTCGCGGCTCACGATGCACGATCCGGGATGGAAAAATAGCACAAAAGTGGAATAGTATCCCGAAACTGATGAAAATGTTTCATTTTGGACTCCAAAAATAGGCGTTGCCGAGCAGGCATGTTTCCCCCGTTGTAGAGCTCTTGGAGAGCTTTCTAATGTTATGCTGTGTGTGAGGCTTGACCTCGATTTACGTGCAATACCTCGTTTCGTGTGTTCTAACCTAGATTTGCGTGCCTTGACCTAGGTTTAAGAATTGTGTTTCGTTTTGTGTGCCTTGTATTGAATTACGTGCATTCATTTAGGGTTGCGTGCATTTACTTGAAAAACGTGCATTTGTCTCGTAGTTCGTGCCTTACCTCGTAGTGCGTCCCCTAAACCTAGGAAAGTGTGCCCACACGTTAATCAAGAAAGCATCTTACACGAAGCACTAGATCATTAATTAATCCTACAAACTCCACTAACTAATATTAAATTGCTTATTCAACTCACTAGAAGACGAAATTGCACCAAAAGCTAAGCATTCTTTATTTTTTATTCCTTATTCTTTTGCATATCCCAAACACACAATTAAATATTGCTCAACCAAGACAAAAATTCAGATTCTTACAATGCCTTGGCCGACCACTTTTTGTGCATTTGTGCTTGCTTGCTTAATTCAAATTCTATTCCTAGACATCCTATGACAATCTATGATACAAGGCATAAAAAAATAACCCAAAACCCAACCCAATGCACCCATATTCTTGACCCATTCTCTTGCCATGCTAGGTGATTCAAAATTATGCTCCTTGAAGACACAAATCTGAATTTTGCAAGGCCCTAGGCCGACACAAGCATCAAACATTTCAAAGCTTTTCATTTTTCTTTCATTTCCTCTCTTTCTCTCATTCTTTCTCTCATTTCTCCTCTCTCTCTCGGCCCTAGCTGAAATTTTACTCTCCTTAGCTTAAGTTCTTCATCCAATGGTTCATCAAGTCATGCAAGCTACTAGGAACTCGACCAAGCAAAGCTAGAATGCAAAAGACACACATGCAAGCTCTTTGAACCTTCGTTTCGGCTTACGTGAGTTTGTTAGCTTCCATTTCGTTTTCTTCTTGTTCTAACCACATGCACCTACTAAGAACTTGGTTACTAAGCTAGGAAATTAGAGAAAATCAAGTGGTCTCTCGGCTAAGCAAGGAAAAGAGTCAATCTTGTGCATCATCAAGATTCTTGTGCATCTTCTTGTTGTCTTGCTAAGGTGAGGGCTAAAACTTCTTGAAAAGCTTTTAAAAACCACATGCATGCCTTTAAATGTCTATTTTTACTTCTGTACTTGTGATATATGTGTGTTCATGAGCTTTTGTAAACATGCATGGCAAGATATTTGGCTAGAATGTGATGATAGATGAAATCGCGTATGGGACAGTCTTCTGTCTTGTTGGTGCGGGGTGATTTTGACCAGGTAAATGAGGTGAAAAATGTGTGAAAATTGGTAGGTAACTATTTTTGCCAGTTCTAACAATTTTTCATAGAAATAGGCCAAAGCTAATTTTGACTCTAAGGTCCTCAAAATGGCAAAATATCAAAATGTGTCCAAATCTGGAAAATCTGGGAAAATGAAGCAGGTTTTGGCAGATTCACTGTTCTTGTAGAACGAACCAGTTTTGACTTAGTAAATGATATCCAAAGTGCATGAAATTTGGTTTGCTGCTATATTTTTCAGTTCTGGACAGTTTTGTCAGAAATGGACTAAGGCTAAATCTGATCCTAAGGATCTCAAAAACGACAAGTATCGAAATGTGTGTAAATCTGACAGTTTTGCGTAGTCTCACGGTTTTGGCTATAACTCTTGAACCCGAACTCCAAATGATGTGAGGTTTGTTTCTGAATTTAGTTCACTCCTTAAGATTTAATTTGACATCTTGATCACTGGAATTGGAGATTTTTTGCTTGTCTCAATGATTGTGAGAAAACAGTCCATTGCAGTGAGGGTTTCACCTATTGATATGCTTAGAAAAATAATTGTAGCTTCTCTTGTTGTATTAAATGCTTGGGATTGTGGCAATTGGCTGTTGTGTGGACTATTTTGAATACTTGAGGGTGTTTGAATTAATCAATGCATGGCTTGAGTTTAATTATGAGATAACTTGGGGCTTAATCGCACGGGTAAGCACGAATTGAAACCCTAATGACTAGGTAAACTCACTAAGTGTTGATCCTATGGATATCGTGTTTGATTATGTAATTAGTAGGCTGCCCGTAGTTTCCCTCATAGCCCTAAACATGATTTTGATGATTACATGGTGACAAGTAGGCCTTTCTTGCACCCGGTCCCACGTAGATGTCGTTGCATGTTGAATAATCTTGTTATTTGATTACGTGAACTTCAAAGTGACTTATATGACTTGATTTACATGCGTTACATGGCTGCCCGTTTAATATTCATATAGCTCCATGTGCTTTATAAGTGAAATCACCTGTCATATTGTACCTCGTGTGTTTAACTGTCAATGTGCAATCTTATGACTGATCGGAGGCAACCTACTTTGTTGTCCTCCAAATGTGATATATTAAATGTCATAAATGTGCATTGCATACAAGGTTGCAACCTTTCATTCTGGCGTGGTAGCGTTCACGCACACCGGGCGGCATCGGGCTTGCCGGTGCAACTGTGACTACCATTGTCTAATTCCCTCTCTTGCTTTGGGGCTAGACTTCCTCAAAGAGTTGGGTCGTAGGATTTCGGGGTACATCCGGAGTACACCCATTTGGCGTGATAAGGGGATGAATTGAAGTCGGCCACAACAACTGATACTGGAAATGAACTGAGAGCAAAAGCTCACCGTATCCTTTTCACAATGTGTATAGGTACTCTCGCTTGATTCTTAGAGGACCTCGGGGAGGAAAGACGGGTAATTGTGTTCCTTTACTTTTACATTACATTATGTACTTGTTTGTGATATATGTCATTCTTGCCAAAGGGGTTTTCATAAGTTGAACCGGAAAATGAGTTTCAAAACTTATTTCTCGTTCCCCCTCGCTGAGTTCATAAGGACTCACCCTCTTTTATCATCTCAGGTGAAGAAGACCAGGAATAGGTACCCGAGGACAACATGCCTAATGATGATTCTGTGGAATGATTGCATGCCCTACGTGCCTTGCTTGACTATAGCCATTTTGTGAACGATATGTTGCTTGAAGACTATTTCATTTCTTATGATGCTTGTTATTGTATTGTAAATGAGCCCCGTTGTAATTTGGGGTCTTATTTTGCTTTGTACTGATCATAACTAGATAGACACTACTATGGTCATTTTTGCTATCATTATTGGCTAGTATCTATCATAGGATTATGAAGTATCAAGTAAGGATTAAGTAAAATGAATCTATCCAATTTTAAGCAGGTACTCATTGACAAGCTAAGATCAACAGGTACTTTTGTAACAAGGATTAACAAACAAGCGAGACATAGTATCATGCTAGGTTATTAATCAAACGAGACTTCGAGATAACTGGTAGGCATTTCGATTGGTTATAAATAGTAATCTTAGTTAGAAATGAAATTGAGATTGGAAATTTTGAGGCGTTTAGAGAATTAGGTCAAACTAAAGAGCCCAATTACAGCCGTTATGCTGCCGGTTTTCCGGAGAATTTGTGGAGTTTAGGCTAAAACATTAAGTTTTAAACTTTCATAAACAATTAAGTACGTGATATGACTTGAATGTTTAGATCACACCCTAGTCTAACTTTTATAGGTCGGGTTGGGGCGTGACACTGTGCGCCGCGTAACTCCTTACGGATAAAAAATTATGGGCATCAGAGCGACAGAGACCTGGTCCCAAGCCCCACACCCTCGGTTTGCGGGCCCAGCCTCAACGTGAAGTGAAGTACTCTTTCCTAGGGTGCCATGGGATTCGATAATAGAAATATGATGGATTAGGTTGTCGTCCTTTTCGTGGCTCACGACGAACGATCAGGGATGGAAAAACAGCGCAAAAGCAGAAAAGTATCCTAAAACTGATGAAAATGTTCAATTTTAGGCACTGAAAACATGCGCAGCCTAGCAAGTTGGCTATCGTAGAGCTCTCAGAGTGCTTTCCAATGGTATATTGTGCGCCACGTAACTCCTTACGGATCGAAAGTTATGGGCACCGGAACAAATGAGACTTGGTCCCAAGCCCCACGCCCTAGGCTTGCGGGCCCAGCCTCTACGTGAAGTGAAGTTGTCTTGCCTAAGGTGCCATGGGATTCGATAATAGACATGTGATGGATTAGGTTGTCGTCCTTTTCGGGGCTTACGACGTACGATCCGGGACGAAAAAATAGCGCAAAAGAAGAAAAGTTTCCCGAAACTAATGAAAACATTCGATTTTGGGCTCTGAAAATATGCGCAGCTGAGCAGGTTTGCTGCCGCCGTCGTAGATCTCTCGGAGAGCTTTCCAATGGTATGTTGTGCACCGTGTAACTCTTTACGGATCAAAAGTTATGGGCACCGGAGCGACAGAGACCTGGTCCCAAGCCCCACACCTCGGTTTGCGAGCCCAACCTCTACGTGAAGCGCGATTGTTTTGTGCAAGGTGCCATGGGATTCAATAATAGAAATGTGATGGATTAGGTTGTCGTCCTTTTCGCGGCTCACGACGTATGATTCTGTACGAAAAAACAGGGCAATAGTATAATAGTGTCCCAAAATTGATAAAAACGTTCCATTTTGGACTCCAAAAATAGGCGCAGCTGAGCAGGCTTGCTGCCCCCATCGTAGAGCTCTCGGAGAGCTTTCTAACGGTATGCTGTGTGCCACGTACCTCATTACGGATCGAAAGTTATGGGCACCAGAGTGACCAAGACCTGGTCCCAAGCCCCGCGCCCTCGGTTTGCAGGCCCAGTATCTATGTGAAGCGAAGTTGTCTTGCCTAAGATGCCTTAGGATTCGATAATAGAAATCTGATGGATTAGATTGTCGTCCTTTTTGCGGCTCACGACGTACGATCCGGGATGAAAAAACAGCGCAAAAGCATAAAAGTGTCCTAAAACTGATGAAAACGTTCAATTTTAGGCTCTGAAAATGGGTGTAGCCAAGTAGGCTGGCTTCCCTCGTCGTAGAGCTCTCGGAGTACTTTCCAACGGTATGCTGTGTGCTGCGTAACTTGTTACAGATCAAAAGTTATGGGCACCGTAGCGACGGAGACTGGGTCCCAAGCCCCACGTCATCGGTTTGCGGGCCCAGCCTCTACGTGAAGCGAAGTTGTCTTGCCCAAGGTGTCGTGGGATTCGATAATAAAAATGCGATGGATTAGGTTGTCATCATTTTTGGGGCTCACGACGTACGATCCGAGATGGAAAAACAACGCAAAAGAAGAAAGGTGTCCCGAAACTGATGAAAATGATCGATTTTGGGCTACGAAAATAGGCACACCCGAGCAAGCTTGCTGCCTCCATCTTAGAGCTCTCAGGGAGCTTTCCATCGGTATGCTGTGCACCGTGAAACTCCTTACGGATCAAAAGTTATGGGTACCGAAGCGACGGAGACCTGGTCCCAAGCCCCACGCCCTCGGTTTGCGGGCCCAGCCTCTACGTGAAGTGAAGTTGTCTTGCCCAAGGTGCCATGGGATTCGATAATAGAAATGTGATGGATTAGGTTGTCGTCCTTTTCGCGGCTCACGACGTACGATCTGGGACAAAAAAATAACGCAAAAGTAGAAAAGTATGCCGAAACTGATGAAAAAGTTCAATTTTGGACTCCAAAAATAGGCGCAGCCTAGCAGGTTTATGGCCACGGTCGTAGAGCTCTCAGAGAGCTTTCCAATGGTATGCTGTGCTCCGCGTAACTCCTTACAGATCGAATGTTATGGGCAAAGGAGCGACGGAGACCTGGTCCCAAGCCCCACGTCCTCGGTTTACAGGCCCAGCCTCTACGTGAAGCGAAGTTGTCTTGCCCAAGGTGTCATGGTATTCGATAATAGAAATGTGATGGATTAGGTTGTCGTCCTTTCCGCGTCTCATGACGTACGATCCGGGATGGAAAAACAGCATCAAAGAAGAAAAGTATCCCGAAACTGATGAAAACATTCGATTTTGGGCTCAAAAAATAGGCGCAGCCGAGCAGGCTTGTTACCCCCATCGTAGATCTCCCGGAGAGCTTTCTAATGGTACGTTGTGTACTGCGTAACTCCTCACGAATCAAACATTATGGGCACCGAAGCGACGGAGACCTAGTCCCAAGCCCTACGCCCTCGGTTTGCGGGCCGAGCCTCTAGGTGAAGCGAAGTTGCCTTGCCCAAGGTGCCATGGGATTCTATATTAGAAATGTGATGGTTTAGGTTGTCGTCCTTATCGCGGCTCACGATGTACGATCCAGGATGAAAAAATAGCGCAAATGAAGAAAAGTGTCTTGAAACTGATGAAAATGTTCAATTTTGGGCTCCGAAAATAGGCACAGCCCAGCAGGATTGCCATCACTGTCGTAGAGCTCTCGGAGAGCTTTCCAACGATATGCTGTGCGCCGCGTAACTCCTTACAAATCGAATGTTATGGGCAAAGGAGCGACGGAGACCTGGTCCCAAGCCCCACGCCCTCGGTTTACGGGCCTAGCCTCTACGTGAAGTGAAGTTGTCTTACATAAGGTGCCATGGGATTCCATAATAGAAATCTGATGGATTAGGTTGTCGTCCTTTTCGCGGCTCACGACGCACGATCCGGGATCGAAAAATAGTGCAAAAGTAGAAAAGTGTCCCAAAACAGATGAAAACGTTCAATTTTAGGCTATGGAAACAGGCGCAACCAAGCAGGCTAGCTACCCCCGTCGTAGAGCTCTCGGAGAGCTTTCCAACGGTATGCTGTGCACCGCGTAACTCGTTACGGATCAAAAGTTATGGGCACTGGAGTGACAGAGACTCGGTACCAAGCCCCACGCCGTCGGTTTGCAGGCCCAGCCTCTACGTGAAGCGAAGTTGTCTTGCCCAAGGAGTCGTGGGATTCGATAATAGAAATGTGATGGATTAGGTTGTCATCCTTTTCGAGACTCACGACGTAAGATCCGAGATGTAAAAACAGCGCAAAAGAAGAAAAGTGTCCCAAAACTGATGAAAAAGTTCAATTTTGGGCTCTGAAAATAGGCACACCCGAGCAGGCTTGCTGCCCCCGTCTTAGAGCTCTTGGGGAGCTTTCCATCGATATGCTATGCACCGCGAAACTCCTGACGAATCAAAAGTTATGGGCACCGAAGCGACGGAGACCTGGTCCTAAGCCCCCACGCCCTCGATTTGCGGGCCCAACCTCTACTTGAAGCGAAGTTGTCTTGCCTAAGGTGCCATGGGATTCGATAATAGAAATGTGATGGATTAGGTTGTCGTCCTTTTCGCGGCTCACGATGTACGATCCGGGATGAAAAAATAGCGCAAAAGTAGAAAAATATCCCAAAATTGATGAAAACGTTCAATTTTGGGCTCCGAAAATAGGCGCAACAGAGCAAGCTTGTGGCTCCTGTTGTAGAGCTCTTGGAGAGCTTTCCAACGGTATGTTGTGCTCTACGTAACTCCTTACGGATTGAATGTTATGGGCAAAGGAGCAACGGAGACCTGGTCCCAAGCCCTACGCCCTCGGTTTATAGGCCCAGCCTCTACGTGAAGTGAAGTTGTCTTGCCCAAGGTGTCGTGGTATTCGATAATAGAAATGTGATGGATTAGGTTGTCGTCCTTTCCGCGGCTCATGACGTACGATTCGGGTCAAAAAAATAGCGCCAAAGAAGAAAAGTGTCCCGAAACTGATGAAAACATTCAATTTTGGGCTTAGAAAATAGGCGCAGTCGAGCATGCTTGCTGTCCCCGTCGTAGAGATCTCGGAGAGCTTTCCAACGGTATGTTGTGCGCCGCGTAACTTCTCACGAATCAAATGTTATGGGAACCGAAGTGATGGAGACCTGGTCCCAAGCTCCACGCCCTCGGTTTGGGGGCCCAGCCTCTACATGGAGAGAAATTACCTTGCCCAAGGTGGCATGGGATTCGTTAATAGAAACATGATGGATTAGGTTGTCATACTTTTCGCAGCTCACGACGTACGATCCGGGATGAAAAAACCACGCCAAAGAAGAAAAGTATCCCGAAACTAATGAAAATGTTCAATTTTGAGCTCCGAAAATTGGCACAGCTGACCAGGATTATGGTCACCGTCGTAGAGCTCTCGGAGAGCTTTCCAACGGTATACTGTACGCCACGTAACTCCTTACAGATCGAATGTTATGGGCAAAGGAGCGACAGAGACCTGGCCCCAAGCCCCACGCCCTCGGTTTATGAGCCTAGCCTCTACGTGAAGCGAAGTTGTCTTGCACAAGTTGTCGTGGGATTCGATAATAGAAATGTGATGGATTAGGCTGTCGTCCTTTCCGCGGCTCACGACGTACGATCCGGGACAGAAAAAATGGCGCCAAAGAAGAAAAGTGTCCCGAAACATATGAAAATATTCAATTTTGGGCTCCGAAAATAGGCGCAGCTGAGCAGGTTGGCTGCCCCCATCGTAGAGCTCTAGGAGAGATTTCCTACGGTATGTTGTGCACCGCGTAACTCCTCACGACTCAAACGTTATGGGCACCGGAGCGACGGAGACCTGGTCCCAAGCCCCACACCCTCGGTTTGCGGGCCCAGCTTCTACATGAAGGAAAGTTTTCTTACTCAAGGTGCCATGGGATTCAATAATAGAAATGTGATGAATTAGGTTGTCGTCCTTTTCGCTGCTCACGACGTACGATCCAGGACGAAAACAGAGAGAAAAAGAAGAAAAGTGTCCCAAAACTGAATAAAATATTCAATTTTGGGCTCCGAAAATAGGCGCAGCCAAGCAGGCTTGCTACTCCCGTCGTAGAGCTCTCGGAGTGCTTTCCAACGGTATGCTGTGCGCCGCGTAAATCTTTACGGATCAAAAGTTATAGGCACCATAGTGACGGAGAGTTGGTCCTAAGCCCTACGCCCTCGGTTTGCTGGCCCAGCCTCTACGTGAAGCAAATTTGTCTTGCCCAAGGTGCCATGGGATTCAATAATAGAAATATGATGGATTAGGTTGTCGTCCTTTTCGCGGCTCACGATGTACAATCTGAGACGGAAAAACAGCTCAAAAGAAGAAAAGTGTTCCGAAACTGATGAAAATGTTCGATTTTGGGCTCCAAAAATAAGCACAGCTGACGAGGCTTGCTGCCCCTGTAGTAGAGCTCTCAGAGAGCATTCCATCGGTATACTGTGCACTGTGTAACTCTTTACGGATCAAAAGTTATGGGCACTGGAGCGACAGAGACCTGGTCCCAAGCCCCACGCCCTCGGTTTGCGGGCCCAGCCTCTACTTGAAGCGAAGTTGTCTTGCCCAAGGTGCCGTGGTATTCGATAATAGAAATGTGATGGATTAAGTTGTCGTCCTTTCCGCGGCTGACGACGTACGATACGGGATGGAAAAACAGCGCAAAAGCATAAAAGTGTCCCAAAATTGATGAAAATGTTCAATTTTAGGCTCCGAAACACAGGCGCAGCCAAGAAGGCTATCTGCCCCGTCGTAGAGCTCTCTGAGAGCTTTCCAACTGTATGCTGTGCACCGCGTAACTCTTTACGGATCAAAAGTTATGGGTACCGCAGCGACGGAGACCTGGTCTGAAGCCCCACGCCCTCGGTTTGCAGGCCTAGCCTCTACGTGAAGCGAATTTGTCTTGCCCAAGGTGCCATGGGATTCGATAATAGAAATGTGATGGATTAGGTTGTCGTCCTTTTCGAGGCTCACGACGTACGATCCGGGATGAAAAAACAGCGCAAAAGAAGATAAGTGTCCCGAAACTGAAGAAAATGTTTGATTTTGGGCTCCGAAAATAAGCACAGCCGAGCATGATTGCTGCCCCCATCGTAGAGCTCTCGTAGAGCTTTCCATCGGTAAGCTGTGCGCCACATAACTCCTTACGGATCAAAAGTTATGGGCACCGGAGCGACGGAGACTTGGTCCGAAGCCCCACGCCCTCGGTTTGCGGGCCCAGCCTCTACGTGAAGAGAATTTGTCTTGCCCAAGGTGCCATTGGATTCGATAATAGAAATGTGATGGATTAGGTTGTCGTCCTTTTCGCGGCTCACGACGTACGATCCGGGATGAAAAAACAGCGCAAAAGATGAAAAGTGTCCCAAAACTGAAGAAAACGTTCAATTTTGGGCTCTAAAAATAAGCACAGCCGAGCAGGCTTGCTGCCCCCGTCGTAGAGCTCTCGTAGAGCTTTCCATCGGTAATCTGTGCACCGCGTAACTCCTTACGAATCAAAAGTTATGGGCACCGGAGCGACGGAGACCTGGTCCCAAGCCCCACGCCCTCGGTTTGTTGGCCCAGCCTCTACGTGAAGTGAAGTTGTCTTGCCCAAGGTGCCATGGGATTCAATAATAGAAATGTGATGGATTAGGTTGTCGTCCTTTTTGCGGCTCACGACGTACGATCCGAGACAGAAAAACTGCGCAAAAGTATAATAGTGTCCCGAAACTGATGAAAATGTTCCATTATGGACTCCAAAAACAGGCACTGCCGAATAGGCATGCTGCCCCTGTCGTAGAGCTGTCGTAGAGCTTTCTAATGGTATGTTGTGCACCGTGTAACGCCTTACGGATCGAAAGTTATGGGCATCGGAGCGACAGAGACCTTGTCCCAAGCCCCACGTCCTCGGTTTGCTGGCCCAGTCTCTACGTGAAGCGAATTTGTCTTGCCTAAGATGCTTTGGGATTCGATAATAGAAATATGATGAATTAGGTTGTCGTCCTTTTTGCAGCTCACGACGTACGATCCATGACGGAGAAACAGCGCAAAAGCAGAAAAATTTCCCAAAACAGATAAAAATGTTCAATTTTAGGCTCTGAAAACAGGCGCAGCCAAGCAGGCTAGCTGCCCCCATCGTAGAGCTCTCGAAGTGCTTTCCAACGGTATGTTGTGCGCCGCGTAACTCCTTACGAATCAAAAGTTATGGGCACCGGAGCGAAGGAGACCTGGTCCCAAGCCCCATGCCCTCGGCTTGCCGGCGCAGCCTCTACGTGAAGCGAAGTTGTCTTGCCAAATGTGCCATAGGATTCGATAACAGAAATGTGATGGATTAGGTAGTCGTCCTTTTCGCGGCTCACGACGTACGATCCGGGATGAAAAAATAGCGCAAAAGAAGAAAAGTGTCCCGAAACTGATGAAAACGTTTGATTTTGGGCTCTGATAATCGGCGCAGCCGAGCAGGCTTACTGCCGTCATCATAGATCTTTCGGAGAACTTTCTAATGGTATGCTGTGCACTGCGTAACTCCTTACGGATCAAAAGTTATGGGCACCGGAGCGATAGAGATCTAGTCCCAAGCCCCACGCCCTCAGTTTGCGGGCCCATCACCTACGTGAAGCATGGTTGTCTTGCCCAAGGTGCCGTGGAATTCAATAATAGAAATGTGATGGATTAGTTGTCGTCCTTTTCACGGCTCACGACGTACGATCCAGGACGAAAAAATGGCTCAATAGAAGAATAGCGTCCCAAAATTGATGAAAACTTTTCGTTTTGGACTCCAAAAATAGGTGCAGCCGAGCAGACTTGCTACCCCCATCGTAGAGCTCTCGGAGAGCTTTCTAACGGTATGCTGTGCACTGCGTAACTCCTTACGGATCGAAAGTTATGGGCACCGGAGCGACAAAGACCTGGTCCCAAGCCCCACGCCCTCGTTTTGCTGGCCCAGCCTCAACGTGAAGCGAAGTTGTCTTGCCTAAGGTGCCATGGGATTCGATAATAGAAATGTGATGGATTAGGTTGTCGTCCTTTTCGCAGCACACGACGTACGATCCGGGACGGAAAAACAGCACAAAAATATAAAAGTGTCCCAAACTGATGAAAACGTTCGATTTTAGGATCTGAAAATAGGCGAAGCCAAGCAGGCTGGCTGCCCTCATCGTAGATCTCTCGGAGTGCTTTCCAACGGTATGCTGTTTGCCGCGTAACTCGTTACGGATCAAAAGTTATGGGCACCGGAGTGACAGAGAACGGTTCCTAAACCCCACGCCCTCAGTTTGTAGGCCCAGCCTCTATGTGAAGTGAAGTTGTGTTGCCCAAGGTGCCGTGGGATTCGATAATAGAAATGTGATGGATTAGGTTGTCGTCTTTTTCGCAGCTCACGACGTACGATCCGGGATGCAAAAATAGCGCAAAAGAAGAAAAGTATCTTGAAACTGATGAAAATATTTGATTTTGTTCTCCAAAAATAGGCACACTTGAGCAGGCTTGCTGCCCCCATCGTAGAGCTCTCAGAGAGCTTTCCATCGGTATGCTGTGCACCGAGTAACTCCTTACGAATCAAAAGTTATGGGCACCGGAGCGACGGAGACCTAGTCCCAAGCCTCACGCCTTCGGTTTGCAGGCCCAGCCTCTACGTGAAGCGAAGTTGTCTTGCCCAAGGTGCCTTAGGATTCGATAGTAGAAATGTTATGGCTTAGGTTGTTGTCCTTTTCGCGGTTCACGACGTATGATCCGTGACGGAAAAACAGCGCAAAAGAAGAAAAGTGTACCGAAACTGATGAAAATGTTCAATTTTGGGCTCTGAAACTAGGTGCAGCCGAGCAGGCTTCCTGCCCTCGTCGTAGAGCTCTCAAAGAGCTTTCCAACGGTATGTTGTGCGCTGCGTAACTCCTTACGGATCGAATGTTATGGGCAAATGAGCGACGGAGACTTGGTCTCAAGCCCCACGCCCTCGGTTTACAGGCCAAGCCTCTACGTGAAGCGAAGTTGTCTTGCCCAAGGTGCCATGGGATTCGATAATAGAAATGTGATAATAAGGTTGTCGTCCTTTCCGAGGCTCACGATGTACGATCTGGGACGAAAAAACAGCGCCAAAGAAGAAAAGTATCCCGAAACTAATGAAAATATTCAATTTTGGGCTTCGACAAAAGGTGCAGCCGAGCAAGCTTGCTGCCCCTATCGTAGAGCTGTCTGAGTGCTTTCCAACTGTAAGCTGTGCGCCGCGTAACTCCTTACGGATCAAAAGTTATGGGCACCGGAGCGATGGAGACCTGGTCCTAAGCCCCACGCCCTCGGTTTGTGGGCCAAGCCTCTACGTGAAGCACATTTGTCTTGCCCAAAGTGCCATAGGATTCGATAATAGAAATGTGATGGATTAGGTTGTTGTCCTTTTCGCGACTCACGACATACAATCCGGGATGGAAAAATAGCGCAAAAGAAGAAAACTGTCCCAAAACAGATGAAAACGTTCAATTTTGGGCTCCGAAAATAAGCACAGCCTAGCAGTCTTGCTACCCCTGTCGTAGAGCTCTCGGAGAGCATTCCATCGGTGTGCCATGCACCGTGTAACTCCTTACGGATCAAAAGCTATGTGTACCAGAGCGACGGAGACCTGGTCCTAAGCCTCACGCCCTCGGTTTACGGGCCCAGCCTTTACGTGAAGCGAAGTTGTTTTGCCTAAGGTGGGTGGGATTCAATAATAGAAATGTGATGGATTAGGTTGTCGTCTTTTTCGCGGCTCACAACGTACGATCCGAGATGAAAAAATAGCACCAAAGAAGAAAAGTATTCCAAAACTGATGAAAACATTCAATTTTGGTCTCCGAAAATAGGCGCAGTCGAGCAGGCTTACTGCCCCGTCGTAGAGCTCTCAGAGAGATTTCCAACGGTATGTTGTGCACCGCATAAGTCCTCACTAATCAAACGTTATAGGCACCGGAGCGACAGAGACCTGGTCCCAAGTCCCACGCCCTCGGTTTGTGGGCCCAGCCTCTAGGTGAAGCGAAGTTGTCTTGCCCAAGGTGCCATGGGATTCAGAAATAGAAATGTGATGGATTAGGTTGTCGTCCTTTTCGAGGCTCACGACGTACGATCCGAGATGAAAAAATAGCGCAAAAGAAGAAAAGTGTCCCAAAATTGATGAAAACATTCAATTTTTGTCTTTGAAAATAGGCGCAGCTGAGCAGGGTTGCTGCCCCCGTCGTAGAGCTCTCTGAGTGCTTTCCAACATTATGTTGTGCGCGGCGTAACTCCTTATGGATCAAAAGTTATGGGCACCGGAGCGACGGAGACCTGGTCCTAAGCCCCACGCCCTCGGTTTGCTGGCCCAGCCTCTACGTGAAGCAAATTTGTCTTGCCCAAGGTGCCATGGGATTCGATAATAGAAATGTGATGGATTATGTTGTCGTCCTTTTCGCAGCTCACGACGTACAATCAGGGACGGAAAAACAGCACAATAGTAGAATAGTGTCCCAAAATTGATGAAAACGTTCCATTTTGGACTCCAATAATAGGAACAGCTGAGTAGGCTTGCTGCCCCTGTCATAGAGCTCTCAGAGAGCTTTCTAACGGTGTGCTATGCATCGCGTAACTCCATACGGATCGAAAGTTATGGCACCGGAGCGATAGAGACCTGGTCTCAAGCCCCACGCCCTCGGTTCGCTGGCCCAGCCTCTACATGAAGCGAAGTTGTCTTGCCTAAGGTGCCATGGGATTCGATAATAGAAATGTGATAGATTAGGTTGTCGTCCTTTTTGCGGCTCATGACATACGATTCGGGACAGAAAAACAGCGCAAAAGAAGAAAAGTGTCCCAAAACTAAAGAAAATGTTCAATTTTGGGCTCTGAAAATAAGCACAGCCGAGCAGGCTTGCTGCCCCCGTCGTAGATCTCTCGGAGATCTTTCCATCGGTATGCTGTGCACCGCGTAACTCCTTACAGATCAAAAGTTATGGGCACCGGAGCGACGGAGACCTGGTCCCAAACCCCATGCCCTCGGTTTGCGGGCCCAGCCTCTACGTGAAGTGAAGTTGTCTTGCCCTAGGTGCCGTGGGATTCGATAATAGAAATGTGATGGATTAGGTTGTCGTCCTTTTTGCGTCTCACGACGTGCGATCCGGGATTGAAAAACTATGCAAAAGTAGAATAGTGTCCCGAAACTGATGAAAATATTCCATTTTGGACTCCAAAAACAGGCGCTGCCGAGCAGGCATGCTGTCACGCCCCAAACCGACCTATAGAGGTTAGAGTAGGGAGTGATCTAAACATTTAAGTCATTTCTCGTACTTAATCGTTCATGAAGGTTTAACACTTAGCGTTTAGCCTAAACTCCACAAATTCTCCGGAAAACCAGCAGCATAACGGCTGTAATTGGGCTCTTTAGTTTGACCTAATTTTCTAAACGCCTCAAAACTTTTAATCTCAAATTCATTTCCAACTAAGATTACTATTTATCACCAATCGGGGTGCCTACTAGTTATCTCGAAGCCTCGTTTGACTAATAACCTAGCATGATACTATGTCTCGTTTATTTGTCAATCTAGTTACACCGGTACCTATTGATCTTAGCTTAACAATGAGTACCTGCTTAAGATTGGATAAATTCATTTTATTTAACTCTTATCTTGTACTTCATAAGTCTGTGATAGATACTAAACCAAAGTAGCGATAGCAAAATGACTAGAAGAGTGTGTATCTAGTTATGATTAGTACAAGCCAAAATTTGACCCCAAATTACAACGGGGGTCATTTACAATACAACAACAAGCAATATAAGAAATAGTCTTCAAGCAACATATCGTTCAGAAAATGGCCATAGTCAAGCAATAGGCACGTTATCCTCGGGTACCTATTCTTGGTCTTCTTCACCTGAGATGATAAAAGAGGGTGAGTCCTTATGAACTCAGCGAGGGGGAACGAGAAATACATTTTGAAACTCATTTTACGGTTAACTTATGAAAAACCCCTTTTTTGAAAACATGTCACGTATTACAAGTAATAAGGTACGCAAAGTATAAGAATCAAATTGAGCAACATATACAATTACCAATCATTTCAAGGATACGGTGAGCATTTGCTCTCAATATCGATTTCGATACAATTTGTTGCGGCCAACTTCAATAATCCACTTATCACTCCCATTTGGGTGTACTACGGATGTACCCTGAAAACCTACGACCCAACTCTCCGAGGGTGGAATGCCAAGCGAGAGAGGGAATTGGACCATGGTAGTCACGGTAGCACCGGCAAGCCCGATGCTAAAGGTTGCAACCTTGTATGCAATGCACATTTATAACATTTAACATATCACATTAGGAGGACAACAAAGTAGGTTTCTTCCGAGCAGTTATAAGATCGCATGTTGACAGGTAAACACACAAGGCATGCTATGACAGGTAATTTCACATGTAAGGCACATGGAGTTACATGAATATTAAATGGACAGCCATGTAACACATGTGAATCAAGTCATATAACTCATTTCGGGGTTCACGCAATCAAATAATAAGGTCATACAACATGCAACGACATCTACGTGGGACCGGGTGCAAGAAAGGTCTACTTGTCAACATGTAATCATCAAAATCACATTTAGGGCTTAAGGGAAACTACGGGCAGCCCCCTAATTACATAATTAGACACTATAACCATAGGATCAACACTTAGCGCATTTTCATAGTCACTAGGGTTTCAATTCATGCTTACCCGTGCGATTAAGCCACAAGTTGTCACGTAATTAAACTCAAGCCATGCATTGATTAATTAAAACACCCTCAATCATCCAAAACAGTTCACACAACATCCAAGTGCTACAATCCCAAGCATTTAATACAACGAGAGAAGTTACAATAATTTTCAAAGCATATCACTAAACAAAAATCTCACTGCAATGGTCTGTTTTTCCACAATCATTTAGACAAGCAAAAAATATCCAATTCCAGTGAGAAAAATGTCAAATTAAAGCTTAAGGAGTGAACTAAATCTAGAAATGAACCTCGCATTATTTGGAGTTCAGATTCAAGAGTTATAGCCAAAACCGTGAGACTACGCAAAACTGTCCAGATTTGTACACATTTCAATACTTGTCGTTTTTGAGAACCTTAGGGTCAGATTTAGCCTTAGTCTATTTCTGACAAAAATGTCCAGAACTGAAAAATATAGCAATATACCAAATTTCATGCATTTTAGATATCATTTAAACTAGTTCGTTCTACAGGGACAGTGAACTGCCAAAAACCTGCTCCATTTTCCCAGATTTTCCAGATTTGGACACCTTTCGATGTTTTTCCATTTTGGGGACGTTAGAGTCAAAATTGGCCTTGGCATATTTCTATGAAAAATGTTCATAAATGGAAAACCTAGTCACCTACCAATTTTAATGCATTTTCAACATCATTTACCTGGTCAAATTTACTTCGCTCCAACAAGTCAGAAAACTGCCATTTACGCGATTTCACCTATCTTCAAATTCTAGCCAAATATTTTGCCATGCATGTTTACAAAAGCTCATGTACACACATATATCACAAGTACAGAGGTAAAAATAGACATTTAAAGGCATGCATGTGGTTTTGGAAAGCTTTTAAAAAGGATTAACCCTCACCTTAGCCTATTGACAACAAATGATTCTCAAAACTCTTGAAAATGCACAAATGGTCTTCTCTCCTTGTTTGGCCGAGGGATAATGCTTGATTTCTTTAATTCCTAGCTGAGTTACCATGTCCTTAGTATGTGCATGTGGTTAGAACAAAAAGGAAATGAAATAGAAGCTATCAAACATACCTAAGCCGAAATGAAGGTTCTATGAGCTTGCATGTATGTCTTTTTGCTTCTAGCTTGCTTGGTCGAGTTCCTTAGCGTCTTGAATGTCTTGATGAGCCTTAGGATGATGAGCTTAAGCTAGGGAGAGTGATGAAGCAGCCTAGGCCGAGAGAGAGAGAGGAATTGAGCTTGAGAGAATGTTTGCAAAGAATAAAATGTTGGTGTTGTGAGTGTGTCGGCCTTAAGCTTCAAGATTTCTGATTTTTGTGTCTTCAAGAGCATATTTTGAATTGTCTAGCATGGGCATTGAATGGATTGAAAAGGTGAATCATGGTGGAGGATAAAATAATGCTTGATTTCATTTTTTTTATGCATTGTTTGAAGTGATTTGTCATAGTTTGTCTTGTAATGTTATTAATTATGCAAAGGCATATCAAAATGCAAGGAGTGGTCGGCCAAGGTAAGGATAAATTCTGAATTTTTGTATTGGTTAAGGCTTATTTTATTGTATGTGCTTGGAATATGCAAAGAATTAAAGAATAAAGAATAATAATGTTTAGCTTTTTGTGAGATTTCGTCTTCTAGTGAGTTGAATTAGCATTTTAATATTAGTTAGTGGAGTTGTAGGATTAATTAATAATCTAGTGCTTCGTGCAAGAAGCTCTCTTAATTAGCGTGAGGGCACTTTTTTAGGTTTAGGGCACGCACTACGAGGTAAAGCATGAACAACGAGATGAAGGCACGTTTCCCAAGTAAATGTACGCAACTCTAAATGAATGCACGTAATTCAATGCAAAGCACACAAAACGAAACACGACTCTTAAACCTAGCTTAAGGCACGCAAATCTAGGTTAGAACACACGAAACGAGGTATCGCAAGAAAATTGAGGTCGGACCTCACATATACTGCCCCCGTCATAGAGCTCTTAGAGAGCTTTCTAATGGTAAGCTGTGCGCCACGTAACTCCTTACGGATCGAAAGTTATGGGCATCGGAGCGACAGAGACCTGGTCCCAAGCCCCACGCCCTCGATTTGCGGGCCCAGCCTCTACATGAAGTGGGGTTGTCTTGCCCAAGGTGCCGTGGGATTCGATAATAGAAATGTGATGGATTAGGTTGTCATCCTTTTCGCAGCTCACGTCGTACGATCCTGGACAGAAAAATAGCGCAATAGAAGAATAGTGTCCCAAAATTGATGCAAATGTTTCATTTTGGACTCCAATAATAGGCGAAGCTGAGTAGGCTAGCTGTCCATGTCGTAGAGCTCTCAGAGAGCTTTCTAACGGTGTGCTATGCATCGTGTAACTCCATACGGATCAAAAGTTATGGCACCGGAGCGACAGAGACCTGGTCCCAAGCCCCACGCCCTCGGTTCGCTGGCCCAGCCTCTACGTGAAGCGAAGTTGTCTTGCCTAAGGTGCCGTGGGATTCGATAATAGAAATGTGATAGATTAGGTTGTCGTCCTTTTCGCGGCTCACGATGTACAATCCGGGACGGAAAAATAGCGCAAAAGTAGAAAAGTGTCCCAAACTGATGAAACCGTTCCATTTTAGGCTTTGAAAACAGGCACAGCCACGGAAGCTAGCTGCCCCCGTCGTAGAGCTCTTGGAGTGCTTTCCAACGGTATGTTGTGCGCCGTGTAAGTCCTTACGGATCAAAAGTTATGGGCACCGGAGCGACGGAGACTGGGTCCCAAGCCCCACGCCCTCGGTTTGTGGGCCTAGCCTGTACGTGAAGCGAAGTTGTCTTACCCAAGGTGTCGTGGGATTCGATAATAGAAATGTGATGGATTAGGTTGTCGTCCTTTTCGCAGCTTACGACGTACAATCCTTGATGGAAAAACAGCGTCAAAGAAGAAAAGTGTCCCAAAACTGATGAAAACATTCGATTTTGGGCTCTAAAAATGGGCACACCCGAGCAGGCTTGCTGCACCATCGTAGAGCTCTCGGAGAGCTTTCCATCGGTATGCTGTGCACCGCGTAACTCCTTACGGATCAAAAGTTATGGGCACCGGAGAGACGGAGACCTGCTCCCAAGCCCCACGCCCTCGGTTTCCGGGCCCAGCCTCTACGTGAAGCGAAGTTGTCTTGCCCAAGGTGCCATGGGATTCGATAATAGAAATGTGATGGGTTAGGTTATCGTCATTTTCGCGGCTCACGACGTACTATCCAGAACAGAAAAACAGCGCAAAAGAAGAAAAGTGTCCCAAAATTGATGAAAACGTTCAATTTTGGGCTCTGAAAATAGGTACAGCCGAGCAGGCTAGCAGCCCCTGTCGTAGAGCTCTCAGAAAGCTTTCCAACGGTATGCTGTGCGCCACGTAACTCCTTACGGATTGAATATTATGGGCAAATGAGCGACGGAGACCTGGTCCCAAGCACCACGCGCTCGACTTACGGGCCTAGCCTCTACGTGAAGCGAAGTTGTCTTGCCCAAGGTGCCATGGGATTCGATAATAGAAATGTGATGGATTAGGTTATCGTCATTTCCGCGGCTCATGACGTACGATCCGGGACGAAAAAACAGCGCCAAAGAAGAAAAGTGTCCTGAAACTGATGAAAACATTCAAATTTGGGCTCCGAAAATAGGCGCAGCCGAGCGGGCTTGCTGCCCCCTTCGTAGAGCTCTCGGCGAGCTTTCCAACGGTATTTTGTGCTCCGCGTAACTCCTCACGAATCAAACGTTATGGATACCAGAGCGACGGAGACCTGGTCCGATGCCCCACGACCTCGGTTTGCGGGCCCAGCCTCTACGTGAAGCGAAGTTGTCTTGCCCAAGGTGCCATGGGATTCGATAATAGAAATGTGATGGATTAGGTTGTTGTCCTTTTCGCGGCTCACGATGTACGATCCGAGATGGAAAAATAGCGCAAAAGTAGAATAGTATCCTGAAACTGATGAAAATGTTCCATTTTGGACTCCAAAAATAGGCGCAATCATGCAGGCTTGCTGCCCCCATCATAGAGCTCTCGGACAGCTTTCTAACGGTATGCTGTGCGCCGCGTAACTCCTTACGAATCAAAAGTTATGCGCACCGGTACGATAGAGACCTGGTCCCAAGCCCTATGCCCTCGGTTTGCGGGCCCAGCCTCTACGTGAAGCGAAGTTATCTTGCCTAAGGTACCGTGGGATTCGATAATAGAAATCTGATGGATTAGGTTGTCGTCATTTTCGCTGCTCACGGCATATGATCCGGGACAGAAAAACAGCGCAAAAGCATAAAAGTGTCCAAAAAGTGATGAAAACGTTCAATTTTAGGCTCTGAAAACATGCGCAGCCAAGTAGGCTGGCTGCCCCTGTCGTAGAGCTCTCGGAGTGCTTTCCAACAGTATGTTGTGCGCCACGTAACTCCTTACGGATCAAAAGTTATGGGCACCGGAGCGACGGAGACCTGGTCCCAAGCCCCACGCCCTCGGTTTGCGGGCCCAGCCTCTATGTGAAACGAAGTTGCCTAGCCCAAGGTACCGTGGCATTCGATAAAAGAAATGTGATGGATTAGGTTGTCGTCCTTTTTGCTACTCACGACATACGATCCGGGATGGAAAAACAGTGCAAAAGTAGAATAGTGTTCCGAAATTGATGAAAATGTTATATTTTGGACTCCAAAAATTGGCGCAACTGAGCAGGCATGCTACCTCCATTGTAAAGTTCTCAGAGAACTTTCTAACGGTATCTTGTGCGCCGCGTAACACCTTACGGATCGAAAGTTATGGGCATCGGAGTGATAGAGACCTGGTCCTAAGCCCCACGCCCTCGATTTACGGGCCCAGCCTCTACGTGAAGCGAAGTTGTCTTGCCTAGGGTGCCACGGTTTTTGATAATAGAAATGTGATAGATTAGTTTGTCATCCTTTTCGCGGCTCACGACGTACGATCCGGGACGGAAAAACAGTGCAAAAACAGAAAAGTATACCAAAACTGATAAAAATGTGAAATTATAGTCTCTGAAAATAGGCACAGCCAAGCAAACTAGCTAGCCCCGATGTAGAGCTCTTGGAGTCCTTTCCAACGGTATGATGTGCGCTACGTAACTCCTTACGGATCAAAAGTTATGGGCACCGGAGCGACGGAGACCTGGCCCCAAGCCCCACGCCCTCGGTTTGCGGGCCCCGCCTGTACGTGAAGCAAAGTTGTCTTGCCCAAGGTGCCGTGGGATTTGATAATAGAAATGTGATGGATTAGGTTGTCGTCCTTTTTGCGTCTCACGACGTACGATCCGGGACGGAAAAACAGCGCAAAATTAGAACAGTGTCCCAAAACTGATGAAAATGTTCGATTTTGGGGTCGGATAATAGGCGCAGCCGAGCAGGCTTGCTGCCCTCATCGTAGAGCTCCCGAAGAGCTTTCCAACGGTATGTTGTGCACCATGTGACTCCTTACAGATCAAAAGTTATGGGCGCCGGAGCGACGGAGACCTGGTCTCACACCCCACGCCCTCGGTTTGCGAGCCCAGCCTCTACGTGAAGCAAAGTTGTCTTGCCCAAGGTGCCGTGGGATTCGATAATAGAATTGTGATGGATTAGATTGTCGTCCTTTTCGCGGCTCACGACGTATGATCCGGGATGGAAAAACAGCGTAAAATTAGAATAATATCCCAAAACAGATGAAAACATTCTATTTTGGACTCCAAAAATAGGCGAACCGAGCAGGCATGCTGCCCCCTTCGTAGAGCTCTCGGAAAGCTTTCTAACGGTATGTTGTGCGCCGCGTAACTCCTTACGCATCGAAATTTATGGGCACTGAACCGACAGAGACCTGGGTGAAGCAAAGTTGTCTTGCCTAAGGTGCCATGGGATTGAGGTTTATATAAATGTGATGGATTAGGTTGTCGTCCTTTTCATGGCTCGCGACGTACGATTTGAGACGAAAAAATAGGTCAAAAGCAGAAAAGTATCACAGAACTGATGAAAACATTCGATTTTATTCTCTAAAAATAGGCGCAGCCAAGCAAGCTGGCTACCGGCATCGTAGAGCTCTCAGAGTGCTTTCCAACGGTATGCTGTGCGCCGCGCAACTCCTTATGGATCAAAAGTTAAGGGCACCGAAGCGATGGAGACCTAGTCCCATGCCCCATGCCCTCAGTTTGCAGGCCCAACTTCTATGTGAAGCGAAGTTGTCTCGCCCAAGATGCCGTGGGATTCGATAATAGAAATGAGATGGATTAGGTTGTCATCCTTTTCGCGGCTCACGACGTACAATCCGGGACGAAAAAACAGCATAAAAGCATAAAAGTATCCCAAAACTCATGAAAATATGAAATTATAGGCTCTGAAAATAGGCATAGCCAAGCAAGCTAGCTGCCCACGTCGTAGAGCTCTTGGAGTGCTTTCCAACGGTATGTTGTGCGCCACGTAATTCCTTACGGATCAAAAGTTATGGGCACCGGAGCGATGGAGACCTGGTCCCAAGCCTCACGCCCTCGGTTTACGGGCCCAGCCTCTACATGAAGTGAAGTTGTCTTGCCCAAGGTGCCATGGGATTCGATAATAGAAATGTAATAGATTAAGTTGTCATCCTTTTCGCGGCACACGACGTACGATCCGGGACAGAAAAACAGCGCAAAAGTGGAATAGTATCCCAAAACTGATGAAAACGTTCCATTTTGGACTCTAAAAATAGGAACAGCTTAGCAGGCTTGCTGCCCCTGTCGTAGAGCTCTCGGAGAACTTTCCAACGGTATGTTGTCCGCCGCGTAACTCCTTACGGATCGAAAGTTATGGGCACTAGAGCGACAGAAACCTGGTCCCAAGCCCCACACCCTCGGTTTGTGGGCCCATCCTCTACGTGAAGCGAAGTTGTGTTGCCTAAGATGCCATGGGATTCGATAATAGAAATGTGATGAATTAGGTTGTCGTCCTTTTCGTGCCTCACGAAGTACGATCCGGGACGGAAAAACAGTGCAAAAGCATAAAAGTGCTCTAAAACAGATGAAAACGTTGGATTTTAGGCTCTGAAAACAGGCACAACCAAGAAGGCTGGCTACCACCGTCGTACAGCTCTCGGAGTGCTTTCCAACGGTATGTTGTGTGCCACGTAACTCTATATGGATCAAAAGTTATGGGCACCGAAACGACGGAGACCTGGTCTTAAGCCCCACGCCCTCGATTTTTGGGCCCAGCTTCTACGTGAAGCGAAGTTGTCTTGCCTAAGGTGCTATGAGATTCGATAATAGAAATGTGATGGATTAGGTTGTCAACCTTTTCGCGACTCACGACGTACGATCCGGGATGGAAAAACAGCGTAAAAGAAGAAAAGTGTCCCAAAACTGATGAAAACGTTCAATTTTAGGCTCTGAAAATAGGCGCAGCTTTGCTGGCTTACTGCCATAGCCGTAGAGCTCTTGGAGGGCTTTCCAACGGTATGCTGTGCACCGCGTAACTCCTTACGGATCAAAAGTTATGGGCACCGGAGCGACGGAGACCTGGTCCCAAGCCCCACGCCCTCGGTTTGCGGGCCCAGCATCCACATGAAGCGACGTTGTCTTGCCCAAGGTACCGTGGGATTTGATAATAGAAATGTGATGGATTAGGTTGTCGTCCTTTTTGCGGCTCACTACTTACAATTCGGGACGAAAAAATAGCGCAAAAGTAGAATGGTGTCCCAAAACTGATGAAAATGTTCCATTTTGGACTCCAAAAATAGGCGTAGCCAAGCAGGCTTGTTGCCCCCGTCGTAGAGCTCTCGGAGTGCTTTCTAACGGTATCCTCTACGCCGCGTAACTCCCTACGGATCAAAAGTTATGGGCACCGGAGTGACAGAGAACTGGTCCCAAGCCCCACGCCCTCGGTTTGCGGGACTAGCCACTACTTGAAGCGATATTGTCTTGCCCAAGGTACCGTGGGATTCGATAATAGAAATGTGATGTATTAGGTTGTCGTCCTTTTTGCCGCTCACGACGTACGATCCAGGACGGAAAGATAGCGCAAAAGAAGAATAGTGTCCCAAAACTGATAAAAATGTTCCATTTTGGACTCCAAAAATAGGTAAAGCTGAGCAGGCTTGCTGCCCCTGTCGTAGAGCTCTCGGAGAGCTTTCTAACGGTATGTTGTGCGCTGCGTAACTCCTTACGGATCGAAAGTTATGGGCACCAGAGCAATAGAGACCTTGTCCCAAGCCCCACTTCCTTAGTTTGCGGGCCCAGCCTCTACATGAAGAGATGTTGTCTTGCCTAAGGTGCCGTGGGATTTGATAATAGAAATGTGATGGATTAGGTTGTCGTCCTTTTCGCGGCTCACAACGTACTATCCGGGATGGAAAAACATCACAAAAGCAGGAAAGTATCCCAAAACAGATGAAAATATTCGATTTTAGGATCTAAAATAGGCACAACCAATCAGGCTGGCTGCCCTCGTCGTAGAGCTCTCAGAGTGCTTTCCAACGGTATGTTGTGCGCTGCGTAACTCAATAAGGATCAAAAGTTTTGGGCATCGGAGCGAAGGAGACCTGGTCCCAAGCCCCATGCCCTCGGTTTGTGGGACCCGCTTCTACGTGAAGTGAAGTTGTCTTGCCCAAGGTGCCGGGGATTCGCTAATAGAAATGTGATGGATTAGGTTGTCATCCTTTTCGCAGCTCACGACGTACGATCCTAGACGAAAAAACAGAGCAAAAGTAGAAAAGTGTCCCAAAACTGATGAAAACGTTCGATTTTTAGCTCCGAAAATAGGTGCAGCTGAGCAAGCTTTTTGACACGGTCGTAGAGCTCTCGGAGAGCTTTCCAACGATATGTTGTGAACCGCGTAACTTCTTATGGATCAAAAGTTATGGGCACCGTAGCCATAGAGACTTGGTCCAAAGCCCCACGCCCTCGGTTTGCGAGCCCAGCCTCTACGTGAAGGGATGTTGTCTTGCCTAAGGTGCCGTAGGATTCGACAATAGAAATGTGATGGATTAGGTTGTCATTCTTTTTGCGGCTCACGACGTATGATCCATGACAAAAAGATAGCGCAAAAGAAGAATAGTGTACCAAAAACTGATGAAAACATTCCATTTTGGACTCCAAAAATAGGCGCAGCTGAGCAGGCTTCCTGCCCCTGTCGTAGACCTCTCAGAGAGCTTTCTAACGGTATGCTGTGTGCCGTGTAACCCCTTACGTATTGAAAGTTATGGGCACCGGAGCAACAGAGACTTGGTCCCTTGCCCCACGCCCTCGATTTGCGAGCCCATCCTCTACGTGAAGCGATGTTGTCTTGCCCAAGGTACCGTGGGATTCGATAATAGAAATGTGATGAATTAGGTTGTCGTCCTTTTCGCGGCTCAAAACGTACAATCTGAGACGGAAAAACAGCGCAAAAGAAGAAAAGTGTCCCGTAATTGATGAAAACGTTCGATTTTGGGCTCCGAAAATAGGCACATCTGAGCAGGCTTGCTACCTCCGTCGTAGAGCTCTCTGAGAGCTTTCCAACGGTATGTTGTGCACTGCGTAACTTCTTACGGATCAAAAGTTATGGGCACCAGAGCGTCAGAGACCTGGTGTCAAGCCCCACGCCCTCGGTTTGTTGGCCCAGCCTCTACATGAAGTGATGTTGTCTTGCCCAAGGTGCTGTGGGATTCGATAATAGAAATGTGATAGATTAGGTTGTAGTCCTTTTTGCGGCTCAGGACGTACGACCCCGGACGAAAAAATAGCGCAAAAGTAGAATAGTATCCCAAAACTGATGAAAATGTAAGATTTTAGGCTCTGAAAACAGGCGCAGCAAAGCAGGATTGCAGCTGCCATCGTAGAGCTCTCAGAGTGCTTTCCAACGGTATGCTGTACGCCGCGTAACTCCTTACGGATCAAAAGTTATGGGTACTGGAGCGACGGAGACCTGGTCCCAAGCCTCATGCCCTTGGTTTGCAGGCCTAGCCACTACTTGAAATGATGTTGTCTTGCCCAAGGTACCGTGGGATTCGATAATAGAAATGTGATGGATTATGTTGTCGTCCTTTTTGCGGCTCACGACGTACGATCCAGGACGGAAAGATAGTGCAAAAGAAGAATAGTGTTCTAAAACTAATGAAAACGTTCCATTTTGGATTCCAAAAATAGTTGCAGTTGATCAGGCTTGCTGCCCCGTCGTAGAGCTCTCGGAGAGCTTTCTAACGGCATGTTGTGGGCCGCGTAACTCCTTACGGATCGAAAGTTATGGGCACCAGAGCAATAGAGACCTGGTCCCAAGCCCCACTTCCTCGGTTTGTGGGCCCAGCCTCTACGTGAAAAGATGTTGTCTTGCCCAAGGTGCCGTGGGATTCGATAATAGAAATGTGATGGATTAGGTTGTCGTCCTTTTCGCGGCTCACGACGTACGATCCGGGACGGAAAAACAGGGCAAAAGTAGGAAAGTGTCCCAAAACAGATGAAAACGTTCGATTTTAGGATCTAAAAATAGGTGCAACCAAGTAGGCTGGCTGCCCCTGTCGTAGAGTTCTCGGAGTACTTTCCAACGGTATGCTGTGTGCCGCATAACTCCATATGCATCAAAAGTTATGGGCATCGGAGTGACGGAGACATGGTCCTAAGCCCCATGCCCTCGGTTTGTGGGACCAGCTTCTACGTGAAGCGAAGTTGTCTTGCCCAAGGTGCCTGGGATTCGATAATAGAAATGTGATGGATTAGGTTGTCATCCTTTTCGCAGCTCACGACGTACGATCCGGGATGGAAAAACAGCGCAAAAGTAGAAAAGTGTCCCAAAACTGATGAAAACTTTCAATTTTGGGCTCCGAATATAGGCGCAGCCTAGTAGGTTTTCTGCCACGGTCATAGAGCTCTCAGAGAGCTTTCCAACAGTATGTTGTGCACCGCGTAACTCCTTACGGATCAAAAGTTATGGGCACCGGAGCGACGGAGACCTGGTCCTAAGCCCCACGCCCTCGGTTTGCGAGCCCAGCCTCTACGTGAAGCGATATTGTCTTGTCCAAGATGCCATGGGATTCGATAATAGAAATGTGATGGATTTGGTTGTCGTACTTTTTGCAGCTCACGACATACGATCCGGGATGAAAAAATAGAGCAAATGTAGAATGGTGTCCCGAAACTGATGAAAACATTCCATTTTGGACTCCAAAAATAGGCACAGCCGAGCAGGCTTGCTGCCCCCGTCGTAGAGCTCTCGGAGATCTTTCTATCGGTATGTTGTGCGCTGCGTAACTCCTTACGGATCGAAAGTTATGGGCACCGGAGCGACAAAGACCTGGTCCCAAGCCCCACGCCCTCGGTTTGCTGGCCCAGCCTCTACGTGAAGCGAAGTTGTCTTGCCTAAGGTGCTGTGGGATTCGATAATAGAAATGTGATGGATTAGGTTGTCATCCTTTTCGTGGCTCACGGCATACGATTCGGGACGGATAGACAGCGCAAAAGCAGAAAAGTTTCCCAAAACTGATGAAAATGTTCAATTTTAGGCTCTGAAAACAAGCGCAGCCAATCAAGCTGGCTGCCTCCGTTGTAGAGCTCTCAGAGCGATTTCCAACGGTATGCTATGCACCGCGTAACTTCTTACAAATCAAAAGTTATGGGCACCGGAGAGATGGAGACCTGGTCCCAAGCCCCACGTCCTCGGTTTGTGGGCCCAGCCTCTACGTAAAGCGATGTTGTCTTGCCCAAGGTGTCGTGGGATTCGATAACAGAAATGTGATGGATTAGATTGTCGTCCTTTTTGCGCCTCACGACGTACGATCCAGGACGAAAAGATAGCTCAAAACAAGAATAGTGTCCCAAAATTGATGAAAACGTTCCATTTTGGAGTCCAAAAATAGGCGCAGTTGAGTAGGCTTGCTGCCCCCGTCGTAGAGCTCTTAGAGAGCTTTCTAACGGTATGCTGTGCGCCGCGTAACCCCTTACGTATCGAAAGTTATGGGCACCGGAGCAACAGAGACCTGGTCCCAAGCCCCACGCCCTCGGTTTGCAGGCCCAGCCTCTACGTGAAGTGATGTTGTCTTGCCCATGGTGTCATGGGATTCGATAATAGAAATGTGATGGATTAGGTTGTCGTCCTTTTTACGGCTCACGACGTACGATCCAGGATGAAAAGATAGCGTAAAAGAAGAATAGTATCCCGAAACTGATGAAAACGTTCCATTTTGAACTCCAAAAATAGGCGCAGTTGAGCAGGCTGGCTACCCCCGTCGTAGAGCTCTCGGAGAGCTTTCTAACGGTATACTGTGCGCCATGTAACCCCTTACGTATCGAAAGTTATGGGCATCGGAGCAATAGAGACCTGGTCCCAAGCCCCACGCCCTTGGTTTGCGGGCCCAGCCTCTACATGTAGTGATGTTGTCTTGCCCAAGGTACTGTGGGATTCGATAATAGAAATGTGATGGATTAGGTTTTCGTCCTTTTCGCGGCTCGTGACATACAATCTGGGACCGAAAAACAGCGTAAAAGAAGAAAAATGTTCCGTAACTGATGAAAACGTTCGATTTTGGGCTCTGAAAATAGGCGCAGCAAAGCAGGCTTGCTACCTCCGTCGTAGAGCTCTCGGAGAGCTTTCCAACGGTATGTTGTGCACTGCGTAACTTCTTACAGATCAAAAGTTATGGGCACCAGAGGGTCGGAGACCTAGTCCCAAGCCCCACGCCCTCGGTTTGCGGGCCCAGCCACTACATGAAGTGATGTTGTCTTGCCCAAGGTGCCGTGGGATTTGATAATAGAAATGTGATGGATTAGGTTGTCGTCCTTTTTGCGGCTCAGGACGTACGATCCAGGACGAAAAAATAGCGCAAAAGTAGAATAGTATCCCAAAACTGATGAAAACGTTAGATTTTAGGCTCTGATAAAAGGCGTAGCCAAGCATGATGGCTGCTACCATCGTAGAGCTCTCGGATTGCTTTCCAACGGTATGTTGTGCGCCGCGTAACTCCTTACGGATCAAAAGTTATGGGCACCGGAGCGACGGAGACCTGGTCCCAAGCCCCACGCCCTCGGTTTGCGGGCCCAGCCTCTACGTGAAGCGAAGTTGTCTTGCCCAAGGTGTCATAGGATTCGATAATAGAAATGTGATGGATTAAGTTGTCGTCCTTTTCGTGGCTCACGACGTACGATTCGGGATGGAAAAACAGCGCAAAAGAAGAAAAGTGTTCTGAAATTGATAAAAATGTTCGATTTTGGGCTCTGAAAATAGGTGCAGCTGTGAGGTCCGACCTCGATTTGCGCGTGCCTTGACCTAAGTTTAAGAATTGTGTTTGTTTTGTGTGCCATGCATTGAATTACGTACATTCATTTAGGATTGCGTGCATTTACTTGAAAAACGTGCATTCGTCTCGTAGTTCGTGCCATACCTCATAATACATGTCCTAGACCTAGGAAAACGTGCCCTCACGCTAATCAAGAAAGCATCTTACACGAAGCAGTAGGTCATTAATTAATCCTACAAATTCCACTAACTATTATTAAATTACTAATTCAACCCACTAGAAGACAAAATCTCACAAAAAGCTAGATATTCCTTATTCTTCATTCCTTATTCTTTTTGCACTTTCAACACACAATTAAATAATGCTCAAAAGATGACAAAAAATTCAGATTTCTTAAGCCTTGGCCGACCACCTTATGGCATTTATGCTTGCTTGCTCAATTCAAAATTTATTCTAGACAATTCTATGACAAGTTATGACACAAGTGCATAAAAAAATAGCTCAAAAACACTACCAATGCACCACAAATCTCGACAAGATGCTCCATGCCCATGCTAGGAATTTCAAAATGCTTCTTGAAGACATAAAAATCAGAATTGCTAAGCTCAAGGCCGAACACTTGCATCAACATTTGCAAAAGCTATCATTTTGTTTCATTTCTCTCATTCTCCTCACATTTCTCTCCCTCCCTCTCATTCTTCTCTCTCTCTCTTGGCCTTGGCTGTGTTTCATCTTTCCATAGCTCATCTTCATCATTCTATGGTGCATCAAGACAAGCAACAAGCAAAGAAACTCGACCAAGTTAGCTAAGTTGCAAGAATCACACATGCAAGCTCTTTGAGTCATCATTTCGGCCTAGGTGAGTTTACTAGCTTCCATTTCTTTTCTTCTTGTTCTAACCATATGCACCTACTAAGAACTTGGCCACTAAGCTAGGAAAAATAGAGAAAATCGAGTTGGAGTCTCGGCTAAGCAAGGAAGAAGAAGAAATTTGTGCTTCATCAAAGTTTTGTGCATCTTCTTGTTGATTTGCTAAGGTGAGGGCTAAAACTTCTTGAAAACCTTTCAAAAATCCACATGCATGCTCTTAAATGTATTTCCTTGCTTCTGTACTTGAGTTATATGTGTGTTCATAAGCTTTTACAACCATGCATGGCAAGATTTTGGCTTGAAGGTGATGATAGATGAAATAGGGTTTGGTGACAGCTTTCTGTCTTGTGGTTACGAGGTGCGTTTGGCTAGGCAAATGATGTTGAAAATGCATGAAAGTGGGTAGGTAACCATTTTTTCCAGTTTTGAACATTTTTCACAGAAATAGGCCAAATCTAATTTTGACTCTAAGTTCCTCAAAATGGCAAATCATTAAAATATGTCCAAATCTGGAAGTCTGAAAAAAATGAAGCAGGTTTTGGCAGATGCACTGACCTTGTAGAACGAACCAGTTTTGACTTAGTAAATGATATTAAAAATGCATCAAATTTGTCATGCCGCTAGTTTTTTCAGTTCTGGACATTTTTATCAGAAATGGACTAAGGCTAAATATGACCCTAAAGACCTCAAAAATGACAAGTATTGAAGTGTGTGCAAATCTGGACAGTTTTGTACAATCCCACTGTTTTGGCTATAACTATTGCTCTCGAACTCCAAATGGTGCAAGGTTTGTTTCTGAATTTAGTTCACTTCTTAAGCTTTAATTTGACATCTTATTCACTGGAATTGGAGATTTTTCTCTTGTGTTAATGATTGTTAGAAAACAGCCTATTGCAGTGAGTGTTTCACTTAGTTGTATGCTTAAAAAATTTGTTGTAACTTCTCTTGTGGTATTAAATGCTTGGTATTGTGGCATTGGGATGTTGTGTGGACTGTTTTGAATACTTGGGGATGTTTGAATTAATTGATGCTTTGCTTGAGATTGATTTTGAGTTGATTTGGGGCTTAATCGCACGGGTAGGCATAAAATGGAAACCCTAATGATTAGGTATATTCACTAAGTGTTGATCCTTTGGATGTTGTGTATAATTATATGTTTAGTAAAGTCCCGTAGTTTGCCTTATAGCCCTAAATGTGATTTTAATCATTGCATGTCGACAAATAGGCCTTTCTTGCATCCAAACTCACGTAGATGTTGTCGCATGTTAAATAATCTTATTATTTGATTACGTGAACATTGAAATGAGTTATATGACTTGATTTATGTGTGTTACACAGCTGCCCATTTAATGTTCATATAACTCCATATGCCTTTCAAGTGAAATTACTTGTCTTATCGTGCCTCGCTTGTTTACTTGTCAATGTGCAATCTTATGACTGTCCGGAGGCAACCTACTTTGTTGTCCTCCTAATATGATATATTAAATGTCATAAATGTGCATTGCATATAAGGTTGCAACCTTTCATTCTGGCATGGTAGCGTTCACCCACACCGGGCGGTATCGGGCTTGCCGGTGCAACCGTGACTACCATTGTCCAATTCTTTCTCTCGCTTGGGGGCTAGACTTCGTCGGAGAGTTGGGTGGTAGGATTTCGGGGTACATCCGGAGTACACCCACTTGGCGTGATAAGGGGATGATTTGAAGTCGGCCGCAACAACTGATACTGGAAATGAACTGAGAGCAAAAGCTCACCGTATCCTTTTTACTATGTGTATAAGTACCCTCGCTTGGTTCCTAGAGGACCTCGGGGAGGAAAGATGGGTAATTGTGTTCCTTTACTCTTATATTATTGATTATGTCCTTAATTGTGTTATATTCATGCTTGCAAAAGGATTTTCATAAGTTGAACCGGAAAATGAGTTTCAAAACCTATTTCTCGTTCCCCCTCGCTGAGTTCATAAGGACTCACCCTCTTTTATCATCTCAGGTGAAGAAGATCTAGAACAGGTACCCGAAGACAACGTGCCTAACGATGATTCCTTGGAGTGAAGTTCATAAGGACTCACCCTCTTTTATCATCTCAGGTGAAGAAGATCTAGAACAGGTACCCGAAGACAACGTGCCTAACGATGATTCCTTGGAGTGATTGCCTGTCCTATGTGCCTTGCGTGATTATGGCTATTTGTGAACACTATGCTACTCGAAGACTATTTCTTTTATGTTACTTGTCGTTTGTAATGTAAAAGACCCCCGTTGTAATTTGGGGTCTAATTTTGGTTTGTACAAATGATAACTAGACAGACACTACTGTGGTCGTTTTGCTATTATTACTGCTAGTATCTATAATAGGATTATGAAGTATTAGGTAAGGGCTAAGTAAAATGAACCAACCAAATCTTAAGCAGGTACTCGTTGTTAAGCTAAGATCAACAGGTACTTTTGTAATGAGGATAAACAAACAAACGAGACATAGTATCATGCTAGGTTATTAATCAAACGAGACATCGAGATAACCAGTAGGCATTTCAATTGATGGTAAATAGTAATCCTAGTTGGAAATGAAATTGAGATTGGAAAATTTGAGGCGTTTAGAGAATTAGGTCAAACCAAAGAGCCCAATTACAGCTGTTATGCTGCCGATTTTTCAGAAAATTTTGGAGTTTAGGCTAATACATTAAGTGTTAAATTTTCATGAACAATTAAGTACGAGACGTGACTTGAATGTTTAGATCACACCCTAGTCTAACCTTATAGGCCGAGTTGGGGTATGACAGCAGCCGTGCAGGCTTGCTGCCCCCATCGTAGAGCTTTCAGAGAGCTTTCCAACGGTATGCTATGCACCGCGTAACTCCTTACGGATCAAAAGTTATGGGCATCGGAGCGACGAAGACTTGGTCCCAAGCCCCATGCCCTCGATTTGTGTGCCCAGCCTCTACGTCAAGCGATGTTGTCTTGCCGAAGGTGCCATGGGATTCGATAATAGAAATGTGATTGATTAGGTTGTCGTCCTTTTTGAGGCTCACCACCTACGATCCGGGATGGGAAAATAGCGCAAAAGCATAATAGTGTCCCGAAACTGATGAAAACATTCCATTTTGGACTCCAAAAATAGGCACAGCCGAGTAGGCTTGCTGCCCCCGTCGTAGAGCTCTCAGAGAGCTTTCTAACGGAATGTTGTGCGCCGCGTAACTCCTTACGGATCGAAAGTTATGGGCACCAGAGCGACAGAGACCTGGTCCCAAGTCTCATGCCCTCGGTTTGCGGGCCTATCCTCTACATGAAGCGAAGTTGTCTTGCCTAAGATGATGTGGGATTCGATAATAGAAATGTGATGGATTAGGTTGTCGTCCTTTTCGTAGCTCATGACGTACGATCCGGGACAGAAAAACAGCGTAAAGGTAGAAAAGTGTTCCAAAATTGATGAGAACGTTTGATTTGAGGCTCTGAAAACAAGCAGGCTGGATGTCGCCATCGTAGAGCTCTCGGAGTGCTTTCCAATGGTAAGCTGTGCGCTGCATAACTCCTTACGGATCAAAAGTTATGGGCACCAGAGTGACAGAGACCTGGTCCCAAGTCCCACGCCCTCGGTTTGTGGGCCCATCCTCTACGTGAATCGAAGTTGTCTCACCTGAGATACCATGGGATTCGATAATAGAAATGTGATGGATTAGGTTGTCATCCTTTTCGCGGCTCACGATGTGAGGCCCAACCTCGATTTACGTGTGATACCTCGTTTTGTGTGCCCTAACCTAGATTTGCGTGCCTTGACCTAGGTTTAAGAATTGTGTTTCGTTTTGTGTTCCTTGCATTGAATTACGTGCATTCATTAGGGGTTGCATGCATTTACTTGAGAAACATGCATTCGTCTCGTAGTTTGTGCCTTATCTCGTAGTGCGTGCCCTAAACTTAGGAAAGCATACCCACACGTTAATCAAGGAAGTATCTTACACGAAGCACTAGATCATTAATTAATCCTACAAATCCAACTAACTAATATTAAATTGCTAATTCAACCCACTAGAAGACAAAATCTCACAAAAAGCTAGACATTCTTTATTCTTTATTCTTTATCCTTTATTCTTTGCATATCCCAAACACACAATAAAATAAGCCTTGAACAAGACATAAAATTCAGATTTAAACACACCCTTGGCCGACCACTAGGAGCCTTTGTGCATGCATTTTAATTTCAAATTCTATTCCTAGACATCCTATGACAATCTATGACACAATGCATAAAAAATTTTATCTCAAAACTCCACCCAAAGGCTCCAAATCTCGACACAAGCTCTTTGCCCATGCTAGACACTTCAAATAATGCTTCTTGAAGACACGATCAGATTTTTGCAAGGCCCTAGGCCGACACAAGCTTCAAACATTGCAAGGCTTTTATTTTTCTTTTATTTTCTCTCATTTCCTCTAATTTCCTCTCATTCTTCTCTCATTTCTTCTCTCTCTCTCTCAGCCCTAGCTGAATATTGTAGACTCCATAGCTAAGTTCTTCATCCTAAGGCTCTTCAAGACTTCCAAGCTACCAAGGAACTCGACCAAGCAAAGCTAGAGTGCAAAAGACACACATGCAAGGTTTTTGAACCTTCATTTCGGCTTAGGTGAGTTGTTAGCTTCCATTTCGTTTTCTTCTTGTTCTAACCACATGCACCTACTAAGAACATGGTAACTTAGCTAGGAAATTAGAGAAATCCCAAGTTGTCTCTCGGCTAGGCAAGGAGAAGAGTCATCATTGTGCTTCATCAAGAGTTTGTGCATCCTCTTTGTTGTCTTGCTAAGGTGAGGGCTAAAACTTCTTGAAAATCTTTCAAAAACCACATGCATGCCCTTAAATGTCTATCTTTACTTCTGTACTTGTGATATATGTGTGTTCATGAGCTTTTGTAAACATGCATGGCAAGATTTTTGGCTAGAATGTGATGATAGATGAAATCGGGTATGTGACAGCCTTCTGCCTTGTTGGTGCAAGGTGATTTTGACCAGGTAAATGAGGTTGAAAATGCATGAAAATTGGTAGGTGACTAGTTTTTCCAGTTCTGAGAATTTTTCGTAGAAATAGGCCAAAGTAATTTTGTCTCTAAGGTCCTCAAAATGGCAAAATATCAAAATGTGTCCAAATCTGGAAAGTTTGGAAAAATGAAGCAGGTTTTGGCAGATTCACTGACCTTGTAGAATGAACCAGTTTTGACTTAGTAAATGATATCCAAAATGCATGAAATTTGGTATTCAACTAGATTTTTCAGTTCTGGACATTTTTGTCAGAAATGGACTAAGGTTAAATCTGACCCTAAGGCCCTAAAAAATGACAATGAAATATGTGCAAATCTGGACAGTTTTGTGTAGTCTCACTGTTTTGGCTATAACTCTTGAACCCGAACTCCAAATGATACGAGGTTTTTTTCTGAATTTAGTTCACTCCTTAAGATTTAATTTGACATATTGTTCACTAGAATTGGAGATAGTTTTCTTGTCTCAATGATTGTGAGAAAACAGTCCATTGCAGTGAGGGTTTCACCTAGTGATATGCTTAGAAAAATGATTGTAGCTTCTCTTGTTGTATTAAATGCTTGGGATTGTGGCATTTGGATGTTTTTGGACTGTTTTGAATGCTTGAGGGTGTTTTAATTAATCAATGCATGGCTTGAGTTTAATTACGAGATGACATAGGGCTTAATCGCACGGGTAAGCACGAATTGAAACCCTAGTGACTAGTTATATTCGCTAAGTGTTGATCCTATGAATATTGTGTGTAATTATGTAATTAGTAGGCTGCCCGTAATTTCTCTCTTAGCCCTAAACATGATTTCGATGATTACATGTTGACAAGTAGGCTTTTCTTGCACCCGGTCCCACGTAGATGTCGTTACATGTTGAATTATCTTATTATTTGATTACGTGAGCTTCGAAATGAGTTATATGACTTGATTTACATGCGTTACATGGATGCCCGTTTAATATTCATATAACTCCATGTGCTTTATAAGTGAAATTACCTGTCATATCGTGCCTCGCTTGTTTACTTGTAAATGAGCAATCTTATGACTGCTCAGAGGCAACCTACTTTGTTGTCCTCCAAATGTGATATATTAAATGTCATAAATGTGCATTGCATACAAGGTTGCAACCTTTCATTGTGGCGTGGTAACGTTCACGCACACCGGGTGGTATCAGGCTTGCTGGTGCAACCGTAACTACCATTGTCCAATTCCCTCTCTCGCTTGGGGGCTAGACTTCATCGGAGAGTTGGGTCGTAGGATTTCAGGGTACATCCGGAGTACACCCATTTGGCGTGACAAGGGGATGAATTGAAGTCGGCCGCAACAACTGATACTGGAAATGAACTGAGTGCAAAAGCTCACCGTATCCTTTTCACTATGTGTATAAATACTCTCGCTTGGTTCCTAGAGGACCTCGGGGAGGAAAGACGGGTAATTGTGTTCCTTTACTTTTACATTACGTTATGTACTTACTTGTGATATATTCATGCTTGCAAAAAAAGGATATTTCATAAGTTGAACCGGAAAATGAGTTTCAAAACTTATTTCTCGTTCCCCCTCACTGAGTTCATAAGGACTTACCTCTTTTATCATCTCAGGTGAAGAAGACCAAGAATAGGTACCCTAGGACAACGTGCCTAATGATGATTCCTTGGAATGATTGCTTGCCCTACGTGCCTTGCTTGACTATGGCCATTTTGTGAACAATATGTTGCTTGAAGACTATTTCATTTCTTATGATGCTTGTTATTGTATTGTAAATGACCCCCGTTGTAATTTGGGGTCTAATTTTGGCTTGTACTGATCATAACTAGATAGACATTACTATGGTCATTTTTGCTATCGTTATTGGCTATTATCTATCATAGGATTATGAAGTATTCGATAAGGATTAAGTAAAATGAACCTATCCAATCTTAAGCAGGTACTCATTGATAAGCTAAGATCAACAAGTACATTTGCAACAAGGATTAACAAACAAACGAGACATTGTATCATTTTAGGTTATTAATCAAATGAGACTTCGAGATAACTGGTAGGCGTTTCAATTGGTTACAAATAGTAACCTTAGTTAGAAATGAAATTGAGATTGAAAATTTTAAGGCGTTTAGAGAATTAGGTCAAACTAAATAGCCCAATTACGGCCGTTATGCTGCCAATTTTCTGGAGAATTTGTGGAGTTTAGGCTAAAATGTTAAGTGTTAAACCCTCTTGAACGATTAAGTACGTGATATGACTTGAATGTTTAGATCACACCCTAGTCTAACCTTCATAGGTCGGGTTGGGGCGTGACACCTTATAGAAGAATGGTATCAGAGCTTAGATTGCTTAAGCCGGGTTTAACTCTCGGACCATGGGTAGAAGCCCTAAGGTTATTAGGATGACTTGTTATGTGTTATTGTGTGACAATATCAAGTGTGCCTTCTTTGTTTCTATGTGCTTATGTGACTAACATGTCTTAACTGTTTCTAGAACTATGTGTTTATGTAAAATTGTACGTTGCATACCTTATACATTAAATTCTTGTCTTGTCGTATTCCAATAAATTGTGCATCGTAATCTGTGCCTATAGATGGTTGGCCCTAGTACCCGCACTACTAATAGGAGTGGTGAGCCCCAAGAGACCGGAGATGCTTATCAGACTAATCCCGGCATGGCTATGTTTAATATGATGGCGAATGCCATGGATCGCGTGTCGCGAGTGATGGAACGTCAAGATGCACGTGAAGCAAACAACAACAACAACAACAGGAATGATGGTAACCATGGGAGACATAGCAGAATGCGGGAGTTCCTTGACTTTCGCCTGTCCAAATTCCACGGGGAAGCTGATGATAAAAAGGCAAAGGCTTGGCTGTCTGAGATCGAGAGGATTTTCAGGCCACTTGACTATACTGATGAAGAAAAGGTGGAGTTCGCTGTGTTCCTATTGCACGGGGATGCTGAGCATTGGTGGCACACTGTGGAGGCACTTTAGGAAACTGATCATACAGCTTGCTTGTGGGGTAATTTCGTTAAGGCATTCAAGGAGAAATATATACCTACAGTTTCCAAGCAGAGGTAGATTGAGGAATTCATGCACCTGAACCAGGGTAACATGACGGTGGCCCAGTACGAGGCTCGTTTTGACCGATTGTCCCGCTATGCTCAATACATGGTCAGTACTCCTGAGGCGAAGATGTGGAAATTTACGACTGGATTGAGGCCGAAAATTCAGGACCAATTGGCTTTGCATGACTTCGATACCTATTTTGCTCTCCTTGCTGCTGTTTCCCAAGTCGAAAAGAGGAAACTTGATAGAGCCGGTTCGAGTCAGCCGAACAAGAAACCATATCAGCCTTCAGGTCAACAGAGGAAATTCCAGAGCTAGAGTCGTAGTCAGGGCCAGAGCCAGAACAGACCAGTTAATAACCGTGGCCCGACTAAAGTACCATTAGCCTCTTCCACCCGCGGATCCACAGGTAGTTCACCTGCTACTCAGTCTATCAACTGTTCTTACTGTGACAAGAAGGGTCATTTGAGGCCCAGTGCTGGAAGAAATCAGGACGATGTGTGCAGTGCGACAGTGATCAGCATCAGATCAAGGATTGCCCTAAATGGCAAACATGACAAAATCAGGTTAAACCAGCTAGTAGAGGCAAGACTCCAGTTCCTAGAGTTCAGGCTCGAGCTTATGCTATTGAGTGCGAGGAGCTTCCGGAGGAGATCGTTGTTGTTGAAGGTACATTCTTCATACTGAATCAACCTGTTAGGGTGCTAATTGATCCAGGTGCTACTCATTCATTTATTACTCCCTTATGTGTGCAACGTGTGAAACTACAAGTTGTATGTTTGCCTTACGAAGTAGAAGTTGGTACTCTGATGGGTTCTAAACTTGTTACTAGCTCAGCTTGTAAAGCATGTAAAATCCAAATTAAAGATAGGGAATTCTCAGCCAATCTTATTGTATTACCTTTTCGAGACTATGAAGTCATCTTAGGGATGGACTGGTTGGCAAAGCATCATGCCCAACTAGATTGCCGGACGAAGATTGTAACATTCCAGATACCTGGTCAAGCAATATTAGAAGTCATGGGTCGAAGAGACTTCACCGGGAGTTCTATCATTTCATCTACAAAAGCAGTGAAGTCCTTGAGAAAGGGATGTAGTGGATACTTAGCTTACCTCATCAACAAACTGTCGGACAAAGCTAAGTTGGAGGAGATGCCAGTGATTAAAGATTATGCGGATGTGTTTCTAGAAGAATTGCCCGGTTTACCCCCAAATCGGGAGATCGAGTTCATTATAGAATTACTGCCTGGCACCCAGCCAATATCTAAAGCTCCCTATCGTATGGCGCCGGCCGAGCTACAAGAATTGAAGGACCAATTACAAGGATTATTGAAGAAGGGGTTCGTTCAACCAAGTTCTTCTCTGTGGGGTGCACCAGTCCTATTTGTAAAGAAGAAAGACGGAACGTTGAGGCTATGCATCGACTACCGAGGATTGAACCAAGTGACTGTCAAGAATAAATACCCACTTCCACTGATCGACGAGTTATTTGATCAACTTCAAGGAGCCAAAGTGTATTCGAAGCTCGACTTGAGGCAAGGGTACTACCAGTTACGGATCAAAAAGGAAGATGTGCCTAAAACGGCTTTCAGGACCAGATATGGGCATTATGAATACGTGGTGATACCATTTGGACTAACTAATGCCCCTGCAGCTTTTATGGACTTGATGCACAGGGTGTTTCAACCCTACTTGGACCAATTTGTAGTGATCTTCATTGATGATATTTTGGTATACTCGAAATCCGAGGCTGAGCATGAACAACATCTGCGGTTGGTACTGCAGAAACTTCGAGAGCATCAATTGTATGCAAAGTTTAGCAAGTGCGAATTTTGGTTGCAGCAGATTGCATTTTTTGGGGCACATCATATCCCAAGAGGGAATAGCAGTGGACCCAGCAAAGATAGAAGCGGTGATGTCTTGGAAGAAGCCAGAAAATGTTACGGAGGTTCGGAGTTTTCTTGGTCTAGCCGGCTATTATCAGAGGTTCGTGAAGGATTTCTCAAAGATTGCAGGACCGCTTACAAAGCTCACTCAGAAAAAAAAAAACAAAGTTCGTATGGGATGACAAGTGTGAGAATAGCTTCCAAGAATTGAAGAAAAGATTGACTACAACACCTGTTCTTGCATTGCCTGAAGGGAGTCAAGGTTTTGTAATCTATAGCGATGCTTCGAAGGAAGGACTGGGTTGTGTGTTGATGCAAAATGGTAGAGTGATTGCGTATGCTTCTAGGAAACCGAAGCCGTATGAATTGAATTACCCGACGCATGATTTGGAGTTAGCGGTTATTGTGTTTGCACTCAAGAAATGGAGGCACTATCTGTGGGGTAACAAGTTCGAGGTGTTTACTGATCACAAGAGCTTGAAATACTTGTTCTCACAAAAAGAGTTGAACATGAGGCAAAGACGGTGGGTAGAGCTTTTGGATGATTATAACTGCACAATAAATTATGTGCCCGGTAAAGCAAATGTAGTTGCAGATGCTTTAAGTAGGAAGCGAGCATGGCAAAACTGGAAGTTAAGGTGCAGGAGTTGTTGGAGGAAGCATTTTTGTGGAAACCACAATTGACTCAAAAAGGGTTACTATTTGCTACTACACAAGTTCAATCGACCTTGTTGTCTGAATTACGAGAGGCTCAATAGAAGGACCAACAGTTTCAGAAGATTAAAGAAGGCAACGCAGATTTCAAGTTTCATGATGATGGTATTTGGAGGTTTAGGAATCGGATTTGTGTTCCTAATGAGCTAGAGCTGAAAAAGAAGATTCTTGAAGATGCCCATAATTCAAGATACACTATTCACCTCGGTGGAACAAAGATGTACCGGGATTTGAAGCAACACTATTGGTGGAATAACATGAAGAGAGAGATTGCGGAGTTTGTAGCACGGTGTTTGACTTGCCAGAGAGTCAAAGCAGAACATCAACGACCAGCAGGTTTACTTCAGCCGTTGGAGATCCCTCAATAGAAATGGGAACATATAACTATGGACTTTGTTATGGACCTGCCCAGGTCACAAAAAGGTCATGACGCCGTTTGGGTCATAGTGGATAGATTGACTAAGTCAGCGCACTTTTTACCGATGAACAAGAAGGATAGTCCTGAGAAATTGAGAGATATGTATGTGGCGGAGATTGTAAGATTACACGGGATGCCTGTGAGTATTGTATCGGATAGGGATCCTCGTTTTACTTCCCGATTTTGGAAGAGATTGCAAGAAGCTTTGGGAACGAAGTTGAGTTTCAGCACAGCTTATCACTCTCAGACTGATGGACAATCTGAGAGAACTATTCAGATTCTGGAGGATATGCTGAGGGCGTGTGTTTTAGACTTCGGGAAAGGTTGGGAGAAATATCTGTCTCTAGCGGAGTTCGCTTATAATAACAGTTATCAGGCCACTATCGGAATGGCCCCATTTGAGGCATTATATGGACGTAAGTGTCGATCCCCAATTTACTGGGATGAAGTAGGTGAGGCGAAGACTTTTGACCCGACCCTTCTACCTGAACTTATGAAGACTGTTGATAATATCCACCTCATCCAGAAACGGATGCTTACTGCCCAAAGCAGGCAGAAAAGTTATGCAAACCGACGGAGACGGAGCCTAGAGTTTGAGGTCGACGACAAGATGTTCTTGAAGATATCACCTCGGAGGGGACTGATTAAACACGGCAAGGGTGGAAAGTTGAGCCCGAGATTTGTAGGACCATTTGAGATAGTTGAGAAGGTTGGCAAGTTGGCGTATCGCCTGGCACTACCCCAAAACCTCTCCAATATTCACGACGTCTTTCATGTTTCAATGCTACGGAAGTATCACCCTGATCCATCGCATATCTTGGAGCCAGAGCCGTTGCAGCTTCGGGAGAACTTGTCTTATGAAGAGAAACCCATTCGGATCCTAGACCAGCAAGATCGGGAATTGCGCAGCAAATCTATACCGATGGTGAAAATGTTGTGGGATCATCATGGAGTAGAAGAAGCAACGTGGGAAAGACAAGACTAGATGGAGCAACAGTATCCAGTTTTATTTCAAAGGTAATATTGAATTTCGGGACGAAATTCTTTTAAGGAGGGGAAGATGTGAGGCCCGACCTCGATTTACATGCTATACCTTGTTTCGTGTACCCTAACCTAGATTTGTGTGCCTTGACCTAGGTTTAAGAATTGTGTTTCGTTTTGTGTGCCTTGCATTGAATTACGTGCATTCATTTGGGGTTGCGTGCATTTACTTGGGAAACGTGCATTCGTTTGGTAGTTCGTGCCTTACCTCGTAGTGCGTGTCCTAAACCTAAGAAAGCGTGCCCTCACGCTAATCAAGAAAACATCTTATATGAAGCACTAGATCATCAATTAATCCTACAAACTCCACTAACTAATATTAAATTTCTAATTCAACCCACTAGAAGACAAAATCTCACAAAAAGCTAGACATTCTTTATTCTTTATTATTTATTATTTGCATATCCCAAACACACAGTAAAATAAGCCTTGAACAAGACAAAAAATTCAGATTTAAACACACCCTTGGCCGACCACTAAGAGCCTTTGTGCACGCATTTTAATTTCAAATTCTATTCCTAGACATCCAATGACAATCTATGACACAATGCATAAAAAAAATTAGCTCAAAACTCCACCCAAAGGCTCCAAATCTTGACACAAGCTCCTTGCCCATGCTAGACACTTCAAATAATGCTTCTTGAAGACACAAAATCAGATTTTTGCAAGGCCCTAGGCCGACACAAGCTTCAAGCATTGCAAGGCTTTTATTTTTCTTTCATTTTCTCTCATTTCCTCTCATTCTTCTCTCATTTCTTCTCTCTCTCTCTCGGCTCTAGCGGAATATTGTAGACTCCATAGCTAAGTTCTTCATCCTAAGGCTCTTCAAGACTTCCAAGCTACCAAGGAACTCGACCAAGCAAAGCTAGAGTGCAAAAGACACACATGCAAGGTTTTTGAACCTTTATTTCGGCTTAGGTGAGTTGTTAGCTTCCATTTCATTTTCTTCTTGTTCTAACCACATGCACCTACTAAGAACATGGTAACTTAGCTAGGAAATTAGAGAAATCCCAAGTTGTCTCTTGGCTAAGCAAGGAGAAAAGTCATCATTTTGCTTCATCAAGAGTTTGTGCATCCTCTTTGTTGTCTTGCTAAGGTGAGGGCTAAAAATTCTTGAAAATCTTTCAAAAACCACATGCATGCCCTTAAATGTCTATCTTTACTTCTGTACTTGTGATATATGTGTGTTCATGAGCTTTTTTAAACATGCATGGCAAGATGTTTGGCTAGAATGTGATGATAGATGAAATCGGGTATGTGACAGCCTTCTACCATGTTGGTGCGAGGTGATTTTGACCAGGTAAATGAGGTTGAAAATGTGTAAACATTGGTAGGTGACTAGTTTTTCCAGTTCGGAGCATTTTTCATAGAAATAGGCCAAAGCTAATTTTGACTCTAAGGTCCTAAAAATGGAAAAATATCAAAATGTGTCCAAATCTGGAAAGTCTGGAAAAATGAAGCAGGTTTTAGCAGCTTCACTGACCTTGTAGAACGAACCAGTTTTGACTTAGTAAATGATATCCAAAATGCATTAAATTTGGTTTTTATCTAGATTTTTCAGTTCTGGATATTTTTGTCAGAAATGGACTAAGTTTAAATCTGACCCTAAGGCTCTCAAAAATGACAAGTATTGAAATGTGTGCAAATCTGGACAGTTTTGTGCAGTCTCACTGTTTTGGTTATAACTCTTGAACCTGAACTCCAAATGATACGAGGTTTGTTTCTAAATTTAATTCACTACTTAAGCTTTAATTTGACATCTTGTTCACTAGAATTGGAGATTGTTTGTTTGTCTCAATGAATGTGAGAAAACAGTCCATTGCAGTGAGGGTTTCACCTAGTGATATGCTTAGAAAAATGATTGTAGCTTCTCTTATTGTATTAAATGCTTGGGATTGTGGCATTTGGATGTTTGTGGACTGTTTTGAATGCTTGAGGGTGTTTTAATTAATCAATGCATGGCTTGAGTTTAATTACGAGATGACTTAGGGCTTAATCGCATGGGTAAGCACGTATTGAAACCCTAGTGACTAGGTAAATTCGCTAAGTGTTGATCCTATGAATATCGTGTTTAATTATGTAATTAGTAGGCTGCCCGTAATTTCCCTCATAGCCCTAAACATGATTTCGATGATTACATGTTGACAAGTAGGCTTTCCTTGCACCCGGTCCTACGTAGATGTCGTTGCATGTTGAATTATCTTATTATTTGATTACGTGAGCTTCGAAATGAGTTATATGACTTGATTTACATGCGTTACATGGCTGCCCGTTTAATATTCATAAAACTCTATGTGTTTTATAAGTGAAATTACCTGTCATATCGTGCCTCGCTTGTTTACTTGTAAATGTGCAATCTTATGATTGCTCGGAGGCAACCTACTTTGTTGTCCTCCAAATGTGATATATTAAATGTCATAAATGTGCATTACATACAAGGTTGCAACCTTTCATTTTGGCGTGGTAACATTCACGCACACCGGGCGACATCGGGCTTGCCGGCACAACCGTGACTACCATTGTCCAATTCCTTCTCTCGCTTGGGGGCTAGACTTCCTCGGAGAGTTGGGTCATAGGATTTCGGGGTACATCCGGAGTACACCCATTTGGCGTGACAAGGGGATGAATTGAAGTCGGCCGCAACAACTGATACTGGAAATGAACTGAGAGCAAAAGCTCATCGTATCCTTTTCACTATGTGTATAAGTACTCTTGCTTGGTTCCTAGAGGACCTCGAGGAGGAAAGACGGGTAATTGTGTTCATTTACTTTTACATTACGTTATGTACTTACTTGTGATATATTCATGCTTGCAAAAAAAGATTTTTCATAAGTTGAACTGGAAAATGAGTTTCAAAACTTATTTCTCGTTCCCCCTCGCTGAGTTCATAAGGACTTACCATATTTTATCATCTCAGGTGAAGAAGACCAGGAACAGGTACCCGAGGACAACGTGCCTAATGATGATTCCTTGGAATGATTGCTTGCCCGACGTGTCTTCCTTAACTATGGCCATTTTGTGAACAATATGTTGCTTGAAGACTATTTCATTTCTTATGATGCTTGTTATCGTATTGTAAATGACCCCCGTTATAGTTTGGGGTCTAATTTTGGCTTGTACTGATCATAACTAGATAGACACTACTATGGTCATTTTTGCTACCGTTATTGGCTAGTATCTATTATAGGATTATGAAGTATCCGGTAAGGATTAAGTAAAATGAACCAATCCAATCTTAAGCAGGTACTCATTGATAAGCTAAGATCAACAGGTACGTTTGCAACAAGGATTAACAAACAAACGAGACATAGTATCATGCGAGGTTATTAATCAAACGAGACTTCGAGATAACTGGTAGGCGTTTCAATTGGTTATAAATAGTAACCTTAGTTAGAAATGAAATTGAGATTGAAAATTTTGAGGCGTTTAGAGAATTAGGTCAAACTAAAGAGCCCAATTACAGCCGTTATGCTGTCGGTTTTCCGGAGAATTTGTGGAGTTTAGGCTAAAACGTTAAGTGTTAAGCCCTCTTAAACGATTAAGTACGTGATATGAATTGAATGTTTAGATCACACCCTAGTCTAACCTTCATAGGTCGGGTTGGGGCGTGACACATGACATACGATCCGTGACGGAAAAACAGCGCAAAAGTAGAAAAGTGTCCCAAAACTTATGAAAATGTTTGATTTAGGCTCTAAAAACAGGTGCACCCAAGTATGCTGGTTGCCGCTGTCGTAGAGCTCTCGAAGTGCTTTCCAACTGTATGTTGTACGCCGCGTAACTCCTTACGGATCAAAAGTTATGGGCACCGGAGCGATAAAGACCAGGTCCCAAGCCCTACGCCCTCGATTTGTGGGCCCAGCTTCTAAGTGAAGCGAAGTTGTCTTGCCCAAGATGCCATGGGATTTGATAATAGAAATGTGATGGATTTGGTTGTCGTCCTTTTCGCGGCTCACGACGTACGATCCGGGTCGAAAAAATAGCGTAAAAGAAGAAAAGTGTCCCGTAACTGATGAAAACGTTCGATTTTGGGCTCCGAAAATAGGCACAGCCAAGCAGGCTTGCCACCTCCGTCGTAGAGCTCTCAGAGAGCTTTCCAATGGTATGTTGTGCACCGCATAACTCCTTACGGATCAAAAGTCATGGGCACCGAAGTGACGGAGACCTGGTCCCAAGTCCCACGCCCTCGGTTTGCGGGCCCAACCTCCACATGAAGTGATATAGTCTTGCCCAAGGTGCCTTGGGATTCGATAATAGAAATGTGATGGATTAGGTTGTCGTTCTTTTACCGGCTCACGACGTACGATCCGGGATGAAAAAATAGCGCAAAAGTAGAATAGTGTCCCAAAACTGATGATAATGTTTGATTTGAGGCTTTGAAAACAAGCACAGCCAAGCAGGCTGGATGCTGCCATCGTAGAGCTCTCGGAGTGCTTTCCAACGGTATGCTGTGCGCCGCGTAACTCCTTACGGATCAAAAGTTATGGGCACCGGAGCGACGGAGACCTGGTCCCAAGCCCCACGCCCTCGGTTTGCGGGCCCAGCCTCTACGTGAAGCGAAGTTGTCTTGCCCAAGGTGCCATGGGATTCGATAATAGAAATGTGATAGATTAGGTTGTCGTCCTTTTCGCAGCTCACGTCGTACGATCCGGGATGGAAAAATAACGCAGAAGAAGAAAAGTATCGCGAAACTGATGAAAATGTTTGATTTTGGGCTCCGAAAATCGGTGCAGCTGAGCAGGCTTGCTGCCCCCGTCGTAGAGCTCTCGCAGAGCTTTCCAATGGTATACTGTGCACCGCGTAACTCCTTACGGATCAAAAGTTATGGGCACCGGAGCGACGAAGACCTGGTCCCAAGCCCCACGCCCTTGGTTTGCGGGCCCAGCCGATACGTGAAGCGAAGTTGGCTTGCCTAAGTTGCCGTGGGATTCGAAAATAGAAATGTGATGGATTAGGTTGTCGTCCTTTTCGCAGCTCACGACGTACGATTCGGGATGGAAAAACAGCGCAAAACCAGAAAAGCGTCCCAAAATTTATGAAAACATTCGATTTTAGGCTCTGAAAACAGGTGCAGCCAAGCAAGCTGGCTGCCCCCATCTTAGAGCTCTCAAAGTGCTTTCCAACGGTATGCTGTGCATCACGTAACTCCTTACGGATCAAAAGTTATGGGCACCGGAGCGATAGAGACCTAGTCCCAAGCCCCACGCCCACAGTTTGCGGGCCCAGCCTCTACATGAAGTGATGTTGTCTTGCCCAAGGTGCCTTGGGATTCGATAATAGAAATGTGATGGATTAGGTTGTCGTCCCTTTACCGGCTCACGACATACAATCCGGGATGAAAAAATAGCGCAAAAGTATAATAGTATCCCAAAACTGATGAGAACATTTGATTTGAGGCTCTGAAAATAAGTGCAGCCAAACAGGTTGGATGCCGCCATAGTAGAGCTCTCGGAGTGCTTTCCAACGGTATGTTGTGCGCCGCGTAACTCCTTACGGATCAAAAGTTATGGGCACCGGAGCGATAGAGACCTAGTCCCAAGCCCCACGCCCTCAGTTTGCGGGCCCAGCCTCTACATGAAGTGATGTTGTCTTGCCCAAGGTGCCTTGGGATTCGATAATAGAAATGTGATGGATTAGGTTGTCGTCCTTTTATCGGCTCACGACGTACGATCCGGGACGAAAAGATAGCGCAAAAGTAGAATAGTGTCCCAAAACTGATGAAAATGTTTGATTTGAGGCTCTGAAATCAAGCGCAGCCAAACAGGCTGGATGCCGCCATCGTAGAGCTCTCAGAGTGCTTTCCAACGGTATGCTGTGCGCTGCGTAACTCCTTACGGATCAAAAGTTATGGGCACCGGAGCGACGGAGACCTGGTCCTAAGCCCCACGCCCTCAGTTTGCGGGCCAAGCCTCTACGTGAAGAAAAGTTGTCTTGTCCAAGGTGCCGTGGGATTCGATAATAGAAATGTGATGGATTAGGTTGTCGTCTTTTTCGCGGCTGAAGACGTATGATCCAGGATGGAAAAACAGCGCAAAAAAAGAAAAGTGTCACGAAACTGATGAAAATGTTTGATTTTGGGCTCCAAAAATTGGTGCAGCTGAGCAGGCTTACTGCCCCCGTCATAGAGGTCTCGGAGAGCGTTCCAACGGTATGTTGTGCACCGTGTAACGCCTTACGGATCAGAAGTTATAGGCATCAGAGCGACGAAAACCTGGTCCCAAGCCCCACGCCCTCGATTTGCGGGCCCAGCCTCTACGTGAAGCGAAGTTGTCTTGCCTAAGATTCCGTGGGATTCGATAATAGAAATATGATGGATTAGGTAGTTGTCCATTTCGCAGCTCACGACATACGATCCGGGATGGAAAAACAGCGCAAAAGCAGAAAAGTGTCCCAAAACTGATGAAAAAGTTCGATTTTAGGCGCTGAAAATAGGCACAGCCAAGCACACTGGCTGCCCCTGTCTTAGAGCTCTCAGAGTGCTTTCCAACGGTATGCTGTGCGCTGCATAACTCCTTACGGATCAAAAATTATGGGCACCGGAGTGACGGATACCTAGTCCCAAGCCCCACGCCCTCGGTTTGCTGGCCCAGCCTTTACATGAAGTGATGTTGTCTTGCCCAAGGTGCCCTGGGATTCGATAAGAAAAATGTGATGGATTAAGTTGTCGTCCTTTTACCGGCTCACGACGTACGATCTGGGACGAAAAAATAGCTCAAAAGTAGAATAGTGTCCCAAAACTGATGAGAATGTTTGATTTGAGGCTTTGAAAACAAGCGCAGCCAAGCAGGCTGGATGCCGCCGTCGTAGAGCTCTCGGAGTACTTTCCAACGGTATGTTGTGCGCCGCGTAACTCCTTACGGATCAAAAGTTATGGGCACCGGAGCGATGGAGACATGGTCCTAAGCCCCACGCCCTCGGTTTGCGGGCCCAGCCTTTACGTGAAGTGAAGTTGTCTTGCCCAAGGTACTATGGAATTCGATAATAGAAATGTGATGGATTAGGTTGTCGTCCTTTTCGCGGCTCACGACGTACGAGCCGGTATGGAAAAACAGCGCAAAAGAAGAAAAGTGTCCCGAAATAGATGAAAACATTCAATTTTGGGCTCCAAAAATAGGCGCAGTCGAGCAGGATTGTTGCCTCCGTCGTAGAGCTCTCGAAGAGTTTTCCAACGGTATGCTGTGCGCCGTGTAACTCCTTACGGATTAAAAGTTATGGGCAAAGGAGCGACAGAGACCTGGTCCCAAGCCCCACGCCCTCGGTTTACGGGCCCAGCCTCTACGTGAAGCGAAGTTGTCTTGCCAAAGTGCCATGGGATTCGTAATATAAATGTGATGGATTAGGTTGTCATCCTTTCCGCGGCTCACGACATACGATTCGGGACAGAAAAGCAGCACAAAAGAAGAAAAGTGTGCCAAAACTGATGAAAACGTTCGATTTTGTGCTCTGAAAATAGACGCAGCTGAGCAGGCTTGCTTCCCATGTCGTAGAGCTCTCGGAGAGCTTTCCAATTGTGAGGCCCGACCTCGATTTGCGTGCAATACCTCATTTCGTGTGCCTTGACCTAGGTTTAATAGTCGTGTTTCATTTTGTGTGCCTTGCAGTGGATTACATGCATTCATTTAGGGTTGCGTGCATTTACTTGGAAAACATGCATTCATCTCGTAGTTTGTGCCTTACCTCATAGTGCGTGCCCTAAACCTAAGAAAGCGTGTCCGCACGCTAATCAAGAAAGCATCTTACACGAAGCACTAGATCATTAATTAATCCTACAAACTCCACTAACTAATATCAAAATGCTAAGTCAACTCACTAGAAAACGAAATCTCACAAAAAGTTAGACATTCTTATTCTTTATTCTTTATTCTTTTTCATATTCCAAGCATACAATTAAATAATGCTCACAACATGACAAAAATTCAGAATTTAGCTTGCCTTGGCCGACTATGTAGGAGCTTTTGTGCATGCTTTTCATAATTCAAAAATAAACTTAGACAACCTATGACACAAATCATAAAAAAATAACCCAAAACCCTACCCAATGCACCCAAAATCTCGACACACTCAATTGCCCATGCTTAGATGATTCAAATTATGCTCTTGAAGACACAAATTCTGAATTTTGCAAGCCTAGGCCGACAGATGCATCAAATTCTTCAAGCTTTTCATTTTATCTCATTCTTTCTCTCTTTCTCTCATTTTCTCTCACTCTCTCATTTCTTCTCTCTCTCTCTCTGCCTTGGCTGCAATTGTAGACTCCACAGCTTAAGCTCATCATCCTAAGGTTCTTCAAGATATGCAAGCCACCAAGGAACTCGACCAAGCAAGCTAGAAGCAAAAGAAACATGCATACAAGCTCTTAGAACCTTCATTCGGCCCTTAGGTATGTTGATAGCTTCCATTTCATTTTCTTTGTGTTCTAACCACATGCACATACTAAGGACATGGTGACTTAGCTAGGAATTAGAGAATCTCAAGTTGTCTCTCGGCTAAGCAAGGAAAAAGGACGACCTTGTGCATCATCAAGAGTTTTGTGCATCTTCATTGTTGTCTTGCTAAGGTGAGGGCTAAAACTCTTTTGAAAAGCTTTCAAAAACCACATGCATGCCTTTAAATGTCTATTTTTACCTCTGTACTTGTGATATATGTGTGTACATGAGCTTTTGTGAGCATGCATGGCAAGATATTTGGCTAGAATGTGAAGATAGGTGAAATCGCATAAATGGACAGTCTTCTAACTTGTTGGAGCGAAGTGATTTTGACCAGGTAAATGATGCTGAAAATGCGTGAAATTTGGTAGGTGACTATTTTTTCCAGTTTTGAGAATTTTTCATAGAAATAGGGCAAAGCTAATTTTGACTCTAGGGTCCCCAAAATGGCAAAACATAGAAAGGTGTCCAAATCTGGAAAATCTGGGAAAATGAAGCAGGTTTTGGCAGATTCACTGCCCTTGTAGAACGAACCAGTTTTGACTTAGTAAATGATATCCAAAATGCATGAAATTTGTTATTCTGCTAGATGTTTCAGTTCTGGACATTTTTGTCAGAAATAGACTAAGGCTAAATCTGACCCTAATGTCCTCAACAACGACAAGTATTGAAATGTGTACAAATCTGGACAGTTTTGCGTAGTCTCACGGTTTTGGCTATAACTCTTGAACCCGAACTCCAAATGATGCGAGGTTTGTTTCTGAATTTAGTTCACTACTTAAGCTTTAATTTGAAATTTTTTTCACTAGAATTGAATATTGTTTGTTTGTCTCAATGATTGTGAGAACACAGACCATTGCAGTGAGGTTTCCATCTAGTGATATGCTTAGAAAAATTATTGTAACTTCTCTTGTTGTATTAATTACTTGGGATTGTGGCACTTGGATGTTGTGTGGACTGTTTTGAATGCTTGAGGGTGTTTGAATTAATCAATGCATGGCTTGAGTTTAATTACGTGACAACTTAGGGCTTAATCGCATGGGTGAACACAAATTAAAACCCTAATGACTAGGAAAACTCGCTAAGTGTTGATCCTATGGATATCGTGTTTAACTATGTGATTAGTAGGCTGCCCGTAGTTGTCCTTATAGCCTTAAATGTGATTCCGATGATTACATGTTGACAAGTAGGCTTTCTTGCACCCGGTCCCACGTAAACGTCGTTGCATATTGTATGACCTTATTATTTGATTACGTGAACTACGAAATGAGTTATATGACTTGATTGACATGCGTTACATGGCTGCCCGTTTAATATTCATATAACTCCATGTGTTTTACAAGTGAAATTACCTGTCATATCGTACCTCGCGTGTTTACTTGTCAATGTGGAATCTTATGACTGCTCGGAGGTAACCTACTTTGTTGTCCTTGTAATGTGATATATTAAATGTCATAAATATGCATTGCATACAAGGTTGCAACCTTTCATTCTGGCGTGGAAGCATTTCACGCACACCGGGCGGTATCGGGCTTGCCGGTGCAACCGTGACTACCATTGTCCAATTTCCTCTCTCGCTTGGGGGCTAGACTTCCTTGGAGAGTTGGGTCGTAAGATTTCGGGGTACATCCGAAGTACACCCATTTGGCCTGATAAGTGGAAGATTTGAAGTCGGCCGCAACAACTGATACTGGAAGTAAATTGAGAGCAAAAGCTCACCGTATCCTTTTCACTATGTGTATAAGTACTCTCACTTGGTTCCTAGAGGACCTCGGGGAGGAAAGACGGGTAATTGTGTTCTTTTACTTTTACATTACATTATGTACTTACTTGTGATATATGTCATGCTTGCAAAAAGAGTTTTCATAAGTTGAACCAGAAAAAGAGTTTCAAAACTTATTTCTCGTTTCCCCTCGCTGAGTTCATAAGGACTCACCCTCTTTTATCATCTCAAGTGAAGAAGACCAGGAATAGGTACCCGAGGACAACGTGCTTTTTGATGATTCCTTGGAATGATTGCTTGCCCTACGTGCCTTACTTGATTATGGCCATTTTGTGAATGATATGTTGCTTGAAGACTATTTCTTATATTGCTTGTTGTTGTATTGTAAATGACCCCCGTTGTAATTTGGGGTCAAATTTTGGCTTGTACTGATCATAACTAGATAGACACTCTTACGGTCGTTTTTGCTATCGCTACTGGTTAGTATCTATCATAGGCTTATGAAGTATCAGGTAAAGGATTAAGTAAAATGAATCTATCTAATCTTAAGCAGGTACTCTTTGGTAAACTAAGATCAACATGTACTTTTGTAACAAGGATTAACAAACAAACGAGACATAGTATCATGCTAGGTTGTTAACCAAACGAGACTTCGAGATAACTAGTAGGCGTTTCGACTGGTGATGAATAGTAATCTTAGTTGGAAATGAATTTGGGATTGAAAGTTTTGAGGCCTTTAGAAAATTAGGTCAAACTAAAGAGCCCAATTACAGCCGTTATGCTGCCGGTTTTCTGGAGAATTCGTGGAGTTTAGGCTAAACGTTAAGTGTTAAACTTTCATGAATGATTAAGTACGTGAAATGACTTGAATGTTTAGCTCACACTCTAGTCTAACCTCTAAAGGTCGGGTTGAGGCATGACACCAACAATATACTGTGCGCCGCATAACCCCTTACGGATCAAAAGTTATGGGCACCGGAGCAACAGAGACCTGGTCCCAAGCCCCACGCCCTCAGTTTGCGGGCCCAGCCTCTACGTGAAGTGAAGTTGTCTTGCCTGAGGTACCACGGGATTCAATAATAGAAATGTGACGGATTAGGTTGTCGTCCTTTTCGCGGTTTACGACGTACGATCCAGGATGAAAAAACAGTGCAAAAGTAGAAAAGTGTCATGAAACTAATGAAAACGTTCGATTTTGGGCTCTGAAAACAAGTGCAGCCTAGCAGGCTAGCAGCCACTGTAGTCGAGCTCTCGGAGAGCTTTCCAATGATATGTTGTGCGCCGCGTAACTCCTTACGGATCAAAAGTTATGGGCACCGGAGCGACGGAGACCTTGTCCCAAGCACCACGCCCTCGGTTTGCGAGCCCAGCCTCTACGTGAAGTGAAGTTATTTTTTTACAAGGTGCCGTGGGATTCGATAATAGAAATATGATGGATTAGGTTGTTGTCCTTTTCGCGGCTCACGACGTACGATCCGGGATGGAAAAACAGCGCAAAAGAAGAATAGTGTCTCGAAACTGCTGAAAATGTTCGATTTTGTTCTTCAAAAATAGGTGCAGCCGAGCAAGCTTGCTGCCCTCGTCGTAGAGCTCTCGGAGAGCTTTCCAACGGTATGATGTGCGCCGCGTAACTCCTTACGGATCGAAAGTTATGGGCATAGGAGCGACGGAGACCTGGTCCCAAGCCCCACGCCTTCGGTTTACGGGCCCAGCCTTTACGTGAAGCGAAGTTGTCTTGTGAGGCTTGACCTCGATTTGCGTGCGATACCTCATTTTGCGTGCCCTAATCTAGATTTGCGTGCCTTAACCTAGGTTTAAGAATTGTGTTCGTTTTGTGTGCCATGCATTGAATTACGTGCATTCATTTAGGGTTGCGTGCATTTACTTAAAAAATGTGCGTTTGTCTCGTAGTTCGTGTCCTACCTCGTAGTGCGTGCCCTAGACCTAGGAAAGCGTGCCCTCACGCTAATCAAGAAAGCATCTTACACGAAGCACTAGGTCATTAATCAATCCTATAAAATCCACTAACTATTATTAAATTACTAATTCAACCCATTAGAAGACAAAATCTCACAAAAAGCTAGACATTCCTTATTCTTTTTGCACTTTCAACACACAATTAAATAATGCACATAAGATGACAAAAAAATCAGAATTTTTATTGCCTTGGCCGACCACTACAAGGGCTTTGTGCTTGCTTGTTCAATTCAACTTAATTCCTAGACAAACTATGACATTCTATGACACAAATGCATAAAAAAAATTGCTCAAAAATCTCCTCAAAACCCCACCATTCTCGACCAAACACTTCTTGCCCATGCTAGGAATTTCAAAATACTTCTTGAAGACACAAAAAGCTGAATTACAAAGCTCAAGGCCGACCACTTGCATCAAGAATTGCAAAAGCCTTCATTCTTTGTCATTTCCTCTCATTCTTCTCACATTTCTCTCTCTCCCTCTAATTCTTCTCTCTCTCACTCGGCCTTGGCTGATTTTTATCTTGCCTTTGCTCATCTTCATCAATCCATGGTGAATCAAGACAAGCAACAAGCAAAGAAACTCGATCAAGCTAGCTAGGATGCAAGAATCACACATGCAAGCTTTTTGAGTCACCATTTTTGGCCTTGGTGAGTTTACTAGGTTCCATTTCTTTTCTTCTTGTTCTAACCACATGCATGTACTAAGAGCTTGGCCACTAAGCTAGGAAAAATAGAGAGAAATCGGGTGGTGTCTTGGCTAAGCAAGGAAGAAGAAGAAAATTGTGCTTCATCAAGTTTTGTGCATCTTCTTGTTGATTTGCTAAGGTGAGGGCTAAAACCTTTTGAAAATCCTTCAAAAATCCACATGCATGTTCTTAAATGTATGTCTTTGCTTCTGTACTTGAGTTATATGTGTGTTCATAAGCTTTTACAACCATGCATGGCAAGATTTTGGCTTGAAGGTGATGATAGATGAAATCGGGTTTTGTGACAGCTCTCTGTCTTGTGGTTTCAAGGTGAGTTTGACTAGGAAAATGATGTTGAAAATGCATGAAAATTGGTAGGTAAATAGTTTTGCCCGTTTTGATAGATGAAATCGGGTCTGTTGACAGCTCTCTGACTTGTTGTTGAGAGGTGAGTTTGGCTAGGAAAATGATGTTGAAAATGCATGAAAATTGGTAAGTGACTAGTTTTGCCAGTGTTGACCATTTTTTGCAGAAATAGGCCAAAGCTAATTTTGACTCTAAGGTCCTCAAAATGGCAAATCATTAAAATGTGTCCAAATCTGGAAGTCTGGAAAAATAAAGCAGGTTTTGGCAGATGCACTGACCTTGTGGAAAGAACCAGTTTTGACTTAGTAAGTTATATCCAAAATGCATGAAATTTGGTTTACTGCTATATTTTTCAGTTCTGGACATTTTTGTCATAAATGGATTAAGGCTAAATCTGACCCTAAGGACCTCAAAAACGACAATTATTAAAATGTGTGCAAATCTGGACAATTTTGTGCAATTCCACTGTTTTGGCCATAACTATTGATCTCGAACTCCAAATGATGCAAGGTTTGTTTTTGGTTTTAGTTCACTTCTTAAGCTTTAATTTGACATCTTATTCACTAGAATTGGAGATTTTTTTCTTGTATTAATGATTGTGAGAAAACAGCCTATTGCAGTGAGGGTTTCATTTAGTTATATGCTTAGAAGATTTATTGTAACTTCTCTTGTGGTATTAATTGCTTGGGATTGTGGCATTGGGATGTTGTGTGGACTGTTTTGAGTACTTGGGGATGTTTGGATTAATTGATGCTTGGCTTGAGATTGATTTTGAGTTGACTTGGGGCTTAATTGCACGGGTAAGCACGAAATGGAAACCCTAGTGACTAGGAGAACTTGCTAAGTGTTGATCCTTTGAATATTGAGTGTAATTATATGTTTAGTAGGCTGCCCGTAGTTGCCTTATAGCCCTAAATGTGATATTGATTCGTTGCATGTTGACAAATAGGCCTTTATTGCATCCGAACCGCGTAGATTGTTGTTGCATGTTGAATAACCTTATTATTTGATTACGTGGACGTTGAAATGAGTTGTATGACCTGATTTAAGTGCGTTACATGGCTGCCCGTTTAATGCTCATATAACGCCATATACTTTTCAAGTGAAATTACTTGTCTATTCGTGCCTTGCTTGTTACTTGTCAATGTGCAATCTTATGACTGTCCGGAGGCAACCTACTTTGTTGTCCTCCTAATTTGATATATTAAATGTCATAAATGTGCATTGCATACAAGGTTGCAACCTTTCATTCTGGAATGGTAGCGTTCACGCACACCGGGCGGCATCGGGCTTGCCGGTGCAACCGTGACTACTATGGTCCCATTCCCTCTCTCGCTTGGGGGCTAGACTTCCTCGGAGAGTTGGGTCGTAGGATTTCGGGGTACATCCGGAGTACACCCACTTGGCGTGTTTAGGGGATGATTTGAAGTCGGCCGCAACAACTGAGAACAAAAGCTCACCGTATCCTTTTCTATATGTATAAGTACTCTCGCTTGGTTCTTAGAGAACCTTGGGGAGGAAAGACTGGTAATTGTGTTCCTTTACTTTATATTATTGTTATGTACTTAATTGTGTTATATTCATGCTTGCAAAAGGATTTTCATAAGTTGAACCAAAAAATGAGTTTCAAAACCTATTTCTCGTTCCCCCTCACTGAGTTCATAAGGACTCACCCTCTTTTATCATCTCAGGTGAAGAAGATCAAGAACAGGTACCTAAGGACGATGTGGCTAACGATGATTCCTTGGAATGATTGCCTGTCCTATGTGCCTTGCTTGATTACCGCTATTTGTGAACTATGCTACTTGAAGACTATTTCTTTTTATGTTGCTTGATGTGTAATGTAAAAGACCCCCGTTGTAATTTGGGGTCTAATTTTGGTTTGTACTGATATTAACCAGACAGACACTAGACACTACTATGATCGTTTTGCTATTATTACTGCTAGTATCTATAATAGGATTATGAAGTATTAGGTAAAGGCTAAGTAAAATGAACCAACCAAATCTTAAGCAGGTACACGTTATTAAGCTAAGATCAACAGGTACTTTTGTAACGAGGATTAACAAACGAACGAGACATAGTATCATGTTAGGTTATTAATCATACGAGACATCAAGACAACCAGTAGGCATTTCAATCGATGATAAATAGTAATCTTAGTTGGAAATGAAATTGAGATGGTAAATTTAGAGGCGTTTAGAGAATTAGGTCAAACCAAAGAGCCCAATTACAGCCGTTATGCTGCCGGTTTTTCAAAAAATTTTGGAGTTTAGGCCAAAACGTTAAGTGTTAAATCTTCATGAACGGTTAAATACGAGATATGACTTGAATGTTTAGATCACGCCCTAGTCTAACCTTTATAGGCCGGGTTGGGGCGTGACATGTCTAGCCTAAGGTACCATGGGATTCGATAATAGAAAGGTGATGGATTAGGTTGTCGTCCTTTTTGCTGCTCACGACGTATGATCCGTGACGGAAAAACAGCGCAAAAGAAGAAAAGTGTCTCAAAACAAATGAAAACATTCGATTTTCGGCTCCAAAAATAGGCACAACCGAGCTAGCTTGTTGCCCCCATCATAGAGCTCTTGGAGAGCTTTCCAACGTTATGCTGTGCACCGCGTAACTCCTTACGGATCAAAAGTTATGGGCACCGGAGCGACGGAGACCTAGTCCCAAGCCCCACGCCTTTGGTGTGCGGGCCCAACCTCTACGTGAAGTGAAGTTGTCTTGCCCAAGGTGCCGTGGGATTCAATAATAGAAATGTGATGGATTAGGTTGTCATCCTTTTCGCGGCTCACGACGTACGATCCGGGACCGAAATACAATGCAAAAGTAGAAAAATGTCCCGAAACTGATGAAAACGTTCAATTTGGGCTCTAAAAACAGGAGCAGCAAAACAGGCTTCCTGCCCTTGTCATAGAGCTCTCGAAGAGATTTCTAACGGTATGTTGTGCGCTGCGTAACTCCTTATGGATCAAAAGTTATGGGCACTGGAGCGACAGATACCTGGTCACAAGCCCCACGCCCTCGGTTTGCGGGCCCAGCCTCTACATGAATTGAAGTTGTCATGCTAAAGGTGTCATGGGATTCAGTAATAGAAATACGATTAATTAGGTTGTCGTCCTTTTCGCAGCTGACGATGTACGATACGGGACGAAAAAATAGTGCAAAGGAAGAAAAGTGTCCTAAAATTGATGAAAACATTCGATTTTGGGCGCTGAAAATAGGCACAACTGAGTAGACTTGCTACCCCCATCGTAGAGCTCTCGGAGAGCTTGCCAACGGTATACTGTGCGCCGCGTAACTCCTTACGGATCAAAAGTAATGGGTACCGGAGCGTCGAAGACTTGGTCCCAATCCTCACGCCCTTGGTTTGCAGGCCCAGCATTTACGTGAAGCGAAGTTGTCTTGCCCAAGATACCGTGGGATTCGATAATAGAAATGTGATGGATTCGGCTGTTGTCCTTTTCTATGCAGACAACGTACGATCCGGGAAGGAAAACAGCACAAAAGAAGAAAAGTGTCTCAAAACTGATGAAAACGTTCAATTTTGGGCTCCAAAAATTGGCGCAGCCGAGCAGGCTTGATACCCCTATCGTAGAGCTCTCAGAGAGCTTTTCAACAGTATGTTGTGCGCCGCGTAACTCCTTACAAATCAAAAGTTATGGGTACCGGAGCGACGAATACCTAGTCACAAGCCCAACGCCCTCGGTTTACAGGCCCAACCTCTACGTTAAGTGAAGTTGTCATGCCCAAGGTGTCGTGGGATTCAGTAATAGAAATGTGATGGATTTGGGTGTCGTCCTTTTCGCGGCTGATGACGTACGATCTGGGACGAAAAAATAGCACAAAAGAAGAAAAGTGTCTTGAAATTGATGAAAAGGTTCGATTTTGGGCTCTGAAAATAGGTGCAGTCGAGTAGGATTGCTATCCTCGTCGTAGAGCTCTCGGAGAGCTTTCCTACGGTATGCTGTGCGCCGCATAACTCCTTAAAAGTTATGGGCACCGGAGCGACGGAGACCTGGTCCCAAGCCCCACGCCCTTGGTTTGTAGGCCCAACCTCTACGTGAATCGAAGTTGTCTTGCCCAAGGTGCCATGGGATTCGGTAATAGAAATGTTATGGATTAGGTTGTCGTCCTTTTTGCTGCTCAAGACGTACGATCCGGGATGAAAAAACAGCGTGAAATAAGAAAAGTGTCCCAAAAATGATAAAAACGTTCGTTATCGGGTTCTAAAAACAGGTGCAGCCTAGCAGGCTAGTTGCTCCCATTGTAGACCTCTCGGAGAGCTTTCCAATGGTATGCTGTGCACCGCGTAACTCTTTACAGATCAAAAGTTATGGGCACCGGAGCGATGGAGACCTGGTCACAAGACCCACGCCCTCGGTTTGCTTGCCTAACCTCTACGTGAAGGGAAGTTGTCTTGCCCAAGATGCTGTGGAACTCGATAATAGAATTGTGACCGATAAATCATTTTGTCAAGCCTAAACGGGGCAAAAAAACAAAATGAAAAGGGGCGTGCAACACGAGGACTTCCTAGGGGGTCACTCATCCTATTACTACTCTCACCCATGCACGCTTTACTTTGGAGTTCTAATGGGATATGGTGAATTACTGCTGGTATGATAGCACTCGTCATGTTTAGCAGGCAAAACCCTTATTTGTTGTCCTTTTCGCGGTTCCCGACGAACAATCGGGGACGAAGAAATAGCGAAAAAGAAGAAAAGTGGCCCAAAACTGATGCAAACGTTCGATTTTGGGCTTTGAAAATAGGCGTAGCTGAGCAGGCATGTTGCCCTCAACGTAGAGCTCCCGGAGTGCTTTCCAGCAATATGATGTGTGCCGCATAACTCTTTACGGATCAAAAGTTATAGGCACTAGAGCAACGGAGACTTGGTCACAGGCTCCACACCCTCTATTTGTGGGCCCAACCTCTACGTGAAGCGAAGTTGTCTTGCCCAAGATGCCGTGGGACTTGATAATAGAAATGTGATGGATAAAGTATCTTGGCAACTCTGAACGGGGAAAAAAAACAAAAGGAAAAGGGGGTGCAACATGAGGACTTCCTAAGGGGTTACCCATCCTAGTGCTACTCTCGCCCAAACATGCTTAACTTCGGAGTTCTGTTTGGATCTAGTGCATTACTAATGGTATTATCGCATCCGTCATGTTGAGGGCGCAAAGCCCTTATTTGTCGTCCATTTCACAACTCCCGACGAACGATCCGGGTTGAAAAAACAGCGCAAAAAGAAGAAAAGTGACCCGAAACTGATGCAAAAGTTTGATTTTGAGATCTGAAAAACAGGCACAGCCGAGCAGGCTTGCTGCTCCCGTCGTAGAGCTCTCGGAGAGCTTTCCAACGGTATGCTGTACGCCACATAACTCGTTACGGATCAAAAGTTATGGGCAATGGAGCGGCGGAGACCAGGACACAGGCCACACGCCTTCGGTTTGCAGGCTCAGCCTCTACGTGAAGCGAAGTTGTCTTGCCCAAGATGCCGTGAGACTCGATAATAGAAATGTGACGGATAAAGTATCTTCGCAAGTCTGAATGGGGCAAAAAAATAAAACGAAAAAGGGGGTGCAATACGAGGACTTCCCAAGGGGTTATCCATCTCTAGCCCAAGCACTCTTAACTTCAGAGTTCTGATGGGATCCAGTGCATTACTGATGGTATTATCTAACACGTCATATTGAGGGCGCAAAGCCATTATTTGTCATCCTTTTCGCCGCTCCCGACGAACGATCTAGGTTGAAAAAATGGCGCAAAAAGAAGAAAAGTGACCCAAAACTGATGGAAACGTTTGATTTTGGACTCTAAAAATAGGCGCAGCTGAGCAGGTTTGCTGCCCCCATCGTAGAGCTCTTGGAGAGCTTTCCAACTGTATGTTATGCACCGCATAACTCTTTACAGATCAAAAGTTATGGGCACCGGAGCGACGGAGACCTAGTCACAGGCCCGACGCCCTCGGTTTATGGGCCCAGCCTCTACGCGAAGCGAAGTTGTCTTGCCCAAGATGCCGTGGGACTCGATAATACAAATGTGATGGATAAATCATTTTGGCAAGCCTAAAAGGGGCAAAAAAACAAAACGAAAAGGGGGGTGCAACATGAGGACTTCCCAGGGGGTCAGCCATCTTATTACTACTCTGGCCCAAGCACGCTTAACTTCAGAGTTCTGATGGGATCTGGTGTATTACTGTTGAAAAACAGGCGCAGCCGGGTAGGTTTGCTACCCCCGTCGTATAGCTCTCGGAGAGCTTTCCAACGGTATACCGTGCGCCGCATAACTCTTTACGGACCAAAAGTTATGGGCACGGGATCGACGGAGACCTAGTCATAGGTCTCACGCCCTCGGTTTACGGGCCTAGCCTCTACGCGAAGCGAAGTTGTCTTGCCCAAGATGTTGTGGGACTCGATAATAGAAATGTGACCGATAAATTGTTTTGTCAACCCTAAACAGGGCAAAAAAACAAAACGAAAAAGGGGTGCAATATGAGGACTTCCCAGGGGGTCACTCATCCTATTACTACTCTCACCCAAACACGCTTAACTTCAGAGTTCTGATGGGATCCGGTGAAATACTGCTGGTATGATCGCACCAGTCATGTTGAGGGCGCAAAGCCCTTATTTGTTGCCCTTTTCGCGGCTCCCGACGAATGATCTGGGATGAAGAAACAGCGAAAATGAAGAAAAGTGGCCCAAAACTGATGCAAACGTTCAATTTTGGGATCTAAAAATAGGCAAAGCCAAGAAGGCATATTTTCCTCGACGTAGAGCTCCCGAAGAACTTTCCAACGGTATACTGTACGCCTCATAACTCCTTACAGATCAAAAGATATAGGCACCAGAGCGACGGAGACCTGGTCACAGGCTCCACGCCCTCGGTTTGCAGGCCTAGCCTCTACGCGAAAGGAAATTGTCGTGCCCAAGATGCCGTGGGACTCAATAATAGAAATGGGACGGATAAATCATTTTGTCAAGCATAAACAGGGAAAAAAAACAAAACGAAAAGGGGCGTGCAACATGAGGACTTCCCAGGGGGTCACCCATCCTATTACTACTCTCGCCTAAGCACAGTTAACTTTGGAGTTCTGATGGGATCTGGTGAATTACTGCTGGTATGATCGTACTCGTCATGTTGAGGAGGCAAAGCCCTTATTTGTCGTCCTTTTTGCGGCTCCCGACGAACGATCGGGGATGAAGAAACAGCGAAAAAGAAGAAAAGTGGCCCGAAACTGATGCAAACATTCAATTTTGGGTTCTAAAAATAGGCGCAGCCGAGCAGGCATGTTGTCCTCAACGTAGAGCTCCCAGAGTACTTTCCAGCGGTATGCTGTGTGCTGTAAAACTCCTTACGGATTAAAAGTTATGGGCACTGGAGCGACAGAGACCTGGTCACAGGCCCTACACCCTTTGTTTGCTGGTCCAACCTCTACGCGAAGCGAAGTTGGCTTGCCCAAGATGCCGTGGGACTCGATAATAGAAATGTGACGAATAAAGCAATTTGGAAAGTCTGAACGGGGCAAAAAAACAAAACAAAAAAGGGGTGCAACAAGAGGACTTCCATGGAGGTCACCCATCCTAATACTATTCTCGCCCAAGCACGCTTAACTTCGGAGTTTTGATGGGATCCGGAGCATTACTGATGGTATTATCACACCCGTCATGTTGAAGGCGCAAAGCCTTTATTTGTCATCCATTTTGTGACTCCCGACGAATGATCTGTGTCGAAGAAACAGCGCAAAAAGAAGAAAAGTGGCCCAAAACTAATAAAAACGTTCGATTTTGGGCTCAGAAAATAGGCACAGCAAAGCAGGCTTGCTGCCCCCATCGTAGAGCTCTCAAAGAGCTTTCCAACTGTATGCTATGCGTCGCATAACTCTTTACGGATTAAAAGTTATGGGCACCGGAGCGACGGAGACCTGGTCACAGGCCCGACGCCCTCGATTTGTGGGCCTAGCCTCTACACGAAGCGAAGTTGTCTTGCCCAAGATGCCGTGGGACTCGATAATAGAAATATAACGGATAAATCATTTTGGCAAGCCTGAACGGGGTGAAAAAACAAAACGAAAAGGGAGTGCAACACGAGGACTTCCCAGGGGGTCACCCATCCTATTACTACTCTGGCCTAAGAACGCTTAACTTTGGAGTTCTAACGGGATCCGGTGCATTATTGCTGGTATGATCGCACCCGTCATGTTGAGGGCACAAAGACCTTATTTGTCATCCTTTTCGTTGCTCGCGACGAACGATCGGGGATGAAGAAACAGCGCAAAATGAAGAAAAATGGCCCTAAACTGATGAAAACGTTTAATTTTATAATCAAAAAATAGTCGCAGCCGAGCAGGCCTTCTTCCCCCGTCGTAGAGCTCTAGGAATGCTTTCCAATGGTAAGTTGTGCGCTACATAACTCCTTACGGATCAAAAGTTAAGGGCACCGGATCGACGGAGACGTGGTCACAAGCCCCATGCCCCCAGCTTGCGGGCCCAAACTCTACGCAAAGCGAAGTTGTCTTGCCTAAGATGTCCTGGGACTCGATAATAGAAATGTGACGGATAAAGCATCTTGGCAAGCCTGAACAGGGTGAAAAAACAAAACGAAAAGGGGTGCAACACGAGGACTTCCCAGGGGGTCACCCATCCTATTACTACTCTCGCCCAAGAACGCTTAACTTCAGAGTTCTGACGGGATCCGGTGCATTACTACTGGTATTATTGCACCCGTCATGTTGGGGAATCAAAGCCCTTATTTGTCGTCCTTTTCGCGGCTCCCGACGAACGATCAGGGACGAAGAAATAGCGTAAAAAGAAGAAAAGTGGCCCGAAACTGATGCAAACGTTTGATTTTGGGTTCTGAAAAACAAGCCCAGCCGGGCAAGCTGGTTGCCCCCGTCGTAGAGCTCTCGGAGAACTTTCCAACGGTATGCTATGTGCCACATAACTCCTTACGGATCAAAAGTTATGGGTACCGGAGTGACGGATACCTATTCACAGGCCCCATGCCCTCGGTTTGCGGGCCCAACCTCTACGCGAAGCGAATTTGACTTGCTCAAGATACCGTGGGTCTCGATAATAGAAATGTGACGGACAAATCATTTTGGCAAGCCTGAACGGGAAAAAAAAACAAAACAAAAAGAGGGGTGCAACACGAGGACTTCCCAGGGGGTTACCCATCCTATTACTACTCTCGCCCAAGCACGCTTAACTTCGGAGTTCTGATAGGATCCGGTGCATTACTGTTGGTATTATCGTACCCATCATGTTGAGGGCGTAAAGCCCTTATTTCTCATCCTTTTTTGCGGATCCCGACGAACGATCCGGGACGAAGAAATAGTACTAAAAGAAAAAAAGTTGCCCAAAATTGATGAAAACGTTCGATTTTTGATTCTGAATACAGGCGCAGCCGAGCAGGCTTGCTACCCCCATCGTAGAGCTCTCGGAGAGCTTTCCAACGGTGTGCTGTTCATTCCATCACTCCTTACGGAACAAAAGTTATGGCACCGGAACGACGGAGACTTGGTCACAAGCCCGACGCCTTCGGTTTGCAGGAACAGCCTCTACGCGAATCGAAGTTGTCTTGCCCAAGATGCCATGGTATTCGATAATAGAAATGTGACGGATAAATCATTTTGGCAAGCCTGAACGGGGCAAAAAAACAAAACAAAAAGGAGGGTGCAGCATGACTTCCCAAAGGGTCACCCATTCTATTACTACTCTCGCCCAAGCACGCTTAACTTCAGAGTTCTGATGGGATCCAGTGCATTACTTCTGGTATGATCGCACCCGTCATGTTGAGGGTGCAAAGACCTTATTTGTCGTCCTTTTCGTTGATCGCGACGAACGATCGGGGGCGAAGAAACAGCGCAAAAAGAAGAAAAGTGGCCCAAAATTGATGCAAACGTTTGATTTTGGGATTTGAAAAATAGGCGTAGCTGAGGAGGCTTGCTGCCCCCATCATAGATCTCTCGGAGAGCTTTCCAACGGTATGCTATGCACCGCATAACTCCTTTCGGATCAAAAGTTATGGGCACCGGAGCGACGGAGACCTGGTCACAGGCCCCACGACCTCGGTTTGCGGACCCAGCCTCTACGCAAAGCGATGTTTTCTTGCGCAAGATGCCGTGAGACTCGGTAATAGAAATGTGATGCTTAAATCATTTTGTCAAGCCTAAACGGGGCAAAAAAACAAAAACAAAAAAGGGGTGCAACACGAGGGCTTCCCAGGGGGTCACCCATCCTAGTACTACTCTCGCCTAAGCACGCTTAACTTTGGAGTTCTGATGGGATCCAGTGCATTACTGATGATATTATCATACCTGTCATGTTGAGAGCGCAAAGCCCTTATTTGTCGTCCTTTTTCGACTCCCGACGAACGATCCGGGTCAAAAAAATAGCACAAAAAGAAGAAAAGTGGTCCAAAACTGATGAAAACGTTCGATTTTGGGCACTGAAAATAGGCGTAACCGAGCAGGCTTGATTTCCCCATCGTAGAGCTCTCGAAGAGCTTTCCAACGGTATGGTGTGCGCCTTATAACTCTTTACGGATCAAATGTTATGGGCACCGGAGCGACAGAGACCTGGTCATAGGCCTGACGCCCTCGGTTTGCGAGCCCAGCCTCTGCGCGAAGCAAAGTTGTTTTGCCGAAGATGCCGTGGGACTAGATAATAGAAATGTGACGGATAAATCATTTTGGCATGCTTGAACTAGGCAAAAAAAACAAAATGAAAAGGGGGGTGCAATACGAGGACTTCCAAGGGGGTCACCTATCCTAGTACTACTCTCGACCAAGCACGCTTAGCTTGGGAGTTCTGATGGGATCCGGTGCATTACTGATGGTATGATCACACCCGTCATATTGAGGGCGGAAAGCCCTTATATGTCGTCCTTTTTGCGGCTCCCGATGAACGATCGGGGACGACGAAACAGCGCAAAAAGAAGAAAAGTAGCCCGAAATGGATGAAAACGTTTGATTTTGGGCTCTAAAAACAGGCGCAACCAAGTAGGCTTGCTGCCCCCGTCGTAGAGATCTCGGAGAGCTATCCAACGGTTTGCTGTACGCCGCATAACTCTCTACGGATCAAAAGTTATAGGCACCGGAGCGACGAAGACCTGGTCATAGGCCCCACGCCTTTAGTCTGCGGGCCCAGCCTCTACGGGAAGCGAAGTTGTCTTGCCCAAGATGCCGTGGGACTCGATAGTAGAAATGTGATAGATAGAACACCTTGGCAAGTCTAAACGGGGCAAAAAAACAAAACGAAAAGGGGGGTGCAACACGAGGACTTCCCAAGGGGTCACCCATCCTAGTACTACTATCGCTTAAGCACGCTTAACTTTGGAGTTCTGATGGGATCCGGTGCATTACTGATGGTATTATCGTACCCGTCATTTTGAGGGCCCAAAGCCCTTATTTGTCATCCTTTTGTGGCTTCTGACGAACGATCCGAGTCAAAAAAATAGCGCCAAAAGAAGAAAAGTGGCCTGAAACTGATTAAAACGTTCGATTTTGGGATCTGAAAACAGGTGCAGCCGAGCAAGCGTGCTGCCCCCATTGTGGAGCTCTCGGAGAGCTTTCCAACAGTTTGGTGTGCGTCGCATAACTCTTTACAGATCAAAAGTTATGGGCACCAGAGCGACGGAGACCTGGTCACAGGCCCGACGCCCTCGGTTTTCGGGCCCAGCCTCTACGCGAAGCGAAGTTGTTTTGCCCAAGATGCCGTGGGACTCGATAATAGAAATGTGATGGATAAATCATTTTGGCAAGCCTGAACGGGGCAAAAAAAAATGAAAAGGGGGGTGCAACACGACTTCCCAATGGGTCACCCATCCTATTACTACTCTCTCCCAAGCACGCTTAACTTCAAAGTTCTGATGGGATCCGGTGCATTACTGCAGGTATGATCGCACCCGTCATGTTGAGGGCGCAAAGACCATATTTGTCATCCTTTTCGTTGATCGCGACGAACGATCGAGGGCGAAAAAATAGAGCAAAAAGAAGAAAAATGGCCCTAAACTGATGCAAACGTTTAATTTTGGGATCTAAAAAATAGGTGCAGCCGAGCTGGCTTGCTACTCCAGTCGTAGTGCTCCTAAAGAGCTTTTTAACAGTATGTTGTGCGCCGCATAACTCTTTATGGATCAAACGTTATGGGTACCGGAGCGACAAAGACCAGGTCACAAGCTTGACATCCTCAGTATGCGGGCCCAGCCTCTACGCGAATCAAAGTTGTTTTGCCCAAGATGCCGTGGGACTCGATAATAGAAATATGATGGATAAATCATTTTGGAAAGCCTGAACGAGGCAAAAATACAAAACGAAAAGGGGGGTGCAACACGAGGACTTCCCAGGGGGTCACCCATCCTAGTATTACTCTCGACAAAGCACGCTTAACTTCAGAGTTCTTATGGGATCCGGTGCATTACTGATGGTATGATTACACCCGTCTTGTTGAGGGCGCAAAACCATTATATTTCATCTTTTTTGCGGCTCCTGATGAACGATTGGGGATGAAGAAACAGCGCAAAAAGAAGAAAAGTTGCTCGAAACTGATGAAAACGATTGATTTTGGGCTCTGAAAACCATCACAGCCAAGCAAGCTTGTTGCCCCCATCGTAGATATCTCGGAGAGCTTTCCAACGGTATGATGTGCGTCCCATAACTCCTTACGAATCAAAAGTTATTGGCACCAGAGCGACGAAGACCTGGTCATAGGCCCCACGCGCTCGGATTGCGTGCCCAGCCTCTACGTGAAGTGAAGTTGTCTTGCCTAAGATGCCGTGGGACTTGGTAATAGAAATGTGATGGATAAATCATTTTGTCAAGCCTAAATGGGGCAAAAAAACAAAACAAAAAGAGGGATGCAACACGAGGACTTCCCAAGGGGTCACCCATCCTATTAAGACTCTCGCCCAAGCACGCTTAACTTCGGAGTTCTGATAGGATCCGGTGAATTACTACTAGTATGATCGCACTCGTCATGTTGAGGGGGCAAATCCCTTATTTGTCGTCCTTTTCGCAGCTCCGGACGAATGATCGGGGACGAAGAAACAGCGAAAATGAAGAAAAGCGGCCCGAAACTGATGCAAACATTCAATTTTGGTCTCTGAAAATAGGCACAGCCGAGCCGGCATGTTGCCCTCGACGTAGAGCTCTCCGAGAGCTTTCCAACTGTATACTATGCGCCGCATAACTCTCTACGGATCAAAAGTTATGGGCACCAGAGCGACGGAAACCTGGTCACAGGCGCCACGCCTTGGGTCTGCTGGCCCAGCCTCTACGCGAAGCGAAGTTGTATTGCCCAAGATGCCGTGGGACATGATAATAGAAATGTGACAGATAAAGCATCTTGGCAAGTCTGAATGGGACAAAAAAACAAAACGAAAAGGGGGGTGCAACACGAGGACTTCCCAGGGGGTCACCCATCCTAGTACTACTCTCGCCCAAGCACGTTTAACTTTGGAGTTCTGATGGGATCCGATGCATTACTACTGGTATGATCGTACCCGTCATGTTGAGGACGCAAAGCCCGTATTTGTCGTCCTTTTTGCGGCTCCCGACAAATGATCGCGGATGAAAAACAACGCAAAAAGAAGAAAAGTAGCCCGAAACTGATGCAAACGTTTGATTTTGGGATCTGAAAAATAGGCACAACCGAGTAGATTTGCTGCCCCCGTTGTAGAGCTCTCGGAGAGCTTTCCAACCGTATGTTGTGCGCCGCATAACTCCTTATGAATCAAAAGTTATGGGCATCGGAGCGATGAAGACCTGGTCACCGGCCCCACTTCCTCTATTTGCAGGGCCAGCCTCTACGCGAAGTGAAATTGCCTTGCCCAAGATGCCGTGGGACTCGATAATAGAAATGTGATGGATAAAGCATCTTGGCAAGCCTGAACGCAGCAAAAATACAAAACAAAAAAAGGGGTGCAACATGAGGACTTCCCAGGGGGTCACCCATCCTATTTCTACTCTCTCCTAAGCATGTTTAACTTCGGAGTTCTTATGGGATCTGACACATTACTGCTAGTATGATCACACCCGTCATTTTGAGGGCGCAAAACCCTTATTTGTCGTAATTTTTGCAGCTCTTGACGAACGATCGGGGATGAAGAAACAGCCCAAAAAGAAGAAAAGTGGCCCAAAATTGATGCAAACCTTCAATTTTGGGCTCTGAAAACAAGTGCAGCTAAGCTGGCTTTTTGACCCCGTCGTAGGACTCTTGGAGAGCTTTCCAACGGTATTCTGTGTGCCGCATAACTCCTTACGGATCAAAAGTTATGGGCACCAGAGCGACGGAGACCTGGTCACAGGCCCCACGCCCTCGGTTTGCGGGAGCAGCCTCTACGCGAAGCGAAGTTGTCTTGCCCAAGTTGACGTGGGACTCGATAATAAAAATGTGACGGATAAAGCATCTTGGCAAGCCTGAATGGGGCAGAAAAACAAAACGAAAAGAAGGGGTGCAACACGAGGACTTCCCAGGAGGTCACCCATCCTAGTACTACTCTCGCCCAAGCACACATAACTTCAGAATTCTGATGGTATGATCGCACCCGTCTTGTTGAGGGCGCAAAGCCCTTATGTGTTGTCCTTTTCGCGGCTCCCGACGAACGATCCGGGACGAAGAAACAGTGTAAAAAGAAGAAAAATGGCTCGAAACTGATGCCAACGTTTGATTTTCGGATCAGAAAAATATGCGCAGCTTAGCAGGCTTTCTACCCCCGTCGTAGAGATCTTGGAGAGCTTTCCAACGGTATGTTGTGCACCGCATAACTTCTTACGGATCAAAAGTTATAGGCACAGGAGCGACAGAGACTTGGTCACAGGCCCCACGCCCTCTGTTTGCGGACCCAGCCTCTACGCGAAGCGAAGTTGTCTTGCCCAAGATGCCGTGGGACTCGATAATAGAAATGTGACAGATAAAGCATCTTGGCAAGCCTGAACGCGGCAAAAATACAAAACGAAAAAAGGGGTGCAACACGAGGACTTCCCAGGGGGTCACCCATCCTATTTCTACTATCGCCCAAGCACGTTTAACTTCGGAGTTCTGATGGGATCCGGCATATTACTGCTGGTATGATCACACTCGTCATGTAGAGGGCGCAAAACCCTTATTTGTCGTAATTTTTGCAGCTCCCGACGAACGATCGGGGACAAAGAAACAGCCCAAAAAGAAGAAAAACAGCCCAAAACTGATGCAAACCTTCAATTTTGGGCTCTGAAAACAGGCGCAGCTGAGTTGGCTTGTTGACCCCATCGTAGAGCTCTCGGAGAGCTTTCCAACGGTATGCTGTGTGCCGCATAGCTCCTTACGGATCAAAAGTTATAGGCACCGGAGCGACGGAGACCTAGTCACAGGCCCCACGCCCTCAGTTTGCTGCCCAGCCTCTACGCGAAGCGAAGTTGTCTTGCCCAAGATGACGTGGGACTCAATAATAGAAATGTGATGGATAAACCATCTTGGTAAGCCTGAATGGGGCAGAAAAACAAAACGAAAGGGGGGGTACAACACGAGAACTTCCTAGGCGGTCACCCATCCTAGTACTACTCTCGCCCAAGCATGCTTAACTTTGGAGTTCTGATGGTATGACCGCACCCATCTTGTTGAGGGCACAAAGCCCTTATGTGTCGTCCTTTTTGCGGCTCCCGACGAGCGATCCGGGACGAAGAAACAGCGCAAAAAGAAGAAAAGTGGCCCAAAACTGATGCAAACATTTGATTTTAGGATCTGAAAAATATGCGCAGCCTAGTAGGCTTTCTACCCCCGTCGTAGAGCTCTCGGAGAGCTTTCCAACAGTATGCTGTGCGCCGCATAACTCTTTACGGATCAAAAGTTATGAGCACCGAAGCGATGGAGACCTAGTCACAAGCCCCACACCCTCGGTTTGCAGGCCCAACCTCTACACGAAGCGAAGTTGTCTTGCCCAAGATGCCGTGGGACTCGATAATAGAAATGTGATGGATAAAGCATCATGGCAAGCCTGAACGGGGCAAAAAAACAAAACGAAAAAGGGGGTGCAACGCGAGGACTTCCCAGGGGGTCACCCATTCTAGTACTACTCTCGCCCAAGCACGCTTAACTTCGGAGTTCTGATGGGATCCGGTGCATTACTAATGGTATTATCGTACCCATCATGTTGAGGGCGCAAAGCCCTTATGTGTCGTCCTTTTCGCGGCTCCCGACGAACGATCTAGGACGAAGAATCAGCCCAAAAAGAAGAAAAGTAGCGCGAAACTGATGCAAATGTTCGATTTTGGGCTCTGAAAATAGGCGTAGCCGAGCAGGCATGCTGCCTTCGTCGTAGAGATCTCACAGAGCTTTCCAATGGTATGATGTGCGCCATATAACTCCTTACGGATCAAAAGTTATGGGCACCGGAGCGACGGAGACCTAGTCACAGGCCCCATGCCCTAGGTTTGCGGGCCCAACCTCTACGCGAAGCGAAGTTGTCTTGCCCAAGATGCCGTGGGACTCGATACAAGGATCAATTCCTCAAATAAAACTTGACTCCAACTCCATCAATAACTGAGGGTTCCAAATAGCTCCCCTCAAAGATAAGAATAAGTCCTTGGTAGTCGTGGCTAAATCGGTAAGCCCAATGCCGCCCGGGGGGCATCGATCACACTCAGGCCTTTAAAAGTTGCCACCTTGATATATATATATATATATATATATATATATATACGTAGTAAAAATACCCCAACTCTCCAAGGAAGTACACCAAGAGAGAGAGGGACTAGGATAGCAACAAAGTTGGTTGCTTCCGTCACAAACTAGGATAGCAACAAAGTAGGTTGCTTCGGTCAAAACAGTAATATCAAAGATATGGCAAGTAAGCATATAAACCTCTTTCGGTAATAAATTATTAATCAATGGCATATCAAGCAAGCATATAATAATCAAGCATATATAGCATTTATGGTGCTTCAAGTATTGCCAAGTATCATAAGATAGTGAAAAGGAATCAATAGACTACTCAAAACGACAAAAAAAAGTAAAAAGGGGCAAGACTTAAAAAGACTTCTTCATTAGCCTAACTTAAATTGTTAATTTCCCTACATTCTCAAACTCCAAATAATCTTATTTGGGTATAGAATTAAAGCTTATCGAATGTAGATAGTTCTAGAATCAAACAGAACTCAATTCAGAGTTGAATTGAATGAGTTATAGTGTTTGGAAAAATGTTGTGCAAAGCTGAAAACCATCCGGTCCACTAATCTGGTCGATCGGATCTGACTTTAGTCGACTGGACCCGTCAACAAAATGCACGAATGTTCTTTTTCTTGTTAGCCTTACTCCTAACTCTAATTTAACACCTAACACGCTCAATGGAAATGCAAAACAACACAATAAGCTCAAGAACACATATATACAACACATTTGAATCAAACACAAGCCAAGAACACTTAAGTCAATTCAAAGTTCTCTTGACCATGACTCCCAAAACTCATCTTCTTCCTACAAATCTAGCTATTACCACACAAGCAAAGTTCATTGTATAGCTAAAATAGCAACTTCACAACACTTCAAGAATCATCAAAATCTCATTAGATCATACCCTATTTCAGCTACACAAAATAGAACTCAATCTTGCAATAACTCCAACACAAGCCCATCATAAGCAAGACAATCATCAACATATACCATAACATCTTGAATGAACTTGAGAAAATGATTTTTAAAGAATCCTTCACCTTAGCAAGAACTAGAAATACAAGAAAAAGCTCTAGGATTGCTTGAAGATGGTTAAAATGGCTGTGAAACCCCCTTGATCCTCTTCCTTTTTCCCTCTTTCTTCTCTTCTTCTTCTTCTTCTTCTTCTTTTCTTCTTCTCTCAATCGTGTGGGTGTGTGTATGTCAGATGTATGTGTGTGTGTGTGTGTGAGTATGTATTAATTGTGTGTGTGCATGTGTTTTGTTTGGGTAGAGTTAGTTTGGGTAGGTAGGATATTTTTAGTTTAGGATCAAAGACCAATATGCCCTCCAACTAATTAGCTATCTACTAGTTTGCCCTTATAGTTCTATTTCAATTGATTTAGTTGGCTAGTAAAATGCGATAAAACCTATTTAATGCCTACGATATCTAAAACATCTAAAGGCATGTAATTGAATTTAAATGCACGTTAAACGATGCAAGTACATGTAAAACAATGTAAATGCTTATAAAACCATGTAAATGCACTTAAAAGCTCGTGAATTCAAATAAGAATATACAAATATGACCTATATAAATAAATGTATGAATGTGTGCGGGGCTTCACATGGACCCTATGTCCTTGGAGAGTTACTTGCGTTATCTTATCCATGTGTAGCTCTCGGTTGGGCCTTATGTCCTTGGAGTGTTACTAGCGATATTCTTTTCAAAAGTGTTTAGCTAGCATTGTTAATGTTTAAGTGCTTATTATAATGATGTAGCTCATATGCGTAGCTTATAATGTTAGTTTAATGCTTCAGTGCTTATCATGTTAATATTTAATATAAGTCTTTCTTTAATGTATGTTTCAAATGTGTGATTTTAAGTCTAATGTCTATCATGTAGTGCTTTATTACTATATTTTCATGTTTATTTGAGTTTATTAACAATTTTCCAAGCTTATATTACGTACTTTATATGCATTGCACGAAACCTTTTCAAAAACTCCCCGGTTATCTATTTCCCTCCCTCACTGAGTATACAAGTATTGTATGCTCGCATCTCATTTCTAACAATTTACAAGTAAGACAGATTCCGTTCTTCCAGAGTCTGAGGAGAAGAAGGTTCAAGAGTTTCTTTGAGTGCATGACTTAGCTTCAGTTGGTTATTTCTATGTAAAATTTTTGTGTATAATATGTATATTCCTTTGAGGCTTGCATGCCTTGTTTATATTAGTTGATTGTAATAAATGTAACTAAGAAAGTTTCACCTGGTGTTAGTGGTCTGTAATAGCTTCCACTGTTTTACTTAATTGCCTAGTATCTTGCATGCTCGTATGGGATTCAAGGGAAGTTGGTTGATTGACTTAAAATCTAAGATAATAAAGCAGATAAGATTAGAGTGGTATGATATCAAAATCTGGATCTTAGAATCTCAATGGCTAATGACAATGTATGCTTGTATGACTTATATTGTTGTAGTAGAAAGGCTCAGATGGCCTTTTAGACTTGGGAAGTTATGCATAATGTTTGTATATTGTTTTGTGGTTCATTTCTTTTGAGTGGAGGTATGTGGTTTGGCCTAGAACCATGGGAGACTCTGCTCGTTTCTCTCATTTTTTGTGCCTAAGGTTAGGGTTGGGTTAATGTTAGCAAAGTTAATTAGGAGTCCTGACTTTGTGATGGGTCAGGTCTTGACACATTGAACACCTTAGGAGCACGTTACTATCTATATTTGTTAATACTCCTATGCTGGAGGCAATTCCACTTCGTTGATCTTCATATACATGTTCGATTGTTATATGTACTTAAATGAGACTATGTTTAAGATGTTACGTGCTTAATTGCTATATGAGTTCGAAGGCAACCTACCTTGTTGCCCTCCCACTTGTTGACTATTTCTATTTTAGCAATTATGATTGGATTACATGTGCATGACAAGGTTGCAACCATTCTATGGGCATGCTAGTGTTAACGTAGTCTGGGTTTTGAACTAGGGTCCATGGGTAGATGCCTAGTTTGAGGATGTTCTAATTGCTTGAGTATGTTTATGAGACTTATGTGCTTATACGTGAACTACATGTGCTACGTGTTGCAATTGCTTCATACTTATGTGAGCCTATGTGCTAGATATACCCATATTACGTACGTGTTAGGAGTATTAGTGGTGCATAAGCTCATGTCACCTTTAATGTCATATAACGGTGGGTGGTGTATGTATATATATTTATAGATGGCAGGACCAAATACCCGCAGAACCACAGAGGCTTAAGGAGTAGACAATGCTAATCAAGCTAATTCGGTTGTAGCAATGTTTAACAAGATGACAACTGCTATCGACCGTATGAGTAGAGTGATGGAGTAGCAAGCTACGGTGGTGTTGGTAATAATAACAAAAATGGATCGGGCAGTAACACCGGTGGCAATGGGGGAGACATGGATGGAACTTTGAAGGACTTCTTGATCTATGACCCTCCTAGATTTCAAGGTGAACCAAATGACGAAAGAACGGAGTATTGGCTTGTGGAAGTTGAAAAGATATATGCTTCCCTTGATTACACGGAGGAAAAGAAGGTGATGTTTGTGGTGTTCCTATTAAGGGAAGATGCTGAACAATAGTGGCGCATCGAGAAACTTTGATGGGAGCAAAGACAAACTATGAAACCCCAAATTTTTGACCTTATCTCGCTTTGCGTGTTTTATTCTCGTTTTGGATGAATTGACCTGTCTATGTGCTACATGACTTAGAATGTGATAATTTTGATATCAATACTCTTAGAACATGCTAAATGTGCATTCATGAAATTTTCATAAAAAACGGAGTCAGAAATTTTATCATCGATTTTTAGTGAATAGCGTTTTCGAAACACGTCTGCTAAAATTTTGAAACTGGTCTTTTTAACCTTTCTAGACCTAGTCCATGGACTTTAATAGACCTGTGTTTGATGAAAACGGTTTTAAAATCGGCTTAGGAACTTGTTAGGGTTTTTACTCCGACTTTTGCAAAAATCGAGTTATAAGCCGACTCGGGTAGAATTGTTTGATTGTAAAACTTATTGTCACCTAAAAATAACCTACTTGAGCTATCTTGGGTGTTGCATAATTGTTTTGAACATTGGTGGTCAAGAAAATGCATTTAAAGTCAAGAAAACACAAAAAACACTAAAGTTTCAACTTTGACTTTTTTCCATTTTGTTGACTTATGCATATAAATCTCTACACACACTAAAAACAAAGCAAACACCACAAAAACACATACATTGCAGCCGTGAGTTTCTTGGAATTTTTGAGAGTTTTTCAACTTAATTTACAAAACAATTTTGCCTTAGAAAACTTAGTTTTAGTCCGAATCTTTTCAAACTGGGCTGGATTTCGCTTGTTGGGCACCTATTGCACGCATTCCTAGCTTTACTTCGGATCAAAGGTGAGAGAAAAATTCTAGATCTCAAAATATCATTTTTATATTTTTGCGTATAATTAATTATTGAACCGTTAGAATGTTAATCTAATGTTAGATTATTGCTCCATGCATGCTAGGGATCATTTATATGCAATACTACGAGATTTGAACGGATGTAGCATGTTTATTATTTTTTGGGTATTTAAAGTTGATTAATTTGTTAAATGTTGAATACTTTGAGTTGTGTTGATCGGAATCGATTGCCGTCGATTTCTAAAAGATTGATAATTACGTGGTAGTGCTGTTGTAATGCCGAATTTTCGATTGTGATGTCTGTGCCAAAATCCAAAAATTTCAGCCATGATACACTAGGGTTTTAGGGTTATTGGGCATGATTTGGATGTGTTTTGGTTGGTTTCCGAGGGGTATAATGTAGTTGATTGATTGGGTGAGTGTTTGAAACTGATTTGGAGTTGTTTGGATTAGTAAAATGTAAGATATGATTATTTGAAGTTTAGGTTGTCTTTCTTTAAATTGTTGAATTGAGCCTTTAGATGATTGGGTGGCGTTTGAGTGATTGAATTGTGAGTTGTTAATGGTTAGACTAGGGTTAGATTACGTGTTTCATGCATGTTAAGTTGGATGACCTACTTTTTCATCTAACTTAGTTGTTTGTTGTTTAATTAAATATTGATGTTATATTGATGTTATATTGATTGATTATTGATTACGGGAATCGGGCACTTTTGTTGCTGATCTCCCTATTTATTTATTTATTATTGAGTTCGGGAATCGGGCACTTTTGTTGCTGATCTCCCTGTTTATTTATTTACTATTGAGTTTGGGAATCGGACACTTTTGTTGCTGATCTCCCTGTTTATTTATTTATTATTGAGTTTGGGAATCGGGCACTTTTGTTGCTGATCTCCCAGTTTATTTATTGATTATTGATTACGGGAATCGGGCACTTTTGTTGCTGATCTCCATGTTTATTTATTTATTATTGAGTTTGGGAATCGGGCACTTTTGTTGCTGATCTCCCAGTTTATTTATTGATTATTGATTATGGGAATCGGGCACTTTTGTTGCTGATCTCCCTGTTTATTTATTTATTATTGAGTTTGGGAATCGGGCACTTTTGTTGCTGATCTCCCAGTTTATTTATTGATTATTGATTACGGGAATCGGGCACTTTTGTTGCTGATCTCTCGGTTTATTTATGTTAAGTCTCATTGTTGTGAGCTTTGATAATGTTGTGTCACCTCGGGAGGCATCCTGGGCTGTGGGCACAATTATCATGGCTAATCCCTATCTCGCATGGGCAGAGAGGCCATGGGGTGTGGGTCTAGGTCAAGGTACCTCAGGTTTATGTCATTGAGTTTTGAGGAGTTGATGAGCATTGAATTGGTGTATGGAGCTTCATCAGCAAACATATCGTATCCTTATTGTGTGTTTACAGTTATTACAATTGTTGCATTTATAATGATTATTGATGTTCATTGTGTGTTTACTGACTCAAAGGATTATTCCAAGGAGTTTAGTAGACCTTGCTCGAGAACTATCGGATCCTCACTGGGCTTATTTATATAAGCTCACTCTTTATTATTGCATGCTTACAGGTGTACTATCGCAGGATTACGGGTACGTGCCTCTTGAGGAGGAAAATGTGCCTTACGTGGACAAGTCATATGTTCCTGAGTCTTATCCGTGATCCTGTGCTGTTATTTATCATGTATATTAGCTTAGTAGCCTTTTCTATGCTTTATAGTTCTTGTTGTATAGGATGCTGAAAAGAATATAAATTAGTTGTTACTAGTCTATCAGCTTCTTTTGTCTATGGTTAAGTTGTTAGATGGGTATCAACTTATTTTTGAAATGTATGATAAGGTTGGGGTATTGTATGTTATGTTGGAACGGAGGGAGATATCGAGGTCTGATTATTGTATATTACGGTTATGTTGTGTGTTGTTATGTTGTTGAGGAGTTGTTGTTTGTATGGTTATGGAATTGGATGTTTAATGTTATTAATGAGGTTGGTTTAGAACCTCGGTATTCTATTTACTGTTGTTATACTGCTGAAATTCCGTTGCGTCCTGACTGATTATTGGAGGGGTCGAGTTGGGGCGTGACACAAACGCCAACAACATGGGCTAACTTTGTAAGGTCCTTCAAGGGTAATTGCATCTCGGAGGTGGCCCGAGAAAGAAAAGAAGAGTAACTCTTTACATTGAGGAAAGGTGGCATGATAGTGGTACAATATGAAGCCCGTTTCAACAGGCTCTCCCATTATATCCCTGAGTTGGTCCAGACGGAAGGCAGAAAGATCAATCAGTTTATTCGGGGGTTGAGGCCGGAGATCCAATACTTCCTGGCTGCACATCACTTCACTACATATGCCGACATGATTGATGCAGGGACAAGGGTTGAGAAGAGAAGGTTAGATACTCGTGGTGGACCGAGTCAGATTGTCAATAGGCCATCAGTATCACAAGCACCACAGAGGTCTTATCTTACTCAGATTCAAGCTCAGAGCCAAGCAAGACCAGCTGCCACTAGGCCCAAGCCTAGTGCTTCAGTAGCTCAACCGACTTTCGGTTCATCACGTAGTGCAGTCGCATCTCGGGGTGTAGTTTGTAATTATTGTAACAGGAGGGGATATACTGAGGCCTAGTATTGGAAGAAATCTGACAAGTGCTTAGGTTGTGGGAGCGATCAACATTTGGCTAGGGAGTGCCCGAAATGGTATAATAGAAGGGTGTAAACAAAGACCGCGGGCAATGTTCCGGCACAGAGGGCTCAGGCCCGAGTTTATGCTGTTGATCAAGACGAGCTCCCAGAGGCCGTTTGTGAAGGCCCCCATGAAACCCTATGTGCATATCATATCATTTAATATGTGTTTATATTGATTTATGTGCATTTGAATAAATTTATGTAGATTTACTTCATTTACTGTACATTTACCTCATTTAACGTGCACTCATATTTTCTTATTTGCATTCATAAGCTTCTAAGAGCATTATAGGGTTTTATCAACATTTATATCATTTTATGTGTGTTTGCGTTGTTTAACGAGCATTTAAAAGTGATAACGTGTTTTGATTGTTTTAGGTAATGTAAGCATTAATTAAACTCTACCCAATTGCACTAGCTAACCAAAATAGTTAGAATACAACCACATGGCAAGCTAGTAGATTTTAGTTAGTTAAAGGGGCACGTTGGTCTTTTGGCTTTGTAGGAAAATATCCTACCTAATAAAACACGCACACTACACTCTACACACACACAAAAACACAAGACACACACACATATACCCTACACACGATCTAAGAGAGGAAGAGAGAAAGAAGAAGAAGAAGAAGAAGAATGAAGCATTTTCAAGCTAGCACAAGCCATCTTCAACCTATTTCTTGCATATACAAGCTTTTCCTAGGCCCATTTCTTGCATTTTCACTCAAATCTAAGGTGAGGGATGTTTTCATAAATGCTTTACAAAGACATATGATGCATGATTGATGAGTATTTATGTATATTGAACATAATCAAGGTTGTATATAAGCATGTTTTACGGAGTTGAGCTCAGTTTGTTCATCTAGGGTTTCAAGATGCTATAGTAGTATTGTTCTTTATTTGAACTTGTCTCTAGTAGTTTTGATGATCTTGAGAAGTATTACATGAGTTGTATGAGGTATTTTATGTGTGAAGTGTGCTCAAGTGGTTGCAAAAAGAAGAAAGAAAGAAATTGAAATTTGAATGCTAGAGCTAAGTTGATGATTGTGGGGTAGATGAGTTATACTTGAGTTGTATGATTTTAGAGCTAGAAAACTAGTGGAATATTGTTGTTTAGCAATGGTTTAAGTTGTACAATTGAAATGAGCTTGAATGAGTTTAGAGCAAGGAAATAGAATTTTGGGCATAAAGTAGCAAGATCCGGTCGATCGAGTCAAAATCCAGTCGACTGGATCAGTCGTCCGGATATCTCTGGTCAAGATCTAGTCGAGTGGATTTCAGCTTTGCACAATATTTTTTCAAAAGTCATATCTCACTCAATTCAACTCCGAATTGAGTTCTGTTTGATTCTAGAACTATCTAATTTCGATAAGCTTAAATTCTACACCAAAATAAGATTAATTGGAGATTAGAAAGGTAAGGAAATTAACCTTCTAAGTGAGGCTAATGCAGATGTATTAGAGTTACTTAGTGTATCTAGTAGTTGCTATTGGTAGATGATATTGTTTAAGTGGTTAACTTGCAAATACTTGTTATTATATGCTAATACTAAAGGAGCTTACATGCTAGATATTGTGTGTGTTACAAGTCCATATGAGTACAAGATTAATGCTTGACACGTTTACATGATGCAAAATATAAAATGTACCCGAATGTACCATATGAATGACTAAACTTTTTTGCTTATGTAAATGCATATGTATATGAATTGTAAATGCACAGTTAGGTTACAACCATAATGAATGAGGTAGTGAAGGGAACTCTGGGCAGCGTTGGGCTTGTCAGTGTACCTCGGCTACCACCGTATTGACTCATTCTTTTGCCGAGCACCATTGAATACCCCGAACAATCTAATCACTGGGAACCAATGATACCTTGGAGGAATATATGATTAATGGTTACTAATGAATGTACTCGTTATGATATTCTATGCATTGCACGATTGATAAAACCTTTGTGAAAACCTTTCCTTATTTTCCTCATCACTGAGCTATATGCGAGGATCTAGCTCACCTATCTTTCTAACAATTTCAGGTGACGATTAGCCTGAGCAAGCTCCTATGTGGTTGCAAGCTATATTGATGTGTTATGATGGATTTCTGCCTAGTTGGTCTACGTGCTTACTTGTGGAATTTTAGCTTATTATTATAATAAGATATTTTTGGTAAATTAATCAAGTATTATGTTGTAATATTATTTTGGTAGATTAGATGCCTAGTTAAGACTGAACACTATTCTCTCGAGACCCAAGTTTAGGAATGTTGAACATGTGGATTCAGGTCTTGTGAATTTGTAACTGATGTTGTAATTCTGTAAGGCCAATGTTTTTGGAAAAATATTGGAGGTCTCTCGGTAACTTCTTGTGGTATTTTAATGGACGTACAGGTTATTAAATTATTATTCACAGGTTTTAAAGCTATTAAGTTGTTAACCTCAAGAATAAGAATTGCAAATGTCATGTTTTGGCCTCAGCCTAGCGATAGGTGGGGGTCGAGGCGTGACACCTATTGAGTGGTACTAAAGCTTAGTTAGTTAGCTAGGCATAGTCTAGGTTTAGAACCCCTGGTCTGCAAGTAGAAGACCTAGGATAGGAACATGCTTGGAAGTCTAGGTATGCCTACATGAGCTTATGTGTTTGATATTCTTACATGAAGTGACGTGTTATACGTGCTTGTGTGAATCTTATGTGACTTCCATGCCATGACTGCTTCTTGCCTATATGAAATCTACATGCTAGGTTGTACTTTAGTGACAATGTTGCATCACATAATAATTATGCATTATGTTGCAGTTGTTTTTCATGTAATATAACTACATGTATGCATACTTGTTTTTCATGTAACATAATTGCATTTGTACATATCATATTGGTGGTGCCTCTTTTTGTTGAAGTAAGAATGGCTAGAAGAACCCTCGGGATCAAGGGAAAACTTTGGAGGAATGAGTTTATGACTTTCAAGCAAGGGGATTTGACTGTTGGGCAGTATGAAGCCCGGTTCAACCAACTGTCACATTATGCTCCGGGAATGGTACAAACTACAGAAAAGAGAATCCAAAGGTTTATTCAAGGGTTGAGGCCAGAGATTCGAGGCAACTTGGTTCTTCTACAGTTTTCTACCTATGGTGAGGCTCTTTTTGCTGCAATAACAGCGGAGAAAGGAAAGAAAGAGGAAATGGCAGGGTTGAGTCAACCGAGTAGGGGTCAGAATCAATTGCAGTCATTTGATGATAGAATTTGTCGTGAAGGTTTACTTACCCCTGTGGCTCAGGGTCCTTTTGGGAATTATGCTATTACTTCGGCCTCATGGTGTACCCACTGTAATCGTAAAGGCCGCCAGGGGGTTTGTGAACCCCAATTTTTCTCTTTATCTCGATTTGCGTGATTTGACCTGTTTATGTGTTATATGAGTCAGAATGTGTTAAAAATGTGATTTATATTCCTAATAGATGCTATATGTGCATTCATGAAATTTTCATCAAAAACGGAATCAGAAATTTTATCACCGATTTTAGTGAATAGTATTTTGAGCATCTGTCCGCTAAAATTTTACAGGGGTGTTTTAAACGTTTTAAAACCTAGTCCTCGGGTATTAATAGACCCGTCTTTGATTAAAACGGATTTGGAATCGGTTTTGGAATTTTAAAGGCTTTTACACTTTCTTTTGCAAGAAATCGAGTTTTAAGCCGACTCGGGTGAAAATGTTTAAATGTAAAACTCTTTGTCACCTAAAATATATTGTCTAGAATTAATTTAGGTGTCAATTTAATAGTTGAGCAAGAAATAGTCAAAAATAGGATTTAAAAGACTAAAAATACTAAAAATAAACTAAGGAAACTAACTTTGACTATTTTAATTGTTTGACCTTTACTTAATATGCATCAACACACACTTGCAAAGCACAAAAACACCATCACACACACACAGAAGGCCGAGACATCCATAGGATAAAAACAGAAAGAAAACTCAAGGTTTTTCAAAGAGATTTTTCAATAAAACTTGCAATTAAAGGCCAATCTTCATCAACCAAAGCTTGATTCCACCTCTTGAGCATCCATTGAGCATCTTTCTAGCTTCAAAACACATCAAAGGTGAGAGAAAAATTCTAGATCTCAAATGTCATCTTTTATGTTTTTGCATATAATTGCATTTTGAACCGTTAGAAAGTTGAATTGACTTTATATTATTGCTCAGTGCATGCTAAGGATCGTTTATATGCGTTTATATAAGATTTGAACCGTTGTAGCAAGAATTTTTATATTCGGGTATTAAAAGTTGAGTTATTAGCTATTTTGTGATTATTTTGAGTTGTAGTGGTTGGAATCGATTGCCGTTGATTTGTAAAAGTTTGTTAAATACGGGGTAGTGCTGTTGTAATGCCAAAATTTTGATTGTGATGTTGGTGCAAAATTCCAAAAATTTCAGCCTAGGTACATTGAGGTTTTAGGGCTGTTGGGCTTGATTTGGATGTAGTTTGGTTGGTTTCCGAGGGGGCTAATATAGTTGATTGAATGAGTGAGTTATAGGAATTGGTTTGGAGTTGTTTGGATTAGTAGAATGTAAGTTATGATTATTTGAAGTTTAGGTTATATTTCTTTAAAATGTTGTTATATGATTTTAGATGATCGAGTGGTGTTTGAGTGATTGAATTGGGAGTTGTTGATGGTTGGATTAGGGTTTGGTTGTGTGTCTAATGCATGCTAAGTTGGGTGGCCTACTTTGTCATCTAACTTAGTTGTTAGTTGTTAATTGATTAATTGATGTTGTGTTATTTTAATGTTATTAATTGATTGATGCATTATTGATTATTGAATATTGAATATTGAATATTGATGAACTGGGAGATCGTCAATGGAAAAGGTTGTCCTCCTGTGATTGATTGTTTATTATTATTGCTGAGTCTTTATATGCGTGTGCCACCTCTCGGGCGGTATCGGTCCGTCGGGTTGAAAACGACATGGCTATCAGAGGCTACCCTCATCTCGCATGGGCAGAGATGCCATGGAGGGCAGGGCTAGTGAGGTACCTCGGGTGTGTGTGTCATGAGAGTGATAAGAAGGTGGTTGAGATCGTTATAGCGTTTGGAGCTACACCAACTAGAGTATCCTTTATTGAATGGTCATTATAGTTTATGTATTTGTATTATTATTGATGTTTATTGTGTGTTTACTGCTCAAAGGATCATTTCCAATGAGTATAGTAAATACTGTTAGAGATCTATCGGATCCTCACTGGGCTTGTTTTATATAAGCTCACTCTCAATTATTGTATGCATGCAGGTGTTACTGATTTTGACTACGGGTATGTACCTCTTGAAGAGGGAAATATGCCGTATGTGGATGAGTCTTATGTGTAGGAGTCATTGCCATGAGATTATCTTAGTTGTTGTAAAACAATGTATTGTATAGCCTAGCTTAATATAAAAACATATGTATGATGATTTAGTAGTCTTTATTTTGATCATGATTAGATTACAAGTCGGTTATAACCTATTTTGAAATGTATGTGTAGCCTATGTACTAAGTTGGAACGGAGGCGTATAACTATGAATGAATTGTTGAAGGAATGATTATTGTATAATATGGTTATGTTGTATGTTGTTGATTTAAGTGAGAAGTTGATTGTTGAGTGGTTTGTGGAGTTAGTTGTATGATATTTTTAAGAGGTTGGTTTAGAGCCTCGGTGTCTTAATTACTGTCGTTATACTACCGAAATTCCATTGCGTCCTGACTGATTGTAGGTGGGGTCGAGTTGGGGCGTGACATTAAGTGGTATCAGAGTGCATGTTTAACTGTCATCCAGGGTATCCTCGGAATGTGGGTAGTGGTCTAAGCATGCAAGAATGTATTAAGTGAAAGAAAATTGAAACATATGTTAATATGTTTATGTGAATAATTTACTTATATGTCTAACTTTCTATGTGATCAATATGCTTTATGTGTTAAGTGATAACATGTCTTACATGCTCAATATGTTGTAGTTAATATGCGTTTTGTGATTAATGTGTATTATGTGACAAATGTGTTTTATGTGATTGAAGTGTCTGTGTGAAGTTAGTTGTTTATGTGGTTTTAATTGTTTATAACTAGCTTATGTGAAACAATGTGCTTTAGGTGATCAATGTACTTTAAGTGACCAATGTGAGTTACGTGATCAACTTGTCTTATGTGAAGTTTGTTGCTTATGTGACTTTAATTGTTTATAACTTACTTCTGTGATATAACCTGTTTATGTGATGTTGGCTTCTTATATGCTGAATTGTGTGTTATGTGATAATGTTGTAATATATGATAATCATGTAATATGTTGGTACTTGTTTTCATGAGATATAATTGTATATATGCTATAACTGTGGGTGATTCTTTTGGGTGAAGTGAGGATGACTGCAAGAGTTTTTGGAAATAGAGGTAGGCCATGATTTTGAATTATTATTATTCTAGTAGTTTATCAGTGAGATTTTAATTGTTATGTTTATGGATTTTAGTCTAAGTTTAATGGATCTGTTCTTGATGTTCCTTTAGCGAGAATGAAGTTGTTCAAGGAAATAGCAATGTATCTTGATGATTATAATTACTTTTGTTGCCATGTTTAACTTGTTATTACTTGGAGATGGATCATAAGTTGAGGTTTCCGTGAGGTTTCCGTGAGGTTGTGATTAGACACTTTTGGAGTCTCAACTCAGATTATACTTCCTTGAGGTTATTTTAGAATGAATTTATTTGAGGAATTAGTGATGTATATTTGTGAATGGAATGAAGTGTGGTATAACATGTGAATATTTCTACTATTTAGGATTGCTATATTATTAATGGATATTTTGGAGTTTTGATCTTTAAACCTTGGAGACAATTGGAGTGATTCCTGACTAAAGTTACTTTATTCGAAGATGTAATTGTTGGGAGATAGAATTATTTGAGGAAATAAGAATGCATTTTGGTGACTGAACATTTACTTGCCTACATCGAGCTTTTGAGTTCTAGGTGGTATGACTTTCTAAATTGTTGATTGGGGATTCTCTTGTGTTATAATGGGTTAGTATGAATCTGTATTGTGTTATCAGATTTTGGAGTCTTCACTAGTTAATCTTGTTGGATAATCGGTGATTTATCTTGTTTGGTGATTGGTCTGGTACGGAATGTAAAATTTTGGAGTGATTTATCTTGTTTGGTGATTGTTATGACTCCTTAGGTTCTCTAGATCTCCTTAGTGTCTTGTTTTGGAGGAAGATAGATTGTAGGATTTGACTTTTTGGTATTTAAATGTGTAGGTGGGATACCCCCTTTGTGCTTCCTATTCTATTGGTCTTATTATTCTTTTCTACTCTAATCTCACTTATTTGAGAGAGAGTTACACTTTTCTAGCATATCAATTATTTCTTGAAAGTTTTGCTTATTGGATTAATGGATCCTATACTCATTTGACATTGTTTTTATTCTTAACATTCATATTTGCTTCTTATAGCAATGTCGCTTATTGGAGTTAAGGTTTGAGACTTTTATATTTCATTCTATATCTCCAGCCATTCGTTTTAGTATTTTATTTCATCCTATTACTATTCATTTGAAAGTAATCTCTCTGTTGGTATACCATTTTACTTATTCGAATCTCATATGCTTGATGTACTCCTTACCTAAGTACATCATTGATATTCTTGTTGATCTTTGTTAATCCTATTGTTTTATTATTAAATCCTGAGTCATTACTTTGCTTGTAATTGCTCATTTAATACTCAGCACTGTCCTTTCTTATTTATACTTCTTTGGTTATTGCGTGCTGAGATACTCATTATCTTGACACTCATATTTTCTATTGAATTAATAATCTCTTATCTCTTAATTTCATTCCACCTCAAATACAACTTACTTGTTGGTCCCTTGAACAATCATCGAGAATTGAAATGTTTACTTGTTCAGGAATGTTTGTTCAACATACTCAGCACTGTTTTGATCCGTCATCATACTTTGTTCGTACTTATTTAACTGATAGGTGCTGAGACATTCCTTATCTTAGTTATCATGCTTTCTTATTAAACTATTAGCCTCTTGATTCTCTAACTTGTTTGACCTCTTGTTCCCTTGATTGTTGGCTCGAATATGACTTTCCATATCCTTATTTCTTTGTAAATTTCATAATAGCCATATTCTGACCAATGTCACTTTTGAGATATTCCCTTGATCAGTAATCATTCATGTTATCGTGAATGAGTTTTTAAACCATCAGGGTGTTCATAAAGCTCTTTTGTGTAGTAAGGGATGATTGATAATTAGTGGTGTCATGCTAAGACTTTGGAGTTGCGATTTCTTTCATATGCAATATGATATTAGGTGGGAGAGAATTATGAATTGAAGATTGTCTAGGAATTATGATCATCAACTTGCAGTTAACAAAGTTTGTTCTTTTGAGGTCCTTGGTTAGGTGTCATCCTAAGAGATAAATGAGAACTAAAAGAAGTATTGTTAAGTGTAACGATTGAGGATTTAATTGTCTGTCAATTCAAGAATTGCGCAGACGCGATTGTTTTAAGGAGGGGAGAATGTGAAACCCCAATTTTCGTCTTTACCTCGATTTGCGTGACTTTTCCTCGATTTGCGTGATTTGACCTGTTTATGTGTTATATGAGTCAGAATGTGTTAAAAATGTGATTTATATTCCTAATACATGCTATATGTGCATTCATGAAATTTTCATCAAAAACAAAATCAGAAATTTCATCGCCGGTTTTAGTGAATAGTATTTTGAGCACCTATCCGTTAAAATTTTACAGGGGTGTTTTAAACGTTTTAAAACCTAGTCCTCGGGTATTAATAGACCCGTGTTTGATTAAAATAGATTTGGAATCGGTTTTGGAATTTTAAAGGTTTTTATACTTTCTTTTGCAAGAAATCGAGTTTTAAGCCGACTCGAGTGAAAATGTTTAAATGTAAAACTCTTTGTCACCTAAAATATATTGTCTAGAATTAATTTAGGTGTCAATTTAATAGTTGAGCTAGAAATAGTCAAAAATAGGATTTAAAAGACTAAAAATACTAAAAATAAACTAAGGAAACTAACTTTGACTATTTTAATTGTTTGACCTTTACTTAATATGCATCAACACACACTTGCAAAGCACAAAAACACCATCACACACACACACAAGGCCGAGACATCCATAGGAGAAAAACAGAAAGAAAACTCAAGGTTTTTCAAAGAGATTTTTCAATAAAACTTGCAATTAAAGGCCAATCTTCATCAACCAAAGCTTGATTCCACCTCTTGAGCATCCATTGAGCATCTTTCTAGCTTCAAAATACATCAAAGGTGAGAGAAAAATTCTAGATCTCAAATGTCATCTTTTATGTTTTTGCGTATAATTGCATTTTGAACCGTTAGAAAGTTGAATTGACTTTATATTATTGCTCAGTGCATGCTAAGGATCGTTTATATGCGTTTATATAAGATTTGAACCGTTGTAGCAAGAATTTTTATTTTCGGGTATTAAAAGTTGAATTATTAGCTATTTGGTGATTATATTGAGTTGTAGTGGTTGGAATAGATTGCCGTCGATTTGTAAAAGTTTGTTAAATACGGGTTAGTGCCGTTGTAATGCCGAAATTTTGATTGTGATGTTGGTACGAAAATCCAGAAAATTCAGCCTAGGTGCATTGTGGTTTTAGGGCTGTTGGGCTTGATATGGATGTAGTTTGGTTGGTTTCCGAGGGGGCTAATGTAGTTGATTGAGTGAGTGAGTGATATGAATTGGTTTGGAGTTGTTTGGATTAGTAGAATGTAAGTTATGATTATTTGAAGTTTAGGTTATCTTTGTTTAAAATGTTGTTATATGCTTTTAGATGATCGAGTGGTGTTTGAGTGATTGAGTTGTGAGTTGTTGATGGTTGGATTAGAGTTTGGTTGTGTGTCTAATGCATGCTAAGTTGGGTGGCCTATTTTGTCATCTAACTTAGTTGTTAGTTGTTAATTAATTAATTGATGCTGTGTTGTTTTAATGTTATTAATTGATTGATGCATTATTGATTATTGAATATTGAATATTGATTATTGATGAACCAGGAGATAGTCAACGGAAAAGGTTATCCTCCTGTGATTGATTGTTTATTATTATTGTTGAGTCTTGATATGCGTGTGCCACCTCTCGGGCGGTATCGGGTCGTCGGGTTGAAAACGACATGGCTATCAGAGGCTACCCTCATCTCACATGGGCGGAGATGTCATGGAGGGCAGGGCTAGTGAGGTACCTCGGGTGTGTGTGTCATGGGGGTGATAAGAAGTTGGTTGAGATCATGATGGCGTTTGGAGCTATACCAACTAGAGTATCCTTTATTGAATGGTCATTATAGTTTATGTGTTTATAAAGTTATTGATGTTTATTGTGTGTAGACTGCTCATAGGATCATTTCCAAGGAGTATAGTAAATACTGTTAGAGATCTATCAAATCCTCACTGGGCTTGTTTTATATAAGCTCACTCTCAATTATTGCATGCATGCAGGTGTTACTGATTCTGACTACGAGTACGTGCCTCTCGAAGAGGGAAATGTGCCGTATGTGAATGAGTCTTATGTGCAGGAGTCATTGCCATGAGATTATCTTAGTTGTTGTAAAACAATATATTGTATAACCTATCTTAATATAAAAACATATGTATGATGATTTAGTAGTCTATATTTTGATCATGATTAGATTACTAAGTCGGTTATAACCTATTTTGAAATGTATGTATAGCCTATGTACTAAGTTGGAACGAAGGCGTATAACTATGAATGGATTGTTGAAGGAATGATTATTGTATAATATAGTTATGTTGTATGTTGTTAATTTAAGTGAGAAGTTGATTGTTGAGTTGTTTGTGGAGTTAGTTGTATGATATTCTTAAGAGGTTGGTTTAGAGCCTCGGTGTCTTAATTACTATCGTTATACTACCGAAATTCCGTTGCGTCCTGACTAATTGTAGGTGGGGTCGAGTTGGGGCGTGACAGGGTTGATTGTTGGAGGAAAATGGGGATGTGTATAGGTTGCTGTAGCGATTATCGCACGATTAATGGATGCCCGAAAAGGCAGAAAATACAAGAGCAGACTATTGATGAAGGTACCCAAAGTAAAGGCCAGAGTCAAGAAGGACCAGTTGTTACTAAACCACATCAAGAAGACTCAACCACCCAGTCAGCTCGTGGTACATCAGTAAGTGTGACTACCTCTCAGATTGTCATGTGTATTCATTGCAACCGAAAAGGGCACACTGAAGCCTAGTGTTGGAAAAAGTCTGGCAGGTGCCTTGGGTATGGGAGTGACCAACACCAAGCTAAGGAATGTCCAAGATGGGAGAAGAGTCGTGCCCAGACTTTAGGTAGCAACCGTGGTTGAAGGTAAACCATAATTATAAGGCTATAAGTTAAAGTGTTGATTGACCTCGGTGTTACCTATCCCTTTATTATATCTTCATGAATGCAACGTGTTGCTAAGCAAGTAGGAAGTTGTTTTACATCATTGAAGCCCTATGTGCATGATATTAAGTTCGTGATAGAGTAGTGTGTGAAGTTGGCATGGTATCAAACTTGTGATTGAGTAGTATGAAGAGCTTTTACTCAGTAATTGATATTCAATACTTGGAATTCAGCATTCTTCTATGGGATTCTTTGTCACGCTCCGACCCAACCCCACACTAAAAGGTTAAGTCCGGATCCGACAAACGGACAGAGTCTCCTATGTATAGTGGACATTCTAGACACCTGTAAACATCACATAAAACCACAATATGAAACTAGCACTTCAACAACTCCATCTTTAACTAATTCCCAACTTCAAGGCCATCCGAGCCTTAAGCAACTCAAAACATTAAAAACGTATACAAGCATGCAATTCACAATCCTAGAACCTTTATCTTTTGTCCGCTTATCATACCACTCTATGATATCATTTAAACATTGTTATAGTTTAAAACCAACCATTCAACTCTTATAGTCACACCCAAGCATGCAACAAAACTAGCGGCAGAGTTATAACTACTACAGTCCCATATCATACAAGCCATAAATAACCTAGCTATTACAATCCTTTCAAAACATTACACATAGATACAAGCCCATAGGCACAAAATAGAACGTAATATACAACAAGCAAAGTCTCCACATAACCACAATCACATTCCAACCTCAACAGGTACAAGAATCAAGGCAACTCCTCAGTCTGCACCTCATCTTCCGCTCCCTCAACAACAACAAGCTGGGGATCAAGCTCAGCACCTCCCGAAACATGTTAGCGAGGTATGAGTAACCACCATTGCCCAGTGAGGGATATAGTCTACCGAGGCATGCAATGCAACAGTTAATACAAATAAAGCAATTAAACAACAAAAGAGCAATGTAAATGTCAAGTTACCACACATTAAAAATGATACAAATCACTTAACCCCAACACTCTAGAATTCACTTGATCTTTAATCATGAACCTCGACCCACGAGCCTCGATCAATGTGCTGGCATAAAACCCCAATCATTCCAGTGGGTGTACTCTGTATGTACCCCGAGAATCCTACGACCCAACACCCCTGGCAATCTCTGAACCAGGCGAGTGAGGGACTAGAGCACGGAGATCAAATATCCACTGGCAAGCCCATTACCGCCCAACCGATATCCAATACATCTGCCCCTGATACTATGGTTGCGTAACCATTATGCAATGCACAAAACCAATGAAGATACAACAATAGGATAAAGCAATAACACTCAAGAGGGACAACAAAGTAGGTTGCCCTAAAAAATAGTTAAAATATAAGCATTAGCATTAAACTAACCAGATGAACACAAGGGGGTAAATTACATATTTTCTAGAAAACATCACCAAAAGCTCACAATTAACTTAAAAGTACATTTAGACACCTAAGAAGCATTTACAAGGTCATAGAAGTGCAAGACGACCGATTTTCCACTTTTTCCCCTTTGCAACTAAGGCTATTTGATTCCAAACCAAACAGCGAAGCTCTAGATTCACAAGTGAGTAATTCCATACTTCTAATTACCCCTTATGACACCCCTAGGAGCCTGGAAACTACCCAATTACCCGTGATTCCATAAAAGCCCCGATTGCCCCATTGTGAATTTGTACTACATGTATTGTGACGCTTGAGATCACTACCATATTTCCTATTAACTGTTGCATTCTCTATTTGAGCGTTCTAAATATGCATTTAATTATTTCTTCCATAGTTACTATTCATTACATTTGTCAACTGCTTGATATATTTGAATTAACATTTTTCCTAAACTATATTACTTATTTGAGGAAAGAGAAAAATGAGCATTTGAGTAATTCGCATTAGGAGCATTCATTTAGAAAATGTTTTAGCGGTTCGAGTAAATAGTGAAATATAGTCTAACATTGATTTTGATCTAGTTAACATTTAATCGCATCTTGGACTTGCTTTAAGTGAATTTAGTGAGTTATATTAGCCAAAAATGTGTTCAACACACACATATTCATAACACATATATATCATATATACATAATAACATATACATACATATACATAGCACAAACAAAACACGAAATACCCTCTATGTCCCTCCCCCCAAACCTGAGAAACACAAGGAGAAAAAGGAAGGAAAATTGCTTCATCCCATCTTGATCTCAACCTATTCCAAGCTAAGATCAAGGGTTTTTTAGGGTTCTCTAGCTTCCTACAAGCCTCTATGCGAATTTGGTAAGGGATTTTCGCACTTCATTTGCATCTTTTTAATGTTGATAACTTTCTTGAATTCCTAGATTTGTGAAATTGCTTATTGAATGCTCAAATATGGTGATATATGTTGTTTACATGTACAAGAGACCATGTTTGTGAAGTTTTGAAGCTTGGTTATAGGTGTTTCTTGATTATGCTATTAATGAAGATAATGAATAGTGGATTTTTTTAGGGTTTTAAGAAAATGTGTGTTAGAGATTAATTCAATACTGCAATTAGGTGCTTTAGATGTTAATGAAGGTAGACTAAAGACCCCGTGAGATTTAAATGCCTGAAACTTGGTTGCAATGCGAAATTGGCGACTTTTAGAAATGGGTTTCGGGTGTATTGTAAATCCAGGTTGGTTTGGGAATTATAATTGGTATTCTTAGGGTACATAAGTGCAAGATATTCTTTTCTAATACGTAAGTGCTAGATATTCTTTTCTAACTATTGGTTAAGCTTCGGTTCTAGTAAATAGTGAAATATAGTCTAACATTGATTTTGAGCTAGTTAACATTTAATTACATCTTGGACTTGCTTTAAGTGAATTTCGTGAGTTATATTAGCCAAAAATGTGTTCAACACACATATATTCATAACACATATATATCATATATGTATAATAACATATACATAGCACAAACAAAACACAAAATACCCTCCATGTCCTCCCCAAACCTGAGCAACACAAGGAGAAAAAGGAAGGAAAATTGTTTCATCCCATCTTGATCTCAACCTATTCCAAGCTAAGATCAAGGGTTTTTGAGGGTTCTCTAGCTTCCTACAAGCCTCTACGCACATTTGGTGAGGGATTCTCGTACTTCATTTGCATCTTTTTAATGTTGATAACTTTCTTGAATTCCTAGATTTGTTAGAAATTGCTTATTGAATGCTCAAATATGGTGATATATGTTGTTTACATGTACTAGAGACCTTGTTTGTGAAGTTTTAAAGCTTGGTTATTGGTATTTCTTGATTATGCTGTTGAGGAAGACAATGAATAGTGGATTTTTTAGGGTTTTCAAAAAAGGTGCGTTAGAGATTAATTCAATTCTTCAATTAGGTGCTTTAGATGTTAATGAAGGTAGACTAAAGACCCCGTGAGATTTAAATGCCCGAAACTTGGTTAAAATGCGAAATTAGCGACTTTTAGAAGGGGGTTTCAGGTGTATTGTAAATCCAGGTTGGTTTGGGCATTACAATTGGTATTCTTAGGGTACGTAGGTGCTAGATATGCTTTTCTAACTCTTGGTTGAGCTTTGGTTAGGGCACTTGTAGTACAAATGCACAAAGGGGTAATCGGGGCTTTGGTTGTAAACATGGGTATTTGGGTTGTTTCGAGGGTCCTAAGGGTGCCATAAGGTGTAGTTAGAAGTATGAAATAGCTCGCTCGTGAAACTATAACATTATCTTTTAATTTGGAACCAAATAGCTTAAGTTACAAAGGGGGAAAAGTGGGAAATCGGTTGTTTTACACATCTATGGTTTTGTAAATGCTTAGAATGTGTTTAAATGTATCTTTAAGATAATTGTGAGATTTTGTGGAAAATATGTTGTTGACCCCTTTGTGTTCATTTTGTTAATTCCATGTTAATGCTTATATATTAACTGTTTTCGAGGGCAACCTACTTCGTTGACCCTCCCATATGTTATTGCTTTATTTTATTGTTATATTGTCATTGCTTTTAAGTGCATTGCATAGTGGTTGTGCAACCATAGTGTCATAGGCAGATGTATTGAATATCGACTGGGTGGCAGTGGGCTTGCCAGTGGATATTTGATCTCCGTGCTCTAGTCCCTCACTCGCCTAGTTCGAAGATTGCCAAGGGGTGTTGGGTCATAGGATTATCGGGGTACATCCGGAGTACAACAACTGGAGTGTTTGGGGTTTATGCCAGCACATTGATCGAGGTTCGTGGTTCGTGATTGAAGTTCAAGTGAATTCTGGAGTGTTGGGGTTATAGTGAATCGTATCCTTTCTAATATGTGGTATCTTATTGTTTATTCGTAATTTAGTTACTTAACTACTTTATTTGTATTTAAATGTTGCATTGCACGAATTCCTTTATAAATGTTTCCCGTCACTGTTCCCCTCCCTCACTGAGTATACATTATTTGTATACTCACTCCTCATCATGAATCTTTCAAGTTATAGCCAAAGGAAGTGAAGTTCGTGATTACGTGATAGTTCGTGCTTGAAAAGTTGCCTTACGTGTTATGTGGCTTGAATTGTAAAAGTTGTAAAGTTTTACCTTCATTTATTGTATATACTCAATGTGTGAGAGAAATGTAATTAAGCTTAACTAGGTCATTAGAGTGCTATGATCACCTAGTTCATGTAATAGGTTAATGAGGGTTGAGTTCAATGCATGTATGGAATTGTCTAAAGGAAAAGGGTTAGGATAGTTGTGGAACTTATAAATCTATATTTGTTGTGTGTACCTGTTGTGAACCAAGGCTCGGATGGCCTTGAGGAGTTGTGTATGTTTGGACATGGTACTGGTCCATTTATATGTTGTGTAAAGGTAAACTATTCGTCCTATAAACAAGGGAAACCCTGTCCGTTTTCCCTAAATTTGGTGACCGGGTTGGAATTGGGTTGAGAATAGCATGGTTAATAGAGCCTCCGATCTTGTGAGGGGTCGGGGCGTTACACATACCCCAACCGGAACTCAATCGGGAGTTAGAATATAGCCTAAGAATACCAAATGTGATGTCCAAATCAGCCCGGATTCGCATTACACCCGAAACCCCTATCTAAAAGTCTCCAATTTCGCATTTTAGCTAAGTTTCAAGCAATTAAACCTCACGGGGTCATAAATCTATGTTTATTAACATCTATGGCACCTAATGGAAGTATTGAATCAAGCTATATGGTTCATTTTCGCAAACCCTAAAAATTCATCACTATTCATGCCCTACAATCAACCAATCGAATTTAACCGTTTAAAAAATGAAACAATTGTATAAACTTAGTCTCTACCACATGTAGGTAACATATGAAACAAGTTTCACTCAATTCATGATCCAAAATCATCAAATCTAGAAATGGCATAAACTTTAAAATTCACAAAGAATGCCAAAATCCTTCACAATTGGTGTGTAGAAGCTTGTAGGAGGCTTGCAAACCCTCAAAATCCCTTGCTCCTAGCTTGCAAAGGCTTGAAACCAAGAATTGATGAGCAAAAATTCCATCTTTTTTCCTCTTGAGGCTGTCAGGTTTTGGGAGGGATTTAGAGGTAATTTTTTGATTTGTTTCTTAGCCTAGATTGTTATGTATGTATATAATTAAGTGTATATATTATATATTATGTTGGTGTATAAGTGTTGACTACTAAAATGAGTCAAACTAACTTAAAATAGTCTAATAGTGTAACTAAATATTAGCTAGCTCCAAAATCCATGCTAAACTATGTAACACTATCCAACGAACTGCTAAAACATTTTCTAAATGGGTACTCCTAACGCATTTTGCTCAAACGCTCATTTTTCTCACTCCTAAAATAATTAATATAGTTTACGAAAAATGCTAATTCGAAGAAAATGAGTAATTGAAAAACGCAATGAATACTAACCAAGGAAAGGGACAAGTAAATGCACAGTTGAAATGCACAAACAGTAGATGCAACAGTTAATGAAACATGGCAAAGTTCTCAGGCCTCACACCCTCTCCCCCTTAAACTAATTGTGTCCACGCAATTCTTACATGATTTGGCGAATAACTCTGGATATCTATCTCGCATTTGATCCTCTCTCTCCCATGTAGTATCCTCTAACCTGTGATGATCCCACATAATTTTAACCATCGGGATGCTTTTGTTCTGAGCTCCTAAACTTTCCAGTCTACAACCAGAAAAGGTTTCTCTGTATAAGTCAAAGTCTCACTGATCTCTAGCGGCTCTGGCTCAAGAACACGAGAAGGATCTGGTTGATATTTCCGAAACATAGAGACATGAAGGATATCATGAATTTTGCCCAAACTAGGAGGTATAGCTAATCGGTAAGCCAATGCACCAACTTTTTCAGTTATTTCAAATGGTCCCACATATCTTGGACTAAGTTTACCCCCTTTACCGTGCCGAATCAAACCTTTTCGAGGAGGGATTTTCAGAAATACCTAATCACCCAAAGCAAACTCCAAATCTCGGCGGTGCCTATTCGCATAACTCTGTTGCCGACTTTGTGCTGTAAGCATTCTATTCTTGATAAGCTACACATTATCAATCATTTTGTTCATCTCAGGTAATAGAGTAGGGTTAATAGCCTTCATTTCACCAACCTCATCCCAATATAAATGAGATCTACATTTACGCCCTTATAGTGCCTCATATGGTGCCATACTAATAGTAGCTTGGTAACTATTGTTATAGGCCAATTCTGCAAGTGGAAAATATCTCTCTCAACTCTTACCAAAGTCTAGAATACAAGCTCGCAACATATCCTCGAGTATTAAGATAGTTCTCTCAGATTGACAGTTAGTTTGAGGGTGATAAGATGTACTGAAGCTCAATGTTATGCCTAGAGCTTTGTGAATCTTCTACCAGAACTGAGATATGAACATGGGATCTCTGTCGGACATAATACTCTTTGGAATCCTATGAAGTCTAACAATATTTTCAACATACAACTCAGCTAGCTTGTTAAAAGAATCAGTTTTCTTCGTAGCAATAAAGTGAGAAGTTTTGGTCAATCTATCAACAACAACCCAAACAGAATCATTACCCTTCGAAGATCTTGGCAAGTTTGACACGAAATCCATAGTAATATGGTCCCATTTCCAGTCAGGAATAGCCAAAGGCTGCAATAACCCTGCGGGTCTTTGATGCTCAGCTTTAACTTTCTGGCAGGTCAAGCATCTAGCCACATAATCAGCAGTCTCCCTTTTCATGTTGTTCCACCGGAACTTCTGTTTCAAATCCCTATACATTTTTGTACTACCTAGGTGGATAGAATACTTTGAACTGTATGCCTCATCGAGTATTTCTTTCTTTAAGGCTGGCTCACTCAGAATACAGATTCTGCCCTTAAATTTGAGAATGCCATTATCATGAAGTTTGAAGTCCGACTCTCCCCCTGTAGACTTTTCTAGGATTTTCAACAGTTGAGGGTCATTTTGTTGTGCTTCACTGATCCTGGATAACAACAAAGATTGAATATGCAAACTTGCAAATTGAATATAAGAATTTGAAGTCTTGGGCTTCCACAAACATAATTCCTCCATGAATTCCCAATTCTTTATAATCAAACTAGCAATTGTAGCCTTTTGGCTTAGAGCATCAGCAACAATATTGGCCTTACATGGTAGATAATTAATAGTGCAGTTATAATCTTCAAGTAATTCCAACCAACGCCTCTGCTTCATATTCAATTCTTTCTGTGAAAACTAATATTTCAGACTCTTGTGTTCGGTAAAGATTTCAAATTTGTTACCCCAAAGATAGTGACGGCATTTCTTTAGCGCAAAGATAATAGCCGCGAGCTCAAGATTGTGCGTCGGATAGTTGAGTTCATAGGGTTTCAGTTTTCTGGAGGCATATGCAATAACTTTCCCATTCTGCATCAACACACAGCCTAAACCCTTCTTTGAAGCATCACTATAGTTACCAGATTATCAGTTCCCTCGGGCAGTGCAAGAATAGGAGTTGTAGTTAACCTTTTCTTCAATTCCTGAAAACTGGCATCACATTTCTCATTCCAGTCAAACACAGTTTTCTTCTGAGTAAGTTGAGTCAAAGGTCCAGCGATTCTGGAGAAATCCTTGACAAATCTTCTATAATAACCTACTAAACCCAGAAAATTGTGGATCTCAGTAACAATCTCAGGCCGTTTCCAGGCCAATACAACCTCAATCTTTGCCGGATCAACAGAAATACCATCCTGTGAGATAATATGACCAAGAAAAGCAACTTGCTTTAACCAGAACTCACATTTGCTGAATTTTGCAAACACTTTATGCTCTTGCAGAATCTGTAATACAATCCTCAGATGTTGTTCGTGTTTAGCCTCTGATTTAGAATATACCAGGATATCATCAATAAAAATAACCACAAACTGGTCTAAGTATGGTCAGAATACCCTCTGTATTAAATCCATAAATGCGGTGGGAGCATTAGTCAGACCAAACAGTAGAACAACAAATTCATAGTGACCATATTGAGTTCTGAAAGCAGTTTTAGGTACATCATCTTTCTTAATCCTCAACTGATAATAACCCTGCCTCAGATCAAATTTAGAAAATACCTTAGTACCCTGCAACTGATCAAATAACTCCTCAATTAGAGGCAACAGATACATGTTTTTAATAGTTACCTGATTGAGACCCCGATAATCATTATACAAGCGAAGAGATCCGTCCTTCTTTTTAACAAATAAGACTGGTGCACCCCAAGGTGAAGAACTCAGCTGAATGAAATCCTTCTCAAGTAAACCCTGCAGCTGAACTTTCAATTCCTACAATTCAGGCAGAGCCATTCTATACAGAGTCCTAGAGATAGGTATAATCCCTGGCAATAGGTCAATCACGAATTCTATCTCTCTATTAGGTGGCAACCCAAGTAATTTTTTAGGAAAAACCCCCAGAAACTCTTTCACTATAGGTACTTCATTCAATTTTAGCTTATCCATAGGTTGATTAATCAAATTGGCCAAATAAGCATCACAACCTTTACTCAACAGTTTAGTTGCCTTAATAGAAGAAATTATGCGAGTACCCATAGACTTACGACTACTGACAATCTCAATTACGGGTTGATTAGGCATCTCTAGTTTCACAGTTTTTCTTCTACAATCTAGATAAGCATAATATTCACCCAACCAGTCTATACCCAAAATTATTTCAAAGTCCTTAAAAGGCAGGATAATCAAATCAACAGGAAGGACTCGAGCCCCAATACACAATTCACAGGCTTTACACACAGATTCAGTTAAAAACTTAAGGCCCATAGGTGACCATACCTCAATCTTATAAGGCAATTTATCAATTTTTGATGCAGAAGATTGTGCGCACATAGGTGTGATAAATGAGTGTGTAGCCCTGAAATCAATTAAAGCTATGACTGATTTATTATTGAGAAGAAAAGTACCTTCAACAACTGTAGTCGTATCAGGGAGTTCCTCCGCATCCAAAGCAAATACTCAGGCGTGCCCCCGTGGTGCTGGTGCTGCAGTCGGTGCCCTGGTTTGAGTACCCTGACCAGATGTCTGACCTCTGGTATCCTTGAATTTCAAGCAATCCTTGACCCTGTGCTGGTCATTCCCGCAACTTGTACACTTGCTCAATCTCTTCCAGCAATTATCCTCTGTATGGCCCTGGCGCTGACAAAAGCTGCACTGCTGGTAACATCTTGCAACAGTGCCTCCCATAGGAGCTCTGTAAGAAAAGGTAGTTGAACTACCCTATTGAGATCGTGCCACAACTGGACGAGTTGTCCCTGATTCTGACTCTGAACTGGTCGTGCTTGAGTCTGAGTAGGTCCGGTATAACTCTGAGTCTGCCTTGGCTGTTGACTCTGATCAACTGAAATAGTCTACCTCTGATACCCCTGACTCTGTGTCTAATATGGTCGTTTACTGGGCTGACTCACCTATCCAAACAGATCTGCTTTCCGTTTCTCCTATCTGGTAGCTATCCTGACTTCTGCAGCGTAAGTGGGATAATCATGGGTAGAGAAATTCAACGAAATATCAGGCTTTAGCCCCATAATAAACTTCTGAATCCTCTTGCTCTCCGGCTGCACTAAGGCTGGCACATAACGGGACAAGCGGGTGAAAGCAGCGTTATACTGATTAACTGACACGTTGGCCTATTTCAGATTAATAAACTCTTGCTCTCGTCTCTCAATAGCTATCTCTGTAATAAATTTCTCCCGAAACTCTCTAACAAACTCATCCCACATCCGCGGTATTGCCTCAGCCTCCCATCTGGATTTCACGGTATGCCACTATTGCTCAGCATCTCCCTCGAGCAGAAACTCAGCGCAAGCAACCCTCCTCGCATCAGTGTACTCGAGGCTAGTAAGAATTTTATCCACTTTATTCAACCATTGCTCAGTCAACATATCATCGGGCTCTCTGAATAAACTAGACGAACCACGATGCAAGAATTTCCCAAGATAATTACCACTACCGCCCTCTGCTCTACCTTGGCCCTGACCCGGATTACCTGCAGGTACATTTCCTCCCTGCCTCTACAGTACTTGTGCAATCTGATCTATTGCAGCAGTCAACTGTGCATTAATAGTCTGTTGATCTACTTCTTCTTCCCCGTCACTCTGATTCTGGTTTGACGGCGGGGCCCATCTCGTGTAGCTAGAATGCAAAGTATTATAACAGGCATATATGTAATTCGCAAGTAAATCACATAAGGGGAAGTTCAAATAAATCCACATAAAATCACATATAAGATAATACGAAAAACTTTATATACAGGAGATACAAATAAGACACTTAATCATACTTTCCATTCTAAACTTTTCACATTCATACCATAACTCATAAAAGACATTTCACATTCTCATTTTCCATGCTAGCGTGTTCTTTATCCAATCAATCTTTCACTTATTCAATCAAAAGAAACACTTATTCGCACAATTACACTTGCACATAATAGACTTTAACCACATATCGAGGAACCTATCTCGACTCATGCATTCTATAAGCTCTAATACCACCTAAATGTCATGCCCCGACCCAACCCCACACTAAAAGGTTAAGTCAGACCTGACAAACGGACAGAGTCTCCCCTGTACTGTGGACATTTTGGACACCTGTAAACATCACATAAAACCACAATACGAAACTAGCACTTCAACAACTCCATCTTTAACTAATTTCCAAGTTCAAGGCCATCCGAGCCTTAAGCAACTCAAAACATTAAAAACGCATACAAGCATGCAATTCACAATCCTAGAACCTTTATCTTCTGTCTGCTTATCATACCACTCTATGATATCATTTAAACATTGTTATAGTTTAAAATCAACAATTCAACTCTTGCAGTCACACCCAAGCATGCAACAAAACTAGCGGTAGAGTTATAACTACTACAGTCCCATATCATACAAGCCACAAATAACCTAGCTATTACAATCCTTTTAAAACATCAAACATAGATACAAGCCCATAGGCAAAAATAGAACGTAATATACAACAAGCAAAGTCTCCACATAACCACAATCACACTCCAACCTCAACAAGTACAAGAATTAAGGCAACTCCTCAGTCTGCACCTCATCTTCCGCTCCCTCAACAACAACAAGCTGGGGATCAACCTCAACACCTCCTGAAACATGTTAGCGAGGTATGAGCAACCACAATTGCCCAGTGAGGGATATAGTCTACTGGGGCGTGCAATGCAACAGTTAATACAAATAAAGCAATTAAACAACAAAAGAGCAATGTAAATGTCAAGTTACCACACATTAAAAAGGATACAAATCACTTAACCCCAACACTCTAGAATTCACTTGATCTTCAATCACGAACCTCAACCCACGAACCTCGGTCAATGTGCCGGCATAAAACCCCAATCACTCCAGTGGGTGTACTCCGGATGTACCCCGAGAATCCTATGACCCAACACCCCCTGGCAATCTCCAGATCAGGCAAGTAAGGAACTAGAGCATGGAGATTGAATATCCACTAGCAAGCCCACTGCCGCCCAACCGATATCCAATACATCCGCCCTTGACACTATGGTTGCACAACCACTATGCAATGCACAAAACCAATGAAGATACAACAATAGGATAAAGCAATAACACTCAAGAGGGACAAAAAAGTAAGTTGCCCTAAAAAATAGTTAAAATATAAGCATTAGCATTAAATTAACCGGATGAACACAAAGGGGTAAATTATATATTTTCCACAAAACATCACCAAAAGCTCACAATTAGCTTAAAAGCACATTTAAACACCTAAGAAGCATTTACAAGGTCATAGAAGTGCAAAACGACCGATTTCCCACTTTTTCTCCTTTGTAACTAAAGCTATTTGATTCCAAACCAAAAGACAAAGCTCTAGATTCACAGCTGCGCAATTCCATACTTCTAATTACCCCTTATGTCACCTCTAGGAGCCTTGAAACTACCCAATTACCCGCGATTACCATAAAACCCCCGATTGCCCCTTTATGAGTTTGTACTACACGTACCCCAACTGCAACTCAACCGGGAGTTAGAAAAGTATATCTAGCACCTACATAGCCTAAGAATACCAAATGTGATGCCCAAATCATCCCGGATTTGCATTAAACTCGAAACCCCTTTCTAAAAGTCGCCAATTTCGCGTTTTAGCTAAGTTTCAAGCAATTAAACTTCACAGGGTCATTAATCTATCTTTATTAACATCTAAGGCACCTAAGGCTATCCTCAATGGAGTCTCTAAAATGCAAAACTTTTCTAATTTGGTTATTTTTAGAGACTCCAGTCTCTAAAAGTAACACTATTCATGACAAAAGTATGTGGGGTCCACCACTTTTGGCTTAAAAGATGCCAAAATAGAGACCTAGTCTCCATTTTCTTCAACAAATTAGTCAGACATGTAAATTTAATTTGTGACCCAACTTTTTAGCAGGATCGTGGAAGGCTTGTTAAAGCTTGTGTACTCTTATACCATAAAGAAACAAGTTTGGGAAAATGAATTTTATATTGCTCCAACTTTTCAGCATGGTAAGAATCATTCATTCATATTAGTTGATTCAGTTCTATCACATGCTGAATTGCATAGTTGATTCAGTTATATCACATGCTGAATCATTCATTTTTCAGCATGGTAAGAATCATGATATGAGCTGGTTAAGGCGTTTGAAAAATAATTTTTGCATTGCTTTTTTATCCATCAAAAGTGGAAATTTACCGAATCGGATTGAGCACGAATGTAAATAATCCGGACATATTAGTCCTTTCGTATCTACATTATATAAAAAATAATTAACGTAAAGATTTCAACAAAATGCTATTAGTTGAAATGGGATAAAAGTTATAAAAAAGCACATAGCAGTAGAAAGGACTTGACAGGGGTTGAGCCCCATCGTTTATTTTTAATCCGCATATGCAAAAGCAGAAAGAAGTACACTGCATATTGTCATATTATCAACTTCAAATTGATAAATAACTTTGTGCTCAATCATCCATTATTCAGCATGGTAAGAATCATCCATTAGAGCAAGATTAGAGCTAGTTGATCTGTATGTCCAAGTTCGTTCATCCTATTCATGCACAAATTTAGTTTAAATCAAAGCAAGATTAGAGCTAGTTGAGCTTGATCTTTTTTTTTAATCCGTAAAGGCAAATCCATTAAGAATTGAATTTGTACTTATCTTTATAATGGTCCTACTAATGTGGCTCGTTCATTATTATCTTGTGTGTAAGATTCTTTCGCCATTAGTTTCCATTTGAAAGTGATTGTTTTGTCATACACTTGGATAAGCATTGCTACATATGGCAATTTTTTTTTTAGTGGCAGGCTAGAAGATTAAATTGACCAATCTCTAAAGAATCTGTTTAAAGACACTTAATTTTTAATTCAATAATTAAATAATATCGTCACGAAAAATATTAACCCAAAAGCTGAAACTAAATAGATAAAACAAAACAATATTAAAGATTCTTTTCTTCCTCCTATATTCTTTGCCCTCTTAACAATTCTTGCTTTGCACTAGTTTATATAGATTCCATAATTAATTAATATAAAGTGTGTTTCAAGCCTTAATGAACCGACAAATGAGAGAATTAGCTTTTGTTATCCCTCTATTAAGATAAGATAATGTCAAATGGGTTGGTATCTGATTTTACATAAAATAGGGAAATATATAAATCCTAGTTAATTGATTGATATAAGTTTTTTACTAAGCTAATCTTGGCAACAATACACTAGTGCAGCTATCTGACATTGGGCATGCACAACATAGAAGTTTGCAAACCATAGAAGCACAAGGTCACGTGGATTGTTTGCAATCTTCAGGAAGGCATAACTCCATGCTCAGTCCACCATTGTTTTGGCAT